>OX439041.1:2792500-5192500 GCA_949317995.1 Acholoe squamosa
CTATAATATAGTCTGTCACTGTAACTATTCAGCCTATAATATAGTCTGTCACGGTAACTATCCAGCCTATGATATAGTCTGTCACTGTAACTATCCAGCCTATAATATAGTTTGTCACTGTAACTATCCAGCCTATAATATAGTCTGTCACGGTAACTATCCAGCCTATGATATAGTCTGTCACTGTAACTATCCAGCCTATAATATAGTCTGTCACTGTAACTATCCAGCCTATAATATAGTGTTTGACTGTAACTATCCAGCCTATAATATAGTCTGTCACTGTAACTATCCAGCCTATAATATAGTCTGTCACTGTAACTATCCAGTCTATGATATAGTCTGTCACTGTAACTATCCAGCCTATAATATAGTCTGTCACTGTAACTATCCAGTCTATGATATAGTCTGTCACTGTAACTATCCAGCCTATAATATAGTCTGTCACTGTAACTATCCAGTCTATGATATAGTCTGTCACTGTAACTATCCAGCCTATAATATAGTCTGTCACTGTAACTATCCAGCCTATAATATAGTCTGGGTCTGTCACCATCTATCTCTGTCTCTGTCTTTGTCTATACCTGTGTCTGTCTCCCTCTCTCCCTGTCTGTCGTCCTTACTTTTGCATATGCGCAGGCACTGACACATTCCTCTGTGAAATTGTGTAATGTAGTTCTCGCCATGAATATGACCTTAGTTGTTGAAATGGCGTTAAACCTCTATTACTCACTCACTCACTCCTTACCTTTGTCTCTGTCCGTCTGTCTCTGTCTCTTCCTCTCCCCACCTCTCTTCCTGCCTCTCTCCCTTTCATTTCTTCTTCTTCCCTCCATCTGTCCATCTGTCTCTCTGTTTCTGTCTGTCTTTGTCTCTGTCTGTCTCTCTCTCTGCCTGTCTCTGTCCCTTCCTCTCCCTCCTTTCCTCTTCCACTGTCTTTATCCTGTCTTTGTCTGTTACTGTCTGTCTACCTCTCTGTCTGCATGTCTCTCTCTGCTTCCTTTCCTCTCATTCACCCACCATATGTTACATTTACCTGTCTATGAATACAAAGGTACTGTCTGCTATTGATGTCAATACTGAGACATCTGTACACACAGTATGAATACAAATAGCTGTGTTGTACTGCTGTCATTGATCCTCTATCATACGCTAGTAGGACTGTAATAGGACTGTAATACCCTGTATATAAGCCGCACCTTATATACACAAGTATTGACCCCAGCTGTGCCCTATACCCATGTTGCAGGTGTACCAGTGGGTGCTAGTACCATGCTGGTAGGGCATGGAGGTGTGACTGCACTGCAGCCACCAGCTCAGGCCTAATTATCATGCATTCTTGTGAGATTTACAGCTTCAGGGGTCAGAAGACACTCTATACATGGGTGAGATTCCACACCTGCAGGTGTGAAGACTCCACACCTGGAGGTGTGATGAGTGATGGGCTACACTAACCATACCTTTGAAGTTGTATTTTATACTATTAAGCCACTATGTGCTAATTAATGAGTCTTAATATTACTTCTCTGTGTAGAATGTGACAGAGTGGATTCCCAATAGGTATTACTGACCCCTGAGACCAGTGTAAGACACATGTTGGTGACCAGCTTCAGCTAGACACAACAGCGCCTGCCCTATCCCGCTAGGTCGGAATAGCGGCGTTATGGAGCCTGACGGGTTGCTGCAATAGCAGTTGCATGCTGACATCCAGCTCTGGTCTCGCACCAGACTTGTTTCTGGCATCTCACACAGTCTGGAAGTATGGTACCTAGGCAAATGACATGAGAGGTTCCGAGAACAGGCCTGTCATGGCTGCGCATACAGCAGAACACAAGAAACCTCACTATAGGATATGCATAAGTTTTCAGTGGTGCTTATAGGCGGGGATTCTAAACTACAGAAAAGTACTAGAATGATCAAAATCTGACTCAAGGTGTGGTGTATAGGCAGTCCCCAACTCATGTTGCACCTTATAGCGACCTAGCGGGTTTGATTATCAGCCAAAGGAAATAACCCCAACCTCACTGTGGGTCTCGGGGAGGGACAAATGATACACATGTGATAACTGTTATTTGGTAACTCATTGGCAACCAGCTGTGGCAATGGCTGCACCTGTTGGACATCCCACTACCTCAATATACATGTATGTATGCCTAAGATGCAGGGTATGTACTATTTTGGATACAGGCTGTCCTGTCCCAAACACCAGGTGGCAGCACTCTGTGTACAGATTGGTCAATACCTGTGTGTGGTTCCAGTAGCAGTCACCCACACAGACAGTGACAATCAATGTGTTAACATTGCCACATGGGCTCATATATTCTTAAAATATTGACAAACATGAACATGAATGAATTCAAATCTGTCAAAGTGACAAGCAGGCAATTTGCAATACCACATGATGGGGATGCTAGGGTTGTAAAACTATCCTGAAGGACCAAATTAATTTTTATTTCATTTTCTAATTTTGATTATTTTCCTACTTTCTTTTTAAACAGAGGAGAAGTGATATACTCTTTTTTCTTCAAAAAGCTTAGGTTGTTCCTACTGCAATGTCTAAATCTAAATTGGCCTCAATAAATTTGAAGATTGCATGAAGAGTTGTAAACTGTGAGAAACATATTTGTTAAACTTAATGCCAAAATTCATTGACAGCATTAGTAACTTAACTAACTCATACTTCTATTTCAGACTCCTGAATATCAGAATGGTGCTGTAGCATCTCCTGGAAACCTCCTGACTTTTGATCTCTGTGACAACATGATGCCTGGAATCATTCATCAGCTTGTTTGGCGGAAGCGGAAGAGAAGCGTGATCCTCTTCATCTTACTCTTCATTGTTTTCTTCTTGTTGATGAGCCTAAGTTCTCAATCAGTGCATCATCGGTCAGTCCGCAGCACATCTAACAACAATCTCCTGTACATCAAGATGATAAAGTGTGCCAGTGAGACTTTGGCCTCTGTGTTTCGGCGGTATGCATATACCCGTAACCTGTCTATTGTCCTCCCTGTGCAGAAGCGGATTTATCTCGGGTGGCCATATGCGATGGACCATGACTCTTATAGACCATCGAAAACAGGCGAGTTTAACATGTTGGTTGACCATGCGGTGTATGACGAGGGATTCATGTCAGATCTGATGCCGGAGGGTACTGCATTTGTGACCAGTATCCGCGAACCTTACTCCCAGTTTAAGTCTATGTTTAACTACTACAAGCTGGCCCTAAACAGCAATATATCCTCCACAGTACAAGACCCAATCACTGAGTACCTCACTCATATAGAAAAGTATGAGCGCCTTTACAAATCCCCGGAAATGGCTGCAAAGCGTTATTGCATCCCAGATGGATATAGCATGAGTAAAAACCTCATGGCTTTCAACCTGGGGTTCCCCACTGGGAAACCAGATGGTACAGATGATGCCTCTGATAACGAGGAATTTGTACAGTATTTCCTAGCCTCGCTCCAGTCTAAATTCAAACTAGTCCTGATTGTGGAGTATTTTGATGAGTCGATGGTGTTACTGAAGCACGTCATGGGCTGGACCATCAAGGACATTTTGTACCACAGGAGGAATATCGGCCAGTACGCCACCAGTCCCCCCATCAAAAAAGTAGACGATACAGAAAACATCAAAATCTACAAAAAGTGGAGCTCTGTCGATTACAAACTCTATGACCACTTCTTGAAATTGTTCTGGCAGAAAGTTGAAGATGAAGGCAGTGGGTTTTATAACGAGTTGAAATATTATCAGAAGTTGAACAGAGTGGCTAATAAATACTGCCAGGATGTGGAAACCAAGGCGGTGGATGTAAGCCATAAGGTAACGGTAGCTAAGTCTTCATTCACGGAGGCGTTCACGCTGGACGCTGGTTTCTGTAAGGTGTTTAGCAGCTCGCTGAATGACGAGGTCAGGGCGCAGTATGATACCATTCCTGTACATGTTGAACCTGTAAATCCAATAAAGGACTTTTGCTGATATCCACAGGGCACAGGGGTATTGGAACAAGAGGGGGGAAGGAGGGATGGGGGGGCTTGGCCCCCAAATTCCAGGCCAGGGAACAGACTATGTTTTGCCCCCCCCCCCTTCTGAATCTGGAAACCGATGCATGCTGTTTTGGTGAACATGGTCATTTGCTCATGAATTGACCTATTAATTAGAAGAGAAAATGTGTATTTTCATAATTGCCCTTTTGGGGGTGGTTCATTTGCTATGCTTAGAGTCAATATGGCCTGCCCGACACCCTTTGGCCCCCTCAAAGTCACATTGCCTCTGACAACCTGCAGCATACTTTCAATAGAAGGTGGACTTGGATAAGGACTGGCGATACAAGGTACTGGAATAACACTAGAAATCAACACAGAAAATGAAGCCACTGGCTACATACTGCAAGATGGGATGGTGAAAGTGGATAAATGTTGTTACAACGTATGGTATCTTCTTGTTATCTTCTTGTTATTTACCAATGTTGATCAGAGATTGATCTACATTTTATTGATATATCTAACCCATTATGGGATTAATGTCTTTCCCTCATACATATCAAAATTGGCTTTAAAACATATATCAATATAAGACCTATAATTTAGGCCAAGTATATGGTATGAAACAGGGATCTGTGCTATTAATCATCACTATGCAAGACTGCCCAATAGCATACGTGAGTTTGTTACTTCTAGCGCGCTGTTTCAATTGTACCTTACACATAATGTACAGCATTTACGGCATGTAACCTGTTTTTGTTGTTGTTAAACCTCCATTGTATCAATGTTGATCTTACATTGTATCAAATTTGGTTGTATTGTATCAAAGTTTAAAACATAAGTGTATCAATTTTGGATCACATTAGATGAGGTTAAACCTGCATTCTATCATTAGAGAGCCTAGAAATGTTGGATGTGAGTTTTATCAATGTATGCCTGATCTACATCGTATCAATGTTGGATGTCCATTGTAGCAATATGTAACCTACAATGTATAAAGGATAAGCCTATATCGTATCAATGTTGAACCTCGCCTTATCCATATTTGAGCCTCAGTGTTATGCTTTATCACTGTATTAACCTATTATTGGCACCAATCAAACTTGCCAGATTGAGGTCCAAAAAAACTGTGATCTCTTATGCAATGTGATATTTACACATTTCTACGTTAGCTTATAAAAAAGAAAAAAGCAAGAGTCGGTAAAACTGCTATGGCAAGAAAACATTTCGATATATTAACAATTATACTTCTATGTTTCCATATGATTTATCATGCTGAAATTCTTGGTGATAAATGTGTCCACCCCAGATATAGGATAAGTTATTACTCACAGATAAAGACTACAGATCTGACTCTCAGGTAGTATGGGGTGCATCCCAGTCTGACCTGAATTAAGTTACTGTTGAAAATAAAGACATACTGAAATCACATAACCTCTTATCTTCCTTCTGTAGCTGTCCATCTTCTGTGTTATGTATGCCGTTTCATTAAATTGAATTGCTAAAAACAACAGGTGACAGAAAATCCTTTACTTTAGAGACAGCATGTGTCAGGATGCAAAAACCCAATACTTATAAGGCGCATCTTATACACAAGCATAAATGTCCCCAGCATGCCTAAGGGGCCATCCACAAATGATGAAGTGGGAGGAGGGGGGGGGGTCTGGCCAATGACAGAATTGATTTTCCATATACCATAAGCATTGCAAAATTGGCAAAAAACATGAGAAGTGGGGAGGGGGGTCAGAAATTGTCAAATTTTGCATGACTACATTTATGGATGGCCTCTAATAGAATCAGCAAAGTGTGCCTTATAGGCGAAATCAGGACCCAGATTAACACTAAATTAGATTGATGCAGTGAATCAGTTTTGTAAGGTCCCCGGTCATTGGTGTGCTCAGACTCCTCCATCAACCCACCGGATTGATGAGTAGACCAACTTCTATGTTTTATGAAAACTTTATGAAATTATGCATTAAAGCACTATCTAACCTTTAAAGAATCAAATACTGGCCCAGTGGACACTTGTCACTGCCCTGAAGCATGCAACACTGATAAAATTTCGGCATTAACGCTATGGAACTTTCCATCAGTATCACCGCTTCAGGCTGTTGATGGCCCAGAATGGTCATGTGACTGCTAATAAGTTCAAGAGGTCAAATGATGTCCTCTCGCAGTGGTGGCAGCCGCCCGTCGGCCACCTGTCAGCCGCTGCAGTAATGATGAAATTTCAAAGATTTGGGCTGAATAAGGAACCAGTATGACACACGCCAAGATCT
Source organism: Acholoe squamosa (assembly GCA_949317995.1). Classification (NCBI taxonomy): domain Eukaryota; kingdom Metazoa; phylum Annelida; class Polychaeta; order Phyllodocida; family Polynoidae; genus Acholoe; species Acholoe squamosa. Next base: position 2,798,763 of record OX439041.1, read on the forward strand.
AATAGAGCTAGAAAGGTGGAAATACTGTCCCTATACTAGGCCGTCCATCAGTGACTGACGGCCATCATATGAGAAAGTGAGTTGGCTCGGCTCTGTCCAATCAGAAAGATAAGGTTCCATAACATATTTGTATATACTTAGGTATGGCTCCCATTGGATTGACTACAAGGTAGACAGGTACTGTGTGTAAATGGTGGACGGATGATTTATTCATTCCTGAGGTGCATATGTTGACTATGTATGAGTCAATGACAAGTTTAGTGCAATCGGCACATGTTTATTTCAATGAAATGTACATACAGTGGTTAGTCTGAACTACTGTTACCTAGGAGGTTCAGTATCAGGTCCTACCTTGACTAATTCCTTGCCCAGAGTCAGACAACCAGTGCTGCCACCACAGTAACAAGATTGGAGGCGACCTCTGGTCCTACTCTTACAGTTACCACACTACTCATATTGCCGTCTCAAGTAAGGAGCTAACACTATATAACATCTTACACACACCCACACACACACATAGCCTGCTGTATATCTATCCAAAATGATACTACTTTGAATTGCTCAGGGTCGTTTGGCAATCCATGCAGCAATGTTAGGTTCGGCACACACACGTTCCCTCATGGCCTTCAGTTTGGGATAATCGTCCCAGTTGTACTCATAGTTCATCCTCAGAGGTGCATCTAACCAGTGGGTGGCCGCAATATCAGCCAGGGTTAGCTAGAAAAAATCAGGATATTGGTATTTCAAGTGCCATTTGCTCCATAACGAATATTGTAGCCACATTGTTAAGTCTAAGGTTTTGCAGTTACAAAGGTAGCCCTAAGTCATAGATAACAGCCAAAGGTAGCCTTAAGTCATAGATAACAGCCAAAAGTAGCCCTAAGTCATAGATAACAGCCACAGGTAGCCCTAAGTCATAGATAACAGCCAAAGGTAGCCTTAAGTCATAGATAACAGCAAAAAATAGCCCTAAGTAATAGATAACAGCCACAAGTAGCCCTAAGTCATAGATAACAGCCACAAGTAGCCCTAAGTCATAGATAACAGCCAAAGGTAGCCCTAAGTCATAGATAACAGCCAAAGGTAGCCTTAAGTCATAGATAACAGCCAAAGGTAGCCTTAAGTCATAGATAACAGCCAAAAGTAGCCCTAAGTCATAGATGACAGCCAAAGGTAGCCTTAAGTCATAGATAACAGCCAAAGGTAGCCTTAAGTCATAGATAACAGCCACAGGTAGCCCTAAGTAATAGATAACAGCCACAAGTAGCCTTAAGTCATAGATAACAGCCACAAGTAGCCCTAAGTCATAGATAACCGCCACAGGTAGCCCTAAGTCATAGATAACAGCCAAAAGTAGCCCTAAGTCATAGATAACAGCCACAAGTAGCCCTAAGTCATAGATAACAGCCACAGGTAGCCCTAAGCCATAGATAACAGCCAAAGGTAGCCCTAAGTCATAGATAACAGCCACAGGTAGCCCTAAGTCATAGATAACGGCCACAGGTAGCCCTAAGTCATAGATAACAGCCACAGGTAGCCCTAATTCATAGATAACAGCCACAAGTAGCCCTAAGTCATAGAAAACAGCAACAAGTAGCCCTAAGTCATAGATAACAGCCACAAGTAGCCTTAAGTCATAGATAACAGCCACAAGTAGCCCTAAGTCATAGATAACAGCCACAAGTAGCCTCAAGTCATAAATACAGCCAAAGGTAGCCCTAAGTCATAGATAACAGCCATATGTAGCCCTAAGCCATAGATAACAGCCACAGGTAGCCCTAAGCCATAGATAACAGCCAAAGGTAGCCCTAAGTCATAGATAACAGCCACAAGTAGCCTCAAGTCATAGATAACAGCCAAAGGTAGCCCTAAGTCATAGATAACAGCCAAAGGTAGCCCTAAGTCATAGATAACAGCCATATGTAGCCCTAAGCCATAGATAACAGCCAAAGGTAGCCCTAAGTCATAGATAACAGCCAAAGGTAGCCCTAAGTCATAGATAACAGCCACAAGTAGCCCTAAGTCATAGATAACAGCCACAAGTAGCCTTAAGTCATAGATAACAGCCAAAAGTCATAGATAACAGCCACAAGTAGCCCTAAGTCATAGATAACAGCCAGAGGTAGCCCTAAGTCATAGATAACAGCCACAAGTAGCCTTAAGTCATAGATAACAACCAAAGGTAGCCTTAAGTCATAGATAACAGCCAAAGGTAGCCAAAAGTCATAGATAACAGCCAAAAGTAGCCCTAAGTCATAGATAACAGCCACAGGTAGCCCTAAGTCATAGATAACAGCCACAAGTAGCCCTGAGCCATAGATAACAACCAAAGGTAGCCTTAAGTCATAGATAACAGCCAAAGGTAGCCCTAAGTCATAGATAACAGCCACAGGTAGCCCTAAGTCATAGATAACAGCCACAAGTAGCCCTAAGTCATAGATAACAGCCACAGGTAGCCCTAAGTCATAGATAACAGCCACAGGTAGCCCTTAGTCATAGATAACAGCCAAAGGTAGCCCTAAGCCATAGATAACAGCCAAAGGTAGCCCTAAGTCATAGATAACAGCCACAGGTAGCCCTAAGTCATAGATAACAGCCACAGGTAGCCCTAAGCCATATATAACAGCCAAAGGTAGCCCTAAGTCATAGATAACAGCCACAAGTAGCCCTAAGTCATAGATAACAGCCACAGGTAGCCCTAAGTCATAGATAACAGCCACAAGTAGCCCTAAGTCATAGATAACAGCCACAGGTAGCCCTAAGTCATAGATAACAGCCACAAGTAGCCTTAAGTCATAGATAACAGCCAAAGGTAGCCCTAAGTCATAGATAACAGCCACAAGTAGCCTTAAGTCATAGATAACAGCCAAAAGTAGCCCTAAGTCATAGATAACAGCCACAAGTAGCCCTAAGTCATAGATAACAGCCACAAGTAGCCCTAAGTCATAGATAACAGCCAAAGGTAGCCCTTAGTCATAGATAACAGCCACAGGTAACCCTGAGTCATAGATAACAGCCACAAGTAGCCCTAAGTCATAGATAACAGCCACAAGTAGCCCTAAGCCATAGATAACAGCCAAAGGTAGCCTTAAGTCATAGATAACAGCCACAGGTAGCCCTAAGTCATAGATAACAGCCACAAGTAGCCCTAATCATAGATAACAGCCACAAGTAGCCTTAAGTCATAGATAACAGCCAAAAGTAGCCCTAAGTCATAGATAACAGCCACAAGTAGCCCTAAGCCATAGATAACAGCCAAAGGTAGCCCTAAGTCATAGATAACAGCCACAGGTAGCCCTAAGCCATATATAACAGCCAAAGGTAGCCCTAAGCCATAGATAACAGCCAAAGGTAGCCCTAAGTCATACATAACAGCCACAAGTAGCCTTAAGTCATAGATAACAGCCACAGGTAGCCCTAAGTCATAGATAACAGCCACAGGTAGCCCTAAGTCATGGATAACAGCCACAGGTATGCCTAAGTCATAGATAACAGCCACAAGTAGCCTTAAGTCATAGATAACAGCCACAGGTAGCCCTAAGTCATAGATAACAGCCACAGGTAGCCTTAAGTCATAGATAACAGCCACAGGTAGCCCTAAGTCATAGATAACAGCCACAAGTAGCCCTAAGTCATAGATAACAGCCACAAGTAGCCCTAAGTCATAGATAACAGCCAAAGGTAGCCCTTAGTCATAGATAACAGCCAAAGGTAGCCCTAAGTCATAGATAACAGCCAAAAGTAGCCCTAAGTCATAGAAAACAGCTAAAGGTAGCCTTAATTCATAGATAACAGCCAAAGGTAGCCTTAATTCATAGATAACAGCCAAAGGTAGCCCTAAGTCATAGATAACAGCCACAGGTAGCCCTAAGTCATAGATAACAGCCACAAGTAGCCCTCAGTCATGGATAACAGCCAAAGGTAGCCCTAAGTCATAGATAACAGCCACAGGTAGCCCTTACTCATAGATAACAGCCACAGGTAGCCCTAAGTCATAGATAACAGCCACAGGTAGCCCTAAGCCATAGATAACAGCCAAAGGTAGCCCTAAGTCATAGATAACAGCCAAAGGTAGCCCTTAGTCATAGATAACAGCCACAGGTAACCCTGAGTCATAGATAACAGCCACAAGTAGCCCTTAGTCATAGATAACAGCCAAAAGTAGCCCTAAGTCATAGATAACAGCCAAAGGTAGCCCTTAGTCATAGATAACAGCCACAGGTAACCCTGAGTCATAGATAACAGCCACAAGTAGTTCTAATTCATAGATAACAGCCAAAAGTAGCCCTAAGTCATAGAAAACAGCCAAAGGTAGCCTTAATTCATAGATAACAGCCAAAGGTAGCCCTAAGTCATAGATAACAGCCACAGGTAGCCCTAAGTCATAGATAACAGCCACAAGTAGCCCTAAGTCATAAATAACAGCCACAAGTAGCCCTATGTCATAGATAACAGCCACAGGTAGCCCTAAGTCATAGATAACAGCCACAGGTAGCCCTAAGTCATAGATAACAGCCAAAGGTAGCCCTAAGTCATAGATAACAGCCAAAAGTAGCCTTAAGTCATAGATAACAGCCACAGGTAGCCCTAAGTCATAGATAACAGCCACAGGTAACCCTAAGTCATAGATAACAGCCACAGGTAGCCCTTAGTCATAGATAACAGCCACAGGTAACCCTGAGTCATAGATAACAGCCAAAAGAAGCCCTAAGTCATGGATAACAGCTACAGGTAGCCCTAAGTCATAGATAACAGCCACAAGTAGCCCTAAGTCATAGATAACAGCCAAAAGTCCAAGCACCACTAGGCAGCACGGGGCGGCAGCGTTACATGTGGCACAGGTTTTCCTTTGTTCTGTTTGTTATTTATTGATGTTATATGTCAGTTTCACATGAATGTCACAACAATTTTGCGTCAATATCGTGCCATTCACACACCTGTGTCGCCTAGAACAATGGATTTTGGTGTGTCTCCAATGATGCTGCTGCCCTGTGCCGTGTAGTGGAGCCTCGGCAATAGGCAAGGCCTCCACCAGTGACACAGCCACATCACCGTTCCTTGCACCACACATATTCCATTGTTCTGTCTTTTATTGTTTACACTTAACATTGAGGACACAATCAGAAAGGATACTCCAATGCACAAAACAAGGGAAACCATGTGCCGCATGTTATGCTGCCATGGTGGAGCTGGGGCATATGAAAACTTCTTTTACTTGTAAAAAAGCTGATAAAATTGTGTGCTGCTGCAACCTTTGAAATAATCATGAGATAAACCTGAAAGATAAAAACAGAAAATACCTGGTTTCCAACAAAATAGTCCCCATGAAGCAGGTTTTCAAACTTGTCGGTCCTGGCAGGCAGCGCCTTGATCTGCTCCTCTCGTAATGCCTTCTGTAAACAATAAACATCAGTTCAAACACCCTGGGGGCCTTTTCAAAATAGCAAACAGTCTCACAAATACCATAGTACGTTGTGTATAAGATGCGGCTTATGAAGTTTGGGCTCTCAAAAGAAGACTTGTGCCGGATATAGCAAAACAATGGAGAAAATGTAAGGGAAAAAAAGAGAAAGAATCATCCCATCATTCTATAAACTTGTAATGAGGGTCCTCCATTAAATGCGGTGAAATGTTAGGCCAAGATTATTTTTTTTCTATATATGAAAATAAAAACTATTTTCTCTTATCTATTCATAGGGCTAAACCCTCCTACCTGGAAATATCTACATATTACCCAAAGGGGGCGCTCATGATAGGGTTTCGTCACATAAAACCAAGTTGATTTTAGGTACAGTGGAAGACCTGATCTATGTGCTGATAACATTTATATTTTATGTTACCCACTTTTTTCTCTCCGTCCTGCTCCCGGAACACCTGAACCAGAGGTCTAATGAAGTCTTCAAGACAGTCGACGATCATATCAATCTTTGCTGCATCCAGGTCGGTCTTACCCATCAGTCCTGGAAAGAATGAGCATTGGTAACTTACTTCAGGGCATCAAACCTGGTCCTCTGGCTTTCAAGTTGAGGATGCTATTAGCTGCACGAAAGTCACCTCCTGATATTTCAACCATCCACCTATCAGCTAGATCTGTGTGATACACATATATCGGGAAGAGTATAATCACGCCATGTATCTGTGGGTAAAAGGTTGTCTGGGAGAACATATTGGGCCCCTGACTGTGCGTGATTAACACATTTATTAGTGGGAGATTTTACACCTACAAGTGGACACTGTAGGAGGCCATCCTCTTCGCTTTGAAAGTGTCATTATAGACCATAAAACTTTAGACCGGGAGTGTGTGGTTTCCCTGTACATGTCAATTAACAACTCTGGAGGAAGGTTGTCATAGTGTCAGAACGGTCATTTGCTTGAAACCACTGACCACAGCTATAAGACTCCCACTGAGAAACCATTAGTAAGGCCCTTTGTCAGCCTCGCCAAGTTCTGGTAGAGAACTTTTTTTTTAGTGACCGGCGAAAACTCAGGGGTGCGACTTTGTTGGCCTCGCCAAGTTCCGGTAGAGAACCTTTTTTTTTTAGTGACCGGCGAAAACTCAGGGGTGCGACTTTGTTGGCCTCGCCAAGTTCCGGTAGAGAACCTTTTTTTTAGTGACCGGCGAACACTCAGGGGTGCGACATAATGGCATCATACAAACTTCTGCATGGCAAAAAGTTTAGCTGACCCTCTAGGTGTTGTCATGAAGTGCTGGCAAGCAGTCTCAGCAGCACTTGATTGCAGCATCATGACAAACACTGGGCATGCTGCACTTCTGTACTCTAGTGGCACTTAAAGTCCTACACATGGAGAACAATGCATTACCTGCCTGCTTGGAGAGATATCGGTTTATGGCGTTGCTCTGACACAACACTTCCCCGTCCACCTCAAATAACGGCAGCTGACTAAACGGCAGATCTGGGGGAACAGATCAGGTTTATAAATTCAGCATTTCTATTGGTCTATCACAAATGTACAGTAAATTCAGATAATGCTATCAAAATACAGTCATGTCTCAATATATCGGTCTTCAAAAAGTCGGCTGATTCACTAACCAACCACTAATCACCCTGAATAGATTAAATTATTACCATTATATTTTATTGTAATTCTGATTCAAAGAAGAAGTCGATTCAGAAACAAGTCATTTTTTATCTGAAACGTGGGTGGCCAGTTAAGTGAGACATGACTGTAATAGATTAACAGATTTTGTACTCATCACAACATGTGATTTCACATGCGATCCACCAAAATCCATGAAGCCCCCATCTGGCAATGAATGAATCAGCTCTAGCAGCCTTAAGCATCAAAGTTAATTTCTCAAGAAGCATAGTCTCTGTCAAACACATTCGAGAATAAAGTACCCTATGAAACACGAAAAAAACAGCGAACAAATGATGTAAGGGGGCTTTATAAGTTAAATAAAACAACCCTTACCTGACTTTATTTGGTTGAACTGTTCCCGTGTTAGGCGGATATCTTCATACTTAATGCCACCATATGCCATCACGATGCGTGCTATCTCTCCTCGACCCCGAGCATCAAAGTAGGTGAGTTTGTACTGAGGCATGGCGGATGTTCTGCACTCACGTGGGGAACAAGTAGAACTATATATACCTGTATATAAGTAGAACAAGTAGAACTATTTATACCTGTATATAAGTAGAACAAGTAGAACTACTTATACCTGTATATAAGTAGAACAAGTAGAACTACTTATACCTGTATATAAGTAGAACAAGTAGAACTACTTATACCTGTATATAAGTAGAACAAGTAGAACTATTCATACCTGTATATAAGTAGAACAAGTAGAACTACTTATACCTGTGTATAAGTAGAACAAGTAGAACTATTTATACCTGTATATAAGTAGAACAAGTAGAACTATTTATACCTGTATATAAGTAGAACAAGTAGAACTATTCATACCTGTATATAAGTAGAACAAGTAGAACTACTTATACCTGTATATAAGTAGAACAAGTAGAACTATTTATACCTGTATATAAGTAGAACAAGTAGAACTATTTATACCTGTATATAAGTAGGACCATGTAGAACTACTTACACCTGTATATAAGTAGAACAAGTAGAACTATTTATACCTGTGTATAAGTAGAACAAGTAGAACTATTTATACCTGTATATAAGTAGAACAAGTAGAACTATTTATACCTGTATATAAGTAGGACCATGTAGAACTACTTACACCTGTATATAAGTAGAACAAGTAGAACTACTTATACCTGTATATAAGTAGAACAAGTAGAACTATTTATACCTGTATATAAGTAGAACAAGTAGAACTATTTATACCTGTATATAAGTAGGACCATGTAGAACTACTTACACCTGTATATAAGTAGAACAAGTAGAACTACTTATACCTGTATATAAGTAGAACAAGTAGAACTATTTATACCTGTATATAAGTAGAACAAGTAGAACTATTTATACCTGTATATAAGTAGGACCATGTAGAACTACTTACACCTGTATATAAGTAGAACAAGTAGAACTATTTATACCTGTATATAAGTAGAACAAGTAGAACTACTTACACCTGTATATAAGTAGAACAAGTAGAACTATTTATACCTGTGTATAAGTAGAACAAGTAGAACTACTTATACCTGTATATAAGTAGAACAAGTAGAACTATTTATACCTGTATATAAGTAGAACAAGTAGAACTATTTATACCTGTATATAAGTAGAACAAGAAGAACTATTCATACCTGTATATAAATAGAACAAGTAGAACTACTTATACCTGTATATAAGTAGAACAAGTAGAACTATTTATACCTGTATATAAGTAGAACAAGAAGAACTATTCATACCTGTATATAAATAGAACAAGTAGAACTACTTATACCTGTATATAAGTAGAACAAGTAGAACTACTTATACCTGTATATAAGTAGAACAAGTAGAACTACTTATACCTGTATATAAGTAGAACAAGTAGAACTTCTTATACCTGTATATAAGTATGACCATGATGCATGAATGCAGCCCAGGCAGGTCACACACCAGGGCTGCATCCATGCATCATTAGGACAAACAATGGGCATGATGCACTGATACGTTAACAGCTGTAATATGATTAAGAAAGGTGTACACCACAACGTACTATAGCATCTATGAGATATGTTGATACTTACGTACTGAATACGGTGCTACCTGTACCGACATTAGATGTACTATGACATGATGTGAACACACTGTGAGATTGAGAAGTGGTGAAATAGGGCATGTCGTGTAGGTATACTATTGTCAGTTTAACCCTTTGGCACAGCTCAGTGGTTCATGCGGATTATATTACATTGCCATTATTATCACCTAGCCAGTGGTGCCTTTATATGTGGATCAACACGATAAAAGGTACGACTGCGCACCCCTTCGCGGGCATACCTTTTAACGTGTTGATCCACAATTATATCATACCAACACTCAAAATGTGGACATGATGCACCAATGAGGTTCTGGCATGCCAGCACTTCATTGGTGCATCATGACCCAGTGGACATGATGCACCAATGAGGTTCTGGCATGCCAGCACTTCATTGGTGCATCATGACCCAGTGGACATGATGCACCAATGAGGTTCTGGCATGCCAGCACTTCATTGGTGCATCATGACCCAGTGGACATGATGCACCAATGCAGTATTGGTACTTAAAGGGTCAATGTACTGACTACTGGTGGTGTATTGTTTACAAACATGGCATATTAATGTAACTTGGTCATTTTGTTGCTTCGTAGCAGAAATGGCTGTAGGAGGGTCTGTGGGGCTCTTAACCCTCAAACAGGTACCATTTTGAGGGTTAAGAGCAACCACAGGATCTTACCCCTCAAATATGTGTCTTAAGCCTCAAACGCTCTTATCCTTCAAATGCTCTTAAGCCTCAAATGCTTCTAAGCCTCAAACGCTCTTATCCCTCAAACCCACTTAAGCCTCAAAAGCTATGTGACAGCAGATTTAGACTAATGTCATGGCAAGCGAATTGCCCAGGCATCACCCTGGGCCAGTGAAAAGGTTTGATAGCATATTTATTCTGATAAGGTGCTTATTCTATGGGCCCAAGCAAAGATTTGAATGGACTACCATAACAGTAGATTTAGCATATATATGCATGTTCATTTCTTGATATATCTTTATGTACATAGTTCAACAGGAATAAAGTTTTAGTTACTTATACATGCTGGGTTATGTGATTTGTTCATCTAAAACTGTATCATATTATGGAAAAGTATGTGAACTTTGTAGGCATTGAGATGTTGGCTTATGGTTCAAAGTAATGAATTCCGTGGAGGGAATGACCACTTCAATTGGTCAAAAATATAATTTGCTTAATTGTACATTCTGAATTGTGATTGGGTCTTTATCTATAGCTCATAATCTAATACAAATTGTTTTACTTTGACCTTGCAATTGCAAAAAATCTCAAATGGATTTCAGGGAGGGTGTTTGAGAGATAAGAGCATTTGAGGGATAAGAGCGTTTGAGGTTTAAGAGCGTTTGAGGCTTAAGAGTGTTTGAGGCTTAAGACACATATTTGAGGGATAAGATCCTGTGGTTGCTCTTAACCCTCAAACGGGTACCTGTTTGAGGGTTAAGAACTGTTTGAGGGATAAGAGCCTCACAGGGTCCAATTTTCTCAACAAATCAATATTACAGGTCAAGTTGGAATATTTTGGGAAATGCTGGCGGACATACAAAGTCAGTCTCACCATTGTTTCAATATGAAAAATCGTCCCAACTTGAAGGAGAATTGAACCCCGGCCGCAGTGGAGGTAGGTGGAAGCCTTAGCCATAGCGCCACACTGAACGGTTATGAAATCCAATGCAAAAGTAAATAAATTCTAACCTGTGGTCCTAGTCCTATGTTTACACTCAGTTTTCATCTTGATTCCAAGCTTGTCATGTTATAATATTAGAGACATACACATCCTTAGATAGTCTATATGATCCCTCCATGCTTATTATGTCCAATATATTCAAAATAAAGAAGAATCCATTGATTTTTCCATCGTAAGCGAGTCGCAGTCCAGCAATTCTCTGGGTCTTCTTCAACTGCGGCATGTTGACCTACATCCACATACAGGCCACTGACATACTTTCGTCAGACAAGAAGGCAGAAAATGGCCTGACCGGGACTCACTTACAATGGAAAAATCAATGGATTCCTCTTTATTTTGAATATATTGGACATAAATATAATGGAGGGATCATATAGACTATTTAAGGATGTGTATGATTTAATATGGAGACTTGTCATGGTTGGATTCCATACGAAAAGTGTGTGTAAACACAGTGGTACAGGTCCCGGCAAGGAACAAAAACAATGGCTTCTCGCAGAGCGAAGCTGGGAGGATCGGTGACACTTACAAAATGTCTTCTCGTGCCTATATTCTGGGGATATCAGGTAGGAAATTAATGTTATTATGGAGGAAAAGGTGGTATAAACGCATTATGGCATAAATATGACAGCCCACGGTTTGTATACTGACAATACTGCACTCGCCTTCGGCTCGTGCAATATTCGTCAATATACAAACCTTGGGCTGTCATATTTATGCTATATTGCATTAATATATGATATCATAGTCTACAAGGGGCTACCTTTCACATCCCGCATATATGTAGGAATGTTTTAATGTAAGAGTCACGGTAATTAATTACCTGGAGACACGAGATGGACACTCGACTTAGCACAGAACGTTTATATATATATATATATATATATATATATATATATATATATATATATATATATATATACATGTATATTTAACCCTTTAATGGCTGCTGATGCATTAATGCATCATGCCAATTGGTCAACGTGATGCACCAATGATGTGCTGGTGAGACTGCTTACCAGCACTTCATTGGTGCATCATGTCGACACTCCAGGAGTTTGTGTATCAACCCTGTAGGGTCGGCATGCTGCAAGAAGGTAGCCCTTAGGGCTGTGTTCATGCGTCATGCCGACCAATGGGCATGATGCATCCGCGGCCCTTATAGGGCTTAATGAGAATACAGCAGTGGGTGTGGTGGGTGGTGATGAGGGGGCTGCAGTGTTGATACACACACCAATACATGAACACCGGGAAGTTTAAGGAAGTTAAATTTATTTTCTGAGGTGGTGGGGTGGCACTTGTCAATAAGATAATGACTGCAGGCTGACAGATCAGTGGTGGCGAAGGATTCCAGCGAGATTCTAAAAATAGTGTTGTGTACATCGTACATATATGAGGGCACAAAGAGCGATAAACTACAGTGCTGGACAATTGTGGAAAGAGGGGGCGGTCACTTTCCAGCTTCTTCAATGCAGATAGGCTGGTCAGATTTCACTGAGAGGTAGGACGGTAGGGTAGCAGTTGACACTAACTCTCACAGAGTGAGTGCCCCCCCATATGGGGTCATTTTCTGAGGTGTATGAAGAGTAAGAAGCACAGGCCGGGATCGTTTCTCACCAGGAAGATGGAAAGAAATTAGACTCTTGCTTGGGCGAAGATGAAAGGTAAAGATGTACAAAGATTTTGACCCCACTTGAGATAGGGATGTGAAAGATTTTTTGCCCTTTTATAGAAAAGAACATGCTGTACTATTAGAAGCTCAAAGAGGGTAACAAGGAATTTCTTGCACCACATCTCTAGCTTTTGGCAACTTTTGAGGAGGGATGAAGAAGATTTTTGCGCATCTTTCAGCACCCTCAAGTTAAATAATGACCTCACCCTGTTGGTGATTTACATGCCTATCATACTTTAACCATTTTAAGGGGCACTATCACGTCCATTGGTCGTCGTTATGACATTGTATCAATGAAGTGCTGGCCAGTAGACTCGCCAACACTTCATTGGTGCATCATGCCAAACCTCTAGGGGTGTATTAATACTGTATGGTCGGCATGATGCAGCAATGTAACCCTTTGAAGTTGCCCACCAGGGCTGCGTCCATGCATCATGACGACCAATGGGCATTAATGCATCATGATGACCAATGGGTATGATGCATTAAAGCATCATGACGACCAATGGGCATGATGCATTAATGCATCATGAAGACCAATGGGCATGATGCATCAATGCATCATGACGACCAATGGGCATGATGCATCAATGCATCATGACGACCAATGGGCATGATGCATCAATGCATCATGACGACCAGTGGGCATGATGCATGAATGCATCATGACGACCAATGGGCATGATGCATGAATGCATCATGACGACCAATGGGCATGATGCATGAATGCATCATGACGACCAATGGGCATGATGCATGAATGCATCATGACGACCAATGGGCATGATGCATGAATGCATCATGAAGACCAATGGGCATGATGCATCAATGCATCATGACGACCAATGGGCATGATGCATCAATGCATCATGACGACCAATGGGCATGATGCATCAATGCATCATGACGACCAATGGGCATGATGCATCAATGCATCATGACGACCAATGGGCATGATGTATTAATACATCAGCAGCCCTTGGAGAGTTAAAGCACCATGCTGCATTGAGAGGGTTTAATTAATGGTATTTCTATGACGTCAATGATGGCCCCGGGATCTAGAGGCCTCACACATCATGATAAATAAATAATAAAGAGGAGCAATACATGTATGTCAGAATTTCTATGCTGCAACAAAAGCTACCTGTGAGGAGTAAATGATGCCTTAAGGGCTGCTGATGTCTGTTGATGCATTAATGCATAATGCCCATTGGTCATCATCATGTATGAATGCAGCCCTGGTGAGTAACTCACCAGGGCTGCATTCATGCATTATGCCGACCCTACAGGGTCCTGGAGAGCCGGCATGATGCTCCAATGAGCCAGCACTTCATTTATGCATCATGCTAACTAATGGGCATGATGCAATTCTGCATCAGTGGCCTTTAAATGGTTAAAGTTAGTGTCCTATCTATTTGTAACTCAATATACGCAGGTAGTAACTGAACATCGGGCCCAGGGGAGGAGGGGGCTACTGACTCTTTGATGGTGAGTACCAACTGTGAAACTACAGCCCCCTCCAGGCATTTTATAGCTGCTTAGAAAGTAGGTGAAAAGACTTATTTTCATGGAAGTCAGATAACAGCTCCCCTTTTTGTGCCCTCTTCTATGTAAAAATATCAGAATTCTGGTGATCTGACTTTGGACTTCACAATCCTTGAATGAACGTATGTAACATTTATGGACTTTTGATACCATACAAGGTATAGCAGGTACCAAAAGCCCTCTGATCCTAAAATCTAATTCATTTGACAGTGTCCCCGCCCCTTTTTTTCCCCCCTCATTTGCATGTTAAAAGCCACCGCCCGCAGGTTGAGTACCACAGTTGGTACAGAAACCGAGGCTGTGTGCCCTCCGACTATGGCCCATATAGTTATGGAACGGGGAGTGTGTGCGAGTCATTTTAGATACATGTTCCACTTATTATCATAAAATGTGTACTGCGTAATTCTCCAGACACGGTGTACAATACAGACACTATATCATAAAGGGTGGTCATAATGTCAACAACAATGAAATGGTCACATTTTATAATCTGATAATTTTAGATTAACCAGAATACTTTTGGAGCACAATGCTGATTTGATATTCATGATGATAGAATCTAGATTAACCTAAATATTTGACTTTTTGGTTCATTTTGTTTTAAAGAATTATACTGATTTATTTCTTAGCACACCGTGCACTAATCAAAGGGGTATATATATATATATATATATATATATATATATATATATATATATATATATATATATATATATATATATATATATATATATATATATAAGGAATAAACAACCTGTATTTTGTACAAAAATAGTTTATTACAAATATATGATAATGTTTAGTTTTATATTTACATCCGTCTTTCATTGATGCAGAGTGACTTTGTAGATTAACCCCATAGGGTTTTCATGCTGCACCATATTGTACATAAATATTATACATAAATATTATATATTTATATTGAATTTCACATGACAATATTGCTAGATATCAGAATCCCTATCTATAATGTCTATAGTATATACATAGGTGCCCAAAGGTGACCCTGTAATGGTCTTTGAAAAAAAAGGATAAGGCATATTTGATATAAAAGCTTCTCCAAGTAACATAGTTTGCTATATCCTTTAAGAAAGCACCTTTGAAATGCAATAGCTACATAAGAAAAGAGAGAGAATGGCCTTGGTATGAAATACAGGTAAATGGTAGCCTAGGAATCATTTTGTCGCCTTAGTGCAACTTAGGTTGTAACTGCATTTTTAAGTTATGCAGTAGAGGCCAAAAAGTGCTGCAGTTACTATACAGCACCAAGTGAACATAGCCTTAATGTACTGTGACATGTACACTGAAAACATGGAAGATCCAAAACTAGTCAGTGGTGACCAAGTTGACGATACCTAAAACTACAACTTTAGGTAGTCAAAATGACGACTTTATATCGTCATCCTGACGACCAGAGTAGGCATAGACAGAACATAGTAGGCACATATATCATAGACAGAACACCAGTACTTTCATAGTCACGTTTTACTGCACCATGATATCATTGTAGGTAGATAAGGGTCAACAGATGTTGAAATAGAAGAAAACTCAATTTTACCAAAATGTCAGTTACAACCTTCTTCTGGTCATACAAATAGTTTGAGCTCAGAGCCCTAGTTTACATTCATGCCTATAAATATGGCATGTATCTTTGATAGTATCTCAGATCTTTGAAATTGTTCTCTTCATACACATAAATTAGAAAGTAACAAAAACACATTAAGTCGACTACCTACAGACAAAGACATTCATCTAGATATAAATAAGTATTTGCTTACATGTGAACATAGACAATGAATTGTGGAACACAAAACTATTGTACATTTTGAAAGCTAAATAGATCATCATGATGGTAGACATGTATTTGTGTGTTCTATATCTGCAACATATCTTTGGAGTGTTTTGCCAAAAGATAACGAGGAAGAACCTCGGTACATTTTTCCAGGGAGAACTGAGGCAAAGGTGCACAGCCTAACTCGTATTCACTCTGTTGTCAAAGAACATATTCAAATACATAGATTCCAGATGAAATGTACTCGTTTTAAATTCAGTGATGGATCGAGGGGGGCGGATTGGAGGCACATGCCCCCCATGACCAATTTTAATGGCTGTGGCCCGCCCCCCCCCAGACCGTAGACCACGCCTTCTAGATCCGCCCTTGAAGTTAGCACAGCAGTATCAGTTGATGATAATACATTTGGAATACAAAGACGTGCACGTTTTATTTGGTTCTTGTTTTGTTTTTGTCAAGACCTTCTAGAGCATTATCAGACTAGAACATGTTCAACTCAATTGAAAAAGTATGTGCTGTTCAGTAGCTGGCCGGTATCGTAATTTGTATAAGTAACGGTGACACATTTAAGCACTGGGGTCTAAAATAAGCACCTGTTTAAAATTAGCATGGGAGGTATTTAGAAGGTTTTAAGCACTCAAACTAGAATTCAAATTAGTGCAAGTCTAACATTAGGACCGGGGGAATTAATAAGCGCCGGGGGGCTTAAATTGGCCCCTAATGTACCTTCCTTTTGGATATTTTGACAATCACTTACCTAATACACTTCATTGCACTTTTCTATCATTGAACAATATTATGTTCCATATAAAATCTACGTTGGGGCCAGACAGTGTATTTTTGCCAGACCATATTTAGAATAATTTTGACTCTGCACAACCCATATGTGTCTACTTCTATGAATAAAACCTGATTTTAAATGACCGTTGTCTGATTTTGCTTGACTCTACAACTTAGTAATAGAATAATTCAAAATATACTAAGATTTTGCACCAATACTAGTAAAGATGACATTTCAAATGCAATGTTTAGTTAAATGAAGAGATACTCTATTTGAGATGTAAGTCAGGTACTGGGAAAATCCCTGAAAAGCAGAGTGTTCAGGGCAGACTCTAACCAGCACAGCATCATGGCACCCCCTGGTGTTAAACAATTGTACTATGTTGCTGACTGATGATTTTAGACCAATCAGAGAGCAGCATTCCCTTCATTTCTCCCTGGGAGGGTCTGCCCCTAGGATTCCCTTCCCAGAGTCTCCCCTGGACCAGTGAGTTCCCCTGCTTACACCAGGGGGGCTTAGTGGAGTCCCTAGTTGAATAAGACAACTGAGGACTGGGTCTGTGTGAAGAACATGACTAGGGAAAGAAGGCTGTGAATAAATTCTGTCCCTGAAGAGCCTGGACATCCCTATTCAGACTACATTTTAACATTTTTGAATTCCCTATTTTCAGGGAAATCCCTGACAACTCACTCAGATTTGAAGAGCTGTGTATCCCTGAACTCTCCATCTTGTGAGACTCCTCAAAGTATGATATATAATGTAGTCTTAGCTGCTCCTCTCGTACAGAGCCAAGATTAACATGAAGCAGACCAGATTTACGTCCAGGCTTATGGCATTTATATCAATGTAGGAATACATGTAATTTATACATAGTTCCATTTTTACAGACCACTTTCATGTTGTAAGACACGCAGCTGAGTCATCCTCAGAATCACTCGCTACAACAGCCCCAGAGGCTAGAAGCAATGTGACAGTGTCGAAGGAGACAGCGTTACGTCGTTCCCTCTTCCTCCTTTGTCCAGCTACAGGTGAAGGCGAGCTCTCAATGTTGTCAATAACTGGAGTCACTATGGGCGCCATGACCTTGGCTATGTCCTCTGTGTTCTTGTAGATGGTCTCAAGGTCAGATGCAGTGTAACCTTGGAGGATGTGCGGCAAAGCATTACGTCGTGAGCGGAGACGTGGGGAGGTGGCGCTACTGCTGCCTGACGACTCATTCTCTGTGGTGTAACGCATCTTGGTAGGAAGTTATTTGGTATTTGTGAGTTTGTGAGTGGAACTGCTCCTGGGTTGTATCTGAAATGATAAAAAGATTTGAAAAAAACAATTTAATTCCTTTATTTTCGGAGGAGGTAGTGAAATTCTATATACCAGGAGCATATCAATCTTGTAGGGTTGACAATACTGTAATGGCCCAGGGTCTGGAATGAACACTGGTCTCAAATAAGTGCAGGGGTAAATGGTGATTGAGAACAATGTTAAGCACTAAAAACAGTGTTAAAATTAGCACCTGCCTCTAATGAGGGCCGGGGTTAGAGGTATTGAAATCAATAAGCGCCCGAACGCTCAAACGGGCCACAACAGTAATCTAGGCATAGAACAAAGGAAATAAATGTGTGGGATTGTTACAACATAGATCAAAGGCCTCACCTCTGATAATTTACCCAAATACATGCATGTACAACAAAGATGTCTGAAGATTTGTACTAAAACAGCTAATTTGGATGCAGCGATCTGTTTCCTAATCCCTGGCCAAATACACAGTACCGCCTTATGTATACATATGTATACGAGCAGACCTGTACTAATCTACACTCGTGTCATTCTCTAGTTTCATTTGATTCATGAATAGACCCTTAAGGCCTTTATTACAGAGATTATGTGTACTAGATACCTTACTTCCCATGGCTTACACCTTGCCCAGGTATGTCTATACTTGATATACTTGATATAGAGGTAATAACAGTAGGCTTGTCCTCTCACCTCTCTTATAGATCTGCTCTCACTCACGTCCAAAGTATAGTGTAGGCAATCTTGATATATAGATGCAGCCAAATACTAACACAGCATGTGGTGACAGGCCATTTTGAAATAACCTCCTGGTAACCTAACAAAGTCATCCTACAGTCAGTGCACCAGGAAATAGCAGAGAAAGGAAGGTGGTATGATACTAGGAGTGGTCCTTGGGGAAATAGTGATATAAGCTTCAACTACTTCATGGCTATAAATCATGGTTAAGGGATAGGCAAAGAGGCATTAGTATTCAGGAAAAGAAAGTGGTGCAAAACTTTCATTTTGAGGCTAATATTCAGATAAGGGGGTTACCTGGGGAAATAATAATATAAGCTCTCATTACTTCGTGGTGAAACGTTGGTGAAGAGACATTGCTACTGTAGTGGCCTGTTTAGGCGTGCGGACACTTATCAATTTCAATACCACTGTATCCCGACTCTTCCATAAGACAGGCCCTTATTTCAATATTGTTTTTAGTACTTGAGATTGCTTTCAATATCCCCTGTACCCCGTGCACTTATTCAAGACCCTGCCACTTCAACAAGCTATTAGGTATTCAGGAAAGTAGGGGAACTTTCACTTTAGGCTACCTCAGACAAATCAATGCCAAGTTACTGGACTTTCCAAAACTCAGAGGTTGATGTAAGAGGAGTGGTGAAGCCATGAGTACTGCAGGTATAATGGTTGATGTTAGAGGAGTGGTGAAACCATGAGTACTGCAGGCATAATGGTTGATGTAAGAGGAGTGGTGAAACCATGAGTACTGCAGGCATAATGGTTGATGTAAGAGGAGTGGTGGAACCATGAGTACTGCAGGTATAATGGTTGATGTTAGAGGAGTGGTGAAACCATGAGTACTGCAGGCATAATGGTTGATGTAAGAGGAGTGGTGAAACCATGAGTACTGCAGGCATAATGGTTGATGTAAGAGGAGTGGTGGAACCATGAGTACTGCAGGCATAATGGTTGATGTAAGAGGAGTGGTGGAACCATGAGTACTGCAGGCATAATGGTTGATGTAAGAGGAGTGGTGAAACCATGAGTACTGCAGGCATAATGGTACTTCAGCCTTCAAGGGACGCTACTGCATCATTCCCATTGGTTGTCATGAGACTGCGTTCCAGCACTTCATTGGGGCATCATGAGTTTGTGTATCTACCCTGTAGGGTCGTCATGATGCATGGATGCAGCCCTGGTGAGTTACTCACCAGGGCTGCATTCATGCATCATGACGACCAATGGGCATGATGCAATGATGCATCAGCGGCCCTCAAAGGGTTAATTAAGATACTCATATGAGTCAGATAAAAGGTATACGGAAAGGGGGGGGGGGTGATTATGGGTCACACGTTCAAGGTCTTGGATTATCAGAGTCTCACAATTACTTCTTTATCTATATTGACAAAATGTGATGCTACGTCAAATTATGATAACCACTGTGACGTCATGAGCAATAACACAGGTATTAAACTACAACATGATAATTTTTTCCGGGGAAGGTCAATTTTTTCAACCCCTCTGAATGGGGGGGGGTCATAATAATTGTACTGGTTTTCAGCTAAAAAGGCTGGGCGTTACACTAGGTAAAAAGGGGGTGTTCACGCATGATTTTCGGGCCCTCTGGGGGTGTTAAAAAAATGTTGGCCCTCAGGAGAGAGGGGTGGGATTTTCTTTCAGGCACTCTAGGAGAAAGTCCACCACCCATCCCCTATTGTTAAAAATGATCACCTCCAAATCGTTTGGGGGGGGGGGTGATATGTAGGTTCTTAGTTCTATGGAGCCCTCTTTCAACTTGAAATAAATGTGTAAAATATTGGGAGGAGGGGGCGGGACTGTAGTTGGGCAGTTCGGAAACACTGTCAAGGAGTCAGTACCCCCCCCCCCACCCTCGCAGGGGACACATCCTACACATTCAGCTACAAGATCCCCTTACACAGTTTGTGGTGTGTCTGTCACAGTCTGGTACTTGTCTGGTGTAAACTTACACACTTTGTGCTACCATCATAACATTGGGGAACATCCTCAGGGAGCATTTACATAAGTGGTTTTCAGGGGCAGATCCAGGATTTTGAGAAAGGGGGGGGGGGCACATTTTTGAGGTAGGATGGCCTGGTGTATCCATCAGAAGCGATGCACAGTGAATTCGAAATGAAGCAATGTAGGTGTAAGGTCTGGGGCATGGGGCCAAAAGAAAATTGATTTTTAGAGGATATTTGGTGCATTCTGGTTTATTTCTAGACCCTAGTTGAGAGGCTGCCATAGTCTCACAAATGTCTTAAGTTCAGCCTTAGGATGAGAGCATAATGAGGACATGATAGATGGGATAAGACTGGGGTGGACTGAGATGGTAAGACTGATCATAAGAGTAGGATGAGAATGGTGTCAGCAGACTATGACAAAGGAAGGATGAGATTGAGGTGGAAGACAGGTGGGACTGAGGATGAGACAGAGGTGGAGGAATAATGTGACTGATGATACAGGGTGGATGAGACTGAGGAAGAGGAATAGTGCGATTGATGATAAGGGTTGGATGAGACTGAGGCGGAGAAATGCTGGGACTGATGATACAGGGTGGATGAGACTGAGGTAGAGGAATGGTGGGAATGATGATAAGGGTTGGATGAGACTGAGGTAGAGGAATGGTGGGAATGATGATACAGGGTGGATGAGACTGAGGTAGAGGAATGGTGGGAATGATGATAAGGGTTGGATCAGACTGAGGTAGAGGAATGGTGGGAATGATGATAAGTGTTGGATCAGACTGAGGTAGAGGAATGGTGGGACTGATGATACAGGGTGGATGAGACTGAGGTAGAGGAATGGTGCGACTGATGATACAGGGTGGATGAGACTGAGGTAGAGGAATGGTGGGACTGATGATACAGGGTGGATGAGACTGAGGTAGAGGAATGGTGCGACTAATGATACAGGGTGGATCAGACTGAGGTAGAGGAATGGTGGGACTGATGATACAGGGTGGATCAGACTGAGGTAGAGGAATGGTGGGAATGATGATACAGGGTGGATCAGACTGAGGTAGAGGAATGGTGCGACTGATGATACAGGGTGAATGAGACTGAGGTAAAGGGAATGGTGCGACTGATGATACAGGGTGGATGAGACTGAGGTAGAGGAATGGTGGGAATGATGATAAGGGTTGGATGAGACTGAGGTAGAGGAATGGTGCGACTGATGATACAGGGTGGATGAGACTGAGGTAGAGGAATGGTGGGAATGATGATAAGGGTTGGATGAGACTGAGGTAGAGGAATGGTGCGACTGATGATACAGGGTGGATGAGACTGAGGTAGAGGAATGGTGCGACTGATGATACAGGGTGGATGAGACTGAGGTAGAGGAATGGTGGGAATGATAATAAGGGTTGGATGAGACTGAAGTAGAGGAATGGTGCGACTGATGATACAGGGTGGATGAGACTGAGGTAGAGGAATAGTGCGACTGATGATACAGGGTGGATCAGACTGAGGTAGAGGAATGGTGGGAATGATGATAAGGGTGGATGAGACTGAGGTAGAGGAATGGTGGGAATGATGATACAGGGTGGATGAGACTGAGGTAGAGGAATGGTGGGAATGATGATACAGGGTGGATGAGACTGAGGTAGAGGAATGGTGGGAATGATGATACAGGGTGGATGAGACTGAGGTAGAGGAATGGTGGGAATGATGATACAGGGTGGATGAGACTGAGGTAGAGGAATGGTGCGACTGATGATACAGGGTGAATGAGACTGAGGTAGAGGAATTGTGGGAATGATGATACAGGGTGGATCAGACTGAGGTAGAGGAATGGTGGGAATGATGATACAGGGTGAATGAGACTGAGGTAGAGGAATGGTGCGACTGATGATACAGGGTGGATGAGACTGAGGTAGAGGAATGGTGGGAATGATGATACAGGGTGGATCAGACTGAGGTAGAGGAATGGTGGGACTGATGATACAGGGTGGATCAGACTGAGGTAGAGGAATTGTGGGAATGATGATACAGGGTGGATCAGACTGAGGTAGAGGAATGGTGGGAATGATGATACAGGGTGGATGAGACTGAGGTAGAGGAATGGTGGGAATGATGATAAGGGTTGGATGAGACTGAGGTAGAGGAATGGTGCGACTGATGATACAGGGTGGATGAGACTGAGGTAGAGGAATGGTGCGACTGATGATACAGGGTGGATGAGACTGAGGTAGAGGAATGGTGCGACTGATGATAAGGGTTGGATGAGACTGAGGTAGAGGAATGGTGCGACTGATGATACAGGGTGGATCAGACTGAGGTAGAGGAATGGTGGGAATGATGATACAGGGTGGATGAGACTGAGGTAGAGGAATGGTGCGACTGATGATACAGGGTGGATGAGACTGAGGTAGAGGAATGGTGGGAATGATGATACAGGGTGGATGAGACTGAGGTAGAGGAATGGTGCGACTGATGATACAGGGTGAATGAGACTGAGGTAAAGGGAATGGTGCGACTGATGATACAGGGTGGATGAGACTGAGGTAGAGGAATGGTGGGAATGATGATAAGGGTTGGATGAGACTGAGGTAGAGGAATGGTGCGACTGATGATACAGGGTGGATGAGACTGAGGTAGAGGAATGGTGGGAATGATGATAAGGGTTGGATGAGACTGAGGTAGAGGAATGGTGCGACTGATGATACAGGGTGGATGAGACTGAGGTAGAGGAATGGTGCGACTGATGATACAGGGTGGATGAGACTGAGGTAGAGGAATGGTGGGAATGATAATAAGGGTTGGATGAGACTGAGGTAGAGGAATGGTGCGACTGATGATACAGGGTGGATGAGACTGAGGTAGAGGAATGGTGCGACTGATGATACAGGGTGGATGAGACTGAGGTAGAGGAATGGTGCGACTGATGATACAGGGTGGATGAGACTGAGGTAGAGGAATGGTGGGAATGATGATAAGGGTTGGATGAGACTGAGGTAGAGGAATGGTGCGACTGATGATACAGGGTGGATCAGACTGAGGTAGAGGAATGGTGCGACTGATGATACAGGGTGGATAAGACTGAGGTAGAGGAATGGTGGGAATGATGATAAGGGTTGGATGAGACTGAGGTAGAGGAATGGTGGGAATGATGATACAGGGTGGATGAGACTGAGGTAGAGAAATGGTGCGACTGATGATACAGGGTGGATGAGACTGAGGTAGAGGAATGGTGGGAATGATGATAAGGGTTGGATGAGACTGAGGTAGAGGAATGGTGCGACTGATGATACAGGGTGGATCAGACTGAGGTAGAGAAATGGTGCGACTGATGATACAGGGTGGATGAGACTGAGGTAGAGGAATTGTGGGAATGATGATACAGGGTGGATCAGACTGAGGTAGAGGAATGGTGGGAATGATGATACAGGGTGAATGAGACTGAGGTAGAGGAATGGTGCGACTGATGATACAGGGTGGATGAGACTGAGGTAGAGGAATTGTGGGAATGATGATACAGGGTGGATCAGACTGAGGTAGAGGAATGGTGGGACTGATGATACAGGGTGGATCAGACTGAGGTAGAGGAATTGTGAGAATGATGATACAGGGTGGATCAGACTGAGGTAGAGGAATGGTGGGAATGATGATACAGGGTGGATGAGACTGAGGTAGAGAAATGGTGGGAATGATGATAAGGGTTGGATGAGACTGAGGTAGAGGAATGGTGTGACTGATGATACAGGGTGGATGAGACTGAGGAAGAGGAATGGTGCGACTGATGATACAGGGTGGATGAGACTGAGGTAGAGGAATGGTGCGACTGATGATAAGGGTTGGATGAGACTGAGGTAGAGGAATGGTGCGACTGATGATACAGGGTGGATGAGACTGAGGTAGAGGAATGGTGCGACTGATGATACAGGGTGGATGAGACTGAGGTAGAGGAATGGTGGGAATGATGATACAGGGTGGATGAGACTGAGGTAGAGGAATGGTGCGACTGATGATACAGGGTGGATGAGACTGAGGTAGAGGAATGGTGGGAATGATGATACAGGGTGGATCAGACTGAGGTAGAGGAATGGTGGGAATGATGATACAGGGTGGATGAGACTGAGGTAGAGGAATGGTGCGACTGATGATACAGGGTGAATGAGACTGAGGTAGAGGAATGGTGGGAATGATGATACAGGGTGGATGAGACTGAGGTAGAGGAATGGTGCGACTGATGATACAGGGTGAATGAGACTGAGGTAGAGGAATTGTGGGAATGATGATACAGGGTGGATCAGACTGAGGTAGAGGAATGGTGGAAATGATGATACAGGGTGAATGAGACTGAGGTAGAGGAATGGTGCGACTGATGATACAGGGTGGATGAGACTGAGGTAGAGGAATGGTGGGAATGATGATACAGGGTGGATCAGACTGAGGTAGAGGAATGGTGGGACTGATGATACAGGGTGGATCAGACTGAGGTAGAGGAATTGTGGGAATGATGATACAGGGTGGATCAGACTGAGGTAGAGGAATGGTGGGAATGATGATACAGGGTGGATGAGACTGAGGTAGAGGAATGGTGGGAATGATGATAAGGGTTGGATGAGACTGAGGTAGAGGAATGGTGCGACTGATGATACAGGGTGGATGAGACTGAGGTAGAGGAATGGTGCGACTGATGATACAGGGTGGATGAGACTGAGGTAGAGGAATGGTGCGACTGATGATAAGGGTTGGATGAGACTGAGGTAGAGGAATGGTGCGACTGATGATACAGGGTGGATCAGACTGAGGTAGAGGAATGGTGGGAATGATGATACAGGGTGGATGAGACTGAGGTAGAGGAATGGTGCGACTGATGATACAGGGTGGATGAGACTGAGGTAGAGGAATGGTGGGAATGATGATACAGGGTGGATGAGACTGAGGTAGAGGAATGGTGCGACTGATGATACAGGGTGAATGAGACTGAGGTAAAGGGAATGGTGCGACTGATGATACAGGGTGGATGAGACTGAGGTAGAGGAATGGTGGGAATGATGATAAGGGTTGGATGAGACTGAGGTAGAGGAATGGTGCGACTGATGATACAGGGTGGATGAGACTGAGGTAGAGGAATGGTGGGAATGATGATAAGGGTTGGATGAGACTGAGGTAGAGGAATGGTGCGACTGATGATACAGGGTGGATGAGACTGAGGTAGAGGAATGGTGCGACTGATGATACAGGGTGGATGAGACTGAGGTAGAGGAATGGTGGGAATGATAATAAGGGTTGGATGAGACTGAGGTAGAGGAATGGTGCGACTGATGATACAGGGTGGATGAGACTGAGGTAGAGGAATGGTGCGACTGATGATACAGGGTGGATGAGACTGAGGTAGAGGAATGGTGCGACTGATGATACAGGGTGGATGAGACTGAGGTAGAGGAATGGTGGGAATGATGATAAGGGTTGGATGAGACTGAGGTAGAGGAATGGTGCGACTGATGATACAGGGTGGATCAGACTGAGGTAGAGGAATGGTGCGACTGATGATACAGGGTGGATAAGACTGAGGTAGAGGAATGGTGGGAATGATGATAAGGGTTGGATGAGACTGAGGTAGAGGAATGGTGGGAATGATGATACAGGGTGGATGAGACTGAGGTAGAGGAATGGTGCGACTGATGATACAGGGTGGATGAGACTGAGGTAGAGGAATGGTGCGACTGATGATACAGGCTGGATCAGACTGAGGTAGAGGAATGGTGGGAATGATGATACAGGGTGGATGAGACTGAGGTAGAGGAATGGTGGGAATGATGATAAGGGTTGGATGAGACTGAGGTAGAGGAATGGTGCGACTGATGATACAGGGTGGATGAGACTGAGGTAGAGGAATGGTGCGACTGATGATACAGGGTGGATGAGACTGAGGTAGAGGAATGGTGCGACTGATGATAAGGGTTGGATGAGACTGAGGTAGAGGAATGGTGCGACTGATGATACAGGGTGGATCAGACTGAGGTAGAGGAATGGTGGGAATGATGATACAGGGTGGATCAGACTGAGGTAGAGGAATGGTGCGACTGATGATACAGGGTGGATGAGACTGAGGTAGAGGAATGGTGGGAATGATGATACAGGGTGGATGAGACTGAGGTAGAGGAATGGTGCGACTGATGATAAGGGTTGGATGAGACTGAGGTAGAGGAATGGTGCGACTGATGATACAGGGTGGATCAGACTGAGGTAGAGGAATGGTGGGAATGATGATACAGGGTGGATGAGACTGAGGTAGAGGAATAGTGCGACTGATGATACAGGGTGGATGAGACTGAGGTAGAGGAATGGTGGGAATGATGATACAGGGTGGATGAGACTGAGGTAGAGGAATGGTGCGACTGATGATACAGGGTGAATGAGACTGAGGTAAAGGGAATGGTGCGACTGATGATACAGGGTGGATGAGACTGAGGTAGAGGAATGGTGGGAATGATGATAAGGGTTGGATGAGACTGAGGTAGAGGAATGGTGCGACTGATGATACAGGGTGGATGAGACTGAGGTAGAGGAATGGTGGGAATGATGATACAGGGTGGATGAGACTGAGGTAGAGGAATGGTGCGACTGATGATACAGGGTGGATGAGACTGAGGTAGAGGAATGGTGCGACTGATGATACAGGGTGGATGAGACTGAGGTAGAGGAATGGTGGGAATGATAATAAGGGTTGGATGAGACTGAGGTAGAGGAATGGTGCGACTGATGATACAGGGTGGATGAGACTGAGGTAGAGGAATGGTGCGACTGATGATACAGGGTGGATGAGACTGAGGTAGAGGAATGGTGCGACTGATGATACAGGGTGGATGAGACTGAGGTAGAGGAATGGTGGGAATGATGATAAGGGTTGGATGAGACTGAGGTAGAGGAATGGTGCGACTGATGATACAGGGTGGATCAGACTGAGGTAGAGGAATGGTGCGACTGATGATACAGGGTGGATAAGACTGAGGTAGAGGAATGGTGGGAATGATGATAAGGGTTGGATGAGACTGAGGTAGAGGAATGGTGGGAATGATGATACAGGGTGGATCAGACTGAGGTAGAGGAATGGTGGGACTGATGATACAGGGTGGATCAGACTGAGGTAGAGGAATTGTGAGAATGATGATACAGGGTGGATCAGACTGAGGTAGAGGAATGGTGGGAATGATGATACAGGGTGGATGAGACTGAGGTAGAGGAATGGTGCGACTGATGATACAGGGTGGATGAGACTGAGGTAGAGGAATGGTGCGACTGATGATACAGGGTGGATGAGACTGAGGTAGAGGAATGGTGGGAATGATAATAAGGGTTGGATGAGACTGAGGTAGAGGAATGGTGCGACTGATGATACAGGGTGGATGAGACTGAGGTAGAGGAATGGTGCGACTGATGATACAGGGTGGATGAGACTGAGGTAGAGGAATGGTGCGACTGATGATACAGGGTGGATGAGACTGAGGTAGAGGAATGGTGGGAATGATGATAAGGGTTGGATGAGACTGAGGTAGAGGAATGGTGCGACTGATGATACAGGGTGGATCAGACTGAGGTAGAGGAATGGTGCGACTGATGATACAGGGTGGATAAGACTGAGGTAGAGGAATGGTGGGAATGATGATAAGGGTTGGATGAGACTGAGGTAGAGGAATGGTGGGAATGATGATACAGGGTGGATCAGACTGAGGTAGAGGAATGGTGGGACTGATGATACAGGGTGGATCAGACTGAGGTAGAGGAATTGTGAGAATGATGATACAGGGTGGATCAGACTGAGGTAGAGGAATGGTGGGAATGATGATACAGGGTGGATGAGACTGAGGTAGAGAAATGGTGGGAATGATGATAAGGGTTGGATGAGACTGAGGTAGAGGAATGGTGCGACTGATGATACAGGGTGGATGAGACTGAGGAAGAGGAATGGTGCGACTGATGATACAGGGTGGATGAGACTGAGGTAGAGGAATGGTGCGACTGATGATAAGGGTTGGATGAGACTGAGGTAGAGGAATGGTGCGACTGATGATACAGGGTGGATGAGACTGAGGTAGAGGAATGGTGCGACTGATGATACAGGGTGGATGAGACTGAGGTAGAGGAATGGTGGGAATGATGATACAGGGTGGATGAGACTGAGGTAGAGGAATGGTGCGACTGATGATACAGGGTGGATGAGACTGAGGTAGAGGAATGGTGGGAATGATGATACAGGGTGGATCAGACTGAGGTAGAGGAATGGTGGGAATGATGATACAGGGTGGATGAGACTGAGGTAGAGGAATGGTGCGACTGATGATACAGGGTGAATGAGACTGAGGTAGAGGAATGGTGGGAATGATGATACAGGGTGGATGAGACTGAGGTAGAGGAATGGTGCGACTGATGATACAGGGTGAATGAGACTGAGGTAGAGGAATTGTGGGAATGATGATACAGGGTGGATCAGACTGAGGTAGAGGAATGGTGGAAATGATGATACAGGGTGAATGAGACTGAGGTAGAGGAATGGTGCGACTGATGATACAGGGTGGATGAGACTGAGGTAGAGGAATGGTGGGAATGATGATACAGGGTGGATCAGACTGAGGTAGAGGAATGGTGGGACTGATGATACAGGGTGGATCAGACTGAGGTAGAGGAATTGTGGGAATGATGATACAGGGTGGATCAGACTGAGGTAGAGGAATGGTGGGAATGATGATACAGGGTGGATGAGACTGAGGTAGAGGAATGGTGGGAATGATGATAAGGGTTGGATGAGAATGAGGTAGAGGAATGGTGCGACTGATGATACAGGGTGGATGAGACTGAGGTAGAGGAATGGTGCGACTGATGATACAGGGTGGATGAGACTGAGGTAGAGGAATGGTGCGACTGATGATAAGGGTTGGATGAGACTGAGGTAGAGGAATGGTGCGACTGATGATACAGGGTGGATCAGACTGAGGTAGAGGAATGGTGGGAATGATGATACAGGGTGGATGAGACTGAGGTAGAGGAATGGTGCGACTGATGATACAGGGTGGATGAGACTGAGGTAGAGGAATGGTGGGAATGATGATACAGGGTGGATGAGACTGAGGTAGAGGAATGGTGCGACTGATGATACAGGGTGAATGAGACTGAGGTAAAGGGAATGGTGCGACTGATGATACAGGGTGGATGAGACTGAGGTAGATGAATGGTGGGAATGATGATAAGGGTTGGATGAGACTGAGGTAGAGGAATGGTACGACTGATGATACAGGGTGGATGAGACTGAGGTAGAGGAATGGTGGGAATGATGATAAGGGTTGGATGAGACTGAGGTAGAGGAATGGTGCGACTGATGATACAGGGTGGATGAGACTGAGGTAGAGGAATGGTGCGACTGATGATACAGGGTGGATGAGACTGAGGTAGAGGAATGGTGGGAATGATAATAAGGGTTGGATGAGACTGAGGTAGAGGAATGGTGCGACTGATGATACAGGGTGGATGAGACTGAGGTAGAGGAATGGTGCGACTGATGATACAGGGTGGATGAGACTGAGGTAGAGGAATGGTGGGAATGATGATACAGGGTGGATCAGACTGAGGTAGAGGAATGGTGCGACTGATGATACAGGGTGGATGAGACTGAGGTAGAGGAATGGTGGGAATGATGATACAGGGTGGATGAGACTGAGGTAGAGGAATGGTGCGACTGATGATAAGGGTTGGATGAGACTGAGGTAGAGGAATGGTGCGACTGATGATACAGGGTGGATCAGACTGAGGTAGAGGAATGGTGGGAATGATGATACAGGGTGGATGAGACTGAGGTAGAGGAATGGTGCGACTGATGATACAGGGTGGATGAGACTGAGGTAGAGGAATGGTGGGAATGATGATACAGGGTGGATGAGACTGAGGTAGAGGAATGGTGCGACTGATGATACAGGGTGAATGAGACTGAGGTAAAGGGAATGGTGCGACTGATGATACAGGGTGGATGAGACTGAGGTAGAGGAATGGTGGGAATGATGATAAGGGTTGGATGAGACTGAGGTAGAGGAATGGTGCGACTGATGATACAGGGTGGATGAGACTGAGGTAGAGGAATGGTGGGAATGATGATAAGGGTTGGATGAGACTGAGGTAGAGGAATGGTGCGACTGATGATACAGGGTGGATGAGACTGAGGTAGAGGAATGGTGCGACTGATGATACAGGGTGGATGAGACTGAGGTAGAGGAATGGTGGGAATGATAATAAGGGTTGGATGAGACTGAGGTAGAGGAATGGTGCGACTGATGATACAGGGTGGATGAGACTGAGGTAGAGGAATGGTGCGACTGATGATACAGGGTGGATGAGACTGAGGTAGAGGAATGGTGCGACTGATGATACAGGGTGGATGAGACTGAGGTAGAGGAATGGTGGGAATGATGATAAGGGTTGGATGAGACTGAGGTAGAGGAATGGTGCGACTGATGATACAGGGTGGATCAGACTGAGGTAGAGGAATGGTGCGACTGATGATACAGGGTGGATAAGACTGAGGTAGAGGAATGGTGGGAATGATGATAAGGGTTGGATGAGACTGAGGTAGAGGAATGGTGGGAATGATGATACAGGGTGGATCAGACTGAGGTAGAGGAATGGTGGGACTGATGATACAGGGTGGATCAGACTGAGGTAGAGGAATTGTGAGAATGATGATACAGGGTGGATCAGACTGAGGTAGAGGAATGGTGGGAATGATGATACAGGGTGGATGAGACTGAGGTAGAGAAATGGTGGGAATGATGATAAGGGTTGGATGAGACTGAGGTAGAGGAATGGTGCGACTGATGATACAGGGTGGATGAGACTGAGGAAGAGGAATGGTGCGACTGATGATACAGGGTGGATGAGACTGAGGTAGAGGAATGGTGCGACTGATGATAAGGGTTGGATGAGACTGAGGTAGAGGAATGGTGCGACTGATGATACAGGGTGGATGAGACTGAGGTAGAGGAATGGTGCGACTGATGATACAGGGTGGATGAGACTGAGGTAGAGGAATGGTGGGAATGATGATACAGGGTGGATGAGACTGAGGTAGAGGAATGGTGCGACTGATGATACAGGGTGGATGAGACTGAGGTAGAGGAATGGTGGGAATGATGATACAGGGTGGATCAGACTGAGGTAGAGGAATGGTGGGAATGATGATACAGGGTGGATGAGACTGAGGTAGAGGAATGGTGCGACTGATGATACAGGGTGAATGAGACTGAGGTAGAGGAATGGTGGGAATGATGATACAGGGTGGATGAGACTGAGGTAGAGGAATGGTGCGACTGATGATACAGGGTGAATGAGACTGAGGTAGAGGAATTGTGGGAATGATGATACAGGGTGGATCAGACTGAGGTAGAGGAATGGTGGAAATGATGATACAGGGTGAATGAGACTGAGGTAGAGGAATGGTGCGACTGATGATACAGGGTGGATGAGACTGAGGTAGAGGAATGGTGGGAATGATGATACAGGGTGGATCAGACTGAGGTAGAGGAATGGTGGGACTGATGATACAGGGTGGATCAGACTGAGGTAGAGGAATTGTGGGAATGATGATACAGGGTGGATCAGACTGAGGTAGAGGAATGGTGGGAATGATGATACAGGGTGGATGAGACTGAGGTAGAGGAATGGTGGGAATGATGATAAGGGTTGGATGAGAATGAGGTAGAGGAATGGTGCGACTGATGATACAGGGTGGATGAGACTGAGGTAGAGGAATGGTGCGACTGATGATACAGGGTGGATGAGACTGAGGTAGAGGAATGGTGCGACTGATGATAAGGGTTGGATGAGACTGAGGTAGAGGAATGGTGCGACTGATGATACAGGGTGGATCAGACTGAGGTAGAGGAATGGTGGGAATGATGATACAGGGTGGATGAGACTGAGGTAGAGGAATGGTGCGACTGATGATACAGGGTGGATGAGACTGAGGTAGAGGAATGGTGGGAATGATGATACAGGGTGGATGAGACTGAGGTAGAGGAATGGTGCGACTGATGATACAGGGTGAATGAGACTGAGGTAAAGGGAATGGTGCGACTGATGATACAGGGTGGATGAGACTGAGGTAGATGAATGGTGGGAATGATGATAAGGGTTGGATGAGACTGAGGTAGAGGAATGGTGCGACTGATGATACAGGGTGGATGAGACTGAGGTAGAGGAATGGTGGGAATGATGATAAGGGTTGGATGAGACTGAGGTAGAGGAATGGTGCGACTGATGATACAGGGTGGATGAGACTGAGGTAGAGGAATGGTGCGACTGATGATACAGGGTGGATGAGACTGAGGTAGAGGAATGGTGGGAATGATAATAAGGGTTGGATGAGACTGAGGTAGAGGAATGGTGCGACTGATGATACAGGGTGGATGAGACTGAGGTAGAGGAATGGTGCGACTGATGATACAGGGTGGATGAGACTGAGGTAGAGGAATGGTGCGACTGATGATACAGGGTGGATAAGACTGAGGTAGAGGAATGGTGGGAATGATGATAAGGGTTGGATGAGACTGAGGTAGAGGAATGGTGCGACTGATGATACAGGGTGGATCAGACTGAGGTAGAGGAATGGTGCGACTGATGATACAGGGTGGATAAGACTGAGGTAGAGGAATGGTGGGAATGATGATAAGGGTTGGATGAGACTGAGGTAGAGGAATGGTGGGAATGATGATACAGGGTGGATGAGACTGAGGTAGAGGAATGGTGCGACTGATGATACAGGGTGGATGAGACTGAGGTAGAGGAATGGTGCGACTGATGATACAGGGTGGATCAGACTGAGGTAGAGGAATGGTGGGAATGATGATACAGGGTGGATGAGACTGAGGTAGAGGAATGGTGGGAATGATGATAAGGGTTGGATGAGACTGAGGTAGAGGAATGGTGCGACTGATGATACAGGGTGGATGAGACTGAGGTAGAGGAATGGTGCGACTGATGATACAGGGTGGATGAGACTGAGGTAGAGGAATGGTGCGACTGATGATAAGGGTTGGATGAGACTGAGGTAGAGGAATGGTGCGACTGATGATACAGGGTGGATCAGACTGAGGTAGAGGAATGGTGGGAATGATGATACAGGGTGGATCAGACTGAGGTAGAGGAATGGTGCGACTGATGATACAGGGTGGATGAGACTGAGGTAGAGGAATGGTGGGAATGATGATACAGGGTGGATGAGACTGAGGTAGAGGAATGGTGCGACTGATGATAAGGGTTGGATGAGACTGAGGTAGAGGAATGGTGCGACTGATGATACAGGGTGGATCAGACTGAGGTAGAGGAATGGTGGGAATGATGATACAGGGTGGATGAGACTGAGGTAGAGGAATGGTGCGACTGATGATACAGGGTGGATGAGACTGAGGTAGAGGAATGGTGGGAATGATGATACAGGGTGGATGAGACTGAGGTAGAGGAATGGTGCGACTGATGATACAGGGTGAATGAGACTGAGGTAAAGGGAATGGTGCGACTGATGATACAGGGTGGATGAGACTGAGGTAGAGGAATGGTGGGAATGATGATAAGGGTTGGATGAGACTGAGGTAGAGGAATGGTGCGACTGATGATACAGGGTGGATGAGACTGAGGTAGAGGAATGGTGGGAATGATGATAAGGGTTGGATGAGACTGAGGTAGAGGAATGGTGCGACTGATGATACAGGGTGGATGAGACTGAGGTAGAGGAATGGTGCGACTGATGATACAGGGTGGATGAGACTGAGGTAGAGGAATGGTGGGAATGATAATAAGGGTTGGATGAGACTGAGGTAGAGGAATGGTGCGACTGATGATACAGGGTGGATGAGACTGAGGTAGAGGAATGGTGCGACTGATGATACAGGGTGGATGAGACTGAGGTAGAGGAATGGTGCGACTGATGATACAGGGTGGATGAGACTGAGGTAGAGGAATGGTGGGAATGATGATAAGGGTTGGATGAGACTGAGGTAGAGGAATGGTGCGACTGATGATACAGGGTGGATCAGACTGAGGTAGAGGAATGGTGCGACTGATGATACAGGGTGGATAAGACTGAGGTAGAGGAATGGTGGGAATGATGATAAGGGTTGGATGAGACTGAGGTAGAGGAATGGTGGGAATGATGATACAGGGTGGATGAGACTGAGGTAGAGGAATGGTGCGACTGATGATACAGGGTGGATGAGACTGAGGTAGAGGAATGGTGCGACTGATGATACAGGGTGGATCAGACTGAGGTAGAGGAATGGTGGGAATGATGATACAGGGTGGATGAGACTGAGGTAGAGGAATGGTGGGAATGATGATAAGGGTTGGATGAGACTGAGGTAGAGGAATGGTGCGACTGATGATACAGGGTGGATGAGACTGAGGTAGAGGAATGGTGCGACTGATGATACAGGGTGGATGAGACTGAGGTAGAGGAATGGTGCGACTGATGATAAGGGTTGGATGAGACTGAGGTAGAGGAATGGTGCGACTGATGATACAGGGTGGATCAGACTGAGGTAGAGGAATGGTGGGAATGATGATACAGGGTGAATCAGACTGAGGTAGAGGAATGGTGCGACTGATGATACAGGGTGGATGAGACTGAGGTAGAGGAATGGTGGGAATGATGATACAGGGTGGATGAGACTGAGGTAGAGGAATGGTGCGACTGATGATACAGGGTGAATGAGACTGAGGTAAAGGGAATGGTGCGACTGATGATACAGGTTGGATGAGACTGAGGTAGAGGAATGGTGGGAATGATGATAAGGGTTGGATGAGACTGAGGTAGAGGAATGGTGCGACTGATGATACAGGGTGGATGAGACTGAGGTACAGGAATGGTGGGAATGATGATAAGGGTTGGATGAGACTGAGGTAGAGGAATGGTGCGACTGATGATACAGGGTGGATGAGACTGAGGTAGAGGAATGGTGCGACTGATGATACAGGGTGGATGAGACTGAGGTAGAGGAATGGTGGGAATGATAATAAGGGTTGGATGAGACTGAGGTAGAGGAATGGTGCGACTGATGATACAGGGTGGATGAGACTGAGGTAGAGGAATGGTGCGACTGATGATACAGGGTGGATGAGACTGAGGTAGAGGAATGGTGCGACTGATGATACAGGGTGGATGAGACTGAGGTAGAGGAATGGTGGGAATGATGATAAGGGTTGGATGAGACTGAGGTAGAGGAATGGTGCGACTGATGATACAGGGTGGATCAGACTGAGGTAGAGGAATGGTGCGACTGATGATACAGGGTGGATAAGACTGAGGTAGAGGAATGGTGGGAATGATGATAAGGGTTGGATGAGACTGAGGTAGAGGAATGGTGGGAATGATGATACAGGGTGGATGAGACTGAGGTAGAGGAATGGTGCGACTGATGATACAGGGTGGATGAGACTGAGGTAGAGGAATGGTGCGACTGATGATACAGGGTGGATCAGACTGAGGTAGAGGAATGGTGCGACTGATGATACAGGGTGGATGAGACTGAGGTAGAGGAATAGTGCGACTGATGATACAGGGTGGATCAGACTGAGGTAGAGGAATGGTGGGAATGATGATAAGGGTGGATGAGACTGAGGTAGAGGAATGGTGGGAATGATGATACAGGGTGGATCAGACTGAGGTAGAGGAATGGTGGGAATGATGATACAGGGTGGATGAGACTGAGGTAGAGGAATGGTGGGAATGATGATACAGGGTGGATCAGACTGAGGTAGAGGAATGGTGGGAATGATGATACAGGGTGGATGAGACTGAGGTAGAGGAATGGTGCGACTGATGATACAGGGTGAATGAGACTGAGGTAGAGGAATGGTGGGAATGATGATACAGGGTGGATGAGACTGAGGTAGAGGAATGGTGCGACTGATGATACAGGGTGAATGAGACTGAGGTAGAGGAATTGTGGGAATGATGATACAGGGTGGATCAGACTGAGGTAGAGGAATGGTTGGAATGATGATACAGGGTGAATGAGACTGAGGTAGAGGAATGGTGCGACTGATGATACAGGGTGGATGAGACTGAGGTAGAGGAATTGTGGGAATGATGATACAGGGTGGATCAGACTGAGGTAGAGGAATGGTGGGACTGATGATACAGGGTGGATCAGACTGAGGTAGAGGAATTGTGAGAATGATGATACAGGGTGGATCAGACTGAGGTAGAGGAATGGTGGGAATGATGATACAGGGTGGATGAGACTGAGGTAGAGGAATGGTGGGAATGATGATAAGGGTTGGATGAGACTGAGGTAGAGGAATGGTGCGACTGATGATACAGGGTGGATGAGACTGAGGAAGAGGAATGGTGCGACTGATTATACAGGGTGGATGAGACTGAGGTAGAGGAATGGTGCGACTGATGATACAGGTTGGATGAGACTGAGGTAGAGGAATGGTGCGACTGATGATACAGGGTGGATGAGACTGAGGTAGAGGAATGGTGCGACTGATGATACAGGGTGGATGAGACTGAGGTAGAGGAATGGTGGGAATGATGATAAGGGTTGGATGAGACTGAGGTAGAGGAATGGTGCGACTGATGATACAGGGTGGATGAGACTGAGGTAGAGGAATGGTGGGAATGATGATAAGGGTTGGATGAGACTGAGGTAGAGGAATGGTGCGACTGATGATACAGGGTGGATGAGACTGAGGTAGAGGAATGGTGCGACTGATGATACAGGGTGGATAATACTGAGGTAGAGGAATGGTGGGAATGATGATAAGGGTTGGATGAGACTGAGGTAGAGGAATGGTGGGAATGATGATAAGGGTTGGATGAGACTGAGGTAGAGGAATGGTGGGAATGATGATAAGGGTTGGATGAGACTGAGGTAGAGGAATGGTGCGACTGATGATACAGGGTGGATAAGACTGAGGTAGAGGAATGGTGGGAATGATGATAAGGGTTGGATGAGACTGAGGTAGAGGAATGGTGCGACTGATGATACAGGGTGGATGAGACTGAGGTAGAGGAATGGTGCGACTGATGATACAGGGTGGATGAGACTGAGGTAGAGGAATGGTGCGACTGATGATACAGGGTGGATGAGACTGAAGTAGAGGAATGGTGCGACTGATGATACAGGGTGGATCAGACTGAGGTAGAGGAATGGTGGGAATGATGATACAGGGTGGATGAGACTGAGGTAGAGGAATGGTGGGAATGATGATAAGGGTTGGATGAGACTGAGGTAGAGGAATGGTGCGACTGATGATACAGGGTGGATGAGACTGAGGTAGAGGAATGGTGCGACTGATGATACAGGGTGGATGAGACTGAGGTAGAGGAATGGTGCGACTGATGATAAGGGTTTGATGAGACTGAGGTAGAGGAATGGTGCGACTGATGATACAGGGTGGATCAGACTGAGGTAGAGGAATGGTGGGAATGATGATACAGGGTGGATCAGACTGAGGTAGAGGAATGGTGCGACTGATGATACAGGGTGGATGAGACTGAGGTAGAGGAATGGTGGGAATGATGATACAGGGTGGATGAGACTGAGGTAGAGGAATGGTGCGACTGATGATACAGGGTGAATGAGACTGAGGTAAAGGGAATGGTGCGACTGATGATACAGGTTGGATGAGACTGAGGTAGAGGAATGGTGGGAATGATGATAAGGGTTGGATGAGACTGAGGTAGAGGAATGGTGCGACTGATGATACAGGGTGGATGAGACTGAGGTACAGGAATGGTGGGAATGATGATAAGGGTTGGATGAGACTGAGGTAGAGGAATGGTGCGACTGATGATACAGGGTGGATGAGACTGAGGTAGAGGAATGGTGCGACTGATGATACAGGGTGGATGAGACTGAGGTAGAGGAATGGTGGGAATGATAATAAGGGTTGGATGAGACTGAGGTAGAGGAATGGTGCGACTGATGATACAGGGTGGATGAGACTGAGGTAGAGGAATGGTGCGACTGATGATACAGGGTGGATGAGACTGAGGTAGAGGAATGGTGCGACTGATGATACAGGGTGGATGAGACTGAGGTAGAGGAATGGTGGGAATGATGATAAGGGTTGGATGAGACTGAGGTAGAGGAATGGTGCGACTGATGATACAGGGTGGATCAGACTGAGGTAGAGGAATGGTGCGACTGATGATACAGGGTGGATAAGACTGAGGTAGAGGAATGGTGGGAATGATGATAAGGGTTGGATGAGACTGAGGTAGAGGAATGGTGGGAATGATGATACAGGGTGGATGAGACTGAGGTAGAGGAATGGTGCGACTGATGATACAGGGTGGATGAGACTGAGGTAGAGGAATGGTGCGACTGATGATACAGGGTGGATCAGACTGAGGTAGAGGAATGGTGCAACTGATGATACAGGGTGGATGAGACTGAGGTAGAGGAATAGTGCGACTGATGATACAGGGTGGATCAGACTGAGGTAGAGGAATGGTGGGAATGATGATAAGGGTGGATGAGACTGAGGTAGAGGAATGGTGGGAATGATGATACAGGGTGGATCAGACTGAGGTAGAGGAATGGTGGGAATGATGATACAGGGTGGATGAGACTGAGGTAGAGGAATGGTGGGAATGATGATACAGGGTGGATCAGACTGAGGTAGAGGAATGGTGGGAATGATGATACAGGGTGGATGAGACTGAGGTAGAGGAATGGTGCGACTGATGATACAGGGTGAATGAGACTGAGGTAGAGGAATGGTGGGAATGATGATACAGGGTGGATGAGACTGAGGTAGAGGAATGGTGCGACTGATGATACAGGGTGAATGAGACTGAGGTAGAGGAATTGTGGGAATGATGATACAGGGTGGATCAGACTGAGGTAGAGGAATGGTTGGAATGATGATACAGGGTGAATGAGACTGAGGTAGAGGAATGGTGCGACTGATGATACAGGGTGGATGAGACTGAGGTAGAGGAATTGTGGGAATGATGATACAGGGTGGATCAGACTGAGGTAGAGGAATGGTGGGACTGATGATACAGGGTGGATCAGACTGAGGTAGAGGAATTGTGAGAATGATGATACAGGGTGGATCAGACTGAGGTAGAGGAATGGTGGGAATGATGATACAGGGTGGATGAGACTGAGGTAGAGGAATGGTGGGAATGATGATAAGGGTTGGATGAGACTGAGGTAGAGGAATGGTGCGACTGATGATACAGGGTGGATGAGACTGAGGAAGAGGAATGGTGCGACTGATTATACAGGGTGGATGAGACTGAGGTAGAGGAATGGTGCGACTGATGATACAGGTTAGATGAGACTGAGTTAGAGGAATGGTGCGACTGATGATACAGGGTGGATGAGACTGAGGTAGAGGAATGGTGCGACTGATGATACAGGGTGGATGAGACTGAGGTAGAGGAATGGTGGGAATGATGATAAGGGTTGGATGAGACTGAGGTAGAGGAATGGTGCGACTGATGATACAGGGTGGATGAGACTGAGGTAGAGGAATGGTGGGAATGATGATAAGGGTTGGATGAGACTGAGGTAGAGGAATGGTGCGACTGATGATACAGGGTGGATGAGACTGAGGTAGAGGAATGGTGCGACTGATGATACAGGGTGGATAAGACTGAGGTAGAGGAATGGTGGGAATGATGATAAGGGTTGGATGAGACTGAGGTAGAGGAATGGTGGGAATGATGATAAGGGTTGGATGAGACTGAGGTAGAGGAATGGTGGGAATGATGATAAGGGTTGGATGAGACTGAGGTAGAGGAATGGTGCGACTGATGATACAGGGTGGATAAGACTGAGGTAGAGGAATGGTGGGAATGATGATAAGGGTTGGATGAGACTGAGGTAGAGGAATGGTGCGACTGATGATACAGGGTGGATGAGACTGAGGTAGAGGAATGGTGCGACTGATGATACAGGGTGGATGAGACTGAGGTAGAGGAATGGTGCGACTGATGATACAGGGTGGATGAGACTGAGGTAGAGGAATAGTGCGACTGATGATACAGGGTGGATGAGACTGAGGTAGAGGAATGGTGGGAATGATGATAAGGGTTGGATGAGACTGAGGTAGAGGAATGGTGGGAATGATGATACAGGGTGGATGAGACTGAGGTAGAGGAATGGTGGGAATGATGATAAGGGTTGGATGAGACTGAGGTAGAGGAATGGTGGGAATGATGATAAGGGTTGGATGAGACTGAGGTAGAGGAATGGTGCGACTGATGATACAGGGTGGATGAGACTGAGGTAGAGGAATGGTGGGAATGATGATAAGGGTTGGATGAGACTGAGGTAGAGGAATGGTGGGAATGATGATAAGGGTTGGATGAGACTGAGGTAGAGGAAATCTGTCTAAAAACCTTATTTATAATCTGATTTACATGCTGTAAAGTTTCAAAAAATATGATTTAACATGTTATC
The DNA here is from genome assembly GCA_949317995.1 of Acholoe squamosa. NCBI lineage: Eukaryota > Metazoa > Annelida > Polychaeta > Phyllodocida > Polynoidae > Acholoe > Acholoe squamosa. Next base: position 2,839,864 of record OX439041.1, read on the forward strand.
TATCTATTTCTGCTAGGAGTTCACTGATATCCTGCCAATTTCCATCCAAAATCGGTACTAGAAATTCCGAATCGGCATGTAGTTCTCATAATTTCCCCTCCAGCAGATGACCCCTCCAGCAGATGACCCTCCAGCATAGTTGTCCCCAACAGCGTCACTTTTTTAGGACAATTTATAAAGTGATTAAAAATGTACATTTCATAGCATTTCATATTTTTCCTATATATATGTCACTTGTGGAAAGTATAATGAAAAATCATAGTAAAAATTGGAAATTGGAAATTATAAAAACTAAACCCTAGTAATTTCAACTTTTCTGGCGTCAATTGTATTGTGTAACGGATTTTGTGAAAATCTGCTAAACAGCGTCACTTTCTGATGACTTTTTGGAATGATGGCATAACTTTTCTTGGAGTGATTATTCATTTACCAACATTGGGGTGTGACCAGCTTGTTTTTGCTCAGACACACAAAAGTAGACTCGCAAATGTTTTTTACCGCCCAGTCCCCACAAGGGTTCAAAATTGTGCAAACATCCAGATATGTATTGGTCTGAAGTAACATGCCGTCCCTTTGAGTCCCTTTGAATGGGTGGGGTGGGGTGAGGTGGGGGGACTATTGAGGGGCAAGATCTTTTCAAAGCCTATGTGATTGTACCTGTCTTAGCTGTAAAAATCAAAGCTTGATTTTTGGCTGCGCAAAGCATTTTTCACCCGTGAGATGGGCAGAGAACAAATTCTCTTTTACATTTTCACCTGGAAACCCACCTCCTGCTACCTTACAACATCTTATTTCTTTCAGTACAACAAATATACAATGCTGCACTGGAAATGCAGTAATGTGGCGGAGGTTTGCCGGGACTTTCCTTTTCACCATTCTTATATTATAACATTAGCAGACCGCAGATAGCAGTTTCCTCGGGTGGGGCTACCTACGAGAACCCCGTACGAGAAGCTTCCGGCAACACCATCATCATGAGGCCGGTCTGCCTCCGCAGAGACTGATTGTCTCTCCGTGACATCGCTATTTTGGCATGTTCTCAATATTTCTAGTAGAAATAAAGGCAGCAAGTCTTGAATGGAGGTCTATTCTATTATTATACTGACCCCTACAGCTCAAAGTGCCTTAACTAACCTATTATGAAGCCGTTCCCCCAGTGCACATTCGTACGTAGACATTGTCCACCTACCGCATTCCCTTGTTTCCTGTTCACAATGTCAATCTCTATAGTACAGACCTACAGCAATGGGAGGTTGTTGCCAGCTTGTCTCACCTCTTGTCATTTCTAGTCTTACACAAGGCAAGACGAGAGTGACAAAAGCAGACTAAATATATATGGGGATCAAACTTTATCAATTCAATGAAGGATTACAGCTTACCTATTTATCCATACCTTAACAAAATGGTGGTAGGTTAATGCCCCCAACATTTCCCCCTCACATTCATTAATCTTTTATGGCCAGATGGCTACTGTATACATTTATATGCAAGCCATTATGAAGGGATCCCTCCTCTCACTTCACTGTCACAGAACAGGGCTTTTTGGGCGGTACCATAAACGCGGCTCCGCAGAGTAATCATACTATACGATAACCCAATACAATAACCTTATGTAAAGGCCCCCAGTGCAAAGTGTGTATACAGTACACATGGGGAAATCCCCATGAGGATACACCTCATCCTGTCATAAACTGACCCCCAGCTTCTGTGTTATAAACACAGCATTCTGCCATAATGTCGGTTAGTAATGGAACAATTTGTCATAATTATGGTGAATTTAGATTTAGAATTTAACTAATGTCAGTTAAGAAATAAAGAAGAAAATGTCATTCCCCATGTCCAATAAAAAAAAATGGCTTGTGCCATGCTTCCCCATGCATGCTACTCATGACCCCGCTGTTTAGCGTTTAATTCAGACCTCTATATTCATTCTAAATTTAGAGAAATAATAATTTAGGGAGTTGATAGAAAAAGGGAGGGGGGTAATATTCTGCCCCTTCTTGTGCAGGGAGGCAAAATATCAACCAAAATGTGGATAATTGTAATGGGTGGCACAAAAACCCTTTTTTTTTGTTTTTATACAAATAATGACTTCTCCCTAAGAAATGTAACAGAAACATAATATAGATTATACATTCTAAGTTCCAAGTTCTAATGTAGACTGACCTTTACAGTAAAGGTTGTAGTAGGTGTACAACTGTAGGAGTCTCTGTGCCTGTGTGTGTCCTCCTGTACCTCTCTGTATGTAGATGTGGCAATGTGTGTGTAGACTTTATACCACCTCCCAGTGTTTATGGCTGACACCTCTCACACCCTCCTCCCTCTCACTGACACTGTCTGCATGTTTCTGGCCCCGTAGAACATATAGGACCTATTGAGGTTTCCCATAATACACTCTGTTCGGGGAGGGTTCCTGCTAATTACCATAAGTAGGTCAGTCGTGTGACCTGGAGCTTAATTCAAAACATCCTGGGATCCCAACCCCAGCGATCTTAGTGTAAGCACATATCATAAGACCTAGCTGGTCTACCCTATGTAATGCAGTGGTTGCAGGCCTGTCCAGAATAGCTAGTCCTGGGATCACTTCACTATTCCATTTCCACCACTAAGATCACTGCGATCTTAGTGAAAGAAATGCATAGTGGTTTCACCTGAGTACAAGAGCACTTACAGGGAACACTCCTGATCGAAAGAGTGAATAGCCTGCTGCATACATAAAGAGGGGAGGGAGGACGTTTGCTGAGTGTCCTTGAGGGCTCTAGGGGCTACTCATGCATTAAGTGCACTGTAAGGTAATTCTTCCCTTCTCTCTCCTTGTCCTCGGGGGGGGGGGGGCACAATGCTTCTAATAGGCAAGCATAAATCATACATTCATGGGAACAACTCTTGAATACTGTACGGGGGTCAACTGCACCCTGTGCTCTTTTTTTAGCCCATATGGGGACGGGGAACGATAGTATAAGCACTCTTGTGAAGAAAAGTGACTCCACAGCTATTCCTTTATTTTGGGACTCTTACCCCTGTGCCTAGTCAGTTCTTCTTGGAATAGTGTAGGAGGGCTGAGGCTAAAATCGATGCGGTCTTAGTGCTGGCTAGGATATGTGAACCCGATAAGTCCTGGGATCACTTCACTATTCCTTTTGCAGTGCTAAGATCACCGCAATCTTAGTGAAAGAATTGCATAGTGGTTTAACCTGAGTACAAGAGCACTTACAGGGAACACTCCTGGCCAGTCTACCCTATCAAATGCAGTGGTTGCAGGCCTGTCAGGAATAGTAAGTCCTGGGATCACTTCACTGTTCCTTTTCCAGCACTAAGACCACTGCGATCTTATTGAAAGAATTGCACAGTGGTTTCACCTGAGTACAAGAGCACTTACAGGGAACACTCCTGATTGAAAGAGTGAATAGCCTGCTGCATATACATAAACAGGGGAGGGAGGACGTTTACTGAGAGTCCTTGAGGGCCCTTAGGCCTACTCATGCGTCAAGGGCACTCTAAGGTAATTCTTCCTTCTCAAGTTTTGAAGTGAAGTCCTACCCCACTCCCTTTGATATCCTCTTGCTGCAAGCCAGGAGGTTAATTCAAAACATCCTGGGATCGCAACCTCAGCGATCTTAGGAATTATTCTACCTTATTCTATTAAGCAATCTTAAGATTGGACTGCGTTCACATTTCCTAGCCAGCAGTAAGATCCCATCGATTTTAGCGTCAGCCCTCCTACACTATTCCAAGAAGTACTGACTGGGCACAGGGGTAAGAGTCCCAAAATAAAGGAATAGCTGTGGAGCCACTCTCTTTCACAACAGTGTTTATACCATCGTTCCCTGTCCCCATATGGGCTAACAAAAGAGCACAGGGTGCAGTTGACCCCCGTACACTGTATTCAAGAGTTGTTCCCATGAATGTATGATTTATGCTTGCCTATTAGAAGCATTGTGCCCTCCCCCCGGACAAAGAGAGAGAAGGGAAGAATTACCTTACAGTGCACTTAACGCATGAGTAGCCCTATAAGAGCACTCAAGGACACTCAGCAAATGTCCTCCCTCCCCTCTATATGTATGCAGCAGGCTATTCACTCTTTCGATCAGGAGTGTTCCCTGTAAGTGCTCTTGTACTCAGGTGAAACCACTATGCACTTCTTTCACTAAGATCACAGTGATCTTAGTGCTGGAAAAGGAATAGTGAAGTGATCCCAGGACTTGCCAATCCTGAGAGGCCTGCAACCACTGCATTAGATAGGGTAGACTGGCCAGGTCTCATGATATGTGCCTACACTAAGATCGCTGGGGTTGTGATCCCAGGATGTTTTGAATTAAGCTCCTGACTCTGTCTTCGGGGAATTTCATCTGTCTCTTTCTATTAAGGTAAGATATTTTTATTTTATCCTGGTTGAACATTTGCATTAAAGTTACCTTATTTACAGATGGAATCTAATATATTTCTTAGCCCATATGGGGACGGGGAACAATGGTATAAGCACTCTTGTGAAGAAGAGTGACTCCACAGCTATTCCTTTATTTTGGGACTCTTACCCCTGTGCCTAGTCAGTACTTCTTGGAATAGTGTAGGAGGGCTGAGGCTAAGATCGATGCGATCTTAGTGCTGGCTAGGAAATGTGAACGCAGTCTGATCTTAAGATCGCTTAATAGGATAAGGTAGAATAATTCCTAAGATCGCTGGGGTTGCGATCCCAGGATGTTTTGAATTAACCTCCTTGCCAATGGCCCCGGACCGGAATTCTGCCAGTGCGTGGCCGATAACACAGCATCGCATAACCTCAATCAGCCATATAGGGCCTTTCGGTCTCGTACTGGCTTCAAAAGTTCATCTTCTGCATGTCACTCTCACTAACAGAGTGGTCAGTATTCATCAATGGGGGGAGTAATTTTCTGTGCGGATGCGCAAAAATATTACCCACCCCCCATTCATGGTACCCAACATTTTTGTGCCCCCCATGGAAGATTTTTTTATGCCCCTCTTTGATCTATGGTAGCGTGCCGGCTATTTTGGTGAAATAGGCTAAGCATTATCTGCCCCCCTCAAGATGGGTCAAAAGGTTTTACACCCTCCTCAAAACCCACCCACCACCCTGTTGATAAATAATGACAAGCCCCATGGTCACAGTACATTGCATGTGCGATCCACTGGGCTCTACAATCTTCAAGCAGGTGTGTAGTGTATAGAAAGAATAGAGTAGGAAAGTATGTCCACCATATTGCTTCAGCCATCTTGGTTATGACTGCCCCCTGGTAGATATCTGAGGGGTATTTTTCAGCTGCATGCCAGCCACGTGGCGCACGCCACAGACGCACTTCCTCTGGTAGCTGGAGTGCGAGCGCGTTCAGGTCCAGGCTTGTGCCAATTGCTGGGTATGCAGCCTAAGGAATGCCCCTCAGGTGATATATTTGCTGCTTTATCTCAGAAAATATTTTCTTAATAAGATGCCCCAAATCTTTTATCGAGCATATCCAGATTTAATAGAATTTTTGCTGCAGCATTTATGTTATTGTAGAGGTATTATATTATAACCATATGTACGGGTACCGTCTGGCGTGTAGGGTGAGTCCAGTCACTGGGTGTTCCTAAGGTTCCGGGTAGGTGGCAGCACTGATCCGGGCCTGTGGGGACATCTGGCGACGAACACCAAGGTCCATATATAAAGACCAGGGCTCAGCCGCTACGTCAGAGGCCCTCCAGGCCTCCAAGCATATAGACCTAGATATCAATCCATATTAGCTGCCCCATCACCACCTTCCGGGTAGCGGCTAAGTGTCTTCTCAATAAAACCTTTGGCATACACTTGAATTACTGCCTTACTCTTTCTTTCCTAATCCGTAAGGCCTGAACCACCAAACTGGTAATACAAACCATTACATTATTTAATCACTCAGTTGTGATAAAGGGAACAAGGTTCTTGGTGTGTTGACAGAGCATGCCTTGACCTATGTAAGTAGGGTGAGTACAATTACAGTGTAGGACTTCGTGCCCCTTATTGAGAGAGTTACCTTTCAGTCTACCTACATCTACTCACTGGTTAGTGTCAGTGCACCTGAGTGTAGTTGACCAGATTAACCAATCACCCAGTGACAGAGTTAAAGCCTAATGGTTTAACGAAGGGCCATATGTACTAGTGACTATAATAATGTACCTTGCTTACCCATGTTATGGCTATCCACCTAATACAGGTAGGATCCTATGTAAATAAGCCATGTGTTTTCAGGTTGGCAGTTTGTTGACACAAAGGAGGTAGTAGTCAAATCTATGTGCAAGGGAGATGGTCGTCAATGAGTGGCCAACACTCTTATATATAACACACACAACTGAATATGTGCTCGGAGCTCAGTGGATCACACGTGGTACATTGTGTATAATACATGTAGTAGACTGGTCCCCTCTGAACAGATATCACGTGCCTCTGGCAAGCGCCACTGATCCCGTAATGCTATGGGGAATAAGATCACTATGTACTGCTATAGGCAGGTGATCGGTTCTTTGGATACATGACAAATCCTCGATTCATGGCCAACTGATGGCCGTCAGTCACTGATGGATGGCATAGGGATAGTATCATTAGCCCTTTAATTGTTTCTAGTTCTATTAGAGCTTGGAGCATGATTATTGGAGTGGCTGACTCTGGCCGCCAGTTGGCCGCCATCACTGCGTGTGACGTTATGATCTCTTGACCTAGTTGGGCCTCAAAACGTGGCTCGCTCAGATCAGCTGCCTGTAGCATCAGGCTGATTCAGATCAACTGCCTATAGCACTACAAGTGATCTAATTCCCCATAGCGTTACGGCCCTCAGTTGATCAGTGGCGCTCGCCAGAGGCATGTGATATCTGTTCAGAACCTTGTAGACAACCTGATACCAGGTGTCACTAGCTCACTCCTAGTAACCCCTGATCTTCTGTGCCCTGCATTGTGGGATATAGCCTGTACAGGCTAATTAGATGCACATATCATTGGGCAACACAAGAAGTAGACCCTATGTTTAGCACAGCCCAAAACATGTATTGGTGCAGTGGTACAGGTGTACATTGTACCAGGAGTATAGAGGTTTCATCTAGTATACTTACCTAACAACAACATATCTCAACCACAATCACCTGTGACTATGCATTCAGCTCAACATAACTTGGGCTGAAGACCAGTGTTTCATCCATACATAACAGGGACTACTTTCCATTCCCTTCCCATCATACATAGGGCAGAAGATCAGAGTCTAGCACGCTAGTACTTAACTCTGGGCCCTGTAGACTGAAACTGCTACCTCCCTCTGGTGTACATAGGCTGAACTAACCACGCTGCCTCATTATGGCCACTGGCAGTGCTCATTATGATTATTTGAATTAAATTACTAAATAAATTTTTTTCCAGCTTTGTTCCATTTTAATAGTCTTATACTATGTTGCCTATCTCCATCACCAATTCATGCTGGCTTCCTTTTTTAAGGGAGCCTACCCCGCCCCATCTGCCGAAAAATGAAAGGAATTTGAGGGTTATGAACTATAATATAAATTCATACCAAACTCGATCAAGAGGTGCTCCATGCCCCCCCCCTTCAGCAAATACGAATCAAGAAACAAATAACTTTGGAAAGAGCATACATATATACCATGTAAAAGATTTAGAGTATTTCATCCCATGGATCTAAACCTATCTACCTAATTAAAAACAATCTGGGCAACCTTTGCTCTGTGCTATAGATCTATATAACTAGATCTGCAGATGTAATTTCCCATTATTTCAGTAGGTACAGGTTAGAATAAGAGTGAATATGATTGAAGAGTGTGGTTCTATATACAAACTATTAAACCATGAATTAGACAACTTGATATGCCCTGTACATCTGTCCTTTTCCAACCACAGATACACAGACACACACATAATACACTTGACATCCAGCTGGCATGTTTACAGTAATTAGTGATGTGAGGCCTTATAGTAATTGGGTAGTTATGAATTACAATAGAGCGATGAGGTATAATTATACCCCGACTAAGACAAAGAGACCACTATCATAGATATAGATATAACCAAACCTACCGCATTGTCATGTTCAACCACCCGGGTCTAAAGTGAGCGCTGGTCTAGAATAAGTGCTGGGGGTCAGGGATATATAGAAATCAATCTTAAGGGAATTTGCAAATTTTTAACAACAGAGGGTTTTGTTTGCGCATGGACAGGTGAAGGGGCCAAAATCATGCCCAATTGCACCCTTTTAACCTATAGTAATGCATGGGCCTTTTTCCACTGAAAACAGAAATTATTTTGCCCCCTCCCTCAGAAGGGTTGAAAAATCTTACATCCCCGCGTCTAGGGGTAAAAAATTTTGCCTCCCCTCAAACCTACCAAACAGTTTTCAGATAAGCCCCCTCAAATAAGGGCTGGGATACAGGGGTATTGGAATCATTGAGCACCTGGGTGTTTAAGTGGGCTACCTGGTGTCAGTGTCTGATGCACTCTGTGTCACCAGCCAACCATGGAAAAGGTCCATTATATACAGCTGTCATGGGTAATGGCTCTGTAGGTTGCCATCTTGTTGCAATCACTAGTTCCAGGATCATCATTGTGAAATACTTGTGTAAATGACGGAGAATGAATCCACATGTCTTGAGCCATCAAGGTGGAATCTCTGAGAGGTTTTTATTCAAGTGCGCATGCGCAAACTTACATGTTACCCGAAGGTCTTTCCTGCTTTAATATTGTCTGTTGGTTTGCTACATTTACAACAATAATAATCTTTATACTTAGAGTGTCCCCTCACTTTGCCAAAGTTCCCTGTACCTCTGTAAATTACTAATCAATGCCTTATACAGACTTAGCAGGATTATTTATTAGACAATGAGATAATCCAAACGATTCACTGCGGTCCTCTCAGGGGCGGACTGGTACCCATCTGATGTGTCTTATCAGTAGAACTCGCTGGTAACAAGCTCCAATAATGGTGGCGCCTATGGGGCGACCTGCTAACACGGAATATAGGAAATAGATCACAGGGTATCTGAAAGAGGGTGGCACATGGCCTTTATGGTCTTTATTGTGACACATGCTCTTAGTTATAGTATATTGTTATGGGAAAGGGAGTTGTACAAAGGGAGGACAGAATGCAGGACTTGTAAAAGAAATGGTGGTTCTCTATTGATGGAAATAGTACAGATACATCAGTTGTTTGTCTCATCAATCATCGATCCCAATGTCATTCCTGTAGCTGGGCTAGGAGCCCAAGTATGTCTTGACTCTATGATAGCTTAAGCCCTGATGCTCGGAGCCTTATTTCTATAGACTCTGGAGCATGGGGTGCCACCTAGTGAGTAACCGACGTATTAGCGGTTGTCCGCCACCACTACAATATGGATAGCACATACACATACTCATCTTGTCCATGCCCATGACCCTGTTACACCCCTATATCAAGCCAAAACAGATGCAGGTGGTGCCATCAAGTGGGGCTCCATAGAACTATGATATCAGTCCATCTCTACCTCTGCCTCCCACTGGTGCGTTATTATTATATACGCTATGTGTAGGAGGACTATGTGCATCACATGAGGAGATATATCTGTGTCTTTGTGGAGTTTACTATATGTAGTTTGCATCTTGCACTATTTGAGAATTTGTTTACCACAATAGTACCATGTGTATACAAGACTTCAACACATGAACATGCATCAGACGCACCTCATATAGATGTACCGAAACTCAGGGATTAGGTTATAGGCATGGTATATTTGCTACAGAAAGGTAGCTTAGTGTTAAAAAACAAGTCCCAACATTGCCTTATATGTTTCAACTCTGGGTGCACCTTATACGTGAGGTACTATAGGATATTATGACATGGAGATAGAAACAGAGACAGAGGACCCTACTGATACCCACACAGCTGCCAATGCTGTCAGGATATGGTGAGTGGTTACCATAGTTACATAATACTGATACCCACACAGCTGTTAATGCTGTCAGGATATGGTGAGTGGTTACCATAGTTACATAATACTGATACCCACACAGCTGTCAATGCTGTCAGGGTATGGTGAGTGGTTACCATAGTTACATAATGCTGATACCCACACAGCTGTCAATGCTGTTAGGGTATGGTGAGTGGTTACCATAGTTACATAATACTGATACCCACACAGCTGTCAATGCTGTCAGGATATGGTGAGTGGTTACCATAGTTACATAATACTGATACCCACACAGCTGTCAATGCTGTCAGGGTATGGTGAGTGGTTACCATAGTTACATAATGCTGATACCCACACAGCTGTCAATGCTGTTAGGGTATGGTGAGTGGTTACCATAGTTACATAATACTGATACCCACACAGCTGTCAATGCTGTCAGGATATGGTGAGTGGTTACCATAGTTACATAATACTGATACCCACACAGCTGTCAATGCTGTCAGGGTATGGTGAGTGGTTACCATAGTTACATAATACTGATACCCACACAGCTGCCAATGCTGTTAGGGTATGGTGAGTGGTTACCATAGTTACATAATACTGATACCCACACAGCTGCCAATGCTGTCAGGGTATGGTGAGTGGTTACCATAGTTACATAATACTGATACCCACACAGCTGTCAATGCTGTCAGGGTATGGTGAGTGGTTACCATAGTTACATAATACTGATACCCACACAGCTGTTAATGCTGTCAGGATATGGTGAGTGGTTACCATAGTTACATAATACTGATACCCACACAGCTGTCAAAGCTGTCAGGGTATGGTGAGTCGGACTTGTTACTGTGAATACTTGATTGTCAAGGTATATGTTGAGATGATTGAATCATGCCGACCCTAAGAAGTGTACAAGCATGATGTACAAATGTGGTTCTCATGAGTACCCTGCGTGGCATACATTCATAGATCATGATGACCAATGGGTACAATTTATTTGCTTAATTTATTGAAACCAGCGAGATTTTGGCACACAAAAATTACAAATATCTGTAGTGGTAATATAAGCTTGATAATGCAATGTGGAATCAGTAGACTAATATAAACACTGTGACATGTTGTAATTGAGTGTTGTGTTTGCATGACAAGAGCCATAATAAGGCGATGCCCTGTGTTAGAGGAGGTCAGAAAATACCAATAATGTGATCTACATGAGCACAATTAGACCTAGTCATGCTTACATGTAGGAAGAACCCACCACCATGATTCCATAAATATTGCCCTTGTATAAACCCGTACCAAATTGGACTATTTTCAAATTACATGTGTCACCCTCATCAAATGTAGAGACCCTTTCATCGTACTTGTAAATTTTCATGCTGCTCTATTGACCCCGTCCAGGGGCTCTTTTGAAAAAAAAGTAATAGCAGTGACGGTATTTACAGTTCCAATGCCATGGTGCATACCTTTACCCATGAATCCTGTAATCCTTGGACCCAAACTAGATTATATTGTGTCTGAGGACCAATCATGCATAGTAAACCAGACAATGCTTTTTGGATTGAGGTTACATGGACGTAAATGCTGCCCTCTCGTGAGTCATATGGTATTCAGGCCTGCACTGAAGGTGATCTGGGTGCTGATTGGCTTAGAAATCATATGCAAGAAATATTGGTAAAATTATGAAAAAAATCACAAGTGACCCCAAATAGTTCCCAAATGGAAGAGTAGATGAGTTTTTATATTATGCCAAGGTTTGGGGATTTTATCAGGTCTGCAAATGTTCATCTGGCCAATGGAGGTTTTGAGGCCCAAAATAGGGTAGAATGGCACTTGCTGTATGTATCGCTCCCTTAGTTAAGATTTTCAGGGTTAAGTCTATCCTATATTCTAACAATTGTGTGTGAGAGATGGTTTAATCTTGCTACGGTCGGAAATATTACCAACGAACATTACGGGGGGCTGTTTTTGTGTGTTATGCTATATAGAAACATAGAGGAAATCGAATTAGTTCCACGTAACCTATAGGATGATTGGACATTTGACCTGCCTATTTCAAATGTCCTCTTGATGTCATTGTTATGTTACAGCAAGCATGGTGTTACAGGAATCTGGCCAAATTAGTCACAGAAATGGTGTGTAATTAAAAAAAAATTGGAAAACCTTGCTTGCGGAGGTAGGGTAATTTACTAAATATTGCAGTTTCTATGAATCGCCCCAAACCTATTTTTTCTGGACATAAACCACCTACAGGGTGAAATTTTCAGCAGAAAATGACATTTTAGCCTCATTTTAATCTTCCTAGGGTTATTGATGCACAGATATCCATGTAGGGCCTACATTAGGGTCCATTTGAAGTTTGGTCGGGTTTGCGGTGTTCCGTCAAAGTTTCAGCGAGAGTGCAACTATCCTATTAAGCAGTAGTGATTTATCCCCAAGTGCAGATTTTAGTACAATATTGATAACAGGTATTCTTGATGCATATAACAGAAAAGGCATGCCTTAAAAAATGATCCCCTGGTAAGATATGATCTGTAAAAAGTGGGATTAATTATAGGCCTAATGTTAATCATTTTTCACCAGTTTTATCATGTTTTTCATGATTTTGTGAGTTTTTCTGGCAAAATCCGAACAATATTTTGCAAAATCAATGCCCCCTTCATCATCAGGTAACTGAATTCAATGCAAATATGCAATTTGACAGCTCTAGAACTGCTGCTTGTGCAGTACATAGATCTTTGAAGATAAAAGTCGCTGCTTGGAAATCACATTGAAAACTTGTAGGAATTTCAGTGTGAATTGCACACATCAATCCCCTCATATCATAACATTGAGAAAGGCTGTTGCCACCACACTTTAGGATTTTATAGGACAGACCCTAAGATTTGATAGGAAAAACATTTTAGTTTTATCTGAAAAACCTACCCCTAATTGAGCAGGGTAACCCAAATCACTTTGCTAGGCATCTGGGTTGCCCAGCTAAGCTTATCTGTTAAAACATTATAATAGACCAATGTGGAAAGAATTGACAGATATTGAGAAATGCATGGTTGGCTGTCTGTATAATGATGTCATCTGGTGTTGGATATCGGTAGGATTGCCAATCAGGGGGAAAGTCAACCACTACCTGCCACCAGGTGTCAAATTAAAGAACTACCCTATCTATCCAGAGTTAGCTAGTGTGTTACTGGTGAAAATACAGCCCAGTAGAGACATGGTGTGAGTAATGTGGGAACTAGTTTTCATTGTCCACTATTCAGCTCTATACCAGATTGACTTCACAGACTCCAAAATAGTGGTTCTTTTAAGCGCTGGTTCCACAGGCATAAATCGGTCGGATTAGCACTAATCCGACCGATTTTTTTTTATACTTTTGATATATTATAAATCGTCGGATTAGGGCTATTCCGACCGATTGTATGGCTGTGGAACCAACGCTTTAGGAATATTTTTCACCCACTAGAAGTTGGTCTCCAATGTTCTCTACTGTACTCTCTTGGACATTTCATACTGATATAGATCTGACCAATGGTCTTTATGTTAGAGCTCAACTCAATGATTTATGAAGAATTTACAAATTTGGTCAATTCTAGGTTTTCAGAAGAACTCAAAGTAAGCCAGATGGGATAAATGTCTTCCTTCTTACACAATGACAAGCCCATTCAATACAGCCAACGCAAAGCCCAAAGTGTTTTTGAGGTAGATATTTGGTAGTATATTTACATTATGGGATTTCCCTGGCCATGCAGCTGGACCCAGACATGCTGGTATTAGTTCTTGAATTTGCCACCAGATGTCCTCTATATTGCGCGGTTGGATCCCCCCTGATTGCCAATGCTGCTTTGCATCTTGTAGGATTCTTATGCTGAGCTAGGCAGCCACGAATGTCTGGCAAAGTGATCTGGTGTCCTTGGACATGTACAGGTCCTAAAAGTATTGTCAGGTTTACTATCCAACATAGCTACTGTAAAGTGTCTAGGCTCAAGGACCTATGAATATAGTGTAGGCGACAGAGGTCCCCGTACCCGGTAGATCAACCCCCAGAGGCGGGTCACCAGGTAATCACTGCCCCCTATAATAGTGTGTGTATTATACTGATCCAGGTGTAGTTGGAAGGTGAAAATATCAGGCATGGGATCATGGTGTAATCGTTAGCATGATGGATTGGTAAGCCATACATCCGGCCTCGGCTCCTGGTGATCCTAGATATTTTCACTGTCCAGTACAAAAGTGTACTCAATGGTTCAGCAAGATACGTTCAGCAAGATACGTTCAGCAAGATACGTTCAGCAAGGTAAGTTCAGCAAGATACGTTCAGCAAGATAAGTTCAGCAAAATACGTTCAGCAAGATACGTTCAGCAAGATACATTCAGCAAGGTAAGTTCAGCAAGATACGTTCAGCAAGATACGTTCAGCAAGATACATTCAGCAAGATAAGTTCAGCAAGATACGTTCAGCAAGGTAAGTTCAGCAAGATACGTTCAGCAAGATACGTTCAGCAAGATAAATTCAGCAAGATATGTTCAGCAAGATACGTTCAGCAAGATAAGTTCAGCAAGGTAAGTTCAGCAAGGTAAGTTCAGCAAGATACGTTCAGCAAGATACGTTCAGCAAGATAAGTTCAGCAAGATACGTTCAGCAAGATAAGTTCAGCAAGATACGTTCAGCAAGATACGTTCAGCAAGGTAAGTTCAGCAAGGTAAGTTCAGCAAGGTACGTTCAGCAAGATACGTTCAGCAAGGTAAGTTCAGCAAGATACGTTCAGCAAGATACGTTCAGCAAGATACGTTCAGCAAGGTAAGTTCAGCAAGGTAAGTTCAGCAAGGTAAGTTCAGCAAGATACGTTCAGCAAGATAAGTTCAGCAAGATACGTTCAGCAAGATACGTTCAGCAAGATACGTTCAGCAAGATACGTTCAGCAAGATACGTTCAGCAAGATACTTTCAGCAAGGTAAGTTCAGCAAGATACGTTCAGCAAGATACGTTCAGCAAGGTAAGTTCAGCAAGGTAAGTTCAGCAAGGTAAGTTCAGCAAGATATGTTCAGCAAGATAAGTTCAGCAAGATACGTTCAGCAAGATACGTTCAGCAAGATACGTTCAGCAAGATACGTTCAGCAAGATACGTTCAGCAAGATACTTTCAGCAAGATACGTTCAGCAAGATACGTTCAGCAAGGTAAGTTCAGCAAGGTAAGTTCAGCAAGGTAAGTTCAGCAAGATACTTTCAGCAAGGTAAGTTCAGCAAGATACGTTCAGCAAGGTAAGTTCAGCAAGATACGTTCAGCAAGATAAGTTCAGCAAGATACGTTCAGCAAGGTAAGTTCAGCAAGATACGTTCAGCAAGATATGTTCAGCAAGATACGTTCAGCAAGATACGTTCAGCAAGATAAGTTCAGCAAAATACGTTCAGCAAGATATGTTCAGCAAGATACATTCAGCAAGGTAAGTTCAGCAAGGTAAGTTCAGCAAGGTAAGTTCAGCAAGATACGTTCAGCAAGATACGTTCAGCAAGATACGTTCAGCAAGGTAAGTTCAGCAAGGTAAATAATCGCTGTTTTTTCCATCTTGGTTTGTTGACAGGAGGAAGAAGTACCCTAAGTACAAGGTGGTCATCATATTCCTCGTCTTACTCATCCTGCTCATTGTCGTCTTCCTCCCCATTGGTTTATCTGTGTCACGAGGTCTGCGTCGAGGTCATGTGATCCGCCATGCCGCGAGTTCCTGGATGTACAGATTTAGTTCTGTACAGGCTCCTACAAAGACATGCAGAGAGATTGCAGTGTAAGTAATAAGTGTTAGTATTTAATTTCAAGCAGTCGATAATAATCATCGTATAGATAATCAAATTACACAAGATAATTGAATCACACAAGATTTGTAACCTGCCAAAGTCCAAGCTATTCTGACTTTTCTCTCTGAGGGGTCTAAAAAATTGTGCCCTGTTCCCTTTTTATTCTACAGAAAATGTTTGCCCCCCATCTCTCAATCCTTTAAAAATTGACCACTCTTTTAGTGAAAAAGGTTCAGGGAGGCAGTGATAATTGTAGTGGGATAATTAGTTTTTTTAGTGAGTCCAATTATAAATAAATATAATTCTTATCTTTGTGCCTTCGATCTATTAATGTGTAGATAATTCTGTCCACGTCCATGTTAGGGTGATACAGACAGTATACGGTGGCGGCGCGGTGGATGCGGCAGTGGCTGCTGCATTCTGTGCTGGTGTGATAAAAATGGATGCATCAGGACTTGGCGGGGGTCTCACAGCTATGGTCTACAAACCGTATGTACTCTTCTAGTTTAAACGTCATTCAAAGGTGCATTGATGCATCACATCCTTTGGTCATCATGATTGACCAATGCCCGCCTGGTAAGGAACTCGCCAGGACTACATTCATGAACTATGCCAGGGTGATGCATCAATGAAGTATATACTAACCAGCACTTCATTGGATCATCATGCCTACCAATGACACATGTGTGCTCTCAAACATACATTATTCATGCCATATGCCATTAAAGTCCTTGTCAATTTTTTTGTTTATAATAGTCTAGACATTTCAGAAGCAGATATCTTGGAAAAAAACAATATTTACTCAATTTCTTTTATTTTTAAAGCAAATCTATACCAATGCATAGTTCTAAACATAGAGTCAGTAATTTAGTATCATTGTTTGTATAATTCTATAAGGAGGTATGGGTATTATTATTGGTTCTTTTTCACCAAAACTGTCCCTGCTTCTGACCTAACCCTGTTTCCGAGGTGTTCATGCAGTATTCCCAGGAAGTACTAGCCCAGTGATCCACCATGGCCATACATTATTCCAGCCCCAGTAATGACATCATTGCCGTACATTATTCCATGCCCAGTAATGACATCATAACCATACATTACTCCACACCCAGTAATGACATCATCACTGTACATTATTCCACACCCAGTAATGACATCATCACTGTACATTATTCCAGGCCCAGTAATGACATCATAACCATACATTATTCCAGCCCTAGTAATGACATCATAGCCGTACATTATTCCAGCCCCAGTAATGACATCATAACCGTACATTATTGCAGTCCCAGTGATGACATCATAACCATACATTATTCCAGCCCCAGTAATGTCATCATAACCATACATTATTCCAGGCCCAGTAATGATATCATAGCCATACATTATTCCAGCCCCAGTAATGACTTCATCACCGTACATTATTCCAGCCCCAGTAATGACATCATAACCATACATTATTCCAGGCCCAGTAATGATATCATAGCCATACATTATTCCAGCCCCAGTAATGACTTCATCACCATACATTATTCCAGCCCCAGTAATGACATCATAACCGTGCATTATTCCAGGCCCAGTAATGACATCATAGCCATACAAAATTCCACACCCAGTAATGACATCATAACCGTACATTATTCCAGCCCCAGTAATGACATCATAACCGTACATTATTCCAGCCCCAGTAATTACATCATAACCATACATTATTCCAGCCCTAGTAATGACATCATAACCGTACATTATTCCAGCCCCAGTAATGACATCATAACCATACATTATTCCAGGCCCAGTAATGACATCATAGCCGTACATTATTCCAGCCCCAGTAATGACATCATAGCCGTACATTATTCCAGCCTCAGTAATGACATCATTACGGTACATTATTCAAGCCCCAGTAATGACTTCATCACCGTACATCATTCCAGGCCCAGTAATGACATCATAACCGTACATTATTCCAGCCCCAGTAATGACATCATAACCATACATTATTCCAGGCCCAGTAATGACATCATAACCATACATTATTCCAGGCCCAGTAATGACATCATAACCATACATTATTCCAGCCCCACTGATGTCATCATAACCGTACATTTTTCCAGCCCCAGTAAGAGATCCCATACAGAGGAGGGTCCAGTGTCTGTGGTAGCGCAGGCCACAGCTCCACAACTTGCTAACCGCCTCATGTTCTACAACCATCCAGACCCTAACGCCTCATACCAGGGTAAGAACTGTATTATAATTGCCATGCACAAAGAAGAAAATATCTATAGGACAATTGCCCCTCACTCATTTTGCACAATTTCAGAATCGGCCCATCCTAGGTTGTACAGTTTAGGAATATTTGAATGCAACAATAATTACATACCACCCGCATCCTTGCACCTTGCATCACAGAAAGTGCTGTAATATGTTCACTAATTCAATGTAAAAATACAATGAGTTGACTTTCTTGAAGCAATTTTTTCTAAACATCTTCCTACCCAAATTCAGGTAAAAGAATGCAATGCAAAATGAAATGCACCATAGCTCAAGACCTTTGTTTTGAACATGAAATGGACCGGTGACTAATTCATTCCTATTCCTGGTGTATTGTTTAAGAATAATACAAATTGTTGGAATAACTATTTTTGATATTGTGTCTGATATGTTCTTTTCTTGTCCCCCCAGGTGGCCTGTCAGTAGCTGTACCGGGTGAGGTGACGTGAACCCTTTCGAGGAGAAACGGTATGATCGGAAGTGTGTTCCTGGTACCGGCGAAAGTTGAAAGTTTACCTGCTCATATTTAACAAGCGAAATTGGCGCCACGTTAGCGCTTCTCCCCGAAAGACGTAACCGTGAGGTGACAGGTTTATACTCCCTCTGGTGTCAGTTTGGTACACTACCATGGGCAGACCTGGTAGCGCCCTCTATCCTCCTTCTACAGCACTACACACTCACTAACACCGCACACCCATGGACACACACACAGTAAGAATCTCACTAATATGCACCCTCAATGGTACTATTTTACAGGGTAAATTTATTGCCATAAGACACTATTAACGATGAGCAGACATTTATTTGCAGCTGGGGAGCTTTCATTAGCCAACAATTTTTTTTCAAACCCCTTTACTTATCAATCGGGTATTATCTGACCCCTCCCACCCCGAAGAACCGAATGTGTAAAATGATTAAAAAAAAAAAAAAAAAATATTATTAACTTTTGTTTTTGCAACCCCGGTCCCAGCCTTTTGAAAAGAAATCATGTGCCTCTGGCTGGCACCACTGACTACATTTGGACCTTAAGGCTATGGGAGCTGTGATCACTGTGCACACCACAGGCAGGTGATTGTAATCAGGCTCCAGGTACAGGCAGCTGATTTCTGCAAGCATGTTTTCAGGTCCAACTAGGTCATGAGGTCATGACATCACACGCAGCAATGGCTGCTACCTGTCGGCTGCCCGTCAGCAGTGATAGATGAGTTAAAATGATTAGGGATTTATAATGAACCAAATAGTCATACTCCAAGCTCTAATACAACTAGAAACAAGGGTTAAGGATACTGTCCCTATGCCGTCCGTCAGTGACTGACGGTGGTCAGTTAGCTGTGAATTGGTGGTTTGTATACAAAGAGGAAATCACCTGCCTGTGGCGTGCACAGTGATCAAAACTCCCATAGCCTTAAGGCCCAAAAATAATCAGTGGTGCGAGCCAGAGGCACGTGATTCCCTAGTGTGAAGGTTTATTCAGTTTTGCCCCCTCCCCCACCAAATGATCTTATTTTAACACTTAATGTGTTAAACATATCTTATATTAAAGTCAAATGACACAAACTATTTTTGTAAGATCAACAGAAAGTGCCAAGATGGATGGTGTAGCGCCGTCCTTAAAACTGCCGATGCTGCTACAGACGCTGCTGACAGTATCAGCAGACCCCACATCATTCTACAATGGCTCGCTAGCACAGGACATTGTAGCGGATATTCAAGATAACGGTAATTATATTATTCATTACATTCAACTTAATTCTAAAATATAATGCAACTGAAGTATTAAGATTATCATGATTACATTTCATACAATTCTGATCTAGTGTTTACAATTAACCCGCAGCGGTAAAGCACTGCGTAAAGCATTGCGTTATGAGGAATCCCTGGAATATAATGGTGAAAGCTTTGCCCCAAAACTACCACAGAACCGCGGTTTATTTGACAGCATCTATTTTACATTGATGTAATGTGTGTTTTGTTTCTATATGTGGTATAACATTTTTAAACCACACTGTGCGCTGATTATATTGAATGCCGTATTTCAGCCATGAGCATATTCATGTTGCTGCTTAAAAACATGGCTGCTGTGTATATCCTCAGGAAACCAATCACTGTGTATTTATATAATGTGTACACATGTGTTTGTATGTATGTAAAGGCGGTATAATATCGGTAACAGACCTAGCAGCCTACACACCCATCATTGGTCCAACTCTGTCACTCCCCCTAGCGGACACCAACCTCACTCTGCACACCACACCACCTCCATCTGGTGGAGGATTTGTGAACCAAGTCATGAACACCCTAAGTGGTATGTCACCTTATATATTTATAGGTGGTTATTATTTGTAGCCCATGAGCCCAGAGGTTTCCGAGTGCCAATTTTATGCAGGAAATTTAGCTATGCTTTTTGGATTGCTACATATCCGAAGACACCAAATAACTTTACTAGCCATGTGGATTGCCCAGCTTTACATTAGAATCCTACCAGATAAGGAATAGTATAAAAAATATGATAGGAAAAATACTGGCATTAGTTTTGATTTCCAGGAATACTGTAGGTATTGTCAACCTGTATTATGTAACACTATATCATTTTCAGCCTATCACCACAATCATACTGTATCAGAGGACACCTTGGATGACTTATATGCTGAAATGATGGCAGTGTTTAAAGCGGCTTTCTCCAAACTCCTCAGGTGGGACTCGGCTGAACATAAGGTAATATAGAACTAAGTGACCATGAAGCATGCTCAAAAATCTGGGGAGCTCCAAGAAGGCCATAGGTCTTGAATTTTGAAATCCATTAATTAGAAGAGAAGCTATGTCCATTTATTCTTTACCTTCGGTCTCATGTCTACAAAATCTGGTTGTGTCTTATATGCAATGTGCGCCTTATACATGTAGCATTACGGTAAAGTGTTACCATCTGGCACAAGATGGTGACACATATATTGTACTTGGAACTCAAAACATTGCAAGATGATATTTCCTCTCAACTGCTATTTCTTTTTTCTAAAGTATTTTTTTTTCTATATATTAGTTAATCCCCAGTTGTGTAGGGTTATGAGCACTGGTTATACCAAGTAACCCTACATAACTATGGGTTTACTGGCTTAGACCTAGGTTATATGAAATAGCCACAGCTTGTTTCCTTTGTTCTAAGTTGGTTTAAGCTCTATTAAACCCTTGTAATGCCAGATTATATACTAATGGCTCTCAAATTCAATAAATGAAATACAACGTCATATTATGTCACTCTGCATTGACAGGCGTCATCGTCCTCAAAAACTACCTCAGTGCCCCATATTACAAGCCCCTGGGTGCTTGTTGATTTCAATACCTCTGCCCCCCCCGCCATTATTTAAAGCAGGCGCTTGTTTGAGATACTGTTTTTTGGAGTTGCTTGCCGCGTAGCAGCCAGGAGTGCAGTGACCGTAGTAACTTCATTATGTTTTCGGTTTGTCAGTGACATCACGGTCACCTTGTGACGCAATTTGTGACGTCATACGTCGGCCGTGACATCACACGTCGGCCGCAGAGTGGCAACTCCTATCCGTGGTCCTTGCCACATTTTTCTTGTTAGCGCTAAAGATTACATTTAATACCCCTATATCCCTGGCATTTATTCCACACTGGCACTTATCAATTTTGAGACCCCGGCGCTTGAACGGGACATTAGGGTACAACAAGTACTATGTTTGCTCTCTAGGACCTGACGTCCATCCATGATATCACCGACCCATATATACAGGATGACAAAGAACATGAGGTGCAAGATAACATATCTAATGACATCACTGTGATGGGGTTAGATGGTACATGTGTGGTTATTTCACTATCCCTCAACTCAAGGTAAGGGGAATAGATTCTCTAAAAACTAAGTAGAATATATTCTCTTAAAACTATAACTAGAAGAAGAAAATATTGCAACAGAATAGTTAGATCTTTCCTTTACCTTTACTTTTTTTTACAAATTAGAAGTGAATAAATTACAAGAGTTATTAGAGGATTCCCAATACATTGACCCCATGTATTTTGTTGTAGGTTTGGATATTTATATTAAACCAGTGTATTTTGTTCCAGATTTGGTTCCAGACTGGTTGGGGAAAGAACAGGAATTCTTTTTAACAACGCCATGTCAACGTTTACACTTATCAAAGTATGTGTGTTTTCCGATTGGGGCTAAAATCAATCTCTAATAAAATAAAATAGGAACTTTTATGGGAAATTACCCCGACTATATTTCCATTCCGTCTCCTCTTTAAGATATTAGATCAATACATTTCATGTGTTAATTTTCAAGGACAATTAATCTGCCCAGTCTCTAAATGGGACTTCACTCTCCTGAAAAGACCATTGAGGTCAATGCATGGTACACACTCTTCATAAGCTAAATAGGAACTCTAAAAGTTATTGTAAAGTTGTATACACTTTTGTACAATTAAGATTATTAAGATTAAGTGTGTCATCTTGCTTTAAATGAGGTATGAAGAGGGCGCTTTGGATTTAGTGTGTAGCTTTTGAAGTGCAATCTCTAATTTCATCCATTTTGTGATGACTTTCAGAGTGATGATGACTTTGACAGTGCGTGGCACAACCACCACCTCACCCCGCGCACCATGTCGCGCTCCTACATGGCACCCATACTTAGTACTGACCACTCACACCAGGTGGTGGTAGGTGCTACAGGGGGCGCTGCAGTAACTGTCTCACACAGGTAATAGATCATGAGAATGTATTGATAGTGGCTAAACTAGCATATAATCCCTCGCATATATAGTGCAACCCACATATAAGGCACACCCCAATCTTGAGGGAATTTCATAGGGCTAGTTTTTGATCAGTTTAATACTATGTTTAATTCTATAATCATGTTTAATTCTCTGAATATACTCGACATCCGGTCTGGCGGTCTGGTAATTTCTGCAGGCCTGGCAGCAATTCTGCCAACAAAAGCCAGAGTCCTGCGAATTTTTGTATTGATTGTCACTGAAACTGAGGCACTACCATAATATGCCTCCCTTATTGATTATACACCAAGCAATCTGTAGCATATATTATTGTCATTGCTCAGTGTTATGTCACTAACAAGCCTTAATGTATGCCTTTTGTGTGGCTCATAGAATTCCCCTAAAGTGAGGGTATGGCTAACACATTGGTGCAGCGTATCTGTGGGGTGGTACGGTAGTTGTATTAGATTTAATTACTTATAATGGATGTCCTATTCAGGTCCTTCACTACTGGTTGTACAGAAATGAGACATTAGAGAAGGCGGTAGGATTACCCAGAATGCACTATAATCCCGCCACTGGACACATCCTGTTTGAGGAGGGATTTGATTGGGTGAGTATGATATCTGAATGTGTAATCAGCCTGTCTGTAAGGATGCTTGCTTCAGCACCCCACACCCAACCCACCCAACGCCTATCTTTAGCCCTGGTCTGGGAGCAAAGCAATTTTATTTTCTCTTTCATTTTTCCTCTCCCCTCCACTTTTTCAAGATTTCCAAGTTGATTCCCCTTAAGCTGAAGAGTCAAAATGGAGAACATTCTGAGGAAAAAAAGGATAAAGCCAGATTTCATGAGTCAAGCTAGTCATGCACAAGTGAACAG
This sequence comes from Acholoe squamosa, assembly GCA_949317995.1. Classification (NCBI taxonomy): domain Eukaryota; kingdom Metazoa; phylum Annelida; class Polychaeta; order Phyllodocida; family Polynoidae; genus Acholoe; species Acholoe squamosa. The sequence goes on from OX439041.1 coordinate 2,863,444, forward strand.
AGCAAGCCACTTGTAAACTCTTGGTAACTTTGATGACCAAAAGTAAGCTAAAATAAAATGGAAAGAAATGGGATCCAGAACTCGTCAATAGTGACGACTTTAGGTGCTCAGGTTTACAATACCCAAAACTACAGCTTTAGGTCATCAGTGACGACCTAAAGTCGTCACTATTGCTGACTGTTATACCTGTAGGCGTGGGTAGAAAGTACATACAGTATATGTATAGTACATGTATTTTCCATTTTCCCATTTTAGCATTTATTTAGTTACATCTCATTACATCACCCACCATTAAAGAGTTACCTGTGGGTATATATGCCCAACCCACTGTCATGGCTTCAGTGAAAATTATGGTGTAGTATATGTGACAAGATCTGCGAAAATGGGGCTTAGTGCAGGGGGCACAAAGACCCCTTCTTGCAGTATATGTCACATATTGTGAGTTCACTCATGTACATGTATTATATCTTAGGCACGATCAAATATGTGGTCATATCCATAACAGAGGTGTGATTACAAGGATGATCCATCTTTTTCTACATTTTCTACTTAGAAATTCCTATCTTTCACTGGTACATTTGTATCAAACATTGCCCATGTTCCCCTTCTTATAGTAGACTATACAACAAGAGCAATGTAAAGATAAGGCTCAATGTGCATCCCAGATCACATCGTTTGTATCATAGAAATGCACAGTGGGGCCCTCTCATGGCACAATACCGGACTAGCAGTAAATCCAAGGTGGTCAATATGACAACTTAGGGTCGTCATATTAACTCGTCATATATGATGACTTACCAATAGCGGCGGGTTTTCAGTGAAAATAACAACTCCAATTTCCCTGTACTGGATTTTAAACCATGTAAACAGGATCATGTCTCATTTCTCAGAAATCAGTGATTGAAGCATAAAACTGGGCCAATGTCACTATTCTCTACCAATGTCAAGGTGGAAAACTGTCAGACCTTATTGGAAGACATGACGTCTAAAGGCAGCGTACCTTGACGTAAGCACAGAAACATTTACCAGCCCTGCATTGGTGCACATTCAAGTTTTTGAGATCCCCCCAAGCAAATTGTCGTGAGTCCTCGTCAACCTGTGTGAAGTGGCTCACACATGTAGCTAGATGGAACACGATGGATCACTGCACACTGGATCACTGCACACTGGCGTTGGTATTGGTTATAGTCAAATTGGTTATTTGACTATAACCAATACCAACCCTCTCAGGTTTTAGTTGGGTATATATATCATAATGTCGATCTTCACCAAAATATTGGGAATAAGAAGCAATGACAATATACATGACCTTGGGCAGTAGCCATGACAAATACAGAACAAGCAATGATAATTTATGTAACCTTGGTTAGGAGAAGTATCAGTCATAATTGCTGGGACTATATGTAACCCTGGTGGGGAACAGTACCAATTATAAGCAATGACAATGTATGTAACCTTTGTCAAGGACGGTGGCAGTGCCAAGCAATGGCGATATATATGGCCCGTTGGAGGACAGTGACAGCAGCTGACAATGATAATACAAATGTCCCTGGTCAAGGACAGCCAATAGCAGACAATGGTAATACACAGGTCAAGGACAGAAGGGTAATCATCGGCGATAACATATGCTGCCCTTCTTCCAGGACAGTGGCAGCTGCAAGCAATGATAATGTATATAGCTTAGTTCGAGGCCCGTCCTTGTTCATTGTGTCCATAGCAACCAGTACACACAGCCTTGGCCAGGAACAGTGTCAATAGTGAGGGACACAATGGTAATTCATTTGACTTTATGGTACAAGGACAGGCCATGCACGCTGGCCATTCCAATTACAGGACAGTAGGGTAATATGGGGGGTAGTAATCCAAGGACAGACCAATGTTAATGTATTCAGGATGGAGAGTACCTATAGAGGTTGAAGGACAGTCAATGACAATGACTGTGTGGATCAACACAGTAAAAGGTATGCCCGTGCACCCCTGAAATATTGGAATATAAATGTATATAAGCTGATATTTATCAGGAGTGCTTCTTCTTGTATGACCTGGAGGCCAATGCAAGAAGATTGGGATGCGGTTCTGCCGGAGGTCCTATTCCCAAAACAGAACTGAATGACCTAAAATGTGGTTGGTCATAGAAGTGGTTCAGGAGTGGTCGAGAATTGATGAATGCTTCCAAAGTAAGAACCATTTCCGGGTATTTCCCTCCTCAGAATCCATGGCCTGTCACTATGGGAAGCATTCAGGTGGAAACAATCCTGGAACCAGATTCCCTAACTTTTTTGCAACACAGTCTAATTCTGAGCAAGTCAGTTTGATTACAGTGTATAAGGAATCCGTCACTCAGTCTGGAGATTAGCTGGGAACTGGAAGATGCGTTAGCTACAATGAAAATTCTTTTTGCAGTGGCCCCCTGATACCACTTGCCACAGTCAGTGGCTCTGACCATGAATGGAAGTGTAGTGAAAGTGTACTCACAAAGGTCCACATAATAGAGGATCCTTTGGTTTTAAGGGCCGCTGAATGAGTGAGTAATAGATGTTTAACGCCATTTCGACAGCTCAGGTCATATTCATGGTGAGAACTACATTACAAATTTCACAGGGGGAATGTGTCAGTGCCCATGCATATGTGCACCACACACATCCCGAGGGGATAGGAAAGAGGAGAAATAGACCCTTTTAAGTGGGCTAGGGAAGCCCGAAGGGCCGCTGATCCAGGAGTGCATCATACCTTCTGGTCGTCATGATGTAAGCGAGACTGCACTTCATTGGAGCATCATGCCGACCCTTCGGGTATTGACCCTGTAGGGTCGGCATAAATACATATACATATACTAATGCATCATGACGACCAATGGGCATGAAGCATTAATGCATCAGCAGCCCCTGAAGGATTGACATGAGTAGCCTATGTTGTCGCATGTTAAGAAATATCCTCAAGCATGCACGATAAGACAGTTTAAATTATCCCCCTGCCCCCCCCCCCACAAAAATATGAAAATTTCTATATTGTCCTCATTGTTTCCATTTACAGCAGTGCTTATCTGACTACCTACGTGACAACAACTACCCCAAGGTGGACTTCACCCCTCATAGCGCCGTTGTAGACACCGTCCATGTTGTACGTCATAACACGTCATGGTCATGTGACTGGTGGCACAGGAAGCACATCTACGTCATCAGTGACGGCCGCCATGAACCTGCTGCTACAACTGATGGCTACTGATGAAAATATAAATCATTAATCATATCCCTTTATGGGCAGAGCAGAAATGGTTGTCCTGGCCATGGGTACGACCACCAAGAAAAGTATAGTTCCTAGAGTATAGGCCTATTTTCGATTCCTATACAGATACTATGCATGGGTGTCAACTATAGTCAAGGATAGGCCTACCATGGTGTCAACTATAGTCAACGATAGGCCTACCATGGTGTCAACTATAGTCAACGATAGGCCTACCATGATGTCAACTATAGTCAACAATAGGCCTACCATGGTGTCAACTATAGTCAACGATAGGCCTACCATGGTGTCAACTATAGTCAACGATAGGCCTACCATGATGTCAACTATAGTCAACAATAGGCCTACCATGGTGTCAACTATAGTCAACGATAGGCCTACCATGATGTCAACTATAGTCAACGATAGGCCTACCATGGTGTCAACTATAGTCAACGATAGGCCTACCATGGTGTCAACTATAGTCAACGATAGGCCTACCATGGTGTCAACTATAGTCAACGATAGGCCTACCATGGTGTCAACTATAGTCAACGATAGGCCTACCATGGTGTCAACTATAGTCAACGATAGGCCTACCATGGTGTCAACTATAGTCAACGATAGGCCTACCATGGTGTCAACTATAGTCAAAGATAGGCCTACCATGGTGTCAACTATCACTGACATATTGTGATGCAGACGTTTTATCATTTGCGTACAATCTAGTTAAAACAAATGAAACATTGATTATCTCTCTGTTTGTCTATATGCACAATACAGATGTCAATGATAATAATGACCTTGACCTTGACCTGTGATGGGTAAAGGTCATTTAATTGAATATATGGACTGCAATTGCTGTTGCAAAATATAGCTTAGGTTGTGTTCCAGGTATTCTGACAGTGAATCTTAGGAAAATCTGCAGTATTTGACCTTTGCCCTGTGACCCATGAGCTATGAAATCTTAAATATCATTAAATAGTGTGTTATACTATTCTAGTATGAGAATATTTAGAGAAAAATGTGATTTAGAAGTGAAATAATTTTTTGTCTATTTTTTTTCTAATCAAATGATATTTCACTACCTAATTTCAATTCTTTTTTGCCAAGTTTGTCCCCCAAGTTTATTTGTACACACCAGGGCTGAAAGCTCCCCTGGATACAGCCCTGTAGACAATTCCATCCATCCTGCCAGGATCAGTTTTGTACACAGGTGTTAGGCTGATACTTGACTGGCTAAATACTTACCTCTTTGCCATATGTAAATTAGGTCATTATCATTGGTGCTACAATTGAAATGTTATATTATGTACTAATATGTTTAATTCTATGTATGATATATGATTTTCATGGGTCAGTGTTGCAAAGTAAACTATTACATAAAAGATAAAAGGTTTTCACAGAATTATTCCATTTTCCATACAGCCTATGTTCAACTTCAATTTTAAAGGGCAAACACTCCTCAAAATTCATGTATCAACTTAGATCTTAGTTCAGTATTGTCTCAAGACCCTGCATGCGAAGTTTCATGATTTTCACCACGTGTGCCAGAAACACCTGGAAGATGTTTTATAATGACTGCACTAAGTTGATCATTGACCGTGAGGGGGGGAGCATTTTAGAAAAAAACTTTCCCCCTGACCTGTAAGCTGCATGTACAACTGTCCATTCTTCCGTATATGATATACCGTATATACCGTAACACCGGTATTATGATACTAGCCCTATGTCGACTGCTGATGCAGGAGTGAAGTGCTGGTTCAGCACTCTGAGCATCATACCAACCCTTCAGGAGTGTATCAGCCTCATAGGGTCGTTACGCTCCAGGACTACATTAATGCATCATGACGACCAATGGACACAATACATTAATGTATTATTGTCCACATCGTGATACACCAGCAGTCGTTAACAGGCTAAGTCATTGAAAAGTTTCCTTTTCAGTGTACGCTCCTTTCTATCCTAACATGACTGATGGGTACAACGTAAAGACACCCAAGTGATGTGTTCATTTATCACCACAATGATGTGCCTGGGTACATACATACATACAGTCAGTCACTGTATCCATGGTGACTTTACCATACAGCTACCTGCACATAATGGACACTTTATGTATAAAGCATAGCTTCAGTATAAGGTGCCCCTGGTTTGGTATTTGGGGTTATGTAGTGCTGTTCTAAAGTGTGAAAACCACCCAGATAAGATGCATGTCAGGCTTAGGAAGGGGTTTTGATACACTCCTGGAGCGTCAGCATGATGCACCAATGAAGTACTGGTGAGCACACTCACCCGCACTTCATTGGTGCATCACGATGACCGCTGGGCATGATGTTGGGCCTTAAAGTGTTGATGCAGGTGAATGCCACTGGTCATCGTGATGCATGATTACAGCCACTGAGGGTCGTCATGGTGATGACCCATAAGGGTCGTCATGGTGATAACCAATTATGGGTCCTCATGGTTATGACCAATAAGGGTTGTCATGGTGATAACCAATAAAAGTTGTCATGGTGATGACCCATAAGGGTTGTCATAGTGATGACCAATAAGGGTTGTCATGGTGATGACCAATAAGGGTTGTCATGGTGATGACCAATAAGGGTTGTCATGGTGATGACCAATTATGGGTCGTCATGGTGATAACAAATCGGGGAAGTCAGGGTGATAACCAATTATGGGTCGTCATGGTGATGACCAATTATTGGTCGTCATGGTGATGACCAATTATGGGTCGTCATTCTGATGACCAATAACGGTTGTCATGGTGATAACCAATAGGGGTTGTCATGGTGATGACCAATAAGGGTTGTCATGGTGATGACCGATAAGGGTTGTTATGGTGATGACCAATAAGGGCTGTCATGGTGATGACCAATAAGGGTTGTCATGGTGATGACCAATAAGGGTTGTCATGGTAATGACCAATAAGGGTTGTCATGGTGATGACCAATAAGGGTTGTCACGGTGATGACCAATAAGGGTTGTCATGGTGATGACCAGCAAGGGTCGTCATGGTCGATTCGAGCAACCGACCGGTCTTCCATCAAGAGGTCTGGTGAAACACAATTTGTTATGCTGGCCTATGTTCTGGGGACATTCCGCTCACCATACATGCTGCATGCACCTACCCAAATACCCCCAGGACAAAGGTCAACATAACAAGCTGTTTCAGGCAGATGTAAACATTCATAATAGCGGTTGTTGTCTTGATGTATCAAATTGTTTAGCGACTTTCAATAGTCCATACATATTGTCTAGTTCAAAAGATTTGGTCTATAAACTTTATAAATGGAGGAGTTTCCCTCTTATTCCAGATCAGGGCATGCCCGGCTTGTAACACATCAAAATGGTGAGTCAACTCCCAACAAAAAAACAATGGATTTCTTTACTTTAAAAGGTAAAATTACTTGGAAACCATGATATAAATGCAATGTGCGATGATTAGGCTTCAACTCGTGAATATTAGCTACTAGAGAGATGTACGCGTCTTCACCTCATGCCTCTATCAGTAAATATTGCCTTTTACAGTCTATCAGCTGCGTAATCATATAGTGAACAACTCGTTGCATGTTATTGTTGGAAATCAGTCACAAGTCATGACATATCCATTAACTACTTATTTTATTGCATGATAATCAATAGATAATCAATAAAAAATCAATGAATTCAAGTTGAAAACAAAAGTTGTACACACACTTCAGCGCCCGGCAGCTGTTGGTTTGGTTTGGACGCGAAAAAAAGAGATTCGCCTGGACCGGGACTCGTCCCACCTACCTCTAGCAGCTGAGCACAATGTGCTACCCACTATACCACCAGGTCTCACACCTCGGTGCCTGGCTTGGCTTGGTTTGAATGCATCCAGCAGTTGTCTATAATTATAATGCTATTCTAACCTTACGCATGTGAGAGTTGTTGTGGGGGTCACAGCCATATCAATGACTTATACAGACCTGGTTCTAACCAAGCGTTTCTCGTCAGTCCCTGTGGCGTGATGCATAGGAAGTCGGATTTGGGATCAGGAGACTGCAGGTTTGACCCCTAACCTGGCAATGAAAATTTCATCAGTTTTAACATGTAACATATGACATGTATGACATGTAAGGAGGCATGTTATCCATGGATAACATGCCTCCTTACATGGATAACATGCCTCCTTACATGGATAACATGCCTCCTTACATGGATAACATGCCTCCTTACATGGATAACATGCCTCCTTACAAAAGTCATGATGCAAGCATCATGGTGTGCAATATTGACAGGTATGTCCATGTGAATATCCAGAAAAAGCACCCAAAATCACAGAAGTCGTGCAATAAGCATGTGTATACATGCATGGTCATTTAAGGCCCCCCCCCCCTGGGTTACTCACCCACTAGTACACATACCTGCACACACGGGTGTGCTTCCCTCCACTCTTTCATGACCGCCATCCGGCAAGGTCGAAAATACTAGGTTCAATTAGTGTTGGATCCAGGATTTTGAAAAGGAGGGGGCGCCCCCCCCTTACTTAACCCCTGGATAAATTATGGGCTGAAAAATAGTAGGCTAACTACAAGGAAAAAGGAGGGGCCGTGCACCCCTGTGCCCCCCGTCTTATTCGCCACTGTCGATCCAATTTTATTTTTGGGCTGGTTAGGGTGTCATTTTTAACATGGAATCAGTGACGTTCTGGCTAACTCTATGCATACTTATGGATGTTCTTGAAATCCTCTATAGATCTACACACAGGAAAAGATCTACTACAAGGCAGCCTGCCAGTCTTAATGCTTTCTGGTTTATAAGAATATATAGCTGCTCTAGTTGGAGAAAAGAAATAAGTTTACTGTGGGTGTTTGGTCTACTGGGTGGGTGCGGGGGTGGGTCTGCTGATATGTATCCTCTCAGTATTTGCAAACTGAAACTGAGATCACTCAATGATAAAAGATGGAGTAGATAAACTTATAGTAACTCAAAATATGCCTAATTAAGGAGCAGCGCTACATAATCACTTCAGACTTGTTAAGTTATTCACATGTTTCCCTCTCCGTGTACTGTCTCACTGTGAGTGAATACATAAGGTACAGTATAGAGACGTGCTAGTCATGTGTTCATTTATCACAACACTATCTCTATAAGGTGCCTGGGGATGGATACAAAAGGTAGTCCTTTCAGTGAACGCCCACCTGTATACTAGGTGCACTCCATGTATAAATCATACCTTGAGTATAAGGTGCACCTGGTATGGTACTTGGGTAATCCTATAGTACTGCTATAAAGTGTGGAAACCACCCATATAAGACGCATCTAGACTTAGGAAACTCTTATAACCAGTCGATACCAAAATGTTTCCCCCTCGCAGGACCTGCAGATTTTATCATTCTGAAGGCTGGGATTTTGATATTGGCAGGACAAACCCATCAAGATCATTATTGTCAGAAAAGAAAACAAGAATCAACTTATTATTTCAATAATTCAACTCTTAGGATCTTAACAAACAGAAATGACTTTTATTTTGGCTGTAAAAGTCCTTGATAATGGTCCAATCTTGATAATGGTCCAAGTTGCAAGGTGTATAAACCAAAATGTAGCCCAAGAGTCCAACAGTACAGCATTGTGTCCTGATATCTGGCAATGCCCGTGGGTTGCCATCAAAGCTGGTGTCCAGCGAATGAAGTAATGACTCTCCAGCATTTTGTTGGTTCATCATGACGACCAATGGTCATGATGAACTAACCCTTAAAGGTGCAGAAGAGGTCTTAATAACTATAGGCAAAGATTGTACAGTATAGGATAGGTCAGTCCATACAGTCCTAGAGTGAAGGCCAACCCCCCTCTACCCCCCCCCCATGAAACTAGGTGACATTGTGTGTTCAGTATTGGGTATCAATCTGCCTATCATTCATTTTACCTATCTCTCAGACCATCATGTTTAATCTACGCTGTTTGTCTGCTATATAAGCCTTTATTGTTTAATGATACATTCCTTACCATGTCTACTATTTCAATTTTACCTATCCCTGATAATGCCTATCATGTACCCTACCTGTCCCTCATTGTGCCTATCCCCCAACTCTGCACATCCCTCATATTTGACTACCCACTATACCACCAGGTCTCACACCTCAGTGCCTGGCTTGGCTTGGTTTGAATGCATCCAGCAGTTGTCTATAATTATAATGCTATTCTAACCTTACGCATGTGAGAGTTGTTGTGGGGGTCACAGCCATATCAATGACTTATACAGACCTGGTTCTAACCAAGCGTTTCTCGTCAGTCCCTGTGGCGTGATGCATAGGAAGTCGGATTTGGGATCAGGAGACTGCAGGTTTGACCCCTAACCTGGCAATGAAAATTTCATTAGTTTTAACATGTAACATATGACATGTATGACATGTAAGGAGGCATGTTATCCATGGATAACATGCCTCCTTACATGGATAACATGCCTCCTTACATGGATAACATGCCTCCTTACATGGATAACATGCCTCCTTACAAAAGTCATGATGCAAGCATCATGGTGTGCAATATTGACAGGTATGTCCATGTGAATATCCAGAAAAAGCACCCAAAATCACAGAAGTCGTGCAATAAGCATGTGTATACATGCATGGTCATTTAAGGCCCCCCCCCTGGGTTACTCACCCACTAGTACACATACCTGCACACACGGGTGTGCTTCCCTCCACTCTTTCATGACCGCCATCCGGCAAGGTCGAAAATACTAGGTTCAATTAGTGTTGGATCCAGGATTTTGAAAAGGAGGGGGCGCCCCCCCCTTACTTAACCCCTGGATAAATTATGGGCTGAAAAATAGTAGGCTAACTACAAGGAAAAAGGAGGGGCCGTGCACCCCTGTGCCCCCCGTCTTATTCGCCACTGTCGATCCAATTTTATTTTTGGGCTGGTTAGGGTGTCATTTTTAACATGGAATCAGTGACGTTCTGGCTAACTCTATGCATACTTATGGATGTTCTTGAAATCCTCTATAGATCTACACACAGGAAAAGATCTACTACAAGGCAGCCTGCCAGTCTTAATGCTTTCTGGTTTATAAGAATATATAGCTGCTCTAGTTGGAGAAAAGAAATAAGTTTACTGTGGGTGTTTGGTCTACTGGGTGGGTGCGGGGGTGGGTCTGCTGATATGTATCCTCTCAGTATTTGCAAACTGAAACTGAGATCACTCAATGATAAAAGATGGAGTAGATAAACTTATAGTAACTCAAAATATGCCTAATTAAGGAGCAGCGCTACATAATCACTTCAGACTTGTTAAGTTATTCACATGTTTCCCTCTCCGTGTACTGTCTCACTGTGAGTGAATACATAAGGTACAGTATAGAGACGTGCTAGTCATGTGTTCATTTATCACAACACTATCTCTATAAGGTGCCTGGGGATGGATACAAAAGGTAGTCCTTTCAGTGAACGCCCACCTGTATACTAGGTGCACTCCATGTATAAATCATACCTTGAGTATAAGGTGCACCTGGTATGGTACTTGGGTAATCCTATAGTACTGCTATAAAGTGTGGAAACCACCCATATAAGACACATCTAGACTTAGGAAACTCTTATAACCAGTCGATACCAAAATGTTTCCCCCTCGCAGGACCTGCAGATTTTATCATTCTGAAGGCTGGGATTTTGATCTTGGCAGGACAAACCCATCAAGATCATTATTGTCAGAAAAGAAAACAAGAATCAACTTATTATTTCAATAATTCAACTCTTAGGATCTTAACAAACAGAAATGACTTTTATTTTGGCTGTAAAAGTCCTTGATAATGGTCCAATCTTGATAATGGTCCAATTTGCAAGGTGTATAAACCAAAATGTAGCCCAAGAGTCCAACAGTACAGCATTGTGTCCTGATATCTGGCAATGCCCGTGGGTTGCCATCAAAGCTGGTGTCCAGCGAATGAAGTAATGACTCTCCAGCATTTTGTTGGTTCATCATGACGACCAATGGTCATGATGAACTAACCCTTAAAGGTGCAGAAGAGGTCTTAATAACTATAGGCAAAGATTGTACAGTATAGGATAGGTCAGTCCATACAGTCCTAGAGTGAAGGCCAACCCCCCTCTACCCCCCCCCCATGAAACTAGGTGACATTGTGTGTTCAGTATTGGGCCCTATATAGGATAAGGGGGTTTATGGAGCTATCATGTATCTTCATGAAAGGGATACCAAATCAAATGAAGAGACCATCTAAGACAAAAAATCCTGCTGAATCCAAAAAGTGTTGGTCTTTTTTATCAGAATTTGACCAAAAGTACCCGAAAATGATGTTTGATGAGGGAAATATTTTGAAAATGTACAAAAATGATATTGAAAATTATTGCAGATCTTTAAATATAGAACACATAAATCAGAGTTAATACCTCAATCCACACACCCAAATGTCTGCCTATCTCTCAGTCAGGCAAGTTCTGGGCCTGTGCATTATTCTGCCTATCCCACATACAGCATGTCAATTGTGTACCTATCACTCATCCTGCCTATCTCTTCAATCTGAAACATCTACAGTTCAATCTGGATATCTCTTAAAAGGCCTAACTTACAATGCTTACCCCTCACCTTACCTTATCTCATTTGTTCCTTATTTCCTTTAGTCTACCTATCCTCAATCTGCCTATCATTCATTTTACCTATCTCTCAGACCATCATGTTTAATCTACGCTGTTTGTCTGCTATATAAGCCTTTATTGTTTAACGGTACATTCCTTACCATGTCTACTATTTCAATTTTACCTATCCCTGATAATGCCTATCATGTACCCTACCTTTCCCTCATTGTGCCTATCCCCCAACTCTGCACATCCCTCATATTTGACTTGCATATCTGTCCCTAGGATGCACTGCTTCGTTTCTTTTTTACATTTGCTCATCTTACGAGGTACTCTGTGCCTATTCCTTAAATTTCTAATTGCTCATACTGCCTATCCCTCTTGCTAGCCATCCTAACCTATCCCCCATGCACTCTATACAGCTCTCTTACCCATCTCACCTCTTTTTACCTACCTATGTCACAACCAACCTTTATTATGATGACCATTTCTTAGTCACCCTATCACCTAACATACTGGTTACAGTGCACCTTATTCATACATCTTACTATCATTCATGCTGCATATCTTTTAGTTTACCTATATAATGATATGAATGGAGGATAGGCATAATGGGGGATAGGTATATTTCACAAGGCATAGACCTGGAGACAGGTGGAAGAAATTGAACACAAGCTGAGATATGTATAGAGAGAGCGGGTTAGACTGACTGAGCTGAGATGGTAAGAAAGCAATATGGAGAGCATGAGGGATAGGCATTCATTAGGAGTGGTAGCAAGGGGGATAGGTAGCATGAGCAATATCCAGTTTGAGTGATAGGCACAGAGAGTACCTTGTAAGATGAGCAAATGTAAAACAAGAAAACATGGGTGCTAGTGACAGATATGCAAGTCAAATATGAGGGATATGCAGAGTTGGGGGATACATATAATGAAGGATAGGTAGGCTTTATGATAGGCATCGCTAAGGATAGGTAGGATCAAAATGGCAGACATTATAAGCAATGTACTTTTAACAATTAGGACCTAAATAAACAGATGAACAATAGTTTAAACATGGTGGTCTGAGGGATAGTCACCATGAGGGATAGGTAAAATGAATGATAGGAAGACTGAGGATAGGTATACTATGGGAAACGAGGACCAGAGAAGATTAGCTAAAGTAAGGAGTAAGCTTTAGTATCTAGGTCTTTTGGGAGATAGCCTTACTTCAAGATGCTTTGGATTTAAGAGATAGGCAGTATGAGTGATAGGTAGACTAAGGGATAGGCAGTATGTGAGATAGGCAGAGTAATGCACAGTTAGAATACTTGTCAATTATTGGGAGATAGGCAGACATTTGGAAATGTGCATTGATGTACTAACTCTGGTTTAAATGTTGTGTCTATAAAGACTTCTCATCATTTTGAATATTTTTGTACATCTTTAAAATATTTTCTTTATCAAAGCTCATTTTTGGGTACTTTTAGTCAATTTCTGTGAATCATGATCACAAAATTTGAATTTGGCAGGATTTTCTGGTCTAGGTGGTTCCCTCTTCTTCTTTAGTATCACCCTGATAAAGGAATACTATAGCTCCATAAACCACCTAATCCTCTAGATAAATCAACAATGAAGACACAGGGGCACCTAGTTTGATGGGGGGGGGGGTAGAGGGGGGTGGCCTGTCACACTCTACCCATAGACAATGCTCTCAGTGACCTCTCCTATAGTATCTAACCTTCTTGAGTCTACTCACTAGTAGCTGCCGTCACACTGTGTTAAAGGTATATTCCACCATCTATGTTATAGCCACCTGGTGGCCAAAATTTGAAACTGCCTAAACTTATGAATAATGCTCATTTCCCTTTAGTATATACCCTAACTCATCACTATAAACCTGTTGAACAATAGATTTTTTTCATTCTTCCTCCCACAGCACTAATATTCACTACTGGTCAACAGATTTCAGTCCTTGAGTAAAAAGAAAATATTTTCATAAATCTGTTGCTTCTAGATTCTGCCAGTAACCTTCAATTCTTTGCTCATAAAATGTTCATGATGATTGGATCTCAATCCCTGCAAAGTCTGGTGAACAAAGTCCATGCAGTTTCTTTCCTGTCGTGTGAAATGTAAGAAATTTAGATACTTTTTATTTGCACTTTTTTCGTTAAATTATTCATGGCTCTTTTCTTTGTCCAATGACTGCCTGTTTTTATCACTTGATCATGGTACAAATAATGTAAACTAGACATATGAGAAGTTTGGTTAAGATAGCCATGGTCAATTTTTCAAAATTAGAGAAAATGTTGAAAAATGGGGTTTTCTCCCCTAAGCGGCTATAGTTAAGGAACCCCCATCTTCAGATGTCAATGGATCTGAAACTAGTACAATGAACCATGGTTTCTATTGCTTTGGCTATCTCATAATATATAAAACTTATATAATTCCAAGTCATTTCGCGAAACTGATGGTAGTTTTTGATTTATCGAATAGTGGAATATACCTTTAAACCTTTATGAGGGCTGCTGATGCAGGAGTGCATCATGCCCATTGGTCGTCATGATGCAGTCTGATGCAGGAGTGCATCATGCCCATTGGGCGTCATGATGCAGGCTGATGCAGGAGTGCATCATGCCCATTGGGCGTCATGATGCAGTCTGATGCAGGAGTGCATCATGCCCATTGGTCGTCATGATGCAGTCTGATGCAGGAGTGCATCATGCCCATTGGTCGTCATGATGCAGGCTGATGCAGGAGTGCATCATGCCCATTGGTCGTCATGATGCAGGCTGATGCAGGAGTGCATCATGCCCATTGGTCGTCATGATGCAGGCTGATCATGATGCAGGCTGATGAAGGAGTGCATCATGCCCATTGGTCAACATGATGCAGTCTGCTCAATGTCTGCTCGCCAGGCGAAAACAAAAAAGCTTTGTTTCTATTTACCGACTGAATCTAGCAAAACAGGGCCAACCGTAGATTATTTTTTTTTTTAGAATTTTTGGAGATTTTTCCTATTTTTTTGTATGATTTTGCATACATGTTTAAACTTTTTCTCATGACGATCAATTATAGGTATTCAGTTAAAGCGCAAATAAGAATATATCCTTACATGTTTTTCACACTTTTCATGTTTTTGATATTTTTACACTAAAACAAAAGAATCTGACATATAAGTTAACTAGGGGCGACTACATATACCGGTTAACCACTACCGGTAGATTATTATATTAGGGTAGTAACCGGTATATTGAATAATAAAGAGATGAAGTTTGTTACCATGGAAACCACATATTATATATTATCATTATAATAAATACTAGGATGACTTAAGGGTATTTACCGGTATATTAACATTATAATAAATATCAAGATGACCCACTAGGAAGCTACCGGTATATTAACATTATAATAAATACTAGGATGACTTTAAGGTATTTACCGGTATATTAACATTATGATAAGTGATGACGGTATTGAATGGATTACTGGATATGATAATAATAATAATAATTGAACAGAGACATGTGTTTGGTGGAATTGATCTGAATATACAAAATGGCCAACCACCCGGCAAACACATGGAACATCATGGAGTAACAATTATTACACATTAATAGATGGTAATACATCAAGTTTCAACAAATCACATCTTGAATCATACAAGTACTTATACACACATCTGGATTTCCAGTTGGAGCGTTTCATTATGTCGTCTACTGAAAGGCCAATTGACTTTAGGAAGGTAGCCCCACCATGGCGTAGTGAGTGGGTACTAACATTCTCATCTACTAAGCCAATTTTGACAGACAAAAATTTTAAACGCGTATTTACATACGAATATGTCAAGCATTTGCTCCTGCCACCTGATGGAAAACTGAATAGTTTCCGATTAACATTGCCATTAGCAGTCTGTATCAACTCTGTCAAAATTTTTGATGGACAAAATGGAGAAGATTCATCAAGTACTAGGTAAATATCGTAAGGGTCGTGGCCAAATTGGTCTGTCTTAGATGTCCTAATGTGAAGTTTTACATAATCATTAGTTAATACAACATCCCTCACCCTTAGTGAATGTATAGAGTCCACCACATGGCAACACCTCAAAACTCCCCTGAACAGTACCAGAATGGCGCACCAGAAAACCCTATCCAATATCAGTGTCATATTCAGGGTTGACAAAATTTTAAACATGTCAACAGTGGTAAGTGGGTATTTAACAACTCTGGTTAAACTTTGACACCGCTCAATACCATCTAGAGTCTTTTTCAGGATAAAACTACTACTGTAGTCAGGGTGACCATGCAACTTTTGAAAAAACCATACAGCCGAAATATAATTTCTGATGGAGACTGGTTTCATCTTATCAGCCAGATAAGTGGCGTACAAAGAGGCCTGAGATGGCAAACAAGGATAAGTTTTTAGGGAAAATTTCCTACAAAATTTGCTGTACCTCTTAAATAGTTGCTTTCTGGTTTTCATGGTTGTCATGGCAACACCCGAATTCACAAAATCCTCCTGCTTTCTCAACAGGGACATCAACCTGGGATCTGAAAATTTTTTTAGATACACATATTATTTTCAGACAAAGTTTTTTCACACTTGGCAAGAACATTTTTGTAGTCTAATCTTGATAATTGGTCCGCCAGAATATTATCAGCGGACTTTATATAGGTTGAGTAGATATCAATGTTATATACAAAACATTGCCAATAGATTTCACGCAGCCACTCCATACAAAGTGGGTTTTTACTTCTGCCTGTGTTCAACATTGCCAACACCTGCATGTTATCCGTTCAGACGGCAGTTCTTGAATAAATGACCCCAGCTCTTCAAACCAGCTAGAACGGGCCATAGTTCATACACATTAATATTACGTTCATGAACATCAATATTGTCATACTTTGGAGGGGCAACCCAGTGATCTATCCCCAATTTAGAGTTGTCAACGTTATTCCAAGATCCATAAAAGAAATCTGTACCACACCATGCTCCATAACCAAGAATGGACGCATCAGACACCATGGGTTTATTATAAACATCATTCAAGATTAAATTTTTGCAATTAAAAATTTTACAAAAGTCCTTCCACCACAAAAAATCTTTTATGATACCTGGATTTAATTTAATGACACCTCTTTCCTTAGCCTTTGCCATCAAGTCAAAAACCCTTCTACTGAAAGTACGGCCCCCCCTCACCACCTGGGAACAAAATGACATTAAGCCACCAATACTCTGTAAGGTTTTTTTACTGGCAAATTTCTTATAAATGCAACTGTCTATAGCATGGGCCAACTTGTCAACTTTCTCTTTAGGCAATGTTAATTCCATTTTATGGGAGTCAATGGTGATACCTAAAAAAGTACAAATTCTGTTCGGGTCAGTAACTTTATCTCTGGAAATCTTAAAACCAAAATATTCCATAATTTCGATTAAAAGGTCCCTCTGACGGCGACACTCACTTTCAGAGTTGGCAATAATGATGAAGTCATCCAGGTAATTGACTAATCTATCAATACCATAAAAATTTGCCACCTTAGCCAGAAAATCAGAAATCTGGTTAAAAATGTAGGGGGCGCATCTGAGTCCAAAGGTAAGACGATTACTCTGGTAAAATTTCTTACCCTCCCCCATATCCCAGGAAAAACCCTGGAATTTCTGGTGTTCCCCATAGACACTAATAGACCTATAGGCGGACTTTAAGTCAACAACACTCATAAAATCATTTTTGTTCAACATTGCCGTGACCGAATTTATGGATTTATATGAAAAAGGTTTAAAAGTTGAATCCATAAAATTATTAATACTCTTTTTTCTGGGCATACTACAATCAGTAATGGGTCTTAATTTACCGTTACTTTTGGGGACACCGCCAAGGGCATGTATGCATCTAGGTTTGGAGGTTACTTCAAAAATGGAACCATCGTGGAGTTCCTCTCTGACAATTTCACACATTTCATTGTAAAAATTACCCTGAAAAATTGACTTGTAATTTCCACATTCATACTCTGTTTCGCACCCAGGATCAACAATTTTGAAACCTTCTACAAAACCCGACCACAAATAATCTAAGTCACGTTTGGGTAAATTTATAACACCTTCCTGTCTTAGGAAACATGCCAACCTACATGGCAAAATTTGGGCCTTGTGGCCACCAATAAAATGTTAACAAGAACAAGTACCGTCAACACAACTTTGGTAAATGTTTATACTAACATTACCTGAGCAAGTTACATCAAAAATGGGATAAAAATCCCCAACATTTGGACTACTCCTTGAGGAAAAACCGGTAATACTAAGGTTTTCCACAAAATTATTTTCAGAGCTGGCAAAATTCAACAAGTCCACCTCTACTGGTGGCTTTTGACAACATTCATCAATAACTGGAATATCTGGCATAACATTGCCAAGAACATAATCCTCAACAGGGGGGTCAACCAACAGTGCCTCTCTATGGCCAGCTAATCTGGAGGCACGACCCTCCCCCGAGGCAACATCCTACTTCTCCGAACCATTCTTCTGACACTTGTCAGCAGAGTGGTTTCCAGAGTCACATGAGCTACAAACGTGCCTGTAACGGCAGGGGTTTAACTTGCAGCCCTCGGGCCTATTGTAAGCGTAACAGTGATTTTTTGAGTTAGCAGATTTTTTGACAACAGGTTTGGATGATTTAGCCAACTTTTGGGCTGTGTATGTGCCATCGTAGCTCAAGTGCCGTAGGATGTCACAATTCTCCACAGTCTCAAACGCTCTTATACCCTTCTTGTCAGCTCGCTCTTTGACACTCTTGTCATAATTTACAAGTGAGCTGAGAGTAAATATTCTGGTGGCAGATTTCTCCAGCAGCATTTCTATGTGGTCAAGAATATATTTTACTTCCTCACCTTGTTCAAGTTTGGCACTGACTAAACGAACATTGACCATTAGTAATTTTTCTAGGCTGTCAACATTTTTTTTGTGACCTAAAAAATTTCGCTGGTCGAACTCACCCCTTGGTTTCCTTGATCTATGCTTGGACCTCGACCTGGAGCGAGAGCTATCACTGCCGGAGCTTGAACTTGATCTAGATCCACCTCTCGATCTGTTGTACAGCCGTCGTGGCCTGGAAGTCGTGTCTCGATCGCTGCCCCCGCCGGCGCCCTCTGGAGTCAAAACATCCAACTTATCCAGGATTTTCGCCAGATTCTCCTCCACAGCCTCCGTCCGGATCTTTATATCCGTCAGCTCGTCTGACATAGCGTCTGTCATCCCATCAGCGGGTAGAGGATCTGTGGGCTGGTCTGTAACGGACGACCCAGGAGGCCCTTGCCTTCTGACAGATCTCCTAACACCGCTCGGCGGTCCTGAGTCAGGCTCAAATGTCTTCGTATTTGGTTTTCTGCGGCCCATCCTGGCCAGAATTTAGGTAGAAACCAACTTTGCCAGGTTAAAAGACGAATGGTAGTGTTGATGAAGCCCAATCAACTTTGGCAACCGGTAAAAAATTAAAATTTGTGCCAACCCCCAGCACAGGGGTGTTGTGCACCGTATGAATAGTAGAGCCCGACTGCCGATAGAATGGCAGCGCCGCTCTTATATAGCAGGGGTTAGCTTTGCCATAGTTACCAAATGGAGCGCTGTATTGCTGCGCGCAACAAGTAGTACCGGGAGGGCGGATCACTCGCCGCTGTTAATTATATGCATATACACGAGTGTATATAGTCCCATCTGTCCATGTTTCCAGTGATTATTTTCTGTGATGTCATACAGTGCAGCAGAATGACCTGATGCTCTCCCTTATAGTAATGCATATATTTGACTAAGTATGCCAAAATCTTATTTATTACCACAAAGACTATCAAAATAAATCAACATGAAAAAAGGGTGGTCTTTTCTTTTAATGAAATAAAAACGTATTCAAAGCCTTGCTTTGATCCATTCTTAGTTTTGTGAGAAAGCATAAAATCGAAAAAGGCCTTTATAGTCTTCTTTTTTGCTGAGACCTCCTTGTCTCTACTGTTTTCTTTTTCTATCACTTGTCTCTATTGCTTCTTTTCCTTCTGAAAAGATTTTATCTATATTCATTGGTACAAAAAATCAGGATTTAGTAAAACCAATTTGACGAACCCTTTCAGGGCTGCTAATGCAGGAGTGCATTATGCCGATAGATGTAATTATGATGCATCAAGTAAGTACAAGTCTGTCGGCTACCCTGCACTTCATCGGTGCACCATACCAGGAGGGAAGAGCTGGCTAAAAATGCCCTCGTTTTCAGTCCTTTCTTTTCATGTAGCTATGACTTGTCCCTTTTGTTGCTCACAAGCGGTCATTCAAGTACGGTGCTTAAAAAGGGGGATTTGAGTAGGTACCTAGTTGGTCAGTCAGTATAATATACTATATATAGTATATTATGTCACTACTCATGTCACTAGCTCTATAGAGCGTGTGACATGAGTAGTGCAAGCAGCCTCCTTTATGTCCGACCGTGACTGTACGGACGTGCTGGTGATGTGTTCATATATCACAATAGTTTCTCAATAAGGTGTCTGGGTACTGATACAATAGGTAGTCCTTAGGTACTTTTAGTGAACGCCCACCTGTATACTAGGTGCACTCCATGTATAAATCATACCTTGAGTATAAGGTGCACCTGGTATGGTGTATGGATAAATCTAATACTGCTATAAAGTTTGAAGACCACCCAAATAAGACACATCTAGGCTTAGAAAGATCTTATAACCAGTCTATATGAAAACATTTCCCCCTCGCAGGCAATAAGGTCCTGCAGATATTATTATTTATAAGGCTTGGACTGATCTTGGCAGGACTGAAAACCTCAAGATGATTATTGTCAAGAAACAAAATAAGAATTAACTTATTATTTTTGGATGTTCTGGTGGGCAGACTGGTGTATCATGGTGACCAACTAGCATGATGCATGAAGCACCAATGAAGTACTGGTGGGCAGACTGGTGCATCATGGTGACAGCATGATGCACCAATGAAGTACTGGTGAGAAGACTGGTGTATCATGGTGACGGCATGATGCACCAATGAAGTACTGGTGAGAAGACTGGTGTATCATGATGACAGCATGATGCACCAATGAAGTACTGGTGAGAAGACTGGTGTATCATGATGACAGCATGATGCACCAATGAAGTACTGGTGAGAAGACTGGTGTATCATGGTGACAGCATGATGCACCAATGAAGTACTGGTGAGAAGACTGGTGTATCATGATGACAGCATGATGCACCAATGAAGTACCGGTGAGAAGACGGGTGTATCATGGTGACAGCATGATGCACCAATGAAGTACTGGTGAGAAGACTGGTGTATCATGGTGACCAATGGCCATGGTCAACAACCCTGAAATCATGCACCAACACTCTTTGCGGTTCACCGATGCATTCATGAAAATGAAGCACGTGCGAGTCTGCTTGCAGGTCTTCATTCATGCATCATGCCATAACGGTATCAAGTTTTTGTAAAATTGGAGGACTGCATTGATACATTCCTTGATGTTAAAGCTTTATGTAAAGGTTTTGGATTTAGTTAAAATATATGTGTGATGCAATCTGTCCCAAGATTTAGCCTTTTTAGATTAAGTCCATAGAACTCAGACATATAGTTTTATGCGATGAGTCATTCTTTGGTCTACAAACACTTTGTATATATTTGAAGTGCTAGATATCTTGCCTGCTATCTTGTCTGTTATGTAGATGTTTCATTCATCTGATAAATGTTTAAAAACAACCAGCCACAAGGGTCCTTTGTACAAAGTGAATATGCTCCCTTTTTCCAGTTCTCATACAAAGCCATGGATTTAGTATAAATGTATGTGTGATGCCAAGATATTTCTTTTTAGATTCAGGTTGGATTTAGACATATTTTCTCTCTGATGGTAGTCATTTACTTGGTTTAAGAACTCTTTGTTATCTTGTTTGCTATCCCAGTTTCACTTACCTGATGAAAGATTTGTAAACAGTCTTCCAAAAAGGGTCCTTTGTATAGAAATATGCCCAAGCTCCACTAGGGCAGCATTTAACCTGCGTGTGGAACAAATTTTCCTTTGTTTAATTTCTTTTGTTTACATAACACATCAGGGTCTCATGAATGTCGTGGCAATTTTGCATCAATTTTGTGCCATTGACACACCTGTGTCACCTAGAACAATGGATTTTGGTGTCTCGCCTGTGATGCGGACACCCCTTGTTTCACAAATGGATACTTGAGTCCTTACCTTAGAAAACTCCACTTTTACCAGTACTTATAACATGGTTATCAAGTTTCGGCACTGATTTGCGGTGCCCAACCCAGATAAAGACATGTATTTAGCACGCCCTAAGGCATCGATGTTGACAGGGGTAAATAACAGTGAGTTGACACCAAATTAAATGTGCCGATATAAAAAAATAGACAATATTGGGTTTAATCAGGAGTTGTGGGCAATGTTAAAAGTATATTACACAACTCACACTTATAATTTAGAAGAAAGAAGGCCTATATTCTCTATAATGTATACAAACAAAATCAAATCTAATGACTTCTTCGCCATGTTGTGACTGCGTCCTGGCCCGCACTGCATCGGAGTGCAGAACACAAATAGATTGGGTCTGATTTGTCCTCGGGTCATTCTGGCCACTTAGCGCACTCCTTCCCAGCAGTTCTACTATGACCATGCCTCTTCGAAATATGTTGACATAACATTTTGTGTCCGCGCTGTCCGGTCCAATCGCTGAGGAAGACGGCGTGTTTTGATTCGAATCGTAGCTATGTTGTCGACAGAAAAATGACTAAATTGAGCAGAAAAACATATACCATCATGGATTTGACAAGACATGGACTTAAATATATATATGGATATGGTCACCTCTTTTTTTGACAGCCCCAGGTTTGCTGTATTTACATTGGAAATTGAGGATATAATATTATGCTTGCATACCAACAAGGCTTGACAAGAAACCAATATGGCATAGCACCAGCCCCTTCACATCGACTCGCAACAAAAATCAGTGTATTTGATGGCTTAATAAGGTAAAATATTGGTTGAAACCATGGTATAAAGGCCATAATGGATTACTGGGTCCTTTTATCCCCTAGATACAGGGGATAAAAGGACCTCGTGGAAGCTCAGCAATTCAATATGCCCTAAATATAGGTCACATACTGAGTACTAAGTAAAATGTTGTCTCCAAATGTTGTCTCCAAATCTCCAAATCAAATCTTTAATCCTTATCACCCAAAACTTTCAATACTTCCTTTTCATTGGGATGTCTCCTTTCAGTCCCCCTGAAGTGACTGATTATATGTGGTGGTGTATAATGCCGCACTGGTATTGAACCTCTATCTTTGTACTACTGTGTTCAATTTATCAACACAGTGGCTGACAGAAGTGTCCCGGTTCTTAGACTTTACAAAGCCTCTGTCCATATGGTGTTCATATACAGCAACCACTAACCGTTATATATCATGTATTCAGCGTCTATAAGGTGCACACTGACTCATACCGCACCTATTTCGGCACTTTCTTTCCTTGTAAATACCCCAAATATATAAGGTGATCCTTAACCTGGGCCTCCCTAGCCCACTTCAAAGGCTCTATATCTCCTCTTTCCTATGCCACTGTTTTTCGTATTGACTGAATCTTTTCCCATACAATATTGTACACCTACATGGCGTTATTACATCCCCCTGTTTCACAAGTGTCCTCCTACCGTGGTTGGCATAGTGCAATAAAACAAATCTTTTATTGATTCTCTCCTAGGAAAAAATCACAAAGCTTGCATGAAATCATGGCCATTTGATTCAGATTGTGTATACTTAAATTGGACGTAAATATGAATATACAGCAATATGTAATTGCAATGCATGCTTAAATGATTTTACGGATAACCCGACAATATTTGTCAAAGAGAATGCATGTAAAACTCTCAAACAATGCCAAAGAAAGTTAAATTGTTCCTTAAAGATTATTAGTCTCACTTTGATGGGGAGCTGAGTGGTATCTATCACGGTATACTGTGCTCCACCTTATCTACAAGACTATTATAGGTGGTATGCAGTGTACGTTACCATCCTTATCTACAAGACTATTATAGGTGGTATGCAGTGTACGTTACCATCCTTATCTACAAGACTATTATAGATGGTATGCAGTATAAGTTACCATGAGGTAATCAGTCACCATCTTGAACCATTTAAGGGCGGATGATGCAAGAGTGCATCATGCCTTATGGTCGTCATGATGCACCAATGAAGTGCTGGCAAGACTGCAAGCCATAACTTTATTGGAGCACCATGCCGACCCTGCAAGAATGTATCAACCTGACAGGGTCGACTTGATGAGTGACTGTAGTGACCTAACGGGTTACAAACCAGGCGTACGTCCCTGCATTGTGCGTCACCAGCCCTTAAAGTGTTAAACCAATGTTCTCAATACACCCATGAGGCAGCAACATTTGTAAAGCTAATTTTTGTTCTGCACTTGGCACTTGTCAAACAAGTTGTATTATACATGCCCCACAGTGTCCCCGGTATTTGAACTCTAAGTATTGGAATAATGACACATAAAAGTACACCATCGAGAAGTCTACATAGCTCTCACATTCTCAATCCCTACGTATCATGCTCTAGAAACTTGCCGCGATAGAGGAATCTTTCCGAGATATGACTTGTACTTATGTAGCTAGACTAGATCCCATGTTTTGTGACCTGTAGCTATAGAATGTTAGTGGAAAAACAACTTTTTATTGATTTATTTAGTTTATTTTGATATGAGCAATAGGAATTTGATAACATTAACCTCAAAAATGTGAGGATCAGATACTAGCTATGGGTTGGAGGCAGGATCCATAATGGGGACGCCATTGCTTGATCTGGTACCTGGAGATATAAGCACTGATGAAAAGCAGCATGATGAAACTAATTGCCATGAACTAAAAAGAAATTTGAAGGAATCATCTGATTGGTTGATAATGGATAAAGCTTCCTTCCTATAGAATAATACTAAACTGTTGAGAATTGACGCCGTCCTGAATTGGCCAGGAGGGTCTTGCCAAAAGAAAACGAGGAAGTGTGTCTGTAAATTCTTTCAGAGAGTGCTGATGAAAACGAGTATGGCCTAAATCGTTTTCATAGTATTGACAAAAAATGTATGCCAGAATGCATGGGAAACTCTTTTTGAGGTGTAAAAAAACGTGCATAATCTTTTACCAATATAAAAACGTGCAAGTTTTAATTTTTGGTTCACGTTTATTATTTGGCAAGACCCTCCTGGACTCCCCAAGTGAATGGTCGAGCCCTTTGATGTGATGAGATGTAACTATGGCTTATTAGAAGTACCATGGCAAGTGACAAATGATGGATAATACGTTTGATGAATGTGGATATGGATTTAAGTTTGTAACAATAACCCTAAAAAATCCAGAGTGCCTATGCAATTGATCAATATATTACTTCAAGGAACCCGTGTGAAGTGGGTAGTTGTATAGTAGGGCCCGTTGTCACATTTATTCAATTGCCTAAAGCCTTGTGTCCACAGGGCGATAGAATTAGTAATGACAACAATTTCCTGACGATAGAACCACCTTTGTCGTCCATTCCTGACAACAAAAATCAAACATGTTATATATTATTGCCAGAGTGGACAAGAAAAGTGGTTTTATCATTGGGAAATTTTGCCATTACAAATTCTGTCGCCCTATGGACACACAGCTTTAGTGCCAAAATTTATGTAAAATTGAGTTTTCTTGTCTTTTAACATCTATTGCCCCTTATCCATATGTACTGTGAACGTACTTAAGCTCTGCCTGTCATATGTGTGCCTATAGGCCCCAGTGCAATATTGCTGTATCCACTTTGTTCTATTGTAACTGGAACACTTCTTTTGTCTCTCCTGCATATCTTCTTGCACTAAGCCGATGAGAATTTCCATCAGATCAATGTATTGCAGAAGGCATTTTGTCAATTGTAAGTTATGACCAAAACAATCTTCACACATAAAGTCTGTATTTTCAGTGTACGATACTCATTTGAACAGACCCAGCCAGACCCCTTTTACCAAGCCTGGGAGCAGGGACTCATGTTTCTATCAATGACTTCACCATTTAGGGCATCATGCCCGCCATGATGCACTAATGAAGTGCTAGAGCTGCATTGATGCATCATGCCCGCCATGATGCACTAATGAAGTGCTAGAGTTGCATTGATGCATCATGACGATCCTGCAGCAGTCACCAAGGGCCTAGAGCGGTAGATCTGAATTTGAGTGCCTCCTTTAGAGGTTTGTTTATTTTCATTTTTTCAAAGGGCCCTTAGTAGCTAAAAATATGGGTGTAATCCTCGACCCCCCTTTTTTGTCTTACAAGCTTTACAAGGTTGTAAGGTCGGCAAGTGAGGTGTAGCATTCATAACAGAGGACACTTGTTATAACATTAGTAATAGCGCATTAAAGGACACTCTTTGTACAGATAGTTATAGTGCATTAAAGGACACTCGTTATCACAATAGTTATAACGCATTAAGGTACACTTGTTGTACAGATAGTTATAGCGCATTAAGGGACACTTGTTGTACAGATAGTTATAGCGCATTAAGGGACACTCGTTGTACAGATAGTTATAGCGCATTAAGGGACACTCGTTGTACAGATAGTTATAGCACATTAAGGGACACTTGTTGTACAGATAGTTATAGCGCATTAAGGGACACTTGTTGTACAGATAGTTATAATGCATTAAGGGACACTCATTGTACAGATAGTTATAGCACATTAAGGGACACTTGTTGTACAGATAGTTATAGGGCATTAAGGGACACTCGTTGTACAGATAGTTATAGCGCATTAAGGGACACTCGTTGTACAGATAGTTATAGCACATTAAGGTACACTCGTTGTACAGATAGTTATAGCGCATTAAGGGACACTTGTTGTACAGATAGTTATAGCGCATTAAGGGACACTCGTTGTACAGATAGTTATAGCACATTAAGGGACACTTGTTGTACAGATAGTTATAGCGCATTAAGGGACACTCGTTGTACAGATAGTTATAGCGCATTAAGGGACACTTGTTGTACAGATAGTTATAGCACATTAAGGTACACTCGTTGTACAGATAGTTATAGCACATTAAGGGACACTCGTTGTACAGATAGTTATAGCGCATTAAGGGACACTTGTTGTACAGATAGTTATAGCACATTAAGGTACACTCGTTGTACAGATAGTTATAGCGCATTAAGGGACACTCGTTGTACAGATAGTTATAGCGCATTAAGGGACACTCGTTGTACAGATAGTTATAGCACATTAAGGGACACTTGTTGTACAGATAGTTATAGCGCATTAAGGTACACTCGTTGTACAGATAGTTATAGCGCATTAAGGGACACTCGTTGTACAGATAGTTATAGCACATTAAGGGACACTTGTTGTACAGATAGTTATAGCGCATTAAGGGACACTCGTTGTACAGATAGTTATAGCGCATTAAGGGACACTTGTTGTACAGATAGTTATAGCGCATTAAGGGACACTTGTTGTACAGATAGTTATAGCACATTAAGGTACACTCGTTGTACAGATAGTTATAGCGCATTAAGGGACACTCGTTGTACAGATAGTTATAGCACATTAAGGGACACTTGTTGTACAGATAGTTATAGCGCATTAAGGGACACTCGTTGTACAGATAGTTATAGCGCATTAAGGGACACTTGTTGTACAGATAGTTATAGCGCATTAAGGGACACTTGTTGTACAGATAGTTATAGCCCATTAAGGGACACTTGTTGTACAGAAAGTTATAGAGCATTAAGGGACACTTGTTGTACAGATAGTTATAGCGCATTAAGGGACACTCGTTGTACAGATAGTTATAGAGCATTAAGGGACACTTGTTGTACAGATAGTTATAGCGCATTAAGGGACACTCGTTGTACAGATAGTTAGAGCCCATTAAGGGACACTCGTTGTACAGATAGTTATAGCCCATTAAGGGACACTTGTTGTACAGATAGTTATAGCACATTAAGGGACACTTGTTGTACAGATAGTTATAGTGCATTAAGGGACACTCGTTGTACAGATAGTTATAGCCCATTAAGGGACACTTGTTGTACAGATAGTTATAGCCCATTAAGGGACACTTGTTGTACAGATAGTTATAGCACATTAAGGGACACTTGTTGTACAGATAGTTATAGCACTTTAAGGGACACTTGTTGTACAGATAGTTATAGCACATTAAGGGACACTTGTTGTAGAGATAGTTATAGCACATTAAGGGACACTCATTGTACAGATAGTTATAGTGCATTAAGGGACACTGGTTGTACAGATACTTATAAGGAATATGCTTCCCTTTAACCCTTTAAGGGCAGGTGAGGCAGAAGTTCATCATGGCTATTGGTCGTCATGATGCACCAATGAAGTGCTGGCGAGCAGCTTATTGGTGCATCATGCCGACCCTCCGCAATTAATCATATTAACCCCGTAGGGTCGGCATGAGGCAGGAATCCCACCCTGATGAGTTACTCGTGAAGGTGTCATTTACACATCATAACTACCAATGGTAGTAATGCATTAATGGGCTTAAAGGGATTAGGGCTGCTAATTCCGGAGTGCATCACTCCCGTAGCACTCTCGTAGTTAATGCATCAGCGACCCTTAAAGGTTTAAGTGACAACCAACCAATCCGTCATTGATAGATTTGTACCAATGACGTCATTTGTGACGTCAATTCTATGACCATGTGCACCACAGGTGCTCATCAGGTGTGGCGTGGGGGTGGCCATTGTCGATTACCCAACCGCGGAGTGGAACTCAAAGGAAAGGGCCTTGATTTGAGATACTTTCAGTACAGTACAGTGCAATTAAACATTATTACAATTTTTACCGTGTGGCCTAATTGATGCTGCTCACGGGTCACATTTTACCACTATAATTATAAGGTGAATGATATATAACATTGATAATGTGGGTAGGGAGGGCATTTTATGGTTGGGGGTAGTGGGGAGGTTCTCTGGAAGTAGGGGTGGGGGATTTCAGTGACAAGCATATGTATAGTGAAACGGTAGATTTAAGGAATACATTCCGGACAAGCCCCTCATATTGCATCAGAGTAATAATTTTTTTTTCTTTTTACATCAGAAAGATGTTATTTTGGGTGTAACATAACTCAAAGAGCTAGGTGTCAGTAGGTCTTTTCTTTTTTTTTTTTTTTTTGAGTTTGTATTCCATTGTATGGTCAGATGGAAAAGACATGCCTTATGAAACTGTTAAATAAAGACCTGTAGAAAGAAATAGTGCTCAGGAAGCACACAAAAATCAACGAATGTAGGACTGTCCATTCGGGGTGACATAGGCCCGACCATTGACATTTTGACGACCAAATACAGACATTGGCCCGTCATTCGCAGGACAGTGACAAAAGTGGCCGATGCTGATGTGTGCTGACCAAAAGCCAACGCGGGTCCTATTTCGGCATTTGGTGCACACAGCCGGGCCTCGTTGCCAGTATCATGGGCAGCCAATGAAAAGCTGATGTTTGGGCCATCATTGGTCCAATGTTATACCAATGCTACCTAGGGTGTATTAAAGTCTGCACTGAGGAAAACTTTGACCTTCTTTTTTCAAGGAGTTGCCTGCTAGCGATGTTGTCCCATTCTATCTTTTATAACCCTTTTTCTTGACCTTTTCCCTACCATAACACTTTCCAAATGAGCTCAGACATAACATGTCTTTTTGCCACGTGTATTTATAGTAGCACCTCGCATAGCAGGAGGTTAGCTTCATCCAGTGATCCTATAAGACACTTCTAGGTTTGCCTTTTGTCCATTTTAGTACAAATCTAAAAAGTATTTTTCCCACTTATGACGTGTCCCCACTACTGATATATGAGCACCACAGAACTATCATATTGGCATGTATAAGCGATGGATCTTGATCAAGCATCCGCCTTGAATAAAAGCACCAGGGCACGGGGTATTGAAATTTGAAATTTCTGCGTAATTATCAGTCTTGAACAAGGGCCTGGGGTGTGCTGAGGTTGAAATCAAAGAATGTCCGTGCACTTATACACACCAATACGGTATGCTCGGGCAGTTCCCTTACATAAACCGTACCTCCGGATGATATTTCTCAACAGGCATTGACTTTAGCTACTCGAGACATAACACATCTTCCTGATGGGGCTGGCACCTTCCTCACCTCCTCCCACACTGGTAAAAAGACTTTCCTGTTGTAAATACTAACATCTCACTCCATTCTCTCTTTAACATCTATCTGAATAGGCCAAAAGGCCGTGTTTTTTTAATTCTAAATTCTCCTTCTCTCTCTTGCCATTCAACAGTCAAATTCTTTAGAAACTCCCTATTTAAATGTAACATAGTTTTCTTCTTACCATTATGTTGATACTTACTAGTGGCTTCACCACCAGCTTTTGGTGCATCATCATCCACGGCAAAACGTATGACCTATCTATGGCAAATTGTGGTGAATATCCTCAGCATATGGTTGCCTATACCAATGGCAAATTTACCCCCATACCTGGGCACCAATCCATGGCAAAGCCTCATCCTTCTTCCCCCTCCACACCAACCAACGGTCAGCAGTCGTGCAACTGCACCAGCGCAGGAAAAGAGGGACAGCAGGGAGCGTCTCTTTGACCGATATCACCAGGCCGCACTCTCTGTATCGCCGTGTCAAAACTTTCATTAGAGATATTTCACTTGTTACACATTGTTTCATCTTTATTTTCTAGAAGGAATGATATCTTGGTATACATTAAATTCATGTAAGTCATGGCTAGCATTGATGTCAATATATCTTAGTCTAGTGTCTCGCTGGAGGAGAAAATAATGGTGGGGTTCCGTTTAAAATGTGTTGGCTCATGTTGATATGCATTCAGTGATGAGATTATGTTTTTAAGGAGAATTTCTCATAAGTTACAAATAATATTTTAGGATAGCTCAAAGAATATGGCCAAATAGTAAATACCATCCACTTAAAATATTAGTTTTAGTATATTCAAGGAGAAAAATCGAGTGAAAAAAATACATATTTTTATCTAGCCTCTTTTGGCTTATCTGTTCCTGGCAAGCAGTCAATCTTATTTTAATGGGGTGGGGACCAGCGACAAACTGATGCCTTTTTTAGTGCCTCCCCACACTTCGTAGCGGCGGTCCTGCTAAGCGGGACGGGAGGCGCTATGATGATTGCATTTCCCCCATGTGATGAGGTGTCACAATACAGAATCCCCAAACTAAATTCCCTTGTATGCAAGAAATGAGGTTGTGACCGCTTAAAAAAATGCCGGGTCACAACCGCATTTCTTGTTATATATAGGGTAATCATTACATTTCACTGTTTGCGAACATTTGAAGTGGATATGTAACAAACCATGCCCTAGGCTAAGTCATGTCCAGGATAAATAAAGGAATTCTCAATTCAATGACTAAATTAAGTATATTAACACATTTGAATAATAAATAAGGAAAGATGCAATAACTTTTGCTTGAAGTACCTACTGTATGGCTATGTATTGCTTTACCCCCCTCTTTTCCATGGAACCAGGTATAACGGCGCTTTTTAACATCTTTTACCCATGAAGTAATAAAAGTGGATCGTAAAAGAAGTAAATCGGAAATTCAGGCATTATTGTGTAGCATTTATGTGCTCTATTAATAATTTACTACTCTATTGATAATAAACTACAAGAAGGTAAAGAACACAGGACACTTTATTTAAAAAAAATCTCAAAACTTTATTGGACCCCTTTGTTTGACATCTTCACCGAACGTCATTTGTATGATATGTTTAATGTAGATATACAATAAATAAATATGTATTATCTTTTAAAGTGCAACTTACATTTCGGCTCAAGATATTCGGCACCAGATATTCTCCTTGACGGCTTAACATTGAGTTGTATCGTCTGTCTCTTTCCTCTGACATATAGGCTATATTTGAAGGCACCATATCTTAAACACCTTCATTCCCCTTATACTTGTGCTGGCCTCTGATCTCATTATAGAAACTCTACTACTGTTCCTGGATGCTTGGCTCATACTTAATGAAAAACATGCACACTACTGTTAGACGAATTATTCCTTCTTTCACTTTTAACTGTCTCTATAAATATCTGTGATATAATATATTATCCAATCGTCCACGAAAATGCACCTGTGCAGCTTTGACTTACAAGTTAAAGAAGGGCCCAACACCAGCCCTAAAATAAATAAATTATGCTTACTCTATCTAATTCTAACTAAGAACTAGAGCTCTGCTCTCTTTATGTAATGTGTATATAATTATATCTGTAAACAACGGCAATCATTTTTTTAGAAGACTAGCACACCACGAACCTCTTTTTTCATAAGGTTTCATGGTTTACAAACATCATTTATAATCATCTTACCTCTGAATGAACATCCTACTGAAAAAAAATTCAGCGCACTGACAATGTGACGACAATGCTTATATAATACTTGCGACAAGTACTTCTCTTCTTAACACATAAACATGAATGTATATACCCGGCACCCTTTGCTATGTCCAGACACAAGACACATACACAGTATATGTCGGACTAGATGACCTGATCAGAACTGCGCCATCAGAACATGCCCCCAAAGTGTATGTGAACATAAGTTATTTTTCAATGAGGAACCAGCACCCATAAATAAACACTTTAACATAGGGGGCATGTTCTGATCACGTGACCTAGTTAGGGGCCCGCAAATATCACATGTCTTCCTAAATGGAATGCACTATTACACTCAGGCGGCTGACTTTCCTTACACATAATTTTCAGAAAATATTTCCACACTTTCCTATGCAGAGAAGTCTGACTAAACAAACACTTACAGTAAATTACACTCAATGATCTCAATTGAAATAAGAAAAAATCATTTGGTAAATTGTTTGGCTTCAGAAATAATGAAAATGAACACATTTTTGGGTGGCCATGGAAATGGGCGCCTGGAAATGTTCTTTGAAGGAAAGCACCAAAAGTGCTCAAAGTCACTTAGATATCATGTGTAGAAAATCTTTGCCAAGCTTACTGTCCAACGAACCCATTAATTGGGCGGCGGCAACTAAAATGTGGTCGGGAACTTCATACGCTGTAAATGTTTTTGGTCGCAACTCTGGAAGAGAAGATCGGTTAACAGTGTACAGGCACCGCCTCCTCTACCCATGCCTTCTTCGTCTCCTGTGTGTAGGCCTGTGCCTTCCTCCTGAAAAGAGATCACCTATTTTAGTCATATGTGACACTTGAATTCATTTCAAATGGTATTCCGTATATATGGTTATGTCTTTAAATGAGGTGCACTGAAACTCCACTTACAGGCTTAGAATAAATTAGGGCCAAAATTTATTCCCTAACACAAAGAAATATTTGCTATAAGAAATAATTTGTTTCCCTTACTTGAGACTGGCCTCTCCCCTCTGTGCCGTCTTCTGCTTCTGATCCGTCCGCGGTGACTGCACCTGAATTGGCCCTGGTCCCTTCCTGTTTTCGGTAATTTCGTTGTCTCTTGAAAATAAAAAAATCATTAACTTCATTCACATATGGAGGCCCGTATGCTTTACCACTGGATATAGTGTGTTGTAGTGTAGTATGTCAGGTTATATCCATGCCCTTTCCATATAAGACATTATCACACAAAATCATAAGTTTATATTAGTTTATGTGACATGGGAAACATATGAAGTAAAACATAAATTCTATCTATATACGCCCTATATACTCACTTAAATTACTTTGGCAGGAGGGGAACCATCTTCTCCACTACTAGCATGTTGTCCGAGAGGTTTAGAGCTTCACTGGCAGCCTGAGCCTGACTCTTACTCCTAGTTTTAAAGGGCGTCTTAACAATCATCTTCTCACGGGCCTTCTCACCTGGTGTTTCAGGAGCTTAGAGAGTCTTTCGAGGTTGGTAGGTCTGCCCCTTCTCTTGGATGCACTTTCAGTTGTGACGGAGGCACTCTTAGACTTTGGGGCTGTGGTAGTCTCGGGGGCGGGTGAAGGAGTGCGAGCTCCACCGTAAACAAGATAAGCTGGACAAGTGTTATAATGTCGTTTGATGCTGGATTCTCTACTGAATGTTTCGGAGCAAAAACTGCAGTGCAAGTCTTTAGACATACTACTTTTATCTTTACCGGTACCGGAGGTGGAGGCTAAGGGGCGGGGGGGGTGAAGTAGCACTGGAAGTTTTCCTGGATTTCTTATCCACTTTTTTTCTACTTTCTCAGACTTACTGTGAGATTTAAGTGTGTTGTCTGGGGCTGGTTCTTCCTTCACTTCTGTGGCTTTAAGCTGCACTGTTTCGGTGGACTCTGCTGACGAAGCGATAATGTTCCGCCCTTGTTGAAAGCTGGAGCTTAGAAGGTGTTCGTCTACTCATGGCGAGGGAAGAAGAGAAAGTGTGAGTCAATGATATTTTCCCCCTTCCTTATATATTCCTCTGGAGATAAGCTTCTTACTACAGTTTTAATAGATGAAAGCGAAAATTAACGTCTCTGATCCTATAGTCACAGAGGGTCTTACTCAAAGGAAGGAACCCTCCACAGGGAAAATAAAACAACAGGAGTATCCGGATTAAAACTTCACTCCACTCTTAGATCGTCAAAGGGGTGGTGGTCCAGATCAAAGTCGGCTTTTTGATATCTTTTAGAAAAAAACTTTAAAACCCTATGATCACAGAGAGCCTTAAATCTTATTTTCACCTGCCCTCCACAGGTGAACCAAACCGTAGGGGGGATTCAAATGAAAGTTCATCTAAACAGGATTAGAAAACTTAAAAAAAAAAGTGTCTTATCTCATTTACACACACACCACCGGGGAGGTTAATCTCATAATACCTTAACCAGCAACCGCTGCCGCCCCCCCCTTAACACTTGTCACACTGTCTTCTCCTTCTGTTTGATGTCAACAGATCCAAAGGCTCACGCTGATAAGTCGCTACACAACGGTGAGAGTATCCAGCTGAAAATAGGCTTAAATGCCGTGCCTTACACCTGTAAAATAGACTTAGGGTGATTATCACAACACCTCCGACTAAATAAACTTGTGACAGTGTCTTACTGTTTGATGTCAACAGATTTAAAAAACGGTGGGAGTATCCCACTGTAAATAGGATTAAATCACCCTATATAAAGAAGCTCAATTTCTCTTGAAAAGACCATATCACTGCTGACCACTTTGACTACGCACCTACCACCCACCACCACTGTCTGCCTACCTGCCTACTGACCCCTTTTGACGATTTTGCAGACAAGATGAGTCTTGAAACTCAACCACCCTCCCCGTCGGCTCCCTCTCTTGACGTATGTGAAGTGAGTGTATGGGATGACCACTGTATTATGGGACCGTACCAGAAAAATTTGGGATATGACGATGATTTTGTTTTCATGAAATAGGAAGGCAGTTAGTTGGATCTTGGAAAAAATTGGGAATCTATTTGGAGCTTCCCTCTGAAGTTCTGGAGTCAATGGTCATTATGAAGATGTCGGAGGACATGTGTATGGCGATGTTCAAAGCTTGGTGGTCTAAAGCTTCGCCTCATGCCAGATGGGGTCAACTTCACCACGCCTACGTCAGTGTTTGTCGACTAGACCTGTTGTATGGGACGCAGAACTTTTTCAAGGAGCACCACCTGGATTACAATAACCCCGACCTGCTTTTAATGGAGAGGTACTTCATGTCCATGTCAGAAGTTCTATCCAGGGAGTCGCGAAATATGGGTATGTATTTAGAAGTGGATTCTGATAAGCTAACTAGCATCGCTCAACAACCGGAACAAGATCTATCTCTCCACGCCTTCAAAGTATTGAAGAAGTGGGCTGCTAAACCCACCAGTACACATCATGAACTCATTTGAGTACTGGTGTATGACATGAGGATGGGTGATGTGGTCAGATATACATTGTGTTACTTTGAAAACCGAGACAGACGGAGATGGAGGCAAGGTGGAGAAAGCTCTTTGCAGTTTGAGGTAAGCTTACATGAAGGAGGTGTGAACCACGGGGGTCTAAATCTTAAGTTGCTACACAAAAAACAGGGAGTAAACAGCTGTAAAGGGAATCAAACACCACTATATAAACCTGCCCGGCACTGGTATATGTCCACAATCGACACACAGGCATAGCCACCGTTGTCACCTACCTACCTATGTACCTCGTGTGTCAAGAAAATGGTGCCAAAGTACACACTTTTCCAAGAGACTCAGCACTTTCAACGATTTCATGTGGCCTAAGAAGTGACCTTTGGCAGACAAACTCGCCGCCCACGGATTTTTTTTACATCGGAAGTAAGGACGCTGTTCAATGCAACCAATGTGGAGTCACCATACACACGTGTTTAGAAGACGATCACCTTGCCGCGGAACATTTCAGATTTTCTTTTAACTGTCCGTTGGCCATGGAGGCTATGAACCTAACACTGATGGTTGGAAAATTGCTGACGGAAATCCTGAAGAAAATAAAGCTGATAGAGCATGAGTTGAAGTTCATCAAATCAGTGCAAAGCAATCTCAGACTTTTTTCTTATCCCACCACTTACAGTTGTGGATCTCTTTTTGAATGCGTAGAGTCTGATGGAGGAAGAGAGGACACAGTAGATAAAAACTAAGGCACAACATATATATATTGGTATATCGCAACGTATCATGAAAAATTGTATGTAAGTTTGTGTTAACCGGCTATTTAATAACACATGTAGAGAGTGTCAACTCAAATTCCCCAACTTGTCATCGTAATCGAACAAAATGAAAAATATGAAAATAAAGTGAAATGTGTACATAAAAATATGACATTTATAAGAAATAAAAAAAAAGTGAAAATGTGTAATGCGGTTTCTGTTGTATTCCTTACCTTATCATGTAAGTTTTTTTTATTTTTTTACCCACTAGACCTGCCCCTGTTTCAAGGGGCGGGTCTTTTGGTTAAATACCCAAAGGGCCCCCCTCCCCACCCAAAGGGCCCCCCACCCCTTCCCTCCCCTCCCCATACTATTAGGGCCCCCCCACCCTACACCCAAAGGGCCGCCCAATATATTTTATTTTCGGCAAGCTTTCAGCTTGCCTTTTTTTTTTCATCTATGAAAAAATATCTCACTATAAGTCACACTCTCATCTACATCATAAACCACCAAGCCTCTTAATCCTAATGAGGTCACATGACCAAATTTTAAATTTCCAACCAAAATGCTATCCTCTGATTGGTCCATTCAAATTAGGGTCACGTGACCTTATTTGCATAAAAGAGGTAACGTGACCTAAACAGCCAACCAATCAGAGGGCACCACAGGGGGTAAGGGTCACATGACCGTTTTTGAATTTCCCCCCAAAAGGAAGGGCTCTGATTGGTCCATTTTGGCACCGCCACACCACGGGGGTCTAGGTCATGTGACCCCCATATTTGAATTTCCCGCCAAAAGGGAGCCCTCTCATTGGCTGCAGGTTGGGTCATGTGACCTGTGATGTCACAGGTCATGTGACCCCTATTTGAATTTCCCGCCAAAAGGGAGGCCTCTGATTGGCATACTTGAATTTCCCGCCAAAAGGGAGGCCTCTGATTGGCTACAGGTCGAGTGAGTAATAAACAGTACTTAACTTTAGTCCCGTTCCGATACATACTATACTACTCCTATGAATGTTCTTAAGCCCTGACATTGATTTAGGGGGGCTAGGAAAAATCTGATTCATATTATCTCAAGTGTAAACACCTGTTGTTAAGCATTTTTGGCTGAAATCAGCTGGTTGCTACCCAACCATGAACAATTAAAATTGCTCAAGGGTGGGAAAAGCCCACTCACATGGAAAACATTGCCTGATAGTATATCATTGATAATCAGGAAGGAAAAAAAAAACTATATCAGCCACTTGAGGATTAGAGCATTTTCAGGGACTAGCATGACCTATGTACATGTATGAAATGTGCACAATGATCGATTGTACCCATTACCCAACCCCACAGTTCCCAGACCAAATGTTTCCCCACAACGTAACTCTCATCTGTTGGGCTTTCTGTCTGTCTGTCTGTCTCTGTCTGTCTGTCTCTTTATGTCTGTCAGTCCATCTCTGTCTGTCTGTCTCTTTCTGTCTGTCTGTCCCTCTCTGTCTGTCTGTCTCTGTCTGTCCCACTCAGTCTGTCTCTTTTTGTCTGTCTGTCTCTGTCTGTCTCTCTCTTTCTCTGTCTGTCTGTCTGTCTCTTTCTCTTTTTGTCTCTCTCTGTCTGTGTCTCTCTGTCTGTCTCTCTCTATGTTTGTCCAGCAGAACCAATACACAGAGATACAGAACGGTATAACATCTTGTGCTGCTGTAGGAGGTGGGAGAAATGTTGGCTGTAAGATAAAATCTCTTGGCACCACCCCCTCACCTTTTGGATCCAAATAGAACTAGATCCCACATATAAGGTGCACCTTGTAGATAGGGTACTATACTGCGACTTTGCAGAGACAGTTATGGATGCGCTATCAGTAGATAGGATGTACATCTCGGGTGGATACAACATGGCCGTAAATCACTCATCATTATGTGTCATTGATGTGGAAAGGATGGTTTTCATGTACCCGGTTACATCCAGCTCACATGTGGGCCATTCCACATGGAGCTAGGCTGTACACGTGAGGTTGATATACCGCACTAATACACATGAAGTACATTCCCTAATACCCCACGTATTCCCAGGTAGTCAGGTATTTAGTACCTGGAGATAAAAGCACTAATTACAGCTGGCATGATGGGTACCAGTTGTTGTGTAAATGTAATGCGCCCTAAAATGTCTGCACTTATTAACCCAGATAACCCTAAAGTGGCAATTTTTGTCATAGAGTGATAAAAATTGATAAGTATAGACTAATATATGACCAAATATGCCCTGTTCAAAATTTCTGACCTTTATCTGCACTGTGTCCAGATATATGAGGGATTGCTTACCGTCCTAAATGTAGGACAGTAGGACTTAGAACTACTGTCTTTTGAAATTTGTGTTCTTTTGGTTGCCATGGAAACCGCAATTCCTGTACGAGAGTGCCGAAAATGACAAATAAGCTTATATATGGCCATTTATGCCATACAAGAAATTTCAATGCTTTAGCTATAGCGGATCAAGAGATTAGCACCGTCCTACATGTAGGACAGTAGGACTTTAAGCGTTTGTCTCCTATGAAAAAGTCCAAATCTTTACCAGAGGGTAATTTTCTAAGTAGTAGGTGTTTTGGGATATGTGTGTAATGTCATAAAAGTACCTAAAAATACCGGTATGGAGCATTTTCGGAAGCCTTGGGCCTAGAACTTTAGAAGGAAACATTTAACTTCCATATCTGTTAAGTTATTTTGCAGATATATATGATGTCACTTAGGCGTCCTACATGTAGGACAGTAGGGCTATCTGGGTTAAAGGGAATCATCTCTATGGTATCTTATAGAAGGGGCAAAAATAGGGGTGCAGCTTATAGATGCAGCCAGAGTTAGGGTATACCTTATAGAAACAGCCAGAGTTAGGGGATACCTTATAGAAGCAGCCAGAGTTAGGGGCTGTCTTATAGAAGCAGCCAGAGTTAGGGGATACCTTATAGAAGCAGCCAGAGTTAGGGGATACTTATAGAAGCAGCCAGAGTTAGGGGCTGTCTTATAGAAGCAGCCAGAGTTAGGGGATACTTATAGAAACAGCCAGAGTTAGGGGATACCTTATAGAAGCAGCCAGAGTTAGGGGATGCCTTATTGAAGCAGCCAGAGTTAGGGGCTGCCTTATAGAAGCAGCCAGAGTTAGGGGCTGTCTTATAGAAGCAGCCAGAGTTAGGGGCTGCGTTATAGAAGCAGCCAGGGATAGGGGCTGCCTTATAGAAGCAGTCAGAGTTAGGGGCTGCCTTATAGAAGCAGCCAGAGTTAGGGGCTGCCTTATAGAAGCAGCCAGAGTTAGGGACTGTCTTATGGAAGCAGCCAGATTTAGGGGCTACCTTATAGAAGCAGTCAGAGTTAGGGGATACTCATAGATGCAGCCAGAGTTAGGGGATACCTTATAGAAGCAGCCAGAGTTAGGGGATACTTATAGAAGCAGCCAGAGTTAGGGTATGCCTTATAGAAGCAGTCAGAGTTAGGGGATACTTATAGAAGCAGCCAGAGTTAGGGATTGTCTTATAGAAGCAGCCAGAGTGAGGGGCTGTCTTATAGAAGCAGCCAGAGTTAGGGGCTGTCTTATAGAAGCAGCCAGAGTTAGGGGATACTTATAGAAGCAGCCAGAGTTAGGGGCTGCCTTATAGAAGCAGTCAGAGTTAGGGGCTGCCTTATAGAAGCAGGCAGAGTTGGGGGATACTTATAGATGCAGCCAGAGTTAGGGGCTGTCTTATAGAAGCAGCCAGAGTTAGGGGATACTTATTGAAGCAGCCAGCATTAGGGGATGCCTTATAGAAGCAACCAGAAATAGGGGCTGCCTTATAGAAGCAGTCAGAGTTAGGGGATGCCTTATTGAAGCAGCCAGAGTTAGGGGATACTTATAAAAGCAGCCAGAGTTAGGGGATGCCTTATAGAGGCAGCCAGAGTTAGGGGCTGCTTATAGAATCAGCCAGAGTTAGGGGATACTTATTGAAGCAGCCAGAGTTAGAGGATACTTATAGAAACAGCCATAGTTAGGGGATACTTATAGAAGCAGCCAGAGTTAGGGGATACTTATAGATGCAGCCAGAGTTAGGGGATACTTATTGAAGTAGCCAGAGTTAGGGGATACCTTATAGAAGCAGCCAGAGTTAGGGGCTGTCTTATAGAAGCAGCCAGAGTTAGGGGATACCTTATAAAAGCAGCCAGAGTTAGGGGATACTTATAGAAGCAGCCAGAGTTAGGGGCTGTCTTATAGAAGCAGCCAGAGTTAGGGGATACTTATAGAAACAGCCAGAATTAGGGGATACCTTATAGAAGCAGCCAGAGTTAGGGGATGCCTTATTGAAGCAGCCAGAGTAAGGGGCTGCCTTATAGAAGCAGCCAGAGTTAGGGGCTGTCTTATAGAAGCAGCCAGAGTTAGGGGCTGTCTTATAGAAGCAGCCAGGGATAGGGGCTGCCTTATAGAAGCAGTCAGAGTTAGGGGCTGCCTTATAGAAGCAGTCAGAGTTAGGGGATACTTATAGAAGCAGCCAGAGTTAGGGGATACTTATAGAAGCAGCCAGAGTTAGGGGTTGTCTTATAGAAGCAGCCAGAGTTCGGGGCTGTCTTATAGAAGCAGCCAGAGTTAGGGGCTGTCTTATAGAAGCAGCCAGAGTTAGGGGATACTTATAGAAGCAGCCAGAGTTAGGGGCTGCCTTATAGAAGCAGTCAGAGTTAGGGGCTGCCTTATAGAAGCAGTCAGAGTTGGGGGATACTTATAGATGCAGCCAGAGTTAGGGGCTGTCTTATAGAAGCAGCCAGAGTTAGGGGATACTTATTGAAACAGCCAGCATTAGGGGATGCCTTATAGAAGCAACCAGAGATAGGGGCTGCCTTATAGAAGCAGTCAGAGTTAGGGGATGCCTTGTTGAAGCAGCCAGAGTTAGGGGATACTTATAAAAGCAGCCAGAGTTAGGGGATGCCTTATAGAGGCAGTCAGAGTTAGGGGCTGCCTTATAGAAGCAGCCAGAGTTAGGGGATACTTATAGAAGCAGCCAGAGTTAGGGGCTGTCTTATAGAAGCAGCCAGAGTTAGGGAATACTTATAGAAGCAGCCAGAGTTAGGGGATACTTATAGATGCAGCCAGAGTTAGGGGATACTTATTGAAGTAGCGGGAGTTAGGGGATACTTATAGAAGCAGCCAGAGTTAAGGGATGCCTTATTGAAGCAGCCAGAGTTAGAGGCTGTCTTATAGAAGCAGCCAGAGTTAGGGGCTGCCTTATAGAAGCAGCCAGAGTTAGGGGCTGCCTTATAGAAGCAGCCAGAGTTAGGGGATACTTATAGAAGCAGTCAGAGTTAGGGGATGCCTTGTTGAAGCAGCCAGAGTTAGGGGATACTTATAAAAGCAGCCAGAGTTAGGGGATGCCTTATAGAGGCAGTCAGAGTTAGGGGCTGCCTTATAGAAGCAGCCAGAGTTAGGGGATACTTATAGAAGCAGCCAGAGTTAGGGGCTGTCTTATAGAAGCAGCCAGAGTTAGGGAATACTTATAGAAGCAGCCAGAGTTAGGGGATACTTATAGATGCAGCCAGAGTTAGGGGATACTTATTGAAGTAGCCAGAGTTAGGGGATACTTATAGAAGCAGCCAGAGTTAAGGGATGCCTTATTGAAGCAGCCAGAGTTAGAGGCTGTCTCATAGAAGCAGCCAGAGTTAGGGGCTGCCTTATAGAAGCAGCCAGAGTTAGGGGCTGCCTTATAGAAGCAGCCAGAGTTAGGGGATACTTATAGAAGCAGTCAGAGTTAGGGGCTGCCTTATAGAAGCAGCCAGAGTTAGGAGATACTTATAGAAGCAGCCAGAGTTAGGGGCTGCCTTATAGAAGCAGCCAGAGTTAGGGGATACTTATAGAAGCAGCCAGAGTTAGGGGCTTCCTTATAGAAGCAGCCAGAGTTAGGGGATACTTATAGAAGCAGCCAGAGTTAGGGGCTGCCTTATAGAAGCAGCCAGAGTTAGGGGATACTTATAGAAACAGCCAGAATTAGGGGATACTTATAGAAGCAGCCAGAGTTAGGGGATACTTATTGAAGCAGCCAGAGTTAGGGGCTGTCTTATTGAAGCAGCCAGAGTTAGGGAATACTTATAGAAACAGCCAGAATTAGGGGATACTTATAGAAGCAGTCAGATTTAAGGGATGCCTTATTGAAGCAGCCAGAGTTACAGGCTGTCTTATAGAAGCAGCCAGAGTTAGGGGCAGCCTTATAGAAGCAGCCAGAATTAGGGGATACTTATAGAAGCAGTCAGATTTAAGGGATGCCTTATTGAAGCAGCCAGAGTTACAGGCTGTCTTATAGAAGCAGCCAGAGTTAGGGGCAGCCTTATAGAAGCAGCCAGAGTTAGGGGATACTTATAGAAGCAGCCAGAGTTAGGGGCTGTCTTATAGAAGCAGCCAGAGTTAGGGAATACTTATAGAAACAGCCAGAGTTTGGGGCTGTCTTATAGAAGCAGCCGGAGTTAAGGGATGCCTTATTGAAGCAGCCAGAGTTAGAGGCTGTCTTATAGAAGCAGCCAGAGTTAGGGGATACTTATAGAAGCTGCCAGAGTTAGGGGCTGCCTTATTCAAGCAGCTAGAGTTAGGGGATACTTATAGAAGCAGTCAGAGTTAGGGGCTGCCTTATAGAAGCAGCCAGAGTTAGGGGATACTTATAGAAGCAGCCAGAGTTAGGGGATACTTATTGAAGCAGCCAGCATTAGGGGATGCCTTATAGAAGCAACCAGAAATAGGGGCTGCGTTATAGAAGCAGTCAGAGTTAGGGGATGCCTTATTGAAGCAGCCAGAGTTAGGGGATACTTATAAAAGCAGCCAGAGTTAGGGGATGCCTTATAGAGGCAGCCAGAGTTAGGGGCTGCTTATAGAATCAGCCAGAGTTAGGGGATACTTATTGAAGCAGCCAGAGTTAGAGGATACTTATAGAAACAGCCATAGTTAGGGGATACTTATAGAAGCAGCCAGAGTTAGGGGATACTTATAGATGCAGCCAGAGTTAGGGGATACTTATTGAAGTAGCCAGAGTTAGGGGATACCTTATAGAAGCAGCCAGAGTTAGGGGCTGTCTTATAGAAGCAGCCAGAGTTAGGGGATACCTTATAGAAGCAGCCAGAGTTAGGGGATACTTATAGAAGCAGCCAGAGTTAGGGGCTGTCTTATAGAAGCAGCCAGAGTTAGGGGATACTTATAGAAACAGCCAGAATTAGGGGATACTTATAGAAGCAGCCAGAGTTAGGGGTTGTCTTATAGAAGCAGCCAGAGTTCGGGGCTGTCTTATAGAAGCAGCCAGAGTTAGGGGCTGTCTTATAGAAGCAGCCAGAGTTAGGGGATACTTATAGAAGCAGCCAGAGTTAGGGGCTGCCTTCTAGAAGCAGTCAGAGTTAGGGGCTGCCTTCTAGAAGCAGCCAGAGTTAGGGGATACTTATAGATGCAGCCAGAGTTAGGGGCTGTCTTATAGAAGCAGCCAGAGTTAGGGGATACTTATTGAAGCAGCCAGCATTAGGGGATGCCTTATAGAAGCAGTCAGAGTTGGGGGATACTTATAGATGCAGCCAGAGTTAGGGGCTGTCTTATAGAAGCAGCCAGAGTTAGGGGATACTTATTGAAGCAGCCAGCATTAGGGGATGCCTTATAGAAGCAACCAGAGATAGGGG
Source organism: Acholoe squamosa (assembly GCA_949317995.1). NCBI lineage: Eukaryota > Metazoa > Annelida > Polychaeta > Phyllodocida > Polynoidae > Acholoe > Acholoe squamosa. Next base: position 2,907,470 of record OX439041.1, read on the forward strand.
CTGCCTTATAGAAGCAGTCAGAGTTAGGGGATGCCTTGTTGAAGCAGCCAGAGTTAGGGGATACTTATAAAAGCAGCCAGAGTTAGGGGATGCCTTATAGAGGCAGTCAGAGTTAGGGGCTGCCTTATAGAAGCAGCCAGAGTTAGGGGATACTTATAGAAGCAGCCAGAGTTAGGGGCTGTCTTATAGAAGCAGCCAGAGTTAGGGAATACTTATAGAAGCAGCCAGAGTTAGGGGATACTTATAGATGCAGCCAGAGTTAGGGGATACTTATTGAAGTAGCCAGAGTTAGGGGATACTTATAGAAGCAGCCAGAGTTAAGGGATGCCTTATTGAAGCAGCCAGAGTTAGAGGCTGTCTTATAGAAGCAGCCAGAGTTAGGGGCTGCCTTATAGAAGCAGCCAGAGTTAGGGGATACTTATAGAAGCAGTCAGAGTTAGGGGCTGCCTTATAGAAGCAGCCAGAGTTAGGGGATACTTATAGAAGCAGCCAGAGTTAGGGGCTGCCTTATAGAAGCAGTCAGAGTTAGGGGCTGCCTTATAGAAGCAGTCAGAGTTGGGGGATACTTATAGATGCAGCCAGAGTTAGGGGCTGTCTTATAGAAGCAGCCAGAGTTCGGGGATACTTATTGAAGCAGCCAGCATTAGGGGATGCCTTATAGAAGCAACCAGAGATAGGGGCTGCCTTATAGAAGCAGTCAGAGTTAGGGGATGCCTTGTTGAAGCAGCCAGAGTTAGGGGATACTTATAAAACCAGCCAGAGTTAGGGGATGCCTTATAGAGGCAGTCAGAGTTAGGGGCTGCCTTATAGAAGCAGCCAGAGTTAGGGGATACTTATAGAAGCAGCCAGAGTTAGGGGCTGTCTTATAGAAGCAGCCAGAGTTAGGGAATACTTATAGAAGCAGCCAGAGTTAGGGGATACTTATAGATGCAGCCAGAGTTAGGGGATACTTATTGAAGTAGCCAGAGTTAGGGGATACTTATAGAAGCAGCCAGAGTTAAGGGATGCCTTATTGAAGCAGCCAGAGTTAGAGGCTGTCTTATAGAAGCAGCCAGAGTTAGGGGCTGCCTTATAGAAGCAGCCAGAGTTAGGGGATGCCTTATAGAGGCAGTCAGAGTTAGGGGCTGCCTTATAGAAGCAGCCAGAGTTAGGGGATACTTATAGAAACAGCCAGAATTAGGGGATACTTATAGAAGCAGCCAGAGTTAGGGGATACTTATAGAAGCAGTCAGAGTTAGGGGCTGCCTTATAGAAGCAGCCAGAGTTAGGGGATACTTATTGAAACAGCCAGAATTAGGGGATACTTATAGAAGCAGCCAGAGTTAGGGGATACTTATAGATGCAGCCAGAGTTAGGGGATGTCTTATTGAAGCAGCCAGAGTTAGGGGATACTTATAGATGCAGCCAGAGTTAGGGGATACTTATAGAAGCAGCCAGAGTTAGGGGATACTTATAGAAGCAGCCAGAGTTAGGGGATACTTATTGAAGCAGCCAGAGTTAGGGGCTGTCTTATTGAAGCAGCCAGAGTTAGGGAATACTTATAGAAACAGCCAGAATTAGGGGATACTTATAGAAGCAGTCAGATTTAAGGGATGCCTTATTGAAGCAGCCAGAGTTACAGGCTGTCTTATAGAAGCAGCCAGAGTTAGGGGCAGCCTTATAGAAGCAGCCAGAATTAGGGGATACTTATAGAAGCAGTCAGATTTAAGGGATGCCTTATTGAAGCAGCCAGAGTTACAGGCTGTCTTACAGAAGCAGCCAGAGTTAGGGGCAGCCTTATAGAAGCAGCCAGAGTTAGGGGATACTTATAGAAGCAGCCAGAGTTAGGGGCTGTCTTATAGAAGCAGCCAGAGTTAGGGAATACTTATAGAAACAGCCAGAGTTAGGGCTGTCTTATAGAAGCAGCCGGAGTTAAGGGATGCCTTATTGAAGCAGCCAGAGTTAGAGGCTGTCTTATAGAAGCAGCCAGAGTTAGGGGATACTTATAGAAGCTGCCAGAGTTAGGGGCTGCCTTATTCAAGCAGCTAGAGTTAGGGGATACTTATAGAAGCAGTCAGAGTTAGGGGCTGCCTTATAGAAGCAGCCAGAGTTAGGGGATACTTATAGAAGCAGCCAGAGTTAGGGGCTGCCTTATAGAAGCAGCCAGAGTTAGAGGCTGACTTATAGAAGCAGCCAGAGTTAGGGGATACTTATAGAAGCAGCCAGAGTTAGGGGATCCTTATAGATGCAGCCAGAGTTAGGGGCTGTCTTATTGAAGCAGCCAGAGTTAGGGGATACTTATAGAAACAGCCAGAATTAGGGGATACTTATAGAAGCAGCCAGAGTTAGGGGATACTTATAGATGCAGCCAGAGTTAGGGGCTGTCTTATTGAAGCAGCCAGAGTTAGGGAATACTGTAGGGGTATGGTATTTTACACTTTAACGTTCATGCACCCGTGAGACTCAGACCTAGGTCCTTCGGGTGTGGTGGGGGAATCCGGATGGCAGGTGGCAGCACCTGCCTCTGGGTTCGTATCCACTACACCAGGGGGCCTACCACTCGTCCGCCACACGTCACGTGGCCGGTCTGAGTTTCGCGGGCTTTTCCCCTATATAAGGCTGGTCCTAGCCCTAGGTTCCTCAGTAGTGGTTTACCCACTGCTCAACCAGGTTGTTACCCGAAAGGGTAACCGAATGCACTAGCAGCATGTAGTCCTCTGAGGCTGTGATCGTATGTAACGCAAGCTCTGAAATAAAAGCTCGGTTGCCTACCCGGAAACTTTTCTCTCTCTTCGTTATGATTTAATCTAACTTAACGAGACGAACCACTACACTGGTGCCGTGACCAGTTGGTCTTTGGGTAAGCGCAGTCAGAAATGACTGAGCTGAGCCCAGTTAGGGGAAATGGCTCAAATCGTGAGCTAGACTCCCCGATGGAGGATGGTGAAATCAAGTCACCACCCCAAGGTACGGAGTGGAGGGATCCACTAGAACACTACCCTGATGGGTTAGAAGATGTAAGAAGAAACTTACATCATGAACTGGATGAATTTGGAGACTCCTTATTCATGCCAGGAGGTACTTCGAAACCTGCACCAATGCATAAAAGTACTGCTCAATTTGGTAAATTACCATTTGAGGTACCAAAGCCTAGTGCAGGTATGTTTGAAACTCCATACAGTTCTCGAATTAAACACCAAAAATGTGGATTCGAAAAGAACAAAATGGACGAGCTTGAAGACATGAGAGCTGAATACGAGAAGATCCAGAAGGATCTTATTACACTGACCGGAACCCGAGACAAGATTCTGACTGAAAACAAACAGTTGATATCGGAACGTCTCGATTACGATCAGAGTTGTAGACGCCAACAACAATTGTTGTTGGATCAGATGGAGAAAGAAAAGCAAGATTTTCAACTCCAGCACGAACAGTATCGTGATGCACTATATACGGCGGATCTGGAATACAGAGCCTCGTATGATGAGTTGAATAGAACTAAACAAGAGTTAAATTCAACTCAATCGGCCTACGGCAAGTATCAAGAAGAGCTGAAGAAAATAGAATCAGCCTTCAAAGATGCTCGGGAAACGTACCAAAAACAGACCGATGAGCATGAAAAACTCAAAGATCAATTGATACGCGAATCCACAGATTTGGCTGTTAAACAGACTAAAATGATGGATGATTATTCCGAACTGGAGGCTAAAGCTATCCAGATGTCAAAGTATCTAGAAGATACTGGTCGTGCAGTAGGCACTCTTGAATCAGACTTCACTGTTTCAGGAATTGCCCTAAACACGACAAGTAACCAGATGTTCTCTTTGAGGGGCAATGACGGGGTAACAGAGACAACTGTACCTCGTTATGAAGGAGTAAAGAGTCATCAGGTTAGATTTACAGATAATACCTCTATACCTCTTGGTCTAGGTACGGGAAATAAAGGGGATAATTCTGCGAGTGGAGCTAAACAAAGCCGCTCGGCAGGAAGCTCCACCTTTGACGGCGGATGGCCACAACAGTCACCTTTAGGGGGACCAAATGGCCCGTATGCCCAGTATGGATGGAATCAGTCCCAAACAGGAACGAATCCGTCCAATGGTAACACCCGGAACACGTCCGGAGGAACAACCGGACGAGCACCCGGAGGTTCCAGTACAGCTGGGGGGCAATCCGGATGTGATCAAGGATCCGGACCCTCAAGCGATCGTTCCAGGAGCAGACCCTCTGCCAGTGGGACTGGTTTCAATAATGGAAATCAGTCATATGGAACAGGAGGAAACACTAATCCCAATAGTGGTTTCTTTAGCTTTGGTGGAAATACACAACCCACCAATGGTCCAGGGCCGGCTCCCCAAACCAGTGGATACACCTTTTCACAGGTGCCTCCATACGGAGCAGGGGGATCAGGAGGTGGAGGAGGACCACCATCCGGAGGCTTTGGAAGTACTTATGGTACGAATCCTCCAAGGAAAAAGAGACTCAGTCGCCGAGTATCTCTTTCTCCAGGGTTACAAGCGCTGCATGATTCTAATGCAGCGATTGCTAACTTAGGTGTTGATTGTTACAATCAAGGTCTGGACGATACGGAGATCATGGAATGGAGTAAGGGTTTAACCCTTACTGGATCCACGAATCCGGCTCGTAGAGTAGCTAAGATACCTACCCCCTTTAATGCCAAGAACCCTTGGAAGGAGGAGTATCAAGGCTGCGCGGATGTCTTTAACTGCAATGGATGGGGTAAAGCGGAAGCTCTGCCTTATTTAGTATGCTGGTTAAAGGAAGGCGACGGAAAAGGAGCCGTGGAACAATGGAGAGATTCTCAAATAACAGGACTCTCAGCCCATATGAAGTATGATGAACTCATAGAGATTGCTTCATATTTATATGGGAATATAGTTGGAGAAGACCCTTGGCTGACGTTCACTAAAAGAACACAGAAGCCCAAGGAGTCTGCCAAAGTGTTCGGCTTAGAATGTCAACGACTGTTGCATAAAGCCAGACCTCAATGGAGACTAGATGATGAATGCTTCCTAGATGAGATGTTTAAACAATTCATTGAAGGATTGCGGAATCAAGAACACAGGACAGTAGCCTGTGAAGCTTGGAAGAATGATGCCTCTTTGACAGATTTGTTCCAGTCCCTAGATCATTATGATCGAAAGGCCCGTATCTTTGCCGGGAAGGTACCCCAACGGATGTCAGCAATGATAATCCCGGAGGGAATACCCGAAACCGATTCATCCGAATCAGGGGAACCTGACGAAGATGAAAACGTTGGGGCCATTGGCCAAGGGAACCCCCGGTACAACCGGAACTGGGGAAAGAAACCGGGTTACGTCAAGGAGAAAGTGATCACTTCTAAACCTCCTGTGACTCAACCCGATACCAAACCCACGACGGGTCCTTCTTTATCAGAGGACCTGGTTAACAATTTGGTAAAGAAGATTACTGAAAATCTTAGGAGGCCTAAGCCTGATAGGACTGTTGTGACATGCTTCCGATGTCAGGAAACTGGGCATTATGCTGCCGAGTGTGAGGCAGATAAGCCAGTTTATAGAAACACTCGTTACCGGAGCAATCCGGGTAAGGAGGACTCAGTGAAGAAGGAAAACTGAGAGGGGGTGTCCACAATGGCAACCGGATTACCCCCAGAGTGAGTGATTGCCATGACTGCCAGCCTATCGCAGCTTGCGGTACTGGCAAGAATCCTCTAGCGATTTCGCCCAGCAGTGAAGCTAAGGAGCCTGATCAGTTCCTTACTCATGAGGCTGGGGAGACTGATAGTACACCAGGTGTCAAGAACCGGCAGAAGAACACAGAGGGGAAACCCGATATCAGTCCAGAGGGAGCGGCCAATGAGTTGGCCAGGGTGGGGTGTGCCCAGTTCCCCCCGGGTCATCCTTGTCTCGAATTCTTAAAGGGATGTGGATTTGACCTCGGCGCTAAGACGGAACTTGCTAAGTATGCAAGTAGTCCTACCTACTTGAAAGGTAGGAGGTGGTACGCAGTTGTATCTGTGAGTGGTAGATCCGCTGAGTTTCTTGTCGATACGGGTGCTAGCCACTCCTGTATTGCTAAGAGATTCTACGATCTTTTGCCTACGAATCATGAAACTTTCACAACGGAAGGAAATGCTCGTACGGCCGACGGTAGCATGATACAAACGTTCGGTAGAACATGTATGAGGTTCAGTCTACAGGAAGATAAGGACTTCATCCTTACCCCTACTGTGGCGAACATCGCGGATGATGGTATACTCGGTCTGGATTTTGCTGCATTATATGGAGCAAGGTTAGATTCCCAGAGGGGAATATTGGAAGTGAGAGACCCGTACCATCTCGAAGTACAATGTGTACTTAGGCAAGTAAGCAGTGTAGCCAGTGTAGCCCAGACTGTTAAGATACCACCAGGCACAGCCTGTGATGTCTTATGTCGAGCGGACAGACAGTTTTCAGGAAAAACTGGAGTTGTAGAGCCAGACATGGCCATGTTGTCAAGTATCGGATTGGAATCCGCTGATGTTCTAGTAGCTAACGCTGCTTGGACGGTGGTTCCTATATCCAATACCGGTAACAAGACTGTCTATGTACAGAAGGATACGATCCTTGGATCGGTTGTCTTATCCGAATTGATAGAAGACTGTAAACATGTTTCGGCACCCGGAGCCCCTTCCTCACCCGAAAGGAGCCCGGAACTAGACACTCTAGTAGCTGAAAGCCATGTAGAAAGTGATGAACAACGTGAAGCTCTAACTGACTTGTTGTACAAGTACCGTAAAGCTTTTGCAGCACCGAGTGAACAATTGGGGCGTACCGATAAAGTACTGCATACGATTGACACTGGTGAGAATGAACCTTTTAAGATTCCTTATAGAAGACTCCCACTAGCCAAAAAAAAGGTAGCTGAGGAGGAGATAGCTAAAATGCTTGAACAGGATGTAATAATTCCATCAACCAGTCCTTGGTCTAGCCCTGTGTGCATGGTGACCAAGAAAGATGGTAGCATCCGTTTCTGCATAGATTACCGGAAATTGAATGGTATGACCAAGAAGAATTCATATCCCTTACCACGGATCGATGAGACTATAGACTCCCTTGGAGGTAAGCAATGGTATTGCTCTCTAGACTTACAATCCGGGTACTGGCAAGTGGGTATGCATCCGAAAGATATGGAGAAGACGGCCTTTTCCAGTCATATTGGATTATTCCAGTATAATGTGATGCCGTTTGGATTGTGCAATGCACCGGCGACATTTGAAGCCATGATGGAAACTTTATTAAGTGACCTTTTATGGAAGAAATGTCTCGTCTATCTAGACGATGTGATTGTCTTTGGAAAGACATACGAAGAATGCTTGGAAAATTTAGGTATGGTCCTGGAAAGGATCATAACTAATGGTTTGAAGCTGAAACCCAAGAAGTGCGATCTTTTCAAAAGATCTATTAATTACTTGGGGCGAATAATCTCGAATGAAGGGATTAAAGCCGATCCGGAGAAACTGGATGCCGTGTCAAATTGGCAAGCACCCACGAATGCGAAAGAAGTTAGGTCCTTCCTCGGATTCTGTTCCTACTACCGGGACTTTATCCCAGGATATTCAAGGGTTGCCTTTCCTATCCAGAGTTTGTCCCACTGGACACCCGGGATCAGAAAGGAACGATTCCCTTGGGGACCCGAGCAAGACGAGGCCTTTATGAAAATAAAGGATTTGTTTGCTATCACACCTGTGTTGAGATACCCCACGGAGAATGATCATTTCATTCTAGATACTGATGCTAGTAATGAAAGCATAGGAGCCGCCCTTTCTCAGGTCCAGGATGGGGTCGAAGTTCCTATAGCCTTCGCTAGTAACACGTTGAGTAAATCTCAAAGAAACTATTGTACCACTAAACGTGAGTTGTTGGCTGTGGTGGTCTATACGAAGAAGTTCAAGCACTTTTTGTGGGGGAGTGATTTCACTCTACGGACTGATCACTCTTCCCTCAGATGGTTATTGAACTTCAAAGATGCAGAGGGGATGATAGGTCGCTGGTTAGCGCACCTATCCGAATTCGGTCTAAATCACAGCCAGATTGAACACCGAGCCGGGGCAAAGCATTTGAATGCAGATGCTTTGTCTAGAATCCCAGTGAGGAAATGTGCAAATGCTGAGTGCACTGATTGTGGAGCACACAATGCTGTGTTGGCAGGGGTTCGAGTTCCATTCGAAACCCATCCGGAACATGTCTTGAATTGGTCCTTGGAGACCATCAGGCAGTTCCAGAAGTCTGATGCAGTCACATCACGTTTGATTAAATTCCTTAATCAGGGTATCTGTCCCCCAAGACCCGTAGTGTCATTGGAGAACAGAGAGATGAGACGATTCTTAGCTCAATGGGCCGAGCTAAAAGTCCGGGATGGTATTCTGTTTCGATGGAAGAACCATTCTAATAGGAACAAAACCTTGCAAGTTGTCATACCTAGTGCTATGCGACGAGATATTATGTATTTCTGTCATGGACATAGAACTAGTGGGCACTTTGGAAAGAAAAGGTCTCTAGAACGTCTGACCAGACGATACTATTGGCCCGGCATGAGTACAGATCTCACCCGATGGGTGGAGACCTGTCCCGAGTGCTGTAAGAACAAACCAGGACCCGGGTTAGGCAAGCTGCCATTATCCCAGGAACTGTTTGGTGTAAGGTTTGCTAGAATAGCTGTTGACATTATTAGTGGGATTCCCCCCACTCCTAGTGGCAACACGTGTATGATGGTCGTGTCTGATTATTATACCAAGTACACCCGAGTGTTCCCTTTACCGGATCATAAGGCTGTTACTTGTGCTATGGCCTTTGTAAAAGGGTGGGTGCTGCACCTAGGTGTCCCACTCATGTTACATAGTGACCAAGGCAGAGAATTTGAGTCTAGTCTGTGGCAGGAGATGTGTAATTGTCTGGCGATCTGCAAGACAAGAACTAATCCCTATAGACCACAGAGCGATGGACAAGTAGAGAGATTCAATAGGACTTTGATCCAAGTATTGAAGTCTCTGGTAAATGAGCAGATGGATGATTGGGATGAACAATGTGAATTCGTGGTACATGCCTATAATGGCACTGTGCATTCGAGCACAAACTGTTCTCCTAATCTCCTCGTTTTTGGAGAGGATTTGATTATGCCAGCCGATTTGGTGTTCGGCGTAATAAGAATGAATCCGGAAGCCCCTTGCCAGGTGATGTTTGTAGAATCCCTACGGGATAATTTCAAACAAGCCTATGAGAGGGTTAGAGACGAGTTGCAGAAAACTGCGCGTTGGCAGAAAGTTGGCTATGACACAGGTCTAAAAGCTAGATTTTTTAATCTAGGGGATAGAGTACTGCGTCTACACCAACCTCTAGCTAACCTGAAATTAGCCAGTAATTGGGATGGACCTTTCACTATAACTCAGGTTATTAGTGATTGCACAGTGATTATTAAATCACAGCTTGGTAAATGTTACAAGTCAAATGTAGCGAGACTACGCCCATGGAGGGGGAGGGATACCTCCACCGAAATGTACGGCGATGGTCTATTGGAAGTAATGGAACAGAGTCGTGTTAAGCAACTCGAAGTGGTACCGACCCGAAAGCGAGGACCCGGGCGGCCACGGAAGGTTGCAGACCCGAAGAGGGTGGTGCCCCCTGTCGTAACATCCGGAAAGCAGGGGAAGATACAAAAAGTCTCGGCAGGCGCAGGTAAAAATAAGAGGAAAGGTCCCTCTAAGGCTAAGAAGACCTTGGAAAAGGCTCTTATGGATACCAGGTCAATAAAAGAGGCCTCAAAACCTCTTAGACGCAGTCCAAGGTTGCTACAGACTGCCGTAACCTAGCCTGTTAACACAACGAGTGTGTTGTCCTGTACTGTGTACTGTTATATGTTGTAACCTAGTTCAATGTATATTTGAGCCGGTCAAGAGTCTCTGGAAAAGGTCCTATGACAATGAACCCATGGTTTTGGACGGATAATCCGGTGGATATGCTTATGCTATCCATAAACTCCAGAATACCTAGCGAATTGTCATAGTCGAACCCTGAGTACGGACGGACGACCGATCGGGTATTGTATTGTTTTTATGTAAGGGCGCGTGACCTAATTAAGGGCACGCGGGAAAGTTGTTGACCCATTTTCGAATGGTCACGTGAGGCGCCGGTTTGATCATGCGCAGCGATTCAAGTTCGAGTATCCCGCCATATTGTCTTATTCCTGCGAAGGAAGAAGACGTGGCCGAAGGTGGTCTTGCTCTTGTTGGAGTCTGATAGCCTGTGACAGCCATATTCCGAGGTGTGCCCTCGTTAAAAGGCACCCGCCTTTCACTGGGTAAGCAGTACTCACTGCTTATCCGGTGGATTGGGATATTTTATCCCCGAACAGCCACTTCTGTCGATGGCAGAAGAGGCCGTCCGTCTTGGCGGCGGTGCCGGTGCAAGCACCCCGCCAGAGTATGGAAGTGGTTCTCCCAAGAGTCCCACTTATACATACGACGATCAGCAATACGATGCTGATTGTGATCAAATGGATCAACAAATGAATGTTGATCAGTACTTCTCTGGAGTAGACGATAGCGACGTAGAATCGTTCTACGACGCATCCGACAACTCCAGACAAGTTAGTCCTGAACGCCGAGGCGTTCAACAACAAATTGATGTAGGTGAGCCTTATGTAGCCCCTCCATCCGAAGGTTTGAGTGGAGAACCGGCAGGAGCCCAGTCTCTTGACAGGGCTCTGATGCCACCTCCCCCTCAACTGCCGCCCCGTCTTGGTGGGAGTACCTCATTCGGTGCTTTGGGACCTGCTTCTCCGGTTGACAGGCCAATGCACCTAGAGCTGCCCTTCCCAGACAGTCCCGAATGGCATGATGTAGCCGGTCCATATGACGGACGGATGTTAGAAATTTCCGAGGAAATGCTGATACCCACCTGTTATGGGACGCCCAGAGAGGTTGACGAGCGTGTTGTCAACGCAATCTGGGAATGTGCTCATCCGCAGTGGGCTAATACCTTTCCGGAGTCCTGGTTGATGGATTACCATCAGATGGCCAAAGGATTGGTAGTCCACTTATGGTTTCGTAAAGCCGTCTGGGACGCAGAAATGGCTTTCCGAAGGAACACCTCTTATAGGCCTTCCTATGTGTCTGACAAAACGGGTTACACCGGTGTCAAGGCAGATGAGGTCTCTAGATACATAGACAGAGACCAGATCCTACTGTTAAGCACAGCGGATGAGTATGAAGCAGCAGGTAACGCTGTTGTGGATTACTGTCCAGGGGTCCCTATTACGTCTCAAACCATTGAGGCAGAAGAGGCCCGTATTGGTGTGTCTCCACTAGACAGACTCGGGGTAATACAAGACCTCGTAGTACGTCTATTGGAGAGACAGTATGCACTGGCGCATCCGGAGTTAGTACCCGGACCCGCACCCGTGCAAGTAACAGCCAAGATGGCCGATCGGATGGACCGTCTCATGTCTCCTGCTGAAGCTCCCACCTTGGGAGGCGCAGCAGTAGTACCTGAGAAGGCCCTACCTGATGCAGATGTTTCCCTTAAAACTGCTCAGTCTACCCCTACGAAGACTGAGCAAGTAAAGGAGAAAGCAGCTGGTGGAAAGGGTAAAACAACCCCCACCAAAGGTAAGGGTAAAGGGAAGCGGTCAGGAACCGAACCCTCTACCAGCACGAGTGTGGACGACAGTACCCGAACCCGTCGGGTGTCTCCACGCTCGGCCAATAAGAAGGGCGCTAAGGCTTCGGATGTCTCCGGCAATGAGACGGACGCATCCGAGCCTGGCACTTCTACTAACGGCAGATCCCGCAGGAGGAATAAGAAGAAGGTTGACCAACGCAAACCTGAACCTATCGAGGTAGACGTTCAAGCTGATAATACAGAAGCTGAACCGGCTGTCCCAACCGTAAAAGTTGAGCTCGGTGTGCCAATCGTCAAGCTACACGACGTAATGGCCGATTTGAGTGGAGACGCTCAAGATGCTGCAGCCCAGGTCCTCGCGGGTCAACAACCCGTTGTGCAACCTGTGGATGTACCATCCGACCCGGAGGGAGAGGAGCCGGTTGACCCAGTTGTGGATGTCACTCCGACTGACGAGCAAGAGGCTGCTATCTGGGCTAACGCCAATAGCAACTTTGCCGACTTCATTCCTCTACACAGGGGACACCTGAAGGGGAGTAAATCCGTATGGAGACTGCCCCCTCGGATCACCTGTGAGAGGCAGGAAGATATGGAGGAGTGGCTTCGCAAGAAGCTCTCTGATAGAAAGCCGGCCAATATGTACTGGATCTATTGGGAATTCGTTAAGAATTCGCCCAATGGTCTGTACAATTATGACCAGAAGGGCAAGCTCAAGTTTGCTCTAGATGAGTACTACGGGGAGGATCGTAAGGATTGTCCCTTCCAACGTTGTACTCAAAGTGAGGGTGAGGTTGAATTCTTCATCGAGAAAGACGCGTTCCTTCGTCATCTCGTGGAGGTTCATATGCACCAGAGGCCGGAATATGTCTGCGACCGAGAGGTTGGCAAGAAATGTGCTAAATGCACAGGATGTGTCACCCCCCGACGCGGAGACATGGTCCGGCACTATGTGACTTCGCATGGAGAGGGCCTGGAGGCAGCCATAGATCGGGTGATGAAAATTCACTCCGAACTCTATGGCAACCTTAGGGGCCTCAATGCAGAGAAGTTGGCTTCCCTCACACCGAGTACGAAGCAGTTTGCGCCTACGGTTCCTGGTACTAACCAGAAACTAAAGGCTTGGTTTGCCCAGACTCCCGGGTCCGGCAAACTAGAGTACGCTCAGGAGGAGTACGATCTGTTAAACGAATGGAGAAGCAACAAGGCCCGCCGTCGTGGTGGGGCTTATGTAACTCCATCCGGAGAACAGGTCCGAAGCCGCAGGGATTACCGCCAGGGACCCTCTGTAGCAGATAGGAAGAGACAGGCGACTGAATCTCCAAGCCGAGCCAGGTCACCACTGGAGGCGCTGGAGAGACAGACAAATGGGGGAAGGAAGAAGCCACATCTTCCATCTCCTACTGGAACTCCTTCCCATTATGGGCGAGCACCAACTCCACGAGGTGCACAGAACCCGACATTCTTTGGTGTCAGTGGACCGAGTGGCCAGTCCGCCCGGAAACACGCGCCTTTGAATGTCAAAGACCCGAAGCAGTACCCTGCTATGGGCCCACCCGGACCAGAGATGCAAATCTTTGATCAGTACGGGAGGGTCAAGCAGGAACTGCCGACAGTAGGAGGTCAAGCTCCCCGACCTACAATGAGTGCTGTGGTGAGACAACGTCCACCCGCACCATTGTTGACGGCCAAAGACCTTAGAAGGGAATTGTCACGGTTGCCCCTGGTTCAGGGATTACCAACTCAAGGCCCTTCTTCGACCACTGCTAGTGCGGTTACTACTGCGGTTGCTTCTTCGCACACGCAGGTAGCTGTCACTGCGAGTGGGTCTGGAGCACAGCCGAAGCCTCAGGGTCAGGTACCCCCACCTGGTGCTGTGGTTCATCGGCCTAAGCTGATCCAGACAGTGGAGACCTTCTTCAAGAAGGAGGACAAATTGTCTTGCAATATCCAGAGCAAACAATTTGAGACGCTACAGCACCATCTGGAAAACCTCCACCTGGACATGTATCGTCGGACCGTGTCGAGCACTCTCCAGTGTATTGACGCGATCCAGAAGTCAGAGATCAACCGAATCTCGACTCAGATCAAAGCGGATGTTGCCAAAGATAAGCAGGAAGCTGCTAATCTGCGGCAGGAGGCCCTATCCGAGAAGGAAACAGCTTCTCAGATGCTCGACCTAGAACGAGCAACGAACATGAAGAACCAGCAAAAGTTCTTCAAGGTCTTCGGAGTTATCATGGATAACTGGGACGGTACACCTGAGCATGCTTTGAAGCTGTTCGAAGCACGCAAAAAGGTGAAACTTACACCTGCTGTCCCCGCATTGGCACCTACGGATGGAACTGGTATGAACCCCCCTGTTCAGCCACTGGCTCAACAACCGGGTCCAAACCAGCCACCCGAGGAGAACATGGAACAGTAAAAAACTGTTGCATGAAGATCGGACATAATTGTGTGTCCCAGGGTTCTATTACCCATGCATTGTTGGATAAGAAACCATTTTTTTATCCAACCCGTATTGATTCGGGTACCAAACTGTACCCTAATCCGGAAACTGAAAACAGAAGGAGAAAACAAACAAGTCACTCTGGAGGAGGAGTACGAATGCTGTAAACACCATAATTGTACTGTGCCACAATGTAATGACTGTGCCTATTATAAAATCATGGACAATTTACACTAATATGGACTTTTGAACTACAAACCGGATTTACTACTACACCACTACTATTTGTGAGCTAGCACTACAGGCATCAGGGTTTAGCTACGCCCATAGAGTCCATCAACAGTCTACAACTGGATCTACTATAACCTCCAGTTAGCTAGCACTACAGGCATCAGGGTTTAGCTACACCCACCAACAAGTTTTACTATAGCACTTCAGGCATCAGGGTTCAGCTCGCCCATACCAAGCCATCAGCAGCATCCGACTCCTGTTACATCCTCCAATCATGAAAACAAGTAACTTTGTTGATATTATTATATTGTATGTAAAATTGTATTTATAACTATATAATATCTTTTATAAAGATATATTATTATATAAGGGTACCTATAAATATACTGGATCTGCGAATCCTAAAAGTTATTTAAGGTAATCCTAGACCTATAACTGTCTATATAGGTCATTCCTGGTCTCAATATATTAAGAGACTATAATTCTTCTGTAACTTGTAAATATAAAACACTAAGGTATAAACTGAGCTGCGTCTCAAAAGTATAAATATTTTTCTATAAAATAAGAGAAGGTCCAACGGATTTCTCTAAACTTAGTATTGTATTACTCAGGTTAATACCTAATTGTGTTCATATAGTATCAGAATTAATTGTCCATATCTGATCATTAATATTTAATTCACTCTGTAAAGTAGACAGAGCTGTTAATTTAAAAAGTCGAAAATTTTTTTCCGGGTTCAATAACCATAATACGATCATTGTTAACAACCACCGGTCCTTTTCAGGACCCTACTGTTGTCAAAACGTTACTATAAATCTGTGATAATTGTATATTTATCATTTATGGTTGTTATAAGCTAGTGATGGAAATAACATGAACGACACTCGATGCTATTATTGTATAATTTTTCAGAAATAGGATAGTCTTATACTATAGCCTATTTCACATCGAGCAAGTGTAATTAATACCCCTTTTTAGTATTGTAAACAATCACTTACTAGGTTATTAATACACTGCGGTTTAATTACCCCCAAGTTATTGTCTAAGGGGGGCAGTGTAGGGGTATGGTATTTTACACTTTAACGTTCATGCACCCGTGAGACTCAGACCTAGGTCCTTCGGGTGTGGTGGGGGAATCCGGATGGCAGGTGGCAGCACCTGCCTCTGGGTTCGTATCCACTACACCAGGGGGCCTACCACTCGTCCGCCACACGTCACGTGGCCGGTCTGAGTTTCGCGGGCTTTTCCCCTATATAAGGCTGGTCCTAGCCCTAGGTTCCTCAGTAGTGGTTTACCCACTGCTCAACCAGGTTGTTACCCGAAAGGGTAACCGAATGCACTAGCAGCATGTAGTCCTCTGAGGCTGTGATCGTATGTAACGCAAGCTCTGAAATAAAAGCTCGGTTGCCTACCCGGAAACTTTTCTCTCTCTTCGTTATGATTTAATCTAACTTAACGAGACGAACCACTACAATACTTATAGAAACAGCCAGAATTAGGGGATACTTATAGAAGCAGTCAGATTTAAGGGATGCCTTATTGAAGCAGCCAGAGTTACAGGCTGTCTTATAGAAGCAGCCAGAGTTAGGGGCAGCCTTATAGAAGCAGCCAGAGTTAGGGGATACTTATAGAAGCAGCCAGAGTTAGGGGCTGTCTTATAGAAGCAGCCAGAGTTAGGGAATACTTATAGAAACAGCCAGAGTTAGGGGCTGTCTTATAGAAGCAGCCAGAGTTAAGGGATGCCTTATTGAAGCAGCCAGAGTTAGAGGCTGTTTTATAGAAGCAGCCAGAGTTAGGGGCTGCCTAAAGGGCTGCATCCACTGTGACGGATAGACCATCCGTCTCCCTTCACCCGTATTTTTCTCCATAGAAATCAATGATAAATGAAACGGATGAAACCAACGGATGGCCCATCCGTCGGCAGTGGACGCACCCCTTTATTCAAGCAGCCAGAGTTAGGGGATACTTATAGAAGCAGCCAGAGTTAGGGGTTGTCTTATAGAAGCAGCCAGAGTTAGGGGATACTTATAGAAGCAGCCAGAGTTAGGGGCTGTCTCATAGAAGCAGCCAGAGTTAGGGGATACTTATAGAAGCAGTCAGAGTTAGGGGATACTTATAGAAGCAGCCAGAGTTAGGGGATACTTATACAAGCAGCCAGAGTTAGGGGATACTTATAGAAACAGCCAGAACTAGGGGATACTTATAGAAGCAGTCAGAGTTAAGGGATGCCTTATTGAAGCAGCCAGAGTTAAAGGCTGTCTTATAGAAGCAGCCAGAGTTAGGGGCTGTCTTATAGAAGCAGCCAGAGTTAGGGAATACTTATAGAAGCAGCCAGAGTTAGGGGATGCCTTATTGAAGCAGCCAGAGTTAGAAGCTGCCTTATAGAAGCAGCCAGAGTTAGGGGCTCCCTTATAGAAGCAGCCAGAGTTAGGGGATACTTATAGAAGCAGCCAGAGTTAGGGGATACTTATAGAAGCAGCCAGAGTTAGGGGCTGCCTTATAGAAGCAGCCAGAGTTAGGGGATACTTATAGAAGCAGCCAGAGTTAGGGGATACTTATAGATGCAGCCAGAGTTACGGGCTGTCTTATTGAAGCAGCCAGAGTTAGGGGATACTTATAGATGCAGCCAGAGTTAGGGGATACTTATAGAAGCAGCCAGAGTTAGGGGATACTTATAGAAGCAGCCAGAGTTAGGGGATACTTATTGAAGCAGCCAGAGTTAGGGGCTGTCTTATTGAAGCAGCCAGAGTTAGGGAATACTTATAGAAACAGCCAGAATTAGGGGATACTTATAGAAGCAGCCAGAGTTAGGGGATACTTATAGATGCAGCCAGAGTTAGGGGATACTTATAGAAGCAGCCAGAGTTAGGGGATACTTATAGAAGCAGCCAGAGTTAGGGGACACTTATAGAAGCAGCCAGAGTTAGGGGCTGTCTTATAGAAGCAGCCAGAGTTAGGGAATACTTATAGAAACAGCCAGAGTTAGGGGCTGTCTTATAGAAGCAGCCAGAGTTAAGGGATGCCTTATTGAAGCAGCCAGAGTTAGAGGCTGTCTTATAGAAGCAGCCAGAGTTAGGGGCTGCCTAAAGGGCTGCATCCACTGTGACGGATAGACCATCCGTCTCCCTTCACCCGTATTTTTCTCCATAGAAATCAATGATAAATGAAACGGATGAAACCAACGGATGGCCCATCCGTCGGCAGTGGACGCACCCCTTTATTCAAGCAGCCAGAGTTAGGGGATACTTATAGAAGCAGCCAGAGTTAGGGGTTGTCTTATAGAAGCAGCCAGAGTTAGGGGATACTTATAGAAGCAGCCAGAGTTAGGGGCTGTCTCATAGAAGCAGCCAGAGTTAGGGGATACTTATAGAAGCAGTCAGAGTTAGGGGATACTTATAGAAGCAGCCAGAGTTAGGGGATACTTATACAAGCAGCCAGAGTTAGGGGATACTTATAGAAACAGCCAGAATTAGGGGATACTTATAGAAGCAGTCAGAGTTAAGGGATGCCTTATTGAAGCAGCCAGAGTTAAAGGCTGTCTTATAGAAGCAGCCAGAGTTAGGGGCTGTCTTATAGAAGCAGCCAGAGTTAGGGAATACTTATAGAAGCAGCCAGAGTTAGGGGATGCCTTATGAAGCAGCCAGAGTTAGGGGATACTTATAGAAGCAGCCAGAGTTAGGGGCTGCCTTATAGAAGCAGTCAGAGTTAGGGGCTGCCTTATAGAAGCAGTCAGAGTTGGGGGATACTTATAGATGCAGCCAGAGTTAGGGGCTGTCTTATAGAAGCAGCCAGAGTTAGGGGATACTTATTAAAGCAGCCAGCATTAGGGGATGCCTTATAGAAGCAACCAGAGATAGGGGCTGCCTTATAGAAGCAGTCAGAGTTAGGGGATGCCTTGTTGAAGCAGCCAGAGTTAGGGGATACTTATAAAAGCAGCCAGAGTTAGGGGATGCCTTATAGAGGCAGTCAGAGTTAGGGGCTGCCTTATAGAAGCAGCCAGAGTTAGGGGATACTTATAGAAGCAGCCAGAGTTAGGGGCTGTCTTATAGAAGCAGCCAGAGTTAGGGAATACTTATAGAAGCAGCCAGAGTTAGGGGATACTTATAGATGCAGCCAGAGTTAGGGGATACTTATAGAAGCAGCCAGAGTTAGGGGCAGCCTTATAGAAGCAGCCAGAATTAGGGGATACTTATAGAAGCAGTCAGATTTAAGGGATGCCTTATTGAAGCAGCCAGAGTTACAGGCTGTCTTATAGAAGCAGCCAGAGTTAGGGGCAGCCTTATAGAAGCAGCCAGAGTTAGGGGATACTTATAGAAGCAGCCAGAGTTAGGGGCTGTCTTATAGAAGCAGCCAGAGTTACGGGATACTTATAGAAGCAGCCAGAGTTAGGGGCTGCCTTCTAGAAGCAGCCAGAGTTAGGGGCAGCCTTATAGAAGCAGCCAGAGTTAGGGGATACTTATAGAAGCAGCCAGAGTTAGGGGCTGTCTTATAGAAGCAGCCAGAGTTAGGGAATACTTATAGAAACAGCCAGAGTTAGGGGCTGTCTTATAGAAGCAGCCGGAGTTAAGGGATGCCTTATTGAAGCAGCCAGAGTTAGAGGCTGTCTTATAGAAGCAGCCAGAGTTAGGGGATACTTATAGAAGCAGCCAGAGTTAGGGGCTGCCTTATTCAAGCAGCTAGAGTTAGGGGATACTTATAGAAGCAGCCAGAGTTAGGGGCTGCCTTATAGAAGCAGCCAGAGTTAGGGGATACTTATAGAAGCAGCCAGAGTTAGGGGCTGCCTTATAGAAGCAGCCAGAGTTAGAGGCTGTCTTATAGAAGCAGCCAGAGTTAGGGGATACTTATAGAAGCAGCCAGAGTTAGGGGCTGCCTTATAGAAGCAGCCAAAGTTAGGGGATACTTATAGAAGCAGCCAGAGTTAGGGGATACTTATAGAAACAGCCAGAATTAGGGGATACTTATAGAAGCAGCCAGAGTTAGGGGCTGTCTTATTGAAGCAGCCAGAGTTAGGGGATACTTATAGATGCAGCCAGAGTTAGGGGATACTTATAGAAGCAGCCAGAGTTAGGGGATACTTATAGAAGCAGCCAGAGTTAGGGGATACTTATTGAAGCAGCCAGAGTTAGGGGCTGTCTTATTGAAGCATCCAGAGTTAGGGAATACTTATAGAAACAGCCAGAATTAGGGGATACTTATAGAAGCAGTCAGATTTAAGGGATGCCTTATTGAAGCAGCCAGAGTTACAGGCTGTCTTATAGAAGCAGCCAGAGTTAGGGGCAGCCTTATAGAAGCAGCCAGAGTTAGGGGACACTTATAGAAGTAGCCAGAGTTAGGGGCTGTCTTATAGAAGCAGCCAGAGTTAGGGAATACTTATAGAAACAGCCAGAGTTAGGGGCTGTCTAATAGAAGCAGCCAGAGTTAAGGGATGCCTTATTGAAGCAGCCAGAGTTAGAGGCTGTCTTATAGAAGCAGCCAGAGTTAGGGGCTGCCTAAAGGGCTGCATCCACTGTGACGGATAGACCATCCGTCTCCCTTCACCCGTATTTTTCTCCATAGAAATCAATGATAAATGAAACGGATGAAACCAACGGATGGCCCATCCGTCGGCAGTGGACGCACCCCTTTATTCAAGCAGCCAGAGTTAGGGGATACTTATAGAAGCAGCCAGAGTTAGGGGTTGTCTTATAGAAGCAGCCAGAGTTAGGGGATACTTATAGAAGCAGCCAGAGTTAGGGGCTGTCTCATAGAAGCAGCCAGAGTTAGGGGATACTTATAGAAGCAGTCAGAGTTAGGGGATACTTATAGAAGCAGCCAGAGTTAGGGGATACTTATACAAGCAGTCAGAGTTAGGGGATACTTATAGAACCAGCCAGAATTAGGGGATACTTATAGAAGCGGTCAGAGTTAAGGGATGCCTTATTGAAGCAGCCAGAGTTAAAGGCTGTCTTATAGAAGCAGCCAGAGTTAGGGGCTGTCTTATAGAAGCAGCCAGAGTTAGGGAATACTTATAGAAGCAGCCAGAGTTAGGGGATGCCTTATTGAAGCAGCCAGAGTTAGGGGCTGCCTTTTAGAAGCAGCCAGAGTTACGGGATACTTATAGAAGCAGCCAGAGTTAGGGGCTGCCTTCTAGAAGCAGCCAGAGTTAGGGGCTCCCTTATAGAAGCAGCCAGAGTTAGGGGACACTTATAGAGGCAGCCAGAGTTAGGGGATACTTATAGAAGCAGCCAGAGTTAGGGGCTGCCTTATAGAAGCAGCCAGAGTTAGGGGATACTTATAGAAGCAGCCAGAGTTAGGGGATACTTATAGATGCAGCCAGAGTTAGGGGCTGTCTTATTGAAGCAGACAGAGTTAGGGGATACTTATAGAAGCAGCCAGAGTTAGGGGATACTTATAGAAGCAGCCAGAGTTAGGGGCTGTCTTATTGAAGCAGCCAGAGTTAGGGAATACTTATAGAAACAGCCAGAGTTAGGGGCTGTCTTATAGAAGCAGCCAGAGTTAAGGGATGCCTTATTGAAGCAGCCAGAGTTAGAGGCTGTCTTATAGAAGCAGCCAGAGTTAGGGGCTGCCTAAAGGGCTGCATCCACTGTGACGGATAGACCATCCGTCTCCCTTCACCCGTATTTTTCTCCATAGAAATCAATGATAAATGAAACGGATGAAACCAACGGATGGCCCATCCGTCGGCAGTGGACGCACCCCTTTATTCAAGCAGCCAGAGTTAGGGGATACTTATAGAAGCAGCCAGAGTTAGGGGTTGTCTTATAGAAGCAGCCAGAGTTAGGGGCTGTCTTATAGAAGCAGCCAGAGTTAGGGGCTGTCTTATAGAAGCAGCCAGAGTTAGGGGATACTTATAGAAGCAGCCAGAGTTAGGGGCTGCCTTATAGAAGCAGTCAGAATTAGGGGCTGCCTTATAGAAGCAGTCAGAGTTGGGGGATACTTATAGATGCAGCCAGAGTTAGGGGCTGTCTTATAGAAGCAGCCAGAGTTAGGGGATACTTATTGAAGCAGCCAGCATTAGGGGATGCCTTATAGAAGCAACCAGAGATAGGGGCTGCCTTATAGAAGCAGTCAGAGTTAGGGGATGCCTTGTTGAAGCAGCCAGAGTTAAAGGCTGTCTTATAGAAGCAGCCAGAGTTAGGGGCTGTCTTATAGAAGCAGCCAGAGTTAGGGGATACTTATAGAAGCAGCCAGAGTTAGGGGCTGCCTTATAGAAGCAGTCAGAATTAGGGGCTGCCTTATAGAAGCAGTCAGAGTTGGGGGATACTTGTAGATGCAGCCAGAGTTAGGGGCTGTCTTATAGAAGCAGCCAGAGTTAGGGGATACTTATTGAAGCAGCCAGCATTAGGGGATGCCTTATAGAAGCAACCAGAGATAGGGGCTGCCTTATAGAAGCAGTCAGAGTTAGGGGATGCCTTGTTGAAGCAGCCAGAGTTAAAGGCTGTCTTATACAAGCAGCCAGAGTTAGGGGATACTTATAGAACCAGCCAGAATTAGGGGATACTTATAGAAGCAGTCAGAGTTAAGGGATGCCTTATTGAAGCAGCCAGAGTTAAAGGCTGTCTTATAGAAGCAGCCAGAGTTAGGGGCTGTCTTATAGAAGCAGCCAGAGTTAGGGAATACTTATAGAAGCAGCCAGAGTTAGGGGATGCCTTATTGAAGCAGCCAGAGTTAGGGGCTGCCTTTTAGAAGCAGCCAGAGTTACGGGATACTTATAGAAGCAGCCAGAGTTAGGGGCTGCCTTCTAGAAGCAGCCAGAGTTAGGGGCTCCCTTATAGAAGCAGCCAGAGTTAGGGGATACTTATAGAGGCAGCCAGAGTTAGGGGATACTTATAGAAGCAGCCAGAGTTAGGGGATACTTATAGAAGCAGCCAGAGTTAGGGGCTGCCTTATAGAAGCAGCCAGAGTTAGGGGATACTTATAGAAGCAGCCAGAGTTAGGGGCTGTCTTATAGAAGCAGCCAGAGTTAGGGGATATTTATAGAAACAGCCAGAGTTAGGGGATACCTTATAGAAGCAGCCAGAGTTAGGGGATGCCTTATTGAAGCAGCCAGAGTAAGGGGCTGCCTTATAGAAGCAGCCAGAGTTAGGGGCTGTCTTATAGAAGCAGCCAGAGTTAGGGGCTGTCTTATAGAAGCAGCCAGGGATAGGGGCTGCCTTATAGAAGCAGTCAGAGTTAGGGGCTGCCTTATAGAAGCAGTCAGAGTTAGGGGATACTTATAGAAGCAGCCAGAGTTAGGGGATACTTATAGAAGCAGCCAGAGTTAGGGGTTGTCTTATAGAAGCAGCCAGAGTTAGGGGCTGTCTTATAGAAGCAGCCAGAGTTAGGGGCTGTCTTATAGAAGCAGCCAGAGTTAGGGGATACTTATAGAAGCAGCCAGAGTTAGGGGATGCCTTATGAAGCAGCCAGAGTTAGGGGCTGCCTTATAGAAGCAGCCAGAGTTACGGAATACTTATAGAAGCAGCCAGAGTTAGGGGCTGCCTTCTAGAAGCAGCCAGAGTTAGGGGCTCCCTTATAGAAGCAGCCAGAGTTAGGGGATACTTATAGAAGCAGCCAGAGTTAGGGGATACTTATAGAAGCAGCCAGAGTTAGGGGCTGCCTTATAGAAGCAGCCAGAGTTAGGGGATACTTATAGAAGCAGCCAGAGTTAGGGGATACTTATAGATGCAGCCAGAGTTAGGGGCTGTCTTATTGAAGCAGCCAGAGTTAGGGGATACTTATAGATGCAGCCCGAGTTAGGGGATACTTATAGAAGCAGCCAGAGTTAGGGGATACTTATAGAAGCAGCCAGAGTTAGGGGATACTTATTGAAGCAGCCAGAGTTAGGGGCTCTCTTATCGAAGCAGCCAGAGTTAGGGAATACTTATAGAAACAGCCAGAATTAGGGGATACTTATAGAAGCAGTCAGATTTAAGGGATGCCTTATTGAAGCAGCCAGAGTTACAGGCTGTCTTATAGAAGCAGCCAGAGTTAGGGCTTCCTTATAGAAGCAGCCAGAGTTAGGGGATACTTATAGAAGCAGCCAGAGTTAGGGGATACTTATAGAAGCAGCCAGAGTTAGGGGCTGCCTTATAGAAGCAGCCAGAGTTAGGGGATACTTATAGAAACAGTAAGAGTTAGGGGCTGTCTTATAGAAGCAGCCAGAGTTAAGGGATGCCTTATTGAAGCAGCCAGAGTTAGAGGCTGTCTTATAGAAGCAGCCAGAGTTAGGGGCTGCCTAAAGGGCTGCATCCACTGTGACGGATAGACCATCCGTCTCCCTTCACCCGTATTTTTCTCCATAGAAATCAATGATAAATGAAACGGATGAAACCAACGGATGGCCCATCCGTCGGCAGTGGACGCACCCCTTTATTCAAGCAGCCAGAGTTAGGGGATACTTATAGAAGCAGCCAGAGTTAGGGGTTGTCTTATAGAAGCAGCCAGAGTTAGGGGATACTTATAGAAGCAGCCAGAGTTAGGGGCTGTCTCATAGAAGCAGCCAGAGTTAGGGGATACTTATAGAAGCAGTCAGAGTTAGGGGATACTTATAGAAGCAGCCAGAGTTAGGGGATACTTATACAAGCAGCCAGAGTAAGGGGCTGCCTTATAGAAGCAGCCAGAGTTAGGGGCTGTCTTATAGAAGCAGCCAGAGTTAGGCGCTGTCTTATAGAAGCAGCCAGGGATAGGGGCTGCCTTATAGAAGCAGTCAGAGTTAGGGGCTGCCTTATAGAAGCAGTCAGAGTTAGGGGATACTTATAGAAGCAGCCAGAGTTAGGGGATACTTATAGAAGCAGCCAGAGTTAGGGGTTGTCTTATAGAAGCAGCCAGAGTTAGGGGCTGTCTTATAGAAGCAGCCAGAGTTAGGGGCTGTCTTATAGAAGCAGCCAGAGTTAGGGGATACTTATAGAAGCAGCCAGAGTTAGGGGCTGCCTTATAGAAGCAGTCAGAATTAGGGGCTGCCTTATAGAAGCAGTCAGAGTTGGGGGATACTTATAGATGCAGCCAGAGTTAGGGGCTGTCTTATAGAAGCAGCCAGAGTTAGGGGATACTTATTGAAGCAGCCAGCTTTAGGGGCTGCCTTATAGAAGCAGCCAGAGTTAGGGGATACTTATAGAAGCAGCCAGAGTTAGGGGATACTTATAGATGCAGCCAGAGTTAGGGGCTGTCTTATTGAAGCAGACACAGTTAGGGGATACTTATAGAAGCAGCCAGAGTTAGGGGATACTTATTGAAGCAGCCAGAGTTAGGGGCTGTCTTATTGAAGCAGCCAGAGTTAGGGAATACTTATAGAAACAGCCAGAATTAGGGGATACTTATAGAAGCAGTCAGATTTAAGGGATGCCTTATTGAAGCAGCCAGAGTTACAGGCTGTCTTATAGAAGCAGCCAGAGTTAGGGGCAGCCTTATAGAAGCAGCCAGAGTTAGGGGATACTTATAGAAGCAGCCAGAGTTAGGGGCTGTCTTATAGAAGCAGCCAGAGTTAGGGAATACTTATAGAAACAGCCAGAGTTAGGGGCTGTCTTATAGAAGCAGCCAGAGTTAAGGGATGCCTTATTGAAGCAGCCAGAGTTAGAGGCTGTCTTATAGAAGCAGCCAGAGTTAGGGGCTGCCTAAAGGGCTGCATCCACTGTGACGGATAGACCATCCGTCTCCCTTCACCCGTATTTTTCTCCATAGAAATCAATGATAAATGAAACGGATGAAACCAACGGATGGCCCATCCGTCGGCAGTGGACGCACCCCTTTATTCAAGCAGCCAGAGTTAGGGGATACTTATAGAAGCAGCCAGAGTTAGGGGTTGTCTTATAGAAGCAGCCAGAGTTAGGGGATACTTATAGAAGCAGCCAGAGTTAGGGGCTGTCTCATAGAAGCAGCCAGAGTTAGGGGATACTTATAGAAGCAGTCAGAGTTAGGGGATACTTATAGAAGCAGCCAGAGTTAGGGGATACTTATACAAGCAGCCAGAGTAAGGGGCTGCCTTATAGAAGCAGCCAGAGTTAGGGGCTGTCTTATAGAAGCAGCCAGAGTTAGGCGCTGTCTTATAGAAGCAGCCAGGGATAGGGGCTGCCTTATAGAAGCAGTCAGAGTTAGGGGCTGCCTTATAGAAGCAGTCAGAGTTAGGGGATACTTATAGAAGCAGCCAGAGTTAGGGGATACTTATAGAAGCAGCCAGAGTTAGGGGTTGTCTTATAGAAGCAGCCAGAGTTAGGGGCTGTCTTATAGAAGCAGCCAGAGTTAGGGGCTGTCTTATAGAAGCAGCCAGAGTTAGGGGATACTTATAGAAGCAGCCAGAGTTAGGGGCTGCCTTATAGAAGCAGTCAGAATTAGGGGCTGCCTTATAGAAGCAGTCAGAGTTGGGGGATACTTATAGATGCAGCCAGAGTTAGGGGCTGTCTTATAGAAGCAGCCAGAGTTAGGGGATACTTATTGAAGCAGCCAGCTTTAGGGGCTGCCTTATAGAAGCAGCCAGAGTTAGGGGATACTTATAGAAGCAGCCAGAGTTAGGGGATACTTATAGATGCAGCCAGAGTTAGGGGCTGTCTTATTGAAGCAGACACAGTTAGGGGATACTTATAGAAGCAGCCAGAGTTAGGGGATACTTATTGAAGCAGCCAGAGTTAGGGGCTGTCTTATTGAAGCAGCCAGAGTTAGGGAATACTTATAGAAACAGCCAGAATTAGGGGATACTTATAGAAGCAGTCAGATTTAAGGGATGCCTTATTGAAGCAGCCAGAGTTACAGGCTGTCTTATAGAAGCAGCCAGAGTTAGGGGCAGCCTTATAGAAGCAGCCAGAGTTAGGGGATACTTATAGAAGCAGCCAGAGTTAGGGGCTGTCTTATAGAAGCAGCCAGAGTTAGGGAATACTTATAGAAACAGCCAGAGTTAGGGGCTGTCTTATAGAAGCAGCCAGAGTTAAGGGATGCCTTATTGAAGCAGCCAGAGTTAGAGGCTGTCTTATAGAAGCAGCCAGAGTTAGGGGCTGCCTAAAGGGCTGCATCCACTGTGACGGATAGACCATCCGTCTCCCTTCACCCGTATTTTTCTCCATAGAAATCAATGATAAATGAAACGGATGAAACCAACGGATGGCCCATCCGTCGGCAGTGGACGCACCCCTTTATTCAAGCAGCCAGAGTTAGGGGATACTTATAGAAGCAGCCAGAGTTAGGGGTTGTCTTATAGAAGCAGCCAGAGTTAGGGGATACTTATAGAAGCAGCCAGAGTTAGGGGCTGTCTCATAGAAGCAGCCAGAGTTAGGGGATACTTATAGAAGCAGTCAGAGTTAGGGGATACTTATAGAAGCAGCCAGAGTTAGGGGATACTTATACAAGCAGCCAGAGTTAGGGGATACTTATAGAAACAGCCAGAATTAGGGGATACTTATAGAAGCAGTCAGAGTTAAGGGATGCCTTATTGAAGCAGCCAGAGTTAAAGGCTGTCTTATAGAAGCAGCCAGAGTTAGGGGCTGTCTTATAGAAGCAGCCAGAGTTAGGGAATACTTATAGAAGCAGCCAGAGTTAGGGGATGCCTTATGAAGCAGCCAGAGTTAGGGGCTGCCTTATAGAAGCAGCCAGAGTTACGGAATACTTATAGAAGCAGCCAGAGTTAGGGGCTGCCTTCTAGAAGCAGCCAGAGTTAGGGGCTCCCTTATAGAAGCAGCCAGAGTTAGGGGATACTTATAGAAGCAGCCAGAGTTAGGGGATACTTATAGAAGCAGCCAGAGTTAGGGGCTGCCTTATAGAAGCAGCCAGAGTTAGGGGATACTTATAGAAGCAGCCAGAGTTAGGGGATACTTATAGATGCAGCCAGAGTTAGGGGCTGTCTTATTGAAGCAGCCAGAGTTAGGGGATACTTATAGATGCAGCCAGAGTTAGGGGATACTTATAGAAGCAGCCAGAGTTAGGGGATACTTATAGAAGCAGCCAGAGTTAGGGGATACTTATTGAAGCAGCCAGAGTTAGGGGCTCTCTTATCGAAGCAGCCAGAGTTAGGGAATACTTATAGAAACAGCCAGAATTAGGGGATACTTATAGAAGCAGTCAGATTTAAGGGATGCCTTATTGAAGCAGCCAGAGTTACAGGCTGTCTTATAGAAGCAGCCAGAGTTAGGGCTTCCTTATAGAAGCAGCCAGAGTTAGGGGATACTTATAGAAGCAGCCAGAGTTAGGGGATACTTATAGAAGCAGCCAGAGTTAGGGGCTGCCTTATAGAAGCAGCCAGAGTTAGGGGATACTTATAGAAACAGTAAGAGTTAGGGGCTGTCTTATAGAAGCAGCCAGAGTTAAGGGATGCCTTATTGAAGCAGCCAGAGTTAGAGGCTGTCTTATAGAAGCAGCCAGAGTTAGGGGCTGCCTAAAGGGCTGCATCCACTGTGACGGATAGACCATCCGTCTCCCTTCACCCGTATTTTTCTCCATAGAAATCAATGATAAATGAAACGGATGAAACCAACGGATGGCCCATCCGTCGGCAGTGGACGCACCCCTTTATTCAAGCAGCCAGAGTTAGGGGATACTTATAGAAGCAGCCAGAGTTAGGGGTTGTCTTATAGAAGCAGCCAGAGTTAGGGGATACTTATAGAAGCAGCCAGAGTTAGGGGCTGTCTCATAGAAGCAGCCAGAGTTAGGGGATACTTATAGAAGCAGTCAGAGTTAGGGGATACTTATAGAAGCAGCCAGAGTTAGGGGATACTTATACAAGCAGCCAGAGTTAGGGGATACTTATAGAAACAGCCAGAATTAGGGGATACTTATAGAAGCAGTCAGAGTTAAGGGATGCCTTATTGAAGCAGCCAGAGTTAAAGGCTGTCTTATAGAAGCAGCCAGAGTTAGGGGCTGTCTTATAGAAGCAGCCAGAGTTAGGGAATACTTATAGAAGCAGCCAGAGTAAGGGGATGCCTTATGAAGCAGCCAGAGTTAGGGGCTGCCTTATAGAAGCAGCCAGAGTTACGGAATACTTATAGAAGCAGCCAGAGTTAGGGGCTGCCTTCTAGAAGCAGCCAGAGTTAGGGGCTCCCTTATAGAAGCAGCCAGAGTTAGGGGATACTTATAGAAGCAGCCAGAGTTAGGGGATACTTATAGAAGCAGCCAGAGTTAGGGGCTGCCTTATAGAAGCAGCCAGAGTTAGGGGATACTTATAGAAGCAGCCAGAGTTAGGGGATACTTATAGATGCAGCCAGAGTTAGGGGCTGTCTTATTGAAGCAGCCAGAGTTAGGGGATACTTATAGATGCAGCCAGAGTTAGGGGATACTTATAGAAGCAGCCAGAGTTAGGGGATACTTATAGAAGCAGCCAGAGTTAGGGGATACTTATTGAAGCAGCCAGAGTTAGGGGCTCTCTTATTGAAGCAGCCAGAGTTAGGGAATACTTATAGAAACAGCCAGAATTAGGGGATACTTATAGAAGCAGTCAGATTTAAGGGATGCCTTATTGAAGCAGCCAGAGTTACAGGCTGTCTTATAGAAGCAGCCAGAGTTAGGGCTTCCTTATAGAAGCAGCCAGAGTTAGGGAATACTTATAGAAACAGTAAGAGTTAGGGGCTGTCTTATAGAAGCAGCCAGAGTTAAGGGATGCCTTATTGAAGCAGCCAGAGTTAGAGGCTGTCTTATAGAAGCAGCCAGAGTTAGAGGCTGCCTAAAGGGCTGCATCCACTGTGACGGATAGACCATCCGTCTCCCTTCACCCGTATTTTTCTCCATAGAAATCAATGATAAATGAAACGGATGAAACCAACGGATGGCCCATCCGTCGGCAGTGGACGCACCCCTTTATTCAAGCAGCCAGAGTTAGGGGATACTTATAGAAGCAGCCAGAGTTAGGGGTTGTCTTATAGAAGCAGCCAGAGTTAGGGGATACTTATAGAAGCAGCCAGAGTTAGGGGCTGTCTCATAGAAGCAGCCAGAGTTAGGGGATACTTATAGAAGCAGTCAGAGTTAGGGGATACTTATAGAAGCAGCCAGAGTTAGGGGATACTTATACAAGCAGCCAGAGTTAGGGGATACTTATAGAAACAGCCAGAATTAGGGGATACTTATAGAAGCAGTCAGAGTTAAGGGATGCCTTATTGAAGCAGCCAGAGTTAAAGGCTGTCTTATAGAAGCAGCCAGAGTTAGGGGCTGTCTTATAGAAGCAGCCAGAGTTAGGGAATACTTATAGAAGCAGCCAGAGTTAGGGGATACTTATAGATGCAGCCAGAGTTAGGGGCTGTCTTATTGAAGCAGCCAGAGTTAGGGGATACTTATAGATGCAGCCAGAGTTAGGGGATACTTATAGAAGCAGCCAGAGTTAGGGGATACTTATAGAAGCAGCCAGAGTTAGGGGATACTTATTGAAGCAGCCAGAGTTAGGGGCTCTCTTATTGAAGCAGCCAGAGTTAGGGAATACTTATAGAAACAGCCAGAATTAGGGGATACTTATAGAAGCAGTCAGATTTAAGGGATGCCTTATTGAAGCAGCCAGAGTTACAGGCTGTCTTATAGAAGCAGCCAGAGTTAGGGCTTCCTTATAGAAGCAGCCAGAGTTAGGGGATACTTATAGAAGCAGCCAGAGTTAGGGGATACTTATAGAAGCAGCCAGAGTTAGGGGCTGCCTTATAGAAGCAGCCAGAGTTAGGGGATACTTATAGAAGCAGCCAGAGTTAGGGGCTGTCTTATAGAAGCAGCCAGAGTTAGGGGATATTTATAGAAACAGCCAGAGTTAGGGGATACCTTATAGAAGCAGCCAGAGTTAGGGGATGCCTTATTGAAGCAGCCAGAGTAAGGGGCTGCCTTATAGAAGCAGCCAGAGTTAGGGGCTGTCTTATAGAAGCAGCCAGAGTTAGGGGCTGTCTTATAGAAGCAGCCAGGGATAGGGGCTGCCTTATAGAAGCAGTCAGAGTTAGGGGCTGCCTTATAGAAGCAGTCAGAGTTAGGGGATACTTATAGAAGCAGCCAGAGTTAGGGGATACTTATAGAAGCAGCCAGAGTTAGGGGTTGTCTTATAGAAGCAGCCAGAGTTAGGGGCTGTCTTATAGACGCAGCCAGAGTTAGGGGCTGTCTTATAGAAGCAGCCAGAGTTAGGGGATACTTATAGAAGCAGCCAGAGTTAGGGGCTGCCTTATAGAAGCAGTCAGAATTAGGGGCTGCCTTATAGAAGCAGTCAGAGTTGGGGGATACTTATAGATGCAGCCAGAGTTAGGGGCTGTCTTATAGAAGCAGCCAGAGTTAGGGGATACTTATTGAAGCAGCCAGCATTAGGGGATGCCTTATAGAAGCAACCAGAGATAGGGGCTGCCTTATAGAAGCAGTCAGAGTTAGGGGATGCCTTGTTGAAGCAGCCAGAGTTAGGGGATACTTATAAAAGCAGCCAGAGTTAGGGGATGCCTTATAGAGGCAGTCAGAGTTAGGGGCTGCCTTATAGAAGCAGCCAGAGTTAGGGGATACTTATAGAAACAGCCAGAGTTAGGGGCTGTCTTATAGAAGCAGCCAGAGTTAGGGAATACTTATAGAAGCAGCCAGAGTTAGGGGATACTTATAGAAGCGGCCAGAGTTAGGGGATACTTATTGAAGCAGCCAGAGTTAGAGGCTGTCTTATAGAAGTAGCCAGAGTTAGGGGCTGCCTTATAGAAGCAGCCAGAGTTAGGGGATACTTATAGAAGCAGTCAGAGTTAGGGGATGCCTTGTTGAAGCAGCCAGAGTTAGGGGATACTTATAAAAGCAGCCAGAGTTAGGGGATGCCTTATAGAGGCAGTCAGAGTTAGGGGCTGCCTTATAGAAGCAGCCAGAGTTAGGGGATACTTATAGAAGCAGCCAGAGTTAGGGGCTGTCTTATAGAAGCAGCCAGAGTTAGGGAATACTTATAGAAGCAGTCAGAGTTAGGGGATACTTATAGATGCAGCCAGAGTTAGGGAATACTTATAGAAGCAGTCAGAGTTAGGGGATACTTATAGATGCAGCCAGAGTTAGGGGATACTTATAGAAGCAGCCAGAGTTAGGGGATACTTATAGAAGCAGCCAGAGTTAGGGGATACTTATTGAAGCAGCCAGAGTTAGGGGCTGTCTTATTGAAGCAGCCAGAGTTAGGGAATACTTATAGAAACAGTCAGAATTAGGACATACTTATAGAAGCAGTCAGATTTAAGGGATGCCTTATTGAAGCAGCCAGAGTTACAGGCTGTCTTATAGAAGCAGCCAGAGTTAGGGGCAGCCTTATAGAAGCAGCCAGAGTTAGGGGATACTTATAGAAGCAGCCAGAGTTAGGGGCTGTCTTATAGAAGCAGCCAGAGTTAGGGAATACTTAAAGAAACAGCCAGAGTTAGGGGCTGTCTTATAGAAGCAGCCGGAGTTAAGGGATGCCTTATTGAAGCAGCCGGAGTTAGAGGCTGTCTTATAGAAGCAGCCAGAGTTAGGGGATACTTATAGAAGCAGCCAGAGTTAGGGGCTGCCTTATTCAAGCAGCTAGAGTTAGGGGATACTTATAGAAGCAGCCAGAGTTAGGGGCTGCCTTATAGAAGCAGCCAGAGTTAGGGGATACTTATAGAAGCAGCCAGAGTTAGGGGCTGCCTTATAGAAGCAGCCAGAGTTAGAGGCTGTCTTATAGAAGCAGCCAGAGTTAGGGGATACTTATAGAAGCAGCCAGAGTTAGGGGCTGCCTTATAGAAGCAGCCAGAGTTAGGGGATACTTATAGAAGCAGCCAGAGTTAGGGGATACTTATAGAAACAGCCAGAATTAGGGGATACTTATAGAAGCAGCCAGAGTTAGGGGATACTTATAGATGCAGCCAGAGTTAGGGGCTGTCTTATTGAAGCAGCCAGAGTTAGGGGATACTTATAGATGCAGCCAGAGTTAGGGGATACTTATAGAAGCAGCCAGAGTTAGGGGATACTTATAGAAGCAGCCAGAGTTAGGGGATACTTATTGAAGCAGCCAGAGTTAGGGGCTGTCTTATTGAAGCAGCCAGAGTTAGGGAATACTTATAGAAACAGCCAGAATAAGGGGATACTTATAGAAGCAGTCAGATTTAAGGGATGCCTTATTGAAGCAGCCAGAGTTACAGGCTGTCTTATAGAAGCAGCCAGAGTTAGGGGCAGCCTTATAGAAGCAGCCAGAGTTAGGGGACACTTATAGAAGCAGCCAGAGTTAGGGGCTGTCTTATAGAAGCAGCCAGAGTTAGGGAATACTTATAGAAACAGCCAGAGTTAGGGGCTGTCTTATAGAAGCAGCCAGAGTTAAGGGATGCCTTATTGAAGCAGCCAGAGTTAGAGGCTGTCTTATAGAAGCAGCCAGAGTTAGGGGCTGCCTAAAGGGCTGCATCCACTGTGACGGATAGACCATTCGTCTCCCTTCACCCGTATTTTTCTCCATAGAAATCAATGATAAATGAAACGGATGAAACCAACGGATGGCCCATCCGTTGGCAGTGGACGCACCCCTTTATTCAAGCAGCCAGAGTAAGGGGATACTTATAGAAGCAGCCAGAGTTAGGGGTTGTCTTATAGAAGCAGCCAGAGTTAGGGGATACTTATAGAAGCAGCCAGAGTTAGGGGCTGTCTCATAGAAGCAGCCAGAGTTAGGGGATACTTATAGAAGCAGTCAGAGTTAGGGGATACTTATAGAAGCAGCCAGAGTTAGGGGATACTTATACAAGCAGCCAGAGTTAGGGGATACTTATAGAACCAGCCAGAATAAGGGGATACTTATAGAAGCAGTCAGAGTTAAGGGATGCCTTATTGAAGCAGCCAGAGTTAAAGGCTGTCTTATAGAAGCAGCCAGAGTTAGGGGCTGTCTTATAGAAGCAGCCAGAGTTAGGGAATACTTATAGAAGCAGCCAGAGTTAGGGGATGCCTTATTGAAGCAGCCAGAGTTAGGGGCTGCCTTCTAGAAGCAGCCAGAGTTAGGGGCTCCCTTATAGAAGCAGCCAGAGTTAGGGGATACTTATAGAGGCAGCCAGAGTTAGGGGATACTTATAGAAGCAGCCAGAGTTAGGGGCTGCCTTATAGAAGCAGCCAGAGTTAGGGGATACTTATAGAAGCAGCCAGAGTTAGGGGATACTTATAGATGCAGCCAGAGTTAGGGGCTGTCTTATTGAAGCAGACAGAGTTAGGGGATACTTATAGATGCAGCCAGAGTTAGGGGATACTTATAGAAGCAGCCAGAGTTAGGGGATACTTATAGAAGCAGCCAGAGTTAGGGGATACTTATTGAAGCAGCCAGAGTTAGGGGCTGTCTTATTGAAGCAGCCAGAGTTAGGGAATACTTATAGAAACAGCCAGAATTAGGGGATACTTATAGAAGCAGTCAGATTTAAGGGATGCCTTATTGAAGCAGCCAGAGTTACAGGCTGTCTTATAGAAGCAGCCAGAGTTAGGGGCAGCCTTATAGAAGCAGCCAGAGTTAGGGGATACTTATAGAAGCAGCCAGAGTTAGGGAATACTTATAGAAGCAGCCAGAGTTAGGGGCTGCCTTATAGAAGCAGCCAGAGTTAGGGGATACTTATAGAAGCAGCCAGAGTTAGGGGATACTTATAGATGCAGCCAGAGTTAGGGGCTGTCTTATTGAAGCAGCCAGAGTAAGGGGATACTTATAGATGCAGCCAGAGTTAGGGGATACTTATAGAAGCAGCCAGAGTTAGGGGATACTTATAGAAGCAGCCAGAGTTAGGGGATACTTATTGAAGCAGCCAGAGTTAGGGGCTGTCTTATTGAAGCAGCCAGAGTTAGGGAATACTTATAGAAACAGCCAGAATTAGGGGATACTTATAGAAGCAGTCAGATTTAAGGGATGCCTTATTGAAGCAGCCAGAGTTACAGGCTGTCTTATAGAAGCAGCCAGAGTTAGGGGCAGCCTTATAGAAGCAGCCAGAGTTAGGGAATACTTATAGAAACAGCCAGAGTTAGGGAATACTTATAGAAGCAGCCAGAGTTAGGGGATGCCTTATTGAAGCAGCCAGAGTTAGGGGCTGCCTTATAGAAGCAGCCAGAGTTACGGGATACTTATAGAAGCAGCCAGAGTTAGGGGCTGCCTTCTAGAAGCAGCCAGAGTTAGGGGCTCCCTTATAGAAGCAGCCAGAGTTAGGGGATACTTATAGAAGCAGCCAGAGTTAGGGGATACTTATAGAAGCAGTCAGAGTTAGGGGATACTTATAGAAACAGCCAGATTTGGGGGCTGCCTTATAGAAGCAGCCAGAGTTAGGGGATACTTATAGAAACAGCCAGGAACTCTTTTAGATTTCATTTCAGATTTTCTTTTACTGAGACCTGAAATTCCCACAAAAGTCAGCCTGTAAACAATCTTCTCTGACACCTTGTGGGATTTGTACACTCCTGAAGGCTCTTCATAATTCATTAATTAGTGTTGGAGGAACATACTTAACGTTGAGGGGCCTGACACTCCACATATATGCATTGCAAAAAAGGTGTTTAGATCCTAAACACATTTCCAAACATAATCTTGCAAGGTTTTTGTAAGCACATTATCCTCCTGAACACATGTAAAATGTTCAGAAGTATGATATGTTTAACCAATATGGGCTTAGATTTCAAAGTGTTTAGGTTTATTTATTTTTCAGATTTTAAGAATTCTGCTTAGATTATGTTTTCAGTGAGTTTATATTGTGTTTAGGAATTGGCTTGGGAATATATTTAGGTCATTGCGGACCCAATGTTATCCATGCCCACACACTGGAGGGATTCCTTAGGTTACAGGATACCACTACACTTTGCAGCTTTTGCATCCCTCTTGTACTGAACCCATATTACGCAAGTTTCACAGACTCAGTGACAAATACAACAGAGAGATGAAGTGAATTTTGCTATATGACTTTCAGAAATAAATTCACAAAATGGCTGTCCAAGCACCAGATGTGTCATTGTGGTGCAATGGTACCAATGGCAAAGAGTAAAATGGCTTTATACCTTTTTGTGGACATTGGTATACATTTTGTTATATGAAACTATGGTAATATTTCAACTTATTTATGACTCATCAATAACAGGGAACTGTCTGCAGAAATAGATAGAACTAAACGACCGTGGTGTACGAGGTGGTCGATCCACCACGAGGGAGTTGTCTCCCCCTCGGGCTAACGCCCTCGGGGGAGACAACTCCCGAGGGGTGGATCAGCCACCTAGGGCACCAGGGGAGTTTAGTTCTATATTTATTTTATGTTTTTAGAGTGTCTAATTAACTGAAAATTAGCAAAATCCGTTACCGTAGTCCCCCGTACGAGCGGCGGTCCGCCATTTTGAATGTTTACATGCACCCAGAACGAGGCTGCAGTGGTGGATCTGCCGCTGTGGTGGATCGACACACGTTACGCCACTGGGGGTGTGGCGATCGATGGCGCAATGCTATCTCTACGGGAAGAAGTTATTCACATAAAATAAAGTCCATATCCGTGTGCTGCTGCCACCTGGTATATATTATATGTCTAAACACCTAGAAATTAAAATGTTGAAAATCTAAACTTCTAGTTTCTTTCTGTCTAAGGTCTAAACATATAAACATGTCCAGGCTAACTGTTAATATTTGGTGTTTAGAATAATAATGTTTAAATCCTATACACATGGTTCACTAAGCACCTGATGGACCACAATGTTTAGATTTAAAACATGTTTAGACCTCATCACAATTAAACCCTAAACACCATTTTTGCCATGTGGGTGTTGGTTTGAAAAGGCCTATAATTTCTTATATTTCCCAAAACTTTAGGGGGGCATGCCCAAACATAATTTGCCCCCCCCCCCCGTACTTTCAATTGTTGAAGCATCATGCTGTCTGGTGGGCATGATGCACTCCTGCATCAGCAGTCATAATGCATGAGTGCATCAGTAGTTTCCTGGAACATTAACTCCTCAAATGGAACAGAGAAGTTTACAGTCCTAGAGCCAGTAATACTTTCAGCTTTCTGCAGTGGCCTGCAGTTATACACTTCAAACTATGTCTTGTTTTTTTATGAGACCTGTGCTTAGTTCATATTTCAAAACCTCCTTTAACCCTGCTGCAGTAAAACGAGACTAGTGCAAATTTGAAACCTGTGTTAAAAATGGACCAGTGCAATAGTTCTGGCTCTTGTAGTTGGTAAATGGTGCATGGATGTTATGTGTATGTAAACGTATAAATGCAGGAATATAATAAAATATCAATAACAACAAAATATAATATCTACAGGAAGGTGATGGATGGTATAATGTGAGAGAGGCAGGGGGAAGTGGTGAAGTAGGTATTGAAGCTGAAACTGGTCATGGCGTTTGGCCATGGACATTGAGTGACATTGTGGAGAGGGGGGTATTGATGATAGTGTGGTGAGCTATATATATACCATATTCTAATTTCATTTTCTTCCTTTTACTCCCAAAGGTATGGAAAAAACTCCAGGCATAGTTTGAGAATGACTTGCATTATGTAAATGTATGCAGGAATCAAAATATAGATTTACATGCCAATGCGAACTTGTCTACGGAGTTGACTGGTTGGGAGGGTAGGGTAGATGAAGGAGTTGGGAGGTAGGGATTGGGGGAGGGGGGTTGTGGTTCAGACACCTTACATACAGTAAAGTTTAAAAGTGTATAATAATTCAGGCATTGACATTGCGATGCTTTGTACGTGCAGGAGGGGGGGGGGATACAGGAGATAAAACATTCCTCTGTAAGTGCATGACCCAATAAACACAAAACTTTACCAAACGTAGCAAATTAGTAGATATCAAACGTTTAAAGAACTTAAAATGTTATGTTCTGGTTAGGTTGGGTAAACGCTTAGATAGAATTTACAAGGTTTGACATGGTGCTACGTAGTAAATATTTGTATTATATACATACCTCTCTTTAGAATTTCTTTATGTGTGGACTTAGAATCTTCTCGTTGAGACATTAATGGTAGTAAAGAGGCCAAACAAGTCACCATCAGCACATAGGTTGGCTTCGTGACCACATAGGTTTGATATCCTATGGAAATCACAGTGTGGGTTCAAATCCTGGTGTCAGGAGTTTTAAAAATGGCTATTCTATTTTATTCTTTAGAGAAGGTAGGTTCAAACCTAATGTAATTTTACGTTTTATTATGTATTTGGCATAGATGTATCAAGAGGTTTATTAATGCAAGAGAATAATGCATTAATAAACCATGTCCGCTAGTCGTCATGATGCATGAATGCAGCCCTGGTGAGTAACACCATGGCTGCATTCATGCATCATGCCGACCCTACAGGGTTGATACACTCCTGGTGGGTCGGCATGATGCACCAATGAAGTGCTGCTGAGCAGTCTCACCAGCACTTCATTGGTGCATCATGCTGACAAAGAGTGCACCAACCCCGTAAAGTGAGAAAAGTGCATGATGCAGCCCTGGCGAGTTATCATATACTCTTGTATAAGGCCAAAAAGTAAATTAAGGTGTTCATTGTATCATTCATTGTAAAATAATGATGGGAAAATGACAATTGTGAGAGAGGGGAAGAACACGAACAGGGTACAGGAAAAATCGTCAAAAAATAATGAAAATATTCTTTGAAATATGAAAGAATGAGACGAAATTCTTCAAAATCATAAAAAAAGTTTTGCTAGGGTCGGTCGGGTTACTGGAAACAAACCTTTTTTTATTTTGACTAGCTTATTGGGTCAGCCCAAGGAAGGGGGTACAGCTTATACAAGCCTACAGTTTTCAAGCACCAGATGCGGGTTATAGCTCTCTCTTAATGCTTTAAGGGCCGCTGATGCATTAATGCATCATGCCCATTGTTCTTCATGATGCCAGTTCTACTCGCCAGTTCTTCATTGATGCATCATGAAGACCCTTTGGGAGTATATTTGTCAACCCTGTAGGGCCGGCATGCCAGCACTTCATTGGTGCATCATGACGGCCAATGGGCACGAAGCATTAATGCATCAGCGGCCTTTAAAGGAGGGGGTATGGGATCAGGCCTAAGGGTGATGTGAATGGATGGGGGGGGGAGTAGATCGGTTGGTGGGCGACTGTAGGGAGTGTCTTACAGATATGTCAGCCTGCAAGGAGAAAGGGTGCTTCATGGTGGGGCGGGGGGGGGGTTGTGGATGCATACCAACGAGTTGAGAGAGTGACATATGTCTTAGATAACTATGTTGGGGTGGGGAGGATCACCTATGTATATCTGTATGCATGTGGTAGAGTTAGTTTTCTCTCTCTCTCTCTCTCTCTCTCTCTCTCTCTCTAACACACACATACGCACACTAATTCTCTCTCTTTCTCTCTCACTCTCTATCCCTCTCTCTCCTGGCAATTAGAGTTCCTGTCTCTGTCTAAACACATTATATATAAACTGTGACCCCACCTTGTAACACACCATATAAACTATCTATGTCCTCACTTAATTCAGAGTTGACCCATACCTTTGTGTGAGACTTCTTGTAAAGATTCATTAGAACTTTAAGTGCTTTCCCTTTTACCTGCCCAGACATCAACTTATAGAATAATGCCTTCCTGTTAATATAATCAAAAGCCTTAGTAAAGTCAATAAAACAACAAAAGAGAGATTTACCTTCAGCCTGCACCATTTTCACAGCAGTAGATAATATAAATACATTATCGGTTGTCCTACCTTTATCTACAAACCCGTTCTGTAGAGGGTCATTCTGATTCAGCATATCATTATTGAATTTCAGTCTGTTATTAATAATTATTTCAAAAAGTTTGCATGTTTATAATAGTAATTTTCCTATAGTTATCAGGATCGCTTGTATCACCTTTCTTATGTGAGGGACTTATTATTTCTTCTGCCCATCTCTCTGGAAATTCAGCAGTGCCCCCTACACAGTTAAACATAATTTGAATCACCTCAGCAAAATATACATGTGGTAGAGGTAGTGTGAGGTGGGGGGCGGGGCTAAAGAAATAACCCCTGTAATGTAATGTGAATTGGGAGGGGGGAGCCCGGGGGCCCACTCCCTATCTTTTCTATAGTTTCTATGTGTGAACTCCTCTCCAGAATTTGTACCCTAATCAAGGGGCCCAAAATTGTAGATTTAGGACCCTTTTCAAGGGACAAAGCCAGTAGACATACTCTAATGGAGGGTGAGATTTCGGTCTAAAATTGTACCCCTTTCCCTTCAAAATTGCCCCAAAACCACCCCTATTCAAGGGCCCTCGAGGGCCCGTGCCTAGAGCGCAAAAAATGCCCCTTTTCCTCAGAATCGTGTTCGCACATGGCAACCAAATCTGAGGGAGTGCCCCCCCCCCCCAGGGAGGGATGTATCTGTTTGGTATAAGGGTGTGTGGGAGGGGGTGGGGGAGGACCCTGGGGTAGATAGGACATCCCTATATATATAAGTCAGGGGAGTGACCCTAGTCCTCACATCACCCTTCTACCTCTACTACTATTACTACTACTGGTACCAAGATACACAGAGTACAAGACCTCAGACACGGCGAGCCTCCTGCAGTCTGGACACTGCCCCTTCTACCCCCCCCCCCTACAGCCTAAACCTGCACCCACAGCATCATGGGACGATTCACAGACAAGGTCTGTCTATTTCACTTTTCTTATTTATATTCTACTAATTTTGTTATGATGAAATATATTTTACTTATTTCATCTATATTCTACTAATTTGATTTTCATCAAACGTTGGGTTGTTGTCTATCCCCACGGTGGATGTTGTATATAAGGTTTGTTGTTTCACTCGTCTTTTATATTCTATCCTTTTTCTTGTCATCTTCTATGTTGGATATCTCTCATTTTCACTTTCTTTACTAATGTTAATATTATCTTTGATTTCCATAGGGCATTGGTTTGTCTGCTCCCATGTTTGATATTGTTCATAAAAGTTCGTTCTTATAAATAATTATTTTATTTTCCCCTTTTATCGTTTTCCTACTACGTTGGTTTCCTGACTATTCTCATGTTGGATATGGATGGCGTTTTCTGATTCTCTAACTTATCTTTGCTTGTGATCTAGTTTTCTCACATTTGTTGTGCTGCGTCCATGCTACCTTTTGTACATGCTGTTTTGATGCTGTTGGATAATTTTATTTGGCAAAGACATGTATGCTTTTGTGTCTGTATGCTTTTGTGTCTGTTGTTTCACGTATTCATATTCTACCTTTTTTCTTGAAATCTTAGATTTTCCTACTGCATGAAATCCGCTCTACCCTTGATCGTTATCCCCGTTTCGTTTGTGCTATTGTATTGGCAATTGCAATATTTGCAGTTTTCTTCTAAACATTTCTTTTCAATGGCTTTGGCTGTTTCTCACATTGTGCCAAACCACCAGAATGATACATGGTCAAGTTTACCAAGAACCCTTTACTATTTCTCTTTTCTATATTAAAGTAATTAGATAATGTGCAGAGTAAAATAAATGGATTTCACTGAGTTTTCTCAGTGTAAACATATCTCTCTGCAAGTTCATTCAAGTCACATATTTCCAAGTAAGAATAAGCCAAGTGATCTGAAATGAAGGGCAAAACAGTTTAAGTTTTGATAAAACCAATTACCCTAAATCTATTGCTTTTCTCACAATACATGGACATTGGCTTTTTACTGTTTCAAACTTTCATGATCATGTTGATACACATTACATTTTGCTTATGTATTTTGATGGGAGGTGGTTTTGTCTGAGTCTTGTAGACATATAGATCTGGTAGTGGTTGGCTGGTGGGAGTGGTTATATGTGAGACACGCCCCCTGTAGATGGTCAATGAACTCATGGTATGTTAATGATGAACACATGTGGACTCCCCCTCCCCCTTTACCATTGTTGTCCACAACCCTATAAATGCTATAGGCCAAATCCCACTACGTGGAAAATGGGTTTAAAACGGCTGTGATTCTGGCTATCGGCAGCCTTGGAGTCTTGTCAAAAACAAAATTCACAAGGGTTCCCATGCCACCTCTACCTTTATCAAAGCCCACTACTAGCCAATATTGGAAGGGAAATGTCTATGAAATTCATCACTGTACTGAATAGTTGTTACTTTTAGTCACAAGTACAACATTCTTATGACTATAGTGTGTGGAACTTGGGTCCTGATTTATGAAAAGATAACATACCTCTTGTGATTTACTAGAGATTTTTGTTTTCCTCTAAATCACAGGGAATTTCTGTATGTTACAGAGATTTCTGGCCTCTTGTGAGGAAAATATCAAAAGCTTTTGATGTATTCCACACCTGAAATAACAACACTTTGGCAAGGATTCTTAGCCATTATAGGACTTCCTTAGACGATATTACCACCCCAATATCGGCTAAGTAACCACATATCCTATATTACAAGGATTTTTTGGCTATTTTTGCGTTGTGGGATTTGGCCTTATCCCTCCACAGGCATAAGCCGCACTTGGGGCCTTTCAGGCCAAATCCCACAATGTGAAAATGACCATAGATTCCTTGTGATTTATGCATGCAGTTTTCCTTAGCCGATATTGGAGGGTAATATCATCTAAGAAGGGCCTATAACGGCTGAGGAGCCTTGCCAAAGTCTTGACTTTCATAGAGTAGAACGTATCAAATACTTTTGATATTTTCTTCAGAAAAGGTACGAAATCTCGGTGAATTTTTCTGAGGTCATGATTTACCAGTAAAAAGATGTATTTCACAATGCTTTACTGTCCAATAACAGCAATTGAAACAAAATCACAGAGATCCAGCGGTCAAAAGCAGCAATAGAATCAAAATCACAGAGATGTACTGCCCAATATTGGCTAGCAGTGGGACTTAGAGTAGGGAGTAGTGGCGTGAGAACCCTTGTGATTTAGGAAATTAACAAGAGTCCATGACTGCCTATGTCCAGAATCACAGACATTTCAGACCCATTTTTCAGTTAGTGGGATTTGCCGTGAAAGGGTTGACATTCCTTGCGATGGTCTATCTATTAACAAAACTCACATACGA
Source organism: Acholoe squamosa (assembly GCA_949317995.1). Lineage (NCBI taxonomy): Eukaryota > Metazoa > Annelida > Polychaeta > Phyllodocida > Polynoidae > Acholoe > Acholoe squamosa. Next base: position 2,949,608 of record OX439041.1, read on the forward strand.
TATAATCAAAGTAATTAACGCACTGTGCACTTAAGAAATAACCAAAATATTTATCCAAATTTATCTTATCATGGAATATGCACTCATGTCATTGGATACATAAGCAAATGTCAACGATCAGTGAACACCGAGGGGAATACGAGCCTAAATTAATCACTGTGAGTTGACATTTGCATTTATGCCATGGCCCACGGGTTTAAATTGCTTTTAAATAAAGGATTTCAACAATATTTACTGGTTTTGAAGGTACCGATTCGTCCCGGTTTGTTTTGATCCGCCATGACACCTTGCTCGACGAAGTAGGTCACGTGATACGGAGCTAGCTGCTGCTTTTAGTTTTGATAGAAATGTTCCTTGCGCAGGACAATATCTTCTTTTTTAACATGGTGCTAATACATGGATATACCTCAAACAATTCATAACATATTATTTAACTAGTTCAATCATTCTTTTTTTGCGTAAAACTTCTAATAACCATACCTAAATACGAAACTAGTTAACTCTGTATAAATTTCAAAATGGCGCCGCAGAATATGCGAGGATCATATTCCACCCCCCCCATTGAATACGGCGTAAGTAGTACTAATCTATAGTGTCGTCGATATTCGCCATGGCATAAGGTATTATAAGCTACACTCTGACTTATCTTCATAAGCCGTACCAATGATTCAGTCTATACGAAAAGTGACTCCCCTTGCAGGCCATTCGGTCCTGTAAATTTTATCATTCCACAGGCCCAGATTGATTTTAGCAGTACCAAACACCTCAAGATTGTTATTGTCAGGAGAAAAATAATAAAAAAACGAGAATTGGCTTGCTGTTTAACTCTTCAACATTTAGCGAGACTTGGTTTTAGGCTGGAAAGACCTTATTAATTTACAAGCCTTAAAAACCAAAATGTAAACCAAGGTCCTGAGATAACAGTCAAACATTCGATCTGGCATTCTGACAATTTGTGTCGGCCCAGCAGTGATTTTGTCAGCACAAGCCGATGAGTTTTTGTATTGACTGACCAAGGGTGGGAAATAAGGTGCAGCTTATATATGAGGCTTACAGTTTATTATATACAAGGGTGGGAAATAGTCTATAAGGTGCAGCTTATATATGAGGCGTACAGTTTATTATATACAAGGGTGGGAAATAGTCTATAAGGTGAAGCTTATATATAGGGCTTACAGTTTATTATATACAAGGGTGGGAAATAGTCTATAAGGTGCAGCTTATATATGAGGCGTACAGTTTATTATATACAAGGGTGGGAAATAGTCTATAAGGTGCAGCTTATATATGAGGCGTACAGTTTATTATATACAAGGGTGGGAAATAGTCTATAAGGTGCAGCTTATATATAGGGCTTACAGTTTATTATATACAAGGGTGGGAAATAGTCTATAAGGTGCAGCTTATATATGAGGCGTACAGTTTATTATATACAAGGGTGGGAAATAGTCTATAAGGTGCAGCTTATATATAGGGCGTACAGTTTATTATATACAAGGGTGGGAAATAGTCTATAAGGTGCAGCTTATATATGAGGCGTACAGTTTATTATATACAAGGGTGGGAAATAGTCTATAAGGTGCAGCTTATATATGAGGCTTACAGTTTATTATATACAAGGGTGGGAAATAGTCTATAAGGTGCAGCTTATATATGAGGCTTACAGTTTATTATATACAAGGGTGGGAAATAGTCTATAAGGTGCAGCTTATATATGAGGCTTACAGTTTATTATATACAAGGGTGGGAAATAGTCTATAAGGTGCAGCTTATATATGAGGCTTACAGTTTATTATATACAAGGGTGGGAAATAGTCTATAAGGTGAAGCTTATATATGAGGCGTACAGTTTATTATATACAAGGGTGGGAAATAGTCTATAAGGTGAAGCTTATATATAGGGCGTACAGTTTATTATATACAAGGGTGGGAAATAGTCTATAAGGTGCAGCTTATATATGAGGCGTACAGTTTATTATATACAAGGGTGGGAAATAGTCTATAAGGTGCAGCTTATATATGAGGCTTACAGTTTATTATATACAAGGGTGGGAAATAGTCTATAAGGTGCAGCTTATATATGAGGCTTACAGTTTATTATATACAAGGGTGGGAAATAGTCTATAAGGTGCAGCTTATATATGAGGCGTACAGTTTATTATATACAAGGGTGGGAAATAGTCTATAAGGTGCAGCTTATATATGAGGCTTACAGTTTATTATATACAAGGGTGGGAAATAGTCTATAAGGTGAAGCTTATATATGAGGCGTACAGTTTATTATATACAAGGGTGGGAAATAGTCTATAAGGTGAAGCTTATATATAGGGCGTACAGTTTATTATATACAAGGGTGGGAAATAGTCTATAAGGTGCAGCTTATATATGAGGCGTACAGTTTATTATATACAAGGGTGGGAAATAGTCTATAAGGTGCAGCTTATATATGAGGCGTACAGTTTATTATATACAAGGGTGGGAAATAGTCTATAAGGTGAAGCTTATATATGAGGCTTACAGTTTATTATATACAAGGGTGGGAAATAGTCTATAAGGTGCAGCTTATATATAGGGCGTACAGTTTATTATATACAAGGGTGGGAAATAGTCTATAAGGTGCAGCTTATATATAGGGCGTACAGTTTATTATATACAAGGGTGGGAAATAGTCTATAAGGTGCAGCTTATATATGAGGCGTACAGTTTATTATATACAAGGGTGGGAAATAGTCTATAAGGTGAAGCTTATATATGAGGCTTACAGTTTATTATATACAAGGGTGGGAAATAGTCTATAAGGTGCAGCTTATATATGAGGCGTACAGTTTATTATATACAAGGGTGGGAAATAGTCTATAAGGTGAAGCTTATATATGAGGCTTACAGTTTATTATATACAAGGGTGGGAAATAGTCTATAAGGTGCAGCTTATATATGAGGCTTACAGTTTATTATATACAAGGGTGGGAAATAGTCTATAAGGTGCAGCTTATATATGAGGCGTACAGTTTATTATATACAAGGGTGGGAAATAGTCTATAAGGTGCAGCTTATATATAGGGCTTACAGTTTATTATATACAAGGGTGGGAAATAGTCTATAAGGTGCAGCTTATATATGAGGCGTACAGTTTATTATATACAAGGGTGGGAAATAGTCTATAAGGTGCAGCTTATATATGAGGCTTACAGTTTATTATATACAAGGGTGGGAAATAGTCTATAAGGTGCAGCTTATATATGAGGCGTACAGTTTATTATATACAAGGGTGGGAAATAGTCTATAAGGTGAAGCTTATATATGAGGCTTACAGTTTATTATATACAAGGGTGGGAAATAGTCTATAAGGTGCAGCTTATATATGAGGCGTACAGTTTATTATATACAAGGGTGGGAAATAGTCTATAAGGTGAAGCTTATATATAGGGCGTACAGTTTATTATATACAAGGGTGGGAAATAGTCTATAAGGTGCAGCTTATATATGAGGCGTACAGTTTATTATATACAAGGGTGGGAAATAGTCTATAAGGTGAAGCTTATATATGAGGCTTACAGTTTATTATATACAAGGGTGGGAAATAGTCTATAAGGTGCAGCTTATATATGAGGCGTACAGTTTATTATATACAAGGGTGGGAAATAGTCTATAAGGTGAAGCTTATATATGAGGCTTACAGTTTATTATATACAAGGGTGGGAAATAGTCTATAAGGTGCAGCTTATATATGAGGCTTACAGTTTATTATATACAAGGGTGGGAAATAGTCTATAAGGTGCAGCTTATATATGAGGCGTACAGTTTATTATATACAAGGGTGGGAAATAGTCTATAAGGTGCAGCTTATATATAGGGCTTACAGTTTATTATATACAAGGGTGGGAAATAGTCTATAAGGTGCAGCTTATATATGAGGCGTACAGTTTATTATATACAAGGGTGGGAAATAGTCTATAAGGTGCAGCTTATATATGAGGCGTACAGTTTATTATATACAAGGGTGGGAAATAGTCTATAAGGTGAAGCTTATATATAGGGCTTACAGTTTATTATATACAAGGGTGGGAAATAGTCTATAAGGTGCAGCTTATATATGAGGCGTACAGTTTATTATATACAAGGGTGGGAAATAGTCTATAAGGTGCAGATTATATATAGGGCTTACAGTTTATTATATACAAGGGTGGGAAATAGTCTATAAGGTGAAGCTTATATATAGGGCGTACAGTTTATTATATACAAGGGTGGGAAATAGTCTATAAGGTGCAGCTTATATATAGGGCGTACAGTTTATTATATACAAGGGTGGGAAATAGTCTATAAGGTGAAGCTTATATATAGGGCTTACAGTTTATTATATACAAGGGTGGGAAATAGTCTATAAGGTGCAGCTTATATATGAGGGGTACAGTTTATTATATACAAGGGTGGGAAATAGTCTATAAGGTGCAGCTTATATATAGGGAGTACAGTTTATTATATACAAGGGTGGGAAATAGTCTATAAGGTGCAGCTTATATATAGGGCGTACAGTTTATTATATACAAGGGTGGGAAATAGTCTATAAGGTGCAGCTTATATATGAGGCGTACAGTTTATTATATACAAGGGTGGGAAATAGTCTATAAGGTGCAGCTTATATATGAGGCGTACAGTTTATTATATACAAGGGTGGGAAATAGTCTATAAGGTGCAGCTTATATATGAGGCTTACAGTTTATTCAACTTACATGGATGGAGTCTTTATTAGCGCTGTATTTATCCGTCTTAAGGGCCGGTCACATTGGTTGTTGGAAAGCCACGACTACGACAAAACGTCAATGGCTATGACGCGATTTTACCATGATTTTTAAAGTTGTGTATACCAAACTTCTACAAATTTGAAATCATGAGATTTTGACTGATTATATAAGAGTCATAGATCTATGCCACACTCTTTCTACGACCAGTGTGACTGGTCCTTTATAGTGCAGGCTATACTTGATACTCTAATGGCATGATGCACCAATGCAGTGCTGGACAGTAGACCTATCCCTGCTGCATTGGTGCATCATGCCGTACATGTAATGGCATGATGCAGCAATGCAGTTGTCATACTAGTAATTGTGCATGATCAAGTTCTATGCGGGCAGCGCTGCCCAGTAGGGATGCGGACAGCACTGAGTGTGGGTCTTTCATATATGTGACACAGTGCTGGACAGTAGCCTTACACATGCTGCTGGATGAGTGCATCATGCCCATTGGTCATCATGATGCACCAATGAAGTGCTGGTGGGTCTGCGCACCAACACTCCATTGAAGCATCCCTATCCTCGTGGTCAGTGGATGTATCAACCCTGAACCCCGGGGGGGGCACTGAGTCTTTGATGTGTAGTACCAACTGCAAAACTACAGCCCCCCATATTTGGTCATTTCACAGCACCTTAAAATGTAGCATAATTTTTACAGCCCCCCTTTTTCAAGAAGTCTGATAACAGCCCTTCTTTTCACCAGCCTCTCCCATGTAAACTATGGTTCTCAGACAAAAATATTCAGGAATTTCACAGCCCTGAGTGATTAGAAGGAATATTTAAGCTGCTTCCTTCCCATCCAAGTTATAATGGGTATTAACAGCCCCTTAATCTCAAGATGCAATTCAGTTGACAGCCCCCCTTTTTCCCCCTCGCTGACAGGTCGACAGCCCCCGCTCTGCGGGGTCAGTACCACAGTTGGTACCCAAACCGAGGCTCAGTGCCCCCCCAGGCCCTGAACTGTTGGCTTGATGCATGAACGTAGCCCTTGACAGTTACTCACCAGGACTGCATTCTTTGATGTAATCAATTCTTCTTATAGGGTACTTCCTTCTGGAATCATATTTTTATTATAGTCCATGAACAAATCTCTGTATCATGAGAAAACAGCAATTGCCTGACACCGCCCAAAACCCAAAACACATTTAGTGGTAATATGTGAATGCTATGTATGCTTCATGGTCTGTATTGTGTAATTCCTCTCTGCAATATGGTAGAAACTCCTCTAGACTTGTGTTATCCACAAAATGGCATGGTTTCTTAAACATTGTTCCCACTGTCGTGTTGAAGAATTCGCTTTGTGCGCATCATGATCTTTGATGATAAGGCGTCTGTACATATTGAGTACATACAATGAAGTGTGGGAGTATATCAGTTAGCATTACAATAAGAAGATGAAACACTTACCCTGGCCCACCAACCCTCAATCCTCTACACGTCATGAGTTATGGACCAGTGGGCTCATTGAAGATGTAGACTGAATTGTTCATTTTGTGATACAAGCAGGAATGACTAAGCAGATTCCTTGGAAGGGGCAACTGTATAGGTTTATGAACCGAATAGGTTTATGTGTGAATAAAATCTAATTGAAATCAAGTGATAGAAAACTAGCTTAAATCTTCAAAGTCAATTAATGCAGGAGTGCATCATGACCATTGATCAGCATAGTGCACAATGAGGCGCCTGTGAGTCTGCCAACTGGCACTTGATTGGACCATGATGTTGACTCACGGGCAATCTATCAACACGGTGAGGTCAGCATGCTGCATGGGTACAGACCTGTCAGCTATTACTCTCCAGTGATGCGTTCATGTATTATGAGTGAGTGAGTGAGTAACACATGTTTAGCGCCATTTTGACAGCTAAGGTCATATTCATGGTGAGAACAACATTACACAATTTCACAGAAAAATGAGTCAGTGCCTGTGCATATGTGCACCACACACATCCGAGAGGACAGTAAAGAGGAGATATAGACCCTTTTAAGTGCACTAGGGAAGCCTGCATAGATAATGAAGACTCATGAGTATGTTGCATTACAGAGTTAAGATCAATACAGAATATCCTCTGCAATCATCTAGAAGTACACCCAGCAGAAATACTATCTAACCAGCGTTTTATTACAGTCAAAATGTCGCTTTGAACGTATCGCTGGTCCACCCCCAATCCATTAGAATGAGAACCTGTGGGCTTTCATCATCAAATCTACAATTCATACACACCTGCTGCACTGAGGCACCCCTAATGTGATACTCTAGTCTAATTGATAGTGAGTTGACTTATACATGTATGGGGGTGACAGAGAGATGGTGGGGGGGGGAGCACAGTAAGTGATTGAGAGGGTGGGTACACTGAGTGATTGAGATTGGGGGAGGACAGTAAGTGATTGAGATGTCTGAACCAGGAGCTTGTTATGTGACAAATGGACTTACCCAATCTGTACACACTGTAACCTGGCCCGCAATCACAAAAGGCCATTTTAGGCCTTTCAAGGGGCATACCAAAGTCGACTTATTCCCAATTTTTAACCTTCCTGATACATTTCTGCTCCGCTCTGGTCTAATTTAAAAATAATATCCAAATTGTTGGGAAATGAAGCAGAAATCCACAAAAAAAATCATGAAACTTCAGCCACGTCAAACTGACCTAAGAAAGGAGTGCTTAACTCTGTGAGGGCTAATGTGAATTAGTGCACCCATTGGTGGTCACGATGCAGCAACGCAGCCTGGTGACTACTTCACTGCCGCTGCAGTCATGCATCATGCCAAACCCTACATGGCTGATACACTCTCAGAGGGTTGGCAAACAATGCGCGTGATGCACGCACTCCTGCGTTACCGGCCCGTAATTGTTTAACAGTGACTGCCTAGGTGCAGCATGAGATAAAAATAAACAAGAATTAGGACATTAACGGAGTCCTTAAATAGCGTGTGGTGAATGATTAATGAGAGGTAACTTATCCTACCTCCCACCCGTTACACAGTAGTAGATAAGGTGTAGTACCTGACTCCACACTACTGTAAGGGCAACTATTACATAAATGCAGGAGTGCATCATGCCCATCATGATGCACCAATGCAGGGCTGCTCACCAGCATCATGCAGAATCTCCGGAAGTGTATCATGATAAATTCAGCCATGGCGAGTTACTCACTAGGCCTGTATTAAGCCTTTAAGGACTGCATGATACATTAAGTCAGCCATGGCGAGTTACTCACTAGGCCTGTATTAAGTCTTTAAGGACTGCATGATACATGAAGTCAGCCATGGCGAGTTACTCACTAGGCCTGTATTAAGCTTTTAAGGACTGCATGGTACATGATGAAGTCAGCCATGGCGAGTTACTCACTAGGCCTGTATTAAGCCTTTAAGGACTGCATGATACATGAAGTCAGCCATGGCGAGTTACTCACTAGGCCTGTATTAAGCCTTTAAGGACTGCATGATACATGAATTCAGCCATGGCGAGTTACTCACTAGGCCTGTATTAAGCTTTTAAGGACTGCATGATACATGAAGTTAGCCATGGCGAGTTACTCACTAGGCCTGTATTAAGCCTTTAAGGACTGCATGATACATGAAGTCAGCCATGGCGAGTTACTCACTAGGCCTATATTAAGCCTTTAAGGACTGCATGATACATGAAGTCTGCCATGGCGAGTTACTCACTAGGCCTGTATTAAGCCTTTAAGGACTGCATGATACATGATGAAGTCAGCCATGGCGAGTTACTCACTAGGACTGTATTAAGCCTTTAAGGACTGCATGGTACATGATGAAGTCAGCCATGGCGAGTTACTCACTAGGCCTGTATTAAGCCTTTAAGGACTGCATGATACATGAAGTCTGCCATGGCGAGTTACTCACTAGGCCTGTATTAAGCCTTTAAGGACTGCATGATACATGAATTCAGCCATGGCCAGTTACTCACTAAGCCTGTATTAATCCTTTAAGGACTGCATGATACATGAAGTTAGCCATGGCGAGTTACTCACTAGGCCTGTATTAAGCGTTTAAGGACTGCATGATACATGATGAAGTCAGCCATGGCGAGTTACTCACTAGGCCTGTATTAAGCCTTTAAGGACTGCATGATACATGATGAAGTCAGCCATGGCGAGTTACTCACTAGGCCTGTATTAAGCCTTTAAGGACTGCATGATACATGAAGTTAGTCATAGCGAGTTACTCACTAGGCCTGTATTAAGCTTTTAAGGACCGCATGATATATGATGATGTCTGCCATGGCGAGTTACTCACTAGGCCTGTATTAAGTCTGTAAGGACTGCATGAAACATGAAGTTAGTCATAGCGAGTTACTCACTAGGCCTGTATTAAGCCTTTAAGGACCGCATGATACATGAATTCAGCCATGGCGAGTTACTCACTAGGCCTGTATTAAGCCTTTAAGGACTGCATGATACATGAAGTTAGCCATGGCAAGTTACTCACCAGGCCTGTATTAAGCCTTTAAGGACTGCATGATACATGAAGTCTGCCATGGCGAGTTACACACTAGGCCTGTATTAAGTCTTTAAGGACTGCATGATACATGAATTCAGCCATGGCGAGTTACTCACTAGGCCTGTATCAAGCCTTTAAGGACCGCATGATACATGGCGAGTTACTCACTAGGCCTGTATGACGAAGTCAGCCATGGCGAGTTACTCACTAAGCCTGTATTAAGCCTTTAAGGACTGCATGATACATGATGAAGTCAGCCATGGCGAGTTACTCACTAGGCCTGTATGATAAATTCAGCCATGGCGAGTTACTCACTAGGCCTGTATTAAGCCTTTAAGAACTGCATGATACATGAATTCAGCCATGGCGAGTTACTCACTAGGCCTGTATTAAGCCTTTAAGGACTGCATGATACATGAATTCAGCCATGGCGAGTTACTCACTAGGCCTGTATTAAGCCTTTAAGGACTGCATGATACATGAAGTCTGCCATGGCGAGTTACTCACTAGGCCTGTATGATGAATTCAGCTATGGCGAGTTACTCACTAGGCCTCTATTAAGCCTTTAAGGACTGCATGATACATTAAGTCAGCCATGGCGAGTTACTCAATAGGCCTGTATTAAGTCTTTAAGGACTGCATGATACATGATGAAGTCAGCCATGGCGAGTTACTCACTAGGCCTGTATTAAGTCTTTAAGGACTGCATGATACATGAATTCAGCAATGGCGAGTTACTCACTAGGCCTGTATTAAGTCTTTAATGACTGCATGGTACATGATGAAGTTAGCCATGGCGAGTTACTCACTAGGCCTGTATTAAGCCTTTAAGGACTGCATGATACATGAAGTCAGCCATGGCGAGTTACTCACTAGGCCTGTATTAAGCCTTTAAGGACTGCATGATACATGATAAAGTCAGCCATGGCGAGTTACTCACTAGGCCTGTATTAAGCCTTTAAGGACTGCATGGTACATGATGAAGTCAGCCATGGCGAGTTACTCACTAGGCCTGTATTAAGCCTTTAAGGACTGCATGATACATGAATTCAGCCATGGCCAGTTACTCACTAAGCCTGTATTAATCCTTTAAGGACTGCATGATACATGAAGTTAGCCATGGCGAGTTACTCACTAGGCCTGTATTAAGCCTTTAAGGACTGCATGATACATGATGAAGTCAGCCATGGCGAGTTACTCACTAGGCCTGTATTAAGCCTTTAAGGACTGCATGATACAGGATGAAGTCAGCCATTGCGAGTTACTCACTAGGCCTGTATTAAGCCTTTAAGGACTGCATGATACATGAAGTTAGTCATAGCGAGTTACTCACTAGGCCTGTATTAAGCTTTTAAGGACCGCATGATATATGATGAAGTCTGCCATGGCGAGTTACTCACTAGGCCTGTATTAAGTCTGTAAGGACTGCATGAAACATGAAGTTAGTCATAGCGAGTTACTCACTAGGCCTGTATTAAGCCTTTAAGGACCGCATGATACATGAATTCAGCCATGGCGAGTTACTCACTAGGCCTGTATTAAGCCTTTAAGGACTGCATGATACATGAAGTTAGCCATGGCGAGTTACTCACCAGGCCTGTATTAAGCCTTTAAGGACTGCATGATACATGAAGTCAGCCATGGTGAGTTACTCACTAGGCCTGTATCAAGCCTTTAAGGACCGCATGATACATGGCGAGTTACTCACTAGGCCTGTATGACGAAGTCAGCCATGGCGAGTTACTCACTAATCCTGTATTAAGCCTTTAAGGACTGCATGATACATGATGAAGTCAGCCATGGCGAGTTTTGGTTTGAATTTACTTTATTATCTCAAAAACTCAAATACAATCAATTCGTCCTTTTTTTGATAACTTCGCAACTGGATCTTTATTCATACGAGTCTTGTAATATACTTGTATATAGTTGTCAGTAGTATACATAGCCTTAGTTGTGAGAGTTATATAGTATATCAGTATCCCACAGGAACGAACAAAGAAAGAATATACACTTAAGATCAAAAATTAATTCGAGATAATATTGAAGGAAGAGAACCTCATCCCCACAGAATTCTGTGTATGGGTTGATTCTTCTGGTTCAACCTTTCTTCTAATCTTTGTAAGCTAAACAGTTGACACAAAGACAATATTGATATAATGATGTGATGATGAGGGCAGATAAATTTACAGGTCTTATAATAAATCACATTTAAGTCCATGTAGTGATTTTTGTATAAATAAGTACATAGTTGACTATATTTAAATAATAACAAAAAGTTGTTCTATGCTCTGGCATACGGGAAGAGATTAGCCAGATAGCTTCTGGAGTCAGCTTTAAACTGTTCCAGGCTAGTAGCATTTCTCCTATCCGCTGTCAGAGCATTCCAGTTAATAGCACCCAGATATTCCACACTTCTTGCATACATTAAACAATTTGGGGTTATAACAGTAAGGGTAGGTGCATCATGTAATCTGGTTCTAATTGGTCTATTATCAATAAATAATTGGTTTCTGGATCTCGTATACATATAGTTTAGAAGGTGTATATATCTCCTGTCACATAGAAAATTTATCTTATACAAGTTGTGGATATAGTTTGTGTTAGTTCTATGCGGCACCTGTAGACATATTTTAATACATCTATTTTGGTAATATTGCAGTGGGTCTAGATATTTATCAAAAGTGCTCATAAAACAAATATCAGCATATTCCATATAGGGTAATATGGTGGTTTTATATATCTTAATTGCAAGTTTTTCATCCAAGTATCTACGCATTAGGCACAACTTATACATTTTATAAGCAATTGTCTTGGATTGACTAGCTAAGTGAAGATTATAATGTAATAGTGAATCCAGTAGTATTCCAAGATATTTGTAACTAGGTACAACTTGAAGTAATTGATCATTTAACCATATGTTCGCTGATAACGTATTCAGTTTCCTTGCGCTCGATGAAAATATCATTATTTTCGTTTTTGCCACATTAATAGAGAGTTTATTTTGAACACACCATGTATAGTAAATTTCTAGATCATTTTGGAGCTCACATTTGGCTATATTAAAATTATCATTAGCAGAGTAAATCACAGTATCATCTGCATATAACTTGATTTTGCATTTTTTAATGCAATTTATTACATCATTTATATATATTAAAAAAAGTAGCGGGCCCAAAATAGAGCCCTGGGGTACCCCGCAGATCACTCTCTCCCTCTCAGATTGGGTACCATTCGCTAGGGTAGTTTGGTATCTATTTAATAGGTAATTTTCAAACCAGTGATAGTTATCAGATCTTATACCATAGTGGTGTAATTTGGTGAGGAGGATAGAGTGATCTACGGTATCAAAAGCCTTGCGTAGGTCTATAAAAGCAGCAATCGTCGATTTACCAACATTTATATTCCTTTTAATATTATCAGTGAAACATGCCAAGGTATCTATTGTACTATGACCTGATCTAAAACCACCCTGATGGGTAGTTAAAATATTTTCTTTCAAGAGGAAACCATACACTCTATTATGAACAATTTTCTCAATTAGTTTACAGGGTATGGGTAACAGTGATATAGGTTTATAATTGTTTACCAATTTCAGATTACCAGATTTGGGAATAGGTGTGACTCTAGATATTTTCCAAGCATCAGGTATAGTATTGGTCGAGAAAGATAAGTTAAACAGCTTAACCAATTTACCAGGGTCATGTTTGAAAACCTTTTTTAGGACAGTTGAAGAGATATTATTTATAGCAGAAGATTTGTACACCTTAATCTGATTTATGAGCTTTGTAACCTCTTGTAGATTTGTGCTGAACGACTCCATTTTGTCCAATATATAATCATCATATGGTTTCCAGGGGATGTTTAGGTCCTTAGCAAGAGTAGGACCTATATTTACAAAGTATTGGTTAATGAAATCAGAGATTTTGTTCGATGGGACAGGGGTATTATCATTTTCATGATCTTCCAAGTTAATATTTTTAGAACGGTTTGGTTGACCAGGAATCAAGTTGTTAATAACTCGCCAGAATTATCTGGGATCATGTTTGTGATTTTCTAATTGTTCTTTTAAGAAATTTTTTCGGGCCTTATCAATTAATTTATTTGTTTTATTACGTAGATTTGAGGAGATTCTCCAATCTTCATCTCTATTTGTACGTCTAGCCTTCCATAATTTGTTATTTTTTTCTCTAATTAATTCAAATATATTTTGTGTCATCCATGGGTCCCTGTGTTTAGAGACTAGGAATTTGTGAACCGGGCAGTGTCTATCGAGGATATCACGTATTGCTTTTTCATAATGGTACCAGGCACAGTTTACGTCGTTGGTATTATTGAAACTGGTCCAGTTATAATTATCAAATTCATTTAACAAGGCTTCATCTGTTAGACGTGCATAGGAGCGACCAGTTATATAAACTTTTTCCTCTTTAAATTTCCATTTTTTTCTTATCAAGTATATGGGTAAATGGTCTGATATGTAATTGTTAGTAACTCCTGATTTGATACAGTTCGGTTTGATGTCCGTAAAAATAAGATCGAGGATTGCTTTTTTCCGTGTGGCATCCTTTACAACTTGTTCTAATCCATAGGTCTTCATACGGTTCAATAGATTATTTATAATATCATTGTCTTCCACAACATTAAAATTGAAGTCACCCATTGCAACAATCTCAAATCTATTTCTATTTTCAATGTTTACAATTATTCCTTCCAAGATATTTATAAATTCATTTTTGTCCCCATCCGGGGTCTATAGATATTTAATATTATTATAGGTTTCATATGTTCCTTGGTAATAGTTACAATCTGAATTTCTATATCCTTGTCAGATCTGTTAAGAAGTGAGTACATGTCGGAGTCATGTGGGAGACCATGTTTTATAAAAGTACATACACCACCACCAATTTTAATATTACCTTTGACATCAAGTACCTGCCTATCTAATCTATAACGAGTGTAGCCATACAGTTGGTAGTTCATTTCGTCGTCTTCATTTTTTAACCATGTTTCAGAAAAAGATAAGATTTCAAAGTTTGATGGATATATTTCAGCACATATTGATGCATAATTTGCTTTAAAACTTCTAGCATTCAGGTGCATGAAGCGAAGGCCTCTGGTGCTTTTTAAGTTAATCAAGTTATTATATTGCATAGCCATGTTTGAGTTCGAGATGGGTTTTTACAATTTCTGCATGAACTAACTGTGAACGTATCTAACCTATAATTAGGTTGATATAATTTTCTTTTGCCTCTCATCATCAATATACATGTTGACAATTTTAATACCAAATCAGGGACATCTGCCTTAATGCAGTCCCCAACACTGGAATACATTGTATGATTGAAAGTGAACGTTAAGGTGGTAACAAAACTTTTTCAGCATATAGGATACATTGGTACATAGACATAATATAGTTGGTATTGTGTAATACAGTATTTATAAACGAACATTTGGTTCAGTCCGAGTCAGATCATTTCAGGGTTTGTCACCTTGCATTGTGGCCATTTCTAGTCTAATTTCTTCAGTTGTGGGTAAGGATTGCTCATTGGTATGTTGAATATGGATGTTCATCAGCATTTCCCCTAGCTTGTTGGCACACTCCTGGTCATTTGTCGCTACATTTTTGATGGTTATGGAGTTTTTCAGGCCGAGATGGAAGCCTGATCCATACGTCTTGTTTAAAGTGGCTTCGTAGAGGTATTTACCCTGGGTCTGTGTTAGTTCATGGAGAAGTTCAGGTTTGGAGAATTTAATCTCTAGTAGACGTCTCATAATGGCTTCATCTTCATCAAACCACTCATTGGTTAGGTTGCATGCTTTAGCAGCATACATGCTGTCCATTGGTGTCCTGGCCATATTTACTCGTCTTAGAATATGTACCTGGTTACATACAACTGCTTTTTTAGCCTGGTATGCCCTTTCTACTGAGTCATAAGAGTGACCTTCAAATTTTATATCACACTTATAGAGGTTTGAAAATACCGAATGTTCACCTTGAAAAGCTATGCCATCTGGTGTTGAGACAGTTTTTGCATGCTTCAGGGATAGGTCCATGGGCAAGTTACCAATGTCCTTGTACGAGTAGAGATGGTCTTGGATTACAATTTGAGTGCCTCTAACTGAACAGTCAATGCCCTTGCTTTTAGCTAAGGCTTGGATAGCTCGAAGGTCTTTTTGCATCAATTTTTCCTCTTGGCTCACGTCATCAGTTAGATGTATACCTTTCCAGGTGATATTTCCTTGTAGATTCTTGATTTTGGAAAAAATCTGAATCTTGTAGTGGGCTGATGAGAATATTATTACAACCGGTCTCTTTCTTGGTTTGAAGTTGGGATTCTTCTTTTGGTTAACAGTTGGAGTTTGTTTTTTTCCTCTTCTATACAGGGCCTCTGCAACTGCATTATTGAAGTCTAACCCCAAGTCATTCGTTAATTGATCTAACATATCACGCAGACTTCCAGGACGATCTTCCTCTAGACCCTCAATAATCAGAATTCTTTTTTTCCTTTCACCCTCCATTTTTGTGAATTGATCAGAGTGCTTCTCAGAGATTCCACCAAGGTTTGTAATGTTAGAAGCAGATTTAGTAATCTTATCATCATGTTGTGATAGTACTGCATCATGTTCACCGATCCTGTTCTCTAGCTCAGGGATAGTGGTAGTTTTGGTCTGTGGTACTCCATCAGGACCGAATAGTCTTTTTTCCATACCGTTAAGGATATTTAATGTTCTCCTTGTGATGTTTTCCTGGGCCTTGAGTCTTTCATCCAACTCATTTATCTTGTCGATAATAGCCTTAGGAGGTGCTTTATATTTCAAAGCGGGTAGATATTGGATGTTTTCATCGTCAGAATCACTAGAATCATTCTGCGTAGGGCCGTTTTTGTTTAGACCGGACGTCGCCATTTTGAATGGCCTTGACCTCTAGAGCTAGGCGTTGAACCCGAGGAGTGATACGTATTTCTAGTCGTATAGTTCAATTGATATTTTCGTAGACGTTGAGAGTCGATAGACTTATGAGAAGAATGGTCAATTATCACATAATATCTTGTAATCTTACTAGAAATAACAAAATTTGGCTATAAATGTTCGTTAGACCATAGAGAATACGTATTAAATACGATTACAAACTGTCGCTGGTCTGCGTTGGTTCAGTCGTCGCCATCTTGGAAAAAATTTACCATAGCCGTGTGACAGAAGTTTAAATCTCCCATAGTGACTCCAGGTATGTGATCATTTCCAAAGTATCCTCGTTATTTTGACCTATGAGGTTTTATAAACTTATAGGTTTCAATAAATAGAGTGTAGTAACTCCATAGTGCACAAAAACCAACATATCCCGCTGTCAAAGTTCACCACCCGTCGTCAACCTTGTGCCATTGTTTCGCGTATTACTCACTAGGCCTGTATGATGAATTCAGCTATGGCGAGTTACTCACTAGGCCTGTATTAAGCCTTTAAGGACTGCATGATACATGAATTCAGCCATGGCGAGTTACTCACTAGGCCTGTATTAAGCCTTTAAGGACTGCATGATACATGAATTCAGCCATGGCGAGTTACTCACTAGGCCTGTATTAAGCCTTTAAGGACTGCATGATACATGAATTCAGCCATGGCGAGTTACTCACTAGGCCTGTATTAAGCTTTTAAGGACTGCATGATACATGAAGTTAGCCATGGTGAGTTACTCACTAGGCCTGTATTAAGCCTTTAAGGACTGCATGATACATGAAGTTAGCCATGGCGAGTTACTCACTAGGCCTCTATTAAGCCTTTAAGGACTGCATGATACATGAATTCAGCCATGGCGAGTTACTCACTAGGCCTGTATGATGAATTCAGCTATGGCGAGTTACTCACTAGGCCTATATTAAGCCTTTAAGGACTGCATGATACATGAATTCAGCCATGGCGAGTTACTCACTAGGCCTGTATTAAGCCTTTAAGGACTGCATGATACATGAAGTTAGCCATGGCGAGTTACTCACTAGGCCTGTATTAAGCCTTTAAGGACCGCATGATACATTATGAAGTCAGCCATGGCGAGTTACTCACTAGGCCTGTATGAAGAAGTCAGCCATGGCGAGTTACTCACTAGGCCTGTATTAAGCCTTTAAGAACTGCATGACACATGATGAAGTCAGCCATGGCGAGTTACTCACTAGGCCTGTATTAAGCCTTTAAGGACTGCATGATACATGAATTCAGCCATGGCCAGTTACTCACTAGGCCTGTATTAAGCCTTTAAGGACTGCATGATACATGAAGTCAGCCATGGCGAGTTACTCACTAGGCCTGTATTAAGCCTTTAAGGACTGCATGATACATGAAGTCAGCCATGGCGAGTTACTCACTAGGCCTGTATTAAGCCTTTAAGGACTGCATGATACATGAAGTTAGCCATGGCGAGTTACTCACTAGGCCTGTATTAAGCCTTTAAGGACTGCATGATACATGAAGTTAGCCATGGCGAGTTACTCACTAGGCCTGTATTAAGCCTTTAAGGACCGCATGATACATGAATTCAGCCATGGCGAGTTACTCACTAGGCCTGTATGATGAATTCAGCTATGGCGAGTTACTCACTAGGCCTGTATTAAGCCTTTAAGGACTGCATAATACATGAATTCAGCCATGGCGAGTTACTCACTAGGCCTGTATTAAGCCTTTAAAGACTGCATGATACATGAAGTCAGCCATGGCGAGTTACTCACTAGGCCTGTATTAAGTCTTTAAGGACTGCATGATACATGAAGTCAGCCATGGCGAGTTACTCACTAGGCCTGTATTAAGTCTTTAAGGACTGCATGATACATGAAGTCAGCCATGGCGAGTTACTCACTAGGCCTGTATTAAGTCTTTAAGGACTGCATGATACATGAAGTCAGTAATGGCGAGTTACTCACTAGGCCTGTATTAACCCATTAAGGACAGCATGATACATGATGAAGTAAGCCATGGCGAGTTACTCACTAGGCCTGTATTAAGCCTTTAAGGACCGCATGATACATAATTCAGCCATGGCGAGTTACTCACTAGGCCTATATTAAGCCTTTAAGGACTGCATGATACATGAAGTCAGCCATGGCGAGTTACTCACTAGGCCTATATTAAGCCTTTAAGGACCGCATGATACATGAATTCAGCCATGGTGAGTTACTCACTAAGCCTGTATCAAGCCTTTAAGGACCGCATGATACATGAATTCTGCCATGGCGAGTTACTCACTAAGCCTGTATTAATCCTTTAAGGACTGAATGATACATGAAGTCAGCCATGGCGAGTTACTCACTAGGCCTGTATCAAGTCTTTAAGGACTGCATGATACATGAAGTCAGCCATGGCGAGTTACTCACTAGGCCTGTATTAAGTCTTTAAGGACTGCATGATACATGAATTCAGCCATGGCGAGTTACTCACTAGGCCTGTATTAATCCTTTAAGGACTGCATGATACATGAAGTCAGCCATGGCGAGTTACTCACTAAGCCTGTATTAAGCCTTTAAGGACTGCATGATACATGAAGTCAGCCATGGCGAGTTACTCACTAGGCCTGTATTAAGCCATTAAGGACCGCATGATACATGATGAAGTCTGCCATGGCGAGTTACTCACTAGGCCTGTATCAAGCCTTTAAGGACCACATGATACATGAATTCAGCCATGGCGAGTTACTCACTAAGCCTGTATTAATCCTTTAAGGACCGCATGATACATGAATTCAGCCATGGCGAGTTACTCACTAGGCCTGTATTAAGCCTTTAAGGACTGCATGATACATGAATTCAGCCATGGCGAGTTACTCACTAGGCCTGTATTAAGCCTTTAAGGACTGCATGATACATGAAGTCTGCCATGGCGAGTTACTCACTAGGCCTGTATGATGAATTCAGGTATGGCGAGTTACTCACTAGGCCTGTATTAAGCTTTTAAGGACTGCATGATACATGAAGTTAGCCATGGTGAGTTACTCACTAGGCCTGTATTAAGCCTTTAAGGACTGCATGATACATGAAGTTAGCCATGGCGAGTTACTCACTAGGCCTGTATTAAGCCTTTAAGGACTGCATGATACATGAAGTTAGCCATGGCGAGTTACTCACTAGGCCTCTATTAAGCCTTTAAGGACTGCATGATACATGAATTCAGCCATGGCGAGTTACTCACTAGGCCTGTATGATAAATTCAGCCATGGCGAGTTACTCACTAGGCCTGTATGATGAATTCAGCCATGGCGAGTTACTCACTAGGCCTGTATTAAGCCTTTAAGGACTGCATGATACATGAAGTCTGCCATGGCGAGTTACTCACTAGGCCTGTATGATGAATTCAGCTATGGCGAGTTACTCACTAGGCCTGTATTAAGCCTTTAAGGACTGCATGATACATGAATTCAGCCATGGCGAGTTACTCACTAGGCCTGTATTAAGCCTTTAAGGACTGCATGATACATGAAGTTAGCCATGGCGAGTTACTCACTAGGCCTGTATTAAGCCTTTAAGGACCGCATGATACATGACGAAGTCAGCCATGGCGAGTTACTCACTAGGCCTGTATGAAGAAGTCAGCCATGGCGAGTTACTCACTAGGCCTGTATTAAGCCTTTAAGAACTGCATGACACATGATGAAGTCAGCCATGGCGAGTTACTCACTAGGCCTGTATTAAGCCTTTAAGGACTGCATGATACATGAATTCAGCCATGGCCAGTTACTCACTAGGCCTGTATTAAGCCTTTAAGGACTGCATGATACATAAAGTCAGCCATGGCGAGTTACTCACTAGGCCTGTATTAAGCCTTTAAGGACTGCATGATACATGAAGTCAGCCATGGCGAGTTACTCACTAGGCCTGTATTAAGCCTTTAAGGACTGCATGATACATGAAGTTAGCCATGGCGAGTTACTCACTAGGCCTGTATTAAGCCTTTAAGGACTGCATGATACATGAAGTCTGCCATGGCGAGTTACTCACTAGGCCTGTATTAAGCCTTTAAGGACTGCATGATACATGAAGTCAGCCATGGCGAGTTACTCACTAGGCCTGTATGATGAATTCAGCCATGGCGAGTTACTCACTAGGCCTATATTAAGCCTTTAAGGACTGCATGATACATGAAGTCTGCCATGGCGAGTTACTCACTAGGCCTGTATTAAGTCTTTAAGGACTGCATGATACATGAATTCAGCCATGGCGAGTTACTCACTAGGCCTGTATTAAGTCTTTAAGGACTGCATGATACATGAATTCAGCCATGGCGAGTTACTCACTAGGCCTGTATTAATCCTTTAAGGACTGCATGATACATGAAGTCAGCCATGGCGAGTTACTCACTAAACCTGTATTAAGCCTTTAAGGACTGCATGATACATGAAGTCAGCCATGGCGAGTTACTCACTAGGCCTGTATTAAGCCTTTAAGGACCGCATGATACATGAAGTCAGCCATGGCGAGTTACTCACTAGGCCTGTATTAAGCCTTTAAGGACTGCATGATACATGAAGTCTGCCATGGCGAGTTACTCACTAGGCCTGTATTAAGCCTTTAAGGACTGCATGATACATGAATTCAGCCATGGCGAGTTACTCACTAGGCCTATATTAAGCCTTTAAGGACTGCATGATACATGAAGTCAGCCATGGCGAGTTACTCACTAGGCCTGTATTAAGCCATTAAGGACCGCATGATACATGATGAAGTCTGCCATGGCGAGTTACTCACTAGGCCTGTATCAAGCCTTTAAGGACCACATGATACATGAATTCAGCCATGGCGAGTTACTCACTAAGCCTGTATTAATCCTTTAAGGACCGCATGATACATGAAGTCAGCCATGGCGAGTTACTCACTAGGCCTGTATTAAGCCTTTAAGGACTGCATGATACATGAAGTTAGCCATGGCGAGTTACTCACTAGGCCTGTATTAAGCCTTTAATGACTGCATGATACATGAATTCAGCCATGGCGAGTTACTCACTAGGCCTGTATGATGAATTCAGCTATGGCGAGTTACTCACTAGGCCTGTATGATGAATTCAGCCATGGCGAGTTACTCACTAGGCCTGTATTAAGCCTTTAAAGACTGCATGATACATGAAGTCAGCCATGGCGAGTTACTCACTAGGCCTGTATTAATCCTTTAAGGACTGAATGATACATGAAGTCAGCCATGGCGAGTTACTCACTAGGCCTGTATCAAGTCTTTAAGGACTGCATGATACATGAAGTCAGCCATGGCGAGTTACTCACTAGGCCTGTATTAAGTCTTTAAGGACTGCATGATACATGAATTCAGCCATGGCGAGTTACTCACTAGGCCTGTATTAATCCTTTAAGGACTGCATGATACATGAAGTCAGCCATGGCGAGTTACTCACTAAACCTGTATTAAGCCTTTAAGGACTGCATGATACATGAAGTCAGCCATGGCGAGTTACTCACTAGGCCTGTATTAAGCCTTTAAGGACCGCATGATACATGAAGTCAGCCATGGCGAGTTACTCACTAGGCCTGTATTAAGCCTTTAAGGACTGCATGATACATGAAGTCTGCCATGGCGAGTTACTCACTAGGCCTGTATTAAGCCTTTAAGGACTGCATGATACATGAAGTCAGCCATGGCGAGTTACTCACTAGGCCTGTATTAAGCCATTAAGGACCGCATGATACATGATGAAGTCTGCCATGGCGAGTTACTCACTAGGCCTGTATCAAGCCTTTAAGGACCACATGATACATGAATTCAGCCATGGCGAGTTACTCACTAAGCCTGTATTAATCCTTTAAGGACCGCATGATACATGAAGTCAGCCATGGCGAGTTACTCACTAGGCCTGTATCAAGCCTTTAAGGACTGCATGATACATGAAGTCAGCCATGGCGAGTTACTCACTAGGCCTATATTAAGCCTTTAAGGACTGCATGATACATGAAGTCAGCCATGGCGAGTTACTCACTAGGCCTGTATTAAGCCATTAAGGACCGCATGATACATGATGAAGTCTGCCATGGCGAGTTACTCACTAGGCCTGTATCAAGCCTTTAAGGACCACATGATACATGAATTCAGCCATGGCGAGTTACTCACTAAGCCTGTATTAATCCTTTAAGGACCGCATGATACATGAAGTCAGCCATGGCGAGTTACTCACTAGGCCTGTATCAAGCCTTTAAGGACTGCATGATACATGAAGTCAGCCATGGCGAGTTACTCACTAGGCCTGTATCAAGCCTTTAAGGACCGCATGATACATGAATTCAGCCATGGCGAGTTACTCACTAGGCCTGTATTAACCCATTAAGGACAGCATGATACATGAATTCAGCCATGGCGAGTTACTCACTAGGCCTGTATCAAGCCTTTAAGGACTGCATGATACATGAAGTCTGCCATGGCGAGTTACTCACTAGGCCTATATTAAGCCTTTAAGGACCGCATGATACATGAATTCAGCCATGGCGAGTTACTCACTAGGCCTGTATTAATCCATTAAGGACAGCATGATACATGAATTCAGCCATGGCGAGTTACTCACTAGGCCTATATTAAGCCTTTAAGGACCGCATGATACATGAAGTCTGCCATGGCGAGTTACTCACTAGGCCTATATTAAGCCTTTAAGGACCGCATGATACATGAATTCAGCCATGGCGAGTTACTCACTAGGCCTATATTAAGCCTTTAAGGACTCCATGATACATGAAGTCAGCCATGGTGAGTTACTCACTAGGCCTATATTAAGCCTTTAAGGACTCCATGATACATGAAGTCAGCCATGGCGAGTTACTCACTAGGCCTGTATTAAGCCTTTAAGGACTGCATGATACATGAATTCAGCCATGGCGAGTTACTCACTAGGCCTGTATTAAGCCTTTAAGGACTGCATGATACATGAAGTCAGCCATGGTGAGTTACTCACTAGGCCTATATTAAGCCTTTAAGGACTCCATGATACATGAAGTTAGCCATGGCGAGTTACTCACTAGGCCTGTATCAAGCCTTTAAGGACCGCATGATACAATAATTCAGCCATGGCGAGTTACTCACTAGGCCTGTATTAAGCCTTTAAGGACTGCATGATACATGAATTCAGCCATGGCGAGTTACTCACTAGGCCTGTATCAAGCCTTTAAGGACCGCATGATACAATAATTCAGCCATGGCGAGTTACTCACTAGGCCGGTATGATGAATTCAGCCATGGCGAGTTACTCACTAGGCCTGTATCAAGCCTTTAAGGGCCGCTGATGCATTAATGCATCATGCCCATTGGTAGGCATGATGCACCAATGAAGTGCTGGCGACACTGCTTGCCAGCACTTCATTGAAGCATCATGACGACCCTTTGTGAATATATGTATCAACGCCATAGGGTCAGCATGATGCTGCAATGAAGTATTTTTCCATACTTTCCACTTCTTTTTGAGAAAATGACCAACAATATTGAAACGAGACTTTTCTGATATTGAGAGGGGATCATTGGGAACACGACCAAACAATAAGAACAGGTAGTCATTGTAGAAACTCAAGAGCTATGACTTTTGGAATTTATATAAAGGGAATACTAACTGTGACGACTCTCCGGGAGTTCATGCTTCAATCCCATAGGTTGGCACCTGGGGTCGTCATCATGCTCCAATGAAAGCAGGCTCACCAGCACTTCATTGGTACATCATGATGCACTCCCGCAACAGCATCCTTTAAAGTGTTGAAAGGTTTATGTCCATAAGCTCGACTTGATCACTCTACTGCACTGAGAACTAAATGTTGCTAAAATAACGAAATAATGAAAACCTTATCCCAAAGTTGCCATAGATCCATCATTATTGTCAGAGAGATTTCTTGTACCACAGTGTGTACTGTACTGCTTCATTGTAGAAACTAAACTGCTTGACCGAAATGCACTTACAATGGTCCACTGTTCAGTTTTACTATGATCCCTGGTAGATTCAACAGTTATTTCTGACAGTGTGGTCTAGTATACAATAAATGGTGCTTTTCACAATGTTCCCACCAAACTCTGCATATTCAATTGTTGCCCTGTTTTCACATCAACCTCTGTGTTTTACAAAGTTCTCACCAACCTCTGCATTTATGATTCTTTCAGTGTAAGAGACTGGTGTGTAAGCCAAACGAGGAGAATGAGAATGAAAATGGTGACGAAAACAAGGAACGTGGGAACTGGACTCGGGCTGCTGACTTTGTTCTATCAGCCATAGGGTACGCGGTGGGACTGGGGAACGTGTGGAGATTTCCCTACCTGTGCTACAAGAATGGAGGCGGTAAGTTGGGAATTTTATTTATGGCTGAAATAGTGTTTTTCCATAGCTTTATTGATTTCCTCATAAATTTTACCATGAAATCTCCAGGTTATACCCCCGGTCATGGAGCCAATGGTATGGACCTACTGATTTACGGATGAGTCATTTAGCTAGGGGGCAAGATGGATTTATGCAGAACGGCCGATATTTTCCCAACCCCCTCCCCCTACACCAATGTAATAAAAAATCAAAATGACCCTCTGAAAAATCTTATATGTGTGTGGAGTGATGTTTTGCAATGAGTACTTGAATCGTGCATGTAATATTTTTTTTTTCATTATGTCATATATCATCCGCAAAAGGAACCATTAATATTTTTTACTTAAAGCTCATTATTGATCTTTAACCCTTAATGGCATAAATGCCCTATAGGTCTTTAATCCTAAAGGGCATGAATGCCCTATTGGTCTTTAACCCTTAAGGGCATGAATGCCTAATTGGTCATTAACCTTTAAGGGCATAAAAGCCCTATTGGTCATTAAGCCCTAAGGGCTAAATGCCCTATTGGTCATTTACCCTTAAGGGCATAAATGTCCTATTGCTCTTTAACCTTTAAGGGCATAAATGCCCTATTGGTCATTAACACTTAAAGGCATGAATGTCCTATTGGTCTTTAACCCTTAAGGGCATAAATGCCCTATTGGTATTTAACCATAAAGGGCATAAATGCCCTATTGGTCTTTAACCCTTAAGGGAACGAATGCCCTATTGGTCTTTAACCCTAAAGGGCATAAATGCTGTATTCGTCTTTTACCTATAAGGGCATAAATGTCCTATTGGTCTTTAACCCTTAATGCTATAAATGCCCTATTGGTCTTTAACCTTTAAGGGCATAAATGCCCTATTGGTCATTAACCCTTAAGGGCATAAATGTCCTATTGGTCTTTAACCCTTTAGGGCATAAATGCCCTATTGGTCTTTAAGCCTTAAGGGCATAAATGGCCTATTGGTATTTAACCTTTAAGGGCATAAATACCTATTTGTCTTTAACCCTTAAGGACATAAATGCCCTATTAGTCTTAAACCCTTAAGGGCATAAATGTCCTATTAGTCTTTAACCCTTAAGGGCACAAATGGCCTATTGGTCTTTAACCTGTAAGGGCATAAATGTTCTTTTGGTCTTTAACCCTGAAGGGCATAAATTTCCTATTGGTCTTTAACCCTAAAGGGCATAAATGCCCTATTGGTCTTTAACCCTAAAGGGCATAAATGCTGTATTCGTCTTTTACCTAAAAGGGCATAAATGTCCTATTGGTCTTTAACCCTTAATGCTATAAATGCCCTATTGGTCTTTAACCTTTAAGGGCATAAATGCCCTTTTGGTCATTAACCCTTAAGGGCATAAATGTCCTATTGCATGTGCATGTAATATTTTTTTTTTCATTATGTCATATATCATCCGCGAAAGGAACCATTAATATTTTTTACTTAAAGCTCATTATTGATCTTTAACCCTTAATGGCATAAATGCCCTATAGGTCTTTAATCCTAAAGGGCATGAATGTCCTATTGGTCTTTAACCCTTAAGGGCATAAATGCCTAATTGGTCATTAACCTTTAAGGGCATAAAAGCCCTATTGGTCATTAAGCCCTAAGGGCTAAATGCCCTATTGGTCATTTACCCTTAAGGGCATAAATGTCCTATTGGTCTTTAACCTTTAAGGGCATAAATGCCCTATTGGTCATTAACACTTAAAGGCATGAATGTCCTATTGGTCTTTAACCCTTAAGGGCATAAATGCCCTATTGGTATTTAACCATAAAGGGCATAAATGCCCTATTGGTCTTTAACCCTTAAGGGAATGAATGCCCTATTGGTCTTTAACCCTAAAGGGCATAAATGCTGTATTCGTCTTTTACCTATAAGGGCATAAATGTCCTATTGGTCTTTAACCCTTAATGCTATAAATGCCCTATTGGTCTTTAACCTTTAAGGGCATAAATGCCCTATTGGTCATTAACCCTTAAGGGCATAAATGTCCTATTGGTCTTTAACCCTTTAGGGCATAAATGCCCTATTGGTCTTTAAGCATTAAGGGCATAAATGGCCTATTGGTATTTAACCTTTAAGGGCATAAATACCTATTTGTCTTTAACCCTTAAGGACATAAATGCCCTATTAGTCTTAAACCCTTAAGGGCATAAATGTCCTATTAGTCTTTAACCCTTAAGGGCACAAATGGCCTATTGGTCTTTAACCTGTAAGGGCATAAATGTCCTTTTGGTCTTTAACCCTGAAGGGCATAAATTTCCTATTGGCCTTTAACCCTAAAGGGCATAAATGCCCTATTGGTATTTAACCCTTAAGGGCATAAATGTCCTATTGGTTTTTAACCCTTAAGGGCATAAATGCCCTATTGGTATTCAATTCTAAAGGGCATAAATGCCTTATTGGTCTCTAACCTTTAGGGCATAAATGTCCTATTGGTCTTTAACCCTTTAGGGCATAAATGCCCTATTGGTCTTTAACTGTAAAGGGCATAAATGTCCTATTGTTATTTAACCTTTAAGGGCATACATGCCCTATTGGTCTTTAACCCTTTAAGAGCATAAATGTCCTATTGGTCTTTAACCCTTAAGGGCACAAATGGCCTAATGGTATTTAACCTTTAAGGTCATATATGTCCTATTGGTCTTTAACCCTTGAGGCCATAAATGCTCTATTGGTCTTTAACCCTTAATGGCATGAATGCCCTATTGATCTTTAACCCTCAATGGCATAAATGCCCTATTGGTCTTTAAGCCTAAAGGGCATAAACGCCCTACTGGTCTTTAACCTTTAAGGGCATAAATGTCTTATCGGTCTTTCACCCTAAAGGGCATAAATGTCCTATTGGTCATTAACCCTTAAGGGCATAAATGCCCTATTGGTATTAACCCTAAAGGGCATAAATGCCTTATTGGTCTTTAACCTTTAAGGGCATAAATGCCCTATTGGTATTTAACCTTTAAGGGCATAAATGTCCTATCGGTCTTTAACCCTTAAGGGCATAAATGCCCTATTGGTATTCAACTCTAAAGGGCATAAATGCCCTATTGGTCTTTAACCTTTAAGGGCATAAATGCCCTTTTGGTCTTCAACCTTTAAGGGCATAAATGTCCTATCGGTCTTTAACCCTTAAGAGCATAAATGCCCTATTGGTATTTAACTCTAAAGGGCATAGATGCCCTATTGGTCTTTAAACTTTAAGGGCATAAATCCCCTTTTGGTCTTCAACCTTTAAGGGCATAAATGTCCTATCGGTCTTTAACCCTTAAGGGCATAAATGTCCTGTTGGTCTTTAACCCTTAAGGGTCACTGATGCACAAGTGCCTTATGTGCTTAAGTGGAGGTGAAGCAGCAGTAACTTCAGCATCATATCCACCCTTTAAGGGCAGTATCAACTGTATAGGGGTGGCATCGTGCATGATTGTAGACCTTGTGAGTTACTAGCTAAGGTTGGTTTCATGCAGTGGCCACAAAATAGCCAGCACCCAACCAAACTACTTTAACTTTTTAAAACTTATGTCTGAATAGGTATACGGCCTTATAGGACAGCGGGGCAGCTTGTGCTTGGTGTTTGTATTATATATTGATACAACCACACCAAGCGTCC
This sequence comes from Acholoe squamosa, assembly GCA_949317995.1. Taxonomy (NCBI): domain Eukaryota; kingdom Metazoa; phylum Annelida; class Polychaeta; order Phyllodocida; family Polynoidae; genus Acholoe; species Acholoe squamosa. The sequence continues at coordinate 2,977,779 of OX439041.1, forward strand.
TTGACACTATATAAACAAACATTATTTAAATAAACATTTTGTAAAGATAAACGAACAAACTGCTTAGAGAATCCAACATTGTGTTGACAAGTCAAGGCTAGGGAAGACAATCTCTTAATTGTTTATTGCTCTTCAGTTGTCAGAAACATTCATCTTCTATAAAACATGGTTCTCCTAAGTAATGGCCAAAATTGGAATGATTTTCTCCAGTGCATTAAAGGCCTAAGATGAAGGCAATAGACCCATGTTGCAATAAGGAACATAGGTCTATATGTTTATATTGTTGGAAAGAGATAGCATTAACATGAATTCGAAGATTCCACTGCAGTTTAATTACAAAGCTCATTATTAATTAGCGTCTATACAAAGTAAAATGATTATTATAGGCCGACTCATCTAAGTGTGGGCACAGAGATTTTTGAGCTTGTGAGGCAGGGTGGTCTTTAGTTCAAAAATTTTGTGTCTGGCCCTGAACACCCACAATGTTTGTTATGAGGGGAGGGTGATGCCCACAGTACTGCACCAAATTGAACCTGGGTGACTTTCTTACACCTGCACTATAAGAAAAGAACTCATTGAAAAAACAGGGTGGAATGCTTGTGCCAAAGCTGCCAGAGATGTATTGTTATTTTCACAGAGATTATTATACCACTGTATTGCCACCTAGGGTTTCTTGTGAAAGCTTGACTGCAGTGGTTCACCGTTCAGCTTTATAAGGATCCTTGGTAGACTCAACAGTCTTTTTACAAGGTGCCAGATGAAGGTGTTCATTGTCATGGTGTGTTGCCAATTATAACAGGATTAGTAACAGGTTTGTGGTGTATAAACATGTCACACAGGGAAAGACTAGATCAGATTCATGGTGGATCGGCTGGTCATAACCATTAACCCTCTCAGGACCGCTGAAGCAGAAGTGTATCATGCCCATTGATCATCATGATGCACGAATGAAGTGCTGGCGATACTGCTCACCAGCACTTCATTGGAGCATCATGTCGAACCTATGGGGTTGATACATATTCTCTCGGAGCGTCGTTATGATGCTCCAATGAAGTGCTGGCGAGCAGTCTTGCAAGCACTTCATTGGTGCATCATGACAACCAATGGGCATGATGCATTAATGCATAAGCAACCCTTAAAGGGTGAAGGACAGGTGATGCATTTGTGCATCATGACAACCCTCTAAGACCGTATCATCTCCATAGGGTCAGCATGATGCATGAATGCAGCCCTGGTGAGTTACCGGCCACCCAATGTGAATCATGCTACACCTGGTTTGATGTGAGCTGTCATATATTAATGGACTAAATTATAGCATATGCATTGCTTTCCTGTTAACTACATTCGACAAAACGTGCTTCATATACTCTTATTTAATGTTCAACTAGTTGTTTAACACACATATCAAGGCTTATTTATTGTATCACTGAGGGTTCTGGTCGGCCCAGTATTGCGACCGAAAACCATGTTTTTGAAGTTTACAATAAACTCAACTGAACCTGAACTTGAACTTCGCCCTTAAAAGTTTAGGACCTATCCCTATCCTGATAATTAAAGGCGGCCATCTTGAACTTTTATGTTGAGTGAGATGAAAACCAGAACAATATATTATTCTGGTTTTCATCTCACTCAACATATATTCCGACACGTAATCCCAACGAAATATCATATATATGAAGCAGTCTAGGTCCTGCAAACATCACAACTCCATGAGCTATAAAGGCCCTGTACAGAAACTCATGTTGAGGATTGTGGTGTTGACAATAATTTTCTTTTTTTTTTGTCAGTCAATTTCAATATATTGAATGAAGGTTTATAGTTATGTGCGCCTGGATTTTAGCTGTGCAAGAGAAGGTACATCTTGGAAATGAACGCAATAATACCTCCCTTTTTATGTCCCCACCAGAGATTGATTCATAACAAAAACTGATGATATATTTGTGGATTAACGACACTTTTAGAAACAATCATCTAAAAAATTATATCAAGAATTTGTTGTCTGGTCTAAATATGATCAAACTGGTAGCAATATATATCTTTTTCAAAATAGTTATCGTTGCTGTAAAGACTCTATTGTCATTTTATGTTGCTGATATTGTCAGTTTTCATGGATAGGTCTACTTGTATATGATATGCTAACATTTAAGTGAGTTCTGTAGTTATCTGTTAAAGTTGCAGAACTTCTATATATGAGAAAGTCCCCTTTGCCCTTATTGATCCATAGTGAGGGAATAATACATGAATAATTCAGTACGAGTGTTAGTTATCCATGGCTAACATACAAGGCTATGTTGATTATTATCCGTGTTTCTATATGTTATAGGTGCATTCCTGGTACCGTATGCCATCATGCTGGTCATTGCGGGTCTGCCCATCTTCTTCATGGAGATCGCCTGGGGACAGTTCGCCTCACTCGGACCCATCACCATATGGAGAGTCGCACCATTATTCAAAGGTTGGTCTCCCTATTAATATTTTCTGCTTATAAATGTTATATGATAATGTACAATAAATAGACCTAACCTTAATGGCCGCCCCTTCGAACTTTTTACAGATTAGAAAAAGGCCTTATCTTTTTAGAATTTCAAAGCCAGTCACACTCTTGAGCACTGATTTACCATGAAAATAATTTTTGAAGTGACTCATGAAAAGTGATCACCCATCTAGAATCAAACAATGAACTTAGAAACGATCCTTCTAGAAAAGCATTTCTGGAATTATTTGCAGAAAATGCAAATCTTTTACAATTTTTCATGCCCCAAAAGAATATTAATTGAATTAATGATTATTGTGAATGAAACAAAGGATTCCCCTAAATTTTTCCCTCCCCCTTGAAGGCTGCTTTACCAATTACAGTAGTTTTGGGAGCTGTCTGTTGGTTTTTGAGCTTTGAGGATCAATTGATTAGAGCTCTATATAATTCTGATTTTTGATTTTTGTTTTTCCTTCTCACTTCTCAAAATTCCACTTGCATTTGCCTACCTAACCATTGCAAATAATATCTGTATAATGTTTAAATATAATCCGCTTTTATTCCAGGTATTGGGTATGCATCGGCCATATATATTTATATAATCTGCTTTAATCCAGGTATTGGGTACGCGATGATCATAGCGTCCGCCATGAAGTGTATGTATTACAATATGGTCCTGTCCTATGTCATCTACTACTTCTTCACCTCCTTCAGCAAAGAGCTCCCCTGGTCTAACTGTGACAATGACTGGAACACCATTGCCTGTACCAAGTACGTCAAAGGTAAGAACATTGGCAAATGTATTATACTGTTAAATTAAAAGATAATGGAAAGACACTCACTGTAAAAAAAAAGGTTGTTTAAATAACAAAGTAATCATCGTCCCAAAATTGCATATTGTTATTTTTACAGAGATTTCTCGTACATTTGTGCGCCACTGTACTGCCACCTGTGGCTTTTTGTAAAACTACACAGGTTCATTGCGATACAACTACAGTGGTTGAGTGTTCAGTTTTACTATGATCGCTGGTAGATTTAAGACTTATTTTAAGAGTGAATAAAACAAACTGATTACTGGTAGTTTTTTTAAGTTACTAATGACATCAATGTTATTTATACCAGACTTCATCAACTGTACCAATGTAACAACTGGAGTTAACAACAGGGTAGTCGAGGTGTGTAAGGACTGGAGGAATCTCACAGATGGACCAAAGACTCCTGCCGATGAGTTCTTCCAGTAAGTAGTGATTTTTATTCCATGTTGAGAATGATGATATCGTATTTGACCTAATAAGTGGCCAGGGCACATAAGAAAATCCCTTTTAATGGTATTTTAGTATTAAGAGTTTAACTACCTCCAAAAATGTGGTCCTTTTTTCAGTTCTGTAAAAGGCTACAAAAAGGGGGTGGGGTTCGCTTTTGAGGGGGAGGTTGCTTATTGGGTCGCATACACTACATGTATTAAAAACCTGGTCCCGTTCTCAATTATAGCACCATTAAAGGAGCCTCAAACAAGGACCGTTTATTTTAGGCCAAGATGAAACTAATAGAGAGATCCACTCAAATTGAAGGAGTAGAGTGAGACCTACTTAGCATTGTCTAACATTTATAAATACTAGATTTCATGTATCTCTTTATGTACATTACAGTAACCATGTATTGGAGATAACCGCCTCTATAGATGACATAGGCAAGATACGCTGGCAGCTCGCACTATGCTACCTCCTGTCATGGGGTATCATTGTACTCTGTCTTGTCAAGGGCATCAAATCTGTAGGAAAGGTAAGAATTGCCCTTAATGCCATGTTTGCTTATAATTAGAGTATCCAATTGGTGTCTGCCTCACCAACACTAACTCATCCATATTCCATGAATTGCATAATAAGAAAAAAAACTAAAGTTCAAATGCTCTGATTTTGTTTGTGAATTAACAAAATTTACTTCTGTAGCTCAGTGGTAGAGCTCCAAATGAGCGAGGTCCTACTTTTGAACCATTGAAAAAAAACTGTGACAATTTTAATTTCCGAGAAGACTAACTGAAAAAAAACATGATTATAGATAAATACAATTACAGCACTTTTCATGCACCCAAATTGCCTAAATTCTGATATCTCACTATTAACACATGTTGTTTTATTACAGATTGTGTGGTTCACGGCTATCTTCCCGTACTTTGTTCTGACCGTGCTCCTGGTACGAGGCGTCACGCTGCCCGGGGCACTGGACGGTATCAAGTTCTACATGATCCCTGACTTCAGCAAGATTAATGATGCACAGGTAATCAACATTATACTCCTTGGGCTCATTTGAGTATCTGATAATTGTGTCTGAGTACCATTCCTGTATAGTAAACAGCAACATGCTTATTTGATTACGCAAATCGCTTTGCTAGACATATATTTGCCCACCTTAGAATAAACCAATGTTGAAGTATTGGCAGATGGTGAGAATCTGGTTGCCTGTGCATTAAATGCTGCCACCTGGTATTGGATATTGGTATTATTACCAGTAGCTAGTCAAATGCTAGTCATCTTTTCTGGATTCTGAGGCTTAACTGGCACCCCAAATGTCTAGCAAAGTGACATGAGGTCCTTGAACATGTACAGATCCTAAAAGCATTGTTTTACTATCCAACAAAGATACTGTAAAGTTTCTGGGTCCTATTACTTATCCCTTTCAGGGCCGCTGATGCAGGAGTGCATCATGGCCATTGGTCATCATGATGCTGCAATGAAGTGCTGGTGAGACTGCTCACCAGCACTTCATTGCAGCATCATGATGACCCCCGGGGTAGATACTTATAATCTCCCGGAGGGTCAGAATAATGAATAAGCACATGCAGAAAAGCATAATAAGTACATCATGCATGGCTTAACTTGTCCTATTTTGATGAAAAAAACAACAACAAACAAACAAGAAAACTGTTGGTAAATTTTGGTAACTAATATAGTTAGATGCAATCACATGAAAGACACACCTTTTGAGTTGTAACTATGGTGTGTTTGTTTTAACTAAGCATTTAGCATTACAAAGACCTGATGTATCATACTTTGCAGAGAAGAAAGACTCGAAATGTGCTGCCATCTTTTGTCAAAATGCTGAATTATCAAATATCTCTCGGCAGTGAATATAGAATACATGTACTATAATTTACAAGGTACAATAAATTTCTGGAGTTAAAAAAATGTTGTTTTTTTTAGCAATGTTGGAAACCATTTCCAAATTTCTTTCTTTCTATAGCCTTTCCAATAGCTTGGAGAGTGATGTTCATCTATAGATGAGGCTCATATTTTGGGTGTTACAATATATTTACAAATGTTTTTGGTGCTTAATGACCCTCTCCCTGTGGTTCCAGGTGTGGGGGGATGCTGCGGTGCAGATCTTCTACTCGTTAGGACCGGCTTATGGCGGACTTATCGTGATGGCCAGCTACAACAAGTTCCACCAGAACTGCTACAGGTTAGTTTTAATAGTATACCTTTATCCATAAAAATGCTGCTAATGCAGCCCCCTAGTCATCATGATGCATGAATGCAGCCCTGGTGAGTAGCTCGCCAGGGCTGCATTCATGCATCATGCTGACCCTACGGTTTTATGTCACACCTTAATCCCTTAAAGGCTGCTAATGCATTAATACATCATGCCCATTGGTTGGCATGATGCACCGATGAAGTGCTGTCAACTCTGCTCTCCCTCATTCCATTAATGCATCATGCCGACCCTTCCTGTAGGGTCGGCATGATGCATTGATGCACCTGTTCTAAAACCTTGCCTGAAATAGCAATGTCCTGAGTGTCTTAAAAACATTTAATCTGCAGATTGGATCCTGCATATACCCCTGCACAGATCCCCCTTTCTGCTTAACCATTTAAAGGGTAATGTGCATTTATGCATCATTCCAATGGGTAATACACCCCTGGTGAATGAAGTGCCAGGTCTGTTTTCATACATCATGGAAATTATACATCTAATCAAGGTTTGACAAACTTCCAGATATTAGGTACGATCCATGAGTAAAGTGAGCACGTGTACTTGCGTGCACTCCATTGATGCATTATGACAACCAATAAGCATGCTGCACCCCTGCATTATAGACCCCATGAAGAGTTTCCTCATGTCTATAACGACCCTTTCTGTTAACAGAGATGCCATTATTATAGCTGTCGTTAACTGCTTGACGTCCATCTATGCCGGGTTTGCTATATTCTCCGTACTAGGATTCATGGCTTATTCCCTCGGTGTCAAAGTGGCCGATGTCACAGCATCTGGTGAGTTTATATTCTCAATGCAATCAAATCTTGATAAATTGGTCTTCAATACTTTTAGTTGCCTTGATGATTGGTGACCATCTGAACATATTGGATTAAAGCCAGAGTGACACATTGTATGAATTTGGGACTCAGGAATTCAGAATCAGCATATTCTGAAATTTCCATATATGAATATGTTATCATTTCCATTTAATATATTGCAGTGCTTTGAAATCATAGAATCTAAATCTAATTTCATTAAATAACTTGAAAATTTTAAAAGAATGCCTCCCTGGGATGGCTTCCTACTAGGCCCTTATCCGTGCATTATGGTGCAACTTGTTATATAGCATTTATATCTGGCATATGGATATAAGGGTAGGTATACTTATGACGGAAAAAAAACAGCTGTCAAAATCCTTGCCAGAGATCTACTATTGTTTTCAGAGTGATTCCTTGTACCACAGTGTACACTATTGCTTAATTGAAGAAACTACACTCCTTATTTTCAATACAAGTAAGGTAATTCATTGTCCAGTTTTACGAGGATCCCTGGTAGATTTAACAGGTATTTCTAATAGTGTATTAATATATCCAACTTGTCCAACTACAGGTGCAGGTTTGGTGTTTGTGGCCTACCCTGAGGGTATCTCACGCATGCCGGCCGCGCCCGTGTGGGGCGTCATCTTCTTCCTTATGTTATGGATCCTAGGATTGGACAGCATGGTGAGTGACAATTCACAGGCATTTATGAAGAAATGTTATTAATCTTCTGCTAAATAAGTCTTCCTCTGAATGAGCTGAAGATAACAAGGGAATTTATGGCGGCTATCATTACAGTGGTGGTGGTTGAGTTCTTATTATACCCATATTTCAGTTTGCCATGATGGCGGCTATCATTACAGTGGTGTTGGTTGAGTTCTTATTATACCCATATTTCAGTTTGCTATGATGGAGGCTATCATTACAGTGGTGGTGGATGAGTTCTTATTATTATACCCATGTTTCAGTTTGCTATGATGAAGGCTATTTTTACAGTGGTGGTGGTTGAGTTCTTATTATACCCATGTTTCAGTTTGCTATGATGGAGACTATCATTACAGTGGTGGTGGTTGAGTTCTTATTATACCCATATTTCAGTTTGCAATGATGGAGGCTATCATTACAGTGGTGGTGGATGAGTTCATATTATACCCATATTTCAGTTTGCTATGATGGAGGCTATCATTACAGTGGTGGTGGTTGAGTTCTTATTATATCCATGTTTCAGTTTGCCATGAAGGAGGCTATCATTACGGTTTTGGTCGATGAGTTCTTATTATTATACCCATGTTTCAGTTTGCCATGATGGAGGCTATCATTACAGTGGTGGTGGATGAGTTCTTATTATACCCATATTTCAGTTTGCTATGATGGAGGCTATCATTACAGTGGTGGTGGGTGAGTTCTTATTATTATACCCATGTTTCAGTTTGCTATGATGGAGGCTATCATTACAGTGGTGGTGGATGAGTTCTTATTATTATACCCATGTTTCAGTTTGCTATGATGGAGGCTATCATTACAGTGGTGGTGGTTGAGTTCTTATTATTATACCCATGTTTCAGTTTGCTATGATGGAGGCTATCATTACAGTGGTGGTGGTTGAGTTCTTATTATTATACCCATAATTCAGTTTGCCATGATGGAGGCTAGCATTACAGTGGTGGTGGTTGAGTTCTTATTATTATACCCATGTTTCAGTTTGCTATGATGGAGGCTATCATTACAGTGGTGGTGGATGAGTTCTTATTATATCCATGTTTCAGTTTGCTATGATGGAGGCTATCATTACAGTGGTGGTGGATGAGTTCTTATTATATCCATGTTTCAGTTTGCTATGATGGAGGCTATCATTACAGTTGTGGTTGATGAGTTCTTATTATTATACCCATGTTTCAGTTTGCTATGATGGAGGCTATCATTTCAGTGGTGGTGGTTGAGTTCTTATTATTATACCCATAATTCAGTTTGCCATGATGGAGGCTATCATTATAGTGGTGGTGGTTGAGTTCTTATTATTATACCCATATTTCAGTTTGCTATGATGGCGGCTATCATTACAGTGGTGGTGGATGAGTTCTTATTATTATACCCATGTTTCAGTTTGCTATGATGGAGGCTATCATTACAGTGGTGGTGGATGAGTTCTTATTATTATACCCATGTTTCAGTTTACTATGATGCAGGCTATCATTACAGTGGTGGTGGATGAGTTCTTATTATTATACCCATGTTTCAGTTTGCTATGATGGAGGCTAGCATTATAGTGGTGGTGGATGAGTTCTTATTATACCCATATTTCAGTTTGCTATGATGGAGGCTATCATTACAGTGGTGGATGATGAGTTCTTATTATTATATCCATGTCTCAGTTTGCCATGATGGAGACTATCATTACAGTGGTGGTGGATGAGTTCTTATTATATCCATGTTTCAGTTTGCTATGATGGAGGCTATCATTACAGTGGTGGTGGATGAATTCTTATTATTATACCCATGTTTCAGTTTGCTATGATGGAGGCTATCATTACAGTGGTGGTGGATGAGTTCTTATTATACCCATGTTTCAGTTTGCTATGATGGAGGCTATCATTACAGTGGTGGTGGATGAGTTCTTATTATACCCATGTTTCAGTTTGCTATGATGGAGGCTATCATTACAGTGGTGGTGGATGAGTTCTTATTATACCCATGTTTCAGTTTGCTATGATGGAGGCTATCATTACAGTGGTGGTGGATGAGTTCTTATTATACCCATGTTTCAGTTTGCTATGATGGAGACTATCATTACATTGGTGGTGGATGAGTTCTTATTATACCCATGTTTCAGTTTGCTATGATGGAGACTATCATTACAGTGGTGGTGGATGAGTTCTTATTATTATACCCATGTTTCAGTTTGCTATGATGGAGACTATCATTTCAGTGGTGGTGGTTGAGTTCTTATTATTATACCCATGTTTCAGTTTGCCATGATGGAGGCTATCATTACAGTGGTGGTGGTTGAGTTCTTATTATTATACCCATGTTTCAGTTTGCTATGATGGAGACTATCATTTCAGTGGTGGTGGATGAGTTCCTATTATTATACCCATATTTCAGTTAGAGAATAGACAACGACTTTCTTCATGTTGAGACATCCTGTTGTCGTATAATGCACGGAGATCAAGACTTTCCCTGGCAGGGCACAAAAAAAACAAACCCATCTTGTTGTCTGGCCGTATCAGTGATTTCCCTATACTTTCAATGCTAAAATCGGCCTTTGTCAACCAAAACGAAAAGGCTAATTAAAAATTAACCCCTGAATATTTTTTAATTGGAGTTCGATGGTAAAGAAGTAAAATAACTCAGTACACATATTTATACAATGATTGGAAAACTTTATTCAGATAAAATTCTGTGCATAGACATTAACATTAACTTGTGAACAGTGGTAAACTTTATAACTTTATAATGACTTCATTTGAATAAGTTAGAATAAATAGTCAACAATTTACATAGTCCATAGTAAGACCGACAGTAGGCCTAATATATTAATTCTACACTATATGTCACACACAATAAAGGAATTAACAATATTTGTCCTTGTTCAGGTGCTTTAAAAACATTATAAAACGAAATCCCGTGCATTGGGGCACAGCATGATTGACCTTGCGTGCGTTATAGTGTAACAGTGCATGGTGAGTAAGGTTCTCTAAGTTGTACCACTTGAATTAATGAATGGTTCATAAATAACATTTAACATACAAGGACTAGTATCAGCTCTATAACAAGTTCCGGACTACAGGGTAATGATAACTTGTGAGCACTTGGTCAACATTATAACATCAACTCGACTTCATTGAATCAGTTACAAAAAGAAATAGTAAATATTTTACATAGTCTACAGTAAAATCTGTAGTAGGTTAAATATATTAATTCTATACTATGTTTCATGTATAATAAGTAAACCAATGCTATTGGTCCCTGTCCAGTAATGCGGCCATGAACAATTATCAAGCGATCTTCTTGGTAAAGGTGATGTTAACTGTTCAATTGTTGAAGATCGCATTGCTGAACAGGGTCCTCGTCATGTCCATACTGCTGCTTGCTGCAGCATTAATCCTGATTTGTGAAGGAGGAGCCTCTTGTGCAAGACTTGGCACCATCACATCAGTTCACCCAGATGTCATTGCAAGTACATTTGACATTTGTCTCCTTTTTTTCTATGGTGGGTCCATTGGAATAGCGCTCGATGCTCTCAGTATTTTGGTGGCCAGTGACTGCTTTAATGTCATTGGCTGCCATTCCAGCATTTCTCAGAACGGTGACACAAATCACACGCAGGCTGTGGTTGGTGTATATCACATCCAGCTTGACAGCAGCGCTAATTTTGGGCATCATTTTACCAATATTATTTATACCCAAGGGAGCATTGCAGAACCACTCATCACTGCCATGCCAATTTACATCCTTCGGCCTTTGGAATAAATCAGGTGACTGGTTCAATTTTGAGAGATAGAGTTTTAGACTGTTTATGGGGCATAATTCGGTGCCTGTCGCAAACATTATCTGTTCATGCTCAGTGACATTTACAGAAGTGGACTGATGATTTTTCCCAAGGGGATTATGATCCAAAGTAACATACTCAACTCCATTTTCCTCCTTAAATACAATTTGGTCCTTTGGCAGTTGACGTAATCCTTCACGTCCCCTCCGGCCTAAGTGGAGGACGACTTCAATGAACACTTTATTCTGAAGTGTCTGTGGTTTGTCGGTAGATACTGCTCCAGATGAATATATCTGCATCATGTGTTCTTTTGTAATGGGTGGGTATTGCTTCGATTTGTCCATGCCTTTTTTCTTTAGAACTTTTACCTGTCCCATCAGAACATTGTTTGCCTCGAGAAATAGAATGTCCTTCATAATGTTGATGGTCAGGCTATGTGGAGGCATGGTCAAATGGCTGTGGAGAGCTAACCTTATGGATAACAGCCTTGATTTTGAATACAGTTTACCATCCTTGGACGAAACTTCAGCATAAAATCTGCGTAACCATGGCACATCTGACCGTTGTATTTTGAAGTTCATTGGCAGTCAATTCTCCTCGAGCCAAGCTGAGTGAATAAAAGAGAATTTTTTTTTATAATTTGAATATAAACCCACCAGCCCCCCTATTATGCCATGGCTAATATCTACAACACTTTAGATTAGTATCACTTATGCCGTATCCAATGGGGGGATGAAATATGATCCTTGTATATTAAGCGGCGCCATTTTGAAATTTCTACAGAGCTAATTAGTTTCGTATTTAGGTATGGTTATTAGAAGTTTTACGAAAAAAGAATCATTGAACTTCTTAAATAATATTATGTTTTAACACACTCTGGTCTCAGGCCTCATGAAGGCCCTCGACCATCATGCTTTATAGTCCAACAGAGAGTCTCGACATGAATAAAAAAATTCTACTCACCTCTGATAACAGACACACCCCACTTTGTCTGAAAGTAGGTCTTCTCGCTTCTTGAGGCATGCGCTAGATCTGATATTTCATCATCTGTATGAGAAGCGAATCTCTTTGGCTTAATTTCAGCTGGGATGACCTGAGCCTCAGGCGGACACTCATTTTTTTGTAGAAGCTGGGCCTCTTCAATATCATCAACAAACATCACACTTGTGTCTGTCTTTTCAAGCTGATGGCTGTGAACAACGTGAATTTCACCATCTTCGGTACTCTGAATGGTGTATGTGTTGTATCCTTAACTTTTGTTTATATGAAGCAATACTCCCAAAAACTTATTACCATGAATGTCCGCGTAAACCAGATCATTGACCTCATACTTGTCGTCTGCTTCCGCTGCCATTTTGGGGTCTGCGGATCTTCTCGCGATGTCAAGCCGCTTATGACATTAAAAATAAAAAAAATAATTCAAAATATTTTTTTTTTCAATATTTTAGACCATTGTAGTTATACAGCGTTGGTACAGTATAATAGTCTTGTTGTTTTTCTCAAATTCAATTACATGTTGAAGGATATTATCATGGTTTTAACCACATCTCTAGATTTCTATTTTTATAGTCATAAGGGGGCCTTGCATTGCCGCAAAGTAGTCCCCATGTGTTCATATGCATGGTGAGAAGTCAACAGATGCTTGTACGGTCATCGCATATTTTATGGTAAATAAAGAGTTGCTTTTACTTTATTTCATAAGATTCCTGCAAATATAACCCCTCTACATCTAGTATTTCATCCAGTGCAATTCCAAAGTGGTTGATTTCAGCACGATAACTTGTCAATTCCTCCACATACCGTGACCTTGGTACAGGCGTTCACTGTTGCTCTATAACGCACGCAAGGTCGCTTCTCTCGTGCCACAACACACGGCGCATCGTTTTATAATTTGCTATGATGGAGACGATTATTACAGCTGTGGCAGATGAGTTCTTATTATTATACCTATGTTTCAGTTTGCTATGATGGAGACGATCATTGCGGCAGTGGCAGATGAATTCTTATTATTGTGCCTATGTTTCAGTTTGCCATGATGGAGACTATCTTTACAGTGGTGGCAGATGAGTTCCTAATATTATACCCATGTTTCAGTTTGCTATGATTGAGATGATTATTACAGCTGTGGCAGATGAGTTCTTATTATTGTGCTTATGTTTCAGTTTGCTATGATGGAGACGATTATTACGGCAGTGGCAGATGAGTTCTTATTATATACCTATGTTTCAGTTTGCTATGATGGAGACAATCGTTACAGCTGTGGCAGATGAGTTCCCGCACTATCTGAGGAAACACAAGCTGTGGGTGACCGTGTCGGTCGCTGTCATCTTCTTCTTTATCGGCCTCTCCATGTGTACACAGGTTAGTATAACTATAGCCCATAACCTGCCTCTTCTCTGTTAAAAAATTGTCAATGGTAAAGTATTTCTTGTCCCTCTAATATTGCCATATTTTTTCATAGAAATTCCTTTTGCCACTATGCTCATCTGTACTGCCATCTGGGGCTTCATTGTAGATGCTACGCTACTTTAATGCAATATTGAATGGTGGTTCACTGATTTATGGATACCTGGCTGATTCAACAGAGATTTCCTAGAGTCTTCTTTCAGTATTCATGAAGCTATTGTGGTAAAAAAAAAGTATTCTTTGCAAGTAGACTTTGTTCAACATGAGCCGACTATGGATGATCATGCTGTCAGGTTTCTATATCATGTGTACAGGGTGGTATATACATATTGCCATTTATGGACGGTCACAGTGCTGGGTTTCTATATCATGTGCTATTTGTATTTACACAAGGTGGTATTTACGTATTGACCATTATGGACGGTTGTCATACTAGTGATTGTGCATAATCAAGTTGTCATATGAGAAATATCATATGACTAGTGGTATATAGAGAGTAAGAATATAAAGCTCTTATTTAGTGTTATTTCCAGTTATCACTGGTTTATTCAGCTTTAGGCAGACGTATAAGAATATCAATCATACATATGTTAATATGCAGGTAATTTCCACACACAGTAAATATACAATTGTTTATAAAGTATAAGGTTCTGTTCCACTCCACCTGTGAGGTAATAATAATAATAATAATAATAATAATAATAATAATAATAATAATAATAATAATAATAATAATAATAATAATAATAATAATAATAATAATAATAATAATAATAATAAATAATAATAATAATAATAATAATAATAATAATAATAATAATAATAATAATAATAATAATAATAATAATAATAATAATAATAATAATAATAATAATAATAATAATAATAATAATAATAATAATAATAATAATAATAATAATAATAATAATAATAATAATAATAATAATAATAATAATAATAATAATAATAATAATAATAATAATAATAATAATAATAATAATAATAATAATAATAATAATAATAATAATAATAATAATAATAATAATAATAATAATAATAATAATAATAATAATAATAATAATAATAATAATAATAATAATAATAATAATAATAATAATAATAATAATAATAATAATAATAATAATAATACACTGTCCAGTATGGTCCTAGGTGGGTTCCCACACCTAGCTCCTGCCCTGCTGCTTAGAGGGATAATATATAAATGTGTAACTTTACCCTCTGGTAGGTGTCTTGTAGAAGATAGCCTCTGGCCACTAGTGGTCTAGTACTATGCCTGTCTGGCATAGTCTAACCCAGCATAGCAGGTAGCAGGAGATTTGACTGGAAATGTTACCTCAAGGGTGGTTCTGGTGATTCTGCCTTCTAGAGGGAGCAGCCAGTGGTATAAGTACCATTTCCTGGCTTGGCCCCTCAGACTGACTGGAGCCAGTGGCATCTGCCTAACTCTGGTGCAGAAAGGACCCCCATGGACGCCGCCATGTCCCCCATGTATGGCATGTTCAGACCCTCATATCTCAAGCGTTTATGCCGCTACAGCCTTCATCTTGCGCATGCACAGACTTGAATATGTCAAGTTACCACCGCCTGCTTTCCGGGCACGTAACTTACGCTGGTTTGTCTGTAGCGCATTCCAAGGTTGAAACTGATATACCATTTTATTATTCCATAAATTCTAACATATTTTTGTATTAATCAAAGAATATCTATGAAATTAAGACAGAGGTTGGTTCTAAGAGCTATAAGAGCGCTCGAACTTTCTATAAGAGCGTTCATGCCCCACTGCACACCAAACCAAACATCAAAGGGTCCGACCTAATGGTTCACTGCACAATATAATAAAAATGAGGGTCTCAGTGTGCGACCTCATGGTTCAGTGCACAAACTAACAAGTTGTAAGTGAATGCAACCGGCCGTCACGGGTGCCTGAGCACTGCTGACGCCGTCATGAGTGTCTGAGCACTCTAATAACTGAACAATGGGTTACATAAGCACGACGCCATAACCGTCCGGTCACTCTAGCGTCGCTCCTGAGCAAGCTAGGTCAAATATCAAAGCATCTATGGAAAGCCCATAATTAGACGGTCAAAATGAACCCAAGATCAAGGCGGAACTCCCATTATTAAGGAAGTTACGCCATGGAGACTGAATGGAACTGCGAGTGCACTACAGACAAACCGGCGCAAGTTACGCGCCTATCCAGCGGGCAGTTTAAACTTAGTATATTCAACTCCGCGCATGCGCAAAATGGCGGTTGTAGCTGCGTAAACGACTGAGTTATGAGGGTCTGAAGTTGCAGAACCGACCAAGACAATGGGGGACACAGCGGCGCCCATGGGGGTCTTTTGTGCACCCAGTGACACATGAAAGACTCCCCTCAAACAATTGCAGAGTTAGGCAGATGCTACTGGCCCCAGTCAGTCTGGAGGTGCTTTTCCAAGATTTGCTACAAATAGCCTGTCTGCACCTCCAAGAGGACAGAACACCAAGAACCGCTCTAGAGGTAACATCTCCAGTCATCTCCTGCTACCTGCTATACCACTGCACTATGGTGAAACTATGCTAGACAGGCATTGGTTTCTATCATTAGTGGCCAGGGGGTATCTTCCTCAAGACTTCCACCAGAGGGTAAAGTTATTCATTATTACATTATTCCTCTAAGCAGCAGGTCAGGAGCTAGGTGTGGGAACCCACCTAGAACTATGCTGGACATTGTATTATTATTACCTCACAGGTGGAGTGGAACAGAACATTATACTTTATAACTTACTGTATATTTACTGTATGTACAAATTACCTACATACTAACTACTGTATGATTGATATTTCTTACATGTTGCCTAAAGCTGAATAAACCAGTGACAACTGGAAATAACACTATTTTATGAGAGCTTAATGTATTTACACTATATACCACTAGTCTTATGATATTTCTCATATGACAACTTGATCATGCACAATCACTAGTATGACAAAGTGGTGGAGAACATCCTACTAAGATCCCAAATTACCCAATGCTCTCTAAAAATTAAGCTGGCAACATTACTAAAAACAATCATACACACAGTAAACCCCACTCCACCCACACAGTGACCTTGACACCATGCCCACCAAGGTCACCAGTGAGATCTCCCACATACCAGTGAGATCTCCCACATACCAGTGAGATCTCCCACACACCATTGAGATCTCCCACACATCAATGAGATCTCTCACACAACAGTAAGATCTCCCACATATCAGTGAGATCTCCCCATATGTCAGTGAGGTCTCCCACACGTCAGTGAGGTCTCCCACACGTCAGTGAGGTCTCCCACACGTCAGTGAGGTCTCCCACACGTCAGTGAGGTCTCCCACACGTCAGTGAGGTCTCCCAAACGTCAGTGAGGTCTCCCAAACGTCAGTGAGATCTCCCCACACGTCAGAGAGGTCTCCCACACGCCAGTGAGGTCTCCCACTAGTCAGTGAGGTCTACCCCACACATCAAGGTCTTATCAGTCAAGCTGGCAGAACAACACACAAAGACCTTACGTAGTCAGGGGCCTGTTGAAGAGGTCTCCCTCCCACCTAGATCTAGGAGGCCCACAGGAGGCAAACCAGCCTCCAGTACTACAGACCCACACTCAGTAGACCCCACACCACCCACCCTGTCTACTCAGGGAACAACCAGTTCTCAGGGATCCAACATTTCCCAGGGATCTCTACAGGACGCTCAACTCACGCTATCTACCTCAGGGGAAGAAGGATCTGCCTCAGGGGCTGGATCCACACCCTCATCTAGATCCTCCACCCCAGCTCCGGCCTTTGACAGCCACTCCTCCAGAGACACTTCTCCCACACCCTCCACCATGGACACCGATGAAGGCCCCCAACCTAATCAGACAGCTGAGAAGATAAGGGCCTATGAGAAGGCCATCCAATGTTGATCCTGAACAAATTCTCAAACCCATTAGGGCAGTGAGGGATTTTACCATCCCTCCATTCTCTGAACTTGCAGTATTGGGTAAAGTCACATCTACTCAATCACTGCAAGGCAAAACTGGAGTAGTAGATAACCTCCAAAGAAATAACAATGCCCCATATCTAGTTCAAAGGGCAGCAGTAACCCCCAGGGAAAATAACAAACATCCCCTAGTGTTACTCAACACCAGCAGGCGCCCACATAAAATCAAAAAGGGTGCCATCATAGCTCTATTTCAGGAAGTCAAGGAATCTGATTTAGAAAAACCTCAACAGGTGTCAGACACTACCCCACACACTGATCAATCCATCTCAGCCATACGGCCTGAGGATGTAACTCAATTCAGTGACACAGACTCAGACTGTGAGTCCACATATGCTGACCCTGAACCCAACTCAATCAGACTCTCTGAAATAGCTGCTATACATAGTGAGGCACATGACCTCGAGCCAGAATTGGAAGAGAATGTTCCACCAAAATCTGTGCTCACATCCAAAGATCAGCATGATAGATTAGAATCACTGCTGACCAAGTATGATGATGTATTTGTAGGAAAAGATGGAGACATTGGTGCTACACACCTGTATACCCACTCAATACATGTGAATCCTAAGGCAGTACCATGTCATTTCCTACCATATAGACAAACACCAGAAAAACAGGCCGCAATAGGGGAAGAGTGTGAAAGGCTAGTACAACAGGGCATTCTGAGAGAATGTGCTGAGGGCCCCTGGGCTTCCAGATCCTTTTTAGTACAAAAATCATCGGGAGGCCATAGGCTCGTCACAGATTTTCGTTATTTGAACCAAAACACGATAAATCAAGCCTTATCTACACCCCGGGCCGATGACACTCTAGACATGATAGGGTCACTCAGACCAAGAGTATTCAGTAAGCTAGATGCCCAACAGGGATTTTTTCAAATTCCTATAAGACAGGAGGACCAGCATAAAACCGCATTTATAGCAAATGACAAAAAATATGTCTATGAAAGGATGCCGATGGGTTTAGCGACCGCACCTGAGGGATTCTGCCATCTAGTCACATTAATTCTGAACAAACTCAAATACAAATGTGCCCTACCATACCTAGATGACATATTGGTATTATCACCATCAATCGAACAACACTTCCATGACCTGGAAGATGTGTTCAACAGCCTAAGAGTTGGCAAACTCAAATTGAAGAAATCAAAATGTGAATACTTCATAGACAGAATAGACTTCTTGGGAATGAGAGTCACACCCAAGGGACTGCAACCATCTCCCACAAAGGTGGAATCAATCAAAACCTTCCCAACACCAAAATCAGTCAAAAATGTCAGATCCTTCACAGGCTTATGCCAATACTTCAAAAAGTTTATCAAAGGTTATGCCCAAATTGCTAGACCATTGTATGATCTACAGACACATCTCAAAGCATTTGTCTGGACAGAGGATGCAGATAATGCTTTCAAAACATTAAAGCATGCCCTCTGTACCAATGCTCTTCTCAGATATCCAAACTATGAGAAAGAGTTCAGTTTGGCAACTGATGCTTCCAATGTGAGTTTAGGAGCTGTACTCTCACAGAGAGATACTGAAGGAGTGCTCAGACCAGTAGCCTTTGCAGGTAGAACCCTCTCCAAACATGAGAGAAATTACAATACCACAGAGAGAGAACTACTGGGAGTAGTGTATGGAGTATTACACTTCAGACACTATCTAGAGACTAGACACTTCCAATTATACACGGACCATGCAGCCCTAATCCCACTATTAACCAATACAGGACTCACACATAGATGGGCCAGATGGGCTCTAGACATACAGCAATTTTCATTCACCATCCAACATGTGAAAGGTGATGATAACATACCTCCAGATGCTATGTCTAGAAGAGAATACCCAGACTCTGGACCCATGACTAACCCTCCACCCCCACCAAGGAGAGTTAGAGCAGCCAGTAGAACCAAGTTTGCAAAAGTAACAAAGAAAGTACCATTCAAAAGGGATGATCCACCCAACACCATTGAAAGGCCAGAGACACCCATTAGGGGTATCTTGAAGCAATCTACACACTATGTGTTTTGCCACTGTGAGAGAGAATACTCACAACTCTTTCCAGATAATGACTTCGAGCCTATTGAATTCTCATCACTCAATCAGATGGTGAAGGCAACTCCTAAAGAACCACCCTTCACCCCACCTGACTCAGATGATGAAGATTCAGAAGACACAATATATGCTATTACTCAAGCAACTTCCAAATCAGTCAGATTCTTTGAATCAATGCAGGGAGAGGAAACATCAAACCATTTGTGTCCTATGACCACACGCTCAAAGACTAGAGAAATGATTCAGGAGGGCACACCAAAACCCCCCACACAATCACAAACTATTCTAAATGAGAAAAAGGTCATAGGAAACAAACCTACCAAAACCCCACCTGCCAGGAAAAATGTCACAAAAGACACTGCATCTACTAAATCAAAGAACTCTGAGACAAAGAAGTTTGAAAAAAAGCAAATTGTGCCTTTAAAGAAAAAGGTTGCCACTCCCATCAAGGCGAGAATAGGCCCTCCAAAGGAGCCTACACACCAAAACAAGAGTGACACACCCCAACAAAAGGCACAAGATAGGCCAATAGTCGATGAAAAAGAAAAAGAAAGAGACAGAATAAAACAAGATGTGCTAGATATAAATCAATTACTGGATCAGATTCCCGACACATCCATCTCAGGTACAAACCTTGGCTTGGAACAAAGGAAGGACAAGGAACTATTGCCCCTCATACAATATCTTGAGGATGGGACCTTGCCTGCACCAAAAGCACAAGGAAATAGAATCATCAACCAAGGCCAGACATACACCTTGGTAAATGGTACATTAGTCCATATATGCCCCATAAATTGGAGAAAAACCAATACTGTACCACTTCAAATTGTTATACCACAGCAATGGGTAACAAGTACACTACAGTATTTCCATGACTCACCTACCGGCGGCCATCTTGGTTCAAGTAGGATGCTGTCAGCACTCCGACCTAGGGTATATTGGAAGTCTATGCTAGCAGACACAACAAAATATGTTTCCACCTGCCACACATGCCTCACAGCAAAAAGGCAAGTACACTCACACAAAACACCAATGACAGTGAGAGAGTACATGGCTTCACCAATGAAGTTCCTAAACCTCGACGCGGTGGGACCACTTCCCACAACTGCCAGGGGAAACAAACATATACAGGTCTGCATAGATTATGCTACCAGATATGCAACAGCTTGGGCTACTACTGACTTAAAAGCTGAAACAACAGCAGCAGAGTTCTACAAGAATATAATTTGTCAGCATGGAACACCAGCCACTCTTCAAACAGACAATGGAACATGTTATACAGGTGCAAAGTTCACAAAGTTAACTAAACACCTCAAGATCAAACATAGATTCTCCTCACCATACAGGCCACAATCAAATGGGCTTGTAGAGAGATTCAATGCTAGCATAGGCACAGTGCTCAGAGCATTCTGCTCAAAGCACCAAAACAATTGGGATTCATTTATTGAACCCATAACCTTTGCATTAAACAACACTGAATCCCAAACCACGGGATTCACCCCTTTCTTCCTACTCCATGGAAGAAACCCAGCCACCCCAATGGACTTAGGGCTGGGAATACAGGAAGACATATCCACCGTAGCAGACCATGTAGCTAACATGATAACAAATCAAGATACCTCTAGGAGGAAAGCTATAGAAAGGGTCGCCAAGCTACAAAAAGAAAGAAAGGATAGATATGATAGGAAACTTACACCACAGGAAATCAAGGTCACCGACATGGTGTACCTAAACATACCAAGAATCCTGACCAACACAGAGTGTAAGAAACTTCAACCCCTTTTTATGGGACCATATGTTGTAGTAGATAGACCTAGTTTGACAAGTGCCAAACTCAAAAACTTGGACACCAATCTATTGGTGGCCAGACCAGTGCACATAGACAGACTGAAAAAGGTTATGGCTGTCAGAAACAATGAATTTGCACACAGGCTTATTCCACATGAAGCCAAATACTACAACAAAATTGTAAGGAACAAAAATGATATCACCCTTACAAGAGAAACCACAGGCATAGGCCCTATCAAGCCTAGGCCTGCACACCACATACTAAGAAAAACATCTAGGTGTGGTGCAGTTTCAAGAAATTAGAAACAAATTGAGATACCAAGAACATTTATAAGATTTTCAAAATGTATTACAAATTCTCTTCATCCACACATAAGACATGTGTGACTGATAATGAATTACTTATATGTATATAAAGCCAATCAAATTTGTAAATATATCAGTAGGTTATTGCCTCTGAATGGTCAAAGCCTGGGACCCTCCAATTAAAGCAGACATGAAGTCTAAGAAGAGTAAGGGTAACACAATGGAGTGTCTAAAGCCTAATCCCCACATGAAAAAGCGTGCTATGCCAACACAGCAGTCTATAGAGATCAATTGGCCTTATAAGCTACCCTCAGACAACTGTCTAGACGGTCATGAATGGCTGTCCTGGATGACAGGAGGAGCTAATTACCAGTACAGAGAGTACACAATAGACCCCGACAGTAGCAGACACTGGAGATTAGCTGCACTGACTCCAGAGAAACAATACCATGCCCACAATGGATGTGGGTAGGGTAGGCTACATAAGAAGCACTGTGGACCATAGCCCACCATCAGTCTTCATCCAGTTGCAGTCTGGAACTCAAGTCTACAGGACCCCACTTGGGAATTAGCCAGCCCACTTCTCCATTAGGAGAGACTGCACTAGGATAAAGAACACACCTACTTCACCTTCAACCTGACCTTACCATTTACTGGTCAATCTCTATAGACTCACCGGACATATTGCCAAGACAGCTCAATCTTGCAAAGGTACAGTTTGAACCACTTCATTTAAAGTGTTACACCATACACTTAGACTTTACCAGCACCAAATCACTACAAATTTGACAAGACTTTAAAACAGCAAACTTGCTTTACACAAGCACCATGGGGAGACTGAGAGTTTCACCCATACTGCTAACTATGCTGTTATTATATACTATAGAACCACTTACTGCAGGTTATACACCTGTGGTGAGACAAAACATAGGAGTAGTATTCAAACCTAGCCCTCAACCATTGGTCAATGGACATACAACCACAACACTGTTGTTAGCTATCCCCTACAAGATACCTCGGGCACCCGTTACCCAAGGATCCATAAGGGATAGAATACTCCATTTGACCACTCCTACTCTACAAGATCATACCTCTGGTCAAATTATCCAACAAGCCAAAGAGCTTGACACCTTGCTGGAAATTGCAGACAAGGAGATAAATGAAACATTAGCCTCCATCAAATTGTTCCTATCCAACCCCATAAACACATTGGACAAGGCCAAAAGAGAGGCCATACTGGGTTTTCTAGCACCCCTGTTTCGCGGTGTGCTAGGTCTAGCCACAGTAGAAGATGTAAACCAAGTAATGGGACAGCTCAGGAACATAGATGAAATACTAAGAAAATTTGCTAAACAAGATCAGGAAGCAGCCAGTCTCATTGAAAAGATCACAGACAGACAAGATAAGTTTGTTAAGGCATACATTCAAGATAAGAAGGTACTGGACAGCACAATCAACACCATAGGTGACACCGTCAACCTGTGGGCCTCTAACATGTCCAGGTCACTTGACTCATATTCAAGGCACGAGAAAACTCAAAGGGAAAAGATGCAAGTACTCTACCTTCAAACTGTACCAAATGATTACATCACCCATGCCTATAGACACACAGGAGACCCCCACCAGAGGAGTCACCAAATTGCAAACCACAACTGAGTTTCTAGCAGTATCTTACGACGAACATTATTCATCGAATTGGACTCAGCAGATATGCAGGCATGTGAAGGTACTACAGTAAAGGTGTGCAGAGATGTAAATGGTAGAATTTATAAACACAGGCCTACATGCCCTGTAGCCATTTTTACTAACCAGGCTGAACAGATTAAGGAACATTGCAAGTTTACAGTTTCACCACTGCAAGCACCTACCACCCATGCTATTTCCATTTCTGAAGACGAGTATCTGGTCACTACTAATGAACCCCATTACTTTATCAACTGCCACGGTAAAACGTCTGAAACTCGAAAAGCCCAGTCCTACTCAATCATAGGTGTACCCTGTGGGTGCACAATCAGTGTAGGAGAATTTTCTCTTCCAAACACAAGGTTGCCCTGTAACTCAACCTTATCATTTCATTACATTCTCAAGACAATTAATTTACCATTCATGGCAGCACTTAACCAAATTTCTGAAACCAAACCAGATGAAAGAGAGAATCTTCCAAATTTCCCAGTAGTAAACCTTTCTAGAACCTTAGAAAAACTACAGGAAAATCCAATCATGGATGATATTACTCAACTAAATTTAGAGCCCTTTGCCAAAACATTATTAAAAGATGCCTCCAACCTTGATAAGGAAATGGAAACGCGCTACGTAGAATCATACCTACGTCGAGTTACAGAGCATCCAATCTTCCAAAGCTTAGGACTCATCCTAGGGATATCAGCTCAGATTTTTATAGTATACATACTACTCAAACTATACAGACTAGGAGGGACTGTAGCCTACCTGCCTACAGCCAAAGCCTTCAGACTAGTCACCGAGCTGCCCCTACACAAAATGCTCCCAGATAAGAATCCTACCAAATTAACCCCTACAGAGGAAACCCACACCCCTTTCCTCACAATTCAGGAAACTCACACCCTGATAATTGCTATATTATTCACCCTGACCATCTACTCAGCCTACAGAATAATGAAGTACCTTAAGAAATTTGCACAGACACACTGTGGCAAGAAAAATGTGGCCAAGCGCACAAATCCCACAATATATTTCAAAATATATTGTGGAGACTCAAACTTCGCGCTACCCCTGAGGCCAATACCACATGAATTTGATGAGATTAAATCAGCAGCTGCCCCGACCTATAAGGATATAGTGGTTAAAACCTTCCCACTACCTAAGGCTATATTTACCTGGAATGGACCAGCAGTTATAACAACACAGAGAGGAGAATTTGCTTATCACCTCCCTCAGGTGATACACCTACCTTGGCGCACTAGGTTCAGTACCATACCAGCCCTTAAAAACAAAGGACTGTACTACTCCATGCTTCTCCAGAACGATTGTGGCACCAGCCCAGTGACCATGACAGCACTGGAAAATACAACAGATATAATTATTGACGAACAACAGGAGGAGACCGCAAGGTCAAACATGCAGACTATTGCTAATTTTCTAAACCACCAACCCTCCCCGGTGACTGTGGAAACAGCCTAGACTGCCCACAGCCTAGACTGCCCCCAGTCCACCACCAGGAGACAACATATCAGAGACAGTATTCAGAACTTTTCGGACAATTTGCCGGCCCTGAAAAGGGCCTTTGGGATGGCGGGTTTTTACACCCTAGGTTTCAGTCAGTCGGGATCCTACCACAGATCCTCGGTTTCAACATCGATGGGAGAGTCCGAGTCCGAGTCCGATCCATACATATGGCCGTGGTCCTGTTCCCACTCAACGAGCCGGGCCTCCATCATTCCCAGTGCATACTCGGCGGCCATAGATGGGTCCCCGGATGCCGCGAGATCGATGAAGGACACTGCCAACAAATAATCCCACAGGACTCGCTCCCGCGGTCCGAAGTTCGAGTCCATGGGCTAGAACCCTAGATTACTCAAGGCCCGAGCCCAAAGGGCCACAGTGGCCCCCCGACGCAAGGCTGAGCCCAAGAAATATTGGCAGGAATACATGTCCACCAACACATCACCATGCTCACTAATCTCTTTAGAATTCCCCACTATGTAGCCATAGTGAATGGTCTGGTTGGCCTCCACCAGGGCCCTAGCCGGACTCCCCACCACCATCACCTGGGAGACAGGCAAAGCAAAGATAGCTTGAAGGTGGGCCATGGTGTTACAGCAGAGGTTTCCAGAGAGGAACTGATACTCCAATACCAGCCACACACTCCTTAAATGGACACACACACACACCCCCCCCCCACCCTGAACTGTCCACTGACACCAAGCTAGGCACTGCCACAGACACATGCCAGAATCTGGCACCTAACACCTCAAGTGCCACCACTGCATGAGCACATCAGGGAGGAGACTCACATCTCACTCCTGACACACCTCCACTGTCAATGAAATTATCAAAGTATTAGAAAAATTTTAGAAAAAATACACAGCCACTTGTTGATGTATAATATGAAAATGTATGGTATTCTCACAAAATCGATGATTAATGCGCGCATATACGCGCAAAATTGCGAAATTGCAATTTAAAAATTGTAAATTGTACAAATCCAACACAAAATATACATGAATGCAGGTAGATAACTAAGACAGTTTTTGTACCCACTAGCACTTGTATACTATACCAAGATTTACTTAAAGTAACACACTTTAGGTATCCAAGAAAATTGTTGGAAAAATGAATGGAAAAAAAAAAAAAAAAAAATGTTGAGGAAAATTGTTGACATGAAAAATGTTTACTTAAGATACTCACCAAATAATCTCTTTCAGGGACACATACTCAAGAAGGCTAGGGAAAAGTCAATTAAGCAGCGGCCCACTGCCGAAATTGCCAATTAATACACCCATATAGCAAAATCAAAGAGTAACTCAGAGACAAACAAGCCTATTGTACATGAAGTACTTTGTTTTTCCGGTCCTCGGAAAAATTTGTCTCAAATCCCAAAAATTGTATAGTGTAAACTAGATTGTACGCTTGTACCCAATTTGCACACTAAAATTGTATGTTTGCACACCAGATTGTACGCTTGTACCCAATTTGCACACCAGATTGTACGCTTGTACCCAATTTGCACACTAAAATTGTATGTTTGCACACCAGATTGTACGCTTGTACCCAATATGCACACAAAAATTGTATGTTTGCACACCAGATTGTACGTTTTGTACCCAATTTGCACACCAAAATTGTATGTTTGCACACTAGATTGTAAGTTTGTACCCAATTTGCACACTTAAATTGTATGTTGCACATTATACTGTATGTCTGTACCCAATTCATACACTAAAATCAGATTTTTTTTTACAAAAATCAACATTTTTATGTGTATCCAAGCTGTACGCCAAATTATATATGTACATACAGAAATTATCAATTGAACGCTAAATTATATATTGGCATACTAAAAATTGCCAAATGTACGCGAAATTATATATTTGCATACTAAAATTGCCAAATGTACGCGAAATTATATATTTGCATACTAAAATTGCCAAATGTACGCGAAATTATATATTTGCACACTAAAATCGCCAAATGTACGCGAAATTATATATTTGCATACTAAAATTGCCAAATATACGCAAAAATTATATATTTGCATACTAAAATTGTCAATTGAACGCAACTACACGCAAAATTGTAAATTTGCACACTAAATTGTCATTTATGTTCAATTTGCACGCTAAATTGAACATTTAATGCCAAAGTTGCACACTATTTGCCAAATTGTATGTTGTACATAAAAATGGAAAATTGTACCCAAAATTGATGTCACATAAGCAAATACGCTCAGGTATGGTAAGATATAGAAACTCGGAAATGTACTTATACCCAGGAGAAAATTGTTTATACTGACAAAGCTCTACCACAAAAATTGCATTTGAAGCACTCCCCATTACTTAAAATCCTCTTACAAACAGTATATAACTCCAAAATAAGGTAAAAATTGTATAAATTGTACATTCCCTCGGCGAAATGACGGAGTTTCGCATTCTCTCGGGGGAGAGGGAGTATTCTATGATATACCATTTTATTATTCCATAAATTCTAACATATTTTTGTATTAATCAAAGAATATCTATGAAATTAAGACAGAGGTTGGTTCTAAGAGCTATAAGAGCACTCAAACTTTCTATAAGAGCGTTCATGCCCCACTGCACACCAAACCAAGTCAGTTAGACAGAGTTTATGACATCAAAGGGTCCGACCTAATGGTTCACTGCACAATATAATAAAAATGAGGGTCTCAGTGTGCGACCTCATGGTTCAGTGCACAAACTAATAAGTTGTAAGTGAATGCAACCGGCCGTCACGGGTGCCTGAGCACCGCTGACGCCGTCATGAGTGTCTGAGCACTCTAATAACTGAACAATGGGTTACATAAGCATGACGCCATAACCGTCCGGTCGCTCTAGCGTCGCTCCTGAGCAAGATAGGTCAAATATCAAAGCATCTATGGAAAGCCCATAATTAGACGGTCAAAATGAGCTCAAGATCCAGGCGGAACTCCCATTATTAAGGAAGTTACGCCATGGAGACTGAATAGAGCTCCGAGTGCACTACAGACAAACCGGCGTGAGTTACGTGCCTATCTAGCGGGCAGTTCAAACTTGGCATATTCAACTCCGCCCATGCGCAAAATGGCAGTTGTAGCTGCGTAAACGACCGAGTTATGAGGGTCTGAAGTTGCAGAACCGACCAAGACAATGGGGGACACAGCGGCGCCCATGGGGGTCTTTTGTGCACCCAGTGACACATGAAAGACTCCCCTCAAACAATTGCAGAGTTAGGCAGATGCTACTGGCCCCAGTCAGTCTGGAGGTGCTTTTTCAAGATTTGCTACAAATAGCCTGTCTGCACCTCCAAGAGGACAGAACACCAAGAACCGCTCTAGAGGTAACATCTCCAGTCATCTCCTGCTACCTGCTATACCACTGCACTATGGTGAAACTATGCTAGACAGGCATTGGTTTCTATCATTAGTGGCCAGGGGGTATCTTCCTCAAGACTTCCACCAGAGGGTAAAGTTATTCATTATTACATTATTCCTCTAAGCAGCAGGTCAGGAGCTAGGTGTGGGAACCCACCTAGAACTATGCTGGACATTGTATTATTATTACCTCACAGGTGGAGTGGAACAGAACATTATACTTTATAACTTACTGTATATTTACTGTATGTACAAATTACCTACATACTAACTACTGTATGATTGATATTTCTTACATGTTGCCTAAAGCTGAATAAACCAGTGACAACTGGAAATAACACTATTTTATGAGAGCTTAATGTATTTACACTATATACCACTAGTCTTATGATATTTCTCATATGACAACTTGATCATGCACAATCACTAGTATGACAAAACAGTCTTGGTAGCGTAACTTCCTTAATAATGAAAGTTCTGCCTTGATCTTTGACTCATTTTGACTGTCTAATTATGGCCTTTTCATAAATGCTTTCATATTTGACCTAGGTTGCTCAGGAGCGACGCTAGAGCGACCGGAAGGTTATGGCGTTGTTACATATGTAACCTATTGTTCAGTCTTTGGATGCTCAGACACCCATGACGGCGTCAGCTGTGCCCAGGCACCTGTGATGGCCGGTTGCATTCACTTATAAGTTATTATATTGTTCACTGGACAATGAGGTCGGTCTGCTTTGACCATTAGATCATTATATTGTGCAGTGGACCATGAGGTCGGTCTCTTTGGTGATGTAACTTATGTATATTTGACATAGCTGGTGTTCAGTGGAGCATGAACGCTCTCCTAGAATGTCTGAACACTCTCCTAGAATGTCTGAACGCTCTCCTAGACATTCTATGTATTAATTACTTATATATTCTTTGATTAATACAGTAATATGTTAAGATCATTGGAATAATAAAATGGTATATGATACGGTCACAGTGCTGGGTTTCTATATCATGTGTTATTTGTACAGGGTGGTATATACATATTGCCATTATGGATGGTCACAGTGCTGGGTTTCTATATCATGTGCTATTTGTACTTGAACAGGGCGGTATTTACGTATTGACCATTATGGACGGTCACAGTGCTGGGTTTATATATCATGTGTTATTTGTATTTACACAGGGTGCTATTTACGTACTGACAATTATGGACGGTCACAGTGCTGGGTTCCTATATCATGTGTTATTTGTGTCCTACAGGGCGGTATTTACGTATTGACCATTATGGATGGTCATAGCGCCGGCTTCCCGCTTCTCTTCATCTCACTGTTTGAGATCCTTGTCCTCATGCAGGTCTATGGTGAGAAGGAATTTGAAATTTTGTAAAATCTTAGAAATTACTCTTTGATACTGTTAGGAAAAATAGCTAAAATGATGAAATGACATATATATTCTACCAGTGTAGAATGACAGAATTGGGCCTAGCTTATTTTCTTGAAGATGTATAGCTCATTTAATTTCAAACAGCAAATTGCAAAAGAATACAGACCTACCTTTCGTAGATTTTTAGACCATCTAACCTTAAAAAAAGACATTAACTTTGAACCCAGAAAAAGTCTTGTCTCTTACTTCATCAATCATCAATTTCAAATTGATACAACAATATCTGTTTAGGATACGAGAGGTTTGTTCGGGACATAGAGTTTATGATCGGGTTCCGGCCCAATGTGTACTGGCGGATAACATGGACTCTGCTGGCACCCATGGCTATGATTGTAAGTATTAACCCTTTAACGACTGCTGATAATGGAGTGCATCATGTCCATAGGTTGGCATGATGCACCAAAGAAGTTCTGGCAAGTCTGCTTACCAGCACTGGAGTCATGTATCGTCCGGACCCTCTGTGGCTGTATACATTCCGGTAGGGTCGGTATGATGCATGAATTCATTTATTCCCCCTCTCTCTCTCTCTCTTCCTCTTTTCTTTAATTCCTTTTCTCATGTGAAGCAAACTTCAAAGGAGATTAGAGAGTGCAAAATTAGGAAACATACTAAAAACATCTCACCTTGATTGATTGAGTAACCCTTTATATAAAGAAACATTTTTCTTTTTCAAGCCACCCTTCTGTGTTTCCCTATAAGCCTAATACCGAATATGAATCTTACTCTTCTACATTATTCTGTTCCAGTTCATTATCCTGTTCAAGGTCACCAACATCAAGTCATTAGGTTATGGTGACTACACATTCCCGCCATGGGCCAATAACGTCAGCTGGGCGCTTGTCATCTTTGATCTCATCTTCATCCCTATCTTCATGGTTAAAGGACTAGTCAAGCAAGCCAGCCATTACGGGGTAAGGATTTTATGTAATTATGTTGTAATTTGGTAATCTTCTAAAATTTGTGGGTTTGTGTTGATATTGATATGATAAGCCAATGGTGTCACAACTTATTGCTATTTACATCCTGCCCGAATTTGAGGAGCATATAGGGCCCCAGCGCTATTGCTTAAAATCCCTCATATAAGCAGCACCCTGACTTTAGAAGAATGCTCCGTATGAGGCCTGAAATTTGGTGGTTAAGCACAGTTCCATATAAGCAGCACCCAGACAGACTTTGGGCCAATCCAGTAAGCCTCATTTATACCGCTTATACGAGAGGTTTACGGTAGATTTAGAGAGCTGGTTATTCTTTTATGAGACAGTTGATTATTCAATATCCATTCTCCATGTTTGAATCAAAGCAATTTCAATCCCAATCCATCAGACGCTACCTGCACCGTGTAGTGGTTGCCATACTTTCTCTCAAAAATGTGCTCTTCTATTGATTTGGAATGAATGAGAAATTACGACAATGTATTCAGATCGATTCTCTATGTCTTCTTTATTCCTGTCTTGCCTTATATGATGAAGAAATAGATATTTGTGATAGTTCTGTTCCTTATTCTTCCAGTGGTGGCCAATTAATGCGCTCTGTATTAAAGCTTCCGGACCCGATGAACGATGGGGACCCGCTCTGGTACAGTACGCCACAAGTAACGATAAGGAGACGCAAACTGACCTTGAGCCATCATACAAGGTCAAGGACAAGGTCATTAACAAGGACAATGGGGAGGTCATCCACTCAGCTGATAAGGACAAATCTTATATAGAACTTGGTATTGTTAGTTCCAGCAAACTTTGATGTAACCGTTGTTACAGTAGTTTGATAGGATAGGATAACTGGGAATTGAACTCATGGAATTGCATGTATCATGCCCATTGGTCAATATGGATGTAACCATGGTGAGGTACTTACCAGGACTGCATACATTTATCATTATGCCCAATGGGCATGATATATAGTTAGCGTTTAATGTATGTTATGGGAAAGCACAAGTGGATTTACTGGTTAATAATCCACGACCCCTTCGGGGTCAAGGATTATTAACCCGTAAATCCACTCGTGCTTTCCCATAACATACACTAAGGCGTTTATCGAACATATTTCTCCATTTTGTATCAATTTCTTACCTTATAACCCTGTTTTTAATGTAGGAGAAGAAATTTTGTAAGTGCATCCGATCCGCACGGTTTGCCAAGCCGTCGTGGCCATGTTGTCACTCTGTCCGACATAGCTCCACCTTTACACTCATTTAATCCAATCATGTCAAGTCCTGTACTTCTAACACCGCCAAATATACGATCTCTAGTTGGTGTTCGCCTACATTTTGTCTCCATTTTCTTCAAAATAAATAAGAATCCATTGATTTTCCATACCGATCCAACGCACACGGCCCGGTACACGGCCATTTCGTCTTGTTGACAGAGCGGGGAGGTGCCAGGATGTAAGAACTAGGTCAGCCATGCGTCGAGCAAGGAATGGCCGGACGGGGCGGGTCCCGACTCGTATCGATGTGGAAAATCAATGGATTCTTATTTATTTCGAACAAAATGGAGAAATTAGGCATAGCATGTTCATATAGGATATCTAACTATGGTTTCCTGTGAATAACTCCACCAGGTTCCATGGATTCTAGGCTAACCAGGTGTGTTAACATCAGGTATGTCGGACAACTTTTTCAAATCCTTGATGTAGATTCCTTTCTACCACCGGTCACCTTAGTATAGTGGACAGCAAGCTCGCCTTTTGCCCCAGCGGCCGGGGATCAATTCCCCGTTGAACCTAAATGGTTTTAACAGGAAATGTATGAAGGAGTTGACTTTGTATATTCCTCCAATTTAATAAGATGTCCGGATTGAACCTAGCAGCCTTTTGAAGACGAAGAAAAGGTCTCAGAGTGCGTTATGGCTGGATAAGGAACTGGGGTTATGAGCAAAAAAGCACTGTTGAGGCCCAGATAGTTAGATAAAGAGAACTATTTGAGGCAGAAATTAAAAATTGGTTACAACTAGTATATGAAGCAGGTGTAGTTACCTCGCCGCTTCCAGAAAATTGTGTTGAATCCTAATTACCATTATGTTACTGCCTAATACACTAGCATGAATGTCAAATGTTATGTAAACCTTAGCTACTATACCAGTACATTATATCTTATACTATCTTATAACAAAAATGCATGTGTGTATGTTACTATGATCAGTCGACCAGCTCCTGAACTCTCCAATGTTGTTGATCTTGTACAAATTGACTGTTGTCATGTTTTGTGTTTTGTAGTTGCTGTTCCTTATTTTGTTGTTGAAAAATCTAATAAAACTTGGTCTACTCTATAGCTTCACTTAAATGAACATAACAGTTCATTGATGCAATGAGCGCGTCAAAAAAAAAACAAAAAAAAACTAAACAACTGTGGTATACGAGGTGCCGATCTACCCGGAGGGGAAGACATCCTCCTGAGGGGTAGATCAGCTACTGAGTACACCAGGGAGTTTAGTTCTCTATCTATTTGATGTGATTACAAGGTTTAAATCTTTGACAATTTGATTAACCCTTTCCCTCCCTGTGTTTCCCAAATATAGTGGTATAGTACTGCATGTATGCAGTACAGGGAGTTAAAGGGTTTATTCATCACCATAGCTCCCGTAAGAGTCCCAGTCTGCCAATTTGTTGGTTTACCTGCACCCACAACGAGGCTGCAGTACTGGATCGGCCCACTGTGCTGGATCGGCACATGTATATTACCCCACTCTGGGTGTGGCGAACGGCTGCTCAGCGTTAAGTGTATTAAGTGTAAGGGAGTAAGTTATTCACGTAAAATAAACTACTAATGCACTATCAGCCCTTATAGGGTTAAGAGGTCTGATCGGAGTGTCGGTATGTAGTGCTGTTAAGACTGCTGACCAGCACTTCTTTTGACATGATGGCCAATGGGCATGATACAGCGTGCCCATTGGTCTTTGTGAATGTTCCTCGCCAGGGATAGATTAATGCATCATACTGATCCCATGGTTTTGAGACTCTCTGCATAAGGTGCACCTTATACAAAGGTATAACATTGTTATGTGAGGATTGACCCCAATTTTTCTTTCAGGGCCAACCCAACCCATCAAGTGTGCCTTATAGGTGGGGTACCTTTACATTTCATTTGTACTGTTCAGAATAAAGTCGGATATAAGGTTTATATCAAATCAAAGGGGCACCTAATGTTCGTGTGGGTTTACAAATGTACTGCAGCAACTGAAAGCACAGTCGGGGGATCACATGGTCTTATCTTAACTTTTTGAAAACTTGTATGGTCATTGTAAGGTAAACTGTAGCACTAGATAAGATCTAGCAGGGTTCGCCATGTCACCTGCAAAAAGTGGGAGGCAGGAGAAGTAAAATCATTTATATTTTGTCATATGAAGTAACAATATTGACATATCATGAATAGTTTACATCTATACAGACAGTACATATTGGTAGGTTGATATAATGATGTTTTAAACAAGAAGTTAAAAAATAAAATGATAATTATAAACTGAATATGATTAACTAGTTAATGACAAAGGTATGGGTGGGTGGGTAAATTGCCAGTAGAGGTACGTGGACTGTGGATGTGGTATAGTTGATAGAGACTGGTGTAATATCTGGGAACTGCTATCCCCACTGCCACCTGGTGAGATGAAAAGGAAGTATAAAATAATAATGTTATGGTTAGCCAATTATGTATCAATTTTAGTCTATGACCTGAGCATTGATCAAAATGAGATGATAGCTTCATGAAAATGAAAAAAAAAATTGTTGATGGGGCTTCCAGAGTAGAAGTCAGTAGATTTGCTCAAAATATTCAGTCAATTTAGAAGGAAAGTAACCATGAATGTGTTACACTATTTATCCATCAATGTGAATTAACCAACACTTACTAAAGGATTACTGGGATGCATATATCATGTGTCATATATTTTCCTGAACAAATGCATAATACTAATAAATAAAGGCATAATATTTTTAAATCTAAGAGTTTTGTTATTCTTCTCTTTACTTAAACATTTAAGAATGATTTCTCTTTAAATGGTAAAAATGGCAGTGATCAAATTTTGTAAATTCCTCCATACAAGTTTGCCACCAAAAGTAATTTCCCTCTAGGCATTGGACATGAGGCAGAGGCTGTTTCTTTTTTATTTTCATTTGTGTAAAACCTTTGTCTATGATAATGAATATAAAAAGAGGTCAAATACATTGAAAGCTTCTTAGATAGATACCTATTTGTCTAGTCCTACCACCTGTGTACAAGCAATGGTTCATAGTTTTAGCTGTTCCTTACTTCCATAAAGCACGCCACCCATTAGATATAAGATGCACTTTGCATATAGGATGCACCTACAGTTTTAAGATTTGGTAAAAAAAGAGTAAAATATGTCAGAAGTTTTGTTCGAAATTCAAAAAGCTATGTGTAGCGAGGGCACCCAGACCCCCTTGGACCCTATATATCAGTAATCAATGTACAGTACAATTAGTTTGGTGCATTTTGTCACTTATATGTATTTGTAATCTGGCTCCTGTTGAAGGAGATCTACCGTGTTTAGATAAAGTGAGCCAATAAAATATTTCACAATAACAACAACTATTATGACTTAGAGGGGTTGGGGGTGTACCAAAAGGTCTTCTTGTCCACCCTGCAGATCGGGCAAGAAACAATATCCCTGTGTATAAGTGACATCTTATATATGTGAGATTATGGTACCATTGTAGTTGTATATAAGGTACATCTTGGGTATACAGATGTAGAGGTATTATATTATAACCATTTGTACGGGTACCGTCTGGCGTGGCGGGTGAGTCCAGTCGCTGGGTGTTCCTGAGGTTCCCGATAGGTGGCAGCACCGATCCAGGCCTGTGGGGACATCTGGCGACAAACACCAATGTCCATAATTAAGACCGGAGCTCAGCCGCTACGTCAGAGGCCCTCCAGGCCTCCGAGATTATAGACCTAGATATCAATCCATATTAGCTGCCCCATCACCACCTTCCGGGTAGCCGCTAAGTGTCTTTCAATAAAACCGTTGGCATACACTTACATCACTGCCTTACTCTTTCTTTCCTAATCCATAAGGCCCGAACCACCGAACTGGTAAAACAAACCATTACATTGGTGCCGTGACCAGGATATTCTGGTGTATAGCCCAGACGTTATAACGTCAGAACGGCTAGTACATGGGTTAGACAGTCTCGCGGAAGCTAACACTGTCCAAGAGAATGGCAATGGGTCATTAATGATCCATACCCATTCGAACCCACAGGATGTAGACGCTGCATCCTGGAGGGAACCCGGACCTCATTACACCCTGGATAGTGAGGAAAATATACCTGACTCTGTATGGAGAGAACAATCCATACAGAGAAGGAGTACCTTAATGGGTCAACAATCACTTGTGGAAGAATTAAGCAATTCGATGTTCGAAGTTGGTGGTAGCACTAACCCAGAACATCCGGCACCTATGCCAAAAAGGGTAACGTTTGGAAAAATACCATACAGTATACCCAGACCTGGATTGCCTATTCTAGATTACAGCGCCATCGACGGCGATGTGACATATGCAGTACCAGAAGGTGAAGAACTTAAACAACCGGATGTCCTGTTGTTAAATGAAACCTATGTAACTTTGAACGAGAACTTAAATACTTTAGTCAAAGCGAAAGATGAAGTAATCAATGAAAAACTGCATCTGGAGGAAGACCTTATTGGTATGCGAAGCGAATTTGAAACCAGAAAGAGTGAATATATGAAAGAATTAGAAAATGAAGAAATGAAACTTCAGGAAATGAGAAAGTCATTTAATAAAGATTATGACAATAGACACACTCGTATCCAAACATACATAGATACAAATGATCAGTTATGTCATGTTAAGGCCGACTATGAAGCTGACATAAGTCTGTATCAAAGTGAATTAGGGAAATTAAAACTTCAGTGTAATAAGCAAGCTGAAGACAATGAGACATTCCGGATGGGTATTATAGCATATAATAAACAACTGGAAGAATTAGACAGAAACTCACTAATGAGCTTCAGGATTTGCAAAATACTGCAATGACTCTAGATAAGTATGTAGAAGCCACACAGCTGACTATAGGTCATATAGATCCGAATGTGGTATCTACAATGTTGGCAAATACAGTCCAAAATGTAACGCCCACCAGGTACAATCTGTTTGTAACTGATGGGGCTGATAAAAATGTAGATTCTGGTGTCTACGAGAAACCAGATCATTCCGCATCCAGTGGAGTGGTTGTTCTGAACAGTACAACAGTACAAGTCAGCACAAATCAAGGATCAACAAGTAGTGCGCCTACACCTCATGTTCCTAAACATGATCCGGTTGTAGGTCCGGCACCGCCGATACCAGATCTGAGTCATAAGACGAATCCGACTCAAATTAATGCAGTGGCAAGTGGACCAAGCTCAGCTCCGCCATCCCAACCTCGTGTACCTAGACCAATAAGAAATTTGCTTACGCCACCTTCTTATTTTTCTCAACCAGGACATAGTACTCCAGCGGGACCAAGATTGCCTAGCCCCAATCCGGGCCCAAGCAATGCACCTAATAGCAGACAAGTTCCAAGGCCAAACCCACCACAACCTAATGTAGTAGGGGGAACATACTTACCTAGACCAACTCCTCAAGGATATAATTATAAAAATATAATTCTGGAGGAGGGGGGAATTTCTATTCAGGAAATTCATACAACCAGGGAGGGAATAAAAATAACTCCTACCCCAGGTATGCGCCTTCCAGATCATCCGGAAATACTGGCTACAGTGGAGGCTACCCTAGCGGTTACTCTGGAAACTATTCTAATAACGGACCCCCAGGGGGTAACCCTGGAGGCGGCCCCGGTGGACCTGGATCCGGAGGATCAGAATTGGGAGGAGATGGCAAGACTGAATCGGAGAACATGCCAGCAGGGATGCAAAACATCTTTGATAGAAGCCAATGTATCCAAGATTTGGGCATTGACAGCTACCGAAAAGGAGCAGATGGCATGGACTGGAGCATGCGAGAGGCTGATAGACTATGGGGATGTAATAATCTGGCTCGTAGACAGGCAAGAATACCCCCTCCCTACGATTCAAATGATCCATGGAAGGACAGGTATCAGGCTTTTGTCGATGAAGTTAACTGTAGCGGTTGGACAAAAGAAGAAGCTCTGCCTTTCCTAATCTGCTGGTTAAACAAGGGCGGAAAAGTAGCCCTCAACCAGTGGAGAGCAGCGTATGGGATATACGGTAGCTACGACCAATTAGTCGAATGTGCCGCTTACCTCTTTGGTTCTATCGTAAGAGAAGATCCATGGGTACCCACTTGGCAGAAAAACGTTTTTTGACGTCAAAAAAACGTTTTATTTTGGTTCCTAAGTTTGCAAAATGTTTTTTTTTCAATGTCAAAATAACGTTTCTACATGTACTCAAAAAAACGTTATTTTGACGTTTTTATAAAAACGTTATTATATCAGGTTAAAAAAACGTTTTTTTTAATGTAAAAGAAACGTAAGTAAAAAACGTTTTTATTTGGTTGAAAATTGGTTGAAAAATGTTTAA
Organism: Acholoe squamosa; assembly: GCA_949317995.1. Classification (NCBI taxonomy): domain Eukaryota; kingdom Metazoa; phylum Annelida; class Polychaeta; order Phyllodocida; family Polynoidae; genus Acholoe; species Acholoe squamosa. The sequence goes on from OX439041.1 coordinate 3,016,125, forward strand.
AAACGTTTTTTCAATGTCAAAGTAACATTTTTTAAAAAAGTTTTTTATCCAAACCAAATAAAAACGTTTGCAAACGTTAAAAACACTTTTTTTGCCAAGTGGGTAAGCTTTAAGAAGAGGACCCAGCAACCCAAGGAGTCTCATAAAGTCTTCGGGTTGGAGCTACAGGACCTGCTATTGAAAGCATGTCCAAATTGGGCTCATGATGACGATTGCTATCTGCAAGAATTGTTCAAACAATTATACAGTGGATTGCGAGATCCGGATCACAAACAAGTAGTTTGGGATTCCTGGAAGGATGAAACATCCTTCAGCGACCTCTTCATAGCCATTGACGGTTATGATATGAAGAAAAGATTAGTGGGTTTGGCAACCAACCCGCTACGAGCTGCTCCATTGCAATACAGAGCAGCACCCACTCAAGTATCTGAGACATTCCAATTGGCCCTGTTGACTTACAGCAAGCTAATCAGGAAGACGAATACATCTCCCATGACAATGGAGAATATATTGGTTCAGTCCAAGTAGCTGGAAAGTATTACCGCCAGAAACGGTATCGAAAAGTGAATCCGAAAGGAAAAGGAGGATCAGTAGTAAATAAAACGGTTTCCGGACCAACCCAGGCTAGTAATATTACAACTACAACCGTCCCTACCGTACCAGCTGCTGCTGCTCCTACCGATCTGGTAGAGACACTGGTAGCACGGCTAACTGATGCTCTGAGAAGGCCCCGAGTGGATAAATCTCAGAGAAGGTGCTTCAGATTTCAGAAATTAGGGCACTATGCAGCCGAATGTACGGCTGATAAGCCTGTCCCTCGTGGACAGGGAAGTATCTCTGGAATAACCAGAGGAAAACTGAGGAGGGGTCCCTCGATGGGCAGAGAAGGGGATCCCGATGATAAATCTTGCCATGATATCACTATCCGTGACGATAGTTCGCATGCAGTAGCAAATTCGTCTATCACCGGAGTGGTTGTAGACACCCAGAAGGTTAGGGAGGCCTAACTTTCTCGTTGATATGGGTGCTAGCCACTCCTGTATCTCCAAGACGTTCTACGATCTTATACCGAATGACCATGATACTCTCATATCGTGAGGAAATGCTCAGACGGCCGATGGCAGTACTATGCAAACGTATGGTAGACCTTGTGTGAAATCGCAATTGGATGGAATGCATGACTATGTCTTGAGTGCCACCCTTGTGGATATAGCAGATGAGGGGATACTCGGGTTGGATTTCGCATCCCTGTATGGTGTGGTCTTGGAGCCACAATCAGGAGTGTTGAGTGTAAAATACCTGTATCCTGTAAAAGTTAGGTGTGTAGTGAGACAAGTAAGCAGTATGGCTAGTGTGGCTCCCACTGTCTAAATTCCTGTAGGTGTAGCCTGCAATGTGCTCTTAAGGAGCAATCCTGTGATGCGCAATAAGCCTGCAGTGATAGAACTGGATGAAGTTACTTTATCAAATATCGGATTGACCTCCGTAGATACTATTGTAGCAAATGCATCCTGGGTGGTAGTACCGGTTTCCAACACTGGGAATGCTACTATCTACACTTTCGGAAACAGTAACCGATAGTAATTTGAAGTTACCCAAGGTAACGGATGACAATGATATCTCGGATGACTTATTAAAGTTGTATGAAGAAACTTCATTAGATAATCCTGACCATCAGAAAGAGTTTTATGATTTGCTCCATCAGTATAGAACTGCCTTTGCCAAACCTGGTGAAAAATTGGGTACGACAACTAAGGTAGTACATAAAATAGATACTGGAGAAGCAGAACCGTTTAAAATACCGTATAGATGGTTACCTATAGCGAAGAAAAGAGTAGCTGAAGAGGAAATAAATAAGATGTTTGAACAAGACGTAATAGTCCCATCCAATAGTCCATTGAGTAGTCCCGTATGCATGGTAACTAAAAAAGATGGTACTATCCGCTTTTGTATAGACTACAGAAAGTTGAATGGAGTAATGAAAAAGAATTCGTATCCATTACCAAGAATAGACGAAACCATTGACTCCTCAGGAGGCAATTTTTTTAAGTTAAGTTTTCTTTATTGTCTCAGATTTAAAGTATAATGACAATTACAGAGGTACAAAGTATACATCACGTTATCATATATAGGTTGATTGAGAAAACAGGAACAAAACTGAGACTAAAGAAGGTAATGGACCTCATCCCCACCACGTTTGGGTGTATGGGTTGATACTACTGGTCCAACCTACACTGCAATTATATTTGTATAGCATTGACACACATATAAGATTATGAAGAGAAATATGTAAGGGGTTGTGGCCTTACGGACCTGGGGGTTCGGGTCTTACGATTCGGAAAGAAAGAGTAAGACGGTGTTTCAAGTGTATGCCAACGGATAGATTTTATTACGAATGCACACTCACGGCTACCCGATAGTATGGAGGGGGCAGCTAATAATTATCAATGGTGTTCTACATACTTTGGAGGCCAGAAGGGCCTCTGACATAGCCGCTGAGCCCTGGGCTTTATATAAGGACCCAGGTGTTCGTCGTCAGATGTCCCCACAGACCCGGATCGGTGCTGCCACCTATCCGGAACCTGAGGAACGTCTGACGACTCGACTCACCAGCCACGTCAGACGGTACCCAACGCTATGGTTTATATGTTATGTACCTCTACACCACTCCCCCAGACATTTAGGAGGGTGTTATAGTTATAGTAATATTACTGGGATAACATTTCTATATGTCTAAACCCTTAGTAATAGAGGTACAACCATAGATATAACGTTAACACCAAGTTAAATATGATTCGAATGTCATATACATATATGATAGTGTATGTAGTTACATAATAACATATTGAATGTTGGAATATGATACGAATTACTTGAATGAATAACAGTTGTATGTATCGAAACTGTTAATTAGCTTATTATACCATAGGATAACATATCATGTTTACGGTATAAGTAATAGGACAAGTATCATAATTCGTATACATGTGATAGTAACAGTTATGTGTAACGGAACTGTTAATATTAAATAAATTACATAATAACATCCATATGCGTTTGTAGTTATTAATACCACATTTGATTATATAGTCTTGAAAAAGACTTTAAGAGTAACTACACTATCTAATGACATATAATCATGTATCATCATCGTATGATATAACCATATGAATCCATAGGATTCCGTGAGTAGTACGAATAGAACCGTTATAAATTATACACTTGAAAAGAAAAAAATCACGGTGTAGTAATGAATATGATAATATATATGATATCACTGTGTACCAAATAACCTTTATAACACCCGATTAATATATTTATAATGTAATATGCCTCGCAGGACAATAATATGTACATTCTGGTGTAGTTTACCGGATCTTATATTATAAATATGAACAGTAATTTGAGATCCGTACTAATAGATATGTATGTACCCGTATTATAATATATAGTAAGTTATGACCACAGTGTGAATATGCACATACAAATGACATTATAGAAAAATAGATATGTGACATTATGTACAATATAAAAATGGTAGATGCTGCTGGATTCTTCTGCTGTAGTCTTCCGGATACTAGAAGGTAAGTGTGGTCAGCTAACCATGGGATGGACGTGCTAAAGTCTATGATTCCTGGTTATTAAAGTGAACACGGTAGATGAATTTGGGGCAGCTACCCACAATCCTCTGGAAGTGCTATAGTTCATAAGTATATCCGAATGGTGTAGAGTAGAAGTAGAGTGTAGATCCGGTTTTGTCAACAGTGTAGTAGCGTAATCCATTTAAGTATTGTTGACATAAATGAAAAGTCCAATATAGGCTGGTCCGGAAGTAGTAGTAATATGTAGTATTAGTCCATTCGGGAGTATAGGTGAAATGTAGAGGTAACACAGAATCATAAAGTCCATCCTAGTATAGTGGTTAGCACAGATAGCAGCAGAAGTCTGGAACCGGCATCCGGATAGGTCTGACAGCAGCAAGTCTACTATCGGATTTTTTGTAAGTGTAGTTCTGAATCCGAATAGGCTATTCAGGGTATAACAAGAATTATACGGCCTGAATCATACAATAAGCTGGTCATAAAAGGAACCCGGAACACAAAGAACAGGTGTTCATATACTAATAAAAAACATTCGCAGACCTGTAGGGTTCCGCAAAGACTAAATCTGGTTATTAGTGGAGAAGAAAAAATTTTTTAGAAAATAACCCGTAGCATGCTTAGGTGGATTTCTTCACATGCTTCTTCTTAAGAAGAGCTAGAGCCGATTCGGGAGTGCCATCCCACTCATCGAGATCGACTCCGAATACCCTCATGAACTTAGTGTTCAAGTTGGTATTCTGGGTGATTTCTTCTTTAACACGTTTCTCCAAGACGTGTACGTCCATAGCTGCCTTTTCTTGGGCAGCTGCGGCTGCTTCCTCCTGGGACTTTACATCGTCCCGAATGAGGGTCTCGAGGCGCTGCTTTTCAGCATCCGCAACCTCCTTCATGCACAACAGGGTATCATTAAGAAGACCCTGATGGAACGCTGTCGCTTTCTCACGGACACATTTCTCCCAGTGGGTGTAGATGGCCTTCTGGACATCCGCTTCCCCCTGGCGAGATTTCTCAAACCAAACTTCCGCATTACCGGTTTTAATGGTAATGGCGTCTTTTGGTTTCTCTGGTGTAGCGACAGCCTTGGGGGGAGTCGATACGGCCTGAGGACCACTTCCGGGTGTGGGACTTCCGGACACGCCTGCTGTTGGCACACAGTAGGTTGGAGGCTGGTTCTGCTTCAGCCCCATCTGCAGATAAAGGTTTAACTGCTCCGGGGTGAAGTTGACTGGGAGGGCGGCTGGAGCGGATGCGGATCCGGCGGCAGCAGGTGCTGAGGTCTTCTTGGGAACAAGTCGACCACCCTTTCCAACGACCAAGGTCTGGCTCTCAGGTCCAGGTCCCTGGGTCAAGGACAGAAAGTTGCGGGGGCTAACTTTCCCAGGTTTCGATACGGCGCCTGCGTATCTGGCAGGTTCGGGTTTCTTGAACACGGGAGTGCCCTGAACCTGCTCGTGGGGGTGACGAGCCAGAGGAGACCTGGAGCAGTCATCTGCTCTGACTTGAGTAGTGGTGGTCTGACCATTACCGTGACTACCACGGTTCTGGTCCCTTCTGCTCCTTTTACGAGCTCTCTTTCCCTCCTTGCCGGATTCCTCGCATTTCTGCCAGAGAGACTCGTGCATGTCCAGCTTACCCTTTCCAGGAGTCAGGACTATCTTAGCGCGGAGTTTCGAATCCTTGGTCTTCGGAACCTCGCAGAGGACTTGGACATCTTTTGTTAGGCCTTGCTCGGATTGGGGTCCTCGTCCCAATCTTCATCATCTGACTCACTATTTTTGTTAACAGAGTCCGGGCAGGCATATAAGGTGGAGCCGTCCTTCTTTACTCCGTAGGCACAGTCGGAGAAACACGTCGGAATCCGGGTTTGGCGTTAGACCATCGTTCAGCCTCGGTTTGAGTTGATGGAGTGGCCTTCTCATCATACTCAACCGAGGATTCGTGTACCGATTCCTCGTCCGAGGACTCAACCTCCATGGCAGTACTACCAGTGGCTGAGGTGCTAGCTTTCGGTTCGGCTCTAGCAGAATCCGGAAGATTCTTGAGCTTCCGAGCAGCGGACCTGCTGTTCTTACTGACCTTCCAGTCTTCCTCCGGTTCCTGGGTTCCGGACGCGCTGGAGGTCGAGGCTTCTACCGGGGTGGTAGTACTGCCGGTGGCTGATGCAGAACCGGCTGTGCTTCGGATGGCAAGCTTCAGGTCGGGGATAGGAGGTGCGGGTACTTCCGCTTCCCTCTTAGCCTTTTCCTGGGCCTCCTGTTCTGCAGTCATACGACGGACGAGAACCGTCCGAAGGGCTGCACCTCGGTTCATGCCGGTTAGCGAATTGTTTTGGACATCCACTAACTCCTGCTCGGTTATGTAATAACCGTGGTCCCACTGTTCAAAGTTGGCAGTGGCTTCCCCAAACTCCTTAGTGGTCCGGTACTGGGGCCGGGTGGCACAAGGGCGTGGGTAAGTCTGCCCCTCAGGTTCCGAGACGCAGCCTACCCAATCAATGTTCGTCTGTTTGACGTTCCACAGGGTCTTATCCGGCTTCGGATACGCTCCGAGCAGGAAAGCTCTGTTGGCTTCATACACTGCTTCGCGGAAAGCAGTGTCCACCATGAGTCCCCGTTGGAACCACGGCCAGTCTCGGAGGCATTCGGGAGGTGTCCTATCCAGCTGTTCGGGAACCATGACGCCCTCGACAGCTATTCTCACCTTCGGGTCCAACCTAACTGGTGTACCGTCAGCATAGGTCACTTGTGCCTGTAGTTCCGGGTGGATGTACAGGTAGCGACCGTCGTATTCTACCGGGAACGGGTCAGCCACTGCTGGCTTCCACTGGTCCTTCGGTCTGTCGAGCTGTGCGGTCTCAGACCCAGTTGCTGTGGGTTCAGCACTCGTAGCCCCTCCGGATCCCTCGGGTGGGAGTGGAGACAGCATTTTCTCTGGCTCATTTAGCGAGAATGAGGCCAGTTTCTCCTCGAACGAGCGATCCGTGGGTTCCTCTACGTCCATCATCTCGCTCTCTTCCTGTGTAACAGGTGACAAAGCTTCCGGAAAAGCTTCTGCGGACGGAGTCAGCTTATCCGGGTCACCGGATAGCTTGGCTGCAGCTACGGATTCCTCAGCCATGACTGGGGAATCTGTCACGGGGGTAAGATACTCCTTTCTCCGGCTTTTACGGCGCCGGGGCCGACACAGATGGAGTCTGCCTACTGAGAGACAGACTCTGATGAAGCAGCGCGGGTTTGCTAGCCGGTAAAATCCAAGAGGGGAGCGAGCTCGACTGTCTTAGACGTTACCGTAAAAAAACATGGCGACAGGCCAGCTTTCGTGACGTCATTTCCCCACGAGTTTGCGAGGTCACGAGGGGTCAGCCGATACTGGACGCGGTGACGTCATGCGGAAACGCACGTGCTACAAGCGGAACATCAACAAACTGATTGTTTTTAGGTAATTATCGCTCACGCCGATGACTCGTCTGGGGATTTAAGTGGAGATTATGGAAAGCTTAAGCAAATCCACCGGATTATCCGTCCACTACCCATTGGTACATCATGCGGCGGCGACAAATAAGCCTTTCGGGTCAGTTGTCATCCGTTCCTCTAAATGTAAACATTACACCCGTTGTGTATACAGGTTAGGTCACTGCAGTCCTCTGGGCAATTCGAGGGCTGCGACGAACGTATCTCCCATTCTCGGATAGTTCTTTATCGGACCTGACAGTCTGAAGAGCCTTTTCTAGGTATTTCTTAGCCTTCGAGACACCTTTCCTCTTCTTCTTGTCTTCACCTGCCGAGACTTTTTTAACTCCCCCACGCTTAATCGGTGTTGGCGTGGGTGCCACTGATTCGGAACACTTCTTAGGCCTACCACGGCCTCGCTTCACTGTAGTGTTCTTTAGCTGGTCTATTATACGATTCTGGTTCAGGATCTTTCCGGAACCTTCACCATACATTTCTGTGGAGGTCTCCCTCCCAGACCATTTCCTTAATCTAGCCACATTTGACTTATAGAGTCGACCAAGGTCAGGTTTTATAATTACGGTACAATCACTGATAACTTGTGTTACAGTAAAGGGACCATCCCAATTAGACGCTAATTTTATGTGTCTAAGTGGTTCATGTAGTCTTAGAACTCTGTCTCCGGATTGGAATTTCCGATGCTTTAGATCGGTATCGTATCCAGCTTTTTGCCATTTGGCACTTTTCTCCAAATCAATTCGGACATACTCATATGCCTTTTTAAATCTGTCTCTTAAGCATTCCACAAAAACTACATGGCAAGGTAGTTCCGGGTCCATCCCTACGACTCCAAATACTAAGTTGGCAGGCATTATCAAATCCTCTCCAAATACTAAAAGGTTCGGAGTACAATTTGTACTTGAATGTACCATACTGTTATAAGCATGTGTCATGAAATGGCATTGCTCATCCCAGTCGTCCATGTGTTCATTGACGAGTGACTTTAGGACTTGGATAAGGGTTCTATTGAACCTTTCTACCAATCCGTCGCTTTGTGGCCTATACGGGTTGGTTGTAGTCTTGCAAATAGCTAAGTATTCACACATACCCTGCCAGAGATTTGATTTGAATTCTCTGCCTTGGTCACTGTGTAACATTAATAGTACACCGAAACTTAGTACCCAACCTTTTACAAAGGCTTCGGCACAAGTAACTGGTCTGGTAGTGGAAATACTTTAGTGTATTTCATATAATAATAACACACTAACATCATACAGGTATTATCATTAGCGGTTGTATTCAATCCACTAATGATATCTACCCCGATTCTTGCGAATCTAACTCCGAAAAGTTCTTGGGATAGGGGAAGTTTGCCCATCCCGGGTCCGGGTTTGTTTTTACAACAATCCGGACAGGTGGTTACCCATCTTTGCAAGTCTCTTGTCATGCCAGGCCAATAGTATTTCTTGGAAAGCCGTGCTAACGAGCGTTTCCTTCCGAAATGACCACTGGTCCGATGTCCATGACAGAAGTACATAATGTCATGTCTCATGGCATGTGGTATCACCACTTGCATGATTTTCTCACCATTATTACATAGCTTTAACACGCCTTTCCGGACTTCGAGCTCGGTCCATTGAGCAAGAAACCTTCTCATTTCTCGATTTTCCAGAGAGACCTCGAGTCTAACTGGACGTATACCCTTTGGTACTAATTGCAGTAGCTGCGCAGTTATCGAGTCAGCTTCCTGGAAACGTCGTATGTGATCCATAGACCAATCCAGTATAATGGCAACTAGGGGTTCGAATGGTCTTCAAATCCCTGCTAACACTGCCCTATGAGCTCCACAATCAGTACAATCCGGATTATCACATTTCCGGATTGGTATTCGAGATAAAGCATCAGCATTTAAATGCTTCACTCCAGGTCTATGCTGAATCTGGTGATGTTCAAGCCCATATTCAGATAGATTGGCTAGCCATCGGCCTAACATTCCTTCAGCATCTCGGAAGTTCAGTAGCCATCTTAAAGAGGAGTGATCCGTACGTAAAGTAAAGTTCGTTCCCCATAGAAAATGTTTGAACTTCTTGGTATATACGACTACTGCTAACAACTCTCTTTTGGTTGTGCAGTAATTGCGCTGAGTTTTGCTCAGTGTATTGCTGGTGTAATGGTTCGTATTGACTTATATGTTGGGTGGCTCTTTGGCTCGCTTACCACTAGATGTACCAACACAACACGAGTAGTTCGGGTTGGGCAAAGCCCCAGAAACCCCTACCTCTCGGGTAGGACTTTATTCAATCTCTCTGATGACAAAGTATTAGCGTCTGGACTGGACCATGTCCAGTCCCCTTCTGCCGCTCGTCCGGCTCCTTAGTAGGAGCTGGACGCGAGGCATGGTGCTGCCCCCTCTTGTACCAACGAGGTATCGCAAAGCGACACCTAGCTAGCATAGAAGGAACAAGCACCACACGAACACGTCTCTCGGATGAACGGCACTAATATATATACAATGATGCCGGCCCCTACACCACCCCCACTAGACTTTACCTAGGGTTGTGTGTAATTAACAAGTAACTATTGTTGACTTTATATAGTGGTGTTATAAATAAATAGGTAAGTCTATATATACACAGTTCGTATTAAATATAGAACATTTAAGGGGCATTATAAGTTATATGTACACAATAAGGCATCATCGTATATAACCCGAAGTGTTTATAAATAATAACAAAAATAGGAAGTGGCCCCTTATGGACCATCGACCTATGGTGATAATATTACACGTGTGTTATTATTAAACATGAGACGCGACGAAGAATATTCGATGTGTAGTAAGGTGATATTGAAAAAATTTTTACAATGTTTTTACCGACCCGAGGTGGGGTAAATAACCCGAAAAAATTTTGACTTTTACTTACAAGAATATAATATACGATATATAAAAAAATTTATACAAAATATGAAATATAGGTGTCCTACCAGGGTAGCAGGATCACCCTTACAATATACCGGACTTCCGGCGAACCTGGAACGACTGGCTTCTGCAGCTCCATCCGGCGACATATGTGTGGTGGCAAACCACGTTGCTGTTATGATGTGCCCTGATGAAGATGGGAAGATGGAGACCCGGTTAGATGTTGTAGTCCATTGGGTGTTCGGGTTAGCGTCCATCCTCGCTGCAGGTTACGATCCAGGTATCAGGAGTCCAGCGTAAGGAACAGTGCCTCTGGCATATTAAATGCATTTACCCTCGGGTACCAGGAGACACCAACAGATGGACACTCAAAGATCTTCAGGATCTGTGTCCATCTTCTCAGCCGGCTCAACTGAGGCAGATGGAGCCGAGCTGCTACAGCTGCTCGTAGAGAGCGCCGCTGAAGCCTCGCTGGGAGTCTCGCTCCCCAAGCTCAAGGCCCTCATCACTGCGGACGGGCTGTCCATTGCCTCGGATGCTGGTGCAGCAACCGTGGCAGTTGGGACAGCCCGGTTCCAAGTGGGGGGTGGGAGCAAGAGAGCTGCCGGAATCGGCGGAGCAGCCGGGACCGGTGGAGTGGCCAGGACCGGTGGAGTAGCCGGGGCTGGCGGGGCATCCGGGGGTATCTCTGGAACGAAGATGAGAGACGACGGTAAGCCGTCCCACTCCTCCAGATGTTTCCCGAACGCCAAGAAAAACTTGAGGTCCGCCTCCTTAAATCGATGGATATATCTGGAGTTTTCAGCTTCGTGAAACTCTTTAAGCTTTTCGGCTTCCTTCTGTTTTCGCCGGCAGGACTCGAGGGCCTCCTCGACCTTCTTCCTTTCCAGCTCCCTGATTTTATCTTCCTCCCGCCTCTGGATCTCGTAGACCAGATTGACGGTGGCTTCAGTCATCACACGCCAGTAGTCAATAGACTTCTGGCGGTGCAATGCCTGCCATTCTTCCATCAGCTCATTCTGGATCTGAACCGTTCGGACATCGCGGTGGTCGACGAACGTGTTCGGATCCTGAAGACCTGACAGGGTACCGGAGATTAATTCCATTAGGGGTACCCGAGGACCTGTTGGTGGAACTATCACTGGTGGTGGCGCTGGGGCCTCCACTGAGACAGGCGGGGTGCCTGTTGGAGGAGCAGACGGGCCCTCTACCGTGATGCCTCCTCGGCCTCGGCCACCACCCGGAGAGCCTCGGGTGGACTCCAGCCCACCGCGGCCCCTACCACGAGCTTTGGCCCGGCCCAAGGGGGTAAGGACCTGCGACTCGGGTCCAGCCGGTCCCATTGAAGGGAACTTCGCCGCGTACTCACTGTACGTGGGGCGTTTGCCGGAGGATCCCTCTCCAGCCCACCAAGTAGAATACCCGGATGGGGGAGCGAGCAGTTCGCCCCCATCATCCTGGCCGCCAGAGGCTTCGCCCGGGCGTTGTTCCGCGGGTGCAGGTGTGGAGGTGGCTGGAGTCGCCGATGCGGTCGCCTGGCTACCCGACCTGCGGGCCTGGTTGCCAGGCATCTCCAGAGCCGAGACCTGTTGTCCCGACTCGCGACGATCAGCTGGATTGGCTGGTCTGGGCTGGTCCTTGCCACCCGAAGGGCTCACGGACCGGTCTGCTCGGGTCCTCTTGGAAGCAGTAGTCGTGACTGTGCCTCCGTTTGGACCTTTAGAGCGGGCTTTGGCCTTCTCTCGCTTGTCGTCTCCTCGCCACTTTTTCACCTTCAGGTGCACCTCGGTGGGCATCCCGAATTTTGTGGACGAGGAGTTCGTCTGGAAGTAAGTCAGCAAGTTGCCGCTCTTCCACGAGCAGAATCCGGTCTCGAATGCCTGCTCTTTCACTTCCTTGATGCTCAGCGCGGACCAATTTGCAAGGAGCTCGCTGAAGCACTTGATGGCTCGTTTCCTGGTCTTCTCCAGGCCGATGCCATGGGCCTTCTGCAAATGCAGAGCCATGTCTCGGCGCCGGTGAGTGCTGAACGAGCCATCACAATGTTTACTCGGGCGGTCCCCGAGCACACACATCATCACAGGCTTGTGATGCATATGAAATTCAACGATGTGTCGAGCGAAGCGGGGCTTCGTCTCGAACATCTTCTCACCCGTGAGAGACAGCTGGCAAGACTCAAACGGGCACCTTCGGCGGTTGCCGGTTGGTCCCCATTGGGTCATTGCCCACTGGACTTTCGTCCGGGCCTCGTAGCTGTAGGTCGAGCCTAATTTGGACTTGAGCTGGTCAATCCAAATCAGGTAGAACTTGCCTACTGGCGTATCTGAGGGGCCGGACTTCATCCACTCTTCGTCATCGCTGTCACCGTCCTTATTGACGGCGTTCGGACACATATAATGGACTGTGTCGTAAGCACAGTCCGCGAAGCAGCGGGGAGTCCGTTCCTTGAACCCCTCGGCTGCATTCTTCCACATCCACTTCTGATTGTCGTCCTTGGGAACATCCGTGGTCATTTCTTCCCACGTTGTCACGGACTCCAAATCAGATTTGGCAGACTCGGGCAGCTCTGGATCGCTTTCGCTTTCCTCGCTGTCCGTGTATATGTCAGCTCCCCTACGGCCGGCTCGGCTGGAGGTGGTAGTACCAGTCGGAGCCTTGGTAGGGGACTTCGTCTTTGCACCCGACGTGCTGGCTGCAGAAGATGCAGTAACCGAGGTGGCTACCGTGGTGGTTGTAGTGGTGGGAGCGGGCGTCTTCGGTTTGCCCTTACCCCTCGGCTTGGTGGGGGGCGTGGGCTCTACCGGAGACGCTTTCGCTCCATTCTTCTTCTTCCGGCGCACAACCTTAGTCGGTTGGGCCGGAACTTCGGGACTGGAATCCGACTCGCGTCGGCTCCTGTCCCCTGTCCGAGGGCTCCTCCTTCCGCTGACTGGGGAGTCAGAGTCGGAAGAGATCTCTGTTTTTCGTTGGGCCTGCTGCTTGCGATGGGCCCGGCGAGCTGCGGTGAGCTCCTTCTGCTGCTTGGCAAGCTCGATTCGCTTTGCCTCTACAGCAGCCTGCTGGCGTGAGATGTCCTCTTCAGAGATCTCGCCAGGTGCCTCTGGGATGTCGGCAGCTGGGTCGGTCTCGGTCGTGGACCTCTCGACGGCGATGCGGACATCTTCAGCCTCCAGGTCGCTCTCAGTGAGAGGACCCTTGGGTGCAGGTTTACGGGTCAATCGCTTGACCCGGTCGGTTTCCACCGACGACAAGGTTACCGTGGAGTCTGTATCCATGTCGGATTCGGACTCCCTTAACTCCGTGGCCTTCTGGATGATGCCCGCAGAGATCAAGACGGCTCGAGCTAAATTCTCGTTAGTCGCCATATTCTCCGCCAACTTTAGGTAGTTGCGGAGCCAAGAAACTGGCATGTTGTCAGCCAGCTCGTCACTACACGAGTCCATTACCATAGTTTTGAGTTCATCTGGTATGGGCTCGGGCACGCCCTGCTCCACCGCCATGGGCCCGCATCCGAACATGGAGGCGTGCATAGGGATGTACGTACCCCAGGAGGTATACACGATACCTTCCTGGCGATCGACGTGTGCTAGACGTCTGATCGGCGTCCTGAATCCCGGAGGATACATTGGAATGTCCAGGACATCCACTTTGCTACCCGAAGCGTCTGTTGTTGACGGGCGCTCCGGGCGTGGCGGGGGTGGAGGTGGCATCCTCTCCCGGTCGGTTACCTCGGCCATAGCCGTGAGCGTCCGGGCGGCCTCCTCTGTCGAAGAATCCATAGATTCCTCGACCCGAGACGGGACCTTCGGGTCCTCGTCTTGTTCCAACGGAATGTTGGCTGTTTGACGCGCAGCGTCAATCGTTCCCTGTGCCATGGCACCGGGTTCGACTTCCAAAATTAATTGGCAAGTTTTGTTGGACTCCTCCCGAAGGATTCGTCCAACAGAAAGGCTTTTGGGGGGGTTAGCTAGGCCAACACGACAGCTACAGGCTGTATAACCGCCGACAAATAACTAGAGCAAAAACGGGTGGCGTCTAACCACCACGAGTCCGCTCTAGTTATGACCAGTATGACGTCAGACCTCTCGTCTCGCGAGATCCCGCCATGGCTATCCGGTGACCTAGTTCCGCGCTTTCCCGCCACACCAGCAGCGCCACCTAGGGAACTAGATCCGAACCGACATTCGACTCGACATGTGAGACGCGGCCTACTACCCGAGTGCTATCGTCTGGAGCTTAGCGGTGTATACAACGCTTCAAAGCGAATGTACCGGTTAATCCGACCGCCACTCACGGGATACAGCCACCCGGGGAGGGCGCGTTCGACATCTCAGGCCGTGGAACGTATGTCGCCTGCCTATGGCGGACAACACGCAGCAGCTCGTTGTGTACTGAGTTAGGTTACAGCAGACCTCAACCGGGGGCTGCGTCTAACGCCTTCGGTTAGCATTTTATTTTTCCCGGCTTTACGTACGGCCTTTTCTGGATCTCGCTTTGTCAGAGCGGGACCCTTCCCATACGTAATGCCTTCACTCAGCGAGACTTTCTTCCATTTCTTACGATTAGGTCGTTTCCTGGCCTTCGTCTTCTTTTTTACTATAACCTCGTCTCCCGGCGTCTTTCTCGGCCGGCCTCTAGGGCGTTTCGTCGGTACTACCACGCTCGGTCCGCTAGGGACAGATTCAAGTGGTTTGTAACCGAACTCCCTCTCCGCCTCTTCGCGCCCCTTCCAGGGCCGAAGTTTTCCGACATTTGTCTTCCATTTCCTACCCGTCAGGCAGTCCTCTATCATCACCGTGGACTCGGAGATGACGCGAACGATTTTAAATGGACCTTCCCAAGGCGTTACGAGCTTCAGCTTATCCAGCGGCTCGTAGTACCTTAGTACTTTGTCCCCAACATTAAAACGAATTCGTTTAGCATTGGTGTCATAGCCCACCTTCTGCCACTTCGCACTCTTCAGCAGTTCTTTCCGAACGGCCTCGTATGCCTGTTTGAACCGGTCCCTTAATGACTCTACAAACAGCACCGTGCAGGGCGCCTCCGGGTCTATTCCAACCACTCCATACACTAAGTCGGCGGGCATTATGATGTCCTCGCCGAACACTAGCATGTTTGGGGTGCAGTTAGTTGATGAATGGACAGTGTTGTTGTAGGCATGTACTACAAACTCGCACTGTTCATCCCAGTCATCCTGGTGGGTATTAACCAGGGGCTTTAGTACTTGTATGAGGGTTCTATTGAAGCGTTCTACCTGCCCATCCGACTGTGGTCGGTACGGGTTTGTTCGGGTCTTACAAATGGCTAGGTAATGGCACATTTCCTGCCAAAGTTCTGACTCGAACTCCCTTCCCTGGTCACTGTGCATCATAAGGGGAACACCCAAATGCAGCACCCAGCCTTTCACAAATGCCTCCGCGCATGTGGCGGCTTTGTGGTTGGGAAGGGGGAACACCCGAGTGTACTTAGTATAATAGTCAGTTACGACCATCATACAAGTATTGTCTCGCGGCGTCGTTTTAATCCCACTGATGATGTCTATCGCTATTCGAGCAAATCTGACACCAAACAATTCCTGTGATAAGGGTTGCTTACCCAGGCCGGGTCCCGGTTTGTTTTTACAACAATCCGGGCAAGTGGCGATCCACCGGAGCAGGTCGCCTCTCATACCGGGCCAGTAGTAACGCCTTTGTAGACGCTCTATCGACCTTCTCTTACCGAAATGGCCACTCGTTTGGTGGCCATGGCAATAATACATGATATCCCTCCTCATCGGGGCGGGTATCACTATTTGCAACAGCCTACCGTTGGTGGGAGTTGTCTTCCACCTACATAGTATGCCGTCTCGGATCTCTAGCTCGGCCCATTGAGCCAGCAACCGCCTCGCTTCCCTATCCTCCAGGGAAACTAGAGGCCTTGCCGGTTTAATGCCTGACCGTAGGTATTCCATTATGCGCGCAGTGGT
The DNA here is from genome assembly GCA_949317995.1 of Acholoe squamosa. Taxonomy (NCBI): domain Eukaryota; kingdom Metazoa; phylum Annelida; class Polychaeta; order Phyllodocida; family Polynoidae; genus Acholoe; species Acholoe squamosa. The sequence continues at coordinate 3,032,058 of OX439041.1, forward strand.
GGGGTCTGACTGTTGAAACTTCTTGATGGTCTCCGGGGACCAATCGAGATAGCTGCATACAGCCTCCTCCCAGGGGATACGGGGGGTGGTATAATTAAATACCAACCCGGCTACCACAGCATTGTGGGCCCCGCAGTCTTCACATGTGGCATTTTGGCACCTTCGGATAGGCCGTCTTGACAAGGCATCCGCATTGATGTGTTTAGCACCGGGTCGGTGCTCTATTTGTTTATGCTCTAATCCGAATTCGGATAGGTGAGCTAACCAACGTCCAATCATCCCCTCGGCGTCCTTGAAGTTAAGGAGCCACCTAAGAGACGAATGGTCCGTTCTTAAAGTAAAGTCACTTCCCCAAAGGAAATGCTTAAACTTCTTCGTATACACCACCACAGCGAGGAGTTCTCGCTTGGTGGTACAATAATTTCGCTGTGTCTTGCTTAACGTGTTGCTAGCAAATGCTATTGGCACTTCGACTCCCTCTTGGACCTGAGAGAGAGCTGCCCCAATCGCATCATTGCTCGCATCGGTGTCTAAGATGAAATGTCCCTCGGGAGTGGGATATTTCAACACGGGTGTATTCCTAAATAAATCTTTTATTTTATTAAAAGACTCTTCTTGCTCGCTGGTCCATGGGAATGGGTCCCGTGCCCTACCCGGGGTCCAGTGAGCTAAGCACTGCATGGGGAAGCTGACACGAGAGTAATTCGGTATGAAATCACGATAATAGGAACAAAATCCTAAAAATGATCTCACCTCCTTAGCACTCGTGGGTCTTTCCCAATTTTCTACAGCTTCTAATTTTTCCGGATCCGCTCTTACCCCGTTAGGAGTAATGATCCTTCCCAAGTATGTAATGGTTTTCTTAAACAAATTACATTTCTTGGGTTTAAGTTTAAGACCGTTTGATAGTATCCGATCGAGGACTAGTTGCAGATTTGCCAGGCATTCCTTGAATGACTTGCCGAACACGACCACATCATCCAAGTAAACCAGGCATTTCTTCCACAAAAGGTCACTCAGTAAGGATTCCATCATGGCCTCGAATGTAGCGGGGGCGTTACACAATCCGAAGGGTAGGACATTATACTCAAACAGCCCCATATGACTGGAGAATGCTGTCTTCTCCTTGTCTTTGGGGTGCATTGGTATTTGCCAATATCCGGACTGTAAATCCAAGGTACAGAACCATTGGTTTCCGCCCAAGCTATCTAAAGTCTCGTCTATCCTTGGTAAAGGATACGAGTTCTTCTTTGTTATACCGTTCAATTTCCGGTAGTCGACACAAAAGCGGATTGTACCGTCTTTCTTAGTAGTCATACAAACAGGGCTGGACCAGGGACTCGAGCTAGGCACGATTACCCCTAGGTCCAACTGTTTCTGTATTTGCTCTTCACAGATTAACTTCTTTTTAAGGGGAAGTCTACGATACGGGATTTTAAAAGGTTTCTCGCTGCCCACATCTATGGTGTGCAACACCTTATCGGATCTACCCACCGGGCCTCCTTCCCTACCAAAAGCACCTTCGTACTTTTGTAGAAGTCTCGCTAGGCAATCCTTATCGTCCGTATTCTTTAAATCTGACTGATCAATCAGCTTTTGGAATTCTTCATCCATAGGATGCTGACTAACTGGATTTAGTGGTTTGTTAAATTTAGCCTCGGCGACATGTTCTACCGAACTCATCCTTCCAACACTGTCGCCTCGCCTCAAATAAACCACTGAACCACTTCGGTTAGTTATGGGTAATACGGACCAAGCTGCATTAGCCACTAATGTATCCACTGAGTCTAACCCGATGCTTGACAAATACACCGTGTCGGGTTCGTAGACTCCAGCTTCATTCCTCTGAGCCATGGATCCGCCACAAAGGACATCGCAAGTGGTACCCGGTGGGATCTTCACCGTATGTACCACTGCTGCGACCGAAGACACCTGTCTCAATACGCATTGGACATGCAAGCCATACGGGTTCCGTATACTCATCATACCGTCCCTCGGGTCCAAGACGGCCCCGTATAAGCTTGCAAAATCCAATCCGAGGATTCCGTCATCACTAACCTCTGCTATAGTTGGCGAAAGAACAAACTCTTTGCCTCCTATATGGATAGGCATAAACGTCCTACCAAATGTACGCATACTGCTTCCGTCGGCCGTGCAAGCATTTACCCCCGTTTTGAGGTTCTCATGGCTGCCGGCCACCGAATCGAAGAATCTTTTGGACACACATGAATGACTAGCTCCAGTATCCACCAAGAATTCCCCTACCCGGCCTTCCACAGATATGGGTACATACCACCGTCTCCCCCCTAAAGGCGAGGGGTTACTGGTAAACTGGTGAAAGTCTCCCGAATCACCAAGATTCAATCCGAGTCCTCTCAGGAATTCCAGACACGGATGACTTGGGGGAAGGTGTGTCCCACACACTCGAATCAACTCTTTGATCCATCCTTCCTCTCCCCTAGTGCGGCCACTCGCCTCCATATGATCACTCCTGCACATATCAACACTAGGGTCCCTGGCCCCGGCCGAGGTGCAGGGGTGCGCACCCTCAGCCACCCGGCCTCCAGGTGTAATTGACTCGAAATCTTCCACCGGGATACCCCCGGTAGCATTTTGGCATTCGTTCCCACTCGGGGCCATGTCAGATGCCGTTGACACAACCCCCAATAGTTTTCCACATCTGTGGAATCCCTAACATTCTCCCTTTCTACGCCGTCGTCTTCGGCTTCATAGAAGGCAGCCATTACCGGCTTAGTAGCGGTACATTCAGATGAGTAGTGTCCCATGCGCTGGCACCTGAAACACTTAACCGTTCGGCGATCCACCCGGGGTCTTTGCCGATTGGCTTGGATGGCATCTGTAATTTTCTTACACATGTCTTCCAGGAGTTTGGTCATGTCCGGGGACTGAATCTTCACTTTGTCAGTGCTTACAATGGACTTGACCGCCTTATCGACAGCCTTCGGGTCACTCTTGACCTCGGATGGAGGTCTAGAGTCCCTTTGTTTATTGAAAGATTTCCTGGGAATATACTTCCTACCTGAAGTATTCTTCCTTAATTGCATCGAACAGAAGGTGCCGTCTTCCTGTTCGATATCAATCAATTCGAAGTCGTCTGATGGAGTATTGACCTCCGACTGCTGGGTCACCGATGCTAGGGGTACCAAGCCGCTGGCATTAGGTATGTCCCCAGCTAACATAGCTCGCTTCTTCACGGCCATATCTATACCATTAAAAATGCCGTGTAGTGTTATGCCCTCCTTCCAGGCGTCCCTCGCTGCTATTTGTTCATCTCGGTCTCTTAGACCCTTGACGAATTGAGTGATCAAATCGTCCATATACCAGTCCTGGTTTTCAGTACCGGGTCTGGCCTTACTTAGCAGGGCATGGAGTTCCATACCGTATGCTCTGAAAGCTTCATTCGGCTTCTGTGTGCGTTTCTTAAAACGGACCATCGGGTCTTCCTTGACCATATTACATAACAGTCCACTAGCAGTTTCTACTAACTGCTCAAAACTCCCAACGAGGCCGTACCAGGTTCGCCATTGCTCTACAGCCATGCGACCCGGCCCGCCTTTCAGACATCTCACCAGATGTGGCTTGGCCTCGTATGGGGTCCATCCATTACAGTTCATCACATCGATGAAATCTTCAAACCACTCTTTCCATGGTCGAGTACCGTCATATTCTTTAGGAATAACGGCTACCCTTCGGGCAGAATTGGGAGCATACATCAATCTAGTGCATTGCTGTTTGCTCCATTCAATCGCCTTGGTTTCATTCAAGGTCCGATTGCCCCCTATACCACCGAAGCTAGAATTGCCAGGTGGAGGCGGTGGTGGAGGTTGAGTATACGTCCACTGTGTACCACCGTGGTTCGTATAACTCGCACTACCTTGGTTGGGGCCGGTACCCGAGGTACCACTATGGCTTGTGGCACCCGAAGTAGCGCCCCCTCCTTGCGCGCCTTGGTACCCGCCATCGGATGGCTGGTTTCCCGTTGACTGGCCGCCATCGTTTGATGGATTCGGTTGGGTGTTGTCATTACCAGCACCCAGCCCCGGGTCGTTACTAGGATCCACATGAATGTGGAACCCACTGGTCTCCGCACTACTGTCGGAAGCCTCTCTAGGGGTATAGTCCGGGTCCAGGTTGTGGACTATGGGCACCTCACTTATCCGGACTCTACTAGTTCGGCCATGCTTATCCTGGGTTCTGATGTAAACACCCCCTTGATCTACGTTCCGCGAAGCATTATCATTTACAAAAGGATTATACTGCGGATTCTTCGGTGTAGAACAGGAGACCGGGTCGCCCTGTTTCACGAACGTCGAGTTCGGGTTTATCACCCTACTCGCCGGAGGGGCATGTGTTTCCTCTTGCTCCTGTAAATAACTCTCCATAGTGGACTTATTTATTGTGAGGGTAGCTACGTCTGTAGTCAGGTTTCGCTGTTCCTCCCTAAGCTGTGCGTTTTCTGCCAAGATTTCGGATCGAATCTTTTCATTTTCAGTCACAGCTCGGTTTCTTTCTTCTTGGGCGATCATTGCCTCTCGCTTAAAAGTATCCTTAAGTAGGCGGTACTTTTCACCCTTCTCTTTCTGAGACCTGTTATATTCAGTAGTCTCCTTCCTAATCTCGGCTTGTTCCGAGACCATCTTGGCTTCTGTCTCAGCTTTCCGGAGTTGAAGTTTCTTAAGCTTCTCCTCCATTGCGTGCAACTCAGTTTGTAATTTATTTACATCCCGAGCCTTAGCAACCTCCTCGGCTCTAGCCTTGTCGATTGCTCTAAGTTTATTGGCTTCCTCGATTTCCAACTCAGCCAGCCTCTTTTCTTTTTCCTGTGCGTCTCTTTCCTTCCGCTCCAACCGATGGGATACGGAGGATAGACGATATTTGAGGTCGGATTCTTTTAGAATCGCCTCCTGCTCCACGGATCGTAATTTTCCGATCCGGGACTTAGCTTCCTCCTCTATTTTGGATTGGGCTAACATGAATTGTTCATGTTGCCTCTTTGCCTGTAACTCTACCTGTTCCTTGGCTTTCAAATAGGCCTGAGTATTTTTATACCCGGGACCCATCCGACGTCCGTAGATAGACTTGCGATTGCCTCCAGGGTAAAACATGGAGTCAGACAAGCCTTCGTCTAGAGATCGGCCTAGGTGATGCCTTTCCGAGCTTTTCGGTCCGATACCACTAGGCTTATCTCTTGATTTCGCGTCTGGGACTATTGCGTCCCTTTTGGTTTTACCATCGTCGCTGTCATGATCCGACGATGTCATTAGTGGGGCTACTTCGGTTCCACCACCGGGTGCTGAACCCTGGGGGGTTGCAGTACGCTGCATAGGGCTTTGTGCAATTGGTGTACCCAAGCCGCTAGCCGAGCCTGTTGGTACCATAGGACCTAGCTGGCGTCTACTAGTTATAACTTGGGACCAATCGCTCAAGTCTAAAGTTGGGGGTCTTAACACTCCCCTGAACAATCCGGTATCCGGTACTCCTGTCTGGGGTGTAGCCGGATACAATTTTACGATGCCATCTCTGGTGGCATTGTCCCTAAGGTCGGGTGTAGAAAAAATATTTCGTACACCCTCCTGGTTAAACATTTGTTGTTGACCGGGTTTCCAGTCTAACAACAGATGCTGGGATGTGTAATCATCCTCTTCGAATCCCTCTAGCCCAGGGCTGGGGGGATCCGCTTCGGGTTGCCCGAGGCTTTCGGCCAATGTGGCCGCGCACCACCCCCGAACCGACTGGTCACGGCACCAGTGTAATGGTTCGTATTGACTTATATGTTGGGTGGCTCTTTGGCTCGCTTACCACTAGATGTACCAACACAACACGAGTAGTTCGGGTTGGGCAAAGCCCCAGAAACCCCTACCTCTCGGGTAGGACTTTATTCAATCTCTCTGATGACAAAGTATTAGCGTCTGGACTGGACCATGTCCAGTCCCCTTCTGCCGCTCGTCCGGCTCCTTAGTAGGAGCTGGACGCGAGGCATGGTGCTGCCCCCTCTTGTACCAACGAGGTATCGCAAAGCGACACCTAGCTAGCATAGAAGGAACAAGCACCACACGAACACGTCTCTCGGATGAACGGCACTAATATATATACAATGATGCCGGCCCCTACACCGGCAAAGGCAATAGGTACCTCTCTCCCATTTTGGACTTGCGAGAGAGCTGCACCAATGCTATCATTACTAGCATCAGTATCCAGTATGAAATGATCCGTTTCATTCAGATATTGTAATACCGGAGTACTCGTGAACAGGTCTTTTAGCTTTTGAAAAGCAGATTCCTGCTCATGCGTCCAAGGAAATTTTTCCTTGGTACTTCCTGAAGTCCAGTTAGCTATTGCTTGTAATGGGTAACTGACTCTAGAATAATTCGGAATAAATTCCCTATAATAGGAACAGAATCCTAAAAAGGACCTCACTTCTTTGGGTGTTTTAGGTCTATTCCAATTCGTAACTGATTCGATTTTCTCCGGATCAGCTTTTATTCCTTCATCACTAATGATGCGGCCCAAATAATTTATGGACTCTCTAAACATGTGGCATTTCTTAGGTTTCAGTTTGAGACCATTAGAAATAATACATTCTAGTACCATTTTTAGGTTATTAGAACACTCTTCGACATCGTCAAGGTATACAAGACATCTTTTCCACAATAAATCACTTAGGATTGTTTCCATCATTGCTTCAAATGTTGCTGGTGCATTGCACAAACCAAACGGCATTACGTTATATTGGAATAATCCAATATGGCTCGAAAATGCAGTCTTCTCCATATCTGAAGGATTCATCCCCACTTGCCAGTAACCTGATTGCAAGTCTAGGGTACAAAACCAACTGTTTCCTCCTAAGGAGTCAATGGTTTCGTCTATTCTCGGTAATGGATACGAATTCTTTTTCGTTACTCCATTCAGCTTCCTGTAGTCTATGCAAAAGCGGATAGTACCGTCTTTCTTTGTTACCATACACACAGGACTACTCCATGGACTATTGGAAGGGACTATTACAACATCTTGTTTATTTCTCTTTCAGCTACTCTCTTTTTTGCTAAAGGTAACCGTCTATACGGTATTTTAAAGGGTTCCGCATCTCCAGTATCTATTTTATGTACTACCTTATTTGTCGTACCTAGTTTTTCACCAGGTTTGGCAAAGGCAGTCTTATACTGACAGAGCATATCATAGAACTCTTTCCGGTGTTCCGGATCTTCTAATGAAGTTTCTTCATACAACTTGAGTAAGTCTTCCGAAATTTCATCATTTCCTGTTACCTTTTGTAAGTTTAACTTACTATCCGTTACAGTTTCTGAAAGGGTCACGTTTCCAAAAACTTGTCCCTTTTTCAAGTAGATAGTACTGTTCCCAGTATTAGAGACAGGTACTACCGACCAAGATGCATTTGCTACTATAGTGTCTACAGATATTAATCGGATACTTGACAGAGTAGCTACATCCGGTTCTATCACTGCAGGCTTATTGCGCATTGCAGGGTCACTTCTTACCAGCACATCACAGGCTACTCCCGGAGGGATTCGCACAGTGTGTGCCACACTAGCCATACTGCTCACTTGTCTCAGTACACACCTAACCTTTACAGGATACTGGTATTTCACACTCAACACTCCTGATTGAGGTTCCAACACAACTCCATACAGGGATGCGAAATCCAACCCGAGTATCCCCTCATCTGCTATATCCGCAACGGTGGCGCTCATGACATAGTCATGTACTCCATCCAATTGTAGCTTTACACAAGTTCTACCATACGTCTGCAAGGTACTGCCATCGGCCGTCTTAGCACTTCCTCCCGATTTGAGAGTATCATGTTCATCCGGAATAAGATCATAGAACCTCTTGGAGATACAGGAGTGGCTAGCTCCTGTATCCATGAGAAATTCGGCAGATCTTCCGTTAACAGTAAGGCAAACATACCACCACCTTCCGTTTAGAACAGAGGGCATATCCGTGATGATCGGAACATCATTGTTCACACCTGGAGTCGATCCACATCCTTTCAGGAATTCCAGACAAGGATGACCCGGGGGCAGGTGGGCACTACCAACCCTGGCTAATTCATAGCCGCCTACCTCGTTACTGATATTGGGTTTCCCCTGTGCTCCCGTGGCACCTGTTATATCAGCTTCCCTAACCTTCCGGGTGTCTACAACCACCTCGGTGCTAGGCGAGTTTGCTACTACATGCGAACTATCATCACGGATGGTGATATCATGGCAAGATTTGTCACTGGGATCCCCTTCTTTGCCCATCGGGAGACCCCTCCTTAGTTTTCCTCTGTACTTATTCCAGAGACACCCTCCTGTCTACGAGGGACAGGTTTCTCAGCCATACATTCGGGAGCATAATGCCCCAGTTACTGGCATCTGAAACATCTCCTTTGAGATTTATCAACTCTCGGTCTCTTCAGAGCTTCTGTTAATCTGGCTATTAATGTTTCCATCATATTAGTCGGAGCAACAGCGGCTGCCACAGTTGGCTTGGCCATAGAGGTTGCATTGCCAGATTGGGTTGGTCCAGAAGCTGTTTTACTAGCAACGGATCCTCCCCTCCCTCTTGAATGTACCTTCCTATACCGCTTCTGTCGGTAATACTTTCCAGCTACCTGGACTGATCCAATATATTCTCCGTTTTCATCGGAGACATATTCGTCCTCCTGATCAGCCTCCTGCGAATCGACAGGGGCTAACTGGGAAGTTTCATATACCGGAGCAGGTGTACCTCCGTATTGGAACGGAGCTGCTCTTACCGGGTTAGGTCTTAGACCTACCAATCTTTTCTTCATATCATGTCCATCGATTGATATGAACAGGTCACTGAAGGAAGTGTCATCCTTCCAAGAATCCCAAACTACTTGTTTGTGATCCGGATCCCGCAATCCATTGTAGAATTGTATAAACAATTCCTGTAGATAGCAGTCATCGTCATGAGCCCAATTCGGACGTGCTTTTGATAGCAAGTCCTGTAGCTCCAAACCAAAGACCTTGTGAGATTCTTTAGGTTTCTGTGTCCTTTTCTTGAAGCTTACCCATGGATCCTCTCTAACAATTGAATAGGTATGCGGCACATTCGACCAATTGATCATAGGTGCCGTATTTTCCGTATGCCGCTCTCCATTGGTTGAGGGCTACTTTTCCACCTTTATTCAACCAACAGATCAAATAGGGCAGAGCTTCTTCTTTTGTCCAGCCACTACAATTGACTTCGTCGACAAAAGCTTGATACCTATCCTTCCATGGATCATTGGAATCATATGGAGGGGGTATCAGTGCCTGTCTACGTGCCGGATTATTACATCCGCGTAGTCTATCTGCTTCTCGCATGCTCCAGTTCATGACTTCCATGCCATCTGCTCCTTTTCGATAGCAGTCAATGCCAAGGTTTCGGATACATTGGCTTCTATCAAAGATGGTTTGCATCCCTGTGGGCATGGAAGTTCTTCTATTTGGCTTCCTGCCATCCCCTCCCGATCCGGATCCGGCTTCTGGGCCGCCTGGAGGATTTCCTCCTGGTGGACAGTTATTAGGGTAGTGCCCGGATGAACCGCTAGGGCATCCACCACTATAACCGGCATTTCCAGCTGTTCCGGAAGATGCATACCTAGGGTAAGAATTATTTTGATTCCATCCCTGATTATAGTTATTACCATTTTGGAACTTACTTCTTCCTGCCGGATTATAATTATATCTATATCCATAGGAAGTTGTTCTTGGTTGGTACGTACCGCCGTTAACATTGGTTTGTGGCGGGTTCGGTCTAGGAAAACGTCCATCATTAGAACCATTACCTTGACCCAAAGATGGGTTCAGTAATCTTGGGCCTGCTGGTGTACTATGGCCGGGTTGAGATAAATATGAAGGTGGTGTTAACATATGTCTCGGTGGTCCCGGTACTCTCGGTTGTGCTACGGATGTATTATTGTTAGCACCAATAGCACTATCGTGAGTCCCTTTAATTTTATGACTCAAATCTGGTATTGGCGGTGCCGGACCTATTGTATCTAGCATAGGAGCTGCTGGTGTAGGTGCATTTCCATTACCTGCGGTATCATCCGGTTTCTTATAGATTCCGGATACTACATTCTTATCAGCCCCATCGTCAACAAATGGGTTGTATCTAATTGGAGTTGCATCTTTGGATGTTTTTGCCAACATTGTAGACACCACAGCTGGATCTATAGTACCTATAGTCAATTGGGCGGCTTCTACGTATTTGTCTAGGGTTATTGCAGTAGTCTGCAATTCCTGAAGCTCATTCGTGAGTTTCTGTCTATCCTCCTCCAGTTGTTTTTTTTTTTTTTTTTGGACTTGCTCATTGCATTAATGAACTGCTATGTTCATTTAAATAATGCTATAGAGCAGACCAAGTTTTATTGATTTTTCAAAGGAAAGTCACAAATGAAACAATACAATAACTTCATGAATCTTGACAAATGTCAATATGAACACAATCAGCAGATGGAAAAATAATAAGGACTGGCAATATTCACTCAATAGGTTATTTACACAGAGATTACAGACAAACAAATTAAAAGCAAAAAGAGATAGATAGTAAATAATATGTCATTTGTGTGTCCACACATCATTTCAGTACATCATGATTACAGCTCAATACACCTTGTCTTTAGTTCAAATAAGTGATAATTAGAGTTGGTAGTATATGCTGTTACATGCATATGGGAACATCAGCAATATCAATATGGATGTAAATATGAAAAAGGATATGAATGTGAGTATGAATATGAATATGAATATGAAGCGGCGCAGTTTCCACACCTGCTTCTCATTATCAATTATAACCCAATTTCAGGTTCAACCTTATATTTTCTATCTTCATCACACCCTCTTTGAATTTTACCTTTGTCGTAGCTTTCTGAATCTCCTCAGGTAGAGTATTCCAGAGAGCCACTCCTCTATACCATGGCGATCTTTTATAGTGTCTAGTAACAACCCTAGGTAGTTCAAAAACAATCTTCTTTTGAGACCTTGTATTATAAGATTGTGGTCTATTTAACACAGTCTTTGATTTCTTATACATTAAGCATAATAATAGCATGTCAAATCTTTTCTCTAACACTGGAACCTTACAAATTTCATGCAACTCCTTCACACTATACCGTCTAATATTGCATTTCAGACAGACTCTAAGAGCTCTATTTTGCAGTTATTGTAATGCTGCAAGACCATCCTCATTACAACTAGTACTTATAAATGAACAATATTCTATAATTGGTCTGATTGTACAACAGTATATCTTTACACTTTGCTCTTGTGTTAAAAACTTTCTTAACTTAGCAAACCTGAATAGTTTATTGCATACATTTCTTTTAATAATTTTAATCTGTTTATCAAAACTAAGTTTACTGTCAATATGTACACCTAGATATGGAAAGAAGGTGACAGTTTGCACAGTGCTGCCATTGAAGTTTATGGTAGAATCCGGACATCTTTTTAATTTATGAGCACTACAAAACCACATAAATTTAGTTTTAGTTGGATTTACTGTTAGTCTGTTTTCGATAACCCAACGCTTAAAGTTAATTACATCTTCATTCAAATTCTCATTAACCAAGTCTACATCTTTGTTAGAACTATAAATCACAATGTCATCAGCATACAGTTTAATCTTGCATTTTTTTAAGACCTTAACAACATCATCAATATATAGGACAAACAACAGGGGACCTAAAACTGATCCTTGAGGGACACCGTAATCAATATCTTGGTTTGAGGACAATTTATTACCATAGCTAGTTCGTTGTTTTCTATTTTCCAGGTAACTTTTAAACAATAGAAAATTAGATTTACTCAAACCAAGTTTACTGAGTTTAATGAGCAATTTTGAATGTAATACACTGTCAAATGCTTTAGTGAAGTCTATAAATAGAGCCCCTGTTATCAGACCATTGTTTCTACATTCATAAAGCTCATTAACAAAGTCAAAAGTGGCATCACCAGTACCTGTCCCTTTTTTGTAACCATATTGGTTTTCACAAAAAGTACCATTTTTCTTCATACTTTCACATAAGTAATAATACATAATTTTCTCAATGACTTTAGACGGCATTGGTAGTATTGATATGGGTCGCCAATTTTTTACCATTGCCAATTCCCCATCCTTAGGTAATGGTCTTACAACTGCCATTGCCCAACATTTTGGAAAAATACCCCTGTCCAAACTAATTTGTATCAGATGAGTGAATTGATTTATCAACAACAATAATGCACAATGTAGTATATCTCCCCTTATTCCGTCTATACCTGATGACTTATTTTTATCAATTTCTTTTAGAGCAAAATGGACATCCCACTTATTAACCTTAATATTCTGATCTAAGAAGTTTTCATTTGCCAATAGTTCATCTATATCTAGATTATTATCCACAAGATATTGATCAGTTCCAACAGCAGCAATATGCAGATCCCTACCAATATTACAAAAATAGTCATTTACATATTCACAAACATCATCAGAAGTTACATCAGCACCAGTTATATGATGTCTCATGTCTGGATACACAATAGAATTCGTATTTTTAAACAAGTCATTTATGTTTTTCCAGAATTTTTTGGGATTACCATAACTTACTTGCAACTCTTGCATGACACCACCAATTTGATTTGCTTTAATTTTCTTCCTAATTTTTCTTCGACAATCCTTTATGGCTTGCTTTTCCTGAACACTTTTATTGGCACTATAGAGATGTAACCATCCTTCTCTTTCAAATACTAAATCCATAACTTCATCATCAATCCATGATCTCCTACTTTTTTTAATGTATCGTTCAACATGAGGGTGAAAAGTGTCCAAATACTCAATTAACGGAGTCAATAACATATCCCATAATATATCAGGATCATCAGTAATATTATAATAGGGTTTCCAGTCATATGATTCTAAAAAGTCTCTAAATCTGTCTTCATTAAAGTTTCTATAATCTCTTCCTCTATACTTACTGCTAACATAACTGATATTCTCATGTCCTCTACAACCAAAAACTGGGAGGTGATCAGAAATTAGGGCAGAGACCGTACTTGCATTAGTTACATCTAAGCTATTTGTAATTATGTTATCAATACAAGTACCACTAAATGGTCTCGTCACCTCATTAATTAGTATTTTCCATCCAATATCCTTGCACACATTTCTGAAACTTTCACACCCTGCATCATTTTCATCATACATATTGAGATTAATGTCACCTAAGATCCAAGTCTCATGCCTACCATGATTGTTGTTATATTCGTAGCCAGCGATGGATCGCAAGAAATTGATAAAATTTGGTACATTTGTATTTGGGATTCTATAGATAGAGACAATCAATAAATCCTTTTCACCAGGAAGGCTTAACATAATAGCAATACTTTCATAATCGATGGTCTGTATAGTAAAGTCGTTTACAACTCTAATGTACTGCCCTAGGCCAGCCTTCACACTTAGGCCAACTCCTCCACAATTTTTACCAATTCTATCATTCCTATACAGTAACCTATCCTCTCTATTAATCAGGCCATCTGGTGAGGCAGGCTTCAGCCAGGTTTCACATAGACATATTATGTCACTCCTTCCTAATATCCCAAAGATTTCATTATATTTGTCTTCAAAACTACGACAATTTATTGACGAAATTACCAGTCCCCTCCTCTCCCTGAAATCACTAACACCACAAACCATAAGTTTAATTTTATGTATACTTAAACAATGAATATATACACATGTGAAAAAGCATCAACAAAAGAACAACAAATAAATGACTAATTACAGAATATACAAATCCTCTTCCACAAATTATCCTCGTAGAAGGGGTGACTGATTATACCAGCTTACCTATGTCAGCTATGTGGCTAATCAGAGAAAAATCCCCCCCCCCCGACTTAGAAACCCCTTGGCGACTTAAGATCTTATAACTGGGTATCGCTAGGGTTAATGATATTAAAGGACAGCAACAGTGACACTTAAGATTTTTAACCTAATTTAGAATTAAGAAAGAAGAATTTAAGGCATTTTGTCAAATATCATAATTGAATCAGATTTAAAGAAGCAAAAACAATAGAGAAGGGAATGTATTGGATTACTATTGAAACCAACCTGTGGATACATTGATTAAATTCAACTTTATTAAACAGCCAGAATCTCCAAGGTCACCAATTAGCAAGATAATGTATTTTAACCAAAGCATAGAAACCATCCTTGAGGTCTATGCACAGAACTCTAACTAGATAAGTACATGTATTATACCAAACTTGTACTTACGATTACAGGATTAATTAATTAATATACAAGATTGATTGCTTGTCATAAATTAAGAGGTGATACACAGTAATGGCATGGTTTCTACACCTATTACTGATATCGACCTCAACAAATACATAACAATCAAATATGTTCTCAGATTCACATTCTATTCTATTTCTATATAGATGCATATGTTATAGAGAGTATACATTATTGTTTGTAATGGCGCAGCAACTACACCTATTACATCAGGCCCATCCAATTCTACAAGAATACAGTACTAAGTCTATGGTGACACATAAAGAAAAGGGACACTGTCGACTTACCACTATTTAACATTACAACACAATCAATGGCTTATTTCTCTCTTTCTCTCTAATCAGGCACCTGGTTGCCATGGTTATCTTGCCATGTAGGTTCTGCCCCTTCACTCTACCCTGATCATATGCTTCAGAACTGTATACAAACCCACCACCCCAGATCATATCCCTACAACCTTCCACTAGGACGGTTGAGCCTGTTCCTAGAAGTGATTTTCTTGGCCCCTCACATTGATCATACTTGGCACTAATGAGTGCCTTCATATATTTTTGTGAGACTGTGTGCCAGTAATGGCCTGGTGGTGCTTTGTAATGCTTACATTTGTTTATGATTTTCTTGGCACTGGTAATTTTCATGATGTCTGAGGCAAGCCTGTGGTAACCTAACTCTCTCAATTTACAATAGAAATAACCCTGCCCCACACTACAGAACTCCATGGTTTGACCAAGGACATCAGCTTTAAATGTGCATGGGTACCAGTTGCTTAAGAAACTGTTCTTGCCCCTGTAGATCAGACCAGCTTTGGTCTGCCTTTGGTGAACTTCAGGATTTTGTTCATCATCTTCACCATCATCATCTTCATCATCAGTACTAATAGATCCTGGAGAGCTCATCCCTATAACCTTGTCTCTACTGCCGTTTACACCAGAAGCATCAACTGTGGTAGGCTTCTTGAGTGGAGAGCTCACAGCTTTACTACTAGCAGTATCCAGTTTATGTTCATTCTTCTCAGCCTCTACTTCTTGGCTAGCAGTGACACTTACTGGGTTGTGTTTATGAGAAGGTTTATTTATGAGATCAGGAAGTGTGAGAGACTCATTGACCTCATGAAGTCTTGTATTTGGGAAGTAGCTACCATCGATAACTATTCCTGACTCAACCAGTTTGGGTTTGAACCCCTTTTGTATTGCTAGGCCACATACCCTTCTCTTCTGGTCTCTAATTTCCTTAGGTTCATCGTGCTGCACCCAGACTTGGTCTTCTTTTACGGGGGTTCTAAGCTTCCACTTGTTGTCTAATACAGATCTTTTAATTCTCATGTTGGAGAGACACACTTTAATCGGTGCCTTCCAACCATTATTGGTGCGCTTAATGTCTAAGATGTCATTCCAAGGATCATAGACAACTCCCATGGCAACACATAGACCATCAAATGTTTCATATAGGTTTTCACCATACTGGTAGTGTATACCTTTAATTATGAGATTGCGCTCTAGGGCTGGTTGAGTGTGCTTCACTCCACTCAATTGCTTGACAACACCAGCACACATACTTAATACATTACGAGTTTCCTCTTTAGTACTAAGGCTATAATTGGCTTGACCTAAATCTGATACATTTAATTGTTTTGCAATTAGGCCATCTATTGTTATTTGCTGTGCTTTCACCTGTTCTCTCAGAGTATCTATTTCCTCCAGTTTCTCATTTAGGAAGGAATCATCACGAGGGGCCATTTCTTGTAGTTTTTTAGATACCACATCCTCAACAAGGCTATCTAAGTCAAGCTCATCTAACAGCTGATCTTTCAGTAGGTCAGTGTCAATTGGTTTGTGTGTATTCAGCCTTTGATTAATAGTGTCAATATCTGCTCTCAAACCTGTCTGAGTATTAGCACACCTTTGCATGTCCTTATTGACCACCTCTTTGTAGTCATCTAATTGCCCACTTAATCCACAAGCATACTCATGATGGCTTTTACAAGTGGACCCAATAGCTTTCATTTCCTCCTGTATTGACTTAATATTCTGTTCATGAGTGTTAATACGGTTTGTATTACTAGTTACTTGCTCCTTGTGTACTTTTAGGCTAGAACTGAGGTCAGTAATACAATTTCCTAAGTTGGTGTTCATATTAGCAATCATTTGTGCCAATGCCTCAATAGTATTAACACCTTCTGGATTGCTATTAACCTCAGTGCATACCCTCTCAGTAGAAGGTACTGGTGGGGGTGGGGGTACATAATTACCAACAACATTGGGTCTGATCACTCCTTGACTACCAAGTATTACACCACCCCCAAGCAAATAATCCACTGAATAATTGGTAGGGCTTTTATCCAGACAAATTTTCTTTGGAATCTGACCTTGAGTTGGACTACCCTTACCTGATGAATCCATGGAACGTGTTCTTTTCCTAGAACTAGGAGTTCCATCCATGTGAAAGCACTTGTTTGGTGTGTCATTTAAATACTCCATAGTGATACCACTGACTGTTGGGACTACTTTCATTTTGGATTTCAAGTAGAACACACAAAAACCACAGAATAATGAGTAATCCACAGGTGAATCATGAAATCCAACAATCCTAAAAGGTTCACAGGTAGCTTATGCTACTCTGAGACAATCCTTGAGGCATACAGTGTCTTGATATAGTCCAATAATGTCAAAAACCCAGCGAGCGGTGCACGGCAATTTACGTAAACATGGCGCCCGTCAAGCTATTGTAAGCTATAATGCCTACCCGGATGGTTTCATTGTCTTCAGCTTGTTTACTACACTGAAGTTTCAATTTCTCTAACTCGCTCTGATAATGGCATATTTCGGATTCGTAATTTGCCTTATCAAGACTTAGTTGATCGTTCGTATCTATGTATGTTTGGATACGAATGTGTCTATTGTCATATTCTTTGTTGAATGACTTTCTCATTTCCTGAAGTTTTATTTCTTCATTTTCTAGTTCCTTCATGTACTCACTCCTTCTGGCTTCGAATTCGCTTCGCATGCCAGTCAGGTCCTCTTCAAGCTGAAGTTTTTCATTGAATACTTCATCTTTAGCTTTGACCAAGGTATTTAGGTTCTCGTTCAAAGTTACATAGGTTTCATTTAACAACAGGACATCCGGTCGTTTAAATTCCTCACCTTCCGGTACTGCATAAGTTAAGTCGCCATCTATAGCGCTGTAATCTAATATGGGTAGCCCGGGTCTGGGTAATCTATAAGGTAGTTTTCCAAATGTTACCCTTTTTGGCATTGGCGCCGGATGTTCTGGGTTAGTACTACCACCAACTTCGAACATCGAATTACTCAATTCATCAACAAGTGATTGTTGGTTTATCAAGTTACCCTTCCTCTGTATGGATTGTTCACATCGTACAGAGTCTGGTAGATTCTCCTCACTATCATTATAGTGAGGTTCGGGATCTCTCCAAGATGCAGATTCTGCATCTCGGGAGTTTGAATGGGTTTGGAGCACTAATGATCCATTGCCATTCTCCTGGGCAACTAATTGCCCTGCTGGGTTAGCTTCCGCGAGGCTATCTAACCCATGTACTAGCCGTTCGGACGTTATAACGTCCGGGCTATACACCAGAATTAACTGGTCACGGCACCAGTGTAAGGGGTTGTGGCCTTACGGACCTGGGGGTTTGGGTCTTACGATTCAAAAAGAAAGAAAGAGTAAGACGGTGTTTCAAGTGTATGCCAACGGATAGATTTTATTACGAATGCACACTCACGGCTACCCGATAGTATGGAGGGGGCAGCTAATAATTATCAATGGTGTTCTACATGCTTTGGAGGCCAGAAGGGCCTCTGACGTAGCGGCTGAGCCCTGGGCTTTATATAAGGACCCAGGTGTTCGTTGTCAGATGTCCCCACAGACCCGGATCGGTGCTACCACCTATCCGGAACCTGAGGAACGTCCGACGACTCGACTCACCCGCCACGTCAGACGGTACCCAACGCTATGGTTTATATGTTATGTACCTCTACAAATATATAGAGGAAGAAATGTACCAATATAGTGGGAAATAATGATGGTATATATTACTAATTCAATTTTCAAATTTAGTGTAATTTAGAGAAGGAAAGAGAGAGAGGCCAAAATATAGTTTGGTTAGGTAATATAACAAGATAAAGGGAGGGGGTTCAAAAGTTGGGACGCTCACCCGATTCCAGGAACAAGTTCACGTAATAATTTTTTATTATTAGATTTAAAGATTGATAAAGTTTCAGTGTTTCGTCTTATTATTGGGAGAGCATTCCAACTCAAGGCACCAAAGTATTCAATGCTTTTCATATATGAGACAGTGTTAGGGAATAATACCTCACATGTGGGGCCAAATGCTGTCTTGTTCTTATCAGCCTATGGTCAATATAATCATTACATCTAGATTTTGTATACATGTAGTTCAGTAGATGTATTTGTCTTCTATCAGATAAGAAATTACAGTTTGATATATAATGAACATGACGGGTATTTGTGAGATGTGGTACTTTGAGACAGATTTTTAGACAACGATTTTGCGCGTATTGGAGCATTTCCAGGTATTTTTCATAGGTAGTATGGAAAATAATATCAGCATAATCCATATATGGTAGAATAGTAGTTTTAAAAATTCTTAGTGATAACTTGGTGTCAATATACTTCCTTAAATTACATAACAGTTAAGTTTTATGATCAATTGTTTTTACCTGATTTTTGATATGTAGACTATAATTCAGTAGAGGATCCAATATGACCCCAAGATATTTATATCTAGGTACAACTTGTAACATCACATTGGCTGACAAAGTATTAAGTTTCATGGTACATGATGAAAAAATCTTTATTTTAGTTTTAGCAATATTAACCGAAAGCTTATTTTGCTCACACTAAGTATTATAAATTTCTAAATCCTCCTGCAGACACACTTTAGCAGTTTCGAAGTTATTATGAGAAGTATAGATCACAGTATCATCAGCATATAATCTGATTTTACAGTTTTTTATACATTTAATTACGTCATTAACATACACCAGAAAGAGTAAAGGTCCTAATATTGATCCTTGAGGGACACCACATACCACTCTGCACATTCTAGAAGCAATACCATTAGCCTTAACAATTTGTTTCCTATCAACCAGGTAATTTTTAAACCAATGATATGTATCAGATCTTATACCATAATTATGAAGTTTGATAAGAAGTACAGAGTGGTCTACAGTATCAAAAGCCTTCCTCAGATCTATGAAAGCAGCAACAGTGGAATTCCCAACATTAAGGTCTCTTTTAATATCATCAGTGAATTTAGCTAGAGTATCCACAGTGCTGAAGCCAGGGCGAAAACCACCTTGAAAATTTGTTAGAGGCTGTTGCAAAGGATAAATCAAAAATTTTGACTAGTTTATCAGGATCATGAGAGAAAATATTTTTAAAATTTTCGATGATATCTGATCAATGACTGAAGATTTAAGTGGGTTAATGTCATGAACTAGTCTAATAACTTCTTGGACATTGGTTTGGGAGTTTTTTTATGGTGTTAACAGTAGGTGGATCATAACTTTTCCATGGTGTGTGCATGTTAGTAGCTAATTTGGGTCCAATGTTGGAAAAATATTCATTGATAAAGTCAGAGGTTTCATTTCTAGGAATAGTGGTATTGTCATTTTCATGATCCACTAAATTTATATCACTAGCTCTGTTCTCATGACCAGGGATTAATTTGTTTATAACACGCCAAAATTTAGATTCAGCTTGTTCTTTATAGAATAATCTGCATGCTTTGTTGACCAATTTGTTTGATTTATTTCTTAATTTATCAGCAATTTTCCAATTCTTTTCAGTTCCAGATCTACGAGCTGTCTTTAATTTTGAATTTTTATCTCTAATGAGTTCTATGACTTGTGGAGTAAAATACGGATCTCTTTACTTATTAACAGTGAATTTATGTACAGGACAGTAAGTATCTAGGATTTGACGTACAGCTTTTTCATATTCATCCCAGGCAGTGTCTACGCTATTAGTCTGCTAGATTTAACAGGTATTTCTAATAGTGTATTAATATATCCAACTTGTCCAACTACAGGTGCAGGTTTGGTGTTTGTGGCCTACCCTGAGGGCATCTCAAGCATGCCGGCCGCACCCGTGTGGGGCGTCATCTTCTTCTTTATGTTATGGATCCTAGGATTGGACAGCATGGTGAGTGACAATTCACAGGCATTTATGAAGAAATGTTATTAAACTTCTGCTAAATAAGTCTTCCTCTGAATGAGCTGAAGATAACAAGGGAATTTCATTTTCATAATGTCTCCCTATATTTAATGTAACAGTTATCTAATTGTTCTATTATTCCAACCATTGTTCATATAGTTATATGGGTATCTAACTCGGCGAGTGATCATCAACTTAAGACTCTTTGAAGAGGGGAGGGGCTGCAGTAACATCTGATGGAAGTGCATGCTATAAAAGATTTGCTTCCCACTTCCCCACTCAAGCATCAAAAACACATTGTATTGGTACTACCCGGAAGCGATGAAAGAAAACCAGGTCCTCCCTGATTGAGGGTTAAAAGGAAATCCCCACTTCCCCCACTAAAAGTCACCTTTAACAGTTTTTTAAAGATGATTAGTACCTTATTCTCCTTTACTATACCCATGTTTCAGTTTGCTATGATGGAGGCTATCATTACAGTGGTGGTGGTTGAGTTCTTATTATACCCATGTTTCAGTTTGCCATAAAAGAGGCTATCATTACAGTGGTGGTGGAGGAGTTCTTATTATTATACCCATGTTTCAGTTTGCCATGATGGAGGCTATCATTACAGTGGTGGTGGTTGTGTTCTTATTATTATACCCATATTTCAGTTTGCTATGATGAAGGCTATCATTACAGTGGTGGTGGATGAGTTCTTATTATACCCATATTTCAGTTTGCTATGAAGAAGGCTATCATTACAGTGGTGGTGGTTGAGTTCTTATTATTATACCCATATTTCAGTTTGCCATGACAGAGGCTATCATTACAGTGGTGGTGGTTGAGTTCTTATTATTATACCCATGTTTCAGTTTGCTATGATGGAGGCTATCATTACAGTGGTGGATGAGTTCTTATTATACCCATATTTCAGTTTGCCATGATGTAGGCTATCATTACAGTGGTGGTGGATGAGTTCTTATTATATCCATGTTTCAGTTTGCTATGATGGAGGCTATCATTACAGTGGTGGTGGATGAGTTCTTATTATTATACCAATGTTTCAGTTTGCTATGATGGAGGCTATCATTACAGTGGTGGTGGATGAGTTCTTATTATATCCATGTTTCAGTTTGCCATGATGGAGACTATCATTACAGTGGTGGTGGTTGAGTTCTTATTATTATACCCATATTTCAGTTTGCTATGATGGAGGCTATCATTACAGTGGTGGTGGATGAGTTCTTATTATATCCATATTTCAGTTTGCTATGATGGAGGCTATCATTACAGTGGTGGTTGAGTTCTTATTATACCCATGTTTCAGTTTGCTATGATGGAGGCTATCATTACAGTGGTGGTTGATGAGTTCTTATTATACCCATATTTCAGTTTGCTATGATGGAGGCTTTTTTAACAGTGGTGGTGGATGAGTTCTTATATTATACCCATATTTCAGTTTGCTATGATGGAGACTGTCATTACAGTTGTGGTGGATGAGTTCTTATTATACCCATGTTTCAGTTTGCCATGATGGAGGCTATCATTACAGTAGTGGTTGATGAGTTCTTATTATACCCATATTTCAGTTTGCTATGATGGAGGCTATCATTACAGTGGTGGTGGATGAGTTCTTATTATACCCATGTTTCAGTTTGCTATGATGGAGGCTATCATTACAGTTGTGGTTGATGAGTTCTTATTATTATACCCATGTTTCAGTTTGCCATGATGGAGGCTATCATTACGGTTGTGGTGGATGAGTTCTTATTATACCCATATTTCAGTTTGCTATGAAGAAGGCTATCATTACAGTGGTGGTGGTTGAGTTCTTATTATTATACCCATGTTTCAGTTTGCCATGATGGAGGCTATCATTACAGTGGTGGTGGTTGAGTTCTTATTATATCCATGTTTCAGTTTGCCATGTTGGAGGCTATCATTACGGTTGTGGTGGTTGAGTTCTTATTATTATACCCATGTT
This sequence comes from Acholoe squamosa, assembly GCA_949317995.1. NCBI lineage: Eukaryota > Metazoa > Annelida > Polychaeta > Phyllodocida > Polynoidae > Acholoe > Acholoe squamosa. The sequence goes on from OX439041.1 coordinate 3,054,520, forward strand.
TCAGTTTGCTATGATGGAGGCTATCATTACAGTGGTGGTGGATGAGTTCTTATCATACCCATATTTCAGTTTGCTATGATGGAGACTATCATTACAGTGGTGGTTGATGAGTTCTTATTATTATACCCATGTTTCAGTTTGCCATGATGGAGGCTATCATTACAGTGGTGGTGGATGAGTTCTTATTATATCCATGTTTCAGTTTGCCATGAAGGAGGCTATCATTACGGTTGTGGTCGATGAGTTCTTATTATTATACCCATGTTTCAGTTTGCTATGATGGAGGCTATCATTACAGTGGTGGTGGATGAGTTCTTATTATATCCATGTTTCAGTTTGCTATGATGGAGGCTATCATTACAGTGGTGGTGGTTGAGTTCTTATTATACCCATGTTTCAGTTTGCTATGATGGATGCTAGCATTACAGTGGTGGTTGATGAGTTCTTATTATATCCATGTTTCAGTTTGCCATGATGGAGGCTATCATTACAGTGGTGGTGGATGAGTTCTTATACCCATGTTTTTGAGTTTGCTATGATGGAGGCTATCATTACAGTGGTGGTTGAGTTCTTATTATACCCATGTTTAAGTTTGCTATGAGGGAGGCTATCATTACAGTGGTGGTGGTTGAGTTTTTATTATTATACCCATATTTCAGTTTGCTATGATGGAGGCTATCATTACAGTGGTGGTGGATGAGTTCTTATTATACCCATGTTTCAGTTTGCCATGATGGAGGCTATCATTACAGTGGTGGTGGATGAGTTCTTATTATATCCATGTTTCAGTTTGCCATGAAGAAGGCTATCATTACAGTTGTGGTCGATGAGTTCTTATTATTATACCCATGTTTCAGTTTGCTATGATGGAGGCTATCATTACAGTGGTGGTGGTTGAGTTCTTATTATTATATCCATGTTTCAGTTTGCCATGATGGAGGCTATCATTACAGTGGTGGTGGATGAGTTCTTATTATACCCATATTTCAGTTTGCTATGATGGAGGCTATCATTACAGTGGTGGTGGTTGAGTTCTTATTATTATACCCATGTTTCAGTTTGCTATGATGGAGGCTATCATTACAGTGGTGGTGGATGAGTTCTTATCATACCCATATTTCAGTTTGCTATGATGGAGACTATCATTACAGTGGTGGTTGATGAGTTCTTATTATTATACCCATGTTTCAGTTTGCCATGATGGAGGCTATCATTACACAGTGGTGGTTGATGAGTTCTTATTATTATACCCATGTTTCAGTTTGCCATGATGGAGGCTATCATTACACAGTGGTGGTGGATGAGTTCTTATTATACCCATGTTTCAGTTTGCCATGATGGAGGCTATCATTACAGTGGTGGTGGATGAGTTCTTATTATATCCATGTTTCAGTTTGCCATGAAGAAGGCTATCATTACAGTTGTGGTCGATGAGTTCTTATTATTATACCCATGTTTCAGTTTGCTATGATGGAGGCTATCATTACAGTGGTGGTGGTTGAGTTCTTATTATTATATCCATGTTTCAGTTTGCCATGATGGAGGCTATCATTATAGTGGTGGTGGATGAGTTCTTATTATACCCATATTTCAGTTTGCTATGATGGAGGCTATCATTACAGTGGTGGTGGATGAGTTCTTATTATTATACCCATGTTTCAGTTTGCTATGATGGAGGCTATCATTACAGTGGTGGTGGTTGAGTTCTTATTATACCCATGTTTAAGTTTGCTATGATGGAGGCTAGCATTACAGTGGTGGTTGATGAGTTCTTATTATATCCATGTTTCAGTTTGCTATGATGGAGGCTATCATTACAGTGGTGGTTGAGTTCTTATTATACCCATGTTTCAGTTTGCTATGATGGAGGCTATCATTACAGTGGTGGTGGATGAGTTCTTATTATATCCATGTTTCAGTTTGCTATGATGGAGGCTATCATTACAGTGGTGGTGGTTGAGTTCTTATTATACCCATGTTTCAGTTTGCTATGATGGATGCTAGCATTACAGTGGTGGTTGATGAGTTCTTATTATATCCATGTTTCAGTTTGCCATGATGGAGGCTATCATTACAGTGGTGGTGGATGAGTTCTTATACCCATGTTTTTGAGTTTGCTATGATGGAGGCTATCATTACAGTGGTGGTTGAGTTCTTATTATACCCATGTTTAAGTTTGCTATGAGGGAGGCTATCATTACAGTGGTGGTGGTTGAGTTTTTATTATTATACCCATATTTCAGTTTGCTATGATGGAGGCTATCATTACAGTGGTGGTGGATGAGTTCTTATTATACCCATGTTTCAGTTTGCCATGATGGAGGCTATCATTACAGTGGTGGTGGATGAGTTCTTATTATATCCATGTTTCAGTTTGCCATGAAGAAGGCTATCATTACAGTTGTGGTCGATGAGTTCTTATTATTATACCCATGTTTCAGTTTGCTATGATGGAGGCTATCATTACAGTGGTGGTGGTTGAGTTCTTATTATTATATCCATGTTTCAGTTTGCCATGATGGAGGCTATCATTACAGTGGTGGTGGATGAGTTCTTATTATACCCATATTTCAGTTTGCTATGATGGAGGCTATCATTACAGTGGTGGTGGTTGAGTTCTTATTATTATACCCATGTTTCAGTTTGCTATGATGGAGGCTATCATTACAGTGGTGGTGGATGAGTTCTTATCATACCCATATTTCAGTTTGCTATGATGGAGACTATCATTACAGTGGTGGTTGATGAGTTCTTATTATTATACCCATGTTTCAGTTTGCCATGATGGAGGCTATCATTACACAGTGGTGGTTGATGAGTTCTTATTATTATACCCATGTTTCAGTTTGCCATGATGGAGGCTATCATTACACAGTGGTGGTGGATGAGTTCTTATTATACCCATGTTTCAGTTTGCCATGATGGAGGCTATCATTACAGTGGTGGTGGATGAGTTCTTATTATATCCATGTTTCAGTTTGCCATGAAGAAGGCTATCATTACAGTTGTGGTCGATGAGTTCTTATTATTATACCCATGTTTCAGTTTGCTATGATGGAGGCTATCATTACAGTGGTGGTGGTTGAGTTCTTATTATTATATCCATGTTTCAGTTTGCCATGATGGAGGCTATCATTATAGTGGTGGTGGATGAGTTCTTATTATACCCATATTTCAGTTTGCTATGATGGAGGCTATCATTACAGTGGTGGTGGATGAGTTCTTATTATTATACCCATGTTTCAGTTTGCTATGATGGAGGCTATCATTACAGTGGTGGTGGTTGAGTTCTTATTATACCCATGTTTAAGTTTGCTATGATGGAGGCTAGCATTACAGTGGTGGTTGATGAGTTCTTATTATATCCATGTTTCAGTTTGCTATGATGGAGGCTATCATTACAGTGGTGGTTGAGTTCTTATTATACCCATGTTTCAGTTTGCTATGATGGAGGCTATCATTACAGTGGTGGTGGTTGAGTTCTTATTATTATACCCATATTTCAGTTTGCTATGATGGAGGCTATCATTACAGTGGTGGTGGATGAGTTCTTATTATATCCATGTTGTAGTTTGCTATGATGAAGGCTATCATTACAGTGGTGGTTGATGAGTTCTTATTATTATACCCATGTTTCAGTTTGCTATGATGGAGGCTATCATTACAGTGGTGGTGATTGAGTTCTTATCATACCAATATTTCAGTTTGCTATGATGGAGGCTATCATTACAGTGGTGGTTGATGAGTTCTTATTATACCCATATTTCAGTTTGCTATGATGGAGGCTTTTTTAACAGTGGTGGTGGATGAGTTCTTATATTATACCCATATTTCAGTTTGCTATGATGGAGACTGTCATTACAGTTGTGGTGGATGAGTTCTTATTATACCCATGTTTCAGTTTGCCATGATGGAGGCTATCATTACAGTAGTGGTTGATGAGTTCTTATTATACCCATATTTCAGTTTGCTATGATGGAGGCTATCATTACAGTGGTGGTGGATGAGTTCTTATTATACCCATGTTTCAGTTTGCTATGATGGAGGCTATCATTACAGTTGTGGTTGATGAGTTCTTATTATTATACCCATGTTTCAGTTTGCCATGATGGAGGCTATCATTACGGTTGTGGTGGATGAGTTCTTATTATACCCATATTTCAGTTTGCTATGAAGAAGGCTATCATTACAGTGGTGGTGGTTGAGTTCTTATTATTATACCCATGTTTCAGTTTGCCATGATGGAGGCTATCATTACAGTGGTGGTGGTTGAGTTCTTATTATATCCATGTTTCAGTTTGCCATGATGGAGGCTATCATTACGGTTGTGGTGGTTGAGTTCTTATTATTATACCCATGTTTCAGTTTGCTATGATGGAGGCTATCATTACAGTGGTGGTGGATGAGTTCTTATCATACCAATATTTCAGTTTGCTATGATGGAGACTATCATTACAGTGGTGGTTGATGAGTTCTTATTATTATACCCATGTTTCAGTTTGCCATGATGGAGGCTATCATTACAGTGGTGGTGGATGAGTTCTTATTATATCCATGTTTCAGTTTGCCATGAAGGAGGCTATCATTACGGTTGTGGTCGATGAGTTCTTATTATTATACCCATGTTTCAGTTTGCTATGATGGAGGCTATCATTACAGTGGTGGTGGATGAGTTCTTATTATATCCATGTTTCAGTTTGCTATGATGGAGGCTATCATTACAGTGGTGGTGGTTGAGTTCTTATTATACCCATGTTTCAGTTTGCTATGATGGAGGCTAGCATTACAGTGGTGGTTGATGAGTTCTTATTATATCCATGTTTCAGTTTGCCATGATGGAGGCTATCATTACAGTGGTGGTGGATGAGTTCTTATACCCATGTTTTTGAGTTTGCTATGATGGAGGCTATCATTACAGTGGTGGTTGAGTTCTTATTATACCCATGTTTAAGTTTGCTATGAGGGAGGCTATCATTACAGTGGTGGTGGTTGAGTTCTTATTATTATACCCATATTTCAGTTTGCTATGATGGAGGCTATCATTACAGTGGTGGTGGATGAGTTCTTATTATACCCATGTTTCAGTTTGCCATGATGGAGGCTATCATTACAGTGGTGGTGGATGAGTTCTTATTATATCCATGTTTCAGTTTGCCATGAAGAAGGCTATCATTACAGTTGTGGTCGATGAGTTCTTATTATTATACCCATGTTTCAGTTTGCTATGATGGAGGCTATCATTACAGTGGTGGTGGTTGAGTTCTTATTATTATATCCATGTTTCAGTTTGCCATGATGGAGGCTATCATTACAGTGGTGGTGGATGAGTTCTTATTATACCCATATTTCAGTTTGCTATGATGGAGGCTATCATTACAGTGGTGGTGGTTGAGTTCTTATTATTATACCCATGTTTCAGTTTGCTATGATGGAGGCTATCATTACAGTGGTGGTGGATGAGTTCTTATCATACCCATATTTCAGTTTGCTATGATGGAGACTATCATTACAGTGGTGGTTGATGAGTTCTTATTATTATACCCATGTTTCAGTTTGCCATGATGGAGGCTATCATTACACAGTGGTGGTTGATGAGTTCTTATTATTATACCCATGTTTCAGTTTGCCATGATGGAGGCTATCATTACACAGTGGTGGTGGATGAGTTCTTATTATACCCATGTTTCAGTTTGCCATGATGGAGGCTATCATTACAGTGGTGGTGGATGAGTTCTTATTATATCCATGTTTCAGTTTGCCATGAAGAAGGCTATCATTACAGTTGTGGTCGATGAGTTCTTATTATTATACCCATGTTTCAGTTTGTTATGATGGAGGCTATCATTACAGTGGTGGTGGTTGAGTTCTTATTATTATATCCATGTTTCAGTTTGCCATGATGGAGGCTATCATTACAGTGGTGGTGGATGAGTTCTTATTATACCCATATTTCAGTTTGCTATGATGGAGGCTATCATTACAGTGGTGGTGGATGAGTTCTTATTATTATACCCATGTTTCAGTTTGCTATGATGGAGGCTATCATTACAGTGGTGGTGGTTGAGTTCTTATTATACCCATGTTTCAGTTTGCTATGATGGAGGCTAGCATTACAGTGGTGGTTGATGAGTTCTTATTATATCCATGTTTCAGTTTGCTATGATGGAGGCTATCATTACAGTGGTGGTTGAGTTCTTATTATACCCATGTTTCAGTTTGCTATGATGGAGGCTATCATTACAGTGGTGGTGGTTGAGTTCTTATTATTATACCCATATTTCAGTTTGCTATGATGGAGGCTATCATTACAGTGGTGGTGGATGAGTTCTTATTATATCCATGTTGTAGTTTGCTATGATGAAGGCTATCATTACAGTGGTGGTTGATGAGTTCTTATTATTATACCCATGTTTCAGTTTGCTATGATGGAGGCTATCATTACAGTGGTGGTGATTGAGTTCTTATCATACCAATATTTCAGTTTGCTATGATGGAGGCTATCATTACAGTGGTGGTGGTTGAGTTCTTATTATTATACCCATATTTCAGTTTGCTATGATGGAGGCTATCATTACAGTGGTGGTGGATGAGTTCTTATTATATCCATGTTGTAGTTTGCTATGATGGAGGCTATCATTACAGTGGTGGTTGATGAGTTCTTATTATTATACCCATGTTTCAGTTTGCCATGATGGAGGCTATCATTACAGTGGTGGTGGTTGAGTTCTTATTATTATACCCATATTTCAGTTTGCTATGATGGAGGCTATCATTACAGTGGTGGTGGATGAGTTCTTATTATACCCATGTTTCAGTTTGCTATGATGGAGGCTATCATTACAGTTGTGGTTGATGAGTTCTTATTATTATACCCATGTTTCAGTTTGCCATGATGGAGGCTATCATTACGGTTGTGGTTGATGAGTTCTTATTATACCCATATTTCAGTTTGCTATGAAGAAGGCTATCATTACAGTGGTGGTGGTTGAGTTCTTATTATTATACCCATGTTTCAGTTTGCCATGATGGAGGCTATCATTACAGTGGTGGTGGTTGAGTTCTTATTATATCCATGTTTCAGTTTGCCATGATGGAGGCTATCATTACGGTTGTGGTGGTTGAGTTCTTATTATTATACCCATGTTTGAGTTTGCTATGATGGAAGCTATCATTACAGTGGTGGTGGATGAGTTCTTATCATACCCATATTTCAGTTTGCTATGATGGAGACTATCATTACAGTGGTGGTTGATGAGTTCTTATTATTATACCTATGTTTCAGTTTGCCATGATGGAGGCTATCATTACAGTGGTGGTGGATGAGTTCTTATTATATCCATGTTTCAGTTTGCCATGAAGGAGGCTATCATTACAGTTGTGGTCGATGAGTTCTTAATATTATACCCATGTTTCAGTTTGCCATGATGGAGGCTATCATTACAGTGGTGGTGGTTGAGTTCTTATTATTATATCCATGTTTCAGTTTGCCATGATGGAGGCTATCATTACAGTGGTGGTGGATGAGTTCTTATTGTACCCATATTTCAGTTTGCTATGATGGAGGCTATCATTACAGTGGTGGTGGATGAGTTCTTATTATTATACCCATGTTTCAGTTTGCTATGATGGAGGCTATCATTACAGTGGTGGTGGATGAGTTCTTATTATTATACCCATGTTTCAGTTTGCTATGATGGAGGCTATCATTACAGTGGTGGTGGATGAGTTCTTATTATATCCATGTTTCAGTTTGCTATGATGGAGGCTATCATTACAGTGGTGGTGGTTGAGTTCTTATTATACCCATGTTTCAGTTTGCTATGATGGAGGCTAGCATTACAGTGGTGGTTGATGAGTTCTTATTATATCCATGTTTCAGTTTGCCATGATGGAGGCTATCATTACAGTGGTGGTGGATGAGATCTTATACCCATATTTCAGTTTGCTATGATGAAGGCTATCGTTACAGTGGTGGTTGAGTTCTTATTATACCCATGTTTCAGTTTGCTATGATGGAGGCTATCATTACAGTGGTGGTGGTTGAGTTCTTATTATTATACCCATATTTCAGTTTGCTATGATGGAGGCTATCATTACAGTGATGGTGGATGAGTTCTTATTATTATACCCATGTTTCAGTTTGCTATGATGGAGGCTATCATTACAGTGGTGGTGGATGAGTTCTTATTATATCCATGTTGCAGTTTGCTATGATGAAGGCTATCATTACAGTGGTGGTTGATGAGTTCTTATTATTATACCCATGTTTCAGTTTGCTATGATGGAGGCTATCATTACAGTGGTGGTAGATGAGTTCTTATCATACCCATATTTCAGTTTGCTATGATGGAGACTATCATTACAGTGGTGGTTGATGAGTTCTTATTATTATACCCATGTTTCAGTTTGCCATGATGGAGGCTATCATTACAGTGGTGGTGGTTGAGTTCTTATTATTATACCCATATTTCAGTTTGCTATGATGGAGGCTATCATTACAGTGGTGGTGGATGAGTTCTTATTATACCCATGTTTCAGTTTGCTATGATGGAGGCTATCATTACAGTTGTGGTTGATGAGTTCTTATTATTATACCCATGTTTCAGTTTGCCATGATGGAGGCTATCATTACGGTTGTGGTTGATGAGTTCTTATTATACCCATATTTCAGTTTGCTATGAAGAAGGTTATCATTACAGTGGTGGTGGTTGAGTTCTTATTATTATACCCATGTTTCAGTTTGCCATGATGGAGGCTATCATTACAGTGGTGGTGGTTGAGTTCTTATTATATCCATGTTTCAGTTTGCCATGATGGAGGCTATCATTACGGTTGTGATGGTTGAGTTCTTATTATTATACCCATGTTTGAGTTTGCTATGATGGAGGCTATCATTACAGTGGTGGTGGATGAGTTCTTATCATACCCATATTTCAGTTTGCTATGATGGAGACTATCATTACAGTGGTGGTTGATGAGTTCTTATTATTATACCTATGTTTCAGTTTGCCATGATGGAGGCTATCATTACAGTGGTGGTGGATGAGTTCTTATTATATCCATGTTTCAGTTTGCCATGAAGGAGGCTATCATTACAGTTGTGGTCGATGAGTTCTTAATATTATACCCATGTTTCAGTTTGCTATGATGGAGGCTATCATTACAGTGGTGGTGGTTGAGTTCTTATTATTATATCCATGTTTCAGTTTGCCATGATGGAGGCTATCATTACAGTGGTGGTGGATGAGTTCTTATTATACCCATATTTCAGTTTGCTATGATGGAGGCTATCATTACAGTGGTGGTGGATGAGTTCTTATTATTATTCCTATGTTTCAGTTTGCTATGATGGAGGCTATCATTACAGTGGTGGTGGTTGAGTTCTTATTATTATATCCATGTTTCAGTTTGCCATGATGGAGGCTATCATTACAGTGGTGGTGGATGAGTTCTTATTATATCCATGTTTCAGTTTGCTATGATGGAGGCTATCATTACAGTGGTGGTGGATGAGTTCTTATTATACCCATGTTTCAGTTTGCTATGATGGAGGCTATCATTACAGTGGTGGTGGATGAGTTCTTATTATTATACCCATGTTTCAGTTTGCTATGATGGAGGCTATCATTACAGTGGTGGTGGTTGAGTTCTTATTATACCCATGTTTCAGTTTGCTATGATGGAGGCTAGCATTACAGTGGTGGTTGATGAGTTCTTATTATATCCATGTTTCAGTTTGCCATGATGGAGGCTATCATTACAGTGGTGGTGGATGAGATCTTATACCCATGTTTCAGTTTGCTATGATGGAGGCTATCATTACAGTGGTGGTTGAGTTCTTATTATACCCATGTTTCAGTTTGCTATGATGGAGGCTATCATTACAGTGGTGGTGGTTGAGTTCTTATTATTATACCCATATTTCAGTTCGCTATGATGGAGGCTATCATTACAGTGATGGTGGATGAGTTCTTATTATTATACCCATGTTTTAGTTTGCTATGATGGAGGCTATCATTACAGTGGTGGTGGATGAGTTCTTATTATTATATCCATGTTTCAGTTTGCTATGATGAAGGCTATCATTACAGTGGTGGTGGATGAGTTCTTATTATACCCATATTTCAGTTTGCTATGATGGAGGCTATCATTACAGTGGTGGTGGATGAGTTCTTATTATTATACCCATGTTTCAGTTTGCTATGATGGAGGCTATCATTACAGTGGTGGTGGATGAGTTCTTATTATATCCATGTTGCAGTTTGCTATGATGAAGGCTCTCATTACAGTGGTGGTTGATGAGTTCTTATTATTATACCCATGTTTCAGTTTGCTATGATGGAGGCTATCATTACAGTGGTGGTGGATGAGTTCTTATCATACCCATATTTCAGTTTGCTATGATGGAGACTATCATTACAGTGGTGGTTGATGAGTTCTTATTATTATACCCATGTTTCAGTTTGCCATGATGGAGGCTATCATTACAGTCGTGGTGGATGAGTTCTTATTATGTCCATGTTTCAGTTTGCCATGAAGGAGGCTATCATTACGGTTGTGGTCGATGAGTTCTTATTATTATACCCATGTTTCAGTTTGCTATGATGGAGGCTATCATTACAGTGGTGGTGGTTGAGTTCTTATTATTATATCCATATTTCAGTTTGCCATGATGGAGGCTATCATTACAGTGGTGGTGGATGAGTTCTTATTATACCCATGTTTCAGTTTGCTATGATGGAGGCTATCATTACAGTGGTGGTGGTTGAGTTCTTATTATTATACCCATGTTTCAGTTTGCCATGATGGAGGCTATCATTACACAGTGGTGGTGGATGAGTTCTTATTATACCCATGTTTCAGTTTGCCATGATGGAGGCTATCATTACAGTGGTGGTGAATGAGTTCTTATTATATCCATGTTTCAGTTTGCTATGATGGAGGCTATCATTACAGTGGTGGTGGATGAGTTCTTATTATATCCATGTTTCAGTTTGCTATGATGGAGGCTATCATTACAGTGGTGGTGGTTGAGTTCTTATTATACCCATGTTTCAGTTTGCTATGATCGAAGCTAGCATTACAGTGGTGGTTGATGAGTTCTTATTATATCCATGTTTCAGTTTGCCATGATGGAGGCTATCATTACAGTTGTGGTCGATGAGTTCTTAATATTATACCCATGTTTCAGTTTGCCATGATGGAGGCTATCATTACAGTGGTGGTGGTTGAGTTCTTATTATTATATCCATGTTTCAGTTTGCCATGATGGAGGCTATCATTACAGTGGTGGTGGATGAGTTCTTATTGTACCCATATTTCAGTTTGCTATGATGGAGGCTATCATTACAGTGGTGGTGGATGAGTTCTTATTATTATACCCATGTTTCAGTTTGCTATGATGGAGGCTATCATTACAGTGGTGGTGGATGAGTTCTTATTATTATACCCATGTTTCAGTTTGCTATGATGGAGGCTATCATTACAGTGGTGGTGGTTGAGTTCTTATTATACCCATGTTTCAGTTTGCTATGATGGAGGCTAGCATTACAGTGGTGGTTGATGAGTTCTTATTATATCCATGTTTCAGTTTGCCATGATGGAGGCTATCATTACAGTGGTGGTGGATGAGATCTTATACCCATGTTTCAGTTTGCTATGATGAAGGCTATCGTTACAGTGGTGGTTGAGTTCTTATTATACCCATGTTTCAGTTTGCTATGATGGAGGCTATCATTACAGTGGTGGTGGTTGAGTTCTTATTATTATACCCATATTTCAGTTTGCTATGATGGAGGCTATCATTACAGTGATGGTGGATGAGTTCTTATTATTATACCCATGTTTCAGTTTGCCATGATGGAGGCTATCATTACAGTGGTGGTTGATGAGTTCTTAATATTATACCCATGTTTCAGTTTGCCATGATGGAGGCTATCATTACAGTGGTGGTGGTTGAGTTCTTATTATTATACCCATATTTCAGTTTGCTATGATGGAGGCTATCATTACAGTGGTGGTGGATGAGTTCTTATTATACCCATGTTTCAGTTTGCTATGATGGAGGCTATCATTACAGTTGTGGTTGATGAGTTCTTATTATTATACCCATGTTTCAGTTTGCCATGATGGAGGCTATCATTACGGTTGTGGTTGATGAGTTCTTATTATACCCATATTTCAGTTTGCTATGAAGAAGGCTATCATTACAGTGGTGGTGGTTGAGTTCTTATTATTATACCCATGTTTCAGTTTGCCATGATGGAGGCTATCATTACAGTGGTGGTGGTTGAGTTCTTATTATATCCATGTTTCAGTTTGCCATGATGGAGGCTATCATTACGGTTGTGATGGTTGAGTTCTTATTATTATACCCATGTTTGAGTTTGCTATGATGGAGGCTATCATTACAGTGGTGGTGGATGAGTTCTTATCATACCCATATTTCAGTTTTCTATGATGGAGACTATCATTACAGTGGTGGTTGATGAGTTCTTATTATTATACCTATGTTTCAGTTTGCCATGATGGAGGCTATCATTACAGTGGTGGTGGATGAGTTCTTATTATATCCATGTTTCAGTTTGCCATGAAGGAGGCTATCATTACAGTTGTGGTCGATGAGTTCTTAATATTATACCTATGTTTCAGTTTGCTATGATGGAGGCTATCATTACAGTGGTGGTGGTTGAGTTCTTATTATTATATCCATGTTTCAGTTTGCCATGATGGAGGCTATCATTACAGTGGTGGTGGATGAGTTCTTATTGTACCCATATTTCAGTTTGCTATGATGGAGGCTATCATTACAGTGGTGGTGGATGAGTTCTTATTATTATACCCATGTTTCAGTTTGCTATGATGGAGGCTATCATTACAGTGGTGGTGGATGAGTTCTTATTATTATACCCATGTTTCAGTTTGCTATGATGGAGGCTATCATTACAGTGGTGGTGGATGAGTTCTTATTATATCCATGTTTCAGTTTGCTATGATGGAGGCTATCATTACAGTGGTGGTGGTTGAGTTCTTATTATACCCATGTTTCAGTTTGCTATGATGGAGGCTAGCATTACAGTGGTGGTTGATGAGTTCTTATTATATCCATGTTTCAGTTTGCCATGATGGAGGCTATCATTACAGTGGTGGTGGATGAGATCTTATACCCATGTTTCAGTTTGCTATGATGAAGGCTATCGTTACAGTGGTGGTTGAGTTCTTATTATACCCATGTTTCAGTTTGCTATGATGGAGGCTATCATTACAGTGGTGGTGGTTGAGTTCTTATTATTATACCCATATTTCAGTTTGCTATGATGGAGGCTATCATTACAGTGATGGTGGATGAGTTCTTATTATTATACCCATGTTTCAGTTTGCTATGATGGAGGCTATCATTACAGTGGTGGTGGATGAGTTCTTATTATATCCATGTTGCAGTTTGCTATGATGAAGGCTATCATTACAGTGGTGGTTGATGAGTTCTTATTATTATACCCATGTTTCAGTTTGCTATGATGGAGGCTATCATTACAGTGGTGGTAGATGAGTTCTTATCATACCCATATTTCAGTTTGCTATGATGGAGACTATCATTACAGTGGTGGTTGATGAGTTCTTATTATTATACCCATGTTTCAGTTTGCCATGATGGAGGCTATCATTACAGTGGTGGTGGTTGAGTTCTTATTATTATACCCATATTTCAGTTTGCTATGATGGAGGCTATCATTACAGTGGTGGTGGATGAGTTCTTATTATACCCATGTTTCAGTTTGCTATGATGGAGGCTATCATTACAGTTGTGGTTGATGAGTTCTTATTATTATACCCATGTTTCAGTTTGCCATGATGGAGGCTATCATTACGGTTGTGGTTGATGAGTTCTTATTATACCCATATTTCAGTTTGCTATGAAGAAGGCTATCATTACAGTGGTGGTGGTTGAGTTCTTATTATTATACCCATGTTTCAGTTTGCCATGATGGAGGCTATCATTACAGTGGTGGTGGTTGAGTTCTTATTATATCCATGTTTCAGTTTGCCATGATGGAGGCTATCATTACGGTTGTGATGGTTGAGTTCTTATTATTATACCCATGTTTGAGTTTGCTATGATGGAGGCTATCATTACAGTGGTGGTGGATGAGTTCTTATCATACCCATATTTCAGTTTTCTATGATGGAGACTATCATTACAGTGGTGGTTGATGAGTTCTTATTATTATACCTATGTTTCAGTTTGCCATGATGGAGGCTATCATTACAGTGGTGGTGGATGAGTTCTTATTATATCCATGTTTCAGTTTGCCATGAAGGAGGCTATCATTACAGTTGTGGTCGATGAGTTCTTAATATTATACCTATGTTTCAGTTTGCTATGATGGAGGCTATCATTACAGTGGTGGTGGTTGAGTTCTTATTATTATATCCATGTTTCAGTTTGCCATGATGGAGGCTATCATTACAGTGGTGGTGGATGAGTTCTTATTGTACCCATATTTCAGTTTGCTATGATGGAGGCTATCATTACAGTGGTGGTGGATGAGTTCTTATTATTATACCCATGTTTCAGTTTGCTATGATGGAGGCTATCATTACAGTGGTGGTGGATGAGTTCTTATTATTATACCCATGTTTCAGTTTGCTATGATGGAGGCTATCATTACAGTGGTGGTGGATGAGTTCTTATTATATCCATGTTTCAGTTTGCTATGATGGAGGCTATCATTACAGTGGTGGTGGTTGAGTTCTTATTATACCCATGTTTCAGTTTGCTATGATGGAGGCTAGCATTACAGTGGTGGTTGATGAGTTCTTATTATATCCATGTTTCAGTTTGCCATGATGGAGGCTATCATTACAGTGGTGGTGGATGAGATCTTATACCCATGTTTCAGTTTGCTATGATGAAGGCTATCGTTACAGTGGTGGTTGAGTTCTTATTATACCCATGTTTCAGTTTGCTATGATGGAGGCTATCATTACAGTGGTGGTGGTTGAGTTCTTATTATTATACCCATATTTCAGTTTGCTATGATGGAGGCTATCATTACAGTGATGGTGGATGAGTTCTTATTATTATACCCATGTTTCAGTTTGCTATGATGAAGGCTATCGTTACAGTGGTGGTTGAGTTCTTATTATACCCATGTTTCAGTTTGCTATGATGGAGGCTATCATTACAGTGGTGGTGGTTGAGTTCTTATTATTATACCCATATTTCAGTTTGCTATGATGGAGGCTATCATTACAGTGATGGTGGATGAGTTCTTATTATTATACCCATGTTTCAGTTTGCTATGATGGAGGCTATCATTACAGTGGTGGTGGATGAGTTCTTATTATATCCATGTTGCAGTTTGCTATGATGAAGGCTATCATTACAGTGGTGGTTGATGAGTTCTTATTATTATACCCATGTTTCAGTTTGCTATGATGGAGGCTATCATTACAGTGGTGGTAGATGAGTTCTTATCATACCCATATTTCAGTTTGCTATGATGGAGACTATCATTACAGTGGTGGTTGATGAGTTCTTATTATTATACCCATGTTTCAGTTTGCCATGATGGAGGCTATCATTACAGTGGTGGTGGTTGAGTTCTTATTATTATACCCATATTTCAGTTTGCTATGATGGAGGCTATCATTACAGTGGTGGTGGATGAGTTCTTATTATACCCATGTTTCAGTTTGCTATGATGGAGGCTTTCATTACAGTTGTGGTTGATGAGTTCTTATTATTATACCCATGTTTCAGTTTGCCATGATGGAGGCTATCATTACGGTTGTGGTTGATGAGTTCTTATTATACCCATATTTCAGTTTGCTATGAAGAAGGCTATCATTACAGTGGTGGTGGTTGAGTTCTTATTATTATACCCATGTTTCAGTTTGCCATGATGGAGGCTATCATTACAGTGGTGGTGGTTGAGTTCTTATTATATCCATGTTTCAGTTTGCCATGATGGAGGCTATCATTACGGTTGTGATGGTTGAGTTCTTATTATTATACCCATGTTTGAGTTTGCTATGATGGAGGCTATCATTACAGTGGTGGTGGATGAGTTCTTATCATACCCATATTTCAGTTTGCTATGATGGAGACTATCATTACAGTGGTGGTTGATGAGTTCTTATTATTATACCTATGTTTCAGTTTGCCATGATGGAGGCTATCATTACAGTGGTGGTGGATGAGTTCTTATTATATCCATGTTTCAGTTTGCCATGAAGGAGGCTATCATTACAGTTCTGGTCGATGAGTTCTTAATATTATACCCATGTTTCAGTTTGCTATGATGGAGGCTATCATTACAGTGGTGGTGGTTGAGTTCTTATTATTATATCCATGTTTCAGTTTGCCATGATGGAGGCTATCATTACAGTGGTGGTGGATGAGTTCTTATTATACCCATATTTCAGTTTGCTATGATGGAGGCTATCATTACAGTGGTGGTGGATGAGTTCTTATTATTATACCTATGTTTCAGTTTGCTATGATGGAGGCTATCATTACAGTGGTGGTGGTTGAGTTCTTATTATTATATCCATGTTTCAGTTTGCCATGATGGAGGCTATCATTACAGTGGTGGTGGATGAGTTCTTATTATATCCATGTTTCAGTTTGCTATGATGGAGGCTATCATTACAGTGGTGGTGGATGAGTTCTTATTATACCCATGTTTCAGTTTGCTATGATGGAGGCTATCATTACAGTGGTGGTGGATGAGTTCTTATTATTATACCCATGTTTCAGTTTGCTATGATGGAGGCTATCATTACAGTGGTGGTGGTTGAGTTCTTATTATACCCATGTTTCAGTTTGCTATGATGGAGGCTAGCATTACAGTGGTGGTTGATGAGTTCTTATTATATCCATGTTTCAGTTTGCCATGATGGAGGCTATCATTACAGTGGTGGTGGATGAGATCTTATACCCATGTTTCAGTTTGCTATGATGGAGGCTATCATTACAGTGGTGGTTGAGTTCTTATTATACCCATGTTTCAGTTTGCTATGATGGAGGCTATCATTACAGTGGTGGTGGTTGAGTTCTTATTATTATACCCATATTTCAGTTCGCTATGATGGAGGCTATCATTACAGTGATGGTGGATGAGTTCTTATTATTATACCCATGTTTCAGTTTGCTATGATGGAGGCTATCATTACAGTGGTGGTGGATGAGTTCTTATTATTATATCCATGTTTCAGTTTGCTATGATGAAGGCTATCATTACAGTGGTGGTGGATGAGTTCTTATTATACCCATATTTCAGTTTGCTATGATGGAGGCTATCATTACAGTGGTGGTGGATGAGTTCTTATTATTATACCCATGTTTCAGTTTGCTATGATGGAGGCTATCATTACAGTGGTGGTGGATGAGTTCTTATTATATCCATGTTGCAGTTTGCTATGATGAAGGCTCTCATTACAGTGGTGGTTGATGAGTTCTTATTATTATACCCATGTTTCAGTTTGCTATGATGGAGGCTATCATTACAGTGGTGGTGGATGAGTTCTTATCATACCCATATTTCAGTTTGCTATGATGGAGACTATCATTACAGTGGTGGTTGATGAGTTCTTATTATTATACCCATGTTTCAGTTTGCCATGATGGAGGCTATCATTACAGTCGTGGTGGATGAGTTCTTATTATGTCCATGTTTCAGTTTGCCATGAAGGAGGCTATCATTACGTTTGTGGTCGATGAGTTCTTATTATTATACCCATGTTTCAGTTTGCTATGATGGAGGCTATCATTACAGTGGTGGTGGTTGAGTTCTTATTATTATATCCATATTTCAGTTTGCCATGATGGAGGCTATCATTACAGTGGTGGTGGATGAGATCTTATTATACCCATGTTTCAGTTTGCTATGATGGAGGCTATCATTACAGTGGTGGTGGTTGAGTTCTTATTATTATACCCATGTTTCAGTTTGCCATGATGGAGGCTATCATTACACAGTGGTGGTGGATGAGTTCTTATTATACCCATGTTTCAGTTTGCCATGATGGAGGCTATCATTACAGTGGTGGTGAATGAGTTCTTATTATATCCATGTTTCAGTTTGCTATGATGGAGGCTATCATTACAGTGGTGGTGGATGAGTTCTTATTATATCCATGTTTCAGTTTGCTATGATGGAGGCTATCATTACAGTGGTGGTGGTTGAGTTCTTATTATACCCATGTTTCAGTTTGCTATGATCGAAGCTAGCATTACAGTGGTGGTTGATGAGTTCTTATTATATCCATGTTTCAGTTTGCCATGATGGAGGCTATCATTACAGTGGTGGTGGATGAGATCTTATACCCATGTTTCAGTTTGCTATGATGGAGGCTATCATTACAGTGGTGGTTGAGTTCTTATTATACCCATGTTTCAGTTTGCTATGATGGAGGCTATCATTACAGTGGTGGTGGTTGAGTTCTTATTATTATACCCATATTTCAGTTTGCTATGATGGAGGCTATCATTACAGTGGTGGTGGATGAGTTCTTATTATTATACCCATATTTCAGTTTGCTATGATGGAGGCTATCATTACAGTGGTGGTGGATGAGTTCTTATTATTATACCCATGTTTCAGTTTGCTATGATGGAGGCTATCATTACAGTGGTGGTGGATGAGTTCTTATTATACCCATGTTTCAGTTTGCTATGATGGAGGCTATCATTACAGTTGTGGTTGATGAGTTCTTATTATTATACCCATGTTTCAGTTTGCCATGATGGAGGCTATCATTACGGTTGTGGTTGATGAGTTCTTATTATACCCATATTTCAGTTTGCTATGAAGAAGGCTATCATTACAGTGGTGGTGGTTGAGTTCTTATTATTATACCCATGTTTCAGTTTGCCATGATGGAGGCTATCATTACAGTGGTGGTGGTTGAGTTCTTATTATATCCATGTTTCAGTTTGCCATGATGGAGGCTATCATTACGGTTGTGGTAGTTGAGTTCTTATTATTATACCCATGTTTGAGTTTGCTATGATGAAAGCTATCATTACAGTGGTGGTGGATGAGTTCTTATCATACCCATATTTCAGTTTGCTATGATGGAGACTGTCATTACAGTGGTGGTTGATGAGTTCTTATTATTATACCTATGTTTCAGTTTGCCATGATGGAGGCTATCATTACAGTGGTGGTGGATGAGTTCTTATTATATCCATGTTTCAGTTTGCCATGAAGGAGGCTATCATTACAGTTGTGGTCGATGAGTTCTTAATATTATACCCATGTTTCAGTTTGCTATGATGGAGGCTATCATTACAGTGGTGGTGGTTGAGTTCTTATTATTATATCCATGTTTCAGTTTGCCATGATGGAGGCTATCATTACAGTGGTGGTGGATGAGTTCTTATTATACCCATATTTCAGTTTGCTATGATGGAGACTATCATTACAGTGGTGGTGGATGAGTTCTTATTATTATATCCATGTTTCAGTTTGCTATGATGGAGGCTATCATTACAGTGGTGGTGGATGAGTTCTTATTATTATACCCATGTTTCAGTTTGCTATGATGGAGGCTATCATTACAGTGGTGGTGGATGAGTTCTTATTATTATACCCATGTTTCAGTTTGCTATGATGGAGGCTATCATTACAGTGGTGGTGGATGAGTTCTTATTATATCCATGTTTCAGTTTGCTATGATGGAGGCTATCATTACAGTGGTGGTGGTTGAGTTCTTATTATACCCATGTTTCAGTTTGCTATGATGGAGGCTAGCATTACAGTGGTGGTTGATGAGTTCTTATTATATCCATGTTTCAGTTTGCCATGATGGAGGCTATCATTACAGTGGTGGTCGATGAGATCTTATACCCATGTTTCAGTTTGCTATGATGAAGGCTATCATTACAGTGGTGGTGGTTGAGTTCTTATTATACCCATGTTTCAGTTTGCTATGATGGAGGCTATCATTACAGTGGTGGTGGATGAGTTCTTATTATTATACCCATGTTTCAGTTTGCTATGATGGAGGCTATCATTACAGTGATGGTGGATGAGTTCTTATTATTATACCCATGTTTCAGTTTGCTATGATGGAGGCTATCATTACAGTGGTGGTGGATGAGTTCTTATTATTATATCCATGTTTCAGTTTGCTATGATGAAGGCTATCATTACAGTGGTGGTGGATGAGTTCTTATTATACCCATATTTCAGTTTGCTATGATGGAGGCTATCATTACAGTGGTGGTGGATGAGTTCTTATTATTATACCCATGTTTCAGTTTGCTATAATGGAGGCTATCATTACAGTGGTGGTGGATGAGTTTTTATTATATCCATGTTGCAGTTTGCTATGATGAAGGCTCTCATTACAGTGGTGGTTGATGAGTTCTTATTATTATACCCATGTTTCAGTTTGCTATGATGGAGGCTATCATTACAGTGGTGGTGGATGAGTTCTTATCATACCCATATTTCAGTTTGCTATGATGGAGACTATCATTACAGTGGTGGTTGATGAGTTCTTATTATTATACCCATGTTTCAGTTTGCCATGATGGAGGCTATCATTACACAGTGGTGGTGGATGAGTTTTTATTATACCCATGTTTCAGTTTGCCATGATGGAGGCTATCATTACAGTGGTGGTGGATGAGTTCTTATTATGTCCATGTTTCAGTTTGCCATGAAGGAGGCTATCATTACGGTTGTGGTCGATGAGTTCTTATTATTATACCCATGTTTCAGTTTGCTATGATGGAGGCTATCATTACAGTGGTGGTGGTTGAGTTCTTATTATACCCATGTTTTAGTTTGCTATGATGGAGGCTATCATTACAGTGGTGGTGGATGAGTTCTTATTATTATACCCATGTTTCAGTTTGCTATGATGGAGGCTATCATTACAGTGGTGGTGAATGAGTTCTTATTATATCCATGTTTCAGTTTTCTATGATGGAGGCTATCATTACAGTGGTGGTGGTTGAGTTCTTATTATTATACCCATGTTTCAGTTTGCCATGATGGAGGCTATCATTACACAGTGGTGGTGGATGAGTTCTCATTATTATACCCATATTTCAGTTTGCTATGATGGAGGCTATCATTACAGTGGTGGTGGATGAGTTCTTATTATACCCATGTTTCAGTTTGCCATGATGGAGGCTATCATTACAGTGGTGGTGGATGAGTTCTTATTATATCCATGTTTCAGTTTGCCATGAAGGAGGCTATCATTACAGCTGTGGTCGATGAGTTCTTATTATTATATCCATGTTTCAGTTTGCTATGATGGAGGCTATCATTACAGTGGTGGTGGATGAGTTCTTATTATTATACCCATGTTTCAGTTTGCTATGATGGAGGCTATCATTACAGTGGTGGTGGATGAGTTCTTATTATATCCATGTTTCAGTTTGCTATGATGGAGGCTATCATTACAGAGGTGGTGGTTGAGTTCTTATTATACCCATGTTTCAGTTTGCTATGATGGAAGCTAGCATTACAGTGGTGGTTGATGAGTTCTTATTATATCCATGTTTCAGTTTGCCATGATGGAGGCTATCATTACAGTGGTGGTGGATGAGATCTTATACCCATGTTTCAGTTTGCTATGATGGAGGCTATCATTACAGTGGTGGTTGAGTTCTTATTATACCCATGTTTCAGTTTGCTATGATGGAGGCTATCATTACAGTGGTGGTGGATGAGTTCTTATTATTATACCCATGTTTCAGTTTGCTATGATGGAGGCTATCATTACAGTGGTGGTGGATGAGTTCTTATTATATCCATGTTTCAGTTTGCTATGATGGAGGCTATCATTACAGTGGTGGTGGATGAGTTCTTATTATTATATCCATGTTTCAGTTTGCTATGATGAAGGCTATCATTACAGTGGTGGTGGTTGAGTTCTTATTATACCCATATTTCAGTTTGCTATGATGGAGGCTATCATTACAGTGGTGGTGGATGAGTTCTTATTATTATACCCATGTTTCAGTTTGCTATGATGGAGGCTATCATTACAGTGGTGGTGGATGAGTTCTTATCATTATACCCATGTTTCAGTTTGCTATGATGGAGGCTATCATTACAGTGGTGGTGGATGAGTTCTTATTATATCCATGTTTCAGTTTGCTATGATGGAGGCTATCATTACAGTGGTGGTGGATGAGTTCTTATTATTATATCCATGTTTCAGTTTGCTATGATGAAGGCTATCATTACAGTGGTGGTGGTTGAGTTCTTATT
Organism: Acholoe squamosa; assembly: GCA_949317995.1. Lineage (NCBI taxonomy): Eukaryota > Metazoa > Annelida > Polychaeta > Phyllodocida > Polynoidae > Acholoe > Acholoe squamosa. The sequence continues at coordinate 3,076,761 of OX439041.1, forward strand.
ATACCCATATTTCAGTTTGCTATGATGGAGGCTATCATTACAGTGGTGGTGGTTGAGTTCTTATTATACCCATATTTCAGTTTGCTATGATGGAGGCTATCATTACAGTGGTGGTTGATGAGTTCTTATTATTATACCCATGTTTCAGTTTGCTATGATGGAGGCTATCATTACAGTGGTGGTGGATGAGTTCTTAATATATCCATGTTGCAGTTTGCTATGATGAAGGCTATCATTACAGTGGTGGTTGATGAGTTCTTATTATTATACCCATGTTTCAGTTTGCTATGATGGAGGCTATCATTACGGTTGTGGTGGTTGAGTTCTTATTATTATACCCATGTTTCAGTTTGCTATGATGGAGGCTATCATTACAGTGGTGGTGGATGAGTTCTTATCATACCCATATTTCAGTTTGCTATGATGGAGACTATCATTACAGTGGTGGTTGATGAGTTCTTATTATACCCATGTTTCAGTTTGCCATGATGGAGGCTATCATTACAGTGGTGGTGGATGAGTTCTTATTATATCCATGTTTCAGTTTTCCATGAAGGAGGCTATCATTACGGTTGTGGTCGATGAGTTCTTATTTTTATACCCATGTTTCAGTTTGCTATGATGGAGGCTATCATTACAGTGGTGGTGGTTGAGTTCTTATTAATATATCCATGTTTCAGTTTGCCATGATGGAGGCTATCATTACAGTGGTGGTGGATGAGTTCTTATTATACCCATGTTTCAGTTTGCTATGATGGAGGCTATCATTACAGTGGTGGTGGATGAGTTCTTATTATTATACCCATGTTTCAGTTTGCCATGATGGAGGCTATCATTACAGTGGTGGTGGATGAGTTCTTATTATATCCATGTTTCAGTTTGCTATGATGGAGGCTATCATTACAGTGGTGGTGGTTGAGTTCTTATTATACCCATGTTTCAGTTTGCTATGATGGAGGCTATCATTACAGTGGTGGTTGAGTTCTTATTATACCCATGTTTCAGTTTGCTATGATGGAGGCTATCATTACAGTGGTGGTGGATGAGTTCTTATTATTATACCCATGTTTCAGTTTGCTATGATGGAGGCTATCATTACAGTGGTGGTGGATGAGTTCTTATTATTATACCCATATTTTAGTTTGCTATGATGAAGGCTATCATTACAGTGGTGGTGGATGAGTTCTTATTATACCCATATTTCAGTTTGCTATGATGGAGGCTATCATTACAGTGGTGGTGGATGAGTTCTTATTATTATACCCATGTTTCAGTTTGCTATGATGGAGGCTATCATTACAGTGGTGGTGGATGAGTTCTCATTATCATACCCATATTTCAGTTTGCTATGATGGAGGCTATCATTACAGTGGTGGTGGTTGAGTTCTTATTATTATACCCATAATTCAGTTTGCCATGATGGAGGCTAGCATTACAGTGGTGCTGGATGAGTTCTTATTATACCCTTGTTTCAGTTTGCCATGATGGAGGCTAGCATTACAGTGGTGGTGGTTGAGTTCTTATTATTATACCTATGCTTCAGCGTGCTATGATTGAGGCTAGCATTACAGTGGTGGTGGATGAGTTCTTATTATACCCATGTTTCAGTTTGCTATGATGGAGGCTATCATTACAGTGGTGGTGGTTGAGTTCTTATTATTATACCCATGTTTCAGTTTGCTATGATGGAGACTATCATTACAGTGGTGGTGGATGAGTTCTTATTATTATACCCATGTTTCAGTTTGCTATGATGGAGACTATCATTACAGTGGTGTGGATGAGTTCTTATTATACCCATGTTTCAGTTTGCTATGATGGAGGCTATCATTACAGTGGTGGTGGTTGGGTTCTTATTATTATACCCATATTTCAGTTTGCTATGATGAAGGCTATCATTACAGTGGTGGTGGATGAGTTCTTATTATACCCATATTTCAGTTTGCTATAAAGAAGGCTATCATTACAGTGGTGATGGTTGAGTTTTTATTATTATACCCATATTTCAGTTTGCCATGATGGAGGCTATCATTACAGTGGTGGTGGTTGAGTTCTTATTATTATACCCATGTTTCAGTTTGCTATGATGGAGGCTATCATTACAGTGGTGAATGAGTTCTTATTATACCCATATTTCAGTTTGCCATGATGGAGGCTATCATTACAGTGGTTGTTGATGAGTTCTTATTATATCCATGTTTCAGTTTGCTATGATGGAGGCTATCATTACAGTGGTGGTGGATGAGTTCTTATTATTATACCCATGTTTCAGTTTGCTATGATGGAGGCTATCATTACAGTGGTGGTGGTTGAGTTCTTATTATCATACCCATGTTTCAGTTTGCTATGATGGAGGCTATCATTACAGTGGTGGTGGATGAGTTCTTATTATCATACCCATGTTTCAGTTTGCTATGATGGAGGCTATCATTACAGTGGTGGTGGTTGAGTTCTTATTATCATACCCATGTTTTAGTTTGCCATGATCGAGGCTATCATTACAGTGGTGGTTGAGTTCTTATTATATACATGTTTCAGTTTGCTATGATGGAGGCTATCATTACAGTGGTGGTGGTTGAGTTCTTATTATTATACCCATGTTTCAGTTTGCTATGATGGAGACTATCATTACAGTGGTGGTGGATGAGTTCTTATTATTATACCCATGTTTCAGTTTGCTATGATGGAGGCTATCATTACAGTGGTGCTGGATGAGTTCTTATTATACCCATGTTTCAGTTTGCTATGATGGAGGCTATCATTACAGTGGTGGTGGTTGAGTTCTTATTATTATACCCATATTTCAGTTTGCTATGATGAAGGCTATCATTACAGTGGTGGTGGATGAGTTCTTATTATACCCATATTTCAGTTTGCTATAAAGAAGGCTATCATTACAGTGGTGATGGTTGAGTTCTTATTATCATACCCATGTTTCAGTTTGCTATGATGGAGGCTATCATTACAGTGGTGGTTGATGAGTTCCTATTATTATACCCATTTTTCAGTTTGCTATGATGGAGGCTATCATTACAGTGGTGGTGGATGAGTTCTTATTATTATACCCATGTTTCAGTTTGCTATGATGGAGGCTAGCATTACAGTGGTGGTTGATGAGTTCTTATTATATCCATGTTTCAGTTTGCTATGATGGAGGCTATCATTACAGTGGTGGTTGATGAGTTCTTATTATACCCATGTTTCAGTTTGCCATGATGGAGGCTATTGTCATCTTAGTAATTGTGCATGATCAAGTTGTCATATTAGAAATATCATAAGACTAGTGGTATATAATGTAAATACATTAAGCTCTCATAAAATAGTGTTATTTCCAGTTGTCACTGGTTTATTCAGCTTGAGGCAACATGTAAGAAATATCAATCATACAGTAGTTAGTATGTAGGTAATTTGTACATACAGTAAATATACAGTAATTTATAAAGTATAATGTTCTGTTCCACTCCACCTGTGAGGTAATAATAATACAATGTCCAGCATAGTTCTAGGTGGGTTCCCACACCTAGCTCCTGACCTGCTGCTTAGAGGAATGATGTAATAATGAATAACTTTACCCTCTGGTGGATGTCTTGATGAAGATACCCTCTGGCGACTAATGATGGAAACCAATGCCTGTCTAGCATAGTTTCACCATAGTGCAGTGGTATAGCAGGTAGCAGGAGATGACTGGAGATGTTACCTCTGGAGCGGTTCTTGGTGTTCTGATTTCTAGGAGGTGCAGCCAGGCTATTTGTAGCAAATCTTGGAAAAGCACCTCAGACTGACTGGGGCCAGTAGCATCTGCCTAACTCTGCAATTGTTTGAGGGGAGGCTTTCATGTGTCACTGGGTCCACAAAGGACCCCCATGGGCGCCGCTGTGTCCCCCATTGTCTTGGTCGGTTCTGTCACTTCAAACCCCCATATCTCGGAAGTTTACGCTGTTACAACCGCCATTTTGCGCATGCGCGGAGTTGAATATGCCAAGTTTAAACTGCCCGCTTGATAGGCGCGTAACTTGCGCCGGTTCATCTGTAGTGCACTCGGAGGTTGATTCAGTCTCCATAGCGTAACTTCCTTAATAATGGGAGTTACGCCTTAATCTTGGGCTCATTTTGACCGTCTAATTATGGGCTTTCCATAAATGCTTTGATATTTGACCTAGGTTGCTCAGGAGCGACGCTAGAGCGACCGGACGGTTATGGCGTCGTGCTTATGTAACCCATTGTTCAGTTATTAGAGTGCTCAGACACTCATGACGGCGTCTGCGGTGCCCAGGCACCCGTGACGGCCGGTTGCAGTAGTATAGTGTGAGACACAATGACATAGTTTGGTTAAGGGCAAGTTTTGAGGTGAAGGATTGGGAGTTTGGATTTGATTCAGCTATGTATGTGTAGGGAAAATGTTGAGCTATCAGAATGTGCAATAATATTTGGGGGAATATTAAAATGAATAGTGAATTGAGTGGTCCAAAGTCAGGTAATTTTTGGGTGTTTTGGTGAGATATCAGAATGTTAAAACCATCTGTGGGAACGCATTGACTGCATGGAATTACCTATGGTTTTGGGGTATGATACATTCTATGTGAATATATGTGCATGTATGTTTTTAAGTTGATTAGTTCAAAATCAATCGAGTAATGAACAAATGAGTGTAGACTGTAAATGTATGGAGTTGGAAATCCAAGATGGCCGTGGCTGGAGGCAGGTGCTGGCTTGTCCTGGGGTAGGTGGCCTACATTCACGCGTGGGGTAGCCTCGAATGCTGCTAGCTGATTGGATGGTTGTGCTCACGTGATCACTCATGTGTTCATCGGATAACACAAAGAGACTTGTGCCAGGAGTATTGCACCACCATTGCAGGTCCAGCGGCTACAGGGAAGGGTGGTTATTCCTGTTCTCAAAATAACCGGCACAAGCCAGTTCCTTTTCAGTTGCGTTCCCACCTCTGAGTCAAACATGGCTGCTACGATGGATGACTTTCCTTTCAATATTAAGCCTGTCTATGACAGGGAGCTTACTCCGGAGGAAGTGGAGCTCTTGAGGACCGTGGATTCACAACCAATGCCTTGCATTTACCTTCAAACTGTAAGTGTACATTACATTACTCGATAAGATAAGCTGTTTGTTAAGTTGTGTTTATCTCTTAGGGATCCCAAGTTACTATTATGCTGAAATTCAAGGAAGAATATAAGCTACAATATTTCTGTTTCCATCTAATCTTCAGACTGATGAGGAGGCAGAAATGAATGAGCCGGTTAGTTCTACCCAAGATGAACCTACACCTACTCCTGCTAAGAAGAAGAAAAAGGATATCACAACCCCTGTCAGGAAGAGAGCAAAGCTTCTGCCTGAAGTGAAAAAGAAGACAACTAAGACAGCCAAGCGGGGTAATTTATCCTTGCAGATACCTAAGCTAATGAACTTTGATGATGATACTGTCATGCCTGAGACACCACAGCCGGGAGCACTACCCAATTCACCTTTCACTTCTGATAAAGCCAGTGAGGGTGATAACAAGAAGACAAGCAGAGTCTGCTACCTAGATGATGCTGTGAAGCTACCATCTGTCTCATCCTTTCGGAAGGGTACAACCTATTTGTGCTCCAGTGAGTGGAGACAGAACTTAGGAGTGACAGATGCTGGGAAGCAGGAAAAGGAACAAAGCAAGCTGTGGTATGATCTGGGAAGGGGACTTTACATAGACCGCCCTCCCACCACTGCAGGGAGCACAGAAAAAGAGGAACTAAGGATCGGTCTGTGGTATACAGACTCAATAAGGAAACACCAACGTGCTGGATCCAGGTACAGTGTCACTTTGGACTTTGATGCCCTCTATCTGCTAAAGACCAATGCTAAGGATATCGAAAATGCAATGAAAATCTCGGAACGGGAGTATTTTCTAGGATACTCATGCCATCTTGGAGGACAGTATTTCATTACGGTGGAGCACGACAACTGCAGTGTTTCCATCAGGTATTGGTTTGCCTTGAAGGCCAACGAGGGAGATCCAGAGGCAGAATTATTACCTGGTCGTAAAGGATTGAAGCTGACTTATGATCAATTTGGAAAGCTCAGAGTCTTCTTGGAGAAGCACCTGGATGAATATCTCCCTAACTTTAAGAATCACATCTTTAGATGTCACAGGGAAGGTCATGATCCTGCTGAGTGTACCCTATGCTATGTCTGTGGTAGACTTCCTATGGAGAGAAATATACAGAGACTGCTTGGTGAGTATCATCCTTTCTTCATGAAATCTGTGTGCCTAATATAGTTAATGTTGACCATAGGAAAATATATGTTAAAGATTTCTAGTATGGTTAAGATATACATATTTCATTGGAGATAGTGTGTATTGCTTATCATGCACCTGACTGAACTTGAAAAATTTGATCATGCTGAATGATAGTAGGTCTCATGTGTCATTCCAGGGCTGGAGATGGGACTACCTTGAATGAGCCAGACACCAGTGTACTTGATGATGACTCCGAGAGGGGCTATAAAGCAGCAGAGCATAGGTATCCATGGAGGAAATTTGAAGAAATAGACTGTTATAGAATTGCTTCACATTTTGCGCCGGCCTGGAAAAGTGTTGCCCCTTTGTTAGGTTTCACATACTGGGAAATAGAAGCCATAGCTATGGAAAATGAAGACAGTAGTTGTGTGATGCAAGCTACTGCTATGCTTATCAAGTGGTGTCAGCTTTAGGTTGATGATGCCAATCTGAATACACTGACATATGTACTGGATCGACTTTCAATTAATACATTTCACTGAACTGTCTATAGATGTGTAGAGTAGTTGTCAACATGGTTATTGTCATATATGTGTGTCAACCAATTTCAGTGTAAACCTTTGTGTTGAAGTGTTGAGATGAATCATTTTATATAGCATGTACCTGCTAGTGATGACATATCAATTCATAAATGACCTTGTAAACTGATTTGTAATAAAATAGATATAGCTAATATTGTCTTTGTTTCAATTTTTGTGATTATTCAATAGGAATCAGGAGAGAATACAAAACACTTGAGTTCAATGATGAATCATTTTAATATCTACAAATATAATTGCTAAAATACTAGAATTTCTACAGTGATATCAATGTCTATTTCATCTTATTATACTTCTTCATCAACTTCAGGTAAGGGTATATTTTGGATTATAAAGTTTAGAATCGACATAAGATTTTCATTGACGAAATCACCATCCATGTCAGAGAATGATAGTTCCTCCTCCTCATTATAGCATGAGGGTGAGGGAGTTGAGTCAGAGAGTGGATTAGAGGAATCAAATGGGAAGGAGGAGGAGGGGCTGAAACCAAAGAAGGAGGATCCATCAGAGGGTGATGATCCCGACTCAGAGGAGGGGGACTTGACCCCTGATGATGGGGATGGGGTCCCAGAAGCAATTGAGTATGCTATAGTACTGTGGTCGTTGCTTGATTCAGGTTGTGGAGCCTCAGCCTGGGAGGTGTCAGGCTGAGGAGCCCCAGCCTGGGAGGTGTCAGGCTGGGGCTCCTCAGCCTGGGAGGTGTCAGGCTGGGGCTCCTCAGCCTGGGAGGTGTCAGGCTGGGGCTCCTCAGCCTTGGAGGTGAGAGACTGAAGCTCCTCAGCCTGGGAGGTGGAGGGCTGGGGTTCCTCAGCACTGGAGGTGGAGGGCTGGGGTTCCGCAGCACTGGAGGTGGAGGGCTGGGGTTCTGCACCACTGGAGGTGGAGGGCTGGGGTTCCTCAGCCCTGGAGCTCGAGGGCTGGGGCTCCTCAATGCTGAAGGGGCATTGAAGCTCATGGCGTCTCCGACTTGATTCTGTGACCCTCTCCTTACCACAAAATCCACACTCGTATGTATGGAAGAGATCCGGGGATGAGGGGTCATTGTCAGCAGGGGGTGGATGGTAGGGTGAAGAAGTGTTTTGAGGAGGGAGACGTGTCAGAGAAACAGAGCAGGGCCTTATCAGGGATTGAGGGGGAGGGGAGGCTTCATGAACTTTTTTTGTTTTCTTTCCTTTTCCTTTTAGGCTAAGGTTTTTTCTCTTTTTTAAGAATTTTGTGGAGGGTTCATCCGAGGTCTTAGGGGAATTTGGGCGGGTTTGGTCCATGACTCTTGTCATGGAGCGGGGGGTTAGGTCTAATAAATTATCTACATCTACCCCCTGGGGTGGGGTGGGTTCCAAAGTACACACCACATTTGATGGGGAGTGTATAGATGGAGGTGAAGGCTGAATCAGTGGTGATTGGTAGGGGGATCTGGTTTTGGTTGGTGTTGTTGTGGAGTAGGGGCGGTGCCTGAGGGTGCCAAAGGGTCGGGAAGGATTTGATGGGGGATAGTCGGAGTCAGAGTCAGAGTCAGTGGAGGAAGAAGAAGATGGTGATGTCGATGGGGATGATATAATGGATGAAGTACGACGATTGATCCTCATCACCAGCCTTCCCCTCATGGTGTTTCTGTAATTAAGCAAAAACCAAGAAAAATTAGAATATTCTTTTTAACAGATGTTTTGCAATAGCTAATACTTAATGTTTAAAGGTGAAAGCACTCTCTTTGTCTTTTTAATATCATGAATTAATATTCCAAAACCTATATGCTGCTTTAGGAGGTGTGATATCTTCATAGTTCATTGATCATCTTTAAGACACCCTTCAAAATAGTTTAGAATACTACAGGTTCCAATTCTAGACCGTGCTGTATTTATATGAGGTGGCATGTGTAGAAAAAATGCTTTAAGTGATTCAACTTATAAACTGATAGTTTCACTAACAAACTCGAAAAAGTAAAGTTGAATGAATTATATCATTTCTTACCTGTCTGTTTCCTGTGTAGGGGGTATGATTTCAGGGGACATCCCTCCATCAGATAACTGCTGGGTGTTTTTGCTGGATTCGGTTCTGTCGAAAAGCACATAAATAAAAATCATCAGTTTTGGTGGGTTTTTTTTTGGTTTATTTTCTTATCATGTGATGTATCAATGTATATATATATATATATGCAAACGCACACTACACTACCCATTGCACTTCATTTCATGGTCTTTATGGGGGGTATAATGAATTATGCTATTCTTACCTGACGGAGAGCTGGTCATCAGAGTCGTCAGGATTGCTGTTGGTTGGACCGCTGGGTTCGATTCTGTCATAATTGCATGAATAAAAATCTATGAGGAGGGAGATCTATTTTAAAACTTTCATCATGTAAACATCAGCAATATATATATGGAAATGCACACATCACTATCCATTTTTTATCATACCATATCACATATTGGGGCTTTTTCAAATTGAATTATGATATTCGTACCTGTCAGAGGGTTGGTCATCAAAGTTTGTGGAGTCTTCAGGGTCAGCAGGGTTGGAGGCTGCAGGATGTGCATGCTCTCGATTGCGCAACACTTTGCCGGCTTTCTCCATGAAGTTGTCGAACATGGGTAAGTACACCTCGGTGTGCCTCCTGAAATCATCCAGCAGAGACACACCAGGGTAGACTGTTGCCTTGTTGGTGGCATATGCCTGCAAGGTACCCCTGAGCATTGATGCTCCTCCTACCAAGCGTTTAAAGACTTGGTGCATCATTTCGACTCCCTCCTCTAAGAGGGAGGCTTCCTCCTGATGCTGAGGGAATATCTTCACACATAGGAGGGTCATCAAGCTCATCAAAGACTTGAAGTCCCTGATGGCATGGCTGTTGAAAGAAAAAGAGAAAAGAATAAGGGTCCATGTATTTTTTCCCCTCCTACCATCATACTGGATCATAGAACTAGTAAGTAATTCAACAAGGAATCACTCATACCAACCCTGAAGGTCGTATACTGCATTTATTACAATAAGGGAGTGGTCATTATTTATCAACAGGGGGGGGGTGGGTTTTCGCGCGGACGCATGGAATTTTTTACGCCCCCATCAACGACAGTTAAAATTTTTTGCGCCCCCCCGCCCATCAACGACAGTTAAAATTTTTTGCGCCCCCCCATTAACGGCAGTAAAAATCTTTTGCGCCCCCCCCAAGCCGGAGGCGCGGAGTGTTTTTGCGCCCCTCCTTGATCTATAGTAGCTTGCGGGCTTTTTTGCTTAAAAGAGGGTGAATTTTTTTAGCCCCCCCCCTGTTGATAAATAATGACCACTTCCTAAACATGTATTTCATGCGTAATAAATGCGGTGAAACGGCCTCCTGATGGGTTACTCACTATTACTCTATTGACATTTCATACATTTATTGATTGACAGCTTGGAACATTATCTCAGAAGAAATAGGAAAAGACTGCATCATAAAACCTATGTTACATTGGTGAATCATGCTGACCTTATACATAATACACCAAACCAATAGCATACACTGAGAGTGTTACAGTACATAGATCCATGCTGTGTTTTATTCAGTCTTGATATAGGTCTAGATAGTCACACTGTTTAGAGTAGAACACATGTCTTAGACAGATGGTATACAGATAGGTGTAAACATGAAACCTAATGTCCTCATAAAATGACATTCCTGATCCACCCCTCTCTTGGAGATTCACTCATTAAGAGGATACACCAGCATCAGAACAGACTACTTCCTCAGGATACACACCAAGGATAAAAAGAAGAGGTAGGTTTTAATATCTTTCTCATACCACTTTTCTTATATCAAACCTGAGACAGACACAATGTCAGGGAATATGTGGAGGGACAGGGACAGTAGGAGAGGAGGAGAGGAGAGATACCCCCCCATGGTTTGGTCCCACTTTGCCTACAGTAGAGGCAGGGAGGGAGGTGACAGACTCCCGACAAGTTCCCAACCCTGTGTGCAACAGCCCCTCCCCCTTTTCTATTAACACACGACAGTAGATGCACGCTGACAATAGGGGACACATGGGGGACACGGCAGATGCTGCCCTAGGGATGGGGACGCGGTTAGACGGACACCAGCCAGAGGAGGGGGGGGTGTATGTATTGGAACCCACCCCATGGTGGGGGGTGGGGGTGATGCCTAGCAGAGTTCACAGGGTGAAGATGCAGGTCATGGGTTTTGCATATCTGCCAGTGGAGTATACCCCTTTGTGTTATCTCAGGGCCATGTACAGGGTATAAGAGTATGATGCTTTGTGAAAATTTTGGTAAAATTGGAATAAATTCCTGTTATGATAGAATTGATGTATGTTTTGGTAGTGGATGTATGTGTCAATGAATCATGTGGTATTGAGATAATTTTGCTCTGATGTGCCTTTGTATCAATTCATTGATATTATTGTTACTCTCCTAAAAGGGTGGCATGATGCACTTATGCAGCACCATAGCTCATTAACCCTTTAAGGGCCGATGATGCATTAATGCATCATGCTTACTGGTCGTCATGATGCACCAATGAAGTGCTGCTGAGACTACTCACCAGCACTTCATTGGAGCATCATTGCAACCCTTTGGGAGTATATGTATCAACCCGGGAGGGTCGGCATGATGCACCAATGAAGTGCTGGCGAGTAGTCTCGCCAGCACTTCATTGGTGCATCATGACGACCAATGGGCATGATGCACTCCTGCAACAGCGGCCTTTAAAGGGTTAAGTAAGATATTGGTTTCATTTGTCTGGTAGGTTATCCAACAAAAGATAGTAAAAACAAAGAATCACTCACTCTTCAGTGCATCATGGGAACTTTATGATGGTTAATCAATGTGGGTTATATCATGTTGATACTCTCACTCAGGGAATTACTCATCATTTACCATTGGGGGGGGGGTAAAATTTTTTACCCCCCCCCACCTGATAAGTGATGAACACCCTTAATAGTACCATGATACATGAATGCAGCTGAATGAGAATCACTCAATAGTAGTGCATATGTGCATCATGCTAAGTGCAATTTCTGTTGAACCTTTCATTTTGATACTCACACAAAGGGTCGGCATGATGCACTTATGCAGCACCATAGCTCATTAAGTAAGATATTGGTTTCATTTGTCTGGTAGGTTATCCAACAAAAGATAGAAAAAACAAAGAATCACTCACTGTTCAATATCTTTATTTCTACCATAGATTAATATGATGGTACATTTATGCTCCAAATACAGTCTCTACACTACTTAAAAATGATAATCTTTATAGTTACATACAGTACATGATTCACACTTTCCATATCTTGCAACGACCCCAGTTGTGATGGTAAAGTCTGACAGATTTGGTAATGTCACTCCTTCTGCATGGGCCCTAACATGGAATGAATCTATTTTATATATCTTTAGTTTTTCTGTATATTCCAAAATCCAATCATCTAAAAGACAACCAGGGTGGGGGTACAATATTTTGGTGAAGTAAATTGTCTGAGCTTCTCCCTTTGTGTTCATGAGGTCAATAGCCACATGCATTCTGAATGGTTTGATGCCACAGAGATCATCCTTTGTGTGCCCCACAATGGAGAAGTGACTCAGGGCCAGTTCCCAATTCAGTTCAGGATTGAAAGTCATGGTCTTGTATAGATCTCTCCCATAGTTCTGCCAGTCATCCCCTGCATTGACACTACCTATGGGAATGCTCACATCCATGTCATTTGCATCCTTGTTTGGTTTTCTCTAAGGGGCATGGAGTCTGGTATCTCCTCTGGTATTTCATCCAATCCTTGAATCATCCCCAGTGTGGTATCTTTAGTGTGAGACTCAGAAATATCAAGAAGGGTGTGGCTACCCCTGTTATGCAGCCTGGGGTCCTTGGGGGCATTGGAGGTAACCACAGATCTGGTCCCTTCAGCATCACATGTGTCATCAGCCACCTTAAAGAAAAGAAGAGTACAATATTTTGGTGAAGTAAATTGTCTGAGCTTCTCCCTTTGTGTTCATGAGGTCAATAGCCACATGCATTCTGAATGGTTTGATGCCACAGAGATCATCCTTTGTGTGCCCCACAATGGAGAAGTGACTCAGGGCCAGTTCCCAATTCAGTTCAGGATTGAAAGTCATGGTCTTGTATAGATCTCTCCCATAGTTCTGCCAGTCATCCCCTGCATTGACACTACCTATGGGAATGCTCACATCCATGTCATTTGCATCCTTGTTTGGTTTTCTCTAAGGGGCATGGAGTCTGGTATCTCCTCTGGTATTTCATCCAATCCTTGAATCATCCCCAGTGTGGTATCTTTAGTGTGAGACTCAGAAATATCAAGAAGGGTGTGGCTACCCCTGTTATGCAGCCTGGGGTCCTTGGGGGCATTGGAGGTAACCACAGATCTGGTCCCTTCAGCATCACATGTGTCATCAGCCACCTTAAAGAAAAGAAGAGAACATGATGTGTACTTGGTCATGTCTCATTCGCATGATTCAACACTGTCAAAGTGGACTAAGAGAATAATCAGGGGTAATAAATGTGCAACTCATGTGCCTGCAGTGGTAGTCACTGGTAGAGGATGGTGAGGAGAGAATGATAAACATGTTTACTTACCACCTTGTGGGGGAGAGTGACCATGGGCTCTACCTCTTCTTGTAGTGCCTTTGTGATTGACAATTCCGACATGGTTTCTATCATGTTATCTTGAGCCATGGTATGATAATAGGGTTCACACTATGCGACTGGTCTCTCTAAACTCCAGCTCTTGAGTGCGCTCTGCAGGCATCGAAATGTACCTTTTCAAAAAATCTCTTTTGTGTGCTCAGCCAATCACAGCATGATTTTCAAGACCCATCACCCAATCAGAGAGCAGTGTACATGACATTATAGTTATGAAATGTATGAAAAGTGAGTCCTTCCCTGAGAGTGAATTTGTATGCCCTCATAGTAGAGAAACAGTAAAAACACTATAAATAATCAACTGTGCAGACTGGTATACTTAATTATGCTTTCATATTTTTTAGGAATGATGGAGATTGCGAGACTCCTGTTGGTGTTCGCTGCAGTCTGGGTGATGTGTGCAGCCGATAGATGCCCAGATGCTCCTAACTGCAGTTGCCTGCCACGCATTATAATCTGTCGCAAGACTACGGTTCTACCAGGACGAATGTCAAAGGGGTCATCACCTCTCAGAATTAGCCCGCCACAGTCTGCAGACCTCCAGGAGTCTGTGTTGAGTGTCACCAAGTTATGGGAGTTCATAGGATTATTCCCTACCCTGACAAAGGTTGATATCAGGAACGGCCGTGTACCAATGCCCTGTGATCTCACCAATGTCCTGAAACAAATGAGATCAAACATTCTAATCCTGTCTGACTGCCCGTCCACTGATATCAACACCGTCGTGCCTTACACAGATGTACCCTCCACAGTCCAAGCCTCCACAGACACACACACTTGGACTGGTGAGAACAGATAGATTTATTGTGGACAGTTTCTAAAAAATTTATCAGTGTTGCTGGTATTACAGTATATATATATACAGTGTAGGAAATCATGATCATTGTCAGTCTTGTACTTTTATGTAAAGATTTTTATAGCAATGACCCAATTAATCATATTGAATTTGCCCTTACAGAGGTACCTTTGACTACCAGCGCACCAGTCCTCAACACCACAGACTCTACTTACCTGAGGTATGAGGACACTACACTCCTCACGTCTGGATGGGTGCTGGCCGGGATTCTCTTTTTGGTGGTGGTGATCATCGGATCTTACACCTGCTGCCCCTGCCGGTATTTATTGCATGGCCGTGCATCTTGTAAGTGTCTTGATGCTGCCTGAAAGCTTTTGGTCCCCTCTTTCATTATCAATAGTGCATTTTCCCTTACTGTAGTTCTCCCTGCCTTGTCGCTTGGCTTGATTGTGTGTGGTATAGAATGTAGGTCTAAAAGCTGAACTGCATGGTGATTATAACACTGCCTGATATCTGCTTTATGCCTGAAGCTCAAGTGTGTTATTTCTATCTGTAATGTCTCACAGCTATCTAAATCTAATTCATTCATAACTTCATTTAGAGCACGTGTTACCCCAGAGGACGTTACACCAGATGCGGAGAAGGGATTACAACGGATCCGTCGGGTATTGAGATGGCAAGCGTTGACAAGAGTTCCACGGCGTGTGGCCATCCGGATTCGAGGCAGACGATTTGGACGGAGGAGGCAGGCAAAGACACCCTGTGCCCCAAACTCACCACAGAGTGCTACAGAGTCGGTCTACGAGATGAGGGACATGACACTCACACAGTCACCCAGCTCTGACACAGCTAAGGTGAGTATATATCATTACATGAAATAAGAACAGACACAAAGACATTTGATACCTTTATTTCAAAGCTTAAGGTTAAATGTTTCTTACTACATGCAAGACTACTGTCTGCTCTAGATAATAATGATTGAACCTATACTTGGGGCTTGGCCCGAGGGTCTACACACAATAAATCATTATCATTTGATCCTTTTTTTCAAAGTTTATGGATACATGATTCCTACTACATGCAAGACTACTGTCTCCTCTAGATATCAATAATTGAACCTATACTTGGGGCTTGTCCCAAGGGTCTACACATAATGAATCCTTGTCATTCGAACAGATATCACCATACAATTGCGGTCAGCACATTTCAGAAATGACATCAGTAGATGGTTGTATATGATTGTCTTTTGTCTCTATTAATATTCCACTGTCACCTCCCTAGCCTGAGAGATTTTATAGGCTTCTGCTGAAACCATGTACAGTAAGCAGATCATAGGAGAGGCCAGGTTCTGTGAGAATTTCATCTCCAAGCGTGTTGAGGCCTTGCGGATGGTGGAGAATTGAAGCTTCCTCACATCTAGGTCATGCTGGGTCAAGAAGGCGAATATGGTGTTGTCCTGGCGGAAGGCGTCCTGTGTGATTCCATTGCCCTTGTTGCCTGCAATCTGTTGGAATGCTGCATAGACTTCAGCAAACCTCTTTTTTCCAAAGTCGGGCTGAGACGGGGTTGCAGGGGGTCATTGCTATAAAAATCTTTACATAAAAGTACAAGACTGACAATGATCATGATTTCCTACACTGTATATATATATACTGTAATACCAGCAACACTGATACATTTTTTAGAAACTGTCCACAATAAATCTATCTGTTCTCACCAGTCCAAGTGTGTGTGTCTGTGGAGGCTTGGACTGTGGAGGGTACATCTGTGTAAGGCACGACGGTGTTGATATCAGTGGACGGGCAGTCAGACAGGATTAGAATGTTTGATCTCATTTGTTTCAGGACATTGATGAGATCACAGGGCATTGGTACACGGCCGTTCCTGATATCAACCTTTGTCAGGGTAGGGAATAATCCTATGAACTCCCATAACTTGGTGACACTCAACACAGACTCCTGGAGGTCTGCAGACTGTGGCGGGCTAATTCTGAGAGGTGATGACCCCTTTGACATTCGTCCTGGTAGAACCGTAGTCTTGCCACAGATTATAATGCGTGGCAGGCAACTGCAGTTAGGAGCATCTGGGCATCTATCGGCTGCACACATCACCCAGACTGCAGCGAACACCAACAGGAGTCTCGCAATCTCCATCATTCCTAAAAAATATGAAAGCATAATTAAGTATACCAGTCTGCACAGTTGATTATTTATAGTGTTTTTACTGTTTCTCTACTATGAGGGCATACAAATTCACTCTCAGGGAAGGACTCACTTTTCATACATTTCATAACTATAATGTCATGTACACTGCTCTCTGATTGGGTGATGGGTCTTGAAAATCATGCTGTGATTGGCTGAGCACACAAAAGAGATTTTTTGAAAAGGTACATTTCGATGCCTGCAGAGCGCACTCAAGAGCTGGAGTTTAGAGAGACCAGTCGCATAGTGTGAACCCTATTATCATACCATGGCTCAAGATAACATGATAGAAACCATGTCGGAATTGTCAATCACAAAGGCACTACAAGAAGAGGTAGAGCCCATGGTCACTCTCCCCCACAAGGTGGTAAGTAAACATGTTTATCATTCTCTCCTCACCATCCTCTACCAGTGACTACCACTGCAGGCACATGAGTTGCACATTTATTACCCCTGATTATTCTCTTAGTCCACTTTGACAGTGTTGAATCATGCGAATGAGACATGACCAAGTACACATCATGTTCTCTTCTTTTCTTTAAGGTGGCTGATGACACATGTGATGCTGAAGGGACCAGATCTGTGGTTACCTCCAATGCCCCCAAGGACCCCAGGCTGCATAACAGGGGTAGCCACACCCTTCTTGATATTTCTGAGTCTCACACTAAAGATACCACACTGGGGATGATTCAAGGATTGGATGAAATACCAGAGGAGATACCAGACTCCATGCCCCTTAGAGAAAACCAAACAAGGATGTAAATGACATGGATGTGAGCATTCCCATAGGTAGTGTCAATGCAGGGGATGACTGGCAGAACTATGGGAGAGATCTATACAAGACCATGACTTTCAATCCTGAACTGAATTGGGAACTGGCCCTGAGTCACTTCTCCATTGTGGGGCACACAAAGGATGATCTCTGTGGCATCAAACCATTCAGAATGCATGTGGCTATTGACCTCATGAACACAAAGGGAGAAGCTCAGACAATTTACTTCACCAAAATATTGTACCCCCACCCTGGTTGTCTTTTAGATGATTGGATTTTGGAATATACAGAAAAACTAAAGATATATAAAATAGATTCATTCCATGTTAGGGCCCATGCAGAAGGAGTGACATTACCAAATCTGTCAGACTTTACCATCACAACTGGGGTCGTTGCAAGATATGGAAAGTGTGAATCATGTACTGTATGTAACTATAAAGATTATCATTTTTAAGTAGTGTAGAGACTGTATTTGGAGCATAAATGTACCATCATATTAATCTATGGTAGAAATAAAGATATTGAACAGTGAGTGATTCTTTGTTTTTTCTATCTTTTGTTGGATAACCTACCAGACAAATGAAACCAATATCTTACTTAATGAGCTATGGTGCTGCATAAGTGCATCATGCCGACCCTTTGTGTGAGTATCAAAATGAAAGGTTCAACAGAAATTGCACTTAGCATGATGCACATATGCACTACTATTGAGTGATTCTCATTCAGCTGCATTCATGTATCATGGTACTATTAAGGGTGTTCATCACTTATCAGGTGGGGGGGGGTAAAAAATTTTACCCCCCCCCAATGGTAAATGATGAGTAATTCCCTGAGTGAGAGTATCAACATGATATAACCCACAGTGATTAACCATCATAAAGTTCCCATGATGCACTGAAGAGTGAGTGATTCTTTGTTTTTACTATCTTTTGTTGGATAACCTACCAGACAAATAAAACCAATATCTTACTTAACCCTTTAAAGGCCGCTGTTGCAGGAGTGCATCATGCCCATTGGTCATCATGATGCACCAATGAAGTGCTGGCGAGACTACTCGCCAGCACTTCATTGGTGCATCATGCCGACCCTCCCGGGTTGATACATATACTCCCAAAGGGTTGCAATGATGCTCCAATGAAGTGCTGGCGAGTAGTCTCGCCAGCACTTCATTGGTGCATCATGCCGACCCTCCCGGGTTGATACATATACTCCCAAAGGGTTGCAATGATGCTCCAATGAAGTGCTGGTGAGTAGTCTCAGCAGCACTTCATTGGTGCATCATGACGACCAGTAAGCATGATGCATTAATGCATCATCGGCCCTTAAAGGGTTAATGAGCTATGGTGCTGCATAAGTGCATCATGCCACCCTTTTAGGAGAGTAACAATAATATCAATGAATTGATACAAAGGCACATCAGAGCAAAATTATCTCAATACCACATGATTCATTGACACATACATCCACTACCAAAACATACATCAATTCTCTCATAACAGGAATTTATTCCAATTTTACCAAAATTTTCACAAAGCATCATACTCTTATATCCTGTACATGGCCCTGAGATAACACAAAGGGGTATACTCCACTGGCAGATATGCAAAACCCATGACCTGCATCTTCACCCTGTGAACTCTGCTAGGCATCACCCCCACCCCCCACCATGGGATGGGTTCCAATACATACACCCCCCCCCCTCCTCTGGCTGGTGTCCGTCTAACCGCGTCCGCATCCCTAGGGCAGCATCTGCCGTGTCCCCCACGCGTCCCCTATTGTCAGCGTGCATCTACTGTCGTGTGTTAATAGAAAAGGGGGAGGGGCTGTTGCACACAGGGTTGGGAACTTGTCGGGAGTCTGTCACCTCCCTCCCTGCCTCTACTGTAGGCAAAGTGGGACCAAACCATGGGGGGGTATCTCTCCTCTCCTCCTCTCCTACTGTCCCTGTCCCTCCACATATTCCCTGACATTGTGTCTGTCTCAGGTTTGATATAAGAAAAGTGGTATGAGAAAGATATTAAAACCTACCTCTTCTTTTTATCCTTGGTGTGTATCCTGAGGAAGTAGTCTGTTCTGATGCTGGTGTATCCTCTTAATGAGTGAATCTCCAAGGGAGGGGTGGATCAGGAATGTCATTTTATGAGGACATTAGGTTTCATGTTTACACCTATCTGTATACCATCTGTCTAAGACATGTGTTCTACTCTAAACAGTGTGACTATCTAGACCTATATCAAGACTGAATAAAACACAGCATGGATCTATGTACTGTAACACTCTCAGTGTATGCTATTGGTTTGGTGTATTATGTATAAGGTCAGCATGATTCACCAATGTAACATAGGTTTTATAATGCAGTCTTTTCCTATTTCTTCTGAGATAATGTTCCAAGCTGTCAATCAATAAATGTATGAAATGTCAATAGAGTAATAGTGAGTAACCCATCAGGAGGCCGTTTCACCGCATTTATTACGTGTGAAATACATGTTTAGGAAGTGGTCATTATTTATCAACAGGGGGGGGGCTAAAAAAATTCACCCTCTTTTAAGCAAAAAAGCCCGGAAGCTACTATAGATCAAGGAGGGGCGCAAAAACACTCCGCGTCTCCGGCTTGGGGGGGGCGCAAAAGATTTTTACTGCCATTAATGGGGGGGGCGCAAAAAATTTTAACTGTCGTTGATAGGGGGGGGCGCAAAAAATTTTAACTGTCGTTGATGGGGGCGTAAAAAATTCCATGCGTCCGTGCGAAAACCCACCCCCCCCTGTTGATAAATAATGACCACTCCCTTATTGTAATAAATGCAGTATACGACCTTCAGGGTTGGTATGAGTGATTCCTTGTTGAATTACTTACTAGTTCTATGATCCAGTATGATGGTAGGAGGGGAAAAAATACATGGACCCTTATTCTTTTCTCTTTTTCTTTCAACAGCCATGCCATCAGGGACTTCAAGTCTTTGATGAGCTTGATGACCCTCCTATGTGTGAAGATATTCCCTCAGCATCAGGAGGAAGCCTCCCTCTTAGAGGAGGGAGTCGAAATGATGCACCAAGTCTTTAAACGCTTGGTAGGAGGAGCATCAATGCTCAGGGGTACCTTGCAGGCATATGCCACCAACAAGGCAACAGTCTACCCTGGTGTGTCTCTGCTGGATGATTTCAGGAGGCACACCGAGGTGTACTTACCCATGTTCGACAACTTCATGGAGAAAGCCGGCAAAGTGTTGCACAATCGAGAGCATGCACATCCTGCAGCCTCCAACCCTGCTGACCCTGAAGACTCCACAAACTTTGATGACCAACCCTCTGACAGGTACGAATATCATAATTCAATTTGAAAAAGCCCCAATATGTGATATGGTATGATAAAAAATGGATAGTGATGTGTGCATTTCCATATATATATTGCTGATGTTTACATGATGAAAGTTTTAAAATAGATCTCCCTCCTCATAGATTTTTATTCATGCAATTATGACAGAATCGAACCCAGCGGTCCAACCAACAGCAATCCTGACGACTCTGATGACCAGCTCTCCGTCAGGTAAGAATAGCATAATTCATTATACCCCCCATAAAGACCATGAAATGAAGTGCAATGGGTAGTGTAGTGTGCGTTTGCATATATATATATATATATATATATATATATATATATATATATATATACATTGATACATCACATGATAAAAAAATAAACCAAAAAAAAAACCACCAAAACTGATGATTTTTATTTATGTGCTTTTCGACAGAACCGAATCCAGCAAAAACACCCAGCAGTTATCTGATGTCCCCTGAAATCATACCCCCTACACAGGAAACAGACAG
Source organism: Acholoe squamosa (assembly GCA_949317995.1). Lineage (NCBI taxonomy): Eukaryota > Metazoa > Annelida > Polychaeta > Phyllodocida > Polynoidae > Acholoe > Acholoe squamosa. Next base: position 3,097,820 of record OX439041.1, read on the forward strand.
GTAAGAAATGATATAATTCATTCAACTTTACTTTTTCGAGTTTGTTAGTGAAACTATCAGTTTATAACTTGAATCACTTAAAGCATTTTTTCTACACATGCCACCTCATATAAATACAGCACGGTCTAGAATTGGAACCTGTAGTATTCTAAACTATTTTGAAGGGTGTCTTAAAGATGATCAATGAACTATGAAGATATCACACCTCCTAAAGCAGCATATAGGTTTTGGAATATTAATTCATGATATTAAAAAGACAAAGAGAGTGCTTTCACCTTTAAACATTAAGTATTAGCTATTGCAAAACATCTGTTAAAAAGAATATTCTAATTTTTCTTGGTTTTTGCTTAATTACAGAAACACCATGAGGGGAAGGCTGGTGATGAGGATCAATCGTCGTACTTCATCCATTATATCATCCCCATCGACATCACCATCTTCTTCTTCCTCCACTGACTCTGACTCTGACTCCGACTATCCCCCATCAAATCCTTCCCGACCCTTTGGCACCCTCAGGCACCGCCCCTACTCCACAACAACACCAACCAAAACCAGATCCCCCTACCAATCACCACTGATTCGGCCTTCACCTCCATCTATACACTCCCCATCAAATGTGGTGTGTACTTTGGAACCCACCCCACCCCAGGGGGTAGATGTAGATAATTTATTAGACCTAACCCCCCGCTCCATGACAAGAGTCATGGACCAAACCCGCCCAAATTCCCCTAAGATCTCGGATGAACCCTCCACAAAATTCTTAAAAAAGAGAAAAAACCTTAGCCTAAAAGGAAAAGGAAAGAAAACAAAAAAAGTTCATGAAGCCTCCCCTCCCCCTCAATCCCTGATAAGGCCCTGCTCTGTTTCTCTGACACGTCTCCCTCCTCAAAACACTTCTTCACCCTACCATCCACCCCCTGCTGACAATGACCCCTCATCCCCGGATCTCTTCCATACATACGAGTGTGGATTTTGTGGTAAGGAGAGGGTCACAGAATCAAGTCGAAGACGCCATGAGCTTCAATGCCCCTTCCGCATTGAGGAGCCCCAGCCCTCGAGCTCCAGGGCTGAGGAACCCCAGCCCTCCACCTCCAGTGGTGCAGAACCCCAGCCCTCCACCTCCAGTGCTGCGGAACCCCAGCCCTCCACCTCCAGTGCTGAGGAACCCCAGCCCTCCACCTCCCAGGCTGAGGAGCTTCAGTCTCTCACCTCCCAGGCTGAGGAGCCCCAGCCTGACACCTCCCAGGCTGAGGAGCCCCAGCCTGACACCTCCCAGGCTGAGGAGCCCAAGCCTGACACCTCCCAGGCTGGGGCTCCTCAGCCTGACACCTCCCAGGCTGAGGCTCCACAACCTGAATCAAGCAACGACCACAGTACTATAGCATACTCAGTTGCTTCTGGGACCCCATCCCCATCATCAGGGGTCAAGTCCCCCTCCTCTGAGTCGGGATCATCACCCTCTGATGGATCCTCCTTCTTTGGTTTCAGCCCCTCCTCCTCCTTCCCATTTGATTCCTCTAATCCACTCTCTGACTCAACTCCCTCACCCTCATGCTATAATGAGGAGGAGGAACTATCATTCTCTGACATGGATGGTGATTTCGTCAATGAAAATCTTATGTCGATTCTAAACTTTATAATCCAAAATATACCCTTACCTGAAGTTGATGAAGAAGTATAATAAGATGAAATAGACATTGATATCACTGTAGAAATTCTAGTATTTTAGCAATTATATTTGTAGATATTAAAATGATTCATCATTGAACTCAAGTGTTTTGTATTCTCTCCTGATTCCTATTGAATAATCACAAAAATTGAAACAAAGACAATATTAGCTATATCTATTTTATTACAAATCAGTTTACAAGGTCATTTATGAATTGATATGTCATCACTAGCAGGTACATGCTATATAAAATGATTCATCTCAACACTTCAACACAAAGGTTTACACTGAAATCGGTTGACACACATATATGACAATAACCATGTTGACAACTACTCTACACATCTATAGACAGTTCAGTGAAATGTATTAATTGAAAGTCGATCCAGTACATATGTCAGTGTATTCAGATTGGCATCATCAACCTCAAGCTGACACCACTTGATAAGCATAGCAGTAGCTTGCATCACACAACTACTGTCTTCATTTTCCATAGCTATGGCTTCTATTTCTCAGTATGTGAAACCTAACAAAGGGGCAACACTTTTCCAGGCCGGCGCAAAATGTGAAGCAATTCTATAACAGTCTATTTCTTCAAATTTCCTCCATGGATACCTATGCTCTGCTGCTTTATAGCCCCTCTCGGAGTCATCATCAAGTACACTGGTGTCTGGCTCATTCAAGGTAGTCCCATCTCCAGCCCTGGAATGACATATGAGACCTACTATCATTCAGCATGATCAAATTTTTCAAGTTCAGTCAGGTGCATGATAAGCAATACACACTATCTCCAATGAAATATGTATATCTTAACCATACTAGAAATCTTTAACATATATTTTCCTATGGTCAACATTAACTATATTAGGCACACAGATTTCATGAAGAAAGGATGATACTCACCAAGCAGTCTCTGTATATTTCTCTCCGTAGGAAGTCTACCACAGACATAGCATAGGGTACACTCAGCAGGATCATGACCTTCCCTGTGACATCTAAAGATGTGATTCTTAAAGTTAGGGAGATATTCATCCAGGTGCTTCTCCAAGAAGACTCTAAGCTTTCCAAATTGATCATAAGTCAGCTTCAATCCTTTACGACCAGGTAATAATTCTGCCTCTGGATCTCCCTCGTTGGCCTTCAAGGCAAACCAATACCTAATGGAAACACTGCAGTTGTCGTGCTCCACCGTAATGAAATACTGTCCTCCAAGATGGCATGAGTATCCTAGAAAATACTCCCGTGCCGAGATTTTCATTGCATTTTCGATATCCTTAGCATTGGTCTTTAGCAGATAGAGTGCATCAAAGTCCAAAGTGACACTGTACCTGGATCCAGCACGTTGGTGTTTCCTTATTGAGTCTGTATACCACAGACCGATCCTTAGTTCCTCTTTTTCTGTGCTCCCTGCAGTGGTGGGAGGGCGGTCTATGTAAAGTCCCCTTCCCAGATCATACCACAGCTTGCTTTGTTCCTTTTCCTGCTTCCCAGCATCTGTCACTCCTAAGTTCTGTCTCCACTCACTGGAGCACAAATAGGTTGTACCCTTCCGAAAGGATGAGACAGATGGTAGCTTCACAGCATCATCTAGGTAGCAGACTCTGCTTGTCTTCTTGTTATCACCCTCACTGGCTTTATCAGAAGTGAAAGGTGAATTGGGTAGTGCTCCCAGCTGTGGTGTCTCAGGCATGACAGTATCATCATCAAAGTTCATTAGCTTAGGTATCTGCAAGGATAAATTACCCCGCTTGGCTGTCTTAGTTGTCTTCTTTTTCACTTCAGGCAGAAGCTTTGCTCTCTTCCTGACAGGGGTTGTGATATCCTTTTTCTTCTTCTTAGCAGGAGTAGGTGTAGGTTCATCTTGGGTAGAACTAACCGGCTCATTCATTTCTGCCTCCTCATCAGTCTGAAGATTAGATGGAAACAGAAATATTGTCGCTTATATTCTTCCTTGAATTTCAGCATAATAGTAACTTGGGATCCCTAAGAGATAAACACAACTTAACAAACAGCTTATCTTATCGAGTACACTTACAGTTTGAAGGTAAATGCAAGGCATTGGTTGTGAATCCACGGTCCTCAAGAGCTCCACTTCCTCCGGAGTAAGCTCCCTGTCATAGACAGGCTTAATATTGAAAGGAAAGTCATCCATCGTAGCAGCCATGTTTGACTCAGAGGTGGGAACGCAACTGAAAAGGAACTGGCTTGTGCCGGTTATTTTGAGAACAGGAATAACCACCCTTCCCTGTAGCCGCTGGACCTGCAATGGTGGTGCAATACTCCTGGCACATTTCTCTTTGTGTTATCCGATAAACACATGAGTGATCACGTGAGCACAACCATCCAATTAGCTAGCAGCATTCGAGGCTACCCCACGCGTGAATGTAGGCCACCTACCCGAGGACAAGCCAGCACCTGCCTCCAGCCACGGCCATCTTGGATTTCCAACTCCATACATTTACAGTCTACACTCATTTGTTCATTACTCTATTGATTTTGAACTAATCAACTTAAAAACATACATGCACATATATTCACATAGAATGTATCATACCCCAAAACCATAGGTAATTCCATGCAGTCAATGCGTTCCCACAGATGGTTTTAACATTCTGATATCTCACCAAAACACCCAAAAATTACCCGACTTTGGACCACTAAATTCACTATTCATTTTAATATTCCCCCAAATATTATTGCACATTCTGATAGCTCAACATTTTCCCTACACATACATAGCTGAATCAAATCCAAACTCCCAATTCACTTACAAGTTATTAGTTTGTGCACTGAACCATGAGGTCGCACACTGAGACCCTCATTTTTATTATATTGTGCAGTGAACCATTAGATCGGACCCTTTGATGTCATTAACTCTGTCTAACTGACTCTGGCTGGTGTGCAGTGGGGCATGAATGCTCTTATACAAAGTTTGATTGCTCTTATAGCTCTTAGAACCAACCTATGTATTAATTTCTTAGATATTCTTTGATTAATACAATAATATGTTAGAATTTATGGAATAATAAAATGGTATATCATAGAATACTCCCTCTCCCCCGAGAAAATGCGAAACTCCGTCATTTCGCTGAGGGAATGTACAATCTACATATTTTTACCTTATTTGGAGTTATATACTGTTTGTAAGAGGATTTGAAGTAATGGGGAGTGCTTCAAATGCAATTTTTTTGTGGTAGAGCTTTGTCAGTATAAACAATTTTCTCCTGGGTATAAGTACATTTCCAAGATTCTATATCTTACCATACATGGGTGTATTTGCTTGTGTATCTTCAATCTTGGGTACAAATTTCCGATTTTATGTACATCATACAATTTGGCAAATAGTGTGCAATTTTGGCATTTAATGTTCAATTTAGCGTGCAAATTGAACATAAATGACAATTTAGTGTGCAAATTTACAATTTCGCGTGTAATTGCGTTCAATTGACAATTTTAGTATGCAGATATATAATTTTCGCGTACATTTGGTAATTTTAGTATGCAAATATATAATTTCGCGTTCATTTGGCAATTTTAGTATGCAAATATACAATTTCGCGTTCAATTCACAATTTTAGTATGCCAATATACAATTTTGCGTTCAATTGATAATTTTTGTATGCACATATATAATTTTGCGTACATTTTGGTTACACATGCAAATCTTGATTTTGTAAAAATCGGATTTTAGTGTATGAATTGGGTACAAACGTACAGTAGAATGTGCAACATACATTTTAGTGTGCAATTGTGTACAGGCGTACGATCTAGTGTGCAAACATACAATTTTAGTGTGCAAATTGGGTACAAACGTACAATCTGGTATGCAAACATACAATTTTAGTGTGTAAATTGGGTACAACGTACAATCTGGTGTGCAAATATACAATTTTTAGTGTGCAAATTGGGTACAAACGTACAATCTGGTGTGCAAACATACAATTTTAGTGTGCAAATTGGGTACAACGTACAATCTAGTGTGCAAACATACAATTTTAGTGTGCAAATTGGGTACAAACGTACAATCTGGTTTGCAAACATACAATTTTTGGGATTCTTTGAGACAAATTTTTCCGAGGACCGGAAAAACAAAAGTACTGCATGTACAATAGGCTTGTTTGTCTCTGAGTTACTCTGTGGTTTTGCTATATGGGTGTATTAATTGGCAATTTCGGCAGTGGGCCGCTGCTTAATTGACTTTTCCCTAGCCTTTTGAGTATGTGTCCCTGAAAGAGATTATTTGGTGAGTATCTTAAGTAAACATTTTTCAAGTCAACAATTTTTTTTTTCATCATTTTTCCAACAATTTTCTTGGATACCTAAAGTTTGTTACCTTAAGTAGACCTTGGTATAGAATACAAGTGCTAGTGGGTACAAAAACTGTCTGAGTTATCTACCTGCATCCATGTATATTAATGTTAGATTTGTACAATTTTACAATTTGTAATTTACAATTTCGCAATTTTGCGCGTATATGCGCGCATTAATCAGCGATTTTGTGAGAATACCATAGATTTTCATATTATACATCAACAAGTGGCTGTGTATATTTTTTTTTTCTAAATCAAAATTTTTTTTCAATACTTTGATAATTTCATTGACAGTGGAGGTGTGTCAGGAATGAGATGTGAGTCTCCTCCCTGATGTGCTCATGCAGTGGTGGCACTTGAGGTGTTAGGTGCCAGATTCTGGCATGTGTCTGTGGCAGTGCCTAGCTTGGTGTCAGTGGACAGTTCAGGGTGGGGGGGGGGTGTGTGTCCATTTAAGGAGTGGGTGGCTGGTATTGGAGTATCAGTTCCTCACTGGAAACCTCTGCTGCAACATTATGGCTCACCTTCAAGCTATCTTTGAATTGCCTGTCTCCCAGGTGATGGTGGTGGGGAGTCCGGCTAGGGCCCTGGTGGAGGCCAACCAGACCATACACTATGGCTACATAGTGAAAAATTTCAGAGAGATCAGTGAGCATGGTGATGTGTTGGTTGACATGTACTCCTGCCACTACTTTTTGGGTTCAGCCTTGCGTCGGGGGGCCACTGTGGCCCTTTTGGCTAGGGCCTTGAGTAATATAGGGTTCTGGCCCATGGACTCTAACTTCGGACCGCGGGAGCGAGTGTTGTGGGATTATTTGTTGGCAGTGTCCTTCATTGATCTTGCGGCATCCGGGGACCCATCTATGGCAGCCGAGTACGGACTGGGATCAATGGAGGCCCGACTCGTTGAGTGGGATCATGACCACGGCCACATGTATGGATCGGACTCCCATACTCCCGTCGATGTTGAACCCGAGGCTCTGTGGTAGAATCCCGACTGACTGAAACCTAGGGTGTAAAAACCCGCCATCCCAAAGGCCCTTTTCAGGGCCGGCAAATTGTCCGAAAAGTTCTGAATACTGTCTCTGATATGTTGTCTCCTGGTGGTGGACTGGGGGCAGTCTAGGCTGTGGGCAGTCTAGGCTGTTTCCACAGTCACCGGGGAGGGCTGGTGGTTTAGAAAATTAGCAATAGTCTGCATGTTTGACCTTGCGGTCTCCTCCTGTTGTTCGTCAATAATTATATCTGTTGTATTTTCCAGTGCTGTCATGGTCACCGGGCTGGTGAAGCATGGAGTAGTACAGTCCTTTGTTTTTAAGGGCTGGTATGGTACTGAACCTAGTGCCCCAAGGTAGGTGTATCACCTGAGGGAGGTGATAAGCAAATTCTCCTCTCTGTGTTGTTATAACTGCTGGTCCATTCCAGGTAAATATAGCCTTAGGTAGTGGGAAGGTTTTAACCACTATATCCTTATAGGTAGGGGCAGCTGCTGATTTAATCTCATCAAATTCATGTGGTATTGGCCTCAAGGGTAGCACGAAGTTTGAGTCTCCACAATATATTTTAAAATATATTGTGGGATTTGTGCGCTTGGCCACATTCTTCTTGCCACAGTGTGTCTGTGCAAATTTCTTAAGGTACTTCATTATTCTGTAGGCTGAGTAGATGGTCAGGGTGAATAATATAGCAATTATCAGGGTGTGGGTTTCCTGAATTGTGAGGAAAGGGGTGTGGGTTTCCTCTGTAGGGGTTAATTTGGAAGAATTCTTATCTCAGAGCAATTTGTGTAGGGGCAGCTCGGTGACTAGTCTAAATGCTTTGGCTGTAGGCAGGTAGGCTACAGTCCCTCCTAGTCTGTACAGTTTGAGTAGTATGTATACTATAAAAATGTGAGCTGATATCCCTAGGATGAGTCCTAAGCTTTGGAAGATTGGATGCTCTGTAACTCGACGTAGGTGCGATTCTACGTAGCGTGTTTCCATTGCCTTATCAAGGTTGGAGGCATCTTTTAATAATGTTTTTGCAAAGGGCTCTAGATTTAGTTGAGTAATATCATCCATGATTGGATTTTCCTGTAGTTTTTCTAAGGTTCTAGAAAGGTTTACTACTGGGAAATTTGGAAGATTCTCTCTTTCATCTGGTTTAGTTTCAGAAATTTGGTTAAGTGCTGCCATGAATGGTAAATTAATTGTCTTGAGAATGTAATGAAATGATAAGGTTGAGTTACAGGGTAACCTTGTGTTTGGAAGAGAAAATTCTCCTTCACTGATAGTGCACCCACAGGGTACACCTATGATTGAGTAGGATTGGGCTTTTCGAGTTTCAGACGTTTTACCATGGCAATTGATAAAGTAATGGGGTTCATTAGTAGTGACCAGATACTCATCTTCAGAAATGGAAATAGCATGGGTGGTAGGTGCTTGCAGTGGTGAAACTGTAAACTTGCAATGTTCCTTAATCTGTTGAGCCTGGTTAGTAAAAATGGCTACAGGGCATGTAGGCCTGTGTTTATAAATTCTACCATTTACATCTCTGCATACCTTTACTGTAGTACCTTCACATGCCTGCATATCTGCTGAGTCCAATTCGATGAATAATGATTCGTCGTAAGATACTGCTAGAAACTCAGTTGTGGTTTGCAACTTGGTAACTCCTCTGGTGGGGGTCTCCTGTGTGTCTATAGGCATGGGTGATGTAATCATTTGGTACAGTTTGAAGGTCGAGGTGGTAGATTGAATTATAATGTCCAGATGAATATACATATGGTGAGCTGAGTAAGTATATGAGGTCAGCTTCTGTGAATAATAGAAATCTAAGTCATTAATTGCGACTTGTGCTCCAGGGTGTGTAATCCTAAGTTTGTTATTAATGTCAATTAAGTATCTAGCAAGGTCTGAGGGTGGTACTATATCAGGGGTCAGGATTCCTGATGATAGCATCCTCATTTAATACTTGCATTTTTTCCCTTTGAGTTTTCTTGTGCCTTGAATATGAGTCAAGTGACCTGGACATGTTAGAGGCCCAAAGGTTGACGGTGTCACCTATGGTGTTGATTGTGCTATCCAGTACCTTCTTATCTTGGATGTATGCTTTAACAAGCTTATCTTGTCTGTCTGTGATCTTTTCAATGAGACTAGCTGCTTCCTGATCTTGTTTAGCAAATTTTCTTAGTATTTCATCTATGTTCTTCAGCTGTCCCATAACTTGGTTTACATCTTCTACTGTGGCTAGACCTAGCACACCACGAAACAGGGGTGCTAAAAAACCCAGTATGGCCTCTCTTTTGGCCTTGTCCAATGTGTTTATGGGGTTGGATAGGAACAATTTGATGGAGGCTAATGTTTCATTTATCTCCTTGTCTGCAATTTCCAGCAAGGTGTCAAGCTCTTTGGCTTGTTGGATAATTTGACCAGAGGTATGATCTTGTAGAGTAGGAGTGGTCAATTGGAGTATTATATCCCTTATGGATCCTTGGGTAACGGGTGCCCGAGGTATCTTGTAGGGGATAGCTAACAACAGTGTTGTGGTTGTATGTCCATTGACCAATGGTTGAGGGCTAGGTTTGAATACTACTCCTATGTTTTGTCTCACCACAGGTGTATAACCTGCAGTAAGTGGTTCTATAGTATATAATAACAGCATAGTTAGCAGTATGGGTGAAACTCTCAGTCTCCCCATGGTGCTTGTGTAAAGCAAGTTCGCTGTTTAAAGTCTTGTCAAATTTGTAGTAATTTGGTGCTGGTAAAATCTAAGTGTATGGTGTAACACTTTAAATGAAGTGGTTCAAACTGTACCTTTGCAAGATTGAGCTGTCTTGGCAATATGTCCGGTGAGTCTATAGAGATTGACCAATAAATAGTAAGGTCGGGTTGAAGGTGAAGTGGGTGTGTTCTTTATCCTAGTGCAGTCTCTCCTAATGGAGAAGTGGGCTGGCTAATTCCCAAGTGGGGTCCTGTAGACTTGTGTTCCAGACTGCAGCTGGATGAAGACTGATGGTGGGCTTCTTATGTAGCCTACCCTACCCACATCCATTGTGGGCCTGCTATTGTTTCTCTGGAGTCATGTACATAATCTCCAGTGTCTGCAACTGTGGGGGTCTATTGTATAATCTGTGTACTGGTAATTAGCTCCTCCTGTCATCCAGGACAGCCATTCATGACCGTCTAGACAGTTGTCTGAGTGTAGCTTATAAGGTCAATTGATCTCTATAGACTGCTGTGTTGGCATAGCGCGCTCTTTCATGTGGGGATTAGGCTTTAGACACTCCATTGTGTTACCCTTACTCTTCTTAGACTTCATGTCTGCTTTACTTGGAGGGTCCCAGTCTTTGACCATTCAGAGGCAATAACCTACTGATATATTTAAAAATTTGATTGGCTTTATATACATATAAGTAATTCATTATCAGTCACACATATCTTATGTGTGGATGAAGAGAATTTGTAATACATTTTGAAAATCTTATGTTCTTTTGGTATCTCAATCTGTTTCTAATTTCTTGAAACTGCACCACACCTAGATGTCCTTCTTAGTATGTGGTGTGCAGGCCTAGGCTTGATAGGGCCTATGCCTGTGGTTTCTCTTGTAAGGGTGATATCATTTTTGTTCCTTACAATTTTGTTGTAGTATTTGGCCTCATGTGGAATAAGCCTGTGTGCAAATTCATTGTTTCTGACAGCCACAACCTTTTTCAGTCTGTCTATGTGCACTGGTCTGGCCACCAATAGATTGGTGTCCAAGTTTTTGAGTTTGGCACTTGTCAAACTAGGTCTATCTACTACAACATATGGTCCCATAAAAAGGGGTTGAAGTTTCTTACACTCTGTGTTGGTCAGGATTCTTGGTATGTTTAGGTACACCATGTTGGTGACCTTGATTTCCTGTGGTGTAAGTTTCTTATCATATCTATCCTTTCTTTCCTTTTGTAGCTTGGCGACCCTTTCTATAGCTTTCCTCCTAGAGGTATCTTGATTTGTTATCATGTTAGCTACATGGTCTGCTACGGTGGATATGTCTTCCTGTATTCCCAGCCCTAAGTCCATTGGGGTGGCTGGGTTTCTTCCATGGAGTAGGAAGAAAGGGGTGAATCCTGTGGTTTGGGATTCAGTGTTGTTTAATGCAAAGGTTATGGGTTCAATAAATGAATCCCAATTGTTTTGGTGCTTTGAGCAGAATGCTCTGAGTGCTGTGCCAATGCTAGCATTGAATCTCTCTACAAGCCCATTTGATTGTGGCCTGTATGGTGATGAGAATTTATGTTTGATCTTGAGGTGTTTAGTTAACTTTGTGAACTTTGCACCTGTATAACATGTTCCATTGTCTGTTTGAAGAGTGTTCCATGATGACAAATTATATTCTTGTAGAACTCTGCTGCTGTTGTTTCAGCTTTTAAGTCAGTAGTAGCCCAAGCTGTTGCATATCTGGTAGCATAATCTATGCAGACTTGTATATGTTTCCCCTGGCAGTTGTGGGAAGTGGTCCCACCGCGTCGAGGTTTAGGAACTTCATTGGTGAAGCCATGTACTCTCTCACTGTCATTGGTGTTTTGTGTGAGTGTACTTGCCTTTTTGCTGTGAGGCATGTGTGGCAGGTGGAAACATATTTTGTTGTGTCTACTAGCATAGACTTCCAATATACCCTAGGTCGGAGTGCTGACAGCATCCTACTGGAACCAAGATGGCCGCCAGTAGGTGAGTCATGGAAATACTGTAGTGTATTTGTCACCCATTGCTGTGGTATAACAATTTGAAGTGGTACAGTATTGGTTTTTCTCCAATTTATGGGGCATATATGGACTAATGTGCCATTTACCAAGGTGTATGTCTGGCCTTGGTTGATGATTCTATTTCCTTGTGCTTTTGGTGCAGGCAAGGTCCCATCCTCAAGATATTGTATGAGGGGCAATAGTTCCTTGTCCTTCCTTTGTTCCAAGCCAAGGTTTGTACCTGAGATGGATGTGTCGGGGATCTGATCCAGTAATTGATTTATATCTAGCACATGTTGTTTTATTCTGTCTCTTTCTTTTTCTTTTTCATTGACTATTGGCCTATCTCGTGCCTTTTGTTGAGGTGTGTCACTCTTGTTTTGGTGTGTAGGCTCCTTTGGAGGGCCTATTCTCGCCTTGATGGGAGTGGTAACCTTTTTCTTTAAAGGCACAATTTGCTTTTTGTCATTCTTCTTTGCCTCAGAGATCTTTGACTTAGTAGATGCAGTGTCTTTTGTGACATTTTTCCTGGCAGGTGGGGTTTTGGTAGGTTTGTTTCCTGTGACCTTTTTCTCATTTAGAATAGTTTGTGATTGTGTGGGGGGTTTTGGTGTGCCCTCCTGAATCATTTCTCTAGTCTTTGAGCGTGTGGTCATAGGACACAAATGGTTTGATGTTTCCTCTCCCTGCATTGATTCAAAGAATCTGACTGATTTGGAAGTTGCTTGAGTAATAGCATATATTGTGTCTTCTGAATCTTCATCATCTGAGTCAGGTGGGGTGAAGGGTGGCTCCTTAGGAGTTGCCTTCAGCATCTGATTGAGTGATGAGAATTCGATAGGCTCAAAGTCATTATCTGGAAAGAGTTGTGAGTATTCTCTCTCACAGTGGCAAAACACATAGTGTGTAGATTGCTTCAAGATACACTTTATGGGTGTCTCTGGCCTTTCAATGGTGTTGGGTGGATCATCCCTTTTGAATGGTACTTTCTTTGTTACTTTTGCAAACTTGGTTCTACTGGCTGCTCTAACTCTCCTTGGTGGGGGTGGAGGGTTAGTCATGGGTCCAGAATCTAGGTATTCTGTTCTAGACATAGCATCTGGTGGTGTGTTATCATCACCTTTCACGTGTTGGATGGTGAATGAAAATTGTTGTATGTCTAGAGCCTATCTGGCCCATCTATGTGTGAGTCCTGTATTGGTTAATAGTGGGATTAAGGCTGCATGGTCTGTGTATAATTGGAAGTGTCTAGTCTCTAGATAGTGTCTGAAGTGTAATACTCCATACACTACTCCCAGTAGTTCTCTCTCTGTGGTATTGTAATTTCTCTCATGTTTGGAGAGGGTTCTACCTGCAAAGGCTACTGGTCTGAGCACTCCTTCATTATCTCTCTGTGAGAGTACAGCTCCTAAACTCACATTGGAAGTGTCATACTAGTAATTGTGCATGATCAAGTTGTCATATGAGAAATATCATAAGACTAGTGGTATATAGTGTAAATACATTAAGCTCTCATAAAATAGTGTTATTTCCAGTTGTCACTGGTTTATTCAGCTTTAGGCAACATGTAAGAAATATCAATCATACAGTAGTTAGTATGTAGGTAATTTGTACATACAGTAAATATACAGTAAGTTATAAAGTATAATGTTCTGTTCCACTCCACCTGTGAGGTAATAATAATACAATGTCCAGCATAGTTCTAGGTGGGTTCCCACACCTAGCTCCTGACCTGCTGCTTAGAGGAATAATGTAATAATGAATAACTTTACCCTCTGGTGGAAGTCTTGAGGAAGATACCCTCTGGCCACTAATGATAGAAACCAATGCCTGTCTAGCATAGTTTCACCATAGTGCAGTGGTATAGCAGGTAGCAGGAGATGACTGGAGATGTTACCTCTAGAGCGGTTCTTGGTGTTCTGTCCTCTTGGAGGTGCAGACAGGCTATTTGTAGCAAATCTTGGAAAAGCACCTCCAGACTGACTGGGGCCAGTAGCATCTGCCTAACTCTGCAATTATTTGAGGGGAGGCTTTCATGTGTCACTGGGTCCACAAAGGACCCCCATGGGCGCCGCTGTGTCCCCCTTTGTCTTGGTCGGTTCTGTAACTTCAGACCCTCATATCTCGGTCGTTTACGCAGCTACAACCGCCATTTTGCGCATGCCCGGAGTTGAATATGCCAGGTTTAAACTGCCCGCTTGATAGGCGCGTAACTTGCGCCAGTTTATCTGTAGTGCACTCGGAGGTTGATTCAGTCTCCATGGCGTAACTTCCTTAATAATGGAAGTTACGCCTTGATCTTGGGCTCATTTTAACCGTCTAATTATGGGCTTTCCATAGATGCTTTGATATTTGACCTAGCTTGCTCAGGAGCGACGCTAGAGTGACTGGACGGTTATGGCATCGTGCTTATGTAACCCATTGTTCAGTTATTAGAGTGCTCAGACACTCATGACGGCGTCAGCGGTGCTCAGGCACCCGTGACGGCCGGTTGCATTCACTTACAACTTATTAGTTTGTGCACTGAACCATGAGGTCGCACACTGAGACCCTCATTTTTATTATATTGTGCAGTGAACCATTAGGTCGGACCCTTTGATGTCACAAACTCTGTCTAACTGACTCTGGCTGGTGTGCAGTGGGGCATGAACGCTCTTATACAAAGTTTGAGCGCTCTTATGGCTCTTAGAACCAACCTATGTATTAATTTCATAGATATTCTTTGATTAATACAAAATATGTTAGAATTTATGGAATAATAAAATGGTTTATCATAGAAGCATCAGTTGCCAAACTGAACTCTTTCTCATAGTTTGGATATCTGAGAAGAGCATTGGCTTCAGCTACTACTGGTTGCTCTGGTAGTTTACCATTTGGAGTAGCATTTTCTGGCCGGTTTTCTGGAGTCTGGAGTCGGTTTTTTGGTCGATTTCCATCATTTCCATCATCTTCATCACTCCTGTCATCAGGATATCGTGATAAGACTCGTCTCAGCCTCATCATTAGCTTGCCTTGAACATTGGCACCGTTTAAGTTGCCCTCTCTGCAGTGACGATATTGCCCCAGGTGGTAGCCAACTCCATACACAGGATGGAAACTTCCCTCATACAGGTTTCTTGCATTGACTGATAATAGATATTCTCTCAGATTTGGGTCTGAAAACTTGATCGCATTTAATTTGTACATGACTATTTCTGCATGTTTCGCCCAAGAAGGATTTTCTTTGAGGATTTTTGTTGCATTCATCATTTGATAAGGACATGATAGCTCTAGGATCCTTTGGGCAATGTCATCTCTGTCAAAGGTCTTTGCCTTATAGAACTGGAAACCCTGTTCCACACAGTTGAATGACAGATTACCATCTTTAATTTCACATGGATATAGGTTAGAAAACCGATGATGTACTGACCTGTACATTAGGCCATCAGGAGTCGAGGCCTCAGAGGCTTTCTCCATTGTCAAACCATGGGGTAGATTACCTAACTGCCTGTGACTGTATCATCAATTATAATATGTCTCTGACATAGTTTGACCTTGATGGAATTTGCCTTGCATAGAAAATACATTGCTCTTAGGTCGATAAACTGACGATGTTCATTTTCACTTAGTTCATCTCCTATGGAAACATTGTCCCATTTGCTTTTACCTCTCAAATTCTTCAGGTTTTTGAATAGTTCGCTTTTACATTGTAGGTTGAGAAAGGTCAGACGTATGGGCCTATGCTTACCCTCCATATTGGCTGTATTTTGGTTTAGTTTTCTTTACTGAGGACCTTCTCTACGGACCGCCGCCACCATGTCTACACCCCAGTCAACGTTGGTATCGATGAATAATTGTTTCATATTGGCATACAGATCCTCATTTACCTTTTCCTCGTAACCTTCGATTATTACAACCTCCTGTGCATCAATTTTCTCCAGTTTTTCAAACTTATTTTGATGTGATTGTAGTAATTTGGTAGTCGCATCAGCCATCTTGTTTACGATTTCTAGACTGTCTTGACCTCTTGCGTGGCCTTCGAGTTCTCTTCTAGTTTCGTATCAACGGACACCAAAGTATCATTTAGTTTCGCATTTGTATCATTTATGCATTTAATTGAAGTTTGCAATTATAATAATGTTTGCAAAGTATTTGAGGTCACCAGTTCTTGTGCGGACATTCTTTTCTCGAGGGAATTTACTGTGTCAATAACTTCAGCTAGACTCGCTGTAGACTTCAACAATGGTCGGGCCGCCATGTTGGAAATTTCAGATACCTCACCTTGCTCAGGAGTTTTTGACCTAGTGTTGCCAGCAGGGGTTGACATTACTATGTAAGTCTGCACTTGAATAGCTTATAATTGCTAATAACTCGCTAAGAGTTACCACACTCGTAGGTTGACTATGTTTTTTTGAGAAATTAGCGGAGCTCCCGACCGTGGATGTTTACCTGAGTGCTGCCATTATCCTCTATTGAAGTTAAGTAGGAAAAACAACAACTAGCTCACATACATGATTTAAATACTTGCTACCCTGATTGGACACTAATTTGATAGATACTACTATTGATGTTATAAAGACCTGCAGCTTGCATATGAGGAAAAAGATGGGAATATAAAATAAATTGGGCCATATTGAGTCAATGGACAAAAATGGGCAAATTTGTTCAAAACAAGTCAATATGAGAGTATTAGGTCAAAAATGGGTAGAATTGGCCACAGATGAAGCACAGTGGACCACACCAGGTCAAAACATGTCAAATCGGCCCAAGTTTGGCTATTTGACCTAACATTAACCCAAATTGGTTAAGGGCCAGTGCTGCCCTCAGGCAGGATTTAGAATGTCCCTAAAGTGCAGCTGCTGCCTCAGGGCAGCATCAGTGGGCTGCCCAGGGGCAGCAATACCACATTGCTGGCATCCCTACATCACAAAATGCCGTAATTATTTACCAATAATAACAGTGTCTCTACATGAATATACATGTATACTCATTAGAAAAGTGCACATTTCTATAGTTAATGCATTTTTAATACTCCTATCCTGCTACTTAAAGGCAGCATAAAATGTCTTTTATGCTGCCAAGGCCATAGGGTCAGCAGTTAACTCCCAAATGACATTTTTAAGGGCCAGCAGTTAAAGGGTCAAGATGGCCCCAGGTGGATACATTGGGTCAAAACAAGTCAATATGGGTCAAAATGGGTCAAATTGATAAATAAATTGGTCAACTTGGCAAGTATTGGCAATGTTGAGTCTGATGGACCAATATGGGTACATTTGCTCAAATAAGTCATAATGAGAAATTAGTTCAAAGGTGGATCAAGTGCCGATTCCACTGAGCTGAAATTCTGTTAATCTGACTTGTTTTTTCTATACTTTAGCATCATAAAAAATAATCAGATTAGCAAAATTTTGGCTGGTGGCATACCTGCTTAAAGTGGGACAAATAGAGTCATATAGACTCAAGTTAAGGACAAGGGCTCTAGGTGGCCAAAAATTAAATTGACAAAGAATTTCCATGTAACTTGAAATATGTGTTCTTTACATAATGTGTCATTGACATATGAAATAAAAGGCTGGGGTAGCAAAACTACTTCCTGTGGTACTGGCCATCATTTGTTGGACCCTTTAACATCGAGTTCAATGGGCCAATATCTAGCCAATTGAGATTTTGGAGTGATTTTTGTGAATATTTCCAAAACTATTCAAACAATTTCTTTAAAGAACTACAACTATGTTAATTGATATATGCAAATCAAGATGGTTCCAACGCTACTTTTTGCACAAGGTGAGTGTGAATCTAAGGGAGGTAGGCCTTTACTGCATAAGCCTATGGACAACAGTCTGAGGGGGTGAAGGGGGTCTTCATAGCATTTTGGAAAGATTTCTTCAAACCTAGTAAAAATGTTCATTTATATCATAGACTTAACTTTTGAACTAATAATGATAGAAACCTCCTTAAAAAAATGCCAGATAACCCTCAATGAGCTAAATGCAGTAGTTCACAAAACAGCCGCTAGGTGCCTACCGCTGTCGTCCTTAAGTAAATTTGGTCCAATATGAGTCAAAATATGACACATTAGCATAAAATTGAACCAATTGAGCCCATCTTGTCCCAATTTACCTATATTAGGTCTATCTAAGCCATACATTTTATGCTACTTCCTCCTACTTTGACCTATTTTAACATAATTTACCCTACTTAAGTTAATCTCAATCTTATCCTGGGATAATTGATAATCTTGGTCTTTTTGACCAAATTGACCCAATTTAGCCAACTTAAGTCAACCTGACTCAAATTGGGCCAATATCAGGTCAATTTAGTATCTTTCACCCTGTTTGACCCAATTATGATTGTTCCACACTACATAGAAACATCCTTACTGCACCTTTGTGCAGTATTGGTATGGGGTTTAGGATGTGTGGATAAATCTAAAAGCAATAGGAATATTGTTAGTCTTGGTATCTTTTATACCTTTGTTAAAACCTAATAAGGGTTTGTTTCCATCTAGATAATAGAGGTAATGAATTATATTATTAACTAGTGGAAGACTCCCTTACATACCAAATATTCCTAGCATATTTCATAAAACCTCCCTCAGAAACCAACCCCCCTAACCTGAGGGAATTACATGAGCTGGATTTTGACCGAATCAAAACCACTTTTAACCAAAAGTGATGTAATCAATACTTTCCTCAAAAGCCTACCCCCACTTTACAAGAATTGGGCCCAAATTCTGAATTTTGGGTGGCCATTGAGGGAACTTAACGGTGATTTTTATATCATTTCTTGACCCATGGCCTGATGATCAGGAAGAGTGTTTGAAGTCAACCTGCTGCTGGGTTCTTCATTGCCAGCTTTTGGAGTGATCATTTTTGAACATCAGTATTAAGGTTGGTTTTAGAGTGTGACCTACAGTTGATACCTAGTGCAGATCTCACATATTCAAACTCATACAAGCAAAGTTTAAAAGGAGAGAGTGTTAAGCAAACCTTTGGGCAGACTAATCAGAGTTAACCTTGACACCTTAAAACGGCAAAAAAAATAGCTGTTCTTGTTTGATACTGTTTAGTCAGAGAGAAAAAATCTTGTTATCATCTTCATTTTACAAAGGTTTAAAATATGATAAAGTTTGAGAAAAGGGCCGATTTTTGGGCAAAACTTTGAGGAAATGAAACACTATTGCATGGTATTCTTTAGAGCCTAAAGGATATGCCAGCGGAGTCACTCATTTTTCTAGGCAGAAGCAAATCATCTGATTCAAAGCTATTGTCATGGGTGAAGGACTTGAGAATTTGTGACCCATTTTGGTGGAAAAATGCCAAATAATGCTCATCAAGGGGGAGTATTTACCCAGAAGTGTTATTCAAAATTATTATCTATAGATATATAACACTATATATAGGCCTGAAAATCCCATACTGTTGCACACAAATGGATGGCCCAGATTGAAGTTTGCTCTGTCTATTGTAATGTTTGCATCTTAGGTAAAAGATGGATATAATATATGTCCCTACCCTTTCAGAATTGGTGAAACAGCACTCCTAGTCATGAGCCCTTTAGGGGTCACGCCCATGTTGGGCCCAGTTAGGACCCCTTTCCCTCAAAGTTATGTTTGCACATATTATCCAAATCTGTGGGAGTGCCCCCCCCCCAGACAAGCCCTGTATTTTTGATCATCATGCCCCCACTGCTCCCATCCTGCTAACTACCTGTGCATTGCAGTAAAGGGCCTGGTTACAGCTGAGAGCACAATACTCCAAGAGCCAAATGAAAGAGGCCACACTGTGGACCACCAAAGGCAATTCTGATACCTAGTATGGGAGGGGGGTCGGCCTTGCTAAAATACCGATAAATACGCAATTCATGAGGTATTAGGCAGTGGAGATCTTCCTAAAGGGCCAAATGATCATTTTTACCTCCAATCCCCAAGTCCCTCTCCACCCATCTTGCCCACTTCTTGCCCCACCCCCCTACACTGCATGTTCTGTTACAATATGCAGTATATACAAGGCATATCCAAATGTTGATTGCACGGTATTATTGAGTATGCTTTTCTACTACCTTTGCCTGCTCTGGGAACATAATTTCATGACATAAATGAGGGGGGGGGGGGCTAATACCACTGTCACAACTCATGTATTGGTCACCAGGTTCCATCTTAATCCAAAGTAAATGAGCCAAAAGGAATGACAAGGGATAGAAAGAATTGGCTAAGACCATAAAGATGCATAAAATCCTGAACCTCAACTGTCCCAAAAACATAGGAAAGAAAAGGACAGTTGACAGGGGACCAAGCCTCCTGGACCCCTCCCCACCCATTAGGCTACAAAATTTAAAACACACATATCCCTTTCACTCAAGCCTTTTCAAATGGATCTAAATGACTAACCTACAGATATCCCGGTGGACCCAATCAGAATTTGGCTTAGGCCTGCTCTTTCCCTTTTCTAAGCCCATTTTATAAGGGGCAACACATAATCCTTATGATTCATGCCACCCATAGAAATAGGCCCCTACTGATCCACTACCATTAGGATTTCCTAGGACAGGCATGTAGACCACACTTGAACCACCATAGATGATACCAAGTAGGGTATCATAATGTCTTTTAGATTACATTGCTGCAGAATACTGTGATACAGTAACAGATATAAGTGAAATTATCAAACAAGGACCCAAATCCACCAACCAAGACATGCTCTTCCCCCATGTTTCTATGTTCTGCCTCATTGAGTGTCCTTCTGAATTCTAACACAAACTGGATATGACAGCTGAATGCTTCAAGTAAAAATCTTACCAAATATTTCAACACATCTAGGATTTTGTGGGAGTGTACCTATAGGGTGTCTCTCTGTACTGTTAGGTAGTAGGGGTGTCGGAAGCGATTTAAGGTGGGGGGAGCCCCACAGGGTGGGGGGGGGTGGTCTTGATGGGTGTCCTCTTGGATCTGCCCCTGTTAAAGGAGGCTCTGAACTGGTCTACTCTGCCTAATCTGACCTCATTCAGATATATCATGGAAGAATAAGCATTGGATTGAATAATACCTCCAAAATAGCGAAAGTGATTTCCCTGTTTTGGGGTCCAAATGCATAGTTTGAGCCTGTCCCCAAAGAAAACTAGATTTATCACCCCCCATACCTTAGTTATATCTTAGTTATATATATATATATATATATATATATATATATATATATATATATATATATATATATGACTTTGCTAAGATATAAGTTTCCTCTATTATGCACTGTACATGTTTATTGCTGAAGGGGTGCCCAAGAACCCAAGAACCCTCACTTGGCCCTCCCTTAGCTGAAAATGGGCATCCAAGGCTGCCCATTTTATAGCATCAAAAGTCGCAAGTAAAGACCACTCCAGGCCCTTAGTATGGGCATGGATCATCCAGGCTGGTCCAAGGCCTGATCTTAGGCAACTACCTTACCCCAACCACTACCACCATCCTGCTAAATAAAGCATACTCAACACTTTTCTGGCTATTACTGTCTCCCCAACTCATGGCTCTCTGCATATCATTGAGTTGAGTGACATATAGTTGGGTCCTATTATAGTGGTGGTATGCCAGCTGGATATGTACTGGCCTGCCCCCCAAATACAATTCCAGCAAAGACGAGGGCCAATTTTTGGGGTGCCTAGATGTCTAAGGTGATTCAGACAGCAGTAGGGACATGGTTGTTGTGTAAGAGAGAAGGCTTCAGCTAGAGTGCACTTAGAGTGGCTGTATAGGGGTACACTGTCACAGGTCACACAGTGGACATAATGCTGGTATACTGGAGAGGGAGGGGGCTAACTGCCTCTCAAACCAGTGGTACTGACTACTATGCCCCTGCAGTGTAAGGGCTATTTCTGAACACAACTAGTGGCTACACAAGTAGAACTCTTGCTACTATGCCCATATGGAAAAAACATGATTGTCAATGGGGAAAGAATGCAGTTCTTGAAATAGCATTTATAATTATAAAGTAAAGATAATAGTTCAGTCAAATAGCATTACCTTTCATAGATCAATGTAATAGAGCATAATTTTAGAAGTGCTAAAGATTGTTAAGTGTTGTAACTAATAGGTGCACTGGTAATACACTACAGATATCCAAATGAGAAGCATCAGTCATTAGATACTAGTTTCTTATATAGAATCATTACAGCCTTTGAAAATGGAGCAGCATACAGGTGGTCACCGTTATACATAACAATGATATAGTGAAATACTAAAAAGTACATGTATACTTACCCCAGGTGTTGGAGTGGTGAGCACTGCATGTCTTATGTGTGGGTGAGACAGGTAAAAATGGCAGCTCAGGTGAGGCAGTGTAGCCCAAAGTGGTCAGTCCCGTTGGTGTTTGGGAGTGGTCAGTAGGTATTAGAATGGGGGCTGGTGGGGGACATGAAAGGGTGCATTTCCATTTAGCACATAGTTCTTTAGGACCAGTTCTTGAATTAGATCTGGTCTCAAACAACTGCCAGGAGTGTTGGGGTGCTAAATCAAATCTATTAGCATATTACCACAGATTCAGTTATCCCTACCAATACAGCATCTTATTGAGACTGCATGTTACATTTCACCAAGGTTTGTTGTTTCTTCTGACAGCTATGATTAGTTCAGCTTGTAATCTTTAACCATACTAGGGCTACTCATGTATTAATGCATCATGCCCATCAGTTGTCATGATGCACCAATGAAGTGCTGGTGTGACTGCTCATCAGCTCTTCTTTGTAGCATCATGCCGACCCTCCAGAAGTTTATTAATCTACCATGTAAGGTCTGCATGATGGCAGTATCACCAGCAGTTCATAGGTGTATCATGATGACCAATGGGCATGATGCACTCAAGGGGTGCACTGCTCTTCATGCATATCCCCTATACCATATAAAGCATTACTTGTACACAAGGATGAACTTTTGCTTTGCTGTCCAAACATCATACCTGTAAAAAGTGTTACATTGTCTCATTCCACCTATGTTTCATGATAGAATCAATTCTTCTTTGCTTGGGTGGCAAGTAAGAGGTTGTTTGTCTGCAGCCCATGACCTAGAAAACCTAAATTTAGCTGACTCTTTACCTCACAGCCCTTCCCAACTTAGAGCAGCCTCTAATCATTGAGTGCCTATTTGCCAGCATATCTCAAATGTACTCAAGCAATGTCTAGCAAACAATCAAATCATGTCAGAAAGGCTGTAGTTGAGCAACACACATAATATCATGATGAATTAAATGGATTATAATCATTCATGTCAATAGTTTAAATTAGTTGAGTACTGCCCTATCTATCTCTGTTTTCTGTATCTCTCTCTCTGTCTATTTTTTTCTCTCTCCCATTGCCTCTCTTCTCTCTCACTCTCTCTCTCTCTCTCTCTCTCTCTCTCTACCTCCCCACTTCTTCCTCTCTCAGTTTCTATCTGTAATTGTCTCCCCCTCTCTCTCTCTCTATCCCTACCTCGCCCTTCTATCTCTGCTTCTGTCTCTCTCTACTATTGTCTCTCTCTCCCTCTCTCCTTTCTGGTGGAGGATGACAAATACACTTTATGCTGCAGATGTAAGTTGGGGTCAATAAATCTCACTAGATAGCTCTCTGGTGAAATCCTGTGTTTTCACGTGAATATGGGGTGTAAGTCCCAGGACTGACTGGTGAATATGTGCTCACAGATTCACCAGTCAGTCCCGGGATTCTACCTGACTTATTTCTAGGGAGGGTACTCCTGATGAGGTTCTATCCATGTCAGACACACACAGCACAAGTGTATTCCTTATGAGGTCCTATCCATATCAGACACACACAGTCCAAGGGTACTCCTTATGAGGTCCTATCTATATCAGACACACAGTACCTGGGCACTCCTCATGATGTTGTATCCATATCAGACACACACAGCACAAGTGTATTCCCTAGGAGGCCCTATCCATATCAGACACACACAGTACATCAATATACCTTATGAAGTCTATTCATATCAGACACACCCAGTACATGGATATTCCTTATGAGGTTCTATCCATGTAAATCTGTCCATGTAGGGTGAGGGAAGGATACTTTCATATACACACCATATAAGACACACAATTATGCACAACCTGTTCTCATGAGGTACTCACAATGTAGGATTATAAACATTACTTGAAATCTAGAATTTTTTTTTTAATTTAAGCTATTGATAATGCCCATAGGTTGAAGGAATACACATGCCCCCATCATAGTAAAGCTAACTAGCTGCAGTTAAATGACCCCAGCATACTGAGTCATATTACCCATGTTTATCTAATTAATGAGTGGCAGATGGTCCTTGGGGAAGGGGTGAAGTTTCAACAATCCCTCTGCTGGTACTGAACCTCATAAGGGCAAAGACACACAACACACACAATGCATTTGTAAACTAGCACTGAGATGGTGAAAAGAGCCATATCATAGATATTATAAGACGGACAGGCTTGCTGACAATATCATAAGAGGTTTTCTGATCCTAATAGCTCTACACACATTCATTTATCCATTCACAGCTTTGTACATTTTTAGAAAACATAAAATGTGTTTTGTAGTCAATTTGATTTTTAGTCAAAGAAGGGCATAAAGTGCATCTCAGGTATAATCATTGTGGTGTTTGATGGTTTGTCACTAATGGACACAATGGGGGTTCTGTCAATGTTAGGTTCAGACACACCAGATATACCTAGGTTGGCCCTGTGAGGTTGTATCCATGTAATATTCACACACATAATTTTATATATGTCACCTTTGTGAGGTCTCCCCAAATGTCAGCTATAAAGTTGATCTTACTTAAGTTGTATTCTTGTATACTGAAACCCTGGTTACTATGGTAACTAGGTCATCTCTGCTGTAGTGTGATGTTTATCTGACTGATGATTGTCAGATGTTCTCTGGTAGGGGAAGCCTTCACTCTACCTCATAAGGAGAAATACTCCATCTCAGTGAGACACACATATTTCTGCACATAATTCTACACAAAGCTCTATAGACAATATTTTAGGGATGATGTGCAATGATCTTTCATCTGCCCATGGGAACATCATATAGATGGTGTATGAGTAAGTGTCAGGAAAAAAGTGTAAAATGCCAGAAAACCATGGTTTTGGCCTTTAGCCATAGAAAAAAAAAATATGCCTATCCTATCTATTTATATCAGTTTGGGTGGATGTTGGTTGAAATTTTTTGCTACAGTCAGTTGAGTGTAGAAATTTACTCTTTAAAGTGTCTGTGACAATGGCTCTTAAATCAGAATAAAGCTTTCAATAATAGTGATATATTGTCCCTATAACACACCACATAAAAAAACCTTGTAAGGGGTTGAAATTGGTATCAAGATTTTAGCTGTCAGTCTAACGGTCCCTGATTTGTGGTTCGGATGGGTGCTACCATGTCCAGTTGGCAAGTTTCCCGTCAATATTTATGCATGTTTCAATGAAAGAGCGGGAAAAACTGTGAAGAACGATGAAGACAATGTCTTCAGTCTTCACCATCTTTGGGTGCACTGCAAAAATCAAGTTTAATCTATAAAGTGTCAAGTGTAGAGGTACTTATTGTATAACCATAGTGTTGGGTACCGTCTGACGTGGCGGGTGAGTCAATTCGGCGGACGTTCCTCAGGTTCCGCATAGGTGGCAGCACCGATCCGGGTCTGTGGGGACATCTGACGACGAACACCTGGGTCCTTATATAAAGCCCAGGGCTCAGCCGCTACGTCAGAGGCCCTTCTGGCCTCCAAGTATGTAAGACCATCCTTAATAACTGTTAGCTGCCCTCTTAATAACTACCGGGTAGCCATGAGTGTGTATTTTAATAAAGACTATCCGTTGGCATACACTTGAAACACCGTCTTACTCTTTCTTTCCCGAATCGTAAGACCCGAACCCCCCAGGTCCATAAGACCATGAACTATTACACTGGTGCCGTGACCAGTTAGTTCTGGTGTATAGCCCGGACGTTATAACGTCCGAACGGCTAGTACATGGGTTAGATAGCCTCGCGAAAGCTAACCCAGCAGGGCATCTAGTTGCCCAGGAGAATGGCAATGGATTATTAGTGATCCAAACCCATTCGAACTCCCGAGATGCGGAATCTGCATCTAGGAGAGATCCCGAACCTCACTATAATGATAGTGAGGAAAATTTACCAGACTCTGTACGAAGGGAACAATCCATACAGAGGCAGAGTAACGTGATAAGTCAACAATCACTTGTTGACGAATTAAGTAACTCGATATTCGAGGTTGGTGGTAGTACTAACCCAGAACATCCGGCACCTATGCCAAAAAGGGTTACGTTTGGAGAATTACCTTACAGTATACCCAGACCCGGGCTACCAATATTAGATTACAGCGCTATAGACGGCGACGTAACCTATGCGGTACCGGAAGGTGAAGAATTCAAACGACCGGATGTCCTGTTGTTAAATGAAACCTATGTAACTTTGAACGAGAATCTAAATACCTTGGTCAGAGCTAAAGATGAAGTATTCAATGAAAACCTTCAGTTGGAAGATGACTTGATCGGCATGCGAAACGAATTTGAAGCCAAGAAGAGTGAATACATGAAGGAATTAGAAAGTGAAGAAATAAAACTTCAAGAGATGAGAAAGTCATTCAATAAAGAATATGACAACAGACACATTCGTATCCAGACGTACATAGATACGAACGATCAGCTAAGTCTTGATAAGGCAAATTACGAATCCGAAATATGCCATTATCAAAGCGAACTAGAAAAATTGAAACTTCAGTGCAGTAAACAAGCTAAAGACAATCAAACCATCCAGGTAGGTATTATAGCTTACAATAAACAACTGGAGGAAGATAGACAGAAACTCACGAATGAGCTTCAGGAATTGCAGGCTACTGCAATAACCTTAGACAAATATGTAGAAGCCGCACAATTGACTATAGGTACTATAGATCCAACTGTGGTCTCTACAATGTTGGCGAAATCATCCCAAGATGCAACTCCAACCAGATATAACCCATTCGTCGTCGATGGGGCTGATAAAAATGTAGTATCCGGAATCTATAAGAAACCGGATAACACCGCAGCTAACGGAATGAGTATCCAAAATGGTAAATGCCCACAGGGAACTACTAATAAAGGATCAACGAATATTGTACCTACACCTACAGCTCCTATGCTTGATACAGTAGGTCCGGCACCCCCTATACCAGATTTGAGTCATAAAATTAGAGCGACTCACGTTAATACTATTAGTGCCAATAATAATACACCAGTAGCACAAACGAATGTACCGGGACCACCAAGACATATGCTAACCCAACCGTCATATTTCTCTCAACCCGGCCATAGTACACCAGCAGGCCCAAGATTGCCGAACCCGCCTTCAGGTCAAAGCAATGGTCCTAATGGTGGACGTTTTCCCAGACCAAATCCACCACAACCTAATGTTACCGGTGGTACGTACCAACCAAGAACAACTTCCTATGGATATAGGTATAATTATAATCCGGCAGGAAGTAGTAATTACCAAAATGGTAATAACTATAATCAGGGATGGAATCAAAATAATTCCTACCCGAGGTATGCATCTTCCGGAACAACTGGAAATGTAAACTATGGAGGTGGATACCCTGGTAATGCTTCTGGGAACTACCCTAGTGGTGGTCCGCCTGGAGGTAATCCCCCGGGTGGCCCTGGTGGATCTGGATCCGGTGGATCAGGATCGGGAGGAGATGGCAGGAAGCCTAATAGAAGAACTTCCATGCCTGCAGGGATGCAAACCATCTTTGAGAAAAGCCAATGCTTCCAAAATTTGGGCATTGACTGCTACCGAAAGGGAGCAGACGGCATGGAAGTCATGAACTGGAGCATGCGAGAAGCTGACAGACTACGCGGATGTAATAATCCGGCTCGTAGACAGGCACGGATACCCCCTCCTTATGATTCAAATGATCCGTGGAAGGATAGGTATCAAGCTTTTGTCGACGAGGTCAACTGTAGTGGCTGGACAGCTCTACCTTATTTGATATGCTGGTTGAATAAAGGTGGAAAAGTAGCCCTCAATCAATGGAGAGCCGCATACGGAATATACGGCACATATGACCAATTGGTCAAGTGTGCCGCGTACCTGTTTGGTTCGATCGTTAGAGAAGCTTTAAGAAAAGGACACAAAAACCTAAAGAATCTCCTAAAGTCTTTGCTTTGGAGCTGCAGGACTTGCTATCGAAAGCACGTCATAATTGGGCTCATGACGATGACTGCTATCTGCAGGAATTGTTTACACAAATCTACAATGGATTGCGGGATCTGGATCACAAACAAGTAGTTTGGGATTCTTGGAAGGATGACACATCCTTCAGTGACTTATTCATATCAATCGATGGACATGATATGAAGAAGAGATTGGTAGGTCTGGGACCGAATCCAGTCCGAGCAGCTCCATAGCAATACGGAGGTTCCCCTGCTCAGATATATGAAACTTCCCAATTAGCCCCTGTGGACTCACAGGAGGCTGATCAGGAAGACGAATATGTCTCTGATGAAAATGGAGAATATATTGGATCAGTCCAGGTTGCTGGAAAGTATTACCGACAGAAACGGTATAGAAAAGTACATCCGAAAGGAAGGGGAGGGGCCGTGGCTAGTAATATAGCTTCCGGACCTATTAAATCTGGTAGTGCGACCACTGCAGTCACCCCTACCGTAGCAGCCACTGCTACTCCGACTAACATGATGGAGACATTAATAGCCGGATTAACAGAGGCTCTGAAAAGACCGAGAGTTGATAAATCTCAAAGGAGATGCTTCAGATGCCAGAAATTAGGACATTATGCTCCCGAATGTATGGCTGAGAAACCTGTCCCACGTAGACAGGAAGGTGTCTCTGGAATAAGTACAGAGGAAAACTGAGGAGGGGTCCCCCTATGGGCAAAGAAGGGGATCCCAGTGACAAATCTTGCCATAATATCGCCATCCGTGACGACAGTTCGCATGTAGTAACAAACTCGCCTAACACCAAGGTGGTTGTAGACACCCGGAAGGTTAGGGAAGCTGATATAACAGGTGCCCAGGGAGCACAGGGGAAACCCGATATCAGTAACGAGGTAGGCGGCTATGCTTTAGCCAGGGATGGTAGTGCCCACCTACCCCCGTGTCATCCTTGTCTGGAATACCTGAAAGGATGTGGATCGACTCCAGGTTTGAACAATGACGTTCCGATCATCACGGACACGCCCTCTGTTCTAAACGGAAGGCGGTGGTATGTTTGCCTCACTGTTAACGGAAGATCTGCCGAATTTCTTATGGATACGGGTGCTAGCCACTCCTGTATCTCCAAGAGTTTCTATGATCTTATCCCGGATGAACACGATACTCTCAAATCGGGAGGAAGTGCTCAAACGGCCGATGGCAGTACCTTGCAAACGTATGGGAGAAGCTGCAATTGGATGGAATACATGACTATGTCATGAGCGCCACCGTTGCGGATATAGCAGAAGAGGGGATACTCGGGTTGGATTTCGCATCCCTGTATGGG
Organism: Acholoe squamosa; assembly: GCA_949317995.1. Taxonomy (NCBI): domain Eukaryota; kingdom Metazoa; phylum Annelida; class Polychaeta; order Phyllodocida; family Polynoidae; genus Acholoe; species Acholoe squamosa. Next base: position 3,126,987 of record OX439041.1, read on the forward strand.
GTGGTGTTGGAGCCCCAATCAGGAGTGTTGAGTGTGAAATACCCGTATCCTGTAAAGGTTAGGTGTGTACTGAGACAAGTGAGCAGTATGGCTAGTGTAGCACACACTGTGCGGATCCCTCCGGGGGTAGCCTGTGATGTGCTTGTAAGAAGTGATCCTGCAATGCGCAATAAGCCTGCAGTGATAGAACCGGATGTAGCTACTCTGTCAAGCATCGGATTAATATCTGTAGACACTATAGTAGCAAATTTATCCTGGTCGGTAGTACCTTTCTCCAACACTGGAAACACTACTATCTACCTAAAAAAGGGACAAGTTTTCGGTAACATGACCCTTTCGGAAACTGTAACGGATAGTAAGTTAAACTTACAGAAGGTAACAGGAAATGATAAAATTTCGGATGACTTACTCAAGTTATATGAAGAAACTTCATTAGAAGATTTGGAACACCGGAAAGAGTTCTATGATATGCTCTGTCAGTATAAGACTGCCTTTGCCAAACCTGGTGAAAAACTAGGCACGACGAATAAGGTAGTACATAAAATAGATACTGGAGATGCGGAACCTTTTAAAATACCGTATAGACGGTTACCTTTAGCGAAGAAGAGAGTAGCTGAAGAGGAAAAAAACAAGATGTTGGAACAGGATGTAATAGTCCCTTCCAATAGTCCTTGGAGTAGTCCTGTGTGTATGGTAACAAAAAAAGACGGTACTATCCGCTTTTGCATAGACTACAGGAAGTTAAATGGAATAACGAAAAAGAATTTGTATCCATTACCGAGAATAGACGAAACCATTGATTCCTTAGGAGGAAACAGTTGGTTTTGTACCTTAGACTTGCAGTCAGGATATTGGCAAGTGGGAATGAATCCATCTGATATGGAAAAGACTGCATTTGCGAGTCATATTGGATTATTCCAATATAACGTAATGCCGTTTGGTTTGTGCAATGCACCAGCAACATTTGAAGCAATGATGGAAACAATTCTAAGTGACTTATTGTGGAAAAGATGTCTTGTATACCTTGACGATGTTATAGTCTTCGGAAAAACATTCGAAGAGTGTTCTAACAATCTCAAATTGGTATTAGAACGTATTATTTCTAATGTTCTCAAATTGAAACCCAAGAAATGCCACATGTTTAGAAAGTCCATAAATTATTTGGGCTGCATCATTAGTGATGAAGGAATAAAAGCTGATCCAGATAAAATCGAATCAGTAACGAATTAGAATAGACCTAAAACACCCAAAGAAGTGAGGTCCTTTTTAGGATTCTGTTCCTATTATAGGGAATTTATTCCGAATTATTCTAGAGTCAGTTACCCATTACAAACAATTGCTAACTGGACTCCAGGAAGTACCAAGGAAAAATTTCCTTGGACGCATGAGCAGGAATTTGCTTTTCAAAAGCTAAAAGACCTGTTCACGAGTACTTCAGTATTACAATATCCGAATGAAACGGATCATTTCATACTGGACGTATATAAAGCCCAGGGCTCAGCCGCTACGTCAGAGGCCCTTCTGGCCTCCGAAGAATGTAGAACACCATCGATAATTATTAGCTGCCCCCTCTATACTATCGGGTAGCCGTGAGTGTGCATTAGTAATAAAATCTATCCGTTGGCATACACTTGAAACACCATCTTACTCTTTCTTTCCGAATCGTAAGACCCGAACCCCCAGGTCTGTAAGGCCACAACCCCTTACACTGGTGCCGTGACCAGTTAATTCTGGTGTATAGCCCGGACGTTATAACGTCCGAACGGCTAGTACATGGGTTAAATAGCCTCACGGAAGCTAACCCAGCAGGGCAATTAGTTATCATATACCATTTTATTATTCCATAAATTGTGACATATTATTGTATTAATCAAAGAAGGTATAAGAAATTAATACATAGGTTGGTTATAAGAGCTATAAGAGCGCTCAAACTTTATATAAGAGTGTTCATGCTCCACTGCACACCAGCTATATCAAATTATAGCAGCGTAAACGACCGAGATATGAGGGTCTGAAGTTACAGAACCGACCAGGACAATGGGGGACATAGCGGCGTCCATGGGGGTCCTTTGTGCACCCTGTGACACATGAAAGACCCCCCTCAAACAATTGCAGAGTTAGGCAGATGCCACTGGCCCCAGTCAGTCTGAGGTGCAATGCCAAGATTTGGTACAAATAGCCTGGCTGCACCTCCTAGAAATCAGAATCTCCAGAACCGCTCCAGAGGTAACATCTCCAGTCATCTCCTGCTACCTGCTATACCTCTACACTATGATGAAACTATGCTAGACAGGCATAGGATTCCATCATTAGTGGCCAGAGGGTATCTTCAACAAGACATCCACCAGAGGGTAAAGTTATTCATTATTACATTATTCCTCTAAGCAGCAGGTCAGGAGCTAGGTGTGGGAACCCACCTAGAACTATGCTGGACATTGTATTATTATTACCTCACAGGTGGAGTGGAACAGAACATTATACTCTATGAACTATTGTATATTTACTGTATGTACAAATTACCTACATACTAACTACTGTCTGATTGATATTTCTTACATGTTGCCTAAAGCTGAATAAACCAGTGATAACTGGAAATAACACTATTTATAAGAGCTTGTTGGATTTACACTATATACCACTAGTCATATGATATTTCTCATATGACAACTTGATCATGCACAATTACTAGTATGACAAAGTGGTGGAGAACACAGTTGTTAATATGCAGGTTATTTCCATATACAGTAAATATACAATAGTTTATAAAGTATAATGTTCTGTTCCACTCCACCTGTGAGGTAATAATAATGCAATGTCCAGCATAGTTCTAGGTGGGTTCCCACACCTAGCTCCTGACCTGCTGCTTAGAGGAATAATGTAATAATGAATAACTTTACCCTCTGGTGGATGTCTTGAGGAAGATACCCTCTGGCCACTAATGATGGAAACCAATGCCTGTCTAGCATAGTTTCACTATAGTGTAGAGGTATAGCAGGTAGCAGGAGATGACTGGAGATGTTACCTCTGGAGCGGTTCTGGAGATTCTGCCCTCTAGGAGGTGCAGCCAGGCTATTTGTACCAAATCTTGGCATTGCACCTCAGACTGACTGGGGCCAGTGCCATCTGCCTAACTCTGCAATTGTTTGAGGGGAGTCTTTCATGTGTCACTGGGTGCACAAAGGACCCCCATGGACGCCGCCATGGCCCCCATTGTCTTGGTCGGTTTTGCAACTTCAGACCCTCATATCTCAATCGTTTACGCCGCTATAACCGCCATTTTACGCATGCGCAGACTTGAATAAATAAAGTTGTCAACGCCTGCTTTCTGAGCGCTTAACTTGCGCTGGTTTGTCTGTAGTGCATTCGGAGGTTGAACCAGTCTTCATGGCGTAACTTCCTTAATAATAAGAGTTCCGCCTTGATCTTGGGCTCATTTTGACTGTCTAATTATGGGCTTTCCATAAATGCTTTGATATTTGACCTATGTTGCTCAGGAGCGACGCTAGAGCAACCGGAAAGTTATGGCGTCGTGCTTATGTAACCTATTGTTCAGTTGTTAGGGTGCTCAGACACTCATGACGGCGTCAGCGGTGCCTAGGCACCCGTGACGGCCGGTTGCATTCACTTACAAGTTATTATATTGTGCATTGAACCATGAGGTCGCACACTGAGACCCTTAAAAGCATTATATTATGCTGTGAACCATGAGGTCGGTTCACAGGTGATGTAACTTATGTATATTTGAATATAGCTGGTGTGCAGTGGAGCATGAACGCTCTTATATAAAGTTTGAGCGCTCTTATAGCTCTTATAACCAACCTATGTATTAATTTCTTATACCTTCTTTGATTAATACAATAATATGTCACAATCTATGGAATAATAAAACTCTGGATCCTATAGTCAAGGATCCAACGGTAGGAGCCACAGTCCACATAGGAACTACAACAGTGGATCCTACAACAACCAGGGTTACAACAACTCTGGATCCTATAGTCAAGGATCCAACGGTAGGAGCCACAGTCCACATAGGAACTACAACAGTGGATCCTACAACAACCAGGGTTCCAACAACTCTGGATCCTATAGTCAAGGATCCAACGCTAGAAGCCATAGTCCACATAGGAACTACAACAGTGGATCCTACAACAACAACGGTGCCTACAACAATCAGGGATCCAACAAATCCGGATCCTACAGCAACCAGGGTTCTAATAACTCTGGGCAATACAGCAACTCTGGTCATTATAACCAGGGTTTCAACTCACATCAGGAGGATCACAAACCTAACACAAGAGGTTACCAGGGGAACCAACACAGTAACCCCCAAACAATACCTCAAGTGATGGATCAACTCTCCAAGCTCCTGGTCGCAAGCATCGCAACCACCCCACAGAACCAGGAAAACTAGGATGTCACAGTGCCGATGGGCCAGTGCACTGTGACACCCCAAAAACAAACAATCAATCAGGATTAACAAAGATCCAACCAGAGACAATTGCTAGTGCCAATCTACCATCTAACAGACAGAGACGTCCATCAGTGATACACATCACCCCACCAGATTTATCATCTAAGGATACAGGTGAGAGTACCAAGCTTTCTATTGTACTTCTTCAAAATGGCTGTATCAATGCAAATCTATATGATGTTTCAGATGTACAATGTTTGGTTGATACAGGTGCTACTATCACCTGTGTCAGACAATCATTCCTCATGGATCTCCAAAAGAGATTCCATATCCAACTGAGGAAATCAAAAATCAACATCCATTTGGCAGATGGATCAGTGTGTCATGTTAGACATTCAGCTATGCTGAACTTTAGAATCCAAGGTGTAAGATTCCAATACCGATTTGCTGTAATACCCAACCTCACACAGCCCGTTGTTCTCGGCACAGATTTCTAAAGCACTACAAAATCTCAAATTGAATTCAATGTTGATCCTGAACAAATTCTCAAACCCATTAGGGCAGTGAGGGATTTTACCATCCCTCCATTTTCTGAACTTGCAGTATTGGGTAAAATCACTTCTACTCAATCACTGCAAGGGAAAACTGGAGTAGTAGATAACCTCCAAAGAAATAACAATGCCCCATATCTAGGTCAAAGGGCAGCAGTAACCCCCAGGGAAAATAACAAACACCCCCTAGTGTTACTCAACACCAGCAGGCGCCCACATAAAATCAAAAAGGGTGCCATCATAGCTCTATTTCAGGAAGTCAAGGAATCTGATTTAGAAAAACCTCAACAGGTGTCAGACACTACCCCACACGCTGATCAATCAATCTCAGCCATAAGGCCTGAGGATGTAACTCAATTCAGCGACACAGACTCAGAATGTGAGTCCACATATGCTGACCCTGAACCCAACTCAATCAGACTCTCTGAAATAGCTGCTATACATAGTGAGGCACATGACCTCAATTGGAAGAGAATGTTCCGCCAAAATCTGTGCTCACATCCAAAGATCAGCATGATAGATTAGAATCACTGCTGACCAAGTATGATGATATATTTGTAGGAAAAGATGGAGACATTGGTGCTACACACCTGTATACCCATTCAATACATGTAAAACCTGAGGCAGTACCATGTCATTTCCTACCATATAGACAAACACCAGAAAAACAGGCCGCAATAGGGGAAGAGTGTGAAAGGCTAGTACAACAGGGCATTCTGAGAGAATGTGCTGAGGGCCCCTGGGCTTCCAGATCCTTTTTAGTAAAAAAATCATCGGGAGGCCATAGGCTCGTCACAGATTTTCGTTATCTGAACCAAAACACGATAAATCAAGCCTTATCTACACCCCGAACCGATGACACTCTAGACATGATAGGGTCACTCAGACCAAGAGTATTCAGTAAGCTAGATGCCCAACAGGGATTTTTTCAAATTCCTATAAGACAGGAGGACCAGCATAAAACCGCATTCATAGCAAATGACAAAAAATATGTCTACGAAAGGATGCCGATGGGTTTAGCGACCGCACCTGCAGGATTCTGCCATCTAGTCACATTAATTCTGAACAAACTCAAACACAAATGTGCCCTACCATACCTAGATGTCATATTAGTATTATCACCATCAATCGAACAACACTTCCATGACCTGGAAGATGTGTTCAACAGCTTAAGAGTTGGTAAACTCAAACTGAAGAAATCAAAATGTAAATACTTCATAGACAGAATAGACTTCTTGGGAATGAGAGTCACACCCTTGGGACTGCAACCATCTCCCACAAAGGTGGAATCAATCAAAACCTTCCCAACACCAAAATCAGTAAAAAATGTCAGATCCTTCACAGGCCTATGCCAATACTTCAAAAAGTTTATCAAAGGTTATGCCCAAATTGCTAGACCATTGTATGATCTACAGACACATCTCAAAGCATTTGTCTGGACAGAGGATGCAGATAATGCTTTCAAAACATTAAAGCATGCCCTCTGTACCAATGCTCTTCTCAGATATCCAAACTATGAGAAAGAGTTTAGTTTGGCAACTGATGCTTCCAATGTGAGTTTAGGAGCTGTACTCTCACAGAGAGATAACGAAGGAGTGCTCAGACCAGTAGCCTTTGCAGGTAGAACCCTCTCCAAACATGAGAGAAATTACAATACCACAGAGAGAGAACTACTGGGAGTAGTGTATGGAGTATTACACTTCAGACACTATCTAGAAACTAGACACTTCCAATTATACACAGACCATGCAGCCCTAATCCCACTATTAACCAATACAGGACTCACACATAGATGGGCCAGATGGGCTCTAGACATACAGCAATTTTCATTCACCATCCAACACGTGAAAGGTGATGATAACACACCACCAGATGCTATGTCTAGAAGAGAATATCCAGATTCTGGACCCATGACTAACCCTCCACCCCCACCAAGGAGAGTTAGATCAGCCAGTAGAACCAAGTTTGCAAAAGTAACAAAGAAAGTACCATTCAGAAGGGATGATCCACCCAACACCATTGAAAGGCCATAGACACCCATTAGGGGTATCTTGAAGCAATCTACACACTATGTGTTTTGCCATTGTGAGAGAGAATACTCACAACTCTTTCCAGATAATGACTTCGAGCCTATCGAATTCTCATCACTCAATCAGATACTGAAGGCAACTCCTAAGGAGCCACCCTTCACCCCACCTGACTCAGATGATGAAGATTCAGAAGACACACTATATGCTATTACTCAAGCAACTTCCAAATCAGTCAGATCCTTTGAATCAATGAAGGGAGAGGAAACATCAAACCATTTGTGTCCTATTACCACACGCTCAAAGTCTAGAGAAATGATTCAGCAGGGCACACCAAAACCCCCCACACAATCACAAACTATTCTAAAAGGGGAAAAGGTCACAGGAAACAAACCCACCAAAACCCCACCTGCCTGGAAAAATGTCACAAAAGACACTGCACCAAATAAATCAAAGAACTCTGAGAGACAGAAGAATGACAAAAAGCAAATTGTGCCTTTAAAGAAAAAGGTTGCCACTCCCATCAAGGCGAGAATAGGCCCTCCAAAGGAGCCTACACACCAAAACAAGAGTGACACACCCCAACAAAAGGCACAAGATAGGCCAATAGTCGATGAAAAAGAAAAAGAAAGAGACAGAATAAAACAACATGTGCTAGATATAAATCAATTACTGGATCAGATTCCCGACACATCCATCTCAGGTACAAACCTTGGCTTGGAACAAAGGAAGGACAAGGAACTTTTCCCCATCATACAATATCTTGAGGATGGGACCTTGCCTGCACCAAAAGCACAAGGAAATAGAATCATCAACCAAGGCCAGACATACACCTTGGTAAATGGTACATTAGTCCATATATGCCCCATAAATTGGAGAAAAACCAATACTGTACCACTTCAAATTGTTATACCACAGCAATGGGTAACAAGTACACTACAGTATTTCCATGACTCACCTACTGGTGGCCATCTTGGTTCAAGTAGGATGCTGTCAGCACTCCGACCTAGGGTATATTGGAAGTCTATGCTAGCAGACACAACAAAATATGTTTCCACCTGCCACACATGCCTCACAGCAAAAAGGCAAGTACACTCACACAAAACACCAATGACAGTGAGAGAGTACATGGCTTTACCAATGAAGTTCCTAAACCTCGACGCAGTGGGACCACTTCCCACAACGGCTAGGGGGAACAAACATATACAAGTCTGCATAGATTATGCTACCAGATATGCAACAGCTTGGGCTACTACTGACTTAAAAGCTGAAACAACAGCAGCAGAGTTCTACAAGAATATAATTTGTCATCATGGAACACCAGCCACTCTTCAAACAGACAATGGAACATGTTATACAGGTGCAAAAGGGCTGGTGGTTTAGAAAATTAGCAATAGTCTACATGTTTGACCTTGCGGTCTCCTCCTGGTGGAGAACATCCTACTAAGATCCCAAATTACACAGCCTCTCATAAAAATTTAGCTGGCAACATTACTAAAGACAATCACACACACAGTAAATCCCACTCCACCCACCCAGTGACCTTGACACCATGTTCAATAAGGTCACCAGTGAGATCTCCCCACATACCAGTGAGATCTCCCACATACCAGTGAGGTCTCCCACACGTCAGTGAGGTCTCCCACAAGTCAGTGAGGTCTCCCACACGTCAGTAAGGTCTCCCACATGTCAGTGAGGTCTCCCACACGTCAGTGAGATCTCCCACACTTCAATGAGATCTCCCACACGACAGTGAGATCTCCCCACATATCAGTGAGATCTCCCACATATCAGTGAGATCTCCCACATACCAGTGAGATCTCCCTCACATCAATGAGATCTCCCACACGACAGTGAGATCTCCCACATATCAGTGAGATCTCCCACATACCAGTGAGATCTCCCACACATCAATGAGATCTCCCACACAACACTGAGATCTCCCACATATCAGTGAGATCTCCCACATATCAACGAGATCTCCCACACATCAATGATGTCTCCCACACGTCAGTGAGGTCTCCCACACGTCAGTGAGGTCCCACACGTCAGTGAGGTCTCCCACACGCCAGTGAGGTCTTCCAAACGTCAGTGAGGTCTCCCACACGTCAGTGAGGTCTCCCACATGTCTGTAAGGTCTCCCACACGTCAGTGAGGTCTCCCAAACATCAGTGAGGTCTCCTAAAATGTCAGTGAGGTCTCCCATACGTCAGTGAGGTCTCCCACACGTCAGTGAGATCTCCCACACGTCAGTGAGGTCTCCCACACGTCAGAGAGGTCTCCCACACATCAGGGAGGTCTCCCAAATGACATTCTCAATGTGATCTCCAACATGTCAGTGATACCTACAACACACCAGTGATCCCACACCTTCCACCATGGCCGACGCTGATGAAGGTCCTCAACCCAATCAGGCAGCTGAGAAGATAAGGGCCTATGAGAAGACCATCCAAGATGCAGTTACTGCCCTAGAAGCAAACAAAGCCCAACATGATGCTCATGCCTTTGCCTCAAAGGAGAGGGAGAGGATCCTCAACCAACAATTGGCAGAGAGGAATGCGGCTAGACACCAAGCAGAAGGCCATGGAAGACCAGCGGAAGGCCCTAGAGAGACAACAACAACAGATAGCAGATCTCATGAAGATGGTATCATCCCAGACCTCACAGCCTCCCACACCCACCACCACACCTATTGTCACACCATCTGCCTCTGGATCCAAGGAGGATGTCATGATCTCCATGATGTCTAACTTGACCAGGATCCTAGAGAGACAACAACACGACGACAGGAAGATCAGACAACACGAGGTAACCAAACCCAAAACTTTTTCTCACCCATCACCACTCATGTCAACAGCACTATTTATTGATCACAAATTCCCAGAGTATCTGAAGGACAGGTACAAATTAACAGACAGTGACACCATGGTAACATATTTACCCAAGTACCTTGAAGGACAAGCATTGGCTTGGTTTGAAACCTTCAAGGAAAGTGCCACACCTGATAAGTTGACATGGTCCAATGTAGTACATGAACTAAAAGAGTATTTTGCTACTCAAGACAATATTATCTCCAGGACTGCACTCCGTGCACAAGAGATAGATGAACCTGTATCTGATTATTCAATGTATCTCAGAAAAGCCTGTAATGCCCAATGCCTAAAGGACGACACCTTATTTAAAACATTCATCCAAGGCATGAGGCCCTGGATCTCTGTAGCTCTTGAAAACAAGAAAATAGACTCTTTTAACCAAGCCCTAGACCTAGCCTTAGAGGTTGAGACCCAAGAAAGATCTAGGAAAACAAGGGATGCAGAGTCTAACCCACAGCCTACTAAGAAAAAGGTCCAGGAAATCACCACTCGTTCAGATGAAGATGTTTACCTAATGTCTAGTGCCCATGTAAGGCAACAGGAAGCTAAGGCTATATCCAAAGACCCTACCGGTAGATATAGAGGAAATAACTATGACCCCAACTACCACTCCAGTAGAGGTAGATGTAGAGGGGGTAACAGCAACAACCGGGGGGGGGGGGTCACAACAGTAGAAAAGACAACAACTCTGGATCCTATAGTCAAGGATCCAACGGTAGGAGCCATAGTCCACATAGAAACTACAACAGTGGATCCTACAATAACAACAATGGTGCCTACAACAAACAGGGATCCAACAACTCTGGATCCTACAGCAACCAGGGTTCAAATAACTCTGGGCAATACAGCAACTCTGGTCAATATAACCAGGGTTCCAATTCACATCAGGAGGATCACAAACCCAACACAAAAAAGGTTACCAGGGGAACCAACACAGTAACCCCCAAATACCACCTCACGTGATGGATCAAATCTCCAAGCTCCTGGTTGCAAGCATCGCAACCGCCCCACAGAACTAGGAAAACTAGGATGTCACAGTGCCAATGGGCCATTGCACTGTGACACCCCAAATACAAACAATCAATCAGGATTAACAAAGATCCAACCAGAGACAATTGCTAGTGCCAATATACCATCTAACAGACAGAGACGTCCATCAGTGATACACATCACCCCACCAGATTCATCATCAAAGGATACAGGTGAGAGTACCAAGCTTTCTATTGTACTTCTTCAAAATGGCTGTATCAATGCAAATCTGTATGATGTTTCAGATGTACAATGTTTGGTTGATACAGGTGCTACTATCACCTGCGTCAGACAATCATTCCTCATGGATCTCCAAAAGAGATTCCATATCCAACTGAGGAAATCAAAAATCAACATCCATTTGGCAGATGGATCGGTGTGTCATGTTAGACATTCAGCTATGCTGAACTTTAGAATCCAAGGTGTCAGATTCCAATACCGATTTGCTGTAATACCCAACCTCACACAGCCCGTTGTTCTCGGCACAGATTTCTTAAGCACTACAAAATCTCAAATTGAATTCAATGTTGATCCTGAACAAATACTCAAACCCATTAGGGCAGTGAGGGATTTTACCATCCCTCCATTCTCGCAGTATTGGGTAAAGTCACATCTACTCAATCGCTGCAAGGCAAAACTGGAGTAGTAGATAACCTCCAAAGAAATAACAATGCCCCATATCTAGTTCAAAGGGCAGCAGTAACCCCCAGGGAAAATAACAAACATCCCCTAGTGTTACTTAACACCAGCAGGCGCCCACATAAAATCAAAAAGGGTGCCATCATAGCTCTATTTCAGGAAGTCAAGGAATCTGATTTAGAAAAACCCCAACAGGTGTCAGACACTACCCCACACGCTGATCAATCCATCTCAGCCATACGGCCTAAGGATGTAACTCAATTCAGTGACACAGACTCAGACTGTGAGTCCACATATGCTGACCCTGAACCCAACTCAATCAGACTCTCTGAAATAGCGGCTATACATAGTGAGGCACATGACCTCGAGCCAGAATTGGAAGAGAATGTTCCACCAAAATCTGTGCTCACATCAAAAGATCAGCATGATAGGTTAGAATCACTGCTGACCAAATATGATGATATATTTGTAGGAAAAGATGGAGACATTGGTGCTACACACCTGTATACCCACTCAGTACATGTAAAACCTGAGGCAGTACCATGTCATTTCCTACCATATAGACAAACACCAGAAAAACAGGCCGCAATAGGGGAAGAATGTGAAAGGCTAGTACAACAGGGCATTCTGAGAGAATGTGCTGAGGGCCCCTGGGCTTCCAGATCCTTTTTAGTACAAAAATCATCGGGAGGCCATAGGCTCGTCACAGATTTTCGTTATTTAAACTAAAACACGATAAATCAAGCCTTATCTACACCCCGGGCCGATAACACTCTAGACATGATAGGGTCACTCAGACCAAGAGTATTCAGTAAGCTAGATGCCCAACAGGGATTTTTTCAAATTCCTATAAGACAGGAGGACCAGCATAAAACGGCATTCATAGCAAATGACAAAAAATATATCTACGAAAGGATGCCGATGGGTTTAGAGACCGCCCCTGCGGGATTTTGCCATCTAGTCACATTGATTCTGAATAAACTCAAATACAAATGTGCCCTACCATACCTAGATGACATATTAGTATTATCACCATCAATCGAACAACACTTCCATGACCTGGAAGATGTGTTAAACAGCTTAAGAGTTGGTAAACTCAAACTGAAGAAATCAAAATGTGAATACTTCATAGACAGAATAGACTTCTTGGGAATGAGAGTCACACCCATGGGACTGCAACCATCCCCCACAAAGGTGGAATCAATCAAAACCTTCCCAACACCAAAATCAGTCAAAAATGTCAGATCCTTCACAGGCCTATGCCAATACTTCAAAAAGCTTATCAAAGGTTATGCCTTAATTGCTAGACCATTGTATGATCTACAGACACATCTCAAAGCATTTGTCTGGACAGAAGATGCAGATAATGCTTTCAAAACATTAAAGCATGCCCTCTGTACCAATGCTCTTCTCAGATATCCAAACTATGAGAAAGAGTTCAGTTTGGCAACTGATGCTTCCAATGTGAGTTTAGGAGCTGTACTCTCACAGAGAGATAATGAAGGAGTGCTCAGACCAGTAGCCTTTGCAGGTAGAACCCTCTCCAAACATGAGAGAAATTACAATACCACAGAGAGAGAACTACTGGGAGTAGTGTACGGAGTATTACACTTCAGACACTACCTAGATACTAGACACTTCCAATTATACACAGACCATGCAGCCCTAATCCCACTATTGACCAATACAGGACTCACACATAGATGGGCCAGATGGGCTCTAGACATACAGCAATTTTCATTCACCATCCAACACGTGAAAGGTGATGATAACACACCACCAGATGCTATGTCTAGAAGAGAATACCCAGATTCTAGACCCATGACTAACCCTCCACCCCCACCAAGGAGAGTTAGAGCAGCCAGTAGAACCAAGTTTGCAAAAGTAACAAAGAAAGTACCATTCAAAAGGGATGATCCACCCAACACCATTGAAAGGCCAGAGACACCCATTAGGGGTATCTTGAAGCAATCTACACACTATGTGTTTTGCCATTGTGAGAGAGAATACTCACAACTCCTTCCAGATAATGACTTCGAGCCTATTGAGTTCTCATCACTCAACCAGATGCTGAAGGCAACTCCTAAGGAGCCACCCTTTACCCCACCTGACTCAGATGATGAAGATTCAGAAGACACATTATATGCTATTACTCAAGCAACTTCCAAATCAGTCAGATTCTTTGAATCAATGCAGGGAGAGGAAACATCAAACCATTTGTGTCCTGTGACCACACGCTCAAAGACTAGAGAAATGATTTAGGAGGGCACACCAAAACCCCCCACACAATCACAAACTATTCTAAATGAGAAAAAGGTCACAGGAAACAAACCTACCAAAATCCCACCTGCCAGGAAAAATGTCACAAAAGACGCTGCATCTACTAAATCAAAGAACTCTGAGACAAAGAAGAATGACAAAAAGCAAATTGTGCCTTTAAAGAAAAAGGTTGCCACTCCCATCAAGGCGAGAATAGGCCCTCCAAAGGAGCCTACACACCAAAACAAGAGTGACACACCCCAACAAAAGGCACAAGATAGGCCAATAGTCGATGAAAAAGAAAAAGAAAGAGACAGAATAAAACAACATGTGCTAGATATAAATCAATTACTGGATCAGATTCCCGACACATCCATCTTAGGTACAAACCTTGGCTTGGAACAAAGGAAGGACAAGGAACTATTGCCCCTCATACAATATCTTGAGGATGGGACCTTGCCTGCACCAAAAGCACAAGGAAATAGAATCATCAACCAAGGCCAGACATACACCTTGGTAAATGGTACATTAGTCCATATATGCCCCATAAATTGGAGAAAAACCAATACTGTACCACTTCAAATTGTTATACCACAGCAATGGGTAACAAGTACACTACAGTATTTCCATGACTCACCTACTGGTGGCCATCTTGGCTCAAGTAGGATGCTGTCAGCACTCCGACCTAGGGTATATTGGAAGTCTATGCTAGCAGACACAACAAAATATGTTTCCACCTGCCACACATGCCTCACAGCAAAAAGGCAAGTACACTCACACAAAACACCAATGACAGTGAGAGAGTACATGGCTTCACCAATGAAGTTCCTAAACCTCGACGCGGTGGGACCACTTCCCACAACTGCCAGGGGAAACAAACATATACAAGTCTGCATATATTATGCTTCCAGATATGCAACAGCTTGGGCTACTACTGACTTAAAAGCTGAAACAACAGCAGCAGAGTTCTAGAAGAATATATTTTGTCATCATGGAACACCAGCCACTCTTCAAACAGACAATTGAACATGTTATACAGGTGCAAAGTTCACAAAGTTAACTAAACACCTCAAGATCAAACATAAATTCTCCTCACCATACAGGCCACAATCAAATGGGCTTGTAGAGAGATTCAATGCTAGCATTGGCACACCCCTTAGATCATTCTGCTCAAAGCACCAAAACAATTGAGATTCATTTATTGAACCCATAACCTTTGCATTAAATAACACAGAATCCCAAACCACAGGATTCACCCCTTTCTTCCTACTCCATGGAAGAAACCCAGCCACCCCAATGGACTTAGGGCTGGGAATACAGGAAGACATATCCACCGTAGCAGACCATGTAGCTAACATGATAACAAATCAAGATACCTCTAGGAGGAAAGCTATAGAAAGGGTCGCCTAGCTGCAAAAGGAAAGAAAGGATAAATATTATAAGAAACTTACACCACAGGAAATCAAGGTCACCGACATGGTGTACCTAAACATACCAAGAATCCTGACCAACACAGAGTGTAAGAAGCTTCAACCCCTTTTTATGGGACCATATGTTGTAGTAGATAGACCTAGTTTGACAAGTGCCAAACTCAAAAACTTGGACACCAATCTATTGGTGGCCAGACCTGTGCACATAGACAGACTGAAAAAGGTTGTGGCTGTCAGGAACAATGAATTTGCACACAGACTTATTCCACATGAAGCCAAATACTACAACAAAATTGTAAGGAACAAAAATGATATCACCCTTACAAGAGAAACCACAGGTATAGGCCCTATCAAGCCTAGGCCTGCACACCACATGCTAAGAAAAACATCTAGATGTGGTGCAGTTTCAAGAAATTAGAAACATATTGAGATACCTAAAGAACATAAGATTTTCAAAATGTATTACAAATTCTCTTCGTCCACACATAGGCATGTGTGACTGATAATGAATTACTTATATATATATAAAGCCAATCAAATTTGTAAACATATCAGTAGGTTATTGCCACTGAATGGTCAAAGACTGGGACCCTCCAAGTAAAGCAGACATGAAGTCTAAGAAGAGTAAGAGTGACATAATGAAGTGTCTAAAGCCTAATCCCCACATGAAAGAGCGTGCTATGCCAACACAGCAGTCTATAGAGATCAATTGACCTTATAAGCTACCCTCAGACAACTGTCTAGACGGTCATGAATTGCTGTCCTGGATGACAGGAGGAGCTAATTACCAGTACACAGACTACACAATAGACCCCACAGTTAGCAGACACTGGAGATTAATGCATTATCTCCAGAGAAACAATACCAGGCCCACAATGGATGTGGGTAGGGTAGGCTACATAAGAAGCACTGTGGACCATAGCCCACCATCAGTCTTCATCCAGCTGCAGTCTGGAACACAAGTCTACAGGACCCCACTTGGGAATTAGCCAGCCCACTTCTCCATTAGGAGAGACTGCACTAGGATAAAGAACACACCTACTTCACCTTCAACCTGACCTTACCATTTATTGGTCAATCTCTATAGACTCACCGGACATATTGCCAAGACAGCTCAATCTTGCAAAGGTACAGTTTGAACCACTTCATTTAAAGTGTTACACCATACACTTAGACTTTACCAGCACCAAATTACTACAAATTTGACAAGACTTTAAACAGAAAATTTGCTTTACACAAGCACCATGGGAAGACTGAGAGTTGCACCCATACTGCTAACTATGCTGTTATTATATATTATAGAACCACTTACTGCAGGTTATACACCTGTGGTGAGACAAAACATAGGAGTAGTATTCAAACCTAGCCCTCAACCATTGGTCAATGGACATACAACCACAACACTGTTGTTAGCTATCCCCTACAAGATACCTCCGGCACCCGTTACCCAAGGATCCATAAGGGATAGAATACTCCAATTGACCACTCCTACTCTACAAGATCATACCTCTGGTCAAATTATCCAACAAGCCAAGGAGCTTGACACCTTGCTGGAAATTGCAGACAAGGAGATAAATGAAACATTAGCCTCCATCAAATTGTTCTTATCCAACCCCATAAACACATTGGACAAGGCCAAAAGAGAGGCCATACTGGGTTTTCTAGCACCCCTGTTTCGCGGTGTGCTAGGTCTAGCCACAGTAGAAGATGTAAACCAAGTAATGGGACAGCTCAAGAACATAGATGAAATACTAAGAAAACAAGATCAGGAAGCAGCAAGTCTCATCGAAAAGGTCACAGACAGACAAGATAAGTTTGTTAAAGCATATATCCAAGATAAGAAGGTACTGGACAGCACAATCAACACCATAGGTGACACTGTCAACCTATGGGCCTCTAACATGTCCAGGTCACTTGACTCATATTCAAGGCACAAGAAAACTCAAAGGGAAAAAATGCAAGTATTAAATGATGCATTAATCATCATAGCAGCAAGAATGAATACAGTTCAATCACTGCAAAGAACAAATGCAGCCCTGAGGATGCTATCATCAGGAATCCTGACCCCTGATATAGTACCACCCTCAGACCTTGCTAGATACTTAATTGACATTAATAACAAACTTAGGATTACACACCCTGGAGCACAAGTCACAATTAATGACTTAGATTTCTATTATTCACAGAAGCTGACCTCATACACTTACTCAGCTCACCATATATATATTCATCTGGACATCATAATTCAATCTACCACCTCTACCTTCAAACTGTACCAAATGATTACATCACCCATGCCTATAGACACACAGGAGACCCCCACCAGAGGAGTCACCAAATTGCAAACCACAACTGAGTTTCTAGCAGTATCTTACGACGAATCATTATTCATCGAGTTGGACTCAGCAGATATGCAGGCATGTGAAGGTACTACAGTAAAGGTATGCAGAGATGTAAATGGTAGAATTCATAAACACAGGCCTACATGCCCTGTAGCCATTTTCACTAACCAGGCTCAACAGATTAAGGAACATTGCAAGTTTACAGTTTCACCACTGCAAGCACCTCCCACCCATGCTATTTCCATTTCTGAAGATGAGTATCTGGTCACTACTAATGAAGCCCATTACTTTATCAACTGCCATGGTAAAACGTCTGAAACTCGAAATGCCCAATCCTACTCAATCATAGGTGTACCCTGTGGGTGCACAATCAGTGTAGGAGAATTTTCTCTTCCGAACACAAGGTTGCCCTGTAACTCAACCTTATCATTTCATTACATTCTTAAGACAATTAATTTACCATTCATGGCAGCACTTAACCAAATTTCTGAAACTAAACCAGATGAAAGAGAGAATCTTCCAAATTTCCCAGTAGTAAACCTTTCTAGAACCTTAGACAAACTACAGGAAAATCCAATCATGGATGATATTACTCAACTAAATCTAGAGCCCTTTGCCAGAACATTATTAAATGATGCCTCCAACCTTGATAAGTAATGGAAACAAGCTACGTAGAATCACACCTACGTCGAGTGACAGAGCATCCAATCTTCCAAAGCTTAGGACTCATCTTAGGGATATCAGCTCACGTTTTTATAGTATACATACTCCTCAAACTATACAGACTAGGAGGGACTGTAGCCTACCTGCCTACAGCCAAAGCATTCAGACTAGTCACCGAGCTGCCCATACACAAATTGCTCCCAGATAAGAATCCTACCAAATTTACCCCTACAGAGGAAACGCACACCCCTTTCCTCACAATTCAGGAAACCCACACCCTGATAATTGCTATATTATTCACCCTGACCATCTACTCAGCCTACAGAATAATGAAGTACCTTAAGAAATTTGCACAGACACACTGTGGCAAGAAAAATGTGGCCAAGCGCACAAATCCCACAATATATTTTAAAATATATTGTGGAGACTCAAACTTCGCGCTACCCTTAAGGCCAATACCACATGAATTTGATGAGATTAAATCAGCAGCTGCCCCGACCTATAAGGATATAGTGGTTAAAACCTTCCCACTAACTAAGGCTATATTTACCTGGAATGGACCAGCAGTTATAACAACACAGAGAGGAGAATTTGCTTATCACCTCCCTCAGGTGATACACCTACCTTGGGGCACTAGGTTCAGTACCATACCAGCCCTTAAAAACAAAGGACTGTACTACTCCATGCTTCTCCAGAATGATTGTGGCACCAGCCCGGTGACCATGACAGCACTGGAAAATACAACAGATATAATTATTGACGAACACCAGGAGGAGACCGCAAGGTCAAACATGCAGACTATTGCTAATTTTCTAAACCACCAGCCCTCCCCGGTGACTGTGGAAACAGCCTAGACTGCCCACAGCCTAGACTGCCCCCAGTCCACCACCAGGAGATACTGAGATGACACATCTCACACGTGACACACACCTCCACTGTCAATAAAATTATCAAAGTATTGAAAAAATTGATTTAGAAAAAAATATATACACAGCCACTTGTTGATGTATAATATGAAAATCTATGGTATTCTCACAAAATCGATGATTAATGCGCACATACACGTGCAAATTGCAAAATTGCAAATTGTAAATTGTACAAATCTAACATTAATATACATGAATGCAGGTAGATAACTAAGATAGTTTTTGTACCCACTAGCACTTGTATACTATACCAAGGTTTACTTAAAGTAACACACTTTAGGTATCCAAGAAATTGTTGGAAAAATGAATTGAGAAAAAAAAAATGTTGAGAAAAAAATTGTTGACATGAAAAATGTTTACTTAAGATACTGACGAAATAATCTATTCAGGGACACATACTCAAAAAGGCTAGGGAAAAGTCAATTAAAAGCAGCGGCCCACTGACGAAATTGCCAATTAATACACCCATATGTGGACAGATGAGGGGAAAGGGTCCTCCGAGGTGAAATGTGACATTTAAAATTGAAGTTATCAGCTTTAAAATGAGGTATCATCCTTGCATAAAGCCCTTTTGGTCTTGGAGATATTGCTTCACTAAAATGGAATGACATAACTGTATCAATTTAGGCAATAAGCTGTATTATTCATTGTTTGCATTGAATTTGACATCTAATTAGCATAATGATTTAAATAATCAATAAAAAATGAACAAACATTTTCATACTTTTGGGCACAGTTTTGGATCTAGAAATGGTATCTATATGCTTTTTTCAGCATATGAATCATGATCATTATATCGATTGACATTATTTTTTTTCTATTCGGAACATTTGTTTTGGTTGCCATGGTAACACATTTACCTGAGAACCCCTATTTTAGCCTCTTTTTGGAATCAAAACGTTCCATTAACATTCCAAATAGACAGGAAGTGCCAGAAAAAAGAACATTTTTGAGAAAACCATCTTTTTCTATGTAAAAAAGTACATAATAGTAATTTTTGGCCTATTTTTCACAATTATGGTTGTTGTAGCTCCCCCAGTTCCCAAACACAGTACTAAAAATCCCGCAGGGAGGGCCCTTTCCCCTCATCTGCCCACATATAGCAAATTACCGAGTAACTCAGAGACAAACGAGCCTTTGTACATGAAGTACTTTGTTTTTCCGGTCCTCGGAAAAATTTGTCTCAAATCCCAAAAATTGTATTTTGTATACCGAAATTATACATTTGTACTCAACTGCACACTAAAATTGGATGTTTGCACACCAAATTGTACATTTGAACCCAATTACACACTAAATTGTATGTTTGCACACTAGATTGTACGTTTGTACCCAATTTGCACACTAAATTGTACGCTTGCACACTAGATTGTACATTTGTACCCAATTTGCACACTAAAATGTATGTTGCACACTAGATTGTACGTTTGTACCCAATTTGCAAATGAAATTGTATATTTGCATACTAAAAATTGTCATTTCAACGCAATTACACGCAAAATTGTATATTAGCAAACTAAGATTGCCAATTGAACGCAATTACACGCGAGATTGTATATTTGCACACTAAAATTGTCATTTATGCTCAATTTGCACACTAAATTGAACATTTAATGCCAAAATTGCATTCCAAAAATTATATGATATTTG
This sequence comes from Acholoe squamosa, assembly GCA_949317995.1. Classification (NCBI taxonomy): domain Eukaryota; kingdom Metazoa; phylum Annelida; class Polychaeta; order Phyllodocida; family Polynoidae; genus Acholoe; species Acholoe squamosa. The sequence goes on from OX439041.1 coordinate 3,147,787, forward strand.
CCAAATTGTATGTTGTACATAAAATTGGAAATTTGTACCCAAAATTGAAAATACATAAGCAAATACACCCATGTATGGTAAAATATAGAATTACGGAAATGTACTTGTACCCAGAGGAAAAATTGTTTGTATATACTGACAAAGCTCTACCACAAAAATTGTATTTGAAGCACTCCCCATTACTTCAAATCCTCTTACAAACAGTATATAACTTCAAATAAGGTAAAAATATATATTGTACATTCCCTCTGCGAAATGACGGAGTTTCGCATTTTTTCGGGGGAGACGGAGTATTCTATCATATACCATTTTATTATTCCATAAATTGTAACATATTATTGTATTAATCAAAGAAGGTATAAGAAATTAATACATAGGTTGGTTATAAGAGCTATAAGAGCGCTCAAACTTTATATAAGAGCGTTCATGCTCCACTGCACACCAGCTATATCAAATATACACAAGTTACATCACCCAGTGCACAATATAATAACTTGTAAGTGAATGCAAACGGCCGTTAGGGGTGCCTGGGCACCGCTGACGCCGTCATGGGTGTCTGAGCACCCAAACACTGAACAATAGATAACATAAGTCACGACGCCATAACCTTCTGGTCGCTCTAGCGTCGCTCCTGAGGTCAAATATCAAAGCATTTATTGGAAAGCCCATAATTAGACAGTCAGAATGAGCCCAAGAACAAGGCGGAACTCCTATTATTAAGGAAGTTACGCTATGTAGACTAATTCAACCTCCGAATGCACTACAGACAAACCAGCGAAAGTTAAGCGCCTAGAAAGCGGGCGTTAACAACTTCACATATTCAAGTCCGCGCATGCGCAAAATGGCGGTTATAGCAGCGTAAACTTCCTAGATATGAGGGTCTGAAGTTACAGAACCGACCAGGACAATGGGGGACATAGCGGCGTCCATGGGGGTCCTTTGTGCACCCTGTGACACATGAAAGACCCCCCTCAAACAATTGCAGAGTTAGGCAGATGCCACAGGCCCCAGTCAGTCTGAGGTGCAATGCCAAGATTTGGTACAAATAGCCTGGCTGCACCTCCTAGAAATCAGAATCTCCAGAACCGCTCCAGAGGTAACATCTCCAGTCATCTCCTGCTACCTGCTATACCTCTACACTATGGTGAAACTATGCTAGACAGGCATAGGATTCAATCATTAGTGGCCAGAGGGTATCTTCTACAAGACATCCACCAGAGGGTAAAGTTATTCATTATTACATTATTCCTCTAAGCAGCAGGTCAGGAGCTAGGTGTGGGAACCCACCTAGAACTATGCTGGACATTGTATTATTATTACCTCACAGGTGGAGTGGAACAGAACATTATACTCTATGAACTATTGTATATTTACTGTATGTGGAAATTACCTACATACTAACTACTGTGTGATTGATATTTCTTACATGTTGCCTAAAGCTGAATAAACCAGTGATAACTGGAAATAACGCTATTTATAAGAGCTTGTTGGATTTACACTATATACCACTAGTCATATGATATTTCTCATATGACAACTTGATCATGCACAATTACTAGTATGACATAGTTGCCCAGGAGAATGGCAATGGATCATTAGTGCTCCAAACCCATTCGAACTCCCAAGATGCTGAATCTGCATCTTGGAGAGATCCCGAACCCCACTATAATGATAGTGAGGAAAATCTACCAGACTCTGTACGACGTGAACAGTCCATACAGAGACAGGGTAACTTAATAGGCCAACAATCACTTGTTGACGAGTTGAGTAATTCCATGTTCGAAGTTGGTGGTAGTACTAATCCAGAAATTCCGGCACCAATGCCAAAAAGGGTAACATTTGGAGAACTACCTTATAGATTACCCAGACCCGGACTACCAATATTAGACTTTAGCGCTATAGACAGCGACTTAACCTATGCGGTACCGGAAGGCGAGAAATTTAAATGACTGGATGTCCTGTTGTTAAATGAAACCTATGTAACTTTGAACGAGAACCTAAATACCTTGGTCAAAGCTAAAGATGAAGTATTCCATGAAAAACTTCAGCTGGAAGAGGACCTGACTGGCATGCGAAAAGAATTCGAAGCCAGAAGGAGTGAGTACATAAAGGAATTAGAAAATGAAGAAATAAAACTTCAAGAAATGAGAAAGTCATTCAACAAAGAATATGACAATAGACACATCCGTATCCGAACATACATAGATACGAACGATCAACTAAGTCTTGATAAGGCAAAATACGAATCCGAAATATGCCATTATCAGAGCGAGTTAGAGAAATTGAAACTTCAGTGCAGTAAACGAGCTGAAGACAATGAAACCATCCGGGTATGCATTATAGCTTACAATAAAGAACTGGAGGAAGATAGACAGAAACTCACGGATGAGCTTCAGGAATTGCAGACTACTGCAATAACCCTAGACAAATACGTAGAAGCCGCCCAATTGACTATAGGTACTATAGATCCAGCTGTGGTGTCTACAATGTTGGCGAAAACATCCAAAGATGCAACTCCAATTAGATACAACCCATTCGTTGACGACGGGGCTGATAAGAATGTAGTATCCGGAATCTATAAGAAACCGGATAATACCGCAGGTAATGGAAACGCACCTACACCAGCAACTCCTGTGCTGGATTTAATAGGTCCGGCACCGCCAATACCAGATTTGAGTCATAAAATTAAAGCGACTCACGATAGTGCTATTGGTGCTAACAATAATACACCCGTAGCACAACCGAGAGCACCGGGACCACCGAGACATATGTTAATGTCATACTAGTAATTATGCATGATCAAGTTGTCATATGAGAGATATCATATGACTAGTGATGTATGGAGTAAATATATCAAGCTCTCATAAATAGTGTTATTTCCAGTGGTACAAACGTACACTCTAGTGTGCAAACATACAATTTTAGTGTGCGAAATAGCAATTTAGTTTGCAAATTGGGTACAAACGTACAGTCTAGTGTGCAAACATACAATTTTAGTGTGCAAATTGGGTACAAACGTACAATCTAGTGTCCAAACATACAATTTTAGTCTGCAAATTGAGTACAACGTATGATCTAATATACACTATACAATTTTTGGGATTTGAGACAAATTTTTCCGAGGACCGGAAAAACAAAGTACTTTATGTACAATAGGCTCGTTTGTCTCTGATTTACTCTGTGATTTTGCTATATGGGTGTACTAATTGGCAATTTCGGCAGTGGCCCGCTGCTTTTAATTGACTTCCCTAGCCTTTTTGAGTATGTGTCCCTGAAAGAGATTATTTGGTGAGTATCTTAAGTAAACATTTTCCATGTCAACAATTTCTTCTCAACATTTTTTTTTTTTTTTTTTCAATTCATTTTTCCAACAATTTCTTGAAAACCTAAAGTGTGTTACCTTAAGTAAACCTTGGTATAGTATACAAGTGCTAGTGGGTACAAGAACTGTCTTAGTTATCTACCTGCATTCATGTATATCAATGTTAGATTTGTACAATTTACGATTTGTTATTTTGCAATTTGCGCGTGTATGCGCGCATTAATCATCGATTTTGTGAGAATACCATAGATTTTCATATTATACATCAACAAGTGGCTGTGTATATATTTTTTTCTAAATCAATTTTTTCAATTCTTTGATAATTTTATTGACAGTGGAGGTGTGTGTCACGTGTGAGATGTGTCATCTCAGTATCTCCTGGTGGTGGACTGGGGGGCAGTCTAGGCTGTGGGCAGTCTAGGCTGTTTCCACAGTCACCGGGGAGGGCTGGTGGTTTAGAAAATTAGCAATAGTCTGCATGTTTGACCTTGCGGTCTCCTCCTGGTGTTCGTCAATAATTATATCTGTTGTATTTTCCAGTGCTGTCATGGTCACCGGGCTGGTGCCACAATCATTCTGGGGAAGCATGGAGTAGTACAGTCCTTTGTTTTTAAGGGCTGGTATGGAACTGAACCTAGTGCGCCAAGGTAGGTGTATCACCTGAGGGAGGTGATAAGCAAATTCTCCTCTCTGTGTTGTTATAACTGCTGGTCCATTCCAGGTAAATATAGCCTTAGGTAGTGGGAAGGTTTTAACCACTATATCCTTATAGGTAGGGGCAGCTGCTGATTTAATCTCATCAAATTCATGTGGTATTGGCCTCAAGGGTAGCACAAAGTTTGAGTCTCCACAATATATTTTAAAATATATTGTGGGGTCTGTGCGCTTGGCCACATTTTTCTTGCCACAGTGTGTCTGTGCAAATTTCTTAAGGTACTTCATTATTCTGTAGGCTGAGTAGATGGTCAGGGTGAATAATATACCAATTATCAGGGTGTGGGTTTCCTGAATTGTGAGGAAAGGGGTGTGGGTTTCATCTGTAGGGGTAAATGTGGTAGGATTCTTATCTGGGAGCAATTTGTGTAGGGGCAGCTTGGTGACTAGTCTAAATGCTTTGGCTGTAGGCAGGTAGGCTACAGTCCCTCCTAGTCTGTACAGTTTGAGTAGTATGTATACTATAAAAATGTGAGCTGATATCCCTAGGATGAGTCCTAAGCTTTGGAAGATTGGATGCTCTGTAACTCGACATAGGTGCGATTCTACGTAGCGTGTTTCCATTGCCTTATCAAGGTTGGAGGCATCTTTTAATAATGTTTTGGCAAAGGGCTCTAGATTTAGTTGAGTAATATCATCCATGATTGGATTTTCCTGTAGTTTGTCTAAGGTTCTAGAAAGGTTTACTACTGGGAAATTTGGAAGATTCTCTCTTTCATCTGGTTTAGTTTCAGAAATTTGGTTGAGTGCTGCCATAAATGGTAAATTAATTGTCTTGAGAATGTAATGAAATGATAGGGTTGAGTTACAGGGCAACCTTGTGTTTGGAAGAGAAAATTCTCCTACACTGATTGTGCACCCACAGGGTACACCTATGATTGAGTAGGACTGGGCTTTTCGAGTTTCAGACGTTTTACCATGGCAGTTGATAAAGTAATGGGGTTCATTAGTAGTGACCAGATACTCATCTTCAGAAATGGAAATAGCATGGGTGGTAGGTGCTTGCAGTGGTGAAACTGTAACCTTGCAATGTTCCTTAATCTGTTGAGCCTGGTTAATAAAAATGGCTACAGGGCATGTAGGCCTGTGTTTATAAATTCTACCATTTACATCTCTGCATACCTTTACTGTAGTACCTTCACATGCCTGCATATCTGCTGAGTCCAATTCGATGAATAATGATTCGTCGTAAGATACTGCTAGAAACTCAGTTGTGGTTTGCAATTTGGTGACTCCTCTGGTGGGGGTCTCCTGTGTGTCTATAGGCATGGGTGATGTAATCATTTGGTACAGTTTGAAGGTAGAGGTGGTAGATTGAATTATAATGTCCAGATGAATATATATATGGTGAGCTGAGTAAGTGTATGAGGTCAGCTTCTGTGAATAATAGAAATCTAAGTCATTAATTGTGACTTGTGCTCCAGGGTGTGTAATCCTAAGTTTGTTATTAATGTCAATTAAGTATCTAGCAAGGTCTGAGGGTGGTACTATATCAGGGGTCAGGATTCCTGATGATAGCATCCTCAGGGCTGCATTTGTTCTTTGCAGTGATTGAACTGTATTCATTCTTGCTGCTATGATGATTAATGCATCATTTAATACTTGCATTTTTTCCCTTTGAGTTTTCTCGTGCCTTGAATATGAGTCAAGTGACCTGGACATGTTAGAGGCCCATAGGTTGACGGTGTCACCTATGGTGTTGATTGTGCTGTCCAGTACCTTCTTATCTTGGATGTATGCTTCAACAAACTTATCTTGTCTGTCTGTGATCTTTTCAATGAGACTAGCTGCTTCCTGATCTTGTTTAGCAAATTTCCTTAGTATTTCATCTATGTTCTTGAGCTGTCCCATTACTTGGTTTACATCTTCTACTGTGGGTAGACCTAGCACACCGTGAAACAGGGGTGCTAGAAAACCCAGTATGGCCTCTCTTTTGGCCTTGTCCAATGTGTTTATGGGGTAGGATAAGAAAAATTTGATGGAGGCTAATGTTTCATTTATCTCCTTGTCTGCAATTTCCAGCAAGGTGTCAAGCTCCTTGGCTTGTTGGATAATTTGACCAGAGGTATGATCTTATAGAGTAGGAGTGGTCAATTGGAGTATTCTATCCCTTATGGATACTTGGGTAATGGGTGCCCGAGGTATCTTGTAGGGGATAGCTAACAACAGTGTTGGGGTTGTATGTCCATTGACCAATGGTTGAGGGCTAGGTTTGAATACTACTCCTATGTTTTGTCTCACCACAGGTGTGTAACCTGCAGTAAGTGGTTCTATAATATATAGTAACAGCATAGTTAGCAGTATGGGTGCAACTCTCGGTCTTCCCATGGTGCTTGTGTAAAGCAAGTTTGCTGTTTAAAGTCTTGTCAAATTTGTAGTAATTTGGTGCTGGTAAAGTTTAAGTGTATGGTGTAACACTTTAAATGAAGTGGTTCAAACTGTACCTTTGCAAGATTGAGCTGTCTTGGCAATATGTCCGGTGAGTCTATAGAGATTGACCAGTAAATGGTAAGATCAGGTTGAAGGTGAAGTAGGTGTGTTCTTTATCCTAGTGCAGTCTCTCCTAATGGAGAAGTGGGCTGGCTAATTCCCAAGTGGGGTCCTGTAGACTTGTGTTCCAGACTGCAGCTGGATGAAGACTGATGGTGGGCTATGGTCCACAGTGCTTCTTATGTAGCCTACCCTACCCACATCCATTGTGGGCCTGGTATTGTTTCTCTGGAGACAATGCATTAATCTCCAGTGTCTGCTAACTGTGGGGTCTATTGTGTAGTCTGTGTACTGGTAATTAGCTCCTCCTGTCATCCAGGACAGCCATTCATGACCGTCTAGACAGTTGTCTGAGGGTAGCTTATAAGGTTGTAATGTATGACCGTTGGTGGTTCGGAAAGGATCACAAATACAAGGGAATTTGGTTTCGAAAGGCAACAAGTTTTTATTCAGTATCCTAAGTTACAGGAAGCTAAGTAGATTCCGTGTGGTAAATAGACTGTTCGGAAAGCTCGGATTTACAACTACCAGGTAAGGTCTTGGAGTCAGTGAAGTTCAGATGGTATCCCTGGAGAATCCGGTAGGATTCTCCCCTTCCTAGGTTCCGACCCGACTATTATATAGCCACAGGGGTTGGGTGGCGACCTCTCGTGTTTAACCCCCGCAGCCCGGAGGGTGGTGCTGCCACCGCCCGCCAGGCGTACCAGGCTCTCAACCCGGAAGGTCGCTCCGTTCAGAACCTAGGCAACCCGTAAGCCATAAACACTACTACTAAACCGTGCCCCTACACTACCCCCACCAAGACTATAACAAGGTGATACACAAAGGGTAGAAACTAAGTTATAGTATTTACAAATATAATATAAAGGGTGCACGGTTGGCTTACAGGTTGTCTGACTCTACATTAAAGTATAAACATGAAAATATGATGAGTATTGATATGGTTATATAAACACATTTACACCATAGTATGTACGTTATCAGTGTAATAAATACATCTAATCAGATGTTTTGCTTCAGTGTTATTATTTACACAGTACATATAGAGTTTAAGGTGTTACCCATCGTAGTTTATACAGTAAGAAACGGAAGACTTAATACAGATGCTTCCGTATATACCATGTTAACCTGGAGTGTCTATTTGACTATCCGAACTAAATTAATGAGTCGATACCATGTTTCTAGTGTTGAAACTTTACGGAATGGTATAAATAACATATAACCCGGAATGGAAGAAATATTAGCTATGAACCTGATATCTATAATACAGATTCTAAATAGGATACGTGTGTTATACGAGAAACCTAGGAAACCTTGGTAAGTATGATATATGAATAATAGTAATAGTATTTTAAATAGTTTATATATTTACAGCACCGGAAAACACATATACAACTTTGAACACGTAGTGGTGATAACGATCTGGTCTTAACAATTGCCAGATATATGTAATTTAATTAAATAGTAACCTACCAGTGTAGTAGGAAACTGTACAGATATGTAGAATTAAGTAGTAACGTAGTGTTCATATCACCCTTGGAGTTTTCCGTCTGCATGGCTGTCCCATCGTCTCGATATAGTTGTATAACGGTACTAGCCCAGGGCCTCTCGGGACCTTTCAGAGTCTGAGTACGGGAACGTCCATCTCCTAGGTTCTGGAACGTCCATTCCGGTCGTGTAAACCTGTCTCATAATGGAGTCCATGTATCGTAATCGTGTGCTGCCACTCCTCGTATCCATTCCGGGTGTCAGCACTCATCATACCATTCAGATTCATGTTAAAACATATTACGAACAAAATTCTACCGATTAATCTTAAACTTATTGGCTTCCGGAATCTTTGGGTTTTTCTGGTTCTAACCCATACAGAGCAATCTGTTCGTCAATCATATCTTTGGCCTCACGACGAGTGCCATCCCAATCAGAGAGTCTCTTTCCGAAAGCTTCAAAGAATTTCTGATTCAGGAAGTCCACTTCACTCCTGGCCTTAGCGACCTCAACGGTCCAGAACTCGGATGCTTTCTTCTGATGTGCCTCCTGGGCTTCCAACACTTTCATCTTCTCACTATGTTCCAAATCACGTTCTGACTCGATCCGACTTATTTCCAGGGATTGGACAGATTCAGTCAGATGCATTACCGAGCCTACGACATTTTGTAAGTATTCTACAGACATGGCATGATGGCGTTTCTGCCAGTCAATCATACAGCTCTTTTGAATCTGAAAGCTTTCCGGAGAGATATTCACAATGTCATAGTTAATAGGGTCCTGAATATACGAACTCCGCGTGGGTAGTGGTTCGCGTTCAGAATAGTCTGAGGATCCAGAGTGTTTCTGACGTCTGGGATTCTCAGACAGGCTTCCGGATGGCATTGAAGAGGTTGTCACATCTCCCTGGGGGGTGGAGATTGTGACTCCCCTGCCATTTCCTACTTGTGGCGGGGCTGGGTTGGCCCAATTTCCGACTGTACGTCTTCCGGATGATGCAGACTTGGGTGTTCCCCTTCCGACACCAGTGGGCCGTTCCCTACCCCGTTGGTTGAGGGTCTGGCTTTCAGGTCCGGCTGGTCCCATTTCCGGAAAGTCCTTATCTCGGTCCTTATTCATATCAAACACCGGTGGGGCAGCGCCTCTCAATGAAGACAGAGGAGACGATGCTTCCAGACTACGATCCCTACGATCAGGTGCCGGGCGTTGGATCCCACGGAATGAGATCTTACCCGGCTGCGGCTTCATACGCTTTGCGGACGTGGCCTTATTGGAGTCCCGATAGGCGCTGTCGCCCCGGTACTCCCTCATTTCTCCAAACTGTTCATTGGTAATTCTTAACCTTCCCGGAGTGTAGTTTAGTTGAAACGCCACCTCTAGTTTGGATTTGACGTGCGTTTCAACTTCGCACAATTTACTGACTTTTGAATTCAGACTCCGGAAGTTGGTTTTCTTCCAGGCGTCCCACTTATCAATCAGAAGTTTGTGCAGATCTAAGGCTGCTTTCAGAGCTGATTTCACACCGACCTGGTGTTCATCCTTCAGATGTCGGACCAGCTCGCCCTTTCGGAATGTGGTCAGTCCCGAACAGATGGCGCTGTTCCTTCCCTTGTTCATATAACACATATACACCGGGTGATGGTGCATATGCTCCTCAACAATGTGACGGATGAATCTCATATGGGTGCTGAACTTTTCGGGTTCATCGCTACCCCTAGCACAGATAATAAACGGACAGGTTGTGTTATTGTCCTTATCCCAACTATCGATAGCCCACTTGATCTTACAGTAGGCATCGAAATCGTAATACTCCTTATTTCGGTTGTAGATAGTCTGCTCGACCCAATTCACATAGAAGTAGTTCGGATTCCGGTCCTGACGAGTGTACCTCATCCACTCTTCATCATCCTGCTCCCCATCCATGTTAATCAACGGAGGGCAGCTGTAGTACCGAGTATTTCTCTTACACTCCTCCAGACATCATATGCGTGAATCCACTCCTGATGTTGTTCCAGATTTTCTTTTCGTCCACAGAGGGAGCCTCCTCGTCATCGTACAATTTGGGATGGTCTATGTCCGTAGACCAATCCCAAGTCGCTGACTCTGCGGTCTCCTGTGAGCCGGAAGCCACAGGTTTCGGGACCGCAGTGGTCTTCGGAATGGCCCCAGTTGGCTTCGGACTTGTGGCTGCCGGGACCTGAGTTGTCTCGGCTCCGGCTTCCTCTTCCTCTGCCTTCTTATCCATCTTCTCTTTCTTCTTAAGCTTCTCCCTCTCCTCTTTCTCCTTTTTCTTAAGCATGGCTTTCGCCTTCTTACTTAGACTCTGCTTCCAACCTTCTTTTTCCTTAACAGTGCCCTTCGTACTTACTCGGGCCTGCATCCGGGATTTGGCGTCTTCTACTGACGCACTCAGCCCGGTACTTATTTCAGCCAATTGTTCTCTTTGTTTTCTTAATACTTCTTCTTGTTGCTCAAGCTTCTCCTCGGCTTCTGATTGCATTCTTACGACTTCTTTCTCCATCCGGCTGTCCTCAGCTCGCAGCTCGGATTCAGAAAGAGTGTCAGATGAGACGGAGGATTTCCTGGGGGTAGACTTAGTAGCAGCCATTCCCACAGCTTCACCTCCATCATCGATGTCCATTTGGTCCGATCCTGAATCAATCTTAACAGGGCTCGGTGGGTTCCGTGATGGCTGCATCCCGTACCAGAACAGGGATGCATGCTTCTCAACGGTGGCTTCCGGGTGCTCCCGGCTCCACTTGTCCTTAACGTATGCCACCGTACGGTAGAACTCTTAGTTCACACTCATACCGGTGGCAAAGTCCATATAGTTAAGTAACCATATGTCGGAATCGACAGATCTTCGGGGATAGCCTTCTTAATCAAGTTCCTCCACATCTCAGGAATCTTTTCCGGTTTTGATGTTTTCAGATTCCAGATAGAGTCTTTCTCAAGGTAGATCGTATCGCCATTCGGCCACACGATGCTTCCCAACGAATAGTTAATCTTACCATGACTTTCCGGGGGGTCCATCATGGCTTCGGTTGATTCTGAATGTACGGATTTTGCTGGGGAGGGGGGTGGAGGCATCTCCGTAGTTCCCACTCCACTAGTGTTCAGATCCAGACGTACAAGCGTGTTTGCTGCTTCCAAATCTTCCAAAGCGGCCTCTTCTTCGGGATGAATGGGGCTCATTCCCGAACAGTCCTCCATATCCACCTCCATACTAGATTCGGACAACATCTTTTCCGCCATTTAGACGGGGTTCCGATGCACCAAGTTAGCCTAGTAGTACTTCAACGTACTCCTCGACTTTGTAATCTTAGTTAGTGTTCGTATTTATCAGAGTTTAGCGCTTATAGCAGGGAAAAAGCTACCGAGCAAAATCAAGCACGTCAAGTTTCCTCTTCGTGGTCGCTTGATTAAACAAGATGGCGTCAATTCGCGCGAGAAACCCCGAACCCGTTAATTGGGTCACGCGGCACCACGTGCTTTCCACGCATCTGAAAACAAAACGGTCTGTCAGAGCTTGTATTGTCTTCCCGGCTCGATATCATCTGGAGTACCCATGGAGAATACATATAGCATTATGCTGATACGCCGGATCAATCCGTCCATTACCCACTGGAACCTCGAGGAGCCGACAACAGAGCAGGTTAGAGCGGTTTCATTACACACTGACGAGCATCCCGAAGGTGCTGTCAACATAGTTGACACCACGCTCTGTCATAACAAGTAACGACACAAACATTCAAAAGACACACACAAAAACAGGACAATACATCGTTGTGTTTCAAGATTCAATACTTATTAGAATCTACCGTTGGGCTCATTTAGGTAATACCGCTTCTCTGTGCAATCCTAGCACTACGGCGAACGCCCTCCTTAATAGTTCTATTTTTAGCATTGGGGGACTCCGCTCCATTCCCGAGATCTTAGCTATCCTTTGGGTTCCCGGTCCGCTTCGTCCACCCAACTCCTGCCGAGACTTTTTTATCCTTAACATCGCTCTCATTTGATTCGGTTTGATTCTTCTTACGTCTCCTTTGTTTTCGGGTGCCGAGCATCGGCATCCTTTTAGGTTTCTTCTTAATTCGTTTTTCTTCATTTACAGGTTTTTCCAGATCTTCATCCCGATCCCCTGTACCAGGACCTCTGCTTAGTTCAGGTAAGTCGACAACTTCTGGTAATTCCATAACATTCGGACCTAACCCATACATCTCTTCAGCTAACTCCCTACCTCGGTGCGGCCTTAGTACTTCGACATGACATCGTCGTACGTTCCCGTACAGATCTTTTATAAAGCAGGTCGTTTCCGAAATTATCTGAGTTATGATGTGTGGGCCATCCCAGCTCGACACCACTTTCAATTTATCAAGGGGTTTATAGAATCTGAGGACCCTATCTCCCACCCTGAAAAATCTAGGTTTCAGTCCAGTGTCGTAGCCCACTTTCTGCCATTTCGCCGATTTCCCTAGCTGATTCCGAACTAGTTGATAGGCTTTCTTAAAGTTATCCCGTAAGGATTCCACAAACATAATCGAACACGGGGTTTCAGGACTTATTCCGATTACCCCAAATACTAAATCCGCTGGCATTATGATGTCTTCACCATAAACCAACATATTCGGAGTACAATTAGTAGAGGCATGCACTGTGCTGTTGTATGCATGCACTACGAAATCGCATTGGATGTCCCAATCGTCCTGATGCTTATTCACTAGTGGTTTCAGAACTTGTAGTAGGGTTCTATTGAACCGTTCTACTAAGCCGTCCGATTGGGGCCGGTACGGATTAGTGCGCGTCTTGCAGATAGCTAAGTACTTGCACATTTCCTGGAATAATTCTGATTCAAACTCCCTTCCTTGGTCACTGTGGAGCATCAGGGGTACCCCATATTGCAACACCCAACCTCTTACGAATGCTTCTGCACAGGTGATGGCTTTGTGATCTTTCAGAGGGAAGACTTTCGTGTATTTCGTATAGTAATCGCAAACAACCATCATGCAAGTGTTATCCCTAGGGGTTGTATTAAACCCACTAATGATGTCAATCGCAATTCTGGCAAAGCGTACTCCGAACAATTCCTGAACCAATGGGTTCTTTCCTAATCCTTCTCCGGGCTTATTCTTACAACATTCAGGACAAGTGGCGATCCACCTTAGCAAATCTCCACTCATTCCCGGCCAGTAGTATCTCCGGGTGAGTCTTTCCAGAGATCTACTCTTTCCGAAATGACCACTTGTCAAGTGGCCATGGCAGTAATACATAATATCCCGACGCATAGCGTTCGGAATAACAATCTGAAGAATCTTTTTAGTTGGACTAATTTTCCACCTACATAAGATTCCATTTCTGACCTCTAGCTCAGCCCATTGGGCTAGAAGTCTTCTCATCTCCCTGTTCTCCATGCTGATAGCAGGACGGAGAGGTTTGATCCCTAACGGAACTGTTTCCAGGAGTTTCTTGGTAATGGGGTCCTTACCCTGGAACTCGCGAATGGCCTCTGGTGACCATTCTATTAAAGTTCCCGGATAGTCCCTGAGTGGCATATGCGCGGCAGCAATTACTGCGTTATGCTGCCCGCAATCACCACAACTCTCTCAACCACATTTCCGGATTGGCTTCCTAGATAGGGCGTCTGCATTGGTATGCTTCTTCCCGGACCTATGTTGGATCTGGCTGTGCTCCAACCCGAATTCCGAAAGGTGCGCCAACCATCTGCCTATCATCCCCTCGGCGTCCTTGAAATTAAGGAGCCATCGGAGAGAGGAATGGTCGGTTCTTAGTGTAAAATCGGATCCCCATTAAAAGTGTTTAAATTTCTTAGTGTACATCACCACAGCCAGAAGTTCCCTCTTAGTGGTGCAATAATTCCGTTGGGCTTTATTCAGAGTGTTGCTAGCAAATGCAATCGGGACTTCCACGCCGTCCTGGACCTGGGACAGTGCGGCCCCAATGCTATCATTACTAGCATCCGTATCCAATATGAAGTGACCTGAAGGGGTCGGGTATTTCAGTACTGGTGTATCCGTAAATAGGGCTTTTAGTTTCCTAAAAGACTCCTCCTGCTCATTCCCCCATGGGAATGGTTCCCTAGCTCTCCCAGGTGTCCAATGGGCGATGCTTTGCATAGGAAAACTTACTCGAGAGTATCCCGGAATGAAGTCTCTGTAGTAACTACAGAACCCCAGGAAAGATCGTACCTGCTTAGCAGTTCTTGGTCTCTCCCAGTCCCAAACACTCTCTACTTTTTCCGGATCAGCTTTAATCCCATCGGTGGATATAATCCTACCCAGGTAAGTGATTGATTTCTGAAATAATCTACATTTCTTAGGTTTCAGACGTAATCCATTGGATACTATCCTCTTGATCACTTCTTCTAGATTATTCAAGCATTCACGGAATGTCTTTCCGAAGACAATTACATTGTCCAGGTATACTAGACATTTCTTCCATAACAGATCACTCAGGAGAGTCTCCATCATGGCTTCGAAGGTAGCAGGTGCATTACATAACCCGAAGGGCATAACCGTATATTCAAACAGGCCTAAGTGACTGGAAAATGCTGTTTTCTCCATGTCCTTGGTTTCCATTCCGATCTGCCAATACCCGGATTGGAGGTCCAGGGTGCAGAACCAATTGTTCCCTCCCAGGGCGTCTAATGTTTCGTCAACCCTGGGTAGAGGGAACGAGTTTTTCTTAGTTAGCCCATTGAGTTTTCGATAATCCACACAAAAGTGAATGCTTCCGTCTTTCTTAGTGGTCATGACTACTGGACTAGACCAGGGGCTGGTACTAGGCACAATCACTCCCTTTTCCAACTGATCTAGAATTTCCTTCTCACAAATGATTTTCTTCTTAAGAGGCAGTCGGCGGTACGGAATCTTGAAGGGCTCAGCCTCTCCAGTATTGATATGGTGCAGTACCTTATCATTCCGGCCCAAAGGACCACCGGCATAGCCAAAAGCATCCTCGTACTTCCGCATTAGATTCCGGACTTCCATCTTCTGATAGCTATCTTCCAGAGAGGATTCCTCTATTAGGTTATCCAGTTCCATGTTCATCTTTTCTTTTCCTACCAGTTTACATTCAGGTTCCCGAATGTCATTCCGTACCCCATTTACCAATGTCATGGACCCAAGCCTGGATCCCTTCTGTAGATAAATGGTTTTGTCTCCTCGGTTCATTACTGGTAGTATGCTCCAGAACGGGTTTCCTACCAGCGTGTCAACCGATTCCAACCCAATGCTGGCTAACTGAACCACATCTGGCTCAAATACGCCTTCCTGATCTTTCAGTTTTCTATCTGAAGTACAAAGGACATCACAGGAGACACCCGGGGGTATCTTTACCGTATCCACCACGCTAGCTACCGCGCTTATCTGTCTTAATTCACATTTCACGTGGATATCGTATGGGTACCGAATTCTCAACTTTCCTGTACACGGGTTCAATTCAGCCTCGAATAGGCTCGCAAAGTCCAGCCCAAGTATCCCATCATCATGCATATTGGCTATAGTGGGAGAGAGAACAAACTCTTTCCCGCTAATAGAGGCTTTCATAAATGTTCTACCAAGAACCTGCATACGGGTCCCATCGGCCGTACAAGCGTTTACCCCCTTTATGAGGTTCTCACTCTTGTCCGGCAAGAGGCTGTAGAATTTATTGGAGATCATCGAGTGGCTAGCACCCGTATCGACCAAAAATTCCCCAGTCCTACCCTGGGTCGTGACAGACACATACCATCTCCTACCTCCCAATGGGGAAGGGTTTCCGGTAAACCTATCAAAATCTTCCGAAATGCCGAGATCCAATCCATGGTCTTTCAGGTGCTCCAGACATGGATGGTTCGGGGTAAGGTGTGCCGCACATACACGTGTGAATGCCTCTATCCACCCTTCCTCTTCTCCAACGCGCGTACTTTCCCTTACTACTGACTTGGTACCCTCGCTTATGTTGGAGTCCCTGGCCATAGGAGGGGCGAGGTGATCAATCTCGGATCCCTCCTCCCCAGGCGTAATCATTTTGGATTCATCAGACGGTTATCGGGGACAGTACTCTGGCATACAACAAGTTTCTGGGTTGAGCAATCTGCCACATCCTCAACCCTCCTTAATTTTCCGAATTAGGTTCTACCTCTTCAACTGCCGACATATTCCGAGGGACCGGCTCAGCGGCCCGGCATTCATAGGCTACGTGACCCATTTTCTGACAGCGATAACATCTGATTCTGGACTTATCATATCTCGGCCTACTATACCGGTGCCTCTCAAGGTCCTCCCGGAAAGACTTCAGCATGCACTCCATCATACTTTTCATATCGAGGTTTCCGGATGGTTTAATCTTATCCTTCTTAACTATAGTTTCCTTGGGTTCGGAAACACTCTTATTGTGATTTTCGGGAACTCCCCGCCTTGGCTGTGTAGTCAAGGTCCTTCTGGGAATGAACTTCTTAGCATTCTTAGGGAACCTCAATGCTGAGATTGTTCCATCCTCTTCCTCATACTCTATTGTTTCATATTCTGTTTCAGCTTCCGAGACAGCGGCTGCTGCAGTAGGAACTACTGGTTTCAGATCAGGGGTCGCCACACTGGCGGTTTCCCGAGGGACAAATCCGGAAAGAAAAGTTTTCTTCTTATCCAAGTTAGCTATGGCATCACATAACGTTTTCATAGTCGCACCCGGGCCCCATGCTCGGTAAGCACAGTCCTGGTGATCCTTATCTCGTAATCCTCATGTGAGATCAACTCATCGCTTGCATAATCGTCATCCATCATAAGGTTAGGTCTAGCCTTCCGTAGCAGTATCTGAAGTTCTAATCCATAGACCTGAACCGACTCCCCCGGCTTCTGAATTCTCTTCCTATATTGAGTCATTGGATCTTCCGACACTATATTCCCTAGATAAGAACTACAAATCTCAACTAACTGAGTGTACGTTCCCTTATTCCTATACTGTTCTCTCCAATGATCGACTGCAATCCTACCCGGTCCCTTTTTCAGGCATCTGACCAATATGGGTAGCGACTCGTCTTCATCGTATCCATCTACCTCACGGTCATCCGTGAAGTCCGAAAACCAATCCCTTCATGGTTCTGGTCCATCGAAGGACTTAGTATCGATCTGACTCTTCTTAGCTGAGATCTCCCTACTTTTTAACCTAGTGCATTGCTCCAGGCTCCAACCTGACATTTTCTGATCCTTAGTCTTCTTACCACCCCCACCGGATCCATTGGGTCCCGGATCCCGGATGGCTGTTATTCGGACTATTCCAGAAGGTAAACCCATATCCGGTATTCATAACGGGTTGGGATCCTATGTCCCCAGGAGCTTGGGCACTGGTGTAGCAAGCCCTACCACGACACAGGGTGTCGTTATTATTCTGATCTGTGCTACACACCTGATTGTCCACCCTATAGGTCTGATCGTTCGGAATAGACTGACGGCTCCCCTGTAGTTGGCTAGGTATATTGACTGGTTCCCCAGCACCCTCTGGAGGGGTGTGGTCGAAATGACTCGGGGGCGGGGCTTGCTCCCTGGTGTCAATGTACTGATACTCACCATCGATGGTGAAAGTGGCATCTTTTTGACCTATGCTTAGCCGGACATTCTTATAATGGCCGGGAACATATCTGTCCCCCACGACATTCCGAGCGGCCTGGTCGTTCACAAAGGGGTCATACCCCTTCTTCAAAATAGGTTTTGGGGTAGAGGTGATCGGTGGGCCCTCCTTTCCGTCATCCCTTGGGATGCAACTGATGTCGGGGTCCTCCGAGGGTCCCCTATTCTCGATTACTTCCTCGAGATCTGGTTCTTCCTCCTCGGAATCCTCGGATCCCTCCTGCATCATCCGCAGCTTAGTTATTTCATATATGAGATCATCCCTCTCCTGATACAGTTCCCGATTTTTATCCTGAATGTCAGTGATCAACTGATCGTTTTCCTGAATATGTTTCTCCCGAAGGGCCACATGTTCCCTCTGCTGTTTCTCTATGATTTTCTGATTCTTCTCATAAATCTCATGTTGGGCCTCAATTTGGTTTTTCAAATCAGTAAGGCGCTTACCAGCGACATCCAGCCCCGTTCGGTATTGTTCCAAAGTCTCGTCCTGCTCTGAAGTCTTAGCTTCCAGGGTGGAGGTTGCCAGACTCAGTTGCAGTTCGACTTCTTCGACTTTCTTCCCGTACCTTTCATATTCAGCTTTCTTACCCTGAATCATAGCCTCGATCTCCCGGAGTCGAGTACGGTGGACATCCACCTCTCGTTCCAAGGTTTCCGTGGTTGGTTCTAACAGTCCCTTACTCTTGCGTAAGTCCCCAATTTCTTCTAGGAGGTCTTCAATCTCCCTTTTTAATTCTTTCACCTTACTCTGTTTCCGCTCAGTCTCTTTCTTCTGATATTCCAGCATCTTTTCACTCCTGGACTTTCCTGATCGCTCATCCGCTTCCATTCGGCATGAGCTGTCCTTTCTGATTCATACCTATTCCTCTCATCCCGGTACCTATCCACGGGTGCCCAACTCACAGGAGCCGGCTGACTAGACCAACCGGGATTGAAAACGGAGTCAGAAAGGGATGCCGAGTTTAAGTGATTCAAAAAAACTCCCTGGCCAGCCAAGGGCACCAAGTGAATCGAATCTCTCCCTCGTCCTCGCGGCTCAGTACCAGGGACTTGGGCCGAAATGATGGGACTACCAAGATCCCCATCTCTCAATAAACCCGACGATCTTATATTTGGCGCGGTTTGGTTAGCCGGCGCGATCGGATGGTCATCGGTTGTAGTGTCCAACCCTACCGTAGAAACCTCACTTCCGGAATCCAATGCCTCGGTCTCATTCCGGGATGGATCCCTATATTCCTGATAGGTTAGGCCCGGGGCGCCATGGCTTCCCGGGAGCTCACCTTCCGGACACTGATTCTCGTCTTGTTCAGACAGGGCTGCGCACTTCCGAGAACCAAATCCTGGTCATGGCACCAGTGTAATGTATGACCGTTGGTGGTTCGGAAAGGATCACGAATACAAGGGAATTTGGTTTCGAAAGGCAACAAGTTTTTATTCAGTATCCTAAGTTACAGGAAGCTAAGTAGATTCCGTGTGGTAAATAGACTGTTCGGAAAGCTCGGATTTACGACTACCAGGGAAGGTCTCGGAGTCAGTAAAGTTCAGATGGTATCCCTGGAGAATCCGGTAGGATTCTCCCCTTCCTAGGTTCCGACCCAACTATTATATAGCCACAGGGGTTGGGTGGCGACCTCTCGTGTTTAACCCCCGCAGCCCGGAGGGTGGTGCTGCCACCGCCCGCCAGGCGTACCAGGCTCTCAACCCGGAAGGTCGCTCCGTTCAGAACCTAGGCAACCCGTAAGCCATAAACACTACTACTAAACCGTGCCCCTACAAGGTCAATTGATCTCTATAGACTGCTGTGTTGGCATAGCGCGCTCTTTCATGTGGGGATTAGGCTTTAGACACTCCATTGTGTTACCCTTACTCTTCTTAGACTTCATGTCTGCTTTACTTGGAGGGTCCCAGTCTTTGACCATTCAGTGGCAATAACCTACTGATATGTCTACAAATTTTATTGGCTTTATATATATAAGTAATTCATTATCAGTCACACATGCCTATGTGTGGATGAAGAGAATTTGTAATAAATTTTGAAAATCTTATGTTCTTTAGGTATCTCAATATGTTTCTAATTTCTTGAAACTGCACCACACCTAGATGTTTTTCTTAGTATGTGGTGTGCAGGCCTAGGCTTGATAGGGCCTATACCTGTAGTTTCTCTTGTAAGGGTGATATCATTTTTGTTCCTTACAATTTTGTTGTAGTATTTGGCTTCATGTGGAATAAGCCTGTGTGCAAATTCATTGTTCCTGACAGCCACAACCTTTTTCAGTGTGTCTATGTGCACCGGTCTGGCCACCAATAGATTGGTGTCCAAGTTTTTGAGTTTGGCACTTGTCAAACTAGGTCTATCTACTACAACATATGGTCCCATAAAAAGGGGTTGAAGCTTCTTACACTCTGTGTTGGTCAGGATTCTTGGTATGTTTAGGTACAGCATGTCGGTGACCTTGATTTCCTGTGGTGTAAGTTTCTTATCATATCTATCCTTTCTTTCCTTTTGTAGCTTGGCGACCCTTTCTATAGCTTTCCTCCTAGAGGTATCTTGATTTGTTATCATGTTAGCTACATGGTCTGCTACGGTGGATATGTCTTCCTGTATTCCCAGCCCTAAGTCCATTGGGGTGGCTGGGTTTCTTCCATGGAGTAGGAAGAAAGGGGTGAATCCTGTGGTTTGGGATTCTGTGTTATTTAATGCAAAGGTTATGGGTTCAATAAATGAATCCCAATTGTTTTGGTGCTTTGAGCAGAATGCTCTGAGCGCTGTGCCAATGCTAGCATTGAATCTCTCTACAAGCCCATTTGATTGTGGCCTGTATGGTGAGGAGAATTTATGTTTGATCTTGAGGTGTTTAGTTAACTTTGTGAACTTTGCACCTGTATAACATGTTCCATTGTCTGTTTGAAGAGTGGCTGGTGTTCCATGATGACAAATTATATTCTTGTAGAACTCTGCTGCTGTTGTTTCAGCCTTCAAGTCAGTAGTAGCCCAAGCTGTTGCATATCTGGTAGCATAATCTATGCAGACTTGTATATGTTTGTTTCCCCTGGCAGTTGTGGGAAGTGGTCCCACCGCGTCGAGGTTTAGGAACTTCATTGGTGAAGCCATGTACTCCCTCACTGTCATTGGTGTTTTGTGTGAGTGTACTTGCCTTTTTGCTGTGAGGCATGTGTGGCAGGTGGAAACATATTTTGTTGTGTCTGTTAGCATAGACTTCCAATATACCCTAGGTCGGAGTGCTGACAGCATCCTACTTGAACCAAGATGGCCGCCAGTAGGTGAGTCATGGAAATACTGTAGTGTACTTGTTACCCATTGCTGTGGTATAACAATTTGAAGTGGTACAGTATTGGTTTTTCTCCAATTTATGGGGCATATATGGACTAATGTACCATTTACCAAGGTGTATGTCTGGCATTGGTTGATGATTCTGTTTCCTTGTGCTTTTGGTGCAGGCAAGGTCCCATCCTCAAGATATTGTATGAGGGGCAATAGTTCCTTGTCCTTCCTTTGTTCCAAGCCAAGGTTTGTACCTGAGATGGATGTGTCGGGAATCTGATCCAGTAATTGATTTATATCTAGCACATGTTGTTTTATTCTGTCTCTTTCTTTTTCTTTTTCATCGACTATTGGCCTATCTTGTGCCTTTTGTTGGGGTGTGTCACTCTTGTTTTGGTGTGTAGGCTCCTTTGGAGGGCCTATTCTCGCCTTGGTGGGAGTGGCAACCTTTTTCTTTAAAGGCACAATTTGCTTTTTGTCATTCTTCTTTGTCTCGGAGTTCTTTGACTTAGTAGATGCAGTGTCTTTTGTGATATTTTTCCTGGCAGGTGGGGTTTTGGTAGGTTTGTTTCCTGTGACCTTTTTCTCATTTAGAATAGTTTGTGATTGTGTTGGGGGTTTTGGTGTGCCCTCCTGAATCATTTCTCTAGTCTTTGAGCGTGTGGTCATAGGACACAAATGGTTTGATGTTTCCTCTCCCTGCATTGATTCAAAGAATCTGACTGATTTGGAAGTTGCTTGAGTAATAGCATATAGTGTGTCTTCTGAATCTTCATCATCTGAGTCAGGTGGGGTGAAGGGTGGCTCCTTAGGAGTTGCCTTCAGCATCTGATTGAGTGATGAGAATTCAATAGGCTCGAAGTCATTCTCTGGAAAGAGTTGTGAGTATTCTCTCTCACAATGGCAAAACACATAGTGTGTAGATTGCTTCAAGATACCCCTAATGGGTGTCTCTGGCCTTTCAATGGTGTTGGGTGGATCATTCCTTTTGAATGGTACTTTCTTTGTTACTTTTGCAAACTTGGTTCTACTGGCTGCTCTAACTCTCCTTGGTGGGGGTGGAGGGTTAGTCATGGGTCCAGAGTCTGGGTATTCTCTTCTACACATAGCATCTGGTGGTGTGTTATCATCACCTTTCACGTGTTGGATGGTGAATGAAAATTGCTGTATGTCTAGAGCCCATCTCGCCCATCTATGTGTGAGTCCTGTATTGGTTAATAGTGGGATTAAGGCTGCATGGTCTGTGTATAATTGGAAGTGTCTAGTCTCTAGATAGTGTCTGAAGTGTAATACTCCATACACTACTCCCAGTAGTTCTCTCTCTGTGGTATTGTAATTTCTCTCATGTTTGGAGAGGGTTCTACCTGCAAAGGCTACTGGTCTGAGCACTCCTTCATTATCTCTCTGTGAGAGTACAGCTCCTAAACTCACATTGGAAGCATCAGTTGCCAAACTGAACTCTTTCTCATAGTTTGGATATCTGAGAAGATCATTGGTACAGAGGGCATGCTTTAATGTTTTGAAAGCATTATCTGCATCCTCTGTCCAGACAAATGCTTTGAGATGTGTCTGTAGATCATACAATGGTCTAGCAATTTGGGCATAACCTTTGATAAACTTTTTAAAGTATTGGCATAGGCCTGTGAAAGATCTGACATTTTTGACTGATTTTGGTGTTGGGAAGGTTTTGATTGATTCCACCTTTGTGGGAGATGGTTGCAGTCCCATGGGTGTGACTCTCATTCCCAAGAAGTCTATTCTGTCTATGAAGTATTCACATTTTGATTTCTTCAGTTTGAGTTTACCAACTCGTAAGCTGTTGAACACATCTTCCAGGTCATGGAAGTGTTGTTCGATTGATGGTGATAATACCAATATGTCATCTAGGTATGGTAGGGCACATTTGTATTTGAGTTTGTTCAGAATTAATGTGACTAGACGGCAAAATCCCGCAGGTGCGGTCGCTAAACCCATCGGCATCCTTTCGTAGACATATTTTTTGTCATTTGCTATGAATGCGGTTTTATGCTGGTCCTCCTGTCTTATAGGAATTTGAAAAAATCCCTGTTGGGCATCTAGCTTACTGAATACTCTTGGTCTGAGTGACCCTATCATGTCTAGAGTGTCATCGGCTCGGGGTGTAGATAAGGCTTGATTTATCGTGTTTTGGTTCAGATAACGAAAATCTGTGACGAGCCTATGGCGTCCCGATGATTTTTGTACTAAAAAGGATCTGGAAGCCCAGGGGCCCTCAGCACATTCTCTCAGAATGCCCTGTTGTACTAGCCTTTCACACTCTTCCCCTATTGGGGCCTGTTTTTCTGGTGTTTGTCTATATGGTAGGAAATGACATGGTACTGCCTCGGGTTTTACATGTATTGAGTGGGTATACAGGTGTGTAGCACCAATGTCTCCATCTTTTCCTACAAATATATCATCATACTTGGTCAGCAGTGATTCTAATCTATCATGCTGATCTTTGGATGTGAGCACAGATTTTGGTGGAACATTCTCTTCCAATTCTGGCTCGAGGTCATGTGCCTCACTATGTATAGCAGCTATTTCAGAGAGTCTGATTGAGTTGGGTTCAGGGTCAGCATATGTGGACTCACAGTCTGAGTCTGTGTCGCTGAATTGAGTTACATCCTCAGGCCGTATGGCTGAGATGGATTGATCAGCGTGTGGGGTAGTGTCTGACACCTGTTGAGGTTTTTCTAAATCAGATTCCTTGACTTCCTGAAATAGAGCTATGATGGCACCCTTTTTGATTTTATGTGGGTGCCTGCTGGTGTTGAGTAGCACTAGGGGATGTTTGTTATTTTCCCTGGGGGTTACTGCTGCCCTTTGAACTAGATATGGGGCATTGTTATTTCTTTGGAGGTTATCTACTACTCCAGTTTTCCCTTGCAGTGATTGAGTAGAAGTGATTTTACCCAATACTGCAAGTTCAGAGAATGGAGGGATGGTAAAATCCCTCACTGCCCTAATGGGTTTGAGAATTTGTTCAGGATCAACATTAAATTCAATTTGAGATTTTGTAGTGCCTAAGAAATCTGTGCCGAGAACAATGGGCTGTGTGAGGTTGGGTATTACAGCAAATTGGTATTGAAATCTGACACCTTGGATTCTAAAGTTCAGCATAGCTGAATGTCTAACATGACACACCGATCCATCTGCCAAATGGATGTTGATTTTAGATTTCCTCAGTTGGATATGGAATCTCTTTTGGAGGTCCATGAGGAATGATTGTCTGACACAGGTGATAGTAGCACCTGTATCAACCAAACATTGTACATCTGAAACATCATTGATACAGCCATTTTGAAGAAGTACAATAGAAAGCTTGGTACTCTCACCTGTATCCTTTGATGATGAATCTGGTGGGGTGATATGTATCACTGATGGACGTCTCTGTCTGTTAGATGGTAGATTGGCACTAGCAATTGTCTCTGGTTGGATCCTCGTTAATCCTGATTGATCGTTTGTTTTTGGGGTGTCACAGCGCACTGGCCCATCGGCACTGTGACATCCTAGTTTTCCTGGTTCTGTGGGGCGGTTGAGATGCTTGCCACCAGGAGCTTGGAGATTTGATCCATCACGTGGGGTGGTATTTGGGGGTTACTGTGTTGGTTCCCCTGGTAACCTCTTGTGTCAGGTTTGTAATCCTCCTGACGTGAGTTGGAACCCTGGTTATATTGACCAGAGTTGCTGTATTGACCAGAGTTGTTGGATCCCTGGTTGTTGTAGGCACCATTGTTGTTGTAGGATCCACTGTTGTAGTTCCTATGTGGACTATGGCTTCTACTGTTGGATCCTTGATTATAGGATCCAGAGTTGTTTGAACCCTGGCTGCTGTTGTAGGAACCATTGTTGTTGTAGGATCCAGAGTTGTAGTTCCTATGTGGACTATGGCTCCTACTATTGGATCCCTGATTATTATAGGATCTGCCAATACTTGGGGTTCTGTCTCTCCTATCACTGTATGAAGAGTTACCATTGTTGGAGTTGGAAGAGCTGTTGTCTTTCCTACTGTTGTGACCCCCCCGGTTGTTGCTGTTACCCCCTCTACCTGTACCTCTACTGGAGCGGTAGTTGGGGTCATAGTTATTTCCTCTATATCTACCGGTAGGGTCTTTGGATGTAGCCTTAGCTTCCTGTTGCCTTACATTGGCACTAGACATTAGGTTAACATCTTCATCTGAACTAGTGGTGATTTCCTGGACCTTTTTCTTAGTAGGCTGTGGGTTAGAATCTGCATATAATGTTCTCCTAGATCTTTCTTGGGTCTCAACCTCCAAGGCTAGGTCTAGGGCTTGGTCAAAAGAGTCTATTTTCTTGTTTTCAAGAGCTACAGAGATCCAGGGCCTCAAGCCTTGGGTGAATGTTTTAAATAAGGTGTCGTCCTTTAGGCATTGGGCATTACACGCTTTTCTGAGATACATTGCATAATCATATACAGGTTCATCTATCTCTTGTGCACGGAGTGCAGTCCTGGAGATAATATTGTCTTGAGTAGCAAAATACTCTTTTAGTTCATGTACTACATTGGACCATGTCAACTTATCAGGTGTGGCACTTTCCTTGAAGGTTTCAAACCAAGCCAATGCTTGTCCTTCAAGGTACTTGGGTAAATATGTTACCATGGTGTCACTGTCTGTTAATTTGTACCTGTCCTTCAGATACTCTGGGAATTTGTGATCAATAAATAGTGCTGTTGACATGAGTGGTGATGGGTGAGAAAAAGTTTTGGGTTTGGTTACCTCGTGTTGCCTGATCTTCCTGTCGTCGTGTTGTTGTCTGTCTAGGATCCTGGTCATGTTGGACATCATGGAGATCATGACATCCTCCTTGGATCCAGAGGCAGGTGGTGTGACAATAGGTGTGGTGGTGGGTGTGGGAGGCTGTGAGGTCTGGGATGATACCATCCTCATGAGATCTGATATCTGTTGTTGTGCCTGTTCTAGGGCCTTCCGATGGTCATCTAATTCCGCATTCCTTTGTGCCACCTGTTGACTGAGGATCCTCTCCCTTTCCTTTGAGGCAAGGGCATGAGCATCATGTTGGACTCTGTTTGCTTCTAGGGCAGTAACTGCATCTTGGATGGTCTTCTCATAGGCCCTTATCTTCTCAGCTGCCTGATTGGGTTGAGGACCTTCATCGGCGTCGGCCATGGTGGAAGGTGTGGGATCACTGGTGTGTTGTAGGTATCACTGACATGTTGGAGATCACACTGAGATTGTCATTGGGGAGACCTCACTGATGTTTGGGAGACCTTACTGATGTGTGGGAGACCTCACTGACGTGTGGGAAACCTCACTGACGTGTGGGAGACCTCACTGGCGTGTGGGAGACCTCACTGACGTCTGGGAGACCTCACTGACATCTGGGAGACCTCACTGACGTGTGGAAGACCTCACTGACGTGTGGGAGACCTCACTGACGTGTGGGAGACCTCACTGATGTGTGGGAGAACTCACTGATGTGTGGGAGACCTCACTGACGTGTGGGAGATCTAACTGACGTGTGGAAGATCTCATTGATGTGTGGGAGATCTCACTGGTATGTGGGAGATCTCACTGATATGTGGGAAATTTCACTGTCGTGTGGGAGATCTCATTGATGTGTGGGGGATCTCATTGATATGTGGGAGATCTCACTGGTATGTGGGGAGATCTCATTGATGTGTGGGAGATCTTATTGATGTGTGGGAGATCTCATTGATGTGTGGGGGATCTCATTGATATGTGAGAGATCTCACTGATATGTGGGGAGATCTCACTGTCGTGTGGGAGATCTCATTGATGTGTGGGAGATCTCGTTGATATGTGGGAGATCTCACTGATATGTGGGAGATCTCACTGTCGTGTGGGAGATCTCATTGATGTGTGGGAGATCTCACTGATGTGTGGGAGATCTCACTAACGTGTGGGAGACCTCACTGACGTGTGGGAGACCTCACTGACGTGCGGGAGATCTCACTGACGTGTGGGAGATCTCACTGATATATGGGGAGAACTCACTGGTATGTGGGAGATCTCACTGGTGACCTTTTTGAACATGGTGTCAAGGTCACTGGGCCGGTGGAGTGGGGTTTACTGTGTGTATGATTGTTTTTAGTAATGTTGCCAGCTTAATTTCTATGAGCCTGTGAAAAATGGGATCTTAGTAGGATGTTCTCCACCACTTTGTCATACTAGTAATTATGCATGATCAAGTTGTCATATGAGAGATATCATATGACTAGTGGTGTATGGAGTAAATACATCAAGCTCTCATAAATAGTGTAATTTCCAGTTATTACTGGTTTATTCAGCTTTAGGCAACATGTAAGAAATATCAATCACACAGTAGTTAGTATGTAGGTATTTTGCACATACAGTAAAGATACAATAGTTTATAAAGTATAATGTTCTGTTCCACTCCACCTGTGAGGTAATAATAATACAATGTCCAGCATAGTTCTAGGTGGGTTCAAACACCTAGCTCCTGACCTGCTGCTTAGAGGAATAATGTAATAATGAATAACTTTACCCTCTGGTGGATGTCTTGAGGAAGATAGCCTCTGGCCACTAATGATGGAAACCAATGCCTGTCTAGCATAGTTTCACCATAGTGCAGTGGTATAGCAGGTAGCAGGAGATGACTGGAGATGTTACCTCTGGAGTGGTTCTTGGTGTTCTGATTTCTAGGAGGTGCAGCCAGGCTATTTGTACCAAATCTTGGCATTGCACCTCAGACTGACTGGGGCCAGTGGCATCTGCCTAACTCTGCAATTGTTTGAGGGGGGTCTTTCATGTGTCACAGGGTGCACAAAGGACCCTCATGGACGCCGCTATGTCCCCCATTGTCCTGGTCGGTTCTGTAATTTCAGACCCTCATATCTCAAAAGTTTACGCTGCTATAACCGCCATTTTGCGCATGCGCGGACTTGAATATGCCAAATTACTAATGCCCGCTTGCCGGGTGTGTAACTCACGCTGGTTTGTCTGTAGCGCATTCGGAGGTCAAATCAGTCTCCATGGCGTAACTTCCTTAATAATAGGAGTTCCGCCTTGATCTTCGGCTCATATGACCGTCTAATTATGGGCTTTCCATAAATGCTTTGATATTTGACCTAGGTTGCTCACGAGCGACGCTAGAGCGACCTGTAAGCTATTGTTCAGTGTTTGGGTGCTCAGACACCCATGACGGCATCAGCGGTGCCCAGGCACCCCTAACGGCCGTTTGCATTCACTTACAAGTTATTATATAGTGCCCTGGGTGATGTAACTTGTGTATATTTCATATAGCTGGTGTGCAGTGGAGCATGAACGCTCTTATACAAAGTTTGAGCGCTCTTATAGCTCTTAGAACCAACCTATGTATTTATACAATACATTGTTTGATCAATACAATAATATAATAATATGTCACAATTTATGAGATAATAAAATGGTATATGATATTAACACCACCTTCATATTTCTCTCAACCCGGCCATAATACACCAGCAGGCCCGAGATTACCGAACCCATCTTCTGGTCAAGGTAATGGTCCTAATGATGGAAGTTTTCCCAGACCGAACCCGCCACAAGCCAATGTTAACGGCAGTACGTACCAACCAAGAACAACTTCCTATGGATATAGATATAATTATAATCCGGCAGGAAGTAGTAATTACCAAAATGGTAATAACTATAATCAGGGATGGAATCAAAATAATTCTTACCCGAGGTATGCATCTTCCGGAACAGCTGGAAATGCCGGTTATAGTGGTGGATGCCCTAGCGGTTCATCCGGACACTATCCTAACAACGGTCCACCAGGAGGAAATCCTCCAGGTGGCCCAGGAGGATCTGGATCCGGAGGATCAGGATCGGGAGGAGATGGCAGGAAGCCAAACAGAAGAACTTCCATGCCTGCAGGGATGCAAACCATCTTTGATAGAAGCCAATGTATTCAAAACCTTGGCATTGACTGCTACCGAAAGGGAGCAGATGGCATGGAAGTCATGAACTGGAGCATGTGAGAAGCAGATAGACTACGCTGATGTAATAATCCGGCACGTAGACAGGCACGGATACCCCCTCCATATGATTCCAATGATCCATGGAAGGATAGGTATCAAGCTTTTGTCGACGAAGTCAATTGTAGTGGCTGGACAAAAGAAGAAGCTCTGCCCTATTTGATATGTTGGTTGAATAAAGGTGGAAAAGTAGCCCTCAACCAATGGAGAGCAGCATACAGAATATACGGCACCTATGATCGATTGGTCGAATGTGCCGCATACCTATTCGGATCAATCATGAGAGAAGATCCATGGGTAAGCTTCAAGAAAAGGACACAGAAACCTAAAGAATCTCACAAGGTCTTTGGTTTGGAGCTACAGGACTTGCTATCAAAAGCGCGTCCAAATTGGGCTCATGACTATGACTGCTATCTACAGGAGTTGTTTATACAATTCTACAATGGATTGCGGGATCCAGATCACAAACAAGTAGTTTGGGATTCTTGGAAGGATGACACTTCCTTCAGTGACCTGTTCATATCAATCGATGGACATAATATGAAGAAACGATTGGTAGGTCTAGGACCTAACCCGGTAAGAGCAGCTCCGTTCCAATACGGAGGTACACCTGCTGCGATATATGAAACTTCCCAGTTAGCCCCGGTCGATTCACATGAGGCTGATGAGGAGGATGAATATGTCTCCAATGAAAACGGAGAATATATTGGATCAGTCCAGGTAGCTGGAAAGTATTACAGACAGAAGCGGTATAGGGAGGTACATTCGAGAGGGAGGGGAGGATCCGTTGCTGGTAAAACAGCTTCCGGACCGACTCAATCTAGCAATGTAACCTCTACGGCCAAGCCAACTGTGGCAGCCGCTGTTGCTCCGACTAATATGATGGAAACATTAATAGCCGGATTAACAGAAGCTCTGAAGAGACCAAGAGTTGATAAATCTCTAAGGAGATGTTTCAGATGCCAGAAACTGGGGCATTACGCTCCCGAATGTATGGCTGAGAAACCTGTCCCTCGTAGACAGGAGGGTGTCTCTGGAATAAGTACAGAGGAAAACTAAGGAGGGGTCTCCCGATGGGCAAAGAAGGGGATCCCAGTGACAAATCTTGCCATGATATCACCATCCGTGACGATAGTTCGCATGTAGTAGCAAACTCGCCTAGCACCGAGGTGGTTGTAGACACCCGGAAGGTTAGGGAAGCTGATATAACAGGTGCCACGGGAGCACAGGGGAAACCCAATATCAGTAACGAGGTAGGCGGCTATGAATTAGCCAGGGTTGGTAGTGCCCACCTGCCCCCGGGTCATCCTTGTCTGGAATACCTGAAAGGATGTGGATCGACTCCAGGTGTGAACAGTGACGTTCCGATCATCACGGACATGCCCTCTGTTCTAAACGGAAGGCGGTGGTATGTTTGCCTTACTGTTAACGGAAGATCTGCCGAATTTCTCATGGATACGGGAGCTAGCCACTCCTGTATCTCCAAGAGGTTCTATGATCTTATACCGGATGAACATGACACTCTTAAATCGGGAGGAAGTTCTCAGACGGCCGATGGCAGTACCTTGCAGACGTATGGTAGAACTTGTGTGAAGCTACAATTGGATGGAGTACATGACTATGTCATGAGCGCCACCGTTGCGGATATAGCAGATGAGGGGATACTCGGGTTGGATTTCGCATCCCTGTATGGAGTTGTGTTGGAGCCCCAATCAGGAGTGTTGAGTGTGAAATACCCATATCCTGTAAAGGTTAGATGTGTACTGAGACAAGTGAGCAGTATGGCTAGTGTGGCACACACTGTGCGAATCCCTCCAGGAGTAGCCTGTGATGTGCTAGTAAGAAGTGATCCTGCAATGCACAATAAGCCTGCAGTGATAGAACCGGATGTAGCTACTCTGTCAAGTATCGGATTAATATCTGTAGACACTATCGTAGCAAATGCGTCCTGGTCGGTAGTACCTGTCTCTAATACTGGAAACAGTACTATCTACTTGAAAAAGGGACAAGTTTTTGGAAACGTGACCCTTTCGGAAACTGTAACGGATAGTAAGTTAAACTTACAAAAGGTAACAGGAAATGATGAAATTTCGGAAGACTTACTCAAGTTGTATGAAGAAACTTCATTAGAAGATCCGGAACACCGGAAAGAGTTCTATGATATGCTCTGTCAGTATAGGACTGCCTTTGCCAAACCTGGTGAGAAACTAGGTACGACAAATAAGGTAGTACATAAAATAGATACTGGAGATGCGGAACCCTTTAAAATACCGTATAGATGGTTACCTTTAGCAAAAAAGAGAGTAGCTGAAGAGGAAATAAACAAGATGTTGGAACAGGATGTAATAGTCCCTTCCAATAGTCCATGGAGTAGTCCTGTGTGTATGGTAACAAAGAAAGACGGTACTATCTGCTTTTGCATAGACTACAGGAAGCTGAATGGAGTAACGAAAAAGAATTCGTATCCATTACCGAGAATAGACGAAACCATTGACTCCTTAGGAGGAAACAGTTGGTTTTGTACCCTAGACTTGCAATCAGGTTACTGGCAAGTAGGGATGAATCCTTCAGATATGGAGAAGACTGCATTTTCGAGTCATATTGGATTATTCCAATATAACGTAATGCCATTTGGTTTGTGCAATGCACCAGCAACATTTGAAGCAATGATGGAAACAATCCTAAGTGATTTATTGTGGAAAAGATGTCTTGTATACCTTGACGATGTCATAGTCTTCGGAAAAACATTCGAACGTTCTAATAACCTAAAAATGGTACTAGAACGTATTATTTCTAATGGTCTCAAATTGAAACCTAAGAAATGCCACATGTTTAGAAAGTCCATAAATTATTTGGGCCGCATCATTAGTGATGAAGGAATAAAAGCTGATCCGGAGAAAATCGAATCAGTTACGAATTGGAATAAACCTAAAACACCCAAAGAAGTGAGGTCCTTTTTAGGATTCTGTTCCTAATATAGGGAATTTATTCCGAATTATTCTAGAGTCAGTTACCCATTACAAGCAATAGCTAACTGGACTCTCGGAAGTACCAAGGAAAAATTTCCTTGGACGCATGAACAGGAATCTGCTTTTCAAACGCTAAAAGACCTGTTCACGAGTACTCTGGTATTACAATATCCGAATGAAACGGATCATTTCATACTGGATACTGATGCTAGTAATGATAGCATTGGTGCAGCTCTCTCGCAAGTCCAAAATGGGAGAGAGGTACCTATTGCCTTTGCCAGCAATACACTGAGCAAAACTCAGCGCAATTACTGCACAACCAAAAGAGAGTTGTTAGCAGTAGTCGTATATACCAAGAAGTTCAAACATTTTCTATGGGGAACGAACTTTACTTTACGTACGGATCACTCCTCTTTAAGATGGCTACTGAACTTCCGAGATGCTGAAGGAATGTTAGGCCGATGGCTAGCCCATCTATCAGAATATGGGCTTGAACATCACCAGATTCAGCATAGACCTGGAGTGAAGCATTTAAATGCTGATGCTTTATCTCGAATACCAATCCGGAAATTTGATAATCCGGATTGTACTGATTGTGGAGCTCATAGGGCAGTGTTAGCAGGGATTCGAAGACCATTCGAACCCCTAGTTGCCAGTATACTGGATTGGTCTATGGATCACATACGATGTTTCCAGGAAGCTGACTCGATAACTGTGCAGCTACTGCAAAGGGTATACGTCCAGTTAGACCTGAGGTCTCTCTGGAAAATCCAGAAATAAGAAGGTTTCTTGCTCAATGGACCGAGCTTGAAGTCCGGAAAGGCATGTTATACCTTTGGAAGCCATCTAATAATGGTGAGAAAATCATGCAAGTGGTGATACCACATGCCATTAAACATGACATTATGTACTTCTGTCATGGACATCGGACCAGTGGTCATTTCGGAAGGAAACGCTCATTAGCACGACTTTCCAAGAAATACTACTGGCCTGGCATGACAAGAGACTTGCAAAGATGGGTAACCACCTGTCCGGATTGTTGTAAAAACAAACCCGACAAACTTCCCCTATCCCAAGAACTTTTCGGAGTTAGATTCGCAAGAATCAGGGTAGATATCATTAGTGGATTGAATACAACTGCTAATGATAATACCTGTATGATGGTAGTGTGTGATTATTACACAAAATACACTAAAGTATTTCCACTACCGGACCACAAAGCAGTTACTTGTGCCGAAGCCTTTGTAAAAGGTTGGGTACTAAGTTTCGGTGTACCATTAATGCTACACAGTGACCAAGGCAGAGAGTTCGAATCAAATCTCTGGCAGGGTATGTGCGAATACTTAGCTATTTGTAAAACTAGAACCAACCCGTATAGGCCACAAAGCGACGGATTGGTAGAAAGGTTCAATAGAACCCTTATCCAAGTTCTAAAATCACTCGTCAATGAACATATGGACGATTGGGATGAGCAATGCCATTTTGTGACACATGCCTATTACAGTACGGTACATTCAAGTACAAATTGTACCCTGAACCTTTTAGTATTCGGAGAGGATCTGATAATGCCTGCCGACTTAGTATTTGGAGTCGTAGGGATGGACCCGGAACTACCTTGCCATGTAGTTTTTGTGGAATGTTTAAGAGAAAGATTTAAAAAAAGCATATGAGTCTGTCCGAATTGATTTGGAGAAAAGTGCCAAATGGCAAAAAGCTGGATACGATACCGATCTAAAGCATCGGAAATTCCAATCCGGAGACAGAGTTCTAAGATTACATGAACCACTTAGACACATAAAATTAGCGTCTAATTGGGATGGTCCCCTCACGTTAACACAAGTTATCAGTGATTGTACCGTAATTATTAAATCTGACCTTGGTCGACTTTACAAGTCAAATGTGGCTAGATTGAGGAAATGGTCTGGGAGGGAGACCTCCACAGAAATGTATGGTAAAGGTTCCGGAAAGATCCTGCACCAGAATCGTATAATAGACCAGGTAAAGAACAGTACAGTGAAGCGAGGCTGTGGTAGGCCTAAGAAGTGTTCCAAATCAGTGGCACCCACTGAGGAACGGATGATAACTGACCCGAAAGTCTTATTTGTCGCCGCCGCATGATGTACCAATGGG
The DNA here is from genome assembly GCA_949317995.1 of Acholoe squamosa. NCBI lineage: Eukaryota > Metazoa > Annelida > Polychaeta > Phyllodocida > Polynoidae > Acholoe > Acholoe squamosa. Next base: position 3,181,811 of record OX439041.1, read on the forward strand.
TAGTGGACGGATAATCCGGTGGATTTGCTTAAGCATTCCATAATCTCCACTTAAATCCCCAGACGAGTCATCGGCGTGAGTGATAATTACCTAAAAACAATCAGTTTGTTGATGTTCCGCTTGTAGCACGTGCGTTTCCACATGACGTCACCGCGTCCAGTCTCGGCTGACCCCTCGTGACCTCGCGAACCCGCGGGGAAATGACGTCACGAAAGCTGGCCTGTCGCCATATTGTTTTTCGGTAACGTCTAAGACGGTCGAGCTCGCTCCCCTCTTGGATTTTACTGGCTAGCAAACCCCTCGCTGCTCCTCCAGAGTCTGTCTCTTAGTAGGCAGACTCCGTCTGTGTCGGCCCCGGCGCCGTAAAAGCCGGAAAAAGGAGTAGTTTACTCCCGTGAGTGATTCCCCAGTCATGGCTGAGGAATCCGTAGCTGCAGCCAAGCTATCCGGTGACCCGGATAAGCTGACTCCGTCCGCAGAAGCTTTTCCGGAAACTTTGTCACCTGTTACACAGGAACAGAGCGAGATGATGGACATGGAGGAACCCACGGATCGCTCGTTTGAGGAGAAGCTGGCCTCATTCTCACTGAATGAGCCAGAGAAAATGCTGTCTCCACTCCCACCCGAGGGATCCGGAGGGGCTACGAGTGCTGAACCCGCAGCGACTGGGTCCGAGACCGTACAGGTCAACGGACCGAAGGACCAGTGGAAGCCAGCAGTGGCTGACCCGTTCCTGGTAGAATACGACGGTCACTACCTGTACGTCCACCCGGAACTACAGGCACAAGTGACCTATGCTGACGGTACACCAGTTAGGTTGGACCCGAAGGTGAGGATAGCTGTCGAGGGCGTCATGGTTCCCGAACAGCTGGGCAGGACGCCTCCCGAATGGCTCCGAGACTGGCCGTGGTTCCAACGGGAACTCATGGTGGACGCTGCTTTCCGCGAAGCAGTGTATGAAGCCAACAGAGCTTTCCTGCTCGGAGCGTATCCGAAGCCGGATAAGACCCTGTGGAACATCAAGGCGACGAACATCGATTGGGTAGGCTGCGTCTCGGATCCCGAGGGGCAGACTTACCCACGTCCTTGTGCCACCCGGCCCCAGTACCAGACCACCAAGGAGTTTCGGGAAGCCGCTGCCAACTTTGAACAGTGGGACGACGGTTATTACATAACCGAGCAGGAGTTAGTGGATGTTCAAAACAATTCGCTAACCGGCATGGACCGAGGTGCAGCCCTTCGGACGATTCTCGTCCGTCGAATGACTGCAGAACAGGAGGCCCAGGAAGAGGCTAAGAGGGCAGCAGAAGTACCCGCACCTCCTATCCCCGACCTGAAGCTTGCCACCCAAAGCACAGCTGGTTCTGCATCAGCCACCAGCAGTACTACCACCCCGGTAGAAGCCTCGACCTCCAGCGCATCCGGAACCTAGGAACCGGAGGAAGACTGGAAGGTCAGTAAGAACAGGAGGTCCGCTGCTCGGAAGCTCAAGAATCTACTGGATTCTGCTAGAGCCGAGCTGAAAGCTAGCACCTCAGCCACTGGTAGTACTGCCATGGAGGTTGAGTCGTCGGACGAGGAGTCGGTACACGAGTCCTCGGTTGAGTATGATGAGAAGGCCACCCCATCAACTCAAACCGAGGCTGAACGATGGGCTAACGCCAAATCCGGATTCAAAACCCCGATTCCGACGTGTTTCTCCGACTGTGCCTACGGAGTAAAGAAGGACGGCTCCACCCTATATGCCTGCCCGGACTCAGTTAACAAAAATAATGAGTCAGATGATGAAGATTGGATGCGTCTTTCGGACGAGGACCCCAATCCGAGCAAGGCCTATCGAAAGATGTGGCTCATGCTAAACCACACCGAAGGGTATTACACTTATACCCAGAGGAGAAAGCTGCGTTGGGCTCTTGAGAAGTGGTACGGTGACGACCAGAAGTCCTGTCCCTTCTCTATCTGCCAGGATGCGAGTGATGTCTCGGTCCGGACCTGGAGTACTCCAGCCCGGTTCCAAAGGCATCTGGTAGAGGCCCACTTCCACCATCACCCGGTTTACATTTGTGATCCGAGTTATGGTAAGAAGGGCAAAAAGTACACTACAAAGGTTCAATATAGCCGACGTAGCGATCTGGCGAGGCACCAGAAGAAATGCCACGCAGAAGGTTTAGATGGGGCTTGGAAGCGTATCATGGAGCTTCAACAGGAACTCCTGAAGGAGTTCGACAGTCTGAGCGAGGATGCTTGGTCTAAGATCCGACCAGGGGACCAAGTCCTCTGCAAGGTTCCGAAGACCAAGGATTCGAAACTCCGCGCAAAGATAGTCCTGACTCCTGGAAAGGGTAAGCTGGACATGCACGAGTCTCTCTGGCAGAAATGCGAGGAATCCGGCAAGGAGGGAAAGAGATCTCGTGAAAGGAGCAGAAGGGACCAGAACCGTGGTGGTAACGGTAATGGTCAGACCACCACTAAAGTCAGAGCAGATGACCGCTCCAGGTCTCCTCTGGCTCGGCACCCCCATGAGCAGGTTCAGAGCACTCCTGTGTTCAAGAAACCCAAACCTGCTGGATAAGCTGGCACCGTATCAAAGCCTGGGAAAGTTAACCCCCGCAACTTTCCGTCCTTGACCCAGGGACCTGGACCTGAGAGCAAGACCTTGGTCGTTGGAAAGGGTGGTCGACTTGTTCCCAAGAAGACCTCAGCACCTGCTGCTGCAGGATCTGCATTCGCTCCAGCCGCCCTCCCAGCTAACTTCACCCCGGAGCAGTTAAACCATTATCTGCAGATGGGGCTGAAGCAGAACCAGCCTCCAACCTACTGTGTACCAACAGCAGGCGTGTCCAGAAGCCCCACACCCGGAAGTGGTTCTCAGGCTGTATCGACTCCCCCCAAGGCTGTCGCTACACCAGAGAAACCAAAAGACGCCATTACCATTAAAACTGGTAATGCGGAAGTTTGGTTTGAGAAGTCTCGCCAGGGGGAAGCGGATGTCCAGAAGGCCACTGGGAGAAATGTGTCCGCGAGAAAGCGACAGCGTTCCATCAGGGTCTTCTTAATGATACCCTGTTGTGCATGAAGGAGGTTGCGGATGCTGAAAAGCAGCGCCTCGAGACCCTAATTCGGGACGATGTAAAGTCCCAGGAGGAAGCAGCCGCAGCTGCCCAAGAAAAGGCAGCTTTGGACGTACACGTCTTGGAGAAACGTGTTAAAGAAGAAATCACCCGGAATACCAACTTGAACACAAAGTTCATGAGGGTATTCGGAGTCGATCTCGACGAGTGGGACGGCACTCCCGAGTCGGCTCTAGCTCTTCTTAAGAAGAAGCATGCAAAGAAATCCACCTAAGCATGCTACAGGTTATTTTCTAAATTTTTTTTCTCTCCACTAAATAACCAGATATAGTCTTTGCGGAACCCTACAGGTCTGCGAATGTTTTTTTATTGGTATATGAACACCTGTTATTTGTGTTCCGGGTTCCTTTTATGACCAGCTTATTGTATGATTCAGGTCGTATAATTCTTATTATACCCTGAATAGCCTATTCGGATTCAGAACTACACTAACAAACAATCCGATAGTAGACTTGCTGCTGTCAGACGTATCCGGATGCCGGTTCCAGACTTCTGCTGCTATCTGTGCTAACCACTTTACTAGGATGGACTTTACGATTCTGTGTTACCTCTACATTTCACCTATACTCCCGAATGGACTAATACTACATATTACTACTACTTCCGGACCAGCCTATATTGGACTTTTTACTTATGTCAACAATACTTAAATGGATTACGATTCTACACTGTTGACATAACCGGATTTACACTCCACTTCTACTCTACACCATTCTGATATACTTATGAACTATAGCACTTCCAGAGGGTTGTGGGTAGCTGCCCCAAATTCATCTACCGTGTTCACTTTAATAACCAGGAATCATAGACTTTAGCACGTCCATCCCATGGTTAGCTGACCACACTTACCTTCTAGTATCCGGAAAACTACAGCAGAAGACTCCAGCAGCATCTACCATTTTTATATTGTACATAATGTCACATATCTATTTTTCTATAATGTTATTTGTATGTGCATATTCACACTGTGGTCATAACTTACTATATATTGTGATACGGGTATATACATATCTATTAGTACGGATCTCAAATTGCTGTTCATATTTATAATATAAGATCCGGTAAACTACACCAGAACGTACATATTATTGTCCTGCGAGACATATTGTATCATAAATATATTAATCTGGTGTTATAGAGGTTATTTGGTACACGGTGATATCATATGTATTATTATATTCATTACTACACCGTGATTTTTTTCTTTTCAAGTGTATAATACAAATGGTTCTACTCGTACTACTCACGGAAGCCTTATCGGATTCATATGGTTATATCATACTATGATGATACATGATTATATGTCATTAGATAGTGTAGTTACTTTTAGAGTCTTTTACAAGACTACATAACCAAATGTGTTATTAATAACTACAAACGCATACGGATGTTATTATGTGATTTATTTAATATTAACAGTTCCGTTACACATAACTGTTACTATCACATGTATACGAATTATGATACTTGTCCTATTACTTAAACCGTAAACACGATATGTTATCCTAAGGTATAATAAGCTAATTAACAGTTTCGATACATACAACTGTTATTCATTCAAGTAATTGTATCATATTACAACATCCAATTTATTATTCTGTAACTATATACACTATCAAATGTATGTATATGACATTCGAATCATATCTAACTTGGTGTTAATGTTATATCTATGGTTATACCTCTATTACTAATGGTTTAGACATATAGAAATGTTATCCTAGTAATATTACTATAACTATAACACCCCCCTAAATGTCTGGGGGAGAGGTGTAGAGGTACATAACATATAAACCATAGCGTTGGGTGCCGTCTGACGTGGCGGGTGAGTCGAGTCGTCGGACGTTCCTCAGGTTCCGGATAGGTGGCAGCACCGATCCGGGTCTGTGGGGACATCTGACGACGAACACCTGGGTCCTTATATAAAGCCCAGGGCTCAGCCGCTACGTCAGAGGCCCTTCTGGCCTCCGAAGAATGTAGAACACCATTGATAATTATTAGCTGCCCCCTCTATACTATCGGGTAGCCGTGAGTGTGCATTAGTAATAAAATCTATCCGTTGGCATACACTTGAAACACCGTCTTACTCTTTCTTTCCGAATCGTAAGACCCGAACCCCCAGGTCCGTAAGGCCACAACCCTTTACAGTAAGAAGGGCAAGAAATGCACTACTAAGGTTCAGTATAACCAACGTAGCGATCTGGCTAGACACCAGAAAAAGTGCCACGTGGAAGGTTTAGATGGGGCTCGCAAACGAATCATAGAGCTTCATCAGGAACTCATGAAGGAGTTCGATAGCTTGAGTGGAGATGCTTGGTCGAAGATCCGACTAGGGGACCAAGTCCTCTGCGAAGTTCCGAAGACCAAGGATTCGAAACTCCGCGCCAAGATTGTCCTGACTCCCGGAAAAGGAAAATTGGACATGCACGAGTCCCTCTGGCAGAAGTGTGAGGAGTCCGGAAAGGAGGGAAAGAGAGCTCGTGAGAGGAACAGAAGAGACCAGAACCGTGGTGGTAACGGTAATGGTCAGACCACCACAGCTACTAAAGCCAGGGTAGAAGATCGCTCCAGGTCTCCCTTGGCACGTCACCCACACGAGCAGGTTCAGGGTACTCCCGTCTTTAAGAGGCCCGAATCTGCAGGATATGCAGGTGCTGTATCTAAGACGGGAAAAGTTAACACCCGTAACTTTCCGTCCATGAACCAGGGACCTGGACCCGAGAGCCAGACCTTGGTCGTTGGAAAGGGTGGTCGACTTGTCCCCAAGAAGACTTCAGCACCTGCTGCCGCTGGATCCACAGCTGCTGCAGCCGCTTTACCAGTAAACTTCACCCCAGAGCAGGTACAACTGTATTTGAAGATTGGGCTGAAGCAGAATCCAGCGCCTCCCACCTACTGTGTACCAACAGCAGGAGTATCCGGAAGCCCTACATCCGGAATTGGTCCTCAGGCAGTGTCGACTCCCCCCAAGATTGTCGCACCACCTGAGAAACCAAAGGATGCAAATACCATTAAAACCGGTAATGCAGAAATCTGGTTCGAGAAGTCTCGCCAGGGGGAAGCGGATGTCTAGAAGGCCATCTACACCCACTGGGAGAAATGTGTCCGCGACAGAGCGACTGACTTCCATCAGGGTCTCCTTAACGATACCCTGGTATGTATGAAGGAGGTGGCAGATGCCGAAAAACAGTGCCTCGAGACCCTTATTCAGGACGATGTAAAGGCCCAGGAGGATGAAGCCTTAGCTGCCAAAGAACAGCCAGCTATGGACGTACACGTTCTGGAGAAGCGTGTTAAGGAGGAGATTACCCGGAATACCAACTTAAACACTAAGTTTATGAGGGTATTTGGAGTCGATATCGACGAGTGGGACAGCACTCCAGAATCAGCTCTAGATCTTCTTAAGTAGAAGCATGCTAAGAAGTCCACCTAAGCATGCTACGGGTTATTTCTCTATATATATTATTTTCTTCTCCACTAATAACCAGATTTAGTCTTTGCGGAACACTACACTTCTGCGAATGTCTTTTATTAGAATGATGAACACCTGCTCTTTGTGTTCGGGGTTCCATTTATAACCAGCTAATTGTATGATTCAGGACGTATAACCCTTGATTATACCATGAATAGTCTATTCGGATTCGAAAGTACACTTATGAAAAATCCGATAGTAGACTTGCTGCTGTCATACGTATCCGGATGCTGGTTCCTGATTCCTGCTGTTACCTGTTGCTGACCACTATATAAGGATGGACTATACAATTCTATGCTACCTGTACTCCCGAATGGATTAAAATTACATACTACTACTTCCGGACCAACCTACTTTGGACTCATACTTATGTCAACTATACTTAAATGGATTACGTTTCTACTTGTTGACAAAACCGGACTATTATTCTACTATTATTCTACACCATTCGGATATACCTATGAACAATAGCACTTCTAGAGGATTGTGGGTAGCTGCCCCAAATTCATCTACCGTGTTCACATTTATTAACCTGGATCATAAAAAAGACTTTAGCACGTCCATCCCGTGGTTAGCTGACCACCATACCAACCGTCTAGCATCCGGCAGACTGCAGCACAAGACTCCAGCAGCATTTATCATTTATCGTGTATATAATGTCATATACCTATTTTTTTCTAATATTATTTGTATGTGTATTATCACACTGTGGTGATAAATTATTGTATATTTTGATACGGGTATATGCATATCTATTAATACGGATCTCTAGTTAGTATTCTTGACATGTAACAAGATCCAGATTATTCATATTATTGTCCTGCCAGGCATATTGTATTATAAATATATTCATCTGGTGCTATAATGGTTATTTGGTACACAGTGGTATCACATATAGTGTCATATACATTACTCCACCGTAATTTTTTTTCTTCTTTTTCAAGTGTATAATTTATAACGGTCCTATTCCTAATAACTCACGAAATCCTTAACGGATTCATTTGGTCATAACATATAAAATGTCATTAGATAGTGTGGTTACTTTAAAAGTCTTTTTCAAGACTATATAATCATTCATGATATTAATAATTACAAACACATATGGATGTTATTATGTGATTTATTCAATATTAACAGTTCCGTTACATATAACTGTTATTATCACATATATGCGAATTATGTTACTTATCCTAATATTATACCGAAAACATAGATTGTCATTAAATGGTATAAAAGGTTAATTAACAGTTCCTTTACACATAACTGTTATTCATTCAACTAATTTGTATTATATTACAACATCCGGTTTGTTATTCTGTAACTACATACACTATCAAATATATGAATTGACATTCGAATCATACTATACATGATATTAATGTTATATCTATGGTTGTACCTCTATTATTAAGGGTTTAGACATATAGTAATGTTATCCCTGTAATAATACAATAACTATAACTCCTTCCTAAATGTCTGGGGGAGTGGTGTAGAGGTACTTATTGTATAACCATAGTGTTGGGTACCGTCTGACTCTGACGTTGCGGGTGAGTCGAGTCGTCGGATATTCCTCAGGTTCCGGATAGGTGGCAGCACCGATCCGGGTCTGTGGGGACATCTGAAGACCAACACCTGGGTCCTTATATAAAGCCCAGGGCTCAGCCGCTACGTCAGAGGCCCTTCTGGCCTCCAAGTATGTAAGACCATTCTTAGTATCTGTTAGCTGCCCTCTTAATAACTACCGGGTAGCCGTGAGTGTGTATTTTAATAAAGACTATCCGTTGGCATACACTTGAAACACCGTCTTACTCTTTCTTTCCCGAATCATAAGACCCGAACCCCCCAGGTCCATAAGACCACGAACTATTACACAAGTTATATCAATTATGCAATGTTACTTTTGGAATTCCAAACCAATTCCAATGCTTGAGGATTGGTTATTTTGAGCATGGGTAGTATCATCTCTGGTAGGCAAGTTTCCCTCCAAAATACATGTTTCACCAAAAAGAGCGGGAAAACTGTTGATTAGAGATGAGGACATGAAATGGGTAAAAGTCATTAAGAAAATTTGCCCCAAATATGAGACAGCCTTTGGTCATCTATATAGAGCGTTTTTTTGCAGTTTTTGGGCACACTGCAATAATCAAGTTTTATCTATTATGCAATGTTCTGTTTGGAATTCCAAGCCAATTTCAATGCCTCAGGATACCCAATTATGGGGGAAAGAAAGTGGATTGGTTATTTTGAGCATGCTTGCTACCATGTCTAGTAGGCAAGTTTCCCTCCAAAATGCATGTTTCATCAAAAACAGCTGGAAAACTGTTGATTAGAGATGAGTCCTTGAAATGAGTACATGAAATGGGTGAAGGTCATTAAGAAAAGTGGCCCCAAATATGATACAGCCTTTGGTCATTTATAAAGAGTGCTTTTTTGCAGTTTTTTCTTTTGCGCACTGCAAAAATCAAGTTTATCTATTTTGCAATGTTATGCTTGGAATTCCAATGCCTCAGGATACCCAATTTTGGTTTGTTCCCCTGATCACCAAACATGAATGGAGGTTGGGGAGTTTGTTATATGTGACACAATCTACAAAAAAGGCCCTTAGTGCAGGGTGCTTTAAGGTCCCTATTCCCAGTACATGTAACATATATAGCCTATATGCCATCAATGTCTTTGTGAAGACCCATAGCTCTATCATATGTGACCCATCCTTACAAATTGGTACTGAAGTCGCACATTTAGAAGCCTTTTCAAGTTGGATAGTGTAAAAAATTTCAAAATTGACATTTTAGCATTTTTCTAACTTATGGGTAGATATCTTTTAGAATCCTTGCTTCCTAAAGTGAAAATAAGCCCCAAAAGCCTGAAAGACATAATTTTAGGTTTTCTGGTTGTAGAGAATTACATAGGGATTATATAGCATTTAGAATTTATTATATGTTTAATATGTTGATTATCTCAGTTTAATCTATTATTAATCAATCCTACTGCATTTACTGCTAGAAGATCTACAGAGTGAAGCCAGGTTCATATATGCAAGTGTTATATACCCAATGAAAGCTCTTGATGAGCTGTAAATGAATATGGCAGTATCTAAACATTTCCTATGTGCGACTTCCGAACCACTTTGTCAGGATGGGTCACATATATCATTTTAATGTCATACACATTTTGATTGATCAGCCATCTTTATGTGCCTTCTTTCTGAGTCTGCTAAGGAATTGCTGGCATAGTGGAATCTTGGCTAACTCCTTCTATAAAAGAGGTTGATATGTATATCCCGGGTTACCAATATGTGTGACTGGACAGATACCCAAACAGAGATAAAAAAATGCTGGAGGGTTAATGCTATACCTAAGGGACCACTACATTGCAATCCCTGATTTACATAATAGTTTTATAACTGAAGAATATGAAATTCTCAGTGTTGACGTTGAAATCAGAGTCATGAAATATAAAATCTTTGTATGCTATCGTCCTCCAGACGCACATATTGATAAAAATGCTATCTATAAAAAACTCAGCGAAATCAGGAAAAATGTCACAAGGAATAGAAAATTAATCTTTATGAGTGACTTTAATGTTAACCTTCTCAATAAAAAAGATGTGGAGGAATCGAAAGTTGATGATTTTTGCACTGGTAATGAAGTCTTTCAGCTGATAAACTCTGTAACTAGACCAGTATCTGGCACCTTACTTGATCATATCTACACCAATGTAGACAATGTGGCTTTCCAAGGGTCACTCGATTACTATGTATTGGATCATACTCCTATTTCTATGGTTCTAAAATGTGACAGAACAAAAATTAAGAAAAAAAGAGTTATGGCAAGGTCCTATAGAAGATATGATTTTTTAACTTTCAAAAAATTATTAATCAGCTACAATTGGGAAGATGTGGTACTTATGCAAAACCCAAATGATATGTGGGTGACCATCTTGAATGTTATAACTAGCACCCTTGACGGCATGTGCCCTGTAAGGTCCATCACCATTCCAGAATATACACCTCTTTGGCTTACAGATGATGATCTTGAATTAATGCACGTCAGGGATAAGCTATATAGAAAAGCAAGAAACACTGAACACAACTGAAGACTTGCCAATTACTTTAAACGTATTGTTAAAACAGCAATTTTCCAAAACAAAAAAAAAGAGATCAGGAATCTACTTGAATTCAGGAAAACTGACCCTGTTAAATTCTGGAATGCCATCTGTATACTGCTACCCAAGTAGCACTCTGATCAAGTTAAGAAATAATACAAATGGATTAATAATCCCACTTGCTGAATGTGCTGAGTATATAAATAGCTGTTTCACTAACATTGGTAAACAATTAGCAGATGCACTTCCCCCACCTACTACATTCACTCTGGAGCAGAATCCATACGGTGTACCAGTTCCCGATTCAAATTTAATGTACAATATTTCCTATCTCAATTTAAAGAAATATATAAAGACTATTAATATCAGGAAGCCATCAGCTATTAAACATTGTAAACATTTTATTATAAAAGATGCTTTCATGTCTATCCCTGATGTAATTTTGATCTTGTACAACAAATGTGTACGACGTAGTACCTTTCCTAATACATGGACAAAAGGGACAATTGTCCCTCTTCATAAAAAAACAAACTAATTAGATGTTAATGACTTAAGACCAATTAGCCTTGTACAGCTCCATGGTAAAATCCAAGAAAAAAAAAATTGTCTGTCATAGGTTACAAAACTACATGGAAGACAATGGTCTTCTGTGTCCCACAGAACATGGGTGCAGGAAGGGATGTTCAACCCTAAGCGCAGTCACTGAGCACCTAAGTAATATTATAAACAACCTAATTAATGGAAAACCAACATACTGTATATATCTTGATTACAAAAAAGCATTTGACACTGTTTTCCACTCAAAATTATTGGGAAAGTTATCACTTTTAGGGCTAAACACTAGGACTTGGAATTTTTTCAGGAATTGCCTATCAAATAGAAATCAAATAACAATAGCTAATGATAACTGTTCAAGCTCTAAAATTATAACACATGGGGTGACCCAGGGCTCCGTTTTGGGTCCTGTCCTATTTTCTATATATGTTAACTCCTTGTCTAAGGCCTATGATTATAACATGACACTATATGCTGATGATGCCGTAGTCTCTGTCACATCACCAGAAGAAATGCGAAAAGCTTTGACAAGAATCAAGGAATGGTGCCTGCAGAACTCCCTGACTGTCAATGAAAAGAAAACTAAATGGATGTTATATAATGATGTCCACCAGGACAATAGTGTCTTTACTTTAAACAATGTTATACTCGAAAGAGTACATAGCTTCCCATTCCTCGGCCTAACCTTAGATACTGATTTTAAATTTATTGAACATAGAAATAACACTATTAGAACCATCAAACATGAATATATCAACTATCCAGGATTAGAAAATTTATAAATCCTGAGATGGCTGTTGACATCTATAAGTCGACGATTTTACCATGTTTTGATTACGGTGACTTTATTGGGGATAGGGACCATAGAGGTGAAACAAAAGAACTTCAACTACTACAGAACTGGGCTTTAAGAGTAGCCTATATGGTAAAACTTGAAGAAAACTCTCAAATGACTACAGTAGAAATTAGACATGCAAGCAATTGCTCTGAACTAGATTTAAGAAGAGATCAGCACTTGCTTTTCTACGCTTTTCAACTAGCACAGAAAATAGAATATGTTAACCATAGACATCTTCCAACTCAATTACACACAGGAAAAAGATTGATAATTCCGCACTTACTAAAGCCTGTAGTATTAAGAAGTGCTTATTATAGAGCCAGAGTCAGATGGAATCAATTAAAAGCTGAGTACACCCATATACCTACGTTGGGAAAATTCAAGAGTAAGATAATATCTGATTATCCAAATTGTTTTATCTAAAAGTTTCATTGTACGCTTACTCTGTGTTGGTACCAGATCCTCATCCCTCATCTCATCTCATCCCCACCACTTTCCCTAGCTAAGTAAGATAATTGTGAACTTGTTCTCTTTCCTATATCATAGAACTGTGTAACATTATTCCTTCATGTCATTTATATCTATTGAACCATAAATGTATATGTCTCCTACAGGGGGCCTAGCCGATGTACCACAATGCATGGATGCTAGGTATAAATACCGGTTACAATGTACTCAGTATTTTCCCAATAAAACACTTTAAAAAAGAATCCTTTAGGTCAAGTCTTTTCAAATGCATCTGTTTAATCTTCCTGCTGATCCTCACAGAATTTCCTGCATTTACAGACAGATCCACCTGCACCCCACCTTTTTATAGCAATTTTCACTCGAGTGCAAGATAGCCATCTGACACCAGTGTCATGACCTAAGTGGGCCGTGGGGCTCACTACTACATTTAAATATCTCAGATATTGTCAAGAAAATGTCCATAACTTTTTGAAAAATATTTTTTTACATATTTTTTTTTTCATAAAAGGAGTGATTCAGCATATTAGTCATCATAATGCTGTAATGAAGTTCTGGGCCTGCCAGTCACAGTCCCAGAGCATCATACTGATGCTCTGGGACAGTATCAACCCCATAAAGTGGGCATGAGTGTATCCCTGGCGAGTTACTCTCCAGGCCTGCATTCATGACAATAACAATCACTGGGAATGATGCATTAATGCATTAGTGACCTTAAAAGATTTGAGATCATCATTGTTAACAAAATATGGGGAAAAATGCCAAAAGTAATCAAACTTACAGTTGTAGAGTTAGCAGAGGTATTTTTTGAAAAAAAAGAAGTGGAAAGTATTGTGTATCCCCCTCTAACATTGGGGTGGGGAGACACCCAACTAGCCCAATGTGTTTACGTGTGCTCCTGGTCACCAAACACACAGCACCATGGGATGTGTGATGTAATGTAGAAATGTCCTGGATCAGGATGGTCTGACAGAGGTTATTCCCAAGACTGCGAGGGCATCATAATGTTGAATGTTAAGAGGGTCAATTTAAGCTTGTCTTGTAGCACTTGTTTGTCTTTTGAGTATGATTTGATTCTTGGTATTATCTCTTGTTTATGCTGAATTTGCTGAAGTTGTTTTGTTTCAGATATTCCCTAGGTTTCGGAGTGGCACCGATTATCCCTTCTAGTCTGTACGAAAGCCTCATGTGCCATCTACAGCCATGTCACTCCATATGGTATTAAATATACCAGCACTGTGATGCATTATCCGCCATTTCATATATGAACCTTGAATAGTGCATCCCTTGCATAATGAATGTTACCAGCACCAAAAGGCATTAGAATAATCTCATCTCATTATACAGGGCATAACACAAAATTAATTCAAAATTCTAACTAGCATAAATAGTTCCAATGACCTGAGAAAAGCACGTTTGGAACTTTAAGTTGATTCAAAGTAGAGATACCCTTTTCGATATCTTCATAGTATTACACTCATTCAGGGCTGGATTTCGTATGGTTTCTTCCAGGTTTCTTCCAGAAGAGACTGGAAGAATGTCAGAACACTCTTGGAAAAAAATATATAAGCCATGACTTTTGCTAAATTCACCTGCTATGGTGAAGAGACAGACTGATGAGGATCTATAAAAGCAAGACCGGACATAAGAATACTAGTTTTCTTGCAACTGTAACTCAATTGCCTTCAAAATTTGGATCAATTTAGTGTCTACAACACCCCTCTCAAAAGACCACTCCCATAGTGTTAAAGTGTTAGCTCTAGCTTAGATAAGTGTATCAAATATGCTGCATGTTCAGTAGATGACATGACAATGTGCCCCTGTTGAACCGATTCTTACCCTCGAACCATATCAAGCCAAAGCACCAACAATTTAGATATCAGGTGATGATTAGCTATGCAATGGTCTCTACTTTGTTCAGTGTAATAAAAAAAACAAGGTGGAGAATAGTTGAAAGAAATAGGTTGCATCTATCTCAAAGCCAAAAAAACTAGGGAAATGTCCACAATCAAAACATAAGCCCAAGCTCCGATAGGCTGCATGGGGCAGAAGCATGATAGGCGGCACAGATATTCCTTTGTTCTTTTTGTTTACATGTGTCACTGAGAACAATGGATCATGGCATGCTGCCTGTAACGCTGCCGCTCCATACCGCATTGTGGAGCCCTGGCAGGACATACTTATTTCAGAGTTGTCTTTCCAAGACTACAACATAGTGTGCCTTTTTTAACTGGAGAACCCTGTGGGGTAAATGTAGCTAAATAGCAGCCGATATTAGTGGCCACTTTTTATTTTTACATATTAGGGGCTGATTATACTGACCAGTAGCGGGTCGCTCCTGATGATTATCCTAGTCATAGGGGTCGTGAGCTACAGTATAATGTTATGCAGTGTCCCACAGATGTTAGTCTTATGAGGTACACACACGGAGTGTTCTTATGAGGTACACACATAATTACATTGTGTCTTTATGGGGTACACACACACACACAGTTACCGAATGAGTCCATATGAGGTACACACAAGGGTAATTGACCTGTATTGACTCGATCTACTGTGTATAACAGAAGGGGAAACTATATAGCTTCGTCTACAGAAATATCATCTGCACAAGTATGAGTGAACATAAGGCAACATAAGACACAGAAAACCATTTGTCTATGTGAATGATAGGCAGACACAGAGTAGTCCCCCTGATTGGTTATTCACTAAAAGTACCAGTTGTATGGTATACAATATCACATACATACACAACACCATGTGGATGCCTGAGACTGGGCACAGCCTTATAGAAATCTGCTAATTTCTAACTAAGGACTAACAGTTGATTTGTCATGTTCACACACCTAAATATATGTGTTAGCATGAGGTGATTGGTGTAAATTCTAGAATTTGTCATTCTGGTATAATGGCTGTTTAGAAGATGACAGCTTTTTGTTTTGGTGTCTAGATTCAAACCCAACTGCTACTTTTCTGGTCTGTGACCTCTGACCCTGGAGGTGTCAACACTTTAGGGTGACATACACCACATGTCTCAGGGCCCTGCATGGTCCCTCAGCCTCCTCTCCTTGACCAATCATATATCCCCAAAAGCACTACCAGGGCATTGTGAGGTACATGACGTGACTATGTTTACTGCACCTTAATTTTTTGACCTGGCTATTTAACTTTCAGTATCTCAACATTTATATAATATTTATCTAGCCTTTACTCAGACAAGACAAATCTGGCTGTGACCACGTGCAGGAGTTGCCACATGCATCTAGACATGTATACCTACTAAAGAGGACAAACATAACTAGAAAAATGATGTTGAAATATGGATTGATCAAGCCCTGCCCTACACTTGGTGCATGCCTACACTCTCAAACTTTTTCCAAGGTTGGATGATGAACAATGTACGATGAATTCTCCCCTCCCTGATTTTCACGCATCTCCCGGTTTTTGATAGATTTAGGCACTTTTAACTGATGAACTCTCCCTGATTTCGATATTCTAATAGGCCTTTTTAACTCAACAAAGCCTATACTAGATCTAGATTCCCACCACAGCAGTACAGAATGTTGTGAGGAAAGTCTCAAACCAACACTACCAGCAGTTGTGATGACACTGCCTCCCGGGCACTGCCTACACTACGCCTGCAGTCAGGGTGACAATGGTTGCTTGGTGTTGCATCACAAAACTTGCCACTCCCGCAGCACATCAGTGACGTCACCGCTGCCATGTGACGTCAACTACGACGTCACATGTGATGTCATGGGCAAAAACCGAAACCATAATAGAGTTGCAACGGTCGCTGCGCTCCCAGCCGGTAACGCATTAGAGGGAGTATACATAAGTTACTTTCCGAAAGTGCCCATGTGGGCTGATACCCCTATAAAGCCCCAAGGGACTAGCCCTTAGGTCTCAGACTCCTACAAGACACTCCAGGTTAAGGTAAATACTATAAGCTACTTCTTCTTGGTTGGTGTTTTCGGAGCTAGGGCAGGTTATTACACATAGACAAAGAGATATATGGGGTGATTCAGTGAAGGATGTTTACCAGGCTGAGAACCAATAAAATCACAAACTCAATTTATTTAACAACACTTTATTTTATTGAAAGCCCTATATCTTGGCTTGTTAGAAAGGTTGATTTAAGTCACCAACTCCAAATGCGTCAGATTTTATAGCCTGTGGTGTAAAACCATAATTCTTTACCCTCACATACATAACGTTTTTAAACAAACAGTCATAAAAGCTGTTAAATATCATCCTATATACATCAGATTTCATGTCCAAAATGTTACAATACATGCCTTAAGGTGTAGCAAAAATGAAATCCCTGCACCAAGAACTTTTATTACACCTCATCGCTAAATATGGTGTTCAGTGAAAGTTTTGAATGTGTAGCCTAGCATTCTTACCTTTTCCCTCATATATTTAAATATAACTAGATATTTATGAAAAACATTCTCTATTATCTAGTGTCCCTTCTTTTAAAAAGATCTCACTCTTTACCAACAATACACATACATTCTGGTCCAGATCTACAAAGGCACTTCTGAATACTCAAGAAAAAAAATGTTACGTATGTGAGGATTTGGAAAGAGCTATACTTTTAAACATCACAGATCTTCTGCATCACTATTTCTTGTACAGGACTTGTTAAATTAATCGTTCAAAGGCATAACTTAACACATTAGACTATATCATTCCATCTCACTCTGAGCGCATGCCATCCTCATTGGGCAGCCTGTCCTCCTCATTAACTTGCAGACTGCAAAAGATTGAATATAATTGTTGAGCCACTAAGGTGAGTAATATCAAGCAATTATGCTCTATCATTTACAGTTTCTCAATGGGGAAGGAGAAGTGAGGAACAAAAAATTGTTTATGGATAGAACCCCACAAATATCATTACTGACCAGCAGTGCAGCCTCACCCTAGAATATAGCAAACTTGAAAAAAAAATTGAAAAAAAAATTACAGGATTGCTACATTCACTACTATTTTAGTGTGGGGAACCATATGTGCATATAATGGTGAATTATGTAAAGTATGGGTGGGTCTGTAGTACACATTGTAACCAAAATGAACAAAACCTCTCATACGTAACATTTTCAAATTTGCGGGAAACTTGCAAAAATTTAAATGGTAAGTGCCTTAATTCTATCCAGGATATTAGATGGGGACACTTTTATAAGATTATCAACCAATTTATTCGAAAAATTCTATTAGGAGGTGTCTGGTGCAACACATATAGTAAACACCTCATATACGTCTAGGAGTAAATAAACAATGGTAAGAGCAGGTAATCTCGCAAAATAATGCACTTTTAGGGTATGGGAGGTGAAAACTTAAAAAAATAATCAACACATGACTTAATTTTGTTTACTGCACCTCTATATTTTGACCTGGCTATTTATCTTTCACTTTTAGTATCTCAACATTTATGTAATGATTATCTAGACTTTACTCAGAAAAGGGAAGAAAAATACACAATTAACCCTTTCACTTTAGTGGCCACACATACTAAATTCAGAATGTGCTTAGGCTTTTCAAAGAAGGCTTATGACTGTTTAAGTGCTGCGCCTGTGGCCTAGAGCAGGACATCATTTCAGAGTTGTCTATTCAAGACTACAACATAGTGTGACTTTTTTAACTGGAGAACACTGTGGGGTACATGTAGCTAAATAGAAACCAATATTAGTGGCCACTTTTTATTTTCACATATTAGGGGCTGATTATACTGACCAGTAGTGGGTTGCTCCTGACGATTATTCTAGTCATAAGGATCGTTAGCAACACTATAATGTTGTGCAGTGTCCCCCAGATGTTACCCTTATGAGGTACACACATAATTACATTGTGTCTTTATGAGGTACACACACAGTTACATTGTTTCTTTATGAGGTACACACACACAGTTACCGAATGGGTCCTTATGAGGTACTCTGATGTTAACCTTGTCAGGTACACAGACACAGTTACACTGTACCTTCCTTTGAGGTACACACAGTTACACACAGAGTCCTTATGATGTACACACACACATAGAGGACTTGATCTTAGATATACTCCACACAGTTTTTTGCAAACTGAGGACTTAGCCAAAACAGAGTGTGTATGCAAACTGAGGACACACAGTATATGTATGAAAACTGAGGAAATGGCCACACAGTATGTGTTGTTAAACTCTATGTGTTGGAGTTACTATTAAAGATGAGTTCTGATAACTGTTGTAAAGGAAATGTTAGACAGGATATAGTAAGGTGACTAATGATAGTGAGAAGATAACAGTTATAGATGATAGAAACAGGTATCTAACAGTGTATGCAAATAGAGGACATTAGTACACCATGTGGGCAAATACAGGACCTGGTTAAAGATAAGGTCCATAAAGTGTGTGTATACAAACTAATGCAGTGCGCCTCTGCAAAAAGAAAACTAGTGTATACATACTCTGAGCAAACCGATGACATATCCAAAATTAGATTTTCATTGTAAAGGGAGTCCTTGTGATAAGGTTTCCCTTGGGAGTGAGTAGATATAGGAGGAACTGCAGAAGAAAAAACATTTAGATGGCTCTGATGTACTGTACAAAATTTTCTTCTGAACCTAAAACCAACATTAAGGTAATATACAGTCAAAAACACAGAAAAATAATCATGCAACTTTTGAGAAGATATGCATAAACAACTGCTGTATGTTTTCTCTGCTCTACTCTCTGACAGCTCTAATGTAGGAAGGACAAAGCCATATTTATGTCAGTCCTCCCCCTGGCTTATGGGGTCTTTAGTCAGTCCTCACCATGTACTGCGGGGTCCCTCCCCACTTCAAAGCTTTAGCACTGCAGAGATAAGTTTACAACTTGACCATTTCTGTGACCCAATTAACCTAAGGTTCTGGTCACATTAATTAAGGTATTGGCTTCATACAACAGGAATAGAAATATACATACATCACTTTTCATGTTACTCATAGACCCAAAGTATGCTCTCAATCAACATTCTCATTTTTGTTTTTAGTTGTCCATGACTAGTATCTAATTTGTTGGGAGATCATACATGTACTATGTCAAAAATGATTTTCATCAAGCACTTAAGTCTTTTGACTTGTACAACTTCTATTATAGCAGGGACCCTAATACATGCTGGGATATCATGTGCACAATTATGCACACAGAACTAAATAAGACCTGTCCCATTAAGATGAATTATATGGTCAGCCTAAATAGGCTAGGATTTTATACTATAGAAAGTGTAATTTTGCACTGATTTTTCACACAGCACAAGTCTCTTAATGTCAATTGGGGACATTTTGTTGACACACTTAAACAGTCATAACCCTTCTTTGAAAAGCCTCAGCATGTTAATCATTCTGAATTTAGTATGTGTGGCCACTAAAGTGATAGGGCTAATTGTTTCTTCCCTTTTCTGAGTAAAGGCTTGATAATCATTACATAAATGTTAAGATACTGAAAGAGAAAAAAGAATAGCCAGGTCAATTTATAGAGGTGCAGTAAACATAGTCACGTCATGTACTTAACTACAACCTAGTACAGAATGTAACAGATAATAACTTGCTCTGATTAACACAGAGTATAATATTTCTGTAGATGAAGCTATATAGTTTCCCCTTCTGTTATACACAGTGCACGAGATATGGGCTTTACAAAATGTAAAGGTCCCATTTCTGTGTAAAGATTGTGCTCAGAATTAGCATACTATTTACCTGGCCTTTACATTGAACGATATTTACATACATTTAATTCGTTTGTAAATCTCAAGTAAAAGTGATGTAAATATGTGCAATTGTCACCAAAGTTTGCATTGCATTTTCCATTGGTTTACACCCTTAGTAATGATGATGTGATGGTAGTGTAAATATGTGTAATTGTCACCAACATATGTATTACTTTACTATGGAATTACACTCTTTGTAAAGCTGATTTAAAGGTGATGTAAATACATGCACTGACATTTGCGTTCCTTTACCTTGCTAATGCTGGTGTAAAGGTAATGAGAATATGTGTAATTCTCGCCAGAGTTTGCAATGAATTTACCGTTTGCTCGCACTCTTCAAAATTCTGCTGTAAAAGTGATATAAATATGTGTAATTTTCAATAGAATTTGCATTGCTTTCACCTATAGGGTACACCCTACCAAATGCTAGTGTAAAAATATTGTAAATATGTGTAATTCTCAACAGAATGCACAATGTATTTACAGTGTATTTAACCTTTCATTATTTTCCCAAGTGTTTCCCCTATCTTCTCCCAGTCACTCCCTCATTTCTCTTGGCTGCCCATCACTTTCTCCTGGTCTCAACATTCTCATTTTTTTTTAGTTTTCATTAACTGACATATTATTGGATGGTAATATTCAAGTGTACATTAATTCAGATGAGAAAAGGGCCAGAAATTGAATTCACTATTGTTGTATGAATGTGGACCACAAGAATTGAATTGTTATTAGACATTGGTGCATGCAGGTAAATATCTATAATGTTCCCTTGATACAGACACATTTTTGGTTCATATACCTTATGCTGCTGATATGTGGGATCCTTGTTCAGTCACCATCCTAGAGTGCCGGGTCCTGTCATTTTAGTGCACATGTTGGTGATATCACTGATATCATGGAATTGGTCCATCAATATAGATCAATATAAATTTGTGTAAAAAGGGGTAGGCAGGTGCATGGATAAGGATATGTATTTTTTAAACATGACTAGTATCTAATTTGTTGGGAGATGATACAGGTACTATGTCAAAAATGATTTTCATCAAGCACTTAAGTCTTTTGACTTGCACAACTTCTATTATAGCAGGGACCCTAATACATGCTGGGATATCATGTGCGCAATTATGCACACAGGACTAAATAAGACCTGTCCCATTAAGATCATGAGAATTAGACAATACAGACACCTTCCTGGTTCATACACCTTCTGCTCCTGGGATGTGGGATCCTTGTTCAGTCACCACCCTGGAGTGTGGGGTCCTGCCATTTTGGTTACAATATATATAAAAATGGGTTGCTAGATCGCTGGTTAGAAATGTTCAATTTGTGATTGCTTCAGAGTGGGGTACCCTTCTCCCGGCACCCTATCACCACCTCCCGGCCTCCTACCACCTCCCTGTGCCTAAGTCTATTCAAATACTACATCTACCATTATACAACACTTTATGAATCATATGGTCAGACTAGATAGGCTAGGGTTTTATACTATAGAAAGTGAAATTTTGCACTGATTTTTCACACAGCACAAGTCTCTTAATGTCAATTGGGGACATTTTGTTGACACACTTAAACAGTCATAACCCTTCTTTGAAAAGCCTCAGCATGTTAATCCTTCTGAATTTAGTATGTGTGGCCACTAAAGTGATAGGGCTAATTGTTTCTTCCCTTTTCTGAGTAAAGGCTTGATAATCATTACATAAATGTTAAGATACTGAAAGAGAAAAAAGAATAGCCAGGTCAATTTATAGAGGTGCAGTAAACATAGTCACGTCATGTACTTAACTACAACCTAGTACAGAATGTAACAGATAATAACTTGCTCTGATTAACACAGAGTATAATATTTCTGTAGATGAAGCTATATAGTTTCCCCTTCTGTTATACACAGTGCACGAGATATGGGCTTTACAAAATGTAAAGGTCCCATTTCTGTGTAAAGATTGTGCTCAGAATTAGCATACTATTTACCTGGCCTTTACATTGAACGATATTTACATACATTTAATTCGTTTGTAAATCTCAAGTAAAAGTGATGTAAATATGTGCAATTGTCACCAAAGTTTGCATTGCATTTTCCATTGGTTTACACCCTTAGTAATGATAATGTGATGGTAGTGTAAATATGTGTAATTGTCACCAACATATGTATTACTTTACTATGGAATTACACTTTTTGTAAAGCTGATTTAAAGGTGATGTAAATACATGCACTGACATTTGCGTTCCTTTACCTTGCTAATGCTGGTGTAAAGGTAATGAGAATATGTGTAATTCTCGCCAGAGTTTGCAATGAATTTACCGTTTGCTCGCACTCTTCAAAAATCTGCTGTAATAGTGATATAAATATGTGTAATTTTCAATAGAATTTGCATTGCTTTCACCTATAGGGTATACCCTACCAAATGCTAGTGTAAAAATATTGTAAATATGTGTAATTCTCAACAGAATGCACAATGTATTTACAGTGTATTTAACCTGTTCATGATCTTCATGCAAAAATACAGTGTCATTTACCAGATTTTGAGCAATTGATTTATTCCTATTACATCAAGCTCTTGCAGATGGAGGGGGGGGGGTTGCTGCTGCTTAAGTTTCATTATTTTCCCAAGTGTTTCCCCTATCTTCTCCCAGTCACTCCCTCATTTCTCTTGGCTGCCCATCACTTTCTCCTGGTCTCAACATTCTCATTTTTTTTTAGTTTTCATTAACTGACATATTATTGGATGGTAATACTCAAGTGTACATTAATTCAGATGAGAAAAGGGCCAGAAATTGAATTCACTATTGTTGTATGAATGTAGACCACAAGAATTGAATTGTTATTAGACATTGGTGCATGCAGGTAAATATCTATAATGTTCCCTTGATACAGACACATTTTTGGTTCATATACCTTATGCTGCTGATATGTGGGATCCTTGTTCAGTCACCATCCTGGAGTGCCGGGTCCTGTCATTTTACTGCACATGTTGGTGATATCACTGATATCATGGAATTGGTCCATCAATATAGATCAATATAAATTTGTGTAAAAAGGGGTAGGCAGGTGCATGGATAAGGATATGTATTTTTTAAACATGACTAGTATCTAATTTGTTGGGAGATGATACAGGTACTATGTCAAAAATGATTTTCATCAAGCACTTAAGTCTTTTGACTTGCACAACTTCTATTATAGCAGGGACCCTAATACATGCTTGGATATCATGTGCGCAATTATGCACACAGGACTAAATAAGACCTGTCCCATTATTATGCACACAGGACTAAATAAGACCTGTCCCATTAAGATCATGAGAATTAGACAATACAGACACCTTCCTGGTTCATACACCTTCTGCTCCTGCGATGTGGGATCCTTGTTCAGTCACCACCCTGGAGTGTGGGGGCCTGCCATTTTGGTTACACTATATATAAAAATGGGTTGCTTGATCGCTGGTTAGAAATGTTCAATTTGTGACTGCTTCAGAGTGGGGTACCCTTCTCCCAGCACCCTATCACCACCTCCCGGCCTCCTACCACCTCCCTGTGCCTAAGTCTATTCAAATACTACATCTACCATTATACACCACTTTATGAATTATATGGTCAGCCTAAATAGGCTAGGATTTTATACTATAGAAAGTGGAATTTTGCACTGATTTTTCACACACAGCACAAGTCTCTTAAGGTCAATTGGGGACATTTTGTTGACACACTTAAACAGTCATAACCCTTCTTTGAAAAGCCTCAGCATGTTAATCATTCTGAATTGAGTATGTTTGGCCACTAAAGTGATAGGGCTAATTGTTTCTTCCCTTTTCTGAGTAAAGGCTAGATAATCATTACATAAATGTTGAGATACTGAAAGTGAAAAATGAATAGCCAGGTCAATATATAGAGGTGCAGTAAACATAGTCACGTCATGTACTTAACTACAACCTAGTACAGAATGTAACAGATAATAACTTGCTCTGATTAACACAGAGTGTAATATTTCTGTAGATGAAGCTATATAGTTTCCCCTTCTGTTATACACACTGCACGAGATATGGGCTTTACAAAATGTAAAGGTCCCATTTCTGTGTAAAGATTGTGCTCAGAATTAGCATACTATTTACCTGGCCTTTACATTGAACGATATTTACATACATTTAATTCGTTTGTAAATCTCAAGTAAAAGTGATGTAAATATGTGCAATTGTCACCAAAGTTTGCATTGCATTTTCCATTGGTTTACACCCTTAGTAATGATGATGTGATGGTAGTGTAAATATGTGTAATTGTCACCAACATATGTATTACTTTACTATGGAATTACACTCTTTGTAAAGCTGATTTAAAGGTAATGTAAATACATGCACTGACATTTGCGTTCCTTTACCTTGCTAATGCTGGTGTAAAGGTAATGAGAATATGTGTAATTCTCGCCAGAGTTTGCAATGAATTTACCGTTTGCTCACACTCTTCAAAATTCTGCTGTAAAAGTGATATAAATATGTGTAATTTTCAATAGAATTTGCATTGCTTTCACCAATAGGGTACACCCTACCAAATGCTAGTGTAAAAATATTGTAAATATGTGTAATTCTCAACAGAATGCACAATGTATTTACAGTGTATTTAACCTGTTCATGATCTTCATGCAAAAATACAGTGTCATTTACCAGATTTTGAGCAATTGATTTATTCCTATTACATCAAGCTCTTGCAGATGGAGGGGGGGGGGTTGCTGCTGCTTAAGTTTCATTATTTTCCCAAGTGTTTCCCCTATCTTCTCCCAGTCACTCCCTCATTTCTCTTGGCTGCCCATCACTTTCTCCTGGTCTCAACATTCTCATTTTTTTTTAGTTTTCATTAACTGACATATTATTGGATGGTAATACTCAAGTGTACATTAATTCAGATGAGAAAAGGGCCAGAAATTGAATTCACTATTGTTGTATGAATGTGGACCACAAGAATGGAATTGTTATTAGACATTGGTGCATGCAGGTAAATATCTATAATGTTCCCCTGATAAACACACATTTTTGGTTCATATACCTTATGCTGCTGATATGTGGGATCCTTGTTCAGTGACCACCCTGGAGTGCCGGGTCCTGTCATTTTAGTGCACATGTTGGTGATATCACTGATATCATGGAATTGGTCCATCAATATAAATTTGTGTAAAAAGGGGTAGGCAGGTGCATGGACAAGGATATGTATTTTTTAAACATGACTAGTATCTAATTTGTTGGAAAATGATACAGGTACTACGTCGAAAATGATTTTCATCAAGCACTTAAGTCTTTTGACTTGCACAACTTCTATTATAGCAGAGACCCTAATACATGCTGGGATATCATGTGCGCAATTATGCACACAGGACTAAATAAGACCTGTCCCATTAAGATCATGAGAATTAGACAATACAGACACCTTCCTGGTTCATACACCTTCTGCTCCTGGGATGTGGGATCCTTGTTCAGTCACCACCCTGGAGTGTGGGGTCCTGCCATTTTGGTTACAATATATATAAAAATGGGTTGCTAGATCGCTGGTTAGAAATGTTTAATTTGTGACTGCTTCAGAGTGGGGTACCCTTCTCCCGGCACCCTATCACCACCTCCCGGCCTCCTACCACCTCCCTGTGCCTAAGTCTATTCAAATACTACATCTACCATTATACACCACTTTATGAATTATATGGTCAGCCTAAATAGGCTAGGGTTTTATACTATAGAAAGTGGAATTTTGCACTGATTTTTCACACAGCACAAGTCTCTTAATGTCAATTGGGGACATTTTGTTGACACACTTAAACAGTCATAACCCTTCTTTGAAAAGCCTCAGCATGTTAATCATTCTGAATTTGGTATGTGTGGCCACTAAAGTGAAAGGGCTAATTGTTTCTTCCCTTTTCTGAGTAAAGGCTTGATAATCATTACATAAATGTTAAGATACTGAAAGAGAAAAAAAGAATAGCCAGGTCAATTTATAGAGGTGCAGTAAACATAGTCACGTCATGTACTTATCTACAACCTAGTACAGAATGTAACAGATAATAACTTGCTCTGATTAACACAGAGTATAATATTTCTGTAGATGAAGCTATATAGTTTCCCCTTCTGTTATACACAGTGCACGAGATATGGGCTTTACAAAATGTAAAGGTCCCATTTCTGTGTAATGATTGTGCTCAGAATTAGCATACTATTTACCTGGCCTTTACATTGAACGATATTTACATACATTTAATTCGTTTGTAAATCTCAAGTAAAAGTGATGTAAATATGTGCAATTGTCACCAAAGTTTGCATTGCATTTTCCATTGGTTTACACCCTTAGTAATGATGATGTGATGGTAGTGTAAATATGTGTAATTGTCACCAACATATGTATTACTTTACTATGGAATTACACTCTTTGTAAAGCTGATTTAAAGGTGATGTAAATACATGCACTGACATTTGCGTTCCTTTACCTTGCTAATGCTGGTGTAAAGGTAATGAGAATATGTGTAATTCTCGCCAGAGTTTGCAATGAATTTACCGTTTGCTCACACTCTTCAAAATTCTGCTGTAAAAGTGATATAAATATGTGTAATTTTCAATAGAATTTGCATTGCTTTCACCTATAGGGTACACCCTACCAAATGCTAGTGTAAAAATATTGTAAATATGTGTAATTCTCAACAGAATGCACAATGTATTTACAGTGTATTTAACCTGTTCATGATCTTCATGCAAAAATACAGTGTCATTTACCAGATTTTGAGCAATTGATTTATTCCTATTACATCAAGCTCTTGCAGATGGAGGGGGGGGGTTGCTGCTGCTTAAGTTTCATTATTTTCCCAAGTGTTTCCCCTATCTTCTCCCAGTCACTCCCTCATTTCTCTTGGCTGCCCATCACTTTCTCCTGGTCTCAACATTCTCATTTTTTTTTAGTTTTCATTAACTGACATATTATTGGATGGTAATACTCAAGTGTACATTAATTCAGATGAGAAAAGGGCCAGAAATTGAATTCACTATTGTTGTATGAATGTGGACCACAAGAATGGAATTGTTATTAGACATTGGTGCATGCAGGTAAATATCTATAATGTTCCCCTGATAAACACACATTTTTGGTTCATATACCTTATGCTGCTGATATGTGGGATCCTTGTTCAGTGACCACCCTGGAGTGCCGGGTCCTGTCATTTTAGTGCACATGTTGGTGATATCACTGATATCATGGAATTGGTCCATCAATATAGATCAATATAAATTTGTGTAAAAAGGGGTAGGCAGGTGCATGGACAAGGATATGTATTTTTTAAACATGACTAGTATCTAATTTGTTGGAAAATGATACAGGTACTATGTCGAAAATGATTTTCATCAAGCACTTAAGTCTTTTGACTTGCACAACTTCTATTATAGCAGAGACCCTAATACATGCTGGGATATCATGTGCGCAATTATGCACACAGGACTAAATAAGACCTGTCCCATTAAGATCATGAGAATTAGACAATACAGACACCTTCCTGGTTCATACACCTTCTGCTCCTGGGATGTGGGATCCTTGTTCAGTCACCACCCTGGAGTGTGGGGTCCTGCCATTTTGGTTACAATATATATAAAAATGGGTTGCTAGATCGCTGGTTAGAAATGTTTAATTTGTGACTGCTTCAGAGTGGGGTACCCTTCTCCCGGCACCCTATCACCACCTCCCGGCCTCCTACCACCTCCCTGTGCCTAAGTCTATTCAAATACTACATCTACCATTATACACCACTTTATGAATTATATGGTCAGCCTAAATAGGCTAGGGTTTTATACTATAGAAAGTGGAATTTTGCACTGATTTTTCACACAGCACAAGTCTCTTAATGTCAATTGGGGACATTTTGTTGACACACTTAAACAGTCATAACCCTTCTTTGAAAAGCCTCAGCATGTTAATCATTCTGAATTTGGTATGTGTGGCCACTAAAGTGAAAGGGCTAATTGTTTCTTCCCTTTTCTGAGTAAAGGCTTGATAATCATTACATAAATGTTAAGATACTGAAAGAGAAAAAAAGAATAGCCAGGTCAATTTATAGAGGTGCAGTAAACATAGTCACGTCATGTACTTATCTACAACCTAGTACAGAATGTAACAGATAATAACTTGCTCTGATTAACACAGAGTATAATATTTCTGTAGATGAAGCTATATAGTTTCCCCTTCTGTTATACACAGTGCACGAGATATGGGCTTTACAAAATGTAAAGGTCCCATTTCTGTGTAATGATTGTGCTCAGAATTAGCATACTATTTACCTGGCCTTTACATTGAACGATATTTACATACATTTAATTCGTTTGTAAATCTCAAGTAAAAGTGATGTAAATATGTGCAATTGTCACCAAAGTTTGCATTGCATTTTCCATTGGTTTACACCCTTAGTAATGATGATGTGATGGTAGTGTAAATATGTGTAATTGTCACCAACATATGTATTACTTTACTATGGAATTACACTCTTTGTAAAGCTGATTTAAAGGTGATGTAAATACATGCACTGACATTTGCGTTCCTTTACCTTGCTAATGCTGGTGTAAAGGTAATGAGAATATGTGTAATTCTCGCCAGAGTTTGCAATGAATTTACCGTTTGCTCACACTCTTCAAAATTCTGCTGTAAAAGTGATATAAATATGTGTAATTTTCAATAGAATTTGCATTGCTTTCACCTATAGGGTACACCCTACCAAATGCTAGTGTAAAAATATTGTAAATATGTGTAATTCTCAACAGAATGCACAATGTATTTACAGTGTATTTAACCTGTTCATGATCTTCATGCAAAAATACAGTGTCATTTACCAGATTTTGAGCAATTGATTTATTCCTATTACATCAAGCTCTTGCAGATGGAGGGGGGGGGTTGCTGCTGCTTAAGTTTCATTATTTTCCCAAGTGTTTCCCCTATCTTCTCCCAGTCACTCCCTCATTTCTCTTGGCTGCCCATCACTTTCTCCTGGTCTCAACATTCTCATTTTTTTTTAGTTTTCATTAACTGACATATTATTGGATGGTAATACTCAAGTGTACATTAATTCAGATGAGAAAAGGGCCAGAAATTGAATTCACTATTGTTGTATGAATGTGGACCACAAGAATTGAATTGTTATTAGACATTGGTGCATGCAGGTAAATATCTATAATGTTCCCTTGATACAGACACATTTTTGGTTCATATACCTTATGCTGCTGATATGTGGGATCCTTGTTCAGTCACCATCCTGGAGTGCCGTGTCCTGTCATTTTAGTGCACATGTTGGTGATATCACTGATATCATGGAATTGGTCCATCAATATAGATCAATATAAATTTGTGTAAAAAGGGGTAGGCAGGTGCATGGATAAGGATATGTATTTTTTAAACATGACTAGTATCTAATTTGTTGGGAGATGATACAGGTACTATGTCAAAAATGATTTTCATCAAGCACTTAAGTCTTTTGACTTGCACAACTTCTATTATAGCAGGGACCCTAATACATGCTGGGATATCATGTGCGCAATTATGCACACAGGACTAAATAAGACCTGTCCCATTATTATGCACACAGGACTAAATAAGACCTGTCCCATTAAGATCATGAGAATTAGACAATACAGACACCTTCCTGGTTCATACACCTTCTGCTCCTGCGATGTGGGATCCTTGTTCAGTCACCACCCTGGAGTGTGGGGTCCTGCCATTTTGGTTACAATATATATAAAAATGGGTTGCTAGATCGCTGGTTAGAAATGTTTAATTTGTGACTGCTTCAGAGTGGGGTACCCTTCTCCCGGCACCCTATCACCACCTCCCGGCCTCCTACCACCTCCCTGTGCCTAAG
Source organism: Acholoe squamosa (assembly GCA_949317995.1). Taxonomy (NCBI): domain Eukaryota; kingdom Metazoa; phylum Annelida; class Polychaeta; order Phyllodocida; family Polynoidae; genus Acholoe; species Acholoe squamosa. Next base: position 3,211,950 of record OX439041.1, read on the forward strand.
TCTATTCAAATACTACATCTACCATTATACACCACTTTATGAGTTATATGGTCAGCCTAAATAGGCTAGGGTTTTATACTATAGAAAGTGGAATTTTGCACTGATTTTTCACACAGCACAAGTCTCTTAATGTCAATTGGGGACATTTTGTTGACACACTTAAACAGTCATAACCCTTCTTTGAAAAGCCTCAGCATGTTAATCATTCTGAATTTGGTATGTGTGGCCACTAAAGTGAAAGGGCTAATTGTTTCTTCCCTTTTCTGAGTAAAGGCTTGATAATCATTACATAAATGTTAAGATACTGAAAGAGAAAAAAAGAATAGCCAGGTCAATTTATAGAGGTGCAGTAAACATAGTCACGTCATGTACTTATCTACAACCTAGTACAGAATGTAACAGATAATAACTTGCTCTGATTAACACAGAGTATAATATTTCTGTAGATGAAGCTATATAGTTTCCCCTTCTGTTATACACAGTGCACGAGATATGGGCTTTACAAAATGTAAAGGTCCCATTTCTGTGTAATGATTGTGCTCAGAATTAGCATACTATTTACCTGGCCTTTACATTGAACGATATTTACATACATTTAATTCGTTTGTAAATCTCAAGTAAAAGTGATGTAAATATGTGCAATTGTCACCAAAGTTTGCATTGCATTTTCCATTGGTTTACACCCTTAGTAATGATGATGTGATGGTAGTGTAAATATGTGTAATTGTCACCAACATATGTATTACTTTACTATGGAATTACACTCTTTGTAAAGCTGATTTAAAGGTGATGTAAATACATGCACTGACATTTGCGTTCCTTTACCTTGCTAATGCTGGTGTAAAGGTAATGAGAATATGTGTAATTCTCGCCAGAGTTTGCAATGAATTTACCGTTTGCTCGCACTCTTCAAAATTCTGCTGTAAAAGTGATATAAATATGTGTAATTTTCAATAGAATTTGCATTGCTTTCACCTATAGGGTACACCCTACCAAATGCTAGTGTAAAAATATTGTAAATATGTGTAATTCTCAACAGAATGCACAATGTATTTACAGTGTATTTAACCTTTCATTATTTTCCCAAGTGTTTCCCCTATCTTCTCCCAGTCACTCCCTCATTTCTCTTGGCTGCCCATCACTTTCTCCTGGTCTCAACATTCTCATTTTTTTTTAGTTTTCATTAACTGACATATTATTGGATGGTAATATTCAAGTGTACATTAATTCAGATGAGAAAAGGGCCAGAAATTGAATTCACTATTGTTGTATGAATGTGGACCACAAGAATTGAATTGTTATTAGACATTGGTGCATGCAGGTAAATATCTATAATGTTCCCTTGATACAGACACATTTTTGGTTCATATACCTTATGCTGCTGATATGTGGGATCCTTGTTCAGTCACCATCCTAGAGTGCCGGGTCCTGTCATTTTAGTGCACATGTTGGTGATATCACTGATATCATGGAATTGGTCCATCAATATAGATCAATATAAATTTGTGTAAAAAGGGGTAGGCAGGTGCATGGATAAGGATATGTATTTTTTAAACATGACTAGTATCTAATTTGTTGGGAGATGATACAGGTACTATGTCAAAAATGATTTTCATCAAGCACTTAAGTCTTTTGACTTGCACAACTTCTATTATAGCAGGGACCCTAATACATGCTGGGATATCATGTGCGCAATTATGCACACAGGACTAAATAAGACCTGTCCCATTAAGATCATGAGAATTAGACAATACAGACACCTTCCTGGTTCATACACCTTCTGCTCCTGGGATGTGGGATCCTTGTTCAGTCACCACCCTGGAGTGTGGGGTCCTGCCATTTTGGTTACAATATATATAAAAATGGGTTGCTAGATCGCTGGTTAGAAATGTTCAATTTGTGATTGCTTCAGAGTGGGGTACCCTTCTCCCGGCACCCTATCACCACCTCCCGGCCTCCTACCACCTCCCTGTGCCTAAGTCTATTCAAATACTACATCTACCATTATACAACACTTTATGAATCATATGGTCAGACTAGATAGGCTAGGGTTTTATACTATAGAAAGTGAAATTTTGCACTGATTTTTCACACAGCACAAGTCTCTTAATGTCAATTGGGGACATTTTGTTGACACACTTAAACAGTCATAACCCTTCTTTGAAAAGCCTCAGCATGTTAATCCTTCTGAATTTAGTATGTGTGGCCACTAAAGTGATAGGGCTAATTGTTTCTTCCCTTTTCTGAGTAAAGGCTTGATAATCATTACATAAATGTTAAGATACTGAAAGAGAAAAAAGAATAGCCAGGTCAATTTATAGAGGTGCAGTAAACATAGTCACGTCATGTACTTAACTACAACCTAGTACAGAATGTAACAGATAATAACTTGCTCTGATTAACACAGAGTATAATATTTCTGTAGATGAAGCTATATAGTTTCCCCTTCTGTTATACACAGTGCACGAGATATGGGCTTTACAAAATGTAAAGGTCCCATTTCTGTGTAAAGATTGTGCTCAGAATTAGCATACTATTTACCTGGCCTTTACATTGAACGATATTTACATACATTTAATTCGTTTGTAAATCTCAAGTAAAAGTGATGTAAATATGTGCAATTGTCACCAAAGTTTGCATTGCATTTTCCATTGGTTTACACCCTTAGTAATGATAATGTGATGGTAGTGTAAATATGTGTAATTGTCACCAACATATGTATTACTTTACTATGGAATTACACTTTTTGTAAAGCTGATTTAAAGGTGATGTAAATACATGCACTGACATTTGCGTTCCTTTACCTTGCTAATGCTGGTGTAAAGGTAATGAGAATATGTGTAATTCTCGCCAGAGTTTGCAATGAATTTACCGTTTGCTCGCACTCTTCAAAAATCTGCTGTAATAGTGATATAAATATGTGTAATTTTCAATAGAATTTGCATTGCTTTCACCTATAGGGTATACCCTACCAAATGCTAGTGTAAAAATATTGTAAATATGTGTAATTCTCAACAGAATGCACAATGTATTTACAGTGTATTTAACCTGTTCATGATCTTCATGCAAAAATACAGTGTCATTTACCAGATTTTGAGCAATTGATTTATTCCTATTACATCAAGCTCTTGCAGATGGAGGGGGGGGGGTTGCTGCTGCTTAAGTTTCATTATTTTCCCAAGTGTTTCCCCTATCTTCTCCCAGTCACTCCCTCATTTCTCTTGGCTGCCCATCACTTTCTCCTGGTCTCAACATTCTCATTTTTTTTTAGTTTTCATTAACTGACATATTATTGGATGGTAATACTCAAGTGTACATTAATTCAGATGAGAAAAGGGCCAGAAATTGAATTCACTATTGTTGTATGAATGTAGACCACAAGAATTGAATTGTTATTAGACATTGGTGCATGCAGGTAAATATCTATAATGTTCCCTTGATACAGACACATTTTTGGTTCATATACCTTATGCTGCTGATATGTGGGATCCTTGTTCAGTCACCATCCTGGAGTGCCGGGTCCTGTCATTTTACTGCACATGTTGGTGATATCACTGATATCATGGAATTGGTCCATCAATATAGATCAATATAAATTTGTGTAAAAAGGGGTAGGCAGGTGCATGGATAAGGATATGTATTTTTTAAACATGACTAGTATCTAATTTGTTGGGAGATGATACAGGTACTATGTCAAAAATGATTTTCATCAAGCACTTAAGTCTTTTGACTTGCACAACTTCTATTATAGCAGGGACCCTAATACATGCTGGGATATCATGTGCGCAATTATGCACACAGGACTAAATAAGACCTGTCCCATTATTATGCACACAGGACTAAATAAGACCTGTCCCATTAAGATCATGAGAATTAGACAATACAGACACCTTCCTGGTTCATACACCTTCTGCTCCTGCGATGTGGGATCCTTGTTCAGTCACCACCCTGGAGTGTGGGGGCCTGCCATTTTGGTTACACTATATATAAAAATGGGTTGCTTGATCGCTGGTTAGAAATGTTCAATTTGTGACTGCTTCAGAGTGGGGTACCCTTCTCCCAGCACCCTATCACCACCTCCCGGCCTCCTACCACCTCCCTGTGCCTAAGTCTATTCAAATACTACATCTACCATTATACACCACTTTATGAATTATATGGTCAGCCTAAATAGGCTAGGATTTTATACTATAGAAAGTGGAATTTTGCACTGATTTTTCACACACAGCACAAGTCTCTTAAGGTCAATTGGGGACATTTTGTTGACACACTTAAACAGTCATAACCCTTCTTTGAAAAGCCTCAGCATGTTAATCATTCTGAATTGAGTATGTTTGGCCACTAAAGTGATAGGGCTAATTGTTTCTTCCCTTTTCTGAGTAAAGGCTAGATAATCATTACATAAATGTTGAGATACTGAAAGTGAAAAATGAATAGCCAGGTCAATATATAGAGGTGCAGTAAACATAGTCACGTCATGTACTTAACTACAACCTAGTACAGAATGTAACAGATAATAACTTGCTCTGATTAACACAGAGTGTAATATTTCTGTAGATGAAGCTATATAGTTTCCCCTTCTGTTATACACACTGCACGAGATATGGGCTTTACAAAATGTAAAGGTCCCATTTCTGTGTAAAGATTGTGCTCAGAATTAGCATACTATTTACCTGGCCTTTACATTGAACGATATTTACATACATTTAATTCGTTTGTAAATCTCAAGTAAAAGTGATGTAAATATGTGCAATTGTCACCAAAGTTTGCATTGCATTTTCCATTGGTTTACACCCTTAGTAATGATGATGTGATGGTAGTGTAAATATGTGTAATTGTCACCAACATATGTATTACTTTACTATGGAATTACACTCTTTGTAAAGCTGATTTAAAGGTAATGTAAATACATGCACTGACATTTGCGTTCCTTTACCTTGCTAATGCTGGTGTAAAGGTAATGAGAATATGTGTAATTCTCGCCAGAGTTTGCAATGAATTTACCGTTTGCTCACACTCTTCAAAATTCTGCTGTAAAAGTGATATAAATATGTGTAATTTTCAATAGAATTTGCATTGCTTTCACCAATAGGGTACACCCTACCAAATGCTAGTGTAAAAATATTGTAAATATGTGTAATTCTCAACAGAATGCACAATGTATTTACAGTGTATTTAACCTGTTCATGATCTTCATGCAAAAATACAGTGTCATTTACCAGATTTTGAGCAATTGATTTATTCCTATTACATCAAGCTCTTGCAGATGGAGGGGGGGGGGGTTGCTGCTGCTTAAGTTTCATTATTTTCCCAAGTGTTTCCCCTATCTTCTCCCAGTCACTCCCTCATTTCTCTTGGCTGCCCATCACTTTCTCCTGGTCTCAACATTCTCATTTTTTTTTAGTTTTCATTAACTGACATATTATTGGATGGTAATACTCAAGTGTACATTAATTCAGATGAGAAAAGGGCCAGAAATTGAATTCACTATTGTTGTATGAATGTGGACCACAAGAATGGAATTGTTATTAGACATTGGTGCATGCAGGTAAATATCTATAATGTTCCCCTGATAAACACACATTTTTGGTTCATATACCTTATGCTGCTGATATGTGGGATCCTTGTTCAGTGACCACCCTGGAGTGCCGGGTCCTGTCATTTTAGTGCACATGTTGGTGATATCACTGATATCATGGAATTGGTCCATCAATATAAATTTGTGTAAAAAGGGGTAGGCAGGTGCATGGACAAGGATATGTATTTTTTAAACATGACTAGTATCTAATTTGTTGGAAAATGATACAGGTACTACGTCGAAAATGATTTTCATCAAGCACTTAAGTCTTTTGACTTGCACAACTTCTATTATAGCAGAGACCCTAATACATGCTGGGATATCATGTGCGCAATTATGCACACAGGACTAAATAAGACCTGTCCCATTAAGATCATGAGAATTAGACAATACAGACACCTTCCTGGTTCATACACCTTCTGCTCCTGGGATGTGGGATCCTTGTTCAGTCACCACCCTGGAGTGTGGGGTCCTGCCATTTTGGTTACAATATATATAAAAATGGGTTGCTAGATCGCTGGTTAGAAATGTTTAATTTGTGACTGCTTCAGAGTGGGGTACCCTTCTCCCGGCACCCTATCACCACCTCCCGGCCTCCTACCACCTCCCTGTGCCTAAGTCTATTCAAATACTACATCTACCATTATACACCACTTTATGAATTATATGGTCAGCCTAAATAGGCTAGGGTTTTATACTATAGAAAGTGGAATTTTGCACTGATTTTTCACACAGCACAAGTCTCTTAATGTCAATTGGGGACATTTTGTTGACACACTTAAACAGTCATAACCCTTCTTTGAAAAGCCTCAGCATGTTAATCATTCTGAATTTGGTATGTGTGGCCACTAAAGTGAAAGGGCTAATTGTTTCTTCCCTTTTCTGAGTAAAGGCTTGATAATCATTACATAAATGTTAAGATACTGAAAGAGAAAAAAAGAATAGCCAGGTCAATTTATAGAGGTGCAGTAAACATAGTCACGTCATGTACTTATCTACAACCTAGTACAGAATGTAACAGATAATAACTTGCTCTGATTAACACAGAGTATAATATTTCTGTAGATGAAGCTATATAGTTTCCCCTTCTGTTATACACAGTGCACGAGATATGGGCTTTACAAAATGTAAAGGTCCCATTTCTGTGTAATGATTGTGCTCAGAATTAGCATACTATTTACCTGGCCTTTACATTGAACGATATTTACATACATTTAATTCGTTTGTAAATCTCAAGTAAAAGTGATGTAAATATGTGCAATTGTCACCAAAGTTTGCATTGCATTTTCCATTGGTTTACACCCTTAGTAATGATGATGTGATGGTAGTGTAAATATGTGTAATTGTCACCAACATATGTATTACTTTACTATGGAATTACACTCTTTGTAAAGCTGATTTAAAGGTGATGTAAATACATGCACTGACATTTGCGTTCCTTTACCTTGCTAATGCTGGTGTAAAGGTAATGAGAATATGTGTAATTCTCGCCAGAGTTTGCAATGAATTTACCGTTTGCTCACACTCTTCAAAATTCTGCTGTAAAAGTGATATAAATATGTGTAATTTTCAATAGAATTTGCATTGCTTTCACCTATAGGGTACACCCTACCAAATGCTAGTGTAAAAATATTGTAAATATGTGTAATTCTCAACAGAATGCACAATGTATTTACAGTGTATTTAACCTGTTCATGATCTTCATGCAAAAATACAGTGTCATTTACCAGATTTTGAGCAATTGATTTATTCCTATTACATCAAGCTCTTGCAGATGGAGGGGGGGGGTTGCTGCTGCTTAAGTTTCATTATTTTCCCAAGTGTTTCCCCTATCTTCTCCCAGTCACTCCCTCATTTCTCTTGGCTGCCCATCACTTTCTCCTGGTCTCAACATTCTCATTTTTTTTTAGTTTTCATTAACTGACATATTATTGGATGGTAATACTCAAGTGTACATTAATTCAGATGAGAAAAGGGCCAGAAATTGAATTCACTATTGTTGTATGAATGTGGACCACAAGAATGGAATTGTTATTAGACATTGGTGCATGCAGGTAAATATCTATAATGTTCCCCTGATAAACACACATTTTTGGTTCATATACCTTATGCTGCTGATATGTGGGATCCTTGTTCAGTGACCACCCTGGAGTGCCGGGTCCTGTCATTTTAGTGCACATGTTGGTGATATCACTGATATCATGGAATTGGTCCATCAATATAGATCAATATAAATTTGTGTAAAAAGGGGTAGGCAGGTGCATGGACAAGGATATGTATTTTTTAAACATGACTAGTATCTAATTTGTTGGAAAATGATACAGGTACTATGTCGAAAATGATTTTCATCAAGCACTTAAGTCTTTTGACTTGCACAACTTCTATTATAGCAGAGACCCTAATACATGCTGGGATATCATGTGCGCAATTATGCACACAGGACTAAATAAGACCTGTCCCATTAAGATCATGAGAATTAGACAATACAGACACCTTCCTGGTTCATACACCTTCTGCTCCTGGGATGTGGGATCCTTGTTCAGTCACCACCCTGGAGTGTGGGGTCCTGCCATTTTGGTTACAATATATATAAAAATGGGTTGCTAGATCGCTGGTTAGAAATGTTTAATTTGTGACTGCTTCAGAGTGGGGTACCCTTCTCCCGGCACCCTATCACCACCTCCCGGCCTCCTACCACCTCCCTGTGCCTAAGTCTATTCAAATACTACATCTACCATTATACACCACTTTATGAATTATATGGTCAGCCTAAATAGGCTAGGGTTTTATACTATAGAAAGTGGAATTTTGCACTGATTTTTCACACAGCACAAGTCTCTTAATGTCAATTGGGGACATTTTGTTGACACACTTAAACAGTCATAACCCTTCTTTGAAAAGCCTCAGCATGTTAATCATTCTGAATTTGGTATGTGTGGCCACTAAAGTGAAAGGGCTAATTGTTTCTTCCCTTTTCTGAGTAAAGGCTTGATAATCATTACATAAATGTTAAGATACTGAAAGAGAAAAAAAGAATAGCCAGGTCAATTTATAGAGGTGCAGTAAACATAGTCACGTCATGTACTTATCTACAACCTAGTACAGAATGTAACAGATAATAACTTGCTCTGATTAACACAGAGTATAATATTTCTGTAGATGAAGCTATATAGTTTCCCCTTCTGTTATACACAGTGCACGAGATATGGGCTTTACAAAATGTAAAGGTCCCATTTCTGTGTAATGATTGTGCTCAGAATTAGCATACTATTTACCTGGCCTTTACATTGAACGATATTTACATACATTTAATTCGTTTGTAAATCTCAAGTAAAAGTGATGTAAATATGTGCAATTGTCACCAAAGTTTGCATTGCATTTTCCATTGGTTTACACCCTTAGTAATGATGATGTGATGGTAGTGTAAATATGTGTAATTGTCACCAACATATGTATTACTTTACTATGGAATTACACTCTTTGTAAAGCTGATTTAAAGGTGATGTAAATACATGCACTGACATTTGCGTTCCTTTACCTTGCTAATGCTGGTGTAAAGGTAATGAGAATATGTGTAATTCTCGCCAGAGTTTGCAATGAATTTACCGTTTGCTCACACTCTTCAAAATTCTGCTGTAAAAGTGATATAAATATGTGTAATTTTCAATAGAATTTGCATTGCTTTCACCTATAGGGTACACCCTACCAAATGCTAGTGTAAAAATATTGTAAATATGTGTAATTCTCAACAGAATGCACAATGTATTTACAGTGTATTTAACCTGTTCATGATCTTCATGCAAAAATACAGTGTCATTTACCAGATTTTGAGCAATTGATTTATTCCTATTACATCAAGCTCTTGCAGATGGAGGGGGGGGGTTGCTGCTGCTTAAGTTTCATTATTTTCCCAAGTGTTTCCCCTATCTTCTCCCAGTCACTCCCTCATTTCTCTTGGCTGCCCATCACTTTCTCCTGGTCTCAACATTCTCATTTTTTTTTAGTTTTCATTAACTGACATATTATTGGATGGTAATACTCAAGTGTACATTAATTCAGATGAGAAAAGGGCCAGAAATTGAATTCACTATTGTTGTATGAATGTGGACCACAAGAATTGAATTGTTATTAGACATTGGTGCATGCAGGTAAATATCTATAATGTTCCCTTGATACAGACACATTTTTGGTTCATATACCTTATGCTGCTGATATGTGGGATCCTTGTTCAGTCACCATCCTGGAGTGCCGTGTCCTGTCATTTTAGTGCACATGTTGGTGATATCACTGATATCATGGAATTGGTCCATCAATATAGATCAATATAAATTTGTGTAAAAAGGGGTAGGCAGGTGCATGGATAAGGATATGTATTTTTTAAACATGACTAGTATCTAATTTGTTGGGAGATGATACAGGTACTATGTCAAAAATGATTTTCATCAAGCACTTAAGTCTTTTGACTTGCACAACTTCTATTATAGCAGGGACCCTAATACATGCTGGGATATCATGTGCGCAATTATGCACACAGGACTAAATAAGACCTGTCCCATTATTATGCACACAGGACTAAATAAGACCTGTCCCATTAAGATCATGAGAATTAGACAATACAGACACCTTCCTGGTTCATACACCTTCTGCTCCTGCGATGTGGGATCCTTGTTCAGTCACCACCCTGGAGTGTGGGGTCCTGCCATTTTGGTTACAATATATATAAAAATGGGTTGCTAGATCGCTGGTTAGAAATGTTTAATTTGTGACTGCTTCAGAGTGGGGTACCCTTCTCCCGGCACCCTATCACCACCTCCCGGCCTCCTACCACCTCCCTGTGCCTAAGTCTATTCAAATACTACATCTACCATTATACACCACTTTATGAGTTATATGGTCAGCCTAAATAGGCTAGGGTTTTATACTATAGAAAGTGGAATTTTGCACTGATTTTTCACACAGCACAAGTCTCTTAATGTCAATTGGGGACATTTTGTTGACACACTTAAACAGTCATAACCCTTCTTTGAAAAGCCTCAGCATGTTAATCATTCTGAATTTGGTATGTGTGGCCACTAAAGTGAAAGGGCTAATTGTTTCTTCCCTTTTCTGAGTAAAGGCTTGATAATCATTACATAAATGTTAAGATACTGAAAGAGAAAAAAAGAATAGCCAGGTCAATTTATAGAGGTGCAGTAAACATAGTCACGTCATGTACTTATCTACAACCTAGTACAGAATGTAACAGATAATAACTTGCTCTGATTAACACAGAGTATAATATTTCTGTAGATGAAGCTATATAGTTTCCCCTTCTGTTATACACAGTGCACGAGATATGGGCTTTACAAAATGTAAAGGTCCCATTTCTGTGTAATGATTGTGCTCAGAATTAGCATACTATTTACCTGGCCTTTACATTGAACGATATTTACATACATTTAATTCGTTTGTAAATCTCAAGTAAAAGTGATGTAAATATGTGCAATTGTCACCAAAGTTTGCATTGCATTTTCCATTGGTTTACACCCTTAGTAATGATGATGTGATGGTAGTGTAAATATGTGTAATTGTCACCAACATATGTATTACTTTACTATGGAATTACACTCTTTGTAAAGCTGATTTAAAGGTGATGTAAATACATGCACTGACATTTGCGTTCCTTTACCTTGCTAATGCTGGTGTAAAGGTAATGAGAATATGTGTAATTCTCGCCAGAGTTTGCAATGAATTTACCGTTTGCTCACACTCTTCAAAATTCTGCTGTAAAAGTGATATAAATATGTGTAATTTTCAATAGAATTTGCATTGCTTTCACCTATAGGGTACACCCTACCAAATGCTAGTGTAAAAATATTGTAAATATGTGTAATTCTCAACAGAATGCACAATGTATTTACAGTGTATTTAACCTGTTCATGATCTTCATGCAAAAATACAGTGTCATTTACCAGATTTTGAGCAATTGATTTATTCCTATTACATCAAGCTCTTGCAGATGGAGGGGGGGGGTTGCTGCTGCTTAAGTTTCATTATTTTCCCAAGTGTTTCCCCTATCTTCTCCCAGTCACTCCCTCATTTCTCTTGGCTGCCCATCACTTTCTCCTGGTCTCAACATTCTCATTTTTTTTTAGTTTTCATTAACTGACATATTATTGGATGGTAATACTCAAGTGTACATTAATTCAGATGAGAAAAGGGCCAGAAATTGAATTCACTATTGTTGTATGAATGTGGACCACAAGAATTGAATTGTTATTAGACATTGGTGCATGCAGGTAAATATCTATAATGTTCCCTTGATACAGACACATTTTTGGTTCATATACCTTATGCTGCTGATATGTGGGATCCTTGTTCAGTCACCATCCTGGAGTGCCGTGTCCTGTCATTTTAGTGCACATGTTGGTGATATCACTGATATCATGGAATTGGTCCATCAATATAGATCAATATAAATTTGTGTAAAAAGGGGTAGGCAGGTGCATGGATAAGGATATGTATTTTTTAAACATGACTAGTATCTAATTTGTTGGGAGATGATACAGGTACTATGTCAAAAATGATTTTCATCAAGCACTTAAGTCTTTTGACTTGCACAACTTCTATTATAGCAGGGACCCTAATACATGCTGGGATATCATGTGCGCAATTATGCACACAGGACTAAATAAGACCTGTCCCATTATTATGCACACAGGACTAAATAAGACCTGTCCCATTAAGATCATGAGAATTAGACAATACAGACACCTTCCTGGTTCATACACCTTCTGCTCCTGCGATGTGGGATCCTTGTTCAGTCACCACCCTGGAGTGTGGGGTCCTGCCATTTTGGTCACACTATATATAAAAATGGGTTGCTAGATCGCTGGTTAGAAATGTACAATTTGTGACTGCTTCAGAGTGGGGTACCCTTCTCCCGGCACCCTATCACCACCTCCCGGCCTCCTACCACCTCCCTGTGCCTAAGTCTATTCAAATACTACATCTACCATTATACACCACTTTATGAATTATATGGTCAGCCTAAATAGGCTAGGATTTTATACTATAGAAAGTGGAATTTTGCACTGATTTTTCACACACAGCACAAGTCTCTTAAGGTCAATTGGGGACATTTTGTTGACACACTTAAACAGTCATAACCCTTCTTTGAAAAGCCTCAGCATGTTAATCATTCTGAATTTAGTATGTGTGGCCACTAAAGTGATAGGGCTAATTGTTTCTTCCCTTTTCTGAGTAAAGGCTAGATAATCATTACATAAATGTTGAGATACTGAAAGTGAAAAATGAATAGCCAGGTCAATATATAGAGGTGCAGTAAACATAGTCACGTCATGTACTTAACTACAACCTAGTACAGAATGTAACAGATAATAACTTGCTCTGATTAACACAGAGTATAATATTTCTGTAGATGAAGCTATATAGTTTCCCCTTCTGTTATACACACTGCACGAGATATGGGCTTTACAAAATGTAAAGGTCCCATTTCTGTGTAAAGATTGTGCTCAGAATTAGCATACTATTTACCTGGCCTTTACATTGAACGATATTTACATACATTTAATTCGTTTGTAAATCTCAAGTAAAAGTGATGTAAATATGTGCAATTGTCACTAAAGTTTGCATTGCATTTTCCATTGGTTTACACCCTTAGTAATGATGATGTGATGGTAGTGTAAATATGTGTAATTGTCACCAACATATGTATTACTTTACTATGGAATTACACTCTTTGTAAAGCTGATTTAAAGGTGATGTAAATACATGCACTGACATTTGCGTTCCTTTACCTTGCTAATGCTGGTGTAAAGGTAATGAGAATATGTGTAATTCTCGCCAGAGTTTGCAATGAATTTACCGTTTGCTCACACTCTTCAAAATTCTGCTGTAAAGGTGATATAAATATGTGTAATTTAAATAGAATTTGCATTGCTTTCACCAATAGGGTACACCCTACCAAATGCTAGTGTAAAAATATTGTAAATATGTGTAATTCTCAACAGAATGCACAATGTATTTACAGTGTATTTAACCTGTTCATGATCTTCATGCAAAAATACAGTGTCTTTTACCAGATTTTGAGCAATTGATTTATTCCTATTACATCAAGCTCTTGCAGATGGAGGGGGGGGGGTTGCTGCTGCTTAAGTTTCATTATTTTCCCAAGTGTTTCCCCTATCTTCTCCCAGTCACTCCCTCATTTCTCTTGGCTGCCCATCACTTTCTCCTGGTCTCAACATTCTCATTTTTTTTTAGTTTTCATTAACTGACATATTATTGGATGGTAATACTCAAGTGTACATTAATTCAGATGAGAAAAGGGCCAGAAATTGAATTCACTATTGTTGTATGAATGTGGACCACAAGAATTGAATTGTTATTAGACATTGGTGCATGCAGGTAAATATCTATAATGTTCCCTTGATACAGACACATTTTTGGTTCATATACCTTATGCTGCTGATATGTGGGATCCTTGTTCAGTCACCATCCTGGAGTGCCGTGTCCTGTCATTTTAGTGCACATGTTGGTGATATCACTGATATCATGGAATTGGTCCATCAATATAGATCAATATAAATTTGTGTAAAAAGGGGTAGGCAGGTGCATGGATAAGGATATGTATTTTTTAAACATGACTAGTATCTAATTTGTTGGGAGATGATACAGGTACTATGTCAAAAATGATTTTCATCAAGCACTTAAGTCTTTTGACTTGCACAACTTCTATTATAGCAGGGACCCTAATACATGCTGGGATATCATGTGCGCAATTATGCACACAGGACTAAATAAGACCTGTCCCATTATTATGCACACAGGACTAAATAAGACCTGTCCCATTAAGATCATGAGAATTAGACAATACAGACACCTTCCTGGTTCATACACCTTCTGCTCCTGCGATGTGGGATCCTTGTTCAGTCACCACCCTGGAGTGTGGGGTCCTGCCATTTTGGTTACACTATATATAAAAATGGGTTGCTAGATCGCTGGTTAGAAATGTTCAATTTGTGACTGCTTCAGAGTGGGGTACCCTTCTCCCGGCACCCTATCACCACCTCCCGGCCTCCTACCACCTCCCTGTGCCTAAGTCTATTCAAATACTACATCTACCATTATACACCACTTTATGAATTATATGGTCAGCCTAAAAAGGCTAGGATTTTATAATATGTAAAGTAGAATTTTGCACTGATTTTTCACACAGCACAAGTCTCTTAAGGTCAATTGGGGACATTTTGTTGACACACTTAAACAGTCATAACCCTTCTTTGAAAAGCCTCAGCATGTTAATCATTCTGAATTTAGTATGTGTGGCCACTAAAGTGATAGGACTAATTGTTTCTTCCCTTTTCTGAGTAAAGGCTAGATAATCATTACATAAATGTTGAGATACTGAAAGTGAAAAATGAATAGCCAGGTCAATATATAGAGGTGCAGTAAACATAGTCACGTCATGTACTTAACTACAACCTAGTACAGAATGTAACAGATAATAACTTGCTCTGATTAACACAGAGTATAATATTTCTGTAGATGAAGCTATATAGTTTCCCTTCTGTTATACACACTGCACGAGATATGGGCTTTACAAAATGTAAAGGTCCCATTTCTGTGTAAAGATTGTGCTCAGAATTACCATACTATTTACCTGGCCTTTACATTGAACGATATTTACATACATTTAATTTGTTTGTACATCTCAAGTAAAAGTGATGTAAATATGTGCAATTGTCACCAAAGTTTGCATTGCATTTTCCATTGGTTTGCACCCTTAGTAATGATGATGTGATGGTAGTGTAAATATGTGTAATTGTCACCAAAATATGTATTACTTTACTATGGAATTACACTCTTTGTAAAGCTGATTTAAAGGTGATGTAAATACATGCACTGACATTTGCGTTCCTTTACCTTGCTTATGCTGGTGTAAAGGTAATGAGAATATGTGTAATTCTCGCCAGAGTTTGCAATGAATTTTCCGTTTGCTCACACTCTTCAAAATTCTGCTGTAAAAGTGATATAAATATGTGCAATTTTCAATAGAATTTGCATTGCTTTCACCAATAGGGTACACCCTACCAAATGCTAGTGTAAAAATATTGTAAATATGTGTAATTCTCAACAGAATGCACAATGTATTTACAGTGTATTTAACCTATTCATGATCTTCATGCAAAAATACAGTGTCATTTACCAGATTTTGAGCAATTGATTTATTCCTATTACATCAAGCTCTTGCAGATGGAGGGGGGGGGGTTGCTGCTGCTTAAGTTTCATTATTTTCCCAAGTGTTTCCCCTATCTTCTCCCAGTCACTCCCTCATTTCTCTTGGCTGCCCATCACTTTCTCCTGGTCTCAACATTCTCATTTTTTTTTAGTTTTCATTAACTGACATATTATTGGATGGTAATACTCAAGTGTACATTAATTCAGATGAGAAAAGGGCCAGAAATTGAATTCACTATTGTTGTATGAATGTGGACCACAAGAATTGAATTGTTATTAGACATTGGTGCATGCAGGTAAATATCTATAATGTTCCCTTGATACAGACACATTTTTGGTTCATATACCTTATGCTGCTGATATGTGGGATCCTTGTTCAGTCACCATCCTGGAGTGCCGTGTCCTGTCATTTTAGTGCACATGTTGGTGATATCACTGATATCATGGAATTGTTCCATCAATATAGATCAATATAAATTTGTGTAAAAAGGGGTAGGCAGGTGCATGGATAAGGATATGTATTTTTTAAACATGACTAGTATCTAATTTGTTGGGAGATGATACAGGTACTATGTCAAAAATGATTTTCATCAAGCACTTAAGTCTTTTGACTTGCACAACTTCTATTATAGCAGGGACCCTAATACATGCTGGGATATCATGTGCGCAATTATGCACACAGGACTAAATAAGACCTGTCCCATTATTATGTACACAGGACTAAATAAGACCTGTCCCATTAAGATCATGAGAATTAGACAATACAGACACCTTCCTGGTTCATACACCTTCTGCTCCTGCGATGTGGGATCCTTGTTCAGTCACCACCCTGGAGTGTGGGGTCCTGCCATTTTGGTTACACTATATATAAAAATGGGTTGCTAGATCGCTGGTTAGAAATGTTCAATTTGTGACTGCTTCAGAGTGGGGTACCCTTCTCCCGGCACCCTATCACCACCTCCCGGCCTCCTACCACCTCCCTGTGCCTAAGTCTATTCAAATACTACATCTACCATTATACACCACTTTATGAATTATATGGTCAGCCTAAAAAGGCTAGGATTTTATAATATAGAAAGTGGAATTTTGCACTGATTTTTCACACAGCACAAGTCTCTTAAGGTCAATTGGGGACATTTTGTTGACACACTTAAACAGTCATAACCCTTCTTTGAAAAGCCTCAGCATGTTAATCATTCTGAATTTAGTATGTGTGGCCACTAAAGTGATAGGACTAATTGTTTCTTCCCTTTTCTGAGTAAAGGCTAGATAATCATTACATAAATGTTGAGATACTGAAAGTGAAAAATGAATAGCCAGGTCAATATATAGAGGTGCAGTAAACATAGTCACGTCATGTACTTAACTACAACCTAGTACAGAATGTAACAGATAATAACTTGCTCTGATTAACACAGAGTATAATATTTCTGTAGATGAAGCTATATAGTTTCCCTTCTGTTATACACACTGCACGAGATATGGGCTTTACAAAATGTAAAGGTCCCATTTCTGTGTAAAGATTGTGCTCAGAATTACCATACTATTTACCTGGCCTTTACATTGAACGATATTTACATACATTTAATTTGTTTGTACATCTCAAGTAAAAGTGATGTAAATATGTGCAATTGTCACCAAAGTTTGCATTGCATTTTCCATTGGTTTGCACCCTTAGTAATGATGATGTGATGGTAGTGTAAATATGTGTAATTGTCACCAAAATATGTATTACTTTACTATGGAATTACACTCTTTGTAAAGCTGATTTAAAGGTGATGTAAATACATGCACTGACATTTGCGTTCCTTTACCTTGCTAATGCTGGTGTAAAGGTAATGAGAATATGTGTAATTCTTGACAGAGTTTGCAATGAATTTTCTGTTTGCTCACACTCTTCAAAATTCTGCTGTAAAAGTGATATAAATATGTGCAATTTTCAATAGAATTTGCATTGCTTTCACCAATAGGGTACACCCTACCAAATGCTAGTGTAAAAATATTGTAAATATGTGTAATTCTCAACAGAATGCACAATGTATTTACAGTGTATTTAACCTATTCATGATCTTCATGCAAAAATACAGTGTCATTTACCAGATTTTGAGCAATTGATTTATTCCTATTACATCAAGCTCTTGCAGATGGAGGGGGGGGGGTTGCTGCTGCTTAAGTTTCATTATTTTCCCAAGTGTTTCCCCTATCTTCTCCCAGTCACTCCCTCATTTCTCTTGGCTGCCCATCACTTTCTCCTGGTCTCAACATTCTCATTTTTTTTTAGTTTTCATTAACTGACATATTATTGGATGGTAATACTCAAGTGTACATTAATTCAGATGAGAAAAGGGCCAGAAATTGAATTCACTATTGTTGTATGAATGTGGACCACAAGAATTGAATTGTTATTAGACATTGGTGCATGCAGGTAAAAATCTATAATGTTCCCTTGATACAGACACATTTTTGGTTCATATACCTTATGCTGCTGATATGTGGGATCCTTGTTCAGTCACCACCCTGGAGTGCCGGTTCCTGTCATTTTAGTGCACATGTTGGTGATATCACTGATATCATGGAATAGGTCCATCAATATAGATCAATATAAATTTGTGTAAAAAGGGGTAGGCAGGTGCATGGACAACGATATGTATTTTTTAAACATGACTAGTATCTAATTTGTTGGGAGATGATACAGGTACTATGTCAAAAATGATTTTCATCAAGCACTTAAATCTTTTGACTTGCACAACTTCTATTATAGCAGGGACCCTAATACATGCTGGGATATCATGTGCACAATTATGTACACAGGACTAAATAAGACCTGTCCCATTAAGATCATGAGAATTAGACAATACAGACACCTTCCTGGTTCATACACCTTCTGCTCCTTGGATGTGGGATCCTTGTTCAGTCACCACCCTGGAGTGTGGGGTCCTGCCATTTTGGTTACACTATATATAAAAATGGGTTGCTAGATCGCTGGTTAGAAATGTTCAATTTGTGACTGCTTCAGAGTGGGGTACCCTTCTCCCGGCACCCTATCACCACCTCCCGGCCTCCTACCACCTCCCTGTGCCTAAGTCTATTCAAATACTACATCTACCATTATACACCACTTTATGAATTATATGGTCAGCCTAAATAGGCTAGGATTTTATACTATAGAAAGTGGAATTTTGCACTGATTTTTCACACACAGCACAAGTCT
Source organism: Acholoe squamosa (assembly GCA_949317995.1). Lineage (NCBI taxonomy): Eukaryota > Metazoa > Annelida > Polychaeta > Phyllodocida > Polynoidae > Acholoe > Acholoe squamosa. Next base: position 3,230,981 of record OX439041.1, read on the forward strand.
CTTAAGGTCAATTGGGGACATTTTGTTGACACACTTAAACAGTCATAACCCTTCTTTGAAAAGCCTCAGCATGTTAATCATTCTGAATTTAGTATGTGTGGCCACTAAAGTGATAGGGCTAATTGTTTCTTCCCTTTTCTGAGTAAAGGCTAGATAATCATTACATAAATGTTGAGATACTGAAAGTGAAAAATTAAAAGCCAGGTCAATATATAGAGGTGCAGTAAACATAGTCACGTCATGTACTTAACTACAACCTAGTACAGAATGTAACAGATAATAACTTGCTCTGATTAACACAGAGTATAATATTTCTGTAGATGAAGCTATATAGTTTCCCCTTCTGTTATACACACTGCACGAGATTTGGGCTTTACAAAATGTAAAGGTCCCATTTCTGTGTAAAGATTGTGCTCAGAATTCGCATACTATTTACCTGGCCTTTACATTGAACAATATTTACATACATTTAATTTGTTTGTAAATCTCAAGTAAAAGTAATGTAAATATGTACAATTGTCACCAAAGTTTGCATTGCATTTTCCATTGGTTTACACCCTTAGTAATGATGATGTGATGGTAGTGTAAATATGTGTAATTGTCACCAAAATATGTATTACTTTACTATGGAATTACACTCTTTGTAAAGCTGATTTAAAGGTGATGTAAATACATGCACTGACATTTGCGTTCCTTTACCTTGCTAATGCTGGTGTAAAGGTAATGAGAATATGTGGAATTCTTGACAGAGTTTGCAATGAATTTACCGTTTACTCACACTCTTCAAAATTCTGTTGTAAAAGTGATATAAATATGTGTAATTTTCAATAGAATTTGCATTGCTTTCACCAATGGGGTACACTCTACCAAATGCTAGTGTAAAAATATTGTAAATATGTGTAATTCTCAACAGAATGCACAATGTATTTACAGTGTATTTAATCTGTTCATGATCTTCATGCAAAAATACATTACCAGATTTTGAGCAATTGATTTATTCCTATTACATCAAGCTCTTGCATTTAGAGGGGGGGGGGTGGGTTTGCTGCTGCTTAAGTTTCATTATTTTCCCAAGTGTTTCCCCTATCTTCTCCCAGTCACTCCCTCATTTCTCTTGGCTGCCCATCACCTTCTCCTGGTCTCTGCTCACCTCCCCCAGCCTACCTTACCTTCTCCTGGCACCCTATCACCACCTCCCGGCCTCTTATTACCTCCCTGTGCCTAAGTCTATTCAAATACTACATCTACCATTATACAACACTTAATGAGTTATATGGTCAGCCTAAATAGGCTAGGATTTTATACTATAGAAATTGGAATTTTGCGCTGATTTTTCACACACAACACAAGTCTCTTAAGGTCAAATTTGGGACATTTTGTTGACACACTAGAAATCATGTTTATAACCATTTTTCAAGGTCATCGCTGATGCCCAAGCCCATAGCCTCCCTTTTTTCACTGCTGAAATATTGTTCAGCAGTGATATGTCAAATGTTGAATCAGCACTTATGATTTGATATTGAATCACAGTTGATTTGATTATGTTGTGTCAACTTTCAAACTCGATAATATCTAAACCAAGAATCAACTGTTCATCTGCAAAAACTGTTTAAATGCTGAATCAACATTAATGTGCCCACTGGGTCATTCGATGCTGAGCTGCAGTATCATATGAGCAAGTGGCTAATCAGTGTGCTAGGTTGCAGTGCATGTGTTCACCTTTAGGAGAGGTCCTACTCTGACAAGGTGCGGGGAGAGACCACACTTAGACCAAGTCCTCTATTTGCCTACACACACTGTGTGGTCATGTCCTCAGTTTGCCTACACACACTGTGTGGAGTATATCTAAGACTAAGTCCCCAGTTTGCCTACACATGTTGTGTCTCAGACCAAGTCCTCTTTTTGCATAGACACACTGTGGGGCCATGTCCCAAATTTGTCTACACACACTGTATGGACCTTAACTAAGACCAAGTCCTCTATTGGCATACACTATATGGCCTTGTTCTCAGTTTGCATACACACACTGTGTGGAGTGCAGTCTATAAGAAAAGTTTTTCCCCTCGCAGGCCATTTGGTCCTTCAGATCTCATCATTCCCCAGGACTGAATACCTCAAGATTATTTTTGTTGAGAAATGAATAATAAAAAAACAGCATTAAATAACTATTTTAACCTTTTAACTCTTCAAAATTTAAATAAAAGTAACTGCTTTTGTTTTAGGCGGTAAAAACCTTAATAATGGTCTGATTTGCATGCCGTAAAAAACAAAATGTAGCCCAAGGTCCCATAAATACAGCCAGACATTCCAAATGTCCGACAAGTTTTTGTATTGACAAGGAGTGTATCCATGACCATGTCCTCTATTTGCATACACACACTGTGTGGCCATGTCTTCAGTTTGCCTACACCAACTTTGTGCAGTGTATCTAATGCCATGTCCTCTATTTGCATACAGACACTGTGTGGGAATGTCCTCAGTTTGCCTACACACACTGTGTGGAATGAATCTAAGACCAAGTCCTCTATTTTCCATCACACACAGTGTGATCATGTCCTCAGTTTGCCTACACACACTGTGTGGAGTGTATCTAAGGCTAAGTGCTCTATTGGCATATACTATATGGCCTTGTTCTCAGTTTGCATACACACACTGTGTGGAGTGCAGTCTATAAGAAAAGTTTTTCCCCTCGCAGGCCATTTGGTCCTTCAGATCTCATCATTCCCCAGGACTGAATACCTCAAGATTATTTTTGTTGAGAAATGAATAATGAAAAAAAAACAGCATTAAATAACTATTTTAACCATTTAACTCTTCAAAATTTAAATAAAAGTAACTGCTTTTGTTTTAGGCGGTAAAAACCTTAATAATGGTCCGATTTGCATGCCGTAAAAAACAAAATGTAGCCCAAGGTCCCATAAATACAGCCAGACATTGCAAATGTCCGACAAGTTTTTGTATTGACAAGGAGTGAATCCAAGACCATGTCCTCTATTTGCATACACACACTGTGTGGCCATGTCTTCAGTTTGCCTACACCAACTTTGTGCAGTGTATCTAATGCCATGTCCTCTATTTGCATACAGACACTGTGTGGGAATGTCCTCAGTTTGCCTACACACACTGTGTGGAATGAATCTAAGACCAAGTCCTCTATTTTCCATCACACACAGTGTGATCATGTCCTCAGTTTGCCTACACACACTGTGTGGAGTGTATCTAAGGCCAGGTCCTCTATTTGCCTACACACACTGTGTGGCCATGTCCTCAGTTTGCCTACACACAGTGTGTGGAGTGTATCTAAGACCAAGTTCTCTATTTGCCTACACACACTGTGTGGTCATGTCCTCAGTTTGCCTACACACACTGTGTGAAGTGTATCTAAGACCAAGTCCTCTATTTGAATACACACACTGTGTGGAGTATATCTAAGGCCAAGTCCTCTATTTGCCTACACACACTGTGTGGTCATGTCCTCAGTTTGCCTACACACACTGTCTGGAGTATATCTTAGACCAAGTCCTCTATTTGCTTACACACACTGTGTGGAGTATATCTAAGGCCAAGTCCTCTATTTGCCTACACACACTGTGTGGTTATGTCCTCAGCTTGCCTACACACAGTGTGTGGAGTGTATCTAAGGCCAAGTCCTCTATTTGCCAACACACACAGTGTGGTCATGTCCTCAGTTTGCCTACACACAGTGTGTGGAGTGTATCTGAGACCAAGTCCTCTGTTTGCATATACACTCTGTTTGGCCATATCCTCAGCTTGCCTACACACACTGTGTGGAGTGTATCTAAGACCAAGTCCTCTATTTGCATACACACACTGTGTGCAGTGTATCTTAGACCAAGTCCTCTGTTTGCCTACACACACTGTGTGGTCATGTCCTCAGTTTGCCTACACACACTGTGTGGAGTGTATCTAAGACCAAGTCCTCTATTTGCATATACACACTGTGTGGAGTATATCTAAGGCCAAGTCCTCTATTTGCCTACACACACTGTGTGGTCATGTCCCCGGCTTGCCTACACACACTGTGTGGAGTGAATCTACGCCCAAGTCCTCTATTTGCCAACACACACAGTGTGGTCATGTCCTCAGTTTGCCTACACACACTGTGTGGAGTGTATCTAAGACCAAGTCCTCTATTTGCATACTCATTCTGTGAACTAATGTCCTCAGTTTGCCTACCCACACTGTGTGGAGTGTATCTAAGCCAAGTCCTCTATTTGCATACACACAATGTGTAGTCATGTCCTTGGTTTGCCTAAACACTGTGTGGAGTTTGAGTCCTCAATTCTTTTGAGCACACAGCTAGAAAATGATGTCTTGTCCTTGTTTAAATGTGTCTATTCTTCGTAAATAGACTGAATGCTCTTGTATAGGGGTAGAAAAGTATCAAGACCTCAGTTTGTTTACACTCTTTGCATTTAACCATACCCAAGAGAAAGTCCCTTGGGCCTCAGTTTGCAAGCACACACTGTGAAGTCATGTCCTCACTTTGTAGACACACAGGGTCTATTAAGGAAATTCCTCAGTTTGCAGGCACACAGATTGAATGTCTGGCTCAAATTTGTGACACCTTTTATGCAAATACACTGGATTAATCCCTAAGAGGTCAAAAATGGCAATAAAGCTAATTAGGCAATTTGCCGGTTACACCAACTCACACAGTTTCACTGTGTGTCCTTACGAGGTACTTTGAAAGTACCTTATTAGGTACCTGAAAAGTACCTCATAAGGCCATCCTCATAAGGTGCTTCTCTCCCCGTAAATGGAGGTACCTCATAAGGGTACCTCACAAGGAATTTACCTCACAATGACCAATTGTGGGGATGTGTGTGTGTGTGTGTGTGTGTGTGCTTGTGTGTATATACCCTTTATTTATCATAGTTATAATAGAACCGTATTCCCATAGTGTCCCTGATATATGGTACCCTTGTGTATGTAAGATGCACCGATGCTGTAAAATGAATGTTGTCGAACTCCCTCCTCCCAAAGTTGAACGGTCAGATCCAGCATGTATAACAGCAAAATTATAATCATTCCACTTTAAGTCAGTTCCCACCCTGTACTCTTTTATCTAATAGTAATAGGTCCGCTCTCAGAAGAACAAACACACACTCATTTCAGTCCTCCTCCTGGCTTATACGGTCTTCAGTCAGTCCCCACTCTGAACTATGGGGTCCTTCCCCAAATCAAGGCTCCCACTGCAGCAACCTATAGACAAAGTTCATTTCTATGGCTAGATTAAATGATGGTTCTATTCATACTCATTAAGGTATTGACTATGGAGAACAGGAAAAGTAACATCTATCACTTTGCGAGCTACTCTTAGACCCAGTGTTTGTTTTGGATTTGTTTCTCAAATAATTAACCATGGATGAAGATGTGTTTGAGCAGCTGTGTCTGAGCTGTGAGATGAATTTCTGAATGCCCAGACTATGAGTGTATAACTTAAAATCAGTGCTATAGCTAAAGTTGTTGTAAAACAGACAGTCCCGACTTATGACTGAACCAGTTGTAGACTGTAACTTCCAATATAACTCTGGTTGTAAGTTAAAATTTCAATCGCAGACGGCAGGAAACCAGTGTATAACGTAGGGACCCCCCTTCTTATATCATAGTTCAGAGGGAAATCCATCTGAGTCATGTTAGGCAGATATATTAGACCACTCAAACCCTGCACGATGGGATCAGAGACATGTTTCACAATCATTCTTTATTTAAGATCAATCTTTCTACTCTATGAGTTACCTTTTAAGATCAGTCATTTGGGAATTACTACAAGTGTTACTGAACAAGCTGTTACTCCTATTGGAACATAAGACCGGTCCTTTAGAAACAGCTGCCAATTATAGATAGGGGCAGTAATCAAGATCAGTTGTAATGTCACTCACAGGCCAATTATCCAGCTAGTAAGATCAATCACATAGGTGCAGAATATGGCTTAACTTAATAATTCCATGATAGAAAATGGTATTTAAGGGGAAATTTTCATTTGATATATGCCTGACTTCATGCATTAGAAAATGTTGTGGGATTCCACTTGTTGATTCGATTTTTCACATTTTTGTGTACCCTCAACCTTCCACATAAATCAGCTACCTTATGTTGGTCATATGTCACTCTTACAATGACTCTTTACTTATTAGCTTCACCTCCTATTCAGAGTGAGATATGGAGATATGACCAAGGAACCCAATGATTGATCTTAACACCACCTTACTAGTATCTTGCTCGTAAGTCTATGTCACTTGTATATGGAATGGGTATCAGTTGTATCTTGTTCTGAAACACCTAAAGTTATAGTCTACAACTGAGATATGACTGGAGAGACATAATAACAGTTGCAGTTGTAAGTTTAGAGGCCTGCAGTTTTAGAAACAGATATGTAATGTTTATTATCATATCTGGCTTCTGAAACACCCCACAGAGGGAGCGGATGCCGTAAAACCTCCCAGTGGGATTTCTCAGAAGCCAGACTTAATAATGAACATTCAAGCTGTTTTCAAAACTGTTGGCCTCTAAACTTACAACTGCAACCATTATTATCTCTGACCAGTCATATTTCAGTTGTAAACTATAACTTTAGGTGTTTCAGAACAAGATACAACTTAAGTTATAACTACAGTTATAAATACTTATGACTGGTCGGTGACCAGTAGCTGGTTTTTTTTACAGGCCTATCTGTGTGGACCTATTTTGTACACATCAAACAAGAAATATTCTGTTTTCAGGGGAGAAAAAAAAACTCCTGTGTCTTCTGCATGTTGATTATAAATCATGCCTTTTATTTTACTGGTTAAAATTCTTTTTGAGACGATCAAATCAAGGAAATTAATTTATTTGGGATATGGTTTGGTTGAGGTCACTCTTAAATCAGTCATAACTTTTACAGTTTACCACAGGTCACTGCTACAGTGCAGTCACTATAGTTGTTCATTATAGTAGGTTATTGGGGACAATCAGTACCTAAACTTGCAGCTATTGTTAGGGTGACTGGAGGGTCGTGCCGTCCTCCCCCCTCAATCACTCTTTTGCATCATATATACACATTTTGACTACTCCCACCACCCTCTGCATACATGTATACTGTACCATCATGTTTAAGTGCCCCTGTGCTTATAGATTTGGAGAGGTCATCAACCCAGCCGCTGATTCGAGACAGGTGGTTATTTGAGACAGGCGCTTATATATTTGAGCAAACTTAATTATATGCTGGGATATAATTTAATATTTCTTTGTTACTTCACAAAGAATCTGTGCATGAATAATCCAAATTAGTACACTAAATTTAGAATGGCGCAATATTTATTGAAATGGTGCAGTTTATCACTGAAACTTGTATTTCTTTTGTTCATAAATCATTTGGGAATCGTGTACAAAATGATCATGGTTTTGATGTAAAATATATTGTCCATTAAATAAGCTTTCCAATGGTATATGAGTTATACATATCAATTCAGTATTAGTTGTTCATAATAAACTCCTATTGTCCTTGGATTTCAAACTCATCCATTCATGTCCAAGCAAACCCGGTGCTTATACAGGACCTGTTGCTTATTTATTTCAGGAAGGTATATCCCTGGTGCTTATATGAGGCTTATAAAGAAATGTTTGACTCACTGGATGAACTAGAACATTTATGTAGGCCTGACAGTGACAGAATTCCCCCTGAAATATGACATGTATAGGAGGGGTTTCACAGAAATTACACTGGTTTCCTGCCTCCTAAAATTGAAACTATCACTTACAACCAGAGTTATAGTAGATGTTACAGTCTACAACTGGTTCAGTCATAAGTGGGAACTTACAACCACTCTCTGTTTCACAATAACATTAGCTAAAGCACTTATCTTAAGTTATAAACTAGGTAACATAATAATCTTGGTTTAGAAACACCTGTAGTTTTAAGCCTTCGGACACTATTAAAGCTGCAATAACATTTCCCTACAACTGGTTATAGACATTAATTCCTTCTGAAACACCCCACTGGGCTTCCCTCAGATTCCTGGTGGCTGTTGCTAAACCATTAGAAGTCATTTCTCATGGAGGTGTACGAAACGAAAGGCACTCATCTTTGGTAGTCTCTAGTGCATTTCCAAATGGCACTTCCCAACAGAAGTGGTCCAGCAGCACATTTCAAAACGACATCTATAGCTATGGTTTTGAAATGCCTTCCAGAAGTGGTTAATAACAAACTTAAAATTAGTGCGTTAGCTAATGTTATTGTGAAACAGACAGTTTTGCTCCTTTGTAAAAAGAGCTGTGAGTATACATGTGCCCTCTTTTCTAAACAAGTCGTGCATTGCTTCACCTAAGTACTTGCACTCACCACATTATTCTGAAAGGTCACCTGCCTTGTTAAAAATAGAGAGAGCTGCACTACCAGGCACCTACTCATTTCACACACTCTATAGTTTATTATACTGAATGACTTCTCCAAACTAGGTACCTACTCAAATCCCCCTTTGGTGGATGTTGCTAAACCATTAGAAGTCACTTCTGTCGGAGGTGTACTTCCAAAAACGGAAGGCACTCATCTTTGTTAGTCTCTAGTGCACTCCAAATGGCACTTCCCAACAGAAATGGTCTAGAATTGGTTAGTAACAAACTTAAAATTAGTGCTATAGCTAATGTTATTGTGAAACAGACAGTTTTGCTCCTTTGTAAAAAGAGCTGTGAGTATGTGCCTTCTTTTCTAAACAAGTCTTGCATTGCTTCACCTAAGTACTTGCACTCACCACATTAGTTTGAAAAGTCACTTGTCTTGTTTGAAATAGAGAGAGCTGCACTACCAGGCAGCTACTCATGTCACACACTCTATAGTTCATTATACTGACTGACTTCTCCCAACTAGGTACCTACTCAAATCCCCCTTTTTTAGCACAGTACTTGAATGACCACTTGTGAGCAACAAGAGGGACAAGTTATTGCTACATTAAAAGAAAGAGGACTGGAAACAAGGGCATTTTTAGCCAGCTTTTCCTTTTACTATAGGAGCAACACCCTCCAGGCTATGAACTTAGGAGGTGAAATTGTTACCATTGATATCTTATTCAGCCTAGGCTCTATATACAGCTTTCTCCCTGCATGGATGAATTTCCCTTTAAAAGGCGCTGATGCAGGAGGGCATCATGTCCATTGGTCATCATGATGCACCAATGAAGTGCTGGCGAGACAGCTCACCAGCACTTCATTGATACATCGTGCCAAGCCTATGGTGTTGATACATATCCTCCCATAGGGTTGTTATGATGCACCTATGAAGTGCTGGAGAGACTACTTGCCAGCACTTCATTGGTGCATCATGACGACCTAAGTACCACCCCCACCCTCCGCCAATCACCCCCTCCCACCAAACACAAACCCAATGCTCCTGCCCCTTCTCACCTACCAACCTTACTCTTGCTCTGATAGAGATCTCTCTTCCTCAACATAGGATATAGTCCACTTCCCATCATTAGGCAGTGTTCAAAGGTGAGCGCATCGCCCAACATATACTTCTTATTCTGATGTCGTGTTTGATGTTAACAGTTCTACTACATTTTATGAGGTTACACATTTCTATCTAGTCACACAGGGGGTTAATTCATATCATTTAAAGGGGTCTTGCATTGAAATAATCAAATTGATGATTATCATTTCATGCTGAGAATAATGCTTCATTATGAAATGAAAATCTTCAATCGTCAGAGATATTTCTCACAACCCTGATTGTTTCCACACAAAATTTATACCTAGTAATTGTTTAACGTACAAATAAAGCTCAGGAAGTTATATTTCAAAACAGCCCAGCGGACTGGTTGTACAGTGGATTTCTTATTTTGCTTGTCTACACTGGTAGTTAATGTTAGTACAATCCTATAGAGCTGATTGGGGTTTAAGTGTAGGTCCTATAGCAGTTTGTGCTGCCTATTTAAAATTCGGGCTGAGAGTGCAGATTTTTCCCACAAACCTGAGTTTTTCCAAACTTAGTATTCGTTTAACATAATAATCTGACAATGGAGGTTATATTCAAAAACTAAACGACATAACCCCACCAATAATAATTGCCATTTTGTGCAGTGGACGTCTCAAGGTCCATGGATGTCTTTAACGTAAACCTACCCTAAATGCTAACAACAATTAAGCAGCATTGACTCAACTATGCATCACCGGTGTCTGCGAAACATTCTGCATTCTTTTAAATGCTATGTCACGTTTTTATTTACATTATATATAGTGCAGTGGATGATTCTATCTGTTTGTCCTGAGTTCTTCTTAACACTTAAGTGCCGGTCAGACTGGTCATACGAAGATACGAAGTACGACACGGTTTTTCGGCCGGAAAATCGGGGATTAAATTGTACAGTGTGGCATAGTCCTAGGACTTCAAAAATCGGCCAACATCTCACAATCTTAAAATCGTGAAAGTTTGTTATGCAAAACTTTGGAAATTGTTGGAAAATCGCGTCGTAGTCGTGGATTTTCTTTCGTAGTCGTAGATATTCTATGACCAGTCTGACCAGCCCTTAAAGGTTGGTTGCTACCATTGAAATTAAGCCTTTTGAGCATGTTCCTGCCCATATAAGTGTAGTGGTTCGTCTCGTTAAGTTAGATTAAATCATAACGAAGAGAGAGAAAAGTTTCCGGGTAGGCAACCGAGCTTTTATTTCATAGCTTGCGTTACATATGATCACAGCCTCAGAGGACTACATGCTGCTAGTGCATTCGGTTACCCTTTCGGGTAACAACCTGGTTGAGCAGTGGGTAAACCACTACTGAGGAACCTAGGGCTAGGACCAGCCTTATATAGGGGAAAAGCCCGCGAAACTCAGACCGGCCACGTGACGTGTGGCGGACGAGTGGTAGGCCCCCTGGTGTAGTGGATACGAACCCAGAGGCAGGTGCTGCCACCTGCCATCCGGATTCCCCCACCACACCCGAAGGACCTAGGTCTGAGTCTCACGGGTGCATGAACGTTAAAGTGTAAAATACCATACCCCTACATAAGCTATCTTTATCACAATGGAACCATTTCTGGTATACATACCTGTATATGCCATAAATGCCCACAATAGATTTTATGACACTTTGAAATTTAGGCATATTTAAATTGAGATATTTTTGATACTTCTCTAACATTCCTTTATGCCTTATAATTAGAGCCCTTACATTACAAAGACAATTCTGCAGACTTGTTCACATTGACCAAGGGCTTATGCCAAGGATTCATGAATTTTACCCATCATACAGTATTCCACATATTGATTTAGTCATTTTTTTCAATCCTTTTTTATTTCAAATTACCAAAACTACAAAATTATGCACAGGACCTAATATCAAATTTCATTTAGTTGAAAGAAAAAATATCTAAAATACATTCTTAAAAGTTTAGGAAGAATGTAGTGGTTAGATATAGCTAATCAAATGATTTCTATTTTTTTAGAAATAATAGAAAATTTATCCTTCTTTTGGTTGAATCAGGAGGAATTTACACAGAATGCCATGTAATGGAGGTTCAAACAAAATTTTTTGATAAAAAAGGATTTATCATATTTCTGTGTTTGTTGGTTATGAAAAAAAGAAAAAACTCAAAGTTGAGTCAATAATTTTTCAGGTAAAAATGAAAAAAGAAATTATTTTTCAAAATTCAATATTAAAAAAATAGCTCGGGACTTCCTATTTTCTTTACAAAATCTGAATCTAGATGATATAAGGTACATTTAACCAAGGAATGGAGGATTTCTAGGATCTTTGATACAGTGGTAGCGAACCACTTTAACGGGTGCTGATGCATTGATGCATCATGTCCATTGGTCGTCATGATGCATAAAGGCAGCCCTAGTGAACAGCTTGCCAGGGCTGCATTCATTCTTCATGCGACCCTCCAGGGTTGATACACCCCCAGAGGGAGTGCCTGCCTGTCAGCACTTCATTGGACGTCATGGGATGCACTTCTGTATCAGCATGTCATAAAGTGGTAGGCGCTACCATCCCTATCATGTGCAATTCACATTTCAACTTTCATCTCAAATTAGATTGATGTGATATAGGGAAATGGGGGCCAGAGCTAAAATTCACCAATATCATCTTTCTATACAAATTCTATATAGGTATGTATAGGCGTCATCACACTTGAGCCGACAATTCAAGGTGGTCGTGGTGGGCCCCCAGCTGGGGCCCCCCAACGAAGATTTGCTTCATATGCCTCTCACGTGACGTCCTGTATATTAGGTATATATAACAGAGAGGGAGGTTATATCTTGCCCCATGTTGACTGTTGTAACCAGAAGGCTGTTGCACATAAGTTAGAGTAGTAGGTCCATCCTCATGTCCAAATGTCATGCTCTGCTTCACCATTCAACTTGTACTCACCACATTAGACTGAAAAAGAAAACACATGCATTGTTTAAAGATAGTGTGTATGGTAGTAAGCAGGTACCTAATTACTATGTGACTCTCTATTTATAACTTTTGAGTAACCGTCATCTTTATTGAAAGGTACAGAGGCGTAGGAAGCAAGTCTTCATTGGGGGAGGGGGCCCAGTGGGGGCCCCACCTCAACCACCTTGAATTGTCGGCTCAAGTGCAATAGTGCCTGTACATACCTATATAAAATTTGTAAAGGAAAGTAATTTTTGATGAACTTTAGATCTGATTTGAGGCCCAGGCCCCCATTTCCCTTTCCCATTAATGTATTAAACTTACTTGAGATGCAAAGTTTAGCTTCTTGTTCAATTCATTATGAATTCTTGGTAAACTTTTTTTTGGGGGAGGGGGCCCAGACATACTCAGGCCCCACCTACTTTATGATTGGGGGGGCGGGCCCCCCCTTTTCCTATGACCATTGCACAACATAGAATTCAAAAGAAGAAAAATGTAAAGAAAGGTATCAGACTATGCATATATACAGCAGAAGCAAGGATTGTACAGTATAGGATAGGTCAGTCCATACAGTCCTATAGTGAAGGCCAACCCCCCTCTACCCCCCCATGAAACTAGGTGACCTTTTGTGTTCAGTATTAGGCCCTATGTAGGATAAGGGGGTTTATGGAGCTATCATGTATCTTCATGAAAGGGATACCAAATGAAATGAAAAGACCGTCTAAGCCAAAAAATCCTTCTGAATCCAAAAATGTTGGTCTTTATTATTAGAATTTGACCAACAGTACCTGAAAATGATGTTTAATGAGGGAAATATTTGAAAATGTACAAAAATGATATTGAAAATGATTGCAAATCTTTAAATATAGAACACATAAATCAGAGTTAATACCTCAATCCACATACCCAAATGTCTGCCTATCTCTCAGTCAGGCAAGTTCTGGGCCTGTGCATTATTCTGCCTATACCACATACAGCATATTAATTGTGTACCTATCACTCATCCTGCTTATCTCTTCAATCCGAAACATCTACAGTTCAATCTGGTTATCTCTTAAAAGGCCTAACTTATAATGCTTACCCCTCACCTTACCTTATCTCATTTGTTCCTTCTTTCCTTTAGTCTACCTATCCTCAATCTGCCTATCATTCATTTTATCTATCCCTCATGGTGACTATCCCTCAGACCATCATGGTTAATCTGCGCTGTTTGTCTGCTATATTAGCCTTTATTGTTTAACGGTACATTCCTTACCATGTCTACTATTTCAATTTTACCTATCCCTGATAATTCCTATCATGTAGCCTACCTATCCCTCATTGTGCCTACCCCCCAACTCTGCACATCCCTCATATTTGACTTGCATATCTGTCCCTAGGATGCATCTTTTCTTTTTTTTTTAACGTGTGCTCATCTTACAAGGTACTATGTGCCTATTCCTTAAATTGCTAATTGCTCATACTGCCTATCCCTCTTGCTACCCATCCTTACCTATCTCCCATGCACTCTATACAGCTCTCTTACCCATCTCACCTCTCTTTACCTACATATGTCACAACCAACCTTCATTATGATGACCATTTCTTAGTCACCCTATCACCTAACATACTGGTTACAGTCCACCTTATTCTACCTATCATTCATGCTGCATATCTTTCAATTTACCTATATATGATATGAACGGAGGATAGGCATAATGGGGGATTGGTATATTTCACAAGGCATAGACCTGGAGACAGGTAGAAGAAATTGAACACAAGCTGAGATATGTATAGAGAGAGCAGGTTAGATTAACTGAGCTGACATATGGAGAGCATGAGGGTTAGGTATTCAATAGGATTGGTAGCAAGAGGGATAAGTAGCATGTGCAATCTCTAGTTTTAGGGATAGGCACAGAAAGTACCTTGAAAGATGAGCTAATGTAAAACAAGAAAACATGGGTGCTAGCAACAGATGTGCAAGTCAGATATGAGGGATATGCAGAGTTGGGGGATAGGTATAGTGAAGGATAGGTAAGCTTTATGATAGGCATCGTTAAGGATAGGTAGGATCAAAATGATAGACATGATAAGCAATGTACTGTTATCCATTAGGGCCAAAATAAACAGATGAACAATACAGTTTAAACATGGTGGTCTTATGGATAGTCACCATGAGGGATAGGTAAAATGAATGAGAGGAAGATTGAGGATAGGTATACTATGGGAAACTAGGACCAGAGAAGATTAGCTAAAGTAAGTAGTAAGCTTTAGTATCTAGGTGTTTTGGGAGATAGCCTTACTTCAATATGCTTTGGATTTAAGAGATAGGCAGTATGAGTGATAGGTAGACTAAGGGATAGGCAGTTTGTGTGATAGGCAGAGTAATGCACAGTTAGAATACTTGTCAAATTGGGAGATAGGCAGACATTTGGAAATGTGCACTGAGGTACTACATCTGGTTTACATGTGTCTACAAAGACTTTTGACATTTTGAATATTATTTTTGTACATCTTTAAAATATTTTCTTCATCAAACCTCATTTTTGGGTACTTTTAGTCAATTTCTGAGAATCATGATCAGAAAATTTGGATTCAGAGGGATTTTCTGGTCTAGGTGGTTCCTTCTTTCCCTTTAATATCACCCTGATAAAGGAATACCACAGCTCCATAAACCACCTAATCCTCTACAGAAATCAACAATAAAGACACAGGGGCACCTAGTTTCATGGGGGGGTAAAGGGTGGTGGCCTGTCACACTCTACCCATAGACTATGCTCTCAGTGACCTGTCCTATAGTATAAGCTTCTTGGCAGAAGTATTGCAGATCAACTGTATTATAGCTTGGTAGAATTCGGTATGGCCTGCACCTAAGTCAACACAGTGGTTATATTGATTCCATGAGACCTATGCCGTCGTCACTGAAATTTATTGAAAGTGTCTCAGACTCGTCAGAGCTACAGTAGAAATAGCAAAGGCAGCGCCAATACAGGTATTTGGTGATTGTTCAATCATTTTGCGATTGACCACCATTGTGCAACTTACCCAGGGGTCAATTTCATAAAAGAAAACGAAAACAGATACTCTCCTTTCAGATACTAAAATGATCACAAATTTTACTATCAGTCAAAAATCTGCATGTTTTTGGAGTTGCAAACCGCGTGAGCGGCCAGGAGAGTAGCGACTGTGCAACTCCATTATGTTTTTGGTTTACCTATGACGTCATTAGTGACATCATGCAGCTGCCATGACGTCATCTGTGACGTCATCCGTGGCAACTCCTATCCGTGGTCCTTGCCACATTTTTCTTGTTTTCTTCGTGTTAGACTAAAGCTTTGATCATTTTCATGATGTTCGTAGACTGCATATAAACCTGGTGTACTGATAAATTCTGTGGCAGATAATAATTGGAAGCATGTAACAAGTATACTGCAAAAATGGTGTTTAAATTTTAAACATGTTAAGACCTAAACATATAGGTCAGTTAGGTGTCTCATCGAATACACATTTAGGAAATGAACACTTTTATTCTAACTATATAAATGTTTATGCTAAACATGTTTAGATGTTTAGAGTTGAAACAGTTGAATAATAGGTGTTTAGATTTAAACATCAATATGTTTAGATACCTGGATGTTGAACCCACCCCAGGTAGCAGCACTACCTTTGAATGGACTATTTGCACACAGTTATAATCAATTGTTGTGACAAATGTCCCCAAATCCCACGTTTATCATGGTTTCATTTCATAGAATATCATGTGAATAGAAAGGGCAATAGAAAATTGACTAGATTCACCTTACACCACCATTATGTCAACGAGTCTGTAAATGATGAATGAGGATGAATACAGACGAATCAGGAATCCAGTTTGATATCCACTTTATTCATTGAAGTCCACGAGGTATAGATGGTGATACAGTATAAAGGTGCCCAACAGTGTCCAAGCCTAGCCCTTGAGCCAAGGGCTCTTGTCTCACGTGAGTGTGTGTGGTACGAAGTATGAAGGTAGAAAAGATGAGTGAGCCGCTCCACCTACAGGTATTTATAGTAGGAGCTGCTCACCCAGCTCATCCTAAAAATAGTATCAGATGAGCTAAATATAGTAACTGGGGAACTCCAGTGCAGGTATGTAGGTGGATCCTAAATATAGCACTGGGGTTCACAGAGTTCGGTATGGTTCTAAATATAGCTGCTGGGAATTCCCGGTATGCTGTGAGCTGCTCATAATCAATGGGCATGTCCTCCAGCAGGAGTTGGTCTAAACATGGCTGCTAGGAATTTCCAGCATGCAGCGAGCTGCTCGTGATTGACGGTGTATCCTCCAGTGGGAGGAGGCGGGGTCACTGAGTGCAGTTGACACCGCCAGCCTTTGGTATATGGGTATGGCTTGGCTTGTGGGTAGACTCGAACACTGGGTTACATGGTAGAGTGAAAGGTGAAAAATAAATATGATAAGTACAATACCTATAACGGTCTACTGACAATTATTAGCATAAAATAATCAATAAGCTCTATCACTGACACCTATTTGATGTTATTCTGGAATAGATAAGGCATTGTTCTTCCTGCCAAGTTGTTGTACTTTCTCAAATCTATCATTCTGATGCAGTGTGTAATACATGTACACGTATATAGCTGTTCAAAAATTCATAAACATCTAACACAAAAATTCATAGATATGTAAACACAAAGTTTGAACCTAAACACCTACATTTCTAAACACTTGAGCTAAGCCAATTGTTTGGCTAATCATGTTTAGGAAATAAATGTGATTACAAAAATGTTGCAAGAATATGTTTAGAATTGTGTTTAGGATCTAAACACCACTTTTGCAGTATACAGGCGATAGTATTGTATACAGATTAGAAAAAGAAAACATGTCATTGACATGATTTAAGGATAGCTATATCGCATATTCACTAGTTAGCTAGGATAGGGATGCTAAAGAGTTGCGTTTTTAATGATTGAGCTCTGGTTCTACATGCACAAAATCAGTCGGAATAGCCCTAATCCGACGAATTATAATATATCAAAAGTATAGAAATAATCGGTCAACTCCTCACTAATCCGAGAATTTTTTACTATAATTTTGATACATTATAAATCGTGGGATTTATGCCTGTGGAATCAACACGTTAAAGGTAAACATTAAGATGATCTGATTAACAGTTCTAAAGAGAAAAGACAATACGATTGTATAGCTACAGTTGGTTCAGTTTTGATGTTCTGAAACTGACCTCAGATTACCTCACGTCTCCCCATGAAGAAGGGCTGGTTTCTGACTAGGTGCCAGGCCAACCGGAACCAAACTGCCCCTCCCTCTATAACCTATATCTATGGGCTGAATAATATGATACATACCTTTACCTTGTAAGCTTATAGGCCAAAATAAATGGCAATATCTAGTTTTTTTTGTGTTGTTGATTTTCACCCATGCTTGATGGCATGACAGCATGTTATTTGTAAGTAGTAAGATATCAATTAAAACACTCATAATTGGAAATGATAACATGTTCATGAAAGTAATGAAAATGAGAATGCATATTCCACCACAAGTGAGTGAGTGCTATTTTGTTTCACAATCAGTATACACTCAATCATTTATACAAATAAAGGATCAGCAGAAAATGGACCCGACAGACACAGTGGAACCAGATCATAACCCTCTGTGAAAGATGCATCAATACATCATGCCCATTTGTCAAGATAAGGCATGAACTCTTGTTGTGCCTGCCACGCAGGAGGTGCGGAAAATTTTACACCCCTCTTACATCCATAGTATCGGGCATGTTTTTTGTTTTTTTTACTAAAAATGGTCAATATTCTACGCCCCTCCTAAGAGGAGTCACGAGTTCTTACGCATCACCTCAGGAGTGGTCAAAAAAAATATTGACCATTCCATTATGCACCAACTATGCTGTATTTATCCTGCATTCATGCTGCCTCCATGCCTCAGTGACAAAAGGGTGTGGTGTAATAGTACATGTATAGTCTTGGTCGTTAAGGTGTAGCTTGCACTCCGGGTGTCAATGTAGGTTGTGAGTACCACTCAACTATGCCCGACTCCCACCTTACCCACCCTACCACCACCCTCACTAACAACATACAGCCACAAACACCATCCCTACTCTCCTAACTTTTACATTTTTTCTTTTTTCCTTATTTTCTTTTTAGTTGAGTTTTTATCTTTTTGTTACCAATTCCCTCCTCGGTAGTAGCACGACACAGTGAAGGATCAGGCAGCCCGCCAGAGAGTTATTGGGGGTAGTATACTGCAGACTGTATATATACCTGCACTGTTAGTTCAACTGCAGGAAAGCCGCAGTGGGCAGCCATCAAGCAGAGAGTTAGGATCAAAGACTGATCCCTATGCAGTATAGGAGTTAGAGGAGGAGGAGGACTAGGTGTGACACTAGGACCAAACAAGGTAAAGACAAATTGAATAATCTTACTATGTAAATCTAACAGGGCAAGGTAACCTCATGTGTGTGTGTATATATATATACCCTTAGTGCTCCTGATATATGGTACCCCTGTGTAAGCTGTAAAATGATTGCTGTCAAACTCCCTCCTCCAAAAGTTGAACGGTCAGACACAGCATGTATAACAGCAAAATTATAATTATTCCACTTTAAGTCAGTTCCCAACCTGTACTCTTTTATCTGATAGTAAAAGCCCTGCTGTAGGAAGAACAAATGTACATTCATGTCAGTCCTCCTCCTGACTTATGGGGTCTTCAGTCAGTCCCCACCCTGAACAGTGGGGTCCTTCGCGAATCAAGGCTCCCAGGTGCAACTTATGTATATATGCAAGATTTTACCTTTACAGACTGTTGTAAGGGTTGGTAACCCTGTAAGGCCCCAGGTGCACCTTATATACAGGCTTTACTTTACAGACTTTAGTAATGTATGGGAACCTTGTCAGGCTCCCGGTGTGCCTTACATACAGAGTATTACATATATACAGACTGTGGTAAGGATTTATTTCTCCCTTACTGTTTACTATTAGCATTTTCGAGGAGGGGTTGTTTTATGGTAATCTATTTCTAATCTATAAATACCCTAGATAAAACCCTCACATGGCTCACATACACAGATACATGTTTTAACATCATGGATGTAGTTTACTGTTATAATTGTCTCCTTGAAGCACATGATGCATCTGTAACATGTCTATTACTTTAATACGCATCCAAGATACAGTATGACAGTTAGCAAGTGCAGGAGTCAGGATTTCCATTTAACATGGTCACCCAAACTTAAAAATCAGTTGTGTGCTCAGTGAGCATGACTGGCATAGGTGTGTTGATAGAAGTGGGTAGGGAGGTATAGGGATTGCCTCTGCTGGAAGACTCACAGTGCTTTTACTGGATAATCCCGTTCTAAAATCCCTGCATAGCAGCAGGCTTTGGATGAATATAAGCACACATTGGGGTGGATATCAGCACTGTTTGGGGTAGATATCAGCACTGTTTGGGAGAATATAAGCACTGATTGGGGTCGATATCTGCACTTTTTGGAGTGGATATCTGTATGATTTTAGTGGATATCAGCACTATTCTTTGGACATGAACCTATTTAAAACTGTCCACCCCCTGCAGGGCTTGAACATTCAACCTATGGACTTAGAGTTGAGTGCCCTAACCACTACCCAATGTAGGTAGGTGACTAACAGCAGCATATAACCCCTACTATGCAGAAGTATGAGAGTGGGTGTAGTATAACTAGGCCTGTATTTAGCGTTTAATGTATGTTATGGGAAAGCACAAGTGGATTTACGGGTAAATCCACGAGTGCTTTCCAATAACATACATTAAAGCTTTTATTGAACATATTTCTCCATTTTGTATTAATTAACCCAAGATTTAATCCAGGAGAAGACATTTTGTAAGTGCATCCTATCCGCACGGTTTGCCAAGCCAGCGTAGCCATTGTTTTTAGTCCACCCGTCAAACCGTCGTATTTCCAACGAATTTTCGGGTATAATCCAAGGATGTCAAGCCCTGTTATTATAGCAGCGCCAAATATACGATCTCTAGTTGGTGTTCGCATACATTTTGTCTCCATTTTCTTCGAAATAAATAAGAATCCATTGATTTTCTACATCGATATGTGTCAGCACCCACCTCGTACGGCCATTCCTTGTTCGACGCGTGTCTGACCTAGTTCTTACAACCGGGCACCTCCCCGCTATGTCAACAAGACGAAATGGCCGTGTACCGGGCCGTGTGCGTTGGATCGGTATGGAAAATCAATGGATTCTTATTTATTTCGAAGAAAATGGAGGAATTAGGCATGGCATGTTCATATAGGATATCTAACGATGTTTTCCTGTGAATAACTTCACCAGTTTCAATGGATTTTAGGCTAACAAGGTGTGTAAACATCAGGTATGTCGGACAACTTTTTCAAATCCTTGGTGTAGATTCCTATCTACCACCGGTCGCCCTGGTATAGTGGACAGCGAGCTCGCCTCCTGCCCCAGCGGCTGGGGATCGATTCCCCGTTGAACCTAAACGGTTTTAACTGGAAATGTAAGGAGGAGTTGTCTTTGTATGCCTCTCCAATTTATTAACATGTCCGGATTGAAACCAGCAGCTTCTTGAAGACGAGGAAAAGGTCTGAGAGTGCGTTATGGCTGGATAAGGAACTGGGGTTATGAGCAAAAAAGCACAGTTGAGGCCCAGATAGTTAGAAAAAAGTCAATAATATACCCTTTGTGCATGTGCAGGTGCACCTATCCCCCCCCCCCAAAAAACATGTTTTTTAACATTAAAAAATGTTCAGAAATGGTGCGGAATTTCTTTTTCAGCAGAACTAAATAAACAAACTTT
The DNA here is from genome assembly GCA_949317995.1 of Acholoe squamosa. Classification (NCBI taxonomy): domain Eukaryota; kingdom Metazoa; phylum Annelida; class Polychaeta; order Phyllodocida; family Polynoidae; genus Acholoe; species Acholoe squamosa. The sequence continues at coordinate 3,252,174 of OX439041.1, forward strand.
TTCTATGCATAAATAGACATTATTTTAACATTAAAACCTTTAAAAACATTATTTTGTAACCCTCTCCCCCTCCCTCCATGTCTCCTATGGTAGGTCCTGGACATGTCTAATCTCTCAGCCAGCCATGTGTAGTATAGTGGTTAGCATGCAGCACTTCTAGTCCATAGATTGAAAGTTTGAACCCTACCTTTGGCAATGGATTTCTTATTGGTTTAAACATGTGAGAATCATGTAATAAACCTTGTATGATATCCCTTTGTACAAGGACTGAGTTAATGGTTATCCATACCTAGTTAATAACATGCCAAGACTACTGTACTAAAATGACTCATGGTTGGCCCATTGTGTGCCTTATAAGTTTGTCAGGGCTGACCCAGGATTCATTGGAGGTTGTTTTAGGGTGCACATGGCACCCATTATGCTGATTATTATAACTGCCAGGTGCCACAACATGCAATGCATGACCCACTGAGTATCCATACTTAGTTAATACAGAAGGAATTACAAGATAAAAAAACCCTACTGCTTTTCCTAGCTTGGTTTGCACCAGTTCAGCTCTTGAAGCCTCAAGTGTTGTATTCTACTAGCTAGGATTTTCGTCTACCTGGTAATCAATGCATATTCAATTAATATTCGCAAGTATAGCAAAGGAATTGTAATTGTAATTGTGTTTATTAACGCTTTTGTCCCCATATAGAGGTCGTTTTTATGCGCGCCCTACAGCACTATTTCAGGCCTTGTAGTGCAGTGGGTGTTTACAAGCTTGAGGGTGCATGTGAATACACTTTTTTTATGACAGTAACCATATTGAAATATACCAAGTCCATCCCCATAACATTTTAAATATAGATATATATCTAGTGTTTGAACTTAAACTTAGATACTATTTTCTTGAAAGCACATTTATCTCTTACTCTTTGTTGGGTGGGACTTAGCTGGTCCCATAATATTATACCCCGAATGTAAGGACTCTTCTCATAGTGGCATGTCCTGGCCCTTCTGCGGGCAAATTTTATTTTCTATCTGCGCGGGTTCTAATATTGACATGTTCTACCCCTTCACCATCAAGATATTTTTTCCACATAAGTGTAACAAGTTGTGCATTCCTTCTATCCGATAACATGCAGACTCTACATGCGGAATGTAATTCAGCTATAGACATGCCTCGTATTCCCTGTCTTAAACATATTCTCAAGCCCTGATTTTGCATTCTTTGGAGCTTCATCAACTCAAACTTAAGACCTGCACCAGTGTAAAAGAAACAGTACTCTAAAGTAGGCACAATCATACTTCTGTAAACATTAGAACAGTGTTCAGCATTCAAGTATTTCCGAAGCTTATTTAGTTTGTACAGCTTATTACCAAGGTTCTTTTTCACTTTAGCAATATGGTTAGTTACAGTGAGACATCTATCTAGTTCCACACCTAGGTAACTGTATGACTCGCAATGCGGCAACTCAGAGGCACCAATGTGGAGGATTGGACCATATAAGGAAGCTAGTTTTAATTTTGACCCAAAGAACATTCCAGTACTTTTTCTGGCATTAATTGTCATGAAGTTGGATAGGCACCAAGTGTGAATTCTATTCAGGTCCTCTTGCAGAAGCCTGACTGCCTCTGTAGGATCCCGATGCGACACATACACCACAAGGTCGTCAGCATTTTGAGTTTATAAGTACATCAGGCAAGTCATTCACATAAATAATAAACAACAAGGGGCCGAGCGTCGACCCCTGAGGTACCCCGAATTTGACTGTTCTTTGTTTAGATTTTACACCATTTGCAAATCTAGAATGAGACCTGTTACCCAAATAACCTCTGAACCACATTTTATACCAGGGGTGTATGTTTAGTGCATCTAGCTTTCTTATTAGATTACAGTGATTTATACAATCAAATGCTTTAGAATAGTCTATGAAACAGCCACCAGTCATATGACCTTCATCCCTGCTAGTATAGAGGTCAGTTAGTACAGCAAATACTGTGTCACCAGTACTGCAGTTAGTTCTGAAGCCAAACTGGTTTTTATTTAGAAAATTATTTTCTTCAAGGTGATTCATAAGGACTTCATGTATAATTTTTTTCTAGGATTTTTCCAGGCAGTGGTAGTATCATATACCATTTTATTATTCCATAAATTGTAACATATTATTGTATTGATCAAATAATGTATTGTATAAGGAATCAATACATAGGTTGGTTCTAAGAGCTATAAGAGCGCTCAAACTTTGTATAAGAGCGTTCATGCCCCACTGCACACCAGCCAGGTCAGTTATACATAGGTTACAACATCAAAGGGTCCGACCTCATGGTCCACTGCACAATATAATAAATCTGAGGGTCTAAATCAGCGACCTCATGGTTCAGTGCACAAACTAATAAGTTGTAAGTGAATGCAACCGGCCGTCACGGGTGCCTGGGCACCACAGACGCCGTCATGAGTGTCTCAGAACCCAAAACACTGAACAATAGGTTACATAAGCACGACGCCATAACCGTCCAGTCGCTCTAGCGTCGCTCCTGAGCAACCTAGGTCAAATATCAAAGCATTTATGGAAAGCCCATAATAAGACGGTCAAAATGAGCCTAAGATCAAGGCGGAACTCTTATTATTAAGGAAGTTACGCAATGGAGACGGATTCAAACTTTGAATGCATTTCAGACAAACCAGCGCAAGTTACGCGCCTGGCAAGCGGGCATTATTAACTTGGCATATTCAACTCTGTGCATGCCCAAAATGGCGGTTGTAACCGCGTAAACTTCTGAGATATGAGGGTTTGAAGTTGCAGAACCTACCAAGACAATGGGGGACACAGCGGCGTCCATGGGGGTCCTTTGTGCACCCAGTGACACATGAAAGACTCCCCTCAAACAATTGCAGAGTTAGGCAGATGCCACTGGCCCCAGTCAGTCTGAGGTGCAATGCCAAGATTTGGTTCAAATAGCCTGCCTGCACCTCCTAGAGGGCAGAACATCAAGAACCGCTCCAGAGGTAACATCTCCAGTCATCTCCTGCTACCTGCTATACCACTGCACTATGGTGAAACTATGCTAGACAGGCATTGGTTTCCATCATTAGTGGCCAGAGGCTATCTTCCTCAAGACATCCACCAGAGGGTAAAGTTATTCATTATTATTACCTCACAGGTGGAGTGGAACAGAACATTATACTTTATAAACTATTGTATATTTACTGTATGTGCAAATTACCTGTATATTAACAACTGTGTGATTGATATTTCTTACATGTTGCCTGAAGCTGAATAAACCAGTGATAACTGGAAATAACACTATTTATAAGAGCCTGTTGGATTTACACTATATACCACTAGTCATATGATATTTCTCATATGACAACTTGATCATGCACAATTACTAGTATGACAGTAGCAAGGTAATAGGTCTCCAGTTCTTTATGTCAAACAGATCACCTTGCTTCGGGATAGGGACTAACAATCCATTAGACCAGGCTGTCTAATTAATGGCATTCAACATAGACTCCACCTAACTCCAGTGTATGGGTCACATGCATGTCTGCACTCATCCTGTCCCATGTAAAAATGTCAACATATGTGCAATAGACTTGTTGTGCACTTTCCCTCACTGGACTTCAGTTTGAAATAAAGTGGAAGAAAAACACATTATGATTTTGAATAGATTCTCTGCCCATGATATGTAGCAAACCGGGGCCCTGTCCTTGTATGGAATAAGTCTCGTTTGTCCTAATGTTGAAAATAGCAGTCTTACTAGTCAATCTAGAAGCTTTACTCATAGCACACAAACTACATGACAACATAACTATGGTAAAAACACCTATTTACACTAATTAGACAGGATTCTAATCTTGTTAGAATTGAAAAGGAAATACAAACAGTAAACCATAATTGAGTTCAGGTCAACCTTAAAGCCATGGGATTTACAGATTGCAGTTTAGATGAAATGTGTTAAGTACATATCCACCAGGGTATTATACCTACTATTTAGTGGGGATTATAATATGATGCGAATGTTGGATCGACATTGATAACAGTTGATTTGCATTGAACAATCAGTTGTTAAGATAAGTTATGAATCCAAGGTGTTGTAACCATGCAGTCGGTAATAGATTTCTTTCTTACTGACCCTACTAGGTTCACTGGTAGAAGTATTAAATAGGTCAACTGTATCCTGACTGGTTGTCATGTTCTGACTGTGTGTACAGCCTGTAATCCTTCAAAGGCCGCTGGTGCACAAGTACATCATGCCCAATGGTTAGCATGATGCACCAATGAACTGCTTGCCAGCACTTCATTGGTGTATCATGTCGACCCTTCGGGAGTGCACATCTTCATAAGGTCGGCATCATGCATTAATGCAGCCCTGCAGTTTACTCGCCAGGGCTACATCCATGAATCATGATGACTAATTTGGAAGATGCATTTATGCAATAGTGGCCTATAAAGTGTTAAGCGTGGCAATTCCTAAAGAAACGATGTGATGTACCAGTACTGCATACCACACTAGTGTGGTGTTTCACAAGTTGGCAATAATTACAACCGGTCATAACTAGATGTGACAGCAGCTTTAAGATTGATTACAAGCTTACGATAGCAGGTGTTTCTATAAAAGTCATCAGTATGTTTTAAAGTATTTCTCTATATGACCATACCAAGATAGGAGTGGTTGCAACTTTGCAACAGTCATAATTTGGTTTTAGAAATGGATATTCTATGACTATTATCATCTTTGGCTTGTGAAACACTGTACTGTGCAAGCCTACATACTTCCTTTCTATAAACCATATAAGGCTATGTCTCAGAAATTGTGGTGCAATTCTGATTGTTAAGTTTCTGACCAAAAGGTTTCTGACTGGACATGAAGTTGTAGGAAATAGGTGAATTCCATAAGAAACTGGCACAACATCTATTTCTGCACATATTTCAAGTAAAAATGAATTTTAAGTGTCCTCTTTGAGGCTGTGACTGGCTAATATCTGTCCAAAAATTAAGGTTTCTGATTAGAGGTTCATGTCTGGTCAGAAACTGTTCAGAAGCCTCACGGTCAGAAATCAGAAGAAGGGTGAGACATAGCCATAATATGATACAGTGAAACTTGGTTACAACAAACACCTAACTTTAGACCAAAATGTTCAATTATTAGGGATGCAAGTCTTCAGAATTTAATCTGATTTCAGCATTTACTATGATTGTTCAAAAACGTGACTAAGAGGGTGAAATCTAACCCTTCCTCCTGCCCCTTCCACCTGTAAGAGGTGGTAAAAGTCGCTTTAACACTTTCTTAAGTTGCACAGGTGATTAGAGGGGGGGGGGTTCTTTAGATGTGCCATACCTTAACCCCTACCTAGAGGGCCTGTAGGGTGTTTCAGAGGGAAATAATGTCTACAACCAGTTGTAGGGAGATATTATTGCAGTTTTGATAGTAATCGCAGGCTTAAAATGGCAGGTGCTTCTGAACGATGATTATTATCTTACCAAGTTATAACCTAAAATCAGTGCTATAACTAAAGTTGTTGTGAAAGAGACAGTGGCTGTAAGTCCCGACTTATGACTGAACCAGTTGTAGACTGTAACTTCCACTATAATTTTGGTTGTAAGTTATAATTTCAATCGCAAATGGCAGGAAACCAGTGTATAACATGGGGAACCGCCTCTTACGTCATTGTTCAGAGGGAAGTTATAATTTCAATCGCAGACGGCAGGAAACCAGTGTATAAAATGGGGAACCCACCTCTTACGTCAATTTTCAGAGGGAAATCCATCTGAGTCACGTGAGGCAAATATATTGGACCACTCATACCCAGCACAATGGGATCAGAGACCAGTTTCACAATCATTCTTTATTTAAGATCAATCTTTCCACTCTATGAGTAACCACTTAAGATCAGTCATTTGTGAATTACTACAAGTGTTTCAGAACATGCTGTTACTACTATTGGAACATAAGACTGGTCCTTTAGAAACAGCTGTCAATTAGACATAGGGGCAGTAATCAAGATCAGTTGTAATGTCACTCACAGGCCAATTATCCAGCTAGTAAGATCGATCACATAGGTGCAGAATATGGCTTTACTTAATAATTCCATGATAGAAAATGGTATCAAAAGGGGAAATTTTTTTATTTGATATATGCCTGACTTCATGCATTAGAAAATGTTGTAGGATTCCACTTGTTGATTCGATTTTTCACATGTATGTGTACCCTCAACCTTTCGCATAAATTAGCTACATTATGGTGGCCATAAGTCAATTTTACATTGGCCCTTTACTGGTAAGTTTCACTCCCCCTTTACTTTTGAAACACTTCCCCTAAGCCTAAGAAGCCTAAGTTCAATCTTAGGATGACCATAGGAGTGATCTTGCTCGTACACCAATCTTTCTTGTACTTGGTCCTTGTGAAACAGGTCTCACGCCGCTGTTGGGCACTTTAGCACAGGGGGCTAAAAATATAGAGTGATATGTAGTTGTAAGTTTAGCTGTAGCTGTAGGATTAGCTACAACTGCACTACACTGCAACAATGGTGTTTAGGTCTAAACATGTTTAAAATCTAAACATTTTGGTTCAATAGGTGTTTAGCTGACAATGTGTTTAGGATTAAAAAGTTTAAATTCTAAACAGTTACATTAAACATGTTTACATGTGCTGACTGTAAACAGACAGAAAACTAGGTGTTTAGCTTTTAAACACTAATATTTCTTGGTGTATAGACATAAAATATACACCAGGTGTCAGCTCTAATCTATAGTTGACCTCCTGCATGCAGTCATCTGTTATTGCTTGGTTGCAATATATTGCAGTATTCTCCTAAATCACAGTTTTACCTAATACAGTATGGCACTGATGTGATATGGGTTCAATACAGTAAAGATGACTGATGAAATACTTGGACAATATAGCTGTCCCTGTGGATGAAGGTGCATTGATCCCCTTTAGAATGTGGGCATGCATGATGCATAGGGTCCTCAACCTAAATTCATTCATGAACCAATCCCCAAATACAATATTATAGTATGCATAGAGAAGCAAATCACAAGGCTACATTAACACATCATGTTAGCCATCAGGAAGTAAAAATCATCAAAATCTCTGAGTTCACATAACTCATGTGTCTCTCTATAATAGAACAGAAACACACCCCTTTTGCCCTACTTTCTATGCCTGCTCTACCATAAACACAGCCATATATATATATATATATATATATATATATATATATATATATATATATATATATATATATATATATATATATACAGGTAGCCTGCCTGTAGGGATGACTGGTATTATTCAACAGAGGCTATATACACTTGGAGTGACGACTGTATACCACATGTAACCATTCAAGTTCCCTCTCAAGGCTGATGGTCTCATATCATCACGATGCACCAATGCAGTGCTGGCCTTTGTATTTGCCAGCACTGCATTACTGCATCGTGAAGACACTTTCTGAGTGTCTCAGCACATGTATGATACATAAAACTAGGCTTAACTCCACAGTTCAATAATGCATCATCATTTTTTAACGTATAGAGGCTCTTCAATAGCCAAGCCTTTTGGGATGGGCAGTGTATCTGCCCACCAGCACCTCATTGGAGCTACATTCATGCAGTATTACGACCAATGGGCGTAATGTACTAATGAATCAGCAGCCCTTAAAATGTCGATAAAGGTGAGAAGCATCACGCTAACCCTCCAGAGAAGTATAGTCCTTAGGGTCTTCATGATAAATGAGTGTAGCCCTAATGAGTTACGACCAGTGGGCATGCATTAGCGGCCCTTAAAGAGTTAAAGAAGGTGAAAATAATATATGCGTAGGGCTGGCTGTGCATTGGCCAAGGTGGGATGACATAGTATAAGTGTATAATGATGTATACAGGGTGGGGATTTGTACACTGCATGTCACATAGAGCATGAAGAGAGTGACATAGGTGCACAGACCTGGTCTACGTAATATATATATATACCGTATTCCCATAGTGTCCCTGATATATGGTACCCCTGTGTATGTAAGATGCACCGATGCTGTAAAATGAATGCTGTCAAACTCCCTCCTCCCAAAGTTGAACGGTCGGATACAGCATGTATAACAACAAAATTATAATCATTCCACTTTAAGTCAGTTCCCACCCTGTACTCTTTTATCTAATAGTAATAGGTCCGCTCTCAGAAGAACAAACACACACTCATTTCAGTCCTCCTCCTGGCTTATACAGTCTTCAGTCAGTCCCCACTCTGAACTATGGGGTCCTTCCCCAAATCAAGGCTCCCACTGCAGCAACCTATAGACAAAGTTCATTTCTATGGCTAGATTAAATGATGGTTCTATTCATACTCATTAAGGTATTGACTATTGAGAACAGGAAAAGTAACAGCTATAACTTTGCGAGCTACTCTTAGACCCAGTGTTTGTTTTGGATTTGTTTCTCAAATAATTAACCATGGATGAAGATGTGTTTGAGCAGCTGTGTCTGAGCTGTGAGATGAATTTCTGAATGCCCAGACTATGAGTGTATAACCTAAAATCAGTGCTATAACTAAAGACAGTCCCGACTTATGACTGAACCAGTTGTAGACTGTAACTTAAATATAACTCTGGTTGTAAGTTAAAATTTCAATCACAGACGGCAGGAAACCAGTGTATAACATAGGGACCCCTCCTCTTATATCACAGTTCAGAGGGAAATCCATCTGAGTCATGCGAGGCAGATATATTGGACCACTCAAACCCCGCACGATGGGATCAGAGACATGTTTCACAATCATTCTTTATTTAAGATCAATCTTTCCACTCTATGAGTTACCTTTTAAGATCAGTCATTTGGGAATTACTACAAGTGTTACTGAACAAGCTGTTACTCCTATTGGAACATAAGACCGGTCCTTTAGAAACAGCTGCCAATTATAGATAGGGGCAGTAATCAAGATCAGTTGTAATGTCACTCACAGGCCAATTATCCAGCTAGTAAGATCGATCACATAGGTGCAGAATATGGCTTAACTTAATAATTCCATGATAGAAAATGGTATTATAGGGGGGAGTTTTCATTTGATATATGCCTGACTTCATGCATTAGAAAATGTTGTAGGGGTTCCACTTGTTGATAGAATTTTTCACATTTATGTGTACCCTCAACCTTCCCCATTAATCAGCTACTTTGTAAGTTTAGCTACAACTGCATTACACTGCATAAATGGTGTTTAGGTCTAAACATGTGGATCAACACTGTAAAAGGTATGCCCATGCACCCCCTCGAGGGCATACCTTTTACTGTGTTGATCCACAGTCATGTTTAAAATCTAAACATTTTGGTTCAATAGGTGTTTAGCCAACAATGTGTTTAGGATTAAAGTATTTAAATTCTAAACACCTAAACATGTTGCCAACTGTAAACAGACAGAAAACTAGGTGTTTAGCTTTTAAACACTAATATTCTTGGTGTTTAGACATAAAATATACACCAGGTGTCAGCTCTAATCTATAGTTGACCTTCTGCATTCAGTCATGTGTTATGGCTTGGTTACAATATATTGCAGTATTCTCCTAAATCACAGTTTTACCTAATACAATATGTATAGATTACATTAACAAAAAGAGGCTATGCAAAATTTTACACCCTATGGCATTGCTACTAGTGCACCAGAGGGAAGCAACTAGTGTTTGGACACCGATTTTGTGAATTAAAAAATATATAAGGCAAAATCCTTTCTGTGTGTCTGTTGTATTTGACAATGGGGCCCTGGCACTGATGTGATATGGGTTCAATACAGTATAGATGACTGATAAAATACTTGGAAAATATAGCTGTCCCTGTGGATGAAGGTGAATTGATCCCCTTCAGAATGTGGGCATGCATGATGCATATAGGGTCCTCAACCTAAATTCATTCATGAACCAATCCCCAAATAAGATATCATAGTATGCATAGACAAGCAAATCACATATCTAACCAAAATTATTCAAATCAGAAAAAAAGTAAACCTAAACACTTTATAGCATAAACACATTAATATCTAAACATGTCATTTCTCTTAAAACGTTTCATGTGTTTAGGATGATACTGTGTTCAGAAAAACTGGACAAGATTATGTTTAGAATTATGTTTAGGATCTAAACACCATTAATGCAGTGTAGATCACCTACTATAACATTACACTACAGTCACCTTGCGCTATAGCGGTGACCTGTTTTAGACTGTAAAAGTTATGACTGACTTAAGAGTGACCTCTTACGTACCATATGTGGAAATTTAGAATTTACTCCATGCAAGGTCTTTAAGGACTTAGTATTCCTTTAACATAATAATCTGACAATGGAGGTTATATTCAAAAACAAAACAACATAACCCCACCAATTCTAATTGCCATTTTGTGCAGTGGAAGTCTCAAGGTGCATGAATGTCTTTACGTAAACCTACCCTAAATGCTAACAACAATTAAGCAGCATTGACTCAACTATGCATCACTGGTGTCTGCGAAACACTGCATTCTTTTAAATGCTATGTCACGTTTTTATTTACATTATATTTAGTGCAGTGGATGATTCTATCTGTTTGTCCTGAGTTCTTCTTAACACTTAAGTGCCGGTCAGACTGGTCATACGAAGATACGAAGTACGACACGATTTTTCGGCCGGAAAATCGGGAATTAAATTGTACAGTGTAGCATAGTCCTAGGACTTCAAAACTCGGCCAACATCTCACAATCTTAAAATCGTGACAGTTTGTTATGCAAAACTTTGGAAATTGTGGGAAAATTGCGTCGTAGTCGTGGATTTTCTTTCGTAGTCGTAGATATTCTATGAACAGTTTGACCAGCCCTTAAAGGTTGGTTGCTACTGTTGAAATTAAGCCTTTTGAGCATGTTCCTGCCCATATAAGCTATTTTTATCACAATGGAACCATTTCTGGTATACATACCTGTATATGCCCTAAATGCCCACAATAGATTTTATGACACTTTGAAATTTAGGCATATTTAAATTGGGATATTTTTGATACTTCTCTAACATTCTTTTATGCCTTATAATTAGAGCCCTTACATTACAAAGACAATTCTGCAGACTTGTTCACATTGACCAAGGGCTTATGCCAAGGATTCATGAATTTTAGCCATCATACAGTATTCCACATATTGATTTAGTCATTTTTTCCAATCCTTTTTTATTTCAAATTACCAAAACTACAAAATTATGCACAGGACCCAATATCAAATTTCATTTAGTTGAAAGAAAAATATCTAAACTACATTCTTAAAAGTTTAGGAAGAATGTAGTGGTTAGATATAGCTAATCAAATCATTTTTTTTTAGAAATAATAGAAAATTTATCCTTCTTTTGGTTGAATCAGGAGGAATTTACACAGAATGCCATGTAATGGAGGTTCAAACAAAATTTTTTTCATAAAAAAGGATATATCATATTTCTGTGTTTGTTGGTTATGAAAAAAAGAAAAAAAAAACTCAAAGTTGAGTCAATAATTTTTCAGGTAAAAATGAAAAGAGAAATTATTTTTCAAAATTCAATATTAAAAAAATAGCTCAGGACCCCCTATTTTCTTTACAAAATCTTAATCTAGATGATATAAGGTACATTTGACCAAGGAATGGAGGATTTCTAGGAGCTTTGATTCAGTGGTAGCGAACCACCTTAACGGGTGCTGATGCATTGATGCATCATGTCCATTGGTCGTCATGATGCATAAAGACAGCCCTAGTGAACAGCTTGCCAGGGCTGCATTCATTCCTCATGCGACCCTCCGGGGTCGATACACCCCCAGAGGGAGTGCCTGCCTGTCAGCACTTCATTGGACGTCATGGGATGAACTTCTGTATCAGCATGTCATAAAGTGGTAGGCGCTACCATCCATACCATGTGCAATTCACATTTCAACTTTCATCTCAAATTAGATTGATGTGGTATAGGGAAAATGGGGGCCTGAGCTTCAAATCAGAGCAAAAATTCACCAATATCATCTTTCTATGATATTGGCGTCATCACACTTGAGCCGACAATTCAAGGTGGTCGTGGTGGGCCCCCAGCTGGGGCCCCCAAACGAAGATTTGCTTCATATGCCTCTCATGTGACGTCCTGTATATTAGGTATATATAACAGAGAGGGAGGTTATATCTTGCCCCATGTTGACTGTTGTAACCAGAAGGCTGTTGCACATAAGTTAGAGTAGTAGGTCTATCCTCATGTCCAAATGTCATGCTCTGCTTCACCATTCAACTTGTACTCACCACATTAGACTGAAAAAGAAAACACATGCATTGTTTAAAGATAGTGTGTATGGTAGTAAGCAGGTACCTAATTACTATGTGACTCTCTATTTAGAGCTATTGAGTAACCGTCATCTTCATTGAAAGGTACAGAGGCGTAGGAAGCAAATCTTCATTAGGGGAGGCGGCCCAGTGGGGGCCCCACCTCAACCACCTTGAATTGTCGGCTCAAGTGCCATAGTGCCTATACATACCTATATAAAATTTGTAAAGGAAAGTAATTTTTGATGAACTTTAGATCTGATTTGAGGCCCAGGCCCACATTTCCCATTTTTTTTGCGGGGGGCCCAGACATACTCAGGCCCCACCTACTTTATGATTGGGGGGCGGGCCCCCCCTTTTCCTATGACCATTGAACAACATAGAATTCAAAAGAAGAAAAATGTAAAGAAAGGTATCAGACCATGCATATATGGGTCAGGTCGTCAGAAAGTGTAAGATTTTGCCCTTGAAGGCCCTGAAAAACTAATTTTCTAATTACTTTATATAACCTTAACTAAATTGTCAAGGTACAGATACTCTCCTTTCAGATACTAAAATGATCACAAATTTTACTATCAGTCAACAATCTGCATGTTACCTATTGTATAACAATGAATGTGTGTGGAAGTGCCTGTGACTATTCAAAGTTATTATAGAAACAATCTTCACTTAAGTTTGGTGTAATGCAGCAAAACCATGTAGCTTTACAATTTAGTCAAATTTGATGATTGTAGTTTTTTTGGAGTTGCAAACCGCGTGAGCGGCCGGGAGAGTAGCGACTGTGCAACTCCATTATGTTTTTGGTTTGCTTATGATGTCATTAGTGACATCATGCAGCTGCCATGACGTCATCTGTGACAACTCCTATCCGTGGTCCTAGTCACATTTTTCTTGTTTTCTTCGTTTTAGACCTAATCTTTGATCATTTTCATGATGTTCTTAGACTGCATACAAACCTGGTCTACTGATAAATTCTGTGGCAGATAATGATTGGAAGCATGTAACAAGTATACTGCAAAAATGGTGTTTAAATTTAAACATGTTTAGACCTAAACATATAGGTCAGTTAGGTGTCTTATCGAAAATGAACACTTTTATTCTAACTATATATGTTTATGCTAAACATGTTTAGATGTTTAGAGTTGAAACAGTTGAATAATAGGTGTTTAGATTTAAACATCAATATGTTTAGATACCTGGATGTTAAACCCACCCCAGGTAGCAGCACTACCTTTGAATGGACTATCTGCACACAGTTATAATCAATTGTTGTGACAAATGTCCCCAAATCCCATGTTTATCATGGTTTCATTTCATAGAATATCATGTGAATACAAAGGGCAATAGAAAATTGACTAGATTCACCTTACACCACCATTATTAGCATAAAATAATCAATAAGCTCTATGACTGACACCTATTTGATGTTATTCTGGAATAGATAAGGCATTGTTCTTCCTGTCAAGTTGTTGTACTTTCTCAAATCTATCATTCTGATGCAGTGTGTAATACATGAAAAGTATATAGCTGTGGCTGACATCTTAGGAGACTTTGACAAGTAAATACATGCTGATGTCCTCCCAGTAAATGAGAAAACAAACAAAATATATCTCTTTTTTTTCAATGCATACATGTCTGCAAACCTTAACTATCCATCAAATCATTTAAACATCTAAACACAAAAATTCATAAACATCTAACACAAAAATTCATAGATATGTAAACACAAAGTTTGAACCTAAACACCTACATTTCTAAACACTTGAGCTAAGCACATTGTTTGGCTAATCATGTTTAGGAAATTAATGTGATTACAAAAACGTTGCAAGAATATGTTTAGAATTGTGTTTAGGATCTAAACACCACTTTTGCAGTATACAGGCGATAGTATTGTATACAGATTAGAAAAAGAAAACATGTTTCTGACTAGGTGCCAGGCCAACCGGAACCAAACTGCCCCTCCCTCTATAACCTATATCTATGGGCTGTATAATATGATACATACCTTTACCTACTATTCTTTGGACATGAACATATTTAAAATTGTCCACCAACTGCAGGACTTGAACATTCAACCTATGGACTTGAGTGCCCTAACCACTACCCCATGTAGGTAGGTGACTGACAGCAGCATATAACACCTACTATACAGTAGTATGAGAGTGGGTGTAGTATAACTAGGTCTGTATAAGTCAATAATGTATCCTTTGTGCATGTGCAGGTGCACCTATCCCCAAAAAAAACAAAAAAACATGTTTTTTAACATTAAAAAATGTTCAGAAATGGTGCAGAATTTTTTTTTTACAGCAGAACTAAATAAACAAACTTTTTCTATGCATAAATAGACATTATTTTAACATTAGAATGTTTTAAAACATTATTTTAATTTTTGAAAAAAAAACAATGTTTTATAGTGTAAGGATAATTGGTCCTATGAGGAGAGGCAAATGAAAAACTAAATGAAGTGTGGATTTGAACCTCCGACCCTCAGATGAAGATTCCCAAGCTCTCTCCATTAGGCCACTTAGCCTTGTTTGGTGACTGGAGAGATTTATGTCTATATAAGTTAGCATGTCAGGATATATGATTCCTTTCTGAACAGTTTTACATTTCAGGTTTTTCTTTAAACCTAGTGAGAACCTTTTCTGAACGTTCAGAAAAAAGTCAGGAAAGGTTGGGAAAAAAGGTCTGGGTTGTAACCCCCTTCCCCTCCCTCCATGTCTCCTATGGTAGGTCCTGGACATGTCTAATCTCTCAGCCAGCCATGTGTAGTATAGTGGTTAGCATGCAGCACTTCTAGTCCATAGATTGAAAGTTTGAACCCCACCTTTGGCAATGGATTTCTCATTGGTTTAAACATGTGAGAATCGTGTAATAAACCTTGTATGATATCCTTTTGTACAAGGCCTGGTTATCCATACCTAGTTAATAACATGCCAATACTACTGTACTAAAATGACTCATGGTTGGCCCAATGTGTGCCTTATAAGTGCAAAGGAAGATTGTCAATACTGTGTCCATGGTCAGTTAGAAATGTATCACCCTCTTTTATTTCATGTTAAAAACCAGTCTATTAGTATGGGAAGACCCATTCACCATAGGGTCTAGGAGAAACTGAATCCCATTCTCTACTGCCCCTTGTGATGTTATCAAAACAGCCTGACACCTCTCAACCAAAAGTCATTTTTGAAGGCTCTTTTACATACCAAGAATGGAATAGATACAGAGATCCAGTGGAATTACTCCAAATTGAATGTGAGAAGCACTTAGTTTGGATAATAGTTATTATTCAATATTGCTGATCAATTTATCATTATGACTGCCATTATGACACGTTTATATTGAAATCATACTTTAATCAAATTGCAATGGCAGTAGACTCATAGCATTTAACTTCGTTCGAGTAGCTCTTTTCTCGACACACTACAAATGCTGTTCTTCAAATAGGTGCATAGGCGCTAAATGTACAGAACATTTTTAGGGTAGGACCTAAGATCACAAGAGTTCCAAATTGTAGTCACTGTGTATTCCTAGCCTGTTAAGAAATTGCTTTGTCTGGCAAAATCCATTCTAGATAATAGAGAGGTTAAGATCATGACGTGTACTGCCACACATATGTCTAGAATGATAGGGAGAAGCAGGCTACAGACGTTGCCATACATGTTACAAGTCTGCAGAAATTTAAGTCTCTATTATATGTCCGCTCCCCACCCTTTCTTTGTTTAGAATTTGGCCATTACAGGTTGCTGTAAGATGTATATTTCTGATGTCTGAGGTAAAAAAGCAATGGGAATGATATTTGTACTAAGCTGTAGGCTTCTGCTAACTACTCCTTGGTTCTAAATACTTTTATATAGTATTGTCTCCTGTACTTTAAAGACATACAATGCTCTGGTTGTGCTTGACAATAATGCTTAGCACAAGCTGGCCCCATCAGTCCTATGATAATGTGCATGGGTGGAATTTATGTTATGTCAAAGTGATACATGGTAGAAGGTATGTAAGTGGATGGTAGCTGAACTGTTTAACCATTTAAAGGCGGATCATGAGGCCAAAGTCTTTTTTCAACTAGAGATTGCATTGGGTGTACAGTTGCATCAGACTAACTCATGGATGATAATCATGTACTATGTACTGGTAAAGGGGGCCTTATTGTACTCTGCACTAAAACCCCTTTAGCAGATCACATCAAATGATAATTTTGATAGTAGGGTCCACTATGCAACAGACTATACAACTCCTCCATGTGCATCTATTTTCATGCAACTAGCTCAAGATCGCACCCTATGTTGCGTAGTGGACCCGCGGCTATGCATTGATGTATCATGCTGATTGGTCCTCATGATACACCAATGAAGTGCTAGCGAGTGTGCTTACAGACACTTCATTGGTGCATCATGCTGTGTCTGTTGTTCTTGTACTACAGTCAAGGACGCCATTTCCTAATACACTATGACTTTTCACCTTCAAGTCGTAGGGGTATAAAATTAGGTATTGAAAATATATAGGGTGATTCAGAGAAGGATGTTCACCAACCAATGAAATCACAAACTCAATATTATTTTACAACACTTTATTTTATTGAAAGCCCTATATCTTGGCTTGTTAGAAAGGCTGATTCAAGTCACCAACTCCAAATGCGTGAGTTTTTTTAGCCTGTGGTGTAAAACCATAATTTTTTACCCTCACATATGTAACGTTTTTTAACAAACAGTCATAAAAGCTATTAAATAATCCTATGTACATCAGATTTCATGTCCAAAATATTACAATACATGCCTTAAGGTGTAGCAAGAATGAAATCCCTGCACCAAGATTTTTTTATTACACCTCATCGCTAAATGTTGAGTTCAGTGAAAGTTTTGAATATGTAGCCTAGCATTCTTAATTTTTTCCTCATACATTTAAAAATAACTAGATCTTCATGAAAAACACTCTCTCTTATCTAGAGTGTCACTTTTTTCAAAAAGATATCACTCTTTTCCAATAATACATTGACATTCTGGTCCAGATCGGCAAAGGCACTTCTGAATACCAAAGAAAAAAAAACGTTACATATGTGAGGATTTGGATAGAGCAATACTTTTAAACATCACAGATCATCTGCATCACTATTTCTTGTACAGGACTTTTTAAGTTAATAGTTCAAAGGGATATCTTAACACATTAGACTATATTATGGGTCATTTCCATCTCACTCTGAGCGCATGCCATCCTCATTTGGTGGCCTGTCCTCCTCAGAAACTTGCAGACTGCAAAAGATTGAATATAGTTGTTAAACAACTAAGGTCAGTAATATCAAGCAATTATGCTCTAATATTTACAGTTTCTCAATGGGGGACGAGAAGTAAGTAGGAACAAAAAATTGTGTATAGATAGAACCCCACAAATATCATTGCTGACTGGCAGTGCAGCCTTACCCTAGAATATCACAACCATAAAAAAATTTTGAAAAAAGAAATTGCTACACTCACTACTATTTTAGTTTGGGAAACCATATGTGCATCTAATGGTGAATTATGTAAAGTATGGGTGGGTCTGAAGTACACATTGTAACCAAAATGAACGAAACCTCACATACGTAACGTCTTCAAATTTGTGGGAAACTTGCAGAAATTTCAATGGTAATTGCCTTAATTCTATCCAGGACATTTTTATAAGATGGTCAACCAATTTATTTGAAAGATTCTATTTGGAGGTGTGTGGTGCAACACATATAGCAAACACCTCACATACGTAAGAGCAGGTAATCTTGCTAAATAATGCACTTCAACAAATAATTTGATTGGGGATAAATATACAGCAGGCGTAGCTCCCAAAGGGCAATTTCCATTCCCCAGTGAAAACGTTATGTATGTGAGGAAAATAAAGCCTTAAAGAGTATGGGGCTTCCTGGCCAAATTAAATGGCATTACTAAGGTGCTATGGCCAGTCTATGGCTTGGGACTTTCAATCAGAGGGAAATATAACCAAAAATACATCATTTCCATGCAATCTAAGACAATTGCAGACCCTCACATATATAACACATACTATTTCATGAGAATTTGATTGAAATTCCAAACCTTTTTGAGAAATGTAGTGTAAATGGAGCTGCAAAATTACAGTAGACTGTGAGCTTAGCTAATTTGAGATCCTCTGAGTGACTTCCAGTGGACGGTCATTTCTGCCAGGGCAACTGGAAACATTTACTTTCTCCTCCACATATTTTTGTTACGTATGTGAGGATTTCCACACCGATACGGAAAGACCCCCTCTGTCAGGTTCGGAATATCCTGTAAATACCCCTGTACCAGGTAAAATCTGAGCCCTGCATTATGTGCCAGTGCTGCATATTTACCCTGCCATGGGAAATAAGTCAGCACCTGCAGTAATCTCTTGTAGGGGTCGGCATTGTTGTGTATATATTAGTGCGCTTCATCCGAGAGATGTGTTCCTGTGGTGCTCGTTCCTTTTATGCCAACCAGATGTCGCTTTGTGATACCCGTTTGGTACAAGAGGGGGCAGCACCACACTTCGCGTCCAGCTCCTAGTTAGGAGCCGGATGAACCGCAGAAGAGGACTGGACCTAGTCCAGTCCAGACGGCTTTGCCCAACCTGAAATCCTTGTGTTGTGTTGGTATCTCTAGTGTTAAGCGAGCCAAAGAGCCACCCAACAGATAAGTCGAAACCAACCGTTACACTGGTGCCGTGACCAGTTGTTTTGGGGTGGAGCACGACCAGACGGCTGAAAGTCGCAGACTACCCAATGCGAGTTTGAGGGATTCGAAGAGGATGGTATCACATCCCAGCATCTGCTGTTAGACTGGAAACCGGGTCAACAGCTTATGTATAGCCCGGATGGTGTGCAGGGAGTTTTCTCGACACCGGGTCTAACAGACGATTCCGCCATGACTGGAGATGGGATCGTTAAACTATACCCAAGTACTCCTAGAGATGTTGCTTCAGATACTTGGGTATTAAGCGGGTTGGTAAAACCTGCCAGGTTAGACTTGCACAATTGGTCTCAAGTAATAATTAGCAGGCGCCAGCTAGGACCTAGGATCCCGCCGAGCAGTTCTAAGATACTAGAAACCCCCAAGGCTCAAAGTCCAATTCAACTGATGGAGATGCCGACAGGAGGGGGAATACATGGGTCAACCGGATTGACTCGGGAGACACCATTGATGACATCATCGGATCATGAGAGCGATGATGAAAGGGATGGTGAAGATCCAAAAGGATCCACCACCACCCAGAGGGATATTACCGAGAAATACGGAAATGTATACTTTGGGACTATCCCTAGAAGAGGCCTTGTCGGACTCCGTATTTAATCCGGGGGTAGCCGCAAGTCCAGACATGGGCGTCGGATAGGCTCCGGATATAAGTTGACCTCGGCTTATTTGAAAGCCAGGGACCAAGTAGAGCAGCAAGCTAAGAAGCAGCATGAACAATTCATAGCTGCACAAAAGAAGATACAGTTTGAGACAACAGAACCGAGCTGTCTCGGACAATGAAAAGATCTGATCCAAGATCTTGTCCGAGAATGCTCAGTTAAGAGAGGAACAGAGGAACCTGACCACAGACGTGGCAACCCTGACTGTAAACAAGTCCGCTATGGAAAGCTACTTGAGGGAAAAGGAGCATACCAATCAACCTCCAAAGAGTACGGACCAGAATCCCGACTCTACCTTTGTCAAACAGGGTGACTTCGTCTCCTGCTCAACACCCGGAATGTTGATCAGGGTGGAGTCTACGTTAGGACCCAAGATCAAAATGGACAGACTAGTAGAGTTCGCATTAGTGAGGTTCCGGTAGTCCATAACTTGGACCCGGACTTCGTACAGAGGGATTGTTCCGACACGAGTGCTGAAACAAGCAGATTCCACATACATGTGGATCAGACAGACAATGTTGGACTGGACACTGGTAATCCGGGCAACCAACAGAATGCTCAGGGTAGCAGTAGTCAGCAAGGACAAGCTGGCCAAGCGCCTAATGCTGGTGGTCAGGGCAGGTCTGCCAATGCGAACGGCCAAGGGGGTAGTGGTAGCTCGGGTACCAATCCCAATGCTGGTGGTGGAGGTTACGCTGGTTATAATGGGTCACAGTGGAATTATACCCAACCACCACCACCACCACCTCCAAACAATTTAGTGTCAATTTGTGTGGTGGTGACAATTATGAGGCGAGTGGCCACACTGGGGGAGAGGAACGATGGATCAATGAGTTGATTCGAGTGTGTGGGACACGCCTTCCCCCAAGTCATCCATGTCTGGAGTTTTTAAGAGGACTCGGATTGAATCTTGGTGATTCGGGAGACTTTCATCAGTTTATCAGTAACCCATCCCCACTCGGAGGGAGACGGTGGTATATACCCGTATCTGTGGAAGGCCCGGTAGGAGAATTCTTAGTGGATACTGGAGCTAGCCACTCCTGTGTGTCCAAAAGATTCTTCAATGCGGTGGCCAGTCATGAGAACCTCAAAACGGAGGTAAATGCTTGCAAGGCTGACGGAAGCAGTATGAGAACGTTTGGGAAGACTTTTATGCCTATCCGGATAGGAGGCAAAGAATTTGTTCTTTCGCCGACTATCGCAGAGGTTAGTGACAATGGAATCCTTGGTCTGGATTTTACAAGCCTGAATGGGGCTATGTTGGATCGGCAGGATGGGATGATGAGTATCCGGAACCCCTATGGCTTGCATGTACAATGCGTGTTGAGACAAGTGTCTTCAGTAGCTTCGGTTATACACACTGTGAAAATCCCTCCGGGTTCGACTTGCGACGTCCTTTGTGGCGGAGCAATGGCCCAGAAGGGTGAGACGGGAGTCTTTGAACCCGACACAATACATTTATCGAGCATCGGGTTGGACTCAGTGGATATGTTGGTGTCGAATGCAGCATGGTCTGTATTACCCATGACTAACCGAACCGGCTCAGTGATTTATCTGAAATGTGGCGACAGTGTTGGGGTGATGAGTTTGGTAGAACACTTCGCCGAGGCCAAGTTTAATAAACCATTGAACCGCGTTAGTAAGCATCCAATGGATGAAGAATTTCAGAAACTGATTGAAAAATCAGATTTACAGGATACGGAGCATAAACGGCACCTAGGGACCTCCTGCAAAGGTATGAAAATGCTTTCGGCAGGGAGGGAGGACCTGTAGATGAAACCGATAAGGTGTTGCACACTATTGATGTGGGCGACGAGAAACCTTTTAAGATACCGTATCATAGACTTCCTCTCAAGAAGAAGTTAATATGTGAACAGAATACAAAAGCAGCTGGAGCAGCTGGGGTAATCGTGCTGAGCTTGAGCCCCTGGTCCAGCCCTGTTTGTATGACCACAAAGAAAGACGGTACAATCCATTTCTGTGTCGATTACCGGAAACTGAATGGTATGACAAAGAGGAACTCGTATCCTCTACCAAGGATCAACGAGACATTAGATAGCTTGGGTGGGAACCAATGGTTATGCACCCTGGATTTGCAGTCCGGGTATTGGCAGATATCAATGCACCCTAAGGACATAGAGAAAACTGCGTTCTCTAGTCATTCGGGACTATTCGAGTATAATGTCTTGCCTTTCGGATTGTGTAATGCGCCCGCTAGGTTTGAGGCTATGATGGAATCTCTACTCAGCAACCTGCTGTGGAAGAAGTGTCTGGTTTACTTGGATGATGTTGTTGTGTTCGGCAAGTCATTTCAGGAGTGTCACACAAACCTACAGCTGGTCCTGGATAGGATTCTAGCCAATGGCCTAAAATTCAAGCCAAGAAATGTAACCTGTTTAAGAAAACAATTAGATACCTGGGAAAGATCATTACCCCCAATGGGGTAAGTGCGGATGCGGAGAAGCTTGAGGCTGTGGAAAATTGGGATAGACCCACGAGTGCAATGGAGGTTAGATCATTTTTAGGATTTTGCTCCTATTACCGTGATTTTATACCAAATTACTCTCATGTAAGTTTTCCCATGCAATGCTTAGCTCATTGGACACTGGGTAGGGCTTGGAAACCCTTCCCATTGACCAGCGAGCAAGAAGAATCTTTTAAAAAGATAAAAGATTTATTTAGAAACACCCCGGTATTGAAATATCCCACTCCCAAAGGGCATTTCATACTAGACATCGATGTGAGCAATGATGCTATAGGAGCGGCACTCTCTCAGGTCCAGAATGGGGTCAAAGTTCCATTAGCATTCGCTAGCAACACGTTAAGCAAGACCCAGCATAATTATTGTACCACTAAAAGAGAAATTCTCGCTGTCATGGTAGGGAACTGACTTTTGAATTTTAAAGACGCCGAAGGGATGATTGGAAGATGGTTGGCTCACTTATCCGAGTTCGGATTAGAGCATAAGCAGATCGAGCACCGACCAGGTGCAAAGCATATAAATGCGGATGCCTTATCGAGGCGGCCAATCCGAAAGTGCCAAAATGCGACTTGTGAAGACTACGGGGCCCACAATGCTGTGGTCGCTGGGTTGGTGTATACCACCCCCCGTATCCCCTGGGAGGAGACTGTATGCAGCTATCTCAATTGGTCCCCAGAGACCATCAAGAAGTTTCAACAGTCGGATTCCACCACTGCGTGCATATTGGAATACTTGCGGAAAGGTATTAAGCCGGTAAGGCGAATGTTATCTCTAGAAGACAGAGAAACAAGATGATTGATAGCTCAATGGACCGAGCTGGAGATCCGAGATGGCATATTGTGTAGATGGAAGACTACTTCCACCGGCAATAAGCTATTGCAAATAGTGATTCCCACCTCAATGAGAAGGGATATCATGTATTATTGTCATGGACACCAAACGAGTGGCAATTTTGGGAAGAAAAGATCCATAGAACGTCTGCAAAGACGATATTACTGTCCCGATCATTGTAAAAACATGGCAGGACCCGGCCTAGGCAAGCTACCCTTGTCCCAGGAATCGTTTGGTGTCAGATTTGCTCGAGTAGCAATAGACCTCATTAGTGGATTTAAAACGACCCCCAGAGAGAATACTTGTATGAAGGTCATCACAGACTACTATACTTAGTACACTCGGGTGTTTCCTCCTCCTAATCACAAAGCCGCTACAAGTGCCAAGGCATTTGTAAAAGGCTGGGTGCTACATTTGGGCGTACCCCTCATGATGCACAGTGATCAAGGTAGAGAGTTTGAGTCAGAGTTATGGCAGGAAATGTGCAATTACTTAGCATATGTAAGACCTAGACCCAGAACCTAACCCGGAGCCAGCTGAGAAGATGGACACTGGAGACGAGTTTGATGACTTGTAAGTGTCCATCTGCCAGCTTCCTCTCACCAGCACCCGAGGGTAAACAGGTCCAAGCTAAAGTATAGAAATGACCCTGGGTGATCTTTGACCCGGAGTCATTTTTGACCCTGCCCCCCACCATCCCCCCACTTACCCTACTTGAAGAATTTTCACCCCAGAGTCATTTTTGACCCTGGGTCATTTTTGACCCAGAGTCATTTATGACCCTGTCCTCCACCCCTCCCCTTCCCCCTCTCTCTGCCTTATGAGTTGACCTAGATAAGTGGCCTCTCCCCTATACTGACTTTCAGTTATGAATGGGCAGTAGATTAAGTTTCAAATTGTGTTTTCTCCACTGCTATAGTTCATATCCAAAAGTTATTTTAGATTTAGATCAATCATGCATCTTTCCAGTGATGTATGATTGATCAATCTCAAATGTGATACAAACTTATCATTTGCATTATTGTGAGCCCAGAGAGTTTTTTTCCCTCATACCCACTGCAATCAGGGTCAGTGTCAGAATAAGTGAATAAAACCTGGAAAACCATGGTTTTTGGCCTTTATGCAGCCATAGAATAAATTATGCTTATCCAATCTTGTCTTCCATGGTCTCATCTTACAGAAGACATTCTAGTCTTTCAGAAAAAATATCCATTTGTGTCTGTCGGGTAAATATTCTTTGAGTTAAGGTGACCCAAAGTCCCAAAATCACTAAAAATGCTGTTTTTTGCAGTTTATGTCATTTTGCATATGTCCTATTGTCCACTCAAAGACTAGAAACACATTCAAAATTGCCTGTGGTATTAGGCATATATTGGGCCTACACTATTTATGTCAGTTTAGGTGGATGTTGATTGAGAATTTTTTACTATGGTCACTCATGTGTGAAATTTTACTCTTCGAGGCGTCTGTGACAATAACTCTTAGGTCAGAATAACTCTATCAACAATAGTGATATAATGTCTCTATTACATATCACATAAAGAACTTATAAAGGGGTGAAGTTGGTATAAAGATTTTAGCCATAGGTCAAATTGTCCCTGATTTGTGGTTCAGAATGTTCATGTGGACTGGGTTTTCGTCACAGACGCCTCAACTACATGTTATAATGTTGTTAATCTATTTAAGTATCTATTTGTGTTTCTGACATGTCGTATCAACCATCACAGCCAGCTTATCAATTCTGACAAGCATTGGTAGGCTGTGGGCCTGCAGTGTAGCATTCTGAGTACCATTTCTCATATAGGGGGTTTTCGTCACAGACGCCTCACGATTTTGTTTGTTGCAAAGTCAGAATTATCTGGTGTTACCCAGTGGAAGTCAACTACTTGGTAGAGCCTTGTTTTTGCAAATAAGTGTTACAACTGGTTGTTTATCAAAGATTTTCTGAAGATTCTCTGCAGACTTTGACAAATTTTGCCATCAAAGTTTAGGAATCCAATCAAATTTCCTTCACTATTATTTTAGGGCATTTGCTACATGTTCTGTTGATTTTATTCAAGAGTTGGTGGGTCTAAAATTGTGTTTGACCTAAATTGCCTCAAATTGCTCCAGAAAGTCCTATCTGTACATTAAATGAGGGCATTCAATTGACTTTTCTGTGGTTGATATGATGTTTTGTACTCCTCTTCATCAAT
The DNA here is from genome assembly GCA_949317995.1 of Acholoe squamosa. Classification (NCBI taxonomy): domain Eukaryota; kingdom Metazoa; phylum Annelida; class Polychaeta; order Phyllodocida; family Polynoidae; genus Acholoe; species Acholoe squamosa. The sequence goes on from OX439041.1 coordinate 3,277,315, forward strand.
TGTGTGTGTTATAATTAACACACACAATTAATTATAATTATAGGCACCTATAACTGCTGACACTAAATTTTGGGGTTTCATATCATAGAGACAGTGTGCAGTGGTAGGGCCTTAAGAAATGGCCTCAAGGGCCTCAGCCTCTCATATGTAATACAAGTACATCAAAAGGATATTCGTCCTCTCAGTGGTTAGGCGGGGGGTGGTGGCTTTCTTGCACTTGAGCAGTTACTGTAAAAATCCAGCTCAAAAGCCTGTGGTGGACTTTAGAAGCTGATTTTGGGGACTTATTTTCTCAGTTTCCTTTATATTCTATTATAATAAAACCCGCTCATAAGCTCGGGCAGAGTTTGAGCAAATTCAAGGAGCCAGTTTTAGTCAAAAATCAGAAAATAAAATTTGCTTACAACCAGGGTTTTATGGTAAAAAAATAATGATTTTAAAACGTCAATAACTGGACGTGTTACCATTGCATGCAGCGTTAGGAGTCTAAATTCTTGTGCTATTCTTATGCCGGAGGGCATCAGACGGGGCAAGGTTTCTGCATACTAATGGTCCCTTTGCGTCATTCATGACATTATTTCTTTTGTAATGGTTCAAATCAATGTCTTGACTAGTTCGAAGTAAAGACCAGACAAGGGATCTCAGGTTAGTGCAACTGGCACGTATTTATTACGGTATATGGTTTACATCTACCTCAAAGTGTACTGTTTAACTATAGTGTAAGCTCAGGTAAAAGTGGTCAGACTCCGTTGACAGCTAGAGACAGACTAACGCCTTCCCCGGCCCCAGGTAGGAGCTGGGACGAGGTGAACAGTGCTGCCACCACCCCGCAGGGACCAGGGGTCGAGGAGACCTCTAGTGACTACCGGTGATGGGCGCACTGCTGGAGATGCCCTCTCGAGGAAGATGCTCACACTATATCACGATCTACAAGCCCCTACACTTTGAAACACTATAGATTTGGTTCTTCTATGTCTACTGGTGCAAATGTGCATCAAGCCCCTGGTTGGCATGATGCATCAGTGAAATGCTGGCCGTGTATCAGCTATCTGCGGTTTTGGATTATTGCATGATTGTAGCCCAGGCAAGCTGCTGAACAAACCAGACTGCATCTGTACAGACTAGTATGCATGATGCATTAATTTTATCAGCAGCCGTTAAAGGGTCCAGTCTTCATTATATAAGGTGAATTTCTACAGAAGGGGAGGGGGCGTGCAGAGTAAGCAGCCATAAGAAGAATACATCTTTCATCTTATAATATCGACAAAAGGATTGGTGTCAAAACAGCTTTTTACTGTGAAGGTTCATTCATCACCCATTTCCACAAGTATGCAAATTACCCATTACCGATATGTGTCACCTTTGTTGATGGTTCAACAAAAGAGGAGGATACATGGCTCAATAGTCCCTAAAATGAAAAAGTTATAACACAGTTGACCTGCTTGAGGCTAGATCTCTGTAAAGTAGTGTGCCATATTTTCTACAAAAAAATCCAAGGCTATAGTCTAATACCAGATTAACCCTTTGAGAAGTGCAGTATGCCCGTAGGTCATCATAATGCACCAAAATATATGACAACCTATGGACATGAGGCAATTATGTATAAATGCAGGATGAGTAAGATGCCCATTGCAGTGTAGCCATTCATTATCTAGATCCAAAAAGATTAAATGCACATGTTAATGGCCAAAAAGCTGGGCTGTATGTTATAGCTATACTAGCATCAGCAAAAGGCTAGATCGCATTTATATTTAGGCCTTTCAATGTTCTAGATTATAAAATGGGCCTACAAAGTAAAAGGCACATGTGTGCACAGACTGACAGATGCACCAGTTCGCTGACATGGACATATGTGTGGACAGTTTACAACATATGTTTCTCATATACACCTGATAGGTAATTAAAGATGTATACGGAACAATGTAGGACAGAAATTACAAGTAATATTGTAGACAGATGATTGATTGATTTGCTTAACATCTAAAGGCCCAGAGGCCCCAAGGAACTGACTCATTACGGGTCAAGCAGTCCGTTCTTTCTCAGTTTAGACAGGCATTTAAAACCTGCTTGTCCAAAGCTGTTAGACAGGTTTTATATTCTGATGTCAGTGTTAACTTTGCACAGTGCCTGACTCTAAACCTGGGGTCAATTCTTAAGATGCACTATGTTTTGAAACCCACGAAGTCAGAGTGAGTGATAGCAGGTAATGCACTCTGAATGGCCTGTACAATCAGTGCTCCATGTAGTCATTACATAGGATTTGAAGGGATCTAGAATACCTTCCCAAACAGAGGAGATGGTATGCTGCATTTAGTTTGCACTTTCTATGACCTTCAATGAGTGAAAACAGGAGGATATTTCTAAACACTTACCAGAGCACCGTTTACAATGCTTTGGCTGATTCAAAGCACATTGTATGTGTAGCTGGCACCCCTAATTGGCAAAAAGGAAATTTGTAATAATTAAGAAGGTTTACTTCAAGATAAGGTCGGGGTGAAGAGATATTTGAAAAATTTGTTTTACTTTATCAAAACATTATTTGCTTTCAATGCCTTTTTGAAATGTTGCAAAACTTGTCTGCAAAGAAACACTTCAGAAATACTTGTGAGCTCCATTTATTCTATAAAAAAGAATCCATATGAACCTAGAAACAAAATGAATGCTGACTAGATGCTGTCTTGTGTGCCCAGAAACAAAAACAAATTTTGTTTTCTTCTCATTTCTTTTGCATGAGTAGAATGGTACAGTACTTAACGTTTCTAAGTTAAAAAGTAAAAAAAAAAGAAACAAAAGATTTCTAGACTTGAAATCTATTGGTCTATTACATTGCCTTTAACACCCAATGAGTTTAGGCTAACAGAGGACTATATGACCTGAACGCCAATGGTCGAATCATAACTGATGGAACGACTAATGGCAGTGGAGTTAGTCCTTTACATACTGAAATAAAAATCATTATAACATCCTATTCTGAGCAATATGATTTACTAGCAGGCAACAAGCATCCTCATGGTAATTTGTTCAATCGGTAAATCTAAAGCTCCGGTATGATGTCTTGAAACAGACTACTGATATACCATATTAGTTCTTTTTTTGCACGGCTTACAGCCATATTTACTCATCCTTTTTAATGGAGAGCGGTGTCTTGCCATGGGTCTTGCCATAGTTGAGCTGTTGAAGATGTAAGTTTCTGTAGACGACAGGAGGCTTGGTGGATTCAGGTCAGTGACCGGCTTGCCCTTTTATAGTTTTTTGGTTCCATATAGGTAGTAGAGCATCCACCAACATAGATAATCAGTAAACAAAATGGGTGGAAAGGTCTCTTGGTAAAGCCTCTAACACACAATGTCTTGGTTCTACAAACTTGGTTTTCGACCACCACCCAAATATTAAAAAAATATTTGACTACCATTAAAAAAACCTAATATAGCTTTGTCTGATATGCGTTTCAAAGAATCATATACCCCTTCCCCATTCATAGGGTGCCGTATATTCTGGTGAGACATGGTTCATTATGTGCACATCGTTGGACTCTGGTTTCAGCTGGTCTCACCCCTTTGATGAAAAGGGAAGCCACTTGGTTAATTAGTTCTGGTCACAGTCACCTAGGGGCAGCAAAGAGTGGTCCGCTCTGCTGTCAGCCACCCAAATCAAAGGTACCACCACTATAGAAAATTCTGCTTTGTGACTCCATCTTGAGCCACTGTGCTGATGCAATAAAAACCGTTTGTTGACATGAATAAAATGCTGGAAGTATTTTGACACATGTATATGCTTAAATTTAGCATGGTTAGAAAGCACTGAATAGATTGGGCTTTTGCCAAGACACTTTCACAACTGGGGTTATAATATATGTACAGAGAGTGGAAAAACCTTGTGCCAGCTTTTAATCTCAACTTTTGAACCTGACAGACAACTCTTTTTATAAATTTTATAGTTTGAGTATACACTGAATATTTTATTTATCCCTTTTGTTAGGAATAAAATGTTATAAAAAGATAAAAAAATAAAATTGCACCTGATGAGAAACAACACATCATAATGTCAATAAATGTCTATCCCTAGTCTATTGTGACAGTTTGCCCCCACCCAATGCATGTAATTTTCATAACCTCAGCTAGGAATTTTACACCCTACCAGTCAACTTGAATTCTGCTTGGAGAGTGTCAATGTTGAAGTGTACTATGGGTAAAAACAGATCTGTAAGCTGTACTCCTATTAGCTAGCAGTCAGCCAGAGCTGTCATGGTGAGCATCAGTTGGATACAAAGTCAAATCAGGTCACAAATGAAGGCCTCTCATTGGCTAAGGGGGTGTGGTCTATTTTCCAAATAACCAAGGGGGTTGTAGGTAACGTGGCCAAATGGGGCGTGGCCTTATTTCCGAATAAGGAACTCACCATGTGGGGTCCAGGTCAAGTGACCAAATGGAGCACATGACCAAATATGGGCATGCACACCACTAATTAGGTCTAGCACAAGCTCACATGACCATATATGGGCATGCACCAGGGGATTCAGGTCACATCACCAAATGGAGGCCTCTGATTGGCTGCATCCTGTATTTAGCGATAGTCCTGTTCCCCTAATTAGGGAAAGGGGGCGTGGCCTATTATGCAAATGAGGGGTCACGTGACTGGGGTAATCCCCTAATTAGGTCAAGCTGAAGGTCACATGACCATATATGGGCATGCACACCCCTAATTAGGTCAAGGTTAAAGTCACATGACCATATGGGTATGCACCATGGGGGGGTCAAGGTCACATGACCAAATGGAGGCCTCTGATAGGCTGAATCCCCAGTGAGTAATATCCTGTAGTTAGCTATAGTCCCATTCGGACACATTATATACTACTGATGGGTTTGCGGGCAGATGCGTGAAAAGAATTTTTAAACTGCCCCTGTTTTAACCTAAAGTAATGAGCAGGCTTTTCACTGAAAACCGATGCACAATTGATTCACTTTTAATCCCACCGAAAAAACTTCAGGTGCCTCAAACCCACTAGCCCCCTTTTTGTAAACAAAATGATCACTCAATAATGAATATGCTTTGGCACAACAACACTGAAGGGTAACCCGCCTAACCTCTGCCTCCACAGCATTAGTCAGTTAAATTTTCTGCTTATGTGAAAAACTTTTGGTATGACAAATGTATTGGAATTATTATTGATAGATAAGCAAAAAATTCACCCGAACAATGCAGTAGAACCAACCTTTTTAATAGATATAAAAAGAGCAGTTTGAAAATGCGGGAATCCATCATGCCAACAACTCAGGGGAACATCTAGGGTTCTCAGATTTTCTTTAAAATGGTATAGGCCCAGAGGTATACTAATGTAGTGGGCACAGTGAGTACTACTGTTATACATTAATTTAAACCACTGTTATTGTCAATTGTGCTAATGTATATCTGCTACACATGCCAAGCAGTACTATTCTTTACTATCATATATATGTCGATTAGGTCATAATTATGTAATAGTTTAGGCCATTATAATTTCAGGAAATAAATGTCAGCATTACTCCTGTTTTTCAGGACCATTTGGAAACATCAAACGTGTATCACCAAATGGAGAAGACTCACTATGTGGTTCTTTTACTCCCTCTACTCATATTGTACCTCACGGCAGTAAACTCAGTGTATGGCCAACGTAAGTGTAACTATACTTATCCCATGTGTATCCTATTAACTATGAATATACATGCAAAGATCCGTTTTGGCAGGAAATTAAAATTGGGGTCATATGACCTTGACCCCCAATGGTATGGTGCCAAAATGGACCAATCAGAACCCTCCCTTTAGGCAGGAAATTCAAAATGGTCACGTTACCCACACCCCATGTGGTGTGCGGTCAATTGCCATTCCGATACATTATACTACTTAAGCTTCTTCTTTAGGAAGTATTTGTATTCTTTTGAGTAAGCCTGTATTAATGCCTTTTTTTTCAAAAAAGCTGTGATCGTCCTGACTCGAGAACACAAGACAATCAAAATAGACAATCATAAAAGTGGAGAGTAGGGCCCTGAAAAATCAGACCAATTTCTTCAAGATTTTGAGAAATACTCTTGTCATCAGACCCCATGTCCCTTGTTGATTTCTAAAAAGTAGCCTCATCCCCTTGTTGATTTGACCTGTCTGAGGACTAACTTTGTGCATGGGTTGAACTGTGGGTTCACTGGTCGAGGTCCTACGGCCACATTTGCTTGTCATCTGTCTGCTCATTTTTAGAGCAGCTCAGCAATTTTTAGCCTATTACAACCACAAGCTTTTTATCTATGGATAGTCCCAAGGAATATGATTCACCCTGCTAATTGGTGAATATAACTTAAAACAGATGGAAAACACTCTCTAAATGATATCGGTATCATGTGTTGCATCTGCTAGTCCCGTTTTTGCTTGTCACATGTTTGTTGTTGAGTGTTGGCTCACCATGTGTCTGCTCTCTGAAGACTTGGACACATCATATCTGTTATGTAATGTTAAACTGTTTTCCTACAAGGTTCATGTTTCCTGGAACCGTGTATAGGCAATGGAGTATGTACTCAGAGAGGGAATGACATTAACTGTGAAAGTAAGGGAACTCTAATCTCTCTATCTCTCTTGGTCATCATGATGCATGAATGCAGGCGAATAACTTGTCAGGGCTACATTCACGCATCATGACGACAATACAGGGTTAATACAGTCCATGAGTGTTGTCATGATGCTCCAATGAAGTGCTGGTGAGATAACTTGCCAGCACTTCATTGGTGCATGGTGGGCATGATGCACTCATGCATCAGCAGTCCTGACGGAGTTGATAAAACAGTACTATTAACACTATGGGACTAAACCTGCAAATAACATACAGGGGGAGATACAGCTATAATATGCACCTTTAAATTGATTATTAAATACTTACCAGAATTAATTGAACATGAGGAATATCCTATCATTCAGCTCTTGTCATTCTTGATTATCTTTTAAAAACTGTCTCAGACAGTGATATTAGATACAACAATAAAAACCAATAAGCACATTGAGTCAATAGTACAGAACTAAAGATAAATCTTAAATGACTCCAAAAACTCCATCTCCATCAACATGTTATTAATGTAAAATGTGTGCTAATCGTCACTCTTACCTAACATCAATAATACTAGATAAATGCATGTTACAGCTTAAATTTGTTTCCATTTTTCATCTTTGACTTGGCACCAAAGACTGTAGTGAAATTGTTACCATTGGTGCTACTTCTGAACAGAACAGTTTGTGGGTATTGGGAAGGGACAATGATCCTCTCAACTGTACATGGGTCTTCAACGCTGGACTTGGTAACGTAAGTCAGAGCTTACTCTTACAGCTTTTACACATCCACTCACAAGGAGACTGTTGCTTACAGGCAAATACCAGCTTACTTAACTGATGATATCAAGGGTAGTACAGGGAACCTATACTGTCATTGGTGATACTTTAATGGTACTTTTTAGGTTCTGGCTATTTTAAGTCAAGTGTAATGTAATTCTGCCCATCTTAAATGGCACACCCAGACTAGGGTTGGTTTCATCTACGAGTCACATCTTGTATATGTAAGGTATTGTGATACCTGTCAAAATATAGCATTTTTTGCATTGTTGTTAATACTGAACTTTTAACCTTTAAATGTCTCAGTTAAAAAAGATGCTGTGGTAAGGATTTTAAAAAAACAATAATGTTTGGAGATGTGGTGAGAAATGTATTTTTGCAGTCATATAAAGAAGAGCTGTACAGTGTTATTTGACATAATCTATTTCAGATTGTGCACATGACTTTGGATGGTGGTACAGACTATGATTGTTCTTCCAATATAATTGTGTATGATGGCCTGCCAGCTGACCATGAACTACAGAAGTTTTGTGGAAGTTTTCAAGGACCAGACTTGGTCTCATCTGGAATGTACATGTCGATTGTGTTGACATATGTTCCTAGTTTAAACGACATCGGATTTGAGTCTTATTTTGCCCTTGAAGGTAAACTCTGATTATTTCATCTAGTGGATTTGAACCATCAAGATAAAATGCTTTACCAACTAAACATGTGTGCAATGTTGATTATTGAAAGAACGTATGCCTTCCTGGTTGACCTTTTAAAACTTTCAATCTTTATTACAAGTGTGCCTCCTTTTTTTGTGATTATTATATATATTACTTTAGATAGGTATAGACGGGAACACACAAGTAGTTTGGAACTTGGGCTAAATGTGACTAAACTTGTCACCTCCCCTTATTTATTTAGAAAAAAATGAATAAAGAAAAAAAAAGAATTTTTCCGAGCCGTGACCAAGCACCAGACCCTCCAGCATGAGGGTTGGTAGCCGCAATGTAGGTCAATACCTGACAGGTAACCCACCTGTATTGGATTAGCAGTGCCTGGACCTATGAGATTTTTACTTGTCATGCAAAAATGCATCATGGAAACAATTGAAGATAAACTTGGCCGTATGAGGAGCACAACTGGACATCTCTTTGTTGTGATGATACATTGATGCAGACAGTGTTTACTTAGAGGAAGCCTTAAATTCTAAAAAGAAAGTAAGAAAATGGAATTACTTTCCAACTAAAGGCTGATTGGACCATTTGAATCCCACATTACATTCAGTGTTAATACTGCAAAGTAATCGTACAACCTTTTGATATTTTAACAGAAATTAATGAATGTGAAAATGTGACGTGCATCAATAACAGGACGTGTGTAGATCAAGTGGCTGCCTACGACTGCAGTTGTGAAGCAGGATACACTGGTGATTTTTGTGAGAGTAAGTTATCTTTTATATATTCACACTCTCTCAAAGTAGTGTCTTTCCTTAAGATTACTGGAGTCATCATAAGTGCATGTAATCTACATGTAATCCAAAATGACTGATGTGGAGGTAAATAACTAAGTCCTGATTTTCTTGTATTGCTTTGGGGCTGTGAAAACAATATGACTAGAATATTCGGCCAAAGCTGCTAAGTATTGATCCTGGACATGCAATCAGGCAGTACTATAGAATTTTCATGAAGTGAGCATCACAGTTTCCCCGTCAGAGTTATGATTTGGTGATAATCAAAATGCATTATTTCTTCGAATGATAACAGAAACAGTGAAATTTCTCTTTCCTCAAATAAGGTCTTTGGAAATAACAACATAATGAATAAAAATTCACAAACGTTCTGATTATTTTATCTAGTGGATTAGAACCATCAAGATAAAATGCTTTACCAACTAAACATGTGTGGAATGTTGATTAGCATTATTGAAAGAACGTATGCCTTCCTGGTTGACCTTTTAAAACTTTCAATCTTTATTACAAGTGTGCCTCCTTTTTTTGTGATTATTATATATATTACTTTAGACAAGTATACATGGGAACACACAAGTAGTTTGGAACTTGGGCTAAATGTGACTTAACTTGTCACCTCCCCTTATTTATTTAGAAAAAATGTATAAAGAAAAAATAAAGAATTTGTCCGCGCCGTGGTCAAGCACCAGACCCTCCAGCATGAGGGTTGGTAGCAGCAATGTAGGTCAACACCTGACAGGTAACCCACCTGTTTTGGATTAGCAGTGGCTCCACCTGAGTATCAATTCTGGTAACAATATAATTGTTCCCTTACGAAAAAAAAAGAATTCAACAAAATGCAATACATATCTGACCTACAGGTGAGCTGGTTTTGTTGTGTGTGTGTTTGTTTGGATGTTGCCAGGGGTGACATATCAACACTGGTCACCAGGTGGGAGTGTTCCTACACTAGACTAACACTCCCAACACAGGTATAGGACCAGTGTTAGTTCACTTTACTCTAGACAAGTATAGACGAGAACACACAAGTAGTTTGGAACTTTGGCTAAATGTGACTAAACTTGTCACCGACAAAACCCAAGTCAAAAACAAAGAAATAAATAACCATAGTTCTTAATCAAAGTTCACACGAAGGAAATGAGTTCACTCACAGATACTTGTAGGCCTGAGACTCAACAGTGCTTTTGAGATGCACATGTCTGTGTCAATAAGGCCTGATAGGGGTTTGGTCAGATATATGAGTGCGCTGAACTTTTCCAGTTGCCAATTTGTCTCACATCTTCCAGTGATAAACCAAGCCCGTACATATAAGACACGCCAGGTCGGCGTAAGGAATACATATCGGTACTATCTGGTGGTTTGCCAATTTTCACTTGCAGTCCTTTGAATTAAGCAAGCAACATAGAATAGGTCAATGGAACAAGCTTGCCTTCTTTGATAACTGTCATACTAGTAATTGTGTATGATCAAGTTGTCATATGAGAAATATCATATGACTAGTAGTATATAGAGTGTAAGAATATCAAGCTCTTATTAGTGCTATTCCAGTTATCGCTAGTTTATTCAGCTTAGGCAGAACATGTTATGTATCAGTAATACAAATGTTAATATACAGGTAATTTCCACACACAGTAATTATACAGCTTGTCAACAGGTCGTTACATGTCATGAAGTGAGGTAACAGGAGTCCAGACAATTCAGTTGATGAACCAGCTTTGTTGTAAGATTGGCATGAGAGTAATCAATACGGTACACAGTATAGTACTCGGCAGTCTGACCAAGCTGTATGCTGGGGCCAAGCCACCTGAGTGTTGTAGGGTCTAGGTTGGAGAAGAATAAGATGTCCTGAGTAGGGATCTGCCTGTTTATAAAGGGATTCCAACTCAGTGTACGTCATATGCTATTTCTGGAAGTGCTCAGTGACTCAGCCTGGGGAATGAGCAGCTCTGTTGGATCCAGTCCAATCTGGATTAGGAGGGAGGGAGCTACTCTTAGGAGTGAGTCATCTGGGCAGGTGAGGCTAATAATAGCACATGATATCATGTCCTTCAGTAGGGGATCCGCAGGTAGGACCTGGGGATGCTCACTGGGGGAAGACGGGGGTGAGTAAGTCAGACAGGAGGGAATGACTCACTCACCCTGTCAGGTTAAAAATAGGTGAAGCTTGGTCAGCTTGGTTTGAATATGTCATTGATAATTGTAATACATAGAATAGTCCACTGACAAGTTGGTTAAAAAGTATAAAGTTATGTTCCACTCCACCTGTGATAATAATAGTAATAATAATAATACACTGTCCAGTATGGTCCTAGGTGGGTTCCCACACCTAGCTCCTGACCTGCTGCTTAGAGAGATAATATAAATGAGTAACTTTACCCTCTCGTAGTTGGCTTGTAGAAGATAGCCTCTGGCCACTAGAGGGGTGTAGTCCTATGCCTGTCTGGCAAAGTCTAACCCAGCATAGTGCAGAGCTATAGCAGGTAGCAGGAGAGCTGGACTGGAGATGTTACTGCAATGGTGGTTCTGGTGATTCTGATTTCAAGAGGTGCCTTCCAGGGGTATAAGTACCCATACCCTGGCTTGGCCCTCCAGACTGACTGTAGCAAGTGGCATCAGCCTTCGTCTCTGGTTGTTAGAGGGGAGTCTTTCATGCCTCAGTAGGCACACAAAGGACCACTATAGATGCCACCGCGCCCCCAAGTGTCTCGGCCAGTTTGGCATGTTCAGACCCTCATATCTCAGCTGTTTCTGCTTCTACAATCTTCATATTGCGCATGCACAGAGTTGAATATGTCAGATTTTCACTTCCTGCTTTCAGGGCGCATAACTTGCGTCAGTTTGTCTGTGGCACATTAAAAGGTTAAAATAGTCCCGATTGCATAACTTCCTAGTAATGAGAGTTGGGCCTTGATCTTGGGATCATTTTGACCGTCTTATTATGGCAATTACACAACTGCTTTCATATTTGACCTGGGTTTCTCTGGAGGGACGCTAGAGCAACCGGAAGGTTATGGCATTGTTACTTATGTAACCTATTTTTAAGTCTTTGGTGCTCAGATACAGTTGCATTGACTTTAGAACATTATATACACTATTGTTTGTCCTCAGTGAACCATTAGGTCAGTCTACTTTGACCATTAAATCATTATATTGTGCAGTGGACCATAAGGTTGGTTCCTTTAGTCTTGTAGAGGTATACATATATTATATATATTACGTTATGGTCCTTTGGCGCGGTGGGTGAGTCAGCCACCCGGGCTTTGCCCTCCACTTCCCAGCTAGGTGGCAGCATCTGTTCGGGTGGTGTGAGAGAGGCACGGGGGGGCGCCACTGTCCCTACCTATAAGAGGAGGACAGGGCTCAGTCGCCGCGTCAGAGCAGTGAGACCATAGCCGTACGAAGCTCTCCAACCTAGCACAGAGAATCCGGCATCTCATACAATCTCTCCGAGCTACCTCCGGGTAGCCGTGCCTGTGTTATTCGAACTGAAATAAAACCCTGTTCGCATACACCCGAATCCTCCTCTTGTTGACTTGTCTATCCAATCGAATAGAGGAGAGAGGAACCCGTTACACTGGTGCCGTGACCAGTGGGTTTGGCAAAAATGTATTGCCCGGACACATAGTGTCCGAACAGGATGAGACCCGGGAGGAACCAGCGCGTTTAATGCGCCCTCCAGGGACCAGCAATGGAGGGACATGATACCTCACTACGCGGATAGTGAGGAAAATGTTTGAAAATGAAAAACAAACTCTGAAGCAGCGACTGCATGAAGAAGAAACCCAATTTCTGAGTGCAAAAGAATCGCCTGAAAGAATGTTGTGTTAAGCAGGCCGAAGATAAACTGTCCAAATAGGTATCCTCCGATATAACGAACAATTAATGAATGATCGGGATGAATATCTACTCGAACTGCAGGATTTACAAAATACTGCAGCGGCATTGGGTGACTATGTAGAACAAACCCAACAAGAAATTGGCCCATTAGAGGATACAATAATCGTACAATTAGCTAGTCGTTTACAGGCAGGAACTACAGTAAATAATAATGATGCTGTAGGATCGCAATGTGCGACACCTGTTGCCGGCCCCACTCGGTATAATCCTTTCGTAACAGATGGGGCTGATAAACATGTGGCAGGCGGTATTTATAATCCCAATAAACCGCCGAATGGAGTGGATTCCACAACTAAAAGAACAGGATCACCCACTAAAGGTGATTCCCATACTACTCCACCCGGAAATAATGTGAGAGCCCCACCAGTACCTCAGTTACCTTTCTTGACGAATACAAAGACAGCCGCTGGTGGAGTAGGTGATCCTTCGGATTCAAATAACAATGGTTCGTGTAAACAAGACGGGAATCGGAATACTAACCCGAAACAACCTGACCCGCCGAAACCCACCCCTGGTCCCGGAGCAAGTACACCACGTCCTCCCACAAGGAATACAATGCCTGATGGTCATTATCGGAATGCTCCATCTCGTCCAACTTATGTAGGTATGCAAAATGCACAAAGCCCACATACAGGAACGTATGCCGATGGTGGTCAACCTTCGGCCGGTGACTCCCATGGCTTCAGGAGACACCAAGCGAATAGCTACGGCTATGACGGTAATAATACCGGTTATACCAATACCCAAAATTTTAATTATTTTGGGCAAGGACGCAGCCAAGGCTATGACGGAGGTGGAGGATATCCACCGGGAGGATCCGGAGGTGGAGGATATCCACCGGGAGGATCCGGAGGTGGAAGATATCCATCAGGAGGATCCGGAGGTGGAAGATATCCACCGGGAGGATCCGGTGGTGGAGGATATCCATCAGGAGGATCCGAAGGTGGAAGATATCCATCAGGAGGATCCAGAGGTGGAGGATATCCACCGGGAAGACCAGGAGGAGGGGGTAATACCCCTTATGGTGCTAATCAAGGAGATCGAGGAAAGCCTAAGAGAATGAACAGGCGTTCTTCTATGTCTCCCGGAATGCAAGAAATTTTTGATAATAGTAAATGCATTCAAGGATTGGGAATCGACTGCTATCGTAAAGGAGCCGATGTTGTCGAAGTAATGGCTTGGAGCCTAAAGGAAGCCAATCGGCTTAGGGGTTGTTCTAACCCTGCGCGTCGTATGGGACGGATACCTCCACCATACGATCCGAATGAACCTTGGAAAGATAGCTACCAAATCTTTGTAGACGAGGTAAATTGTAGCAGATGGACTAAAGACGAAGCATTACCGTATTTAGTCTGCTGGCTTAGTAAGGGAGGTAAAGTGGCCCTGAACAGATGGAGAAAAGAATATGGGATAGAAGGTACCTACGACGAATTGTTGGAGTGTGCCTGCTACCTATTTGGTTCTTTTGTCCGAGAAGATCCTTGGATCACATTTAAGAGACGGACACAGAAACCCAAGGAATCACATAACGTCTTTGGGCTGGAACTACAGGACCTGCTCAGTAAAACTAGGCCTAATTGGGCTCAATGGACTCCGATTATGAATATATCTCTGATGATGATGGAGAATATATCGGATCTGTAAAAATTGCCGGTAAATATTATCGGCAGAAAAGGTACCGAAAGGGAGGTTTCAAGAAGAAATCAAACTTCCATAAATCCTTAGGGGATGCATTACCCGTAGCACCCAAACTAGAGGTGCCGCAGAAACCGGTAGCGCAATTACCGGTACCACAGTTACCCACATTCTCTACTCCTCAGATGGCAGTGTCAACTGCTCAGGGGGATTTTATGGAGAATCTGGTTACCCGATTGACCAACGCTCTGCGACGCCCAAGGGTAGATAAGTCCCAGAGAAGGTGCTACAGGTGCCAAGAATTAGGCCATTTCGCTGCCGAATGTGTGGCAGAGAAACCGGTGTATAGAGCACGAATGAGTTTTTCCACAGTAGAGGATAAGGAAAACTGAGGGGGGATTCTGTTATGGGCAAGCAACAGGATCCCAGAATAGACACTTGCCATGATACCACCAGCAGTGGTGCAGATCTGAATGGAGTAACACATTCGCCCAATACTGAGGTGGTAGAGCAGCCCACTCAGGAGATTGGGGAATCCGGTATAACAAGTGCCCAGGGAGCACAGGGGAAACCCGGTACCGGATTGGAGGTAGGAGGTGAATTTTTGGCCAGAGTTGGTAGTGCTCACCTACCCCCGGGCCATCCTTGTCTGGAATACTTAAAAGGATGTGGACGGGACCCGGGTGTGAATAATGAGGATTCTGCAATAACTGATGTACCTTCCATGTTGCATGGAAGGCGGTAGTATGTTTCGCTTAATATCAATGGAAGACCCGCTGAATTCCTAGTTGATCTCGGAAAATAGCGGATCTTATACCGGATGTGCGCGATACTCTCCTATTGGGAGGAAACGCCCAAACGGCCGACGGTAGTAAGATGCAAACATATGGTAGGATGTGTGTGAAATTGCAATTCGAGGGTATTCACGAATACGTGATAACTACCACGATTGCCGGAATAGCGGATGAGGGGATATTAGGATTAGACTTTGCGGCCCTGTATGGAGCAGTCTTGGACCCGAGAACTGGTGAGCTGAGTGTAGAGCATCCTTATCCTGTGAAAGTACAATGTGTATTGAGACAAGTTAGCAGTGTGGCGTCCGTCGCTCAGACTGTAAAAATTCCTCTGGGAGTGGCCTGTGATGTTCTGGTTCGGAGTAATTCCGAGTTAAGGAACCAGGATGCAGTAGTTGAGCCGGATATGATTATGCTGGCTGGTCTAGGATTGGAATCGGTTGACACGATAGTAGCCAATGGGGCTTGGTCAGTCATACCGGTTTCCAACACCGGTAATAGGACCTTATATTTGAAAAAAGGAGCCAATTTTGGTACCGTTACATTGGCTGAGACAGTGACTAGTTGTTCCCTGAACCTTCCGGTTGAGATGGTTGAACAAGAATGGACCGAAGATCTGAAGACAATGTATGAAGATACGAGTCTAGAAGATCCTTCGCAGAAAGATACACTCAAAGAGTTGTTGATTACGTATCAGAGGTCGTTTGCCGCTCCAGGTGAACCACTCGGGAAGACTTCAAAGGTATTACATACCATTGATACAGGGGAGGCGCTGCCCTTTAAGATCCCGTATCGGAGGCTACCCCTACCTAAGAAAAGGGTAGCGGAAGCAGAAATAGCTAAGATGTTAGAACAGAATGTAATAGTTCCATCTAGCAGTCCTTGGAGTAGTCCGGTGTGTATGGTGACAAAAAAGGATGGGTCTATTCGGTTCTGTATAGACTATAGGAAACTATATGGTTTAACGAAGAAAAATTCGTACCCATTGCCAAGAATTGATGAGACAATCGATTCTTTGGGGGGTAATAAATGGTTTTGTACCCTGGACTTGCAGTCCGGATACTGGCAAGTAGGAATGAACCCGGATGATATGGAAAAGACTGCTTTTTCAAGTCATATAGGTTTATTCCAGTATAATGTTATGCCTTTTGGCTTATGTAATGCTCCGGCAACCTTTGAAGCCATGATGGAGACACTTCTGAGTGATCTGTTATGGAAAAGGTGCCTCGTTTACCTTGATGACGTTATAGTATTCGGTAAAGCATTTGACGAATGCTTACACAACCTCAAGTTAGTATTAGAAAGAATAATATCTAACGGTTTAAAACTTAAACCTAAGAAATGTAACTTGTTTAAAAAGTCCATAAATTATTTGGGCCGGATAATATCTGAAGAAGGAATAAAAGCTGATCCTGAAAAAATCAAGGCAGTAACGGACTGGGGAGTACCGAAAAGTCCAAAGGAAGTAAGGTCATTTTTAGGATTCTGTTCCTATTACAGAGACTTTATACCGAATTATTCTTGGGTAAGTTATCCCTTACAAATAATAACAACATGGACCCCCGGTAGTAGGAAGGAGAAGTTCCCATGGGGAACCGAGCAGGAACAAGCTTTCCAACAATTGAAAGCCTTGTTAACGAGTACTCCAGTACTGCAATACCCATCTGAGGATGGGCATTTCATACTGGAAATGGATAAGCAATGAAAGTATCAGAGCAGCCCTATCCCAAGTCCAAGATGGAGTGGAGGTTCCGATTGCATTCGCTAGCAATACACTGAGTAAAACACAGCGAAATTATTGCACAACTAAACGTGAATTACTAGCTGTCGTGGTGTATACCAAAAGGTTTAAACACTTCTTGTGGGGTACTAACTTTACATTACGTACAGATCATTCCTCCTTAAGATGGTTTTTAAACTTTCGGGATGCCGAAGGAATGATAGGGAGATGGCTAGCCCATCTGTCAGAATTCAGACTAGAAAATAGTCAGATACAGCATCGTGCCGGAAATAAGCACGTGAATGCTGATGCCTTATCCTGAATACCAATTCGGAAATGTGACAATCCTAATTGTACTGATTGTGGGATCCATAAAGCAGTAGCAGCCTCGATTCGAATTCCTTTCGAAACACGTATCGGCAGTGTCCTGGATTGGTCCTTAGAAACCATAAGGAACTTCCAGGAAGCTGACTCGGTTACTGCTAGGCTTCTACAATTGGTACCAAAGGGTATATGTCCAGCTAGGACTATAGCCTCGCTGGAGAATAGGGAAATGAGAAGATTTCTAGCTCAATGGACAGAGCTGGAAGTCAAGAGAGGAATACTGTACCGCTGGAAACCATGAAACAATGGTGGAAAGCAGATACAAGTTGTCATTCCATCTGCTATGCGTAGAGACATCATGTACTATTGTCATGGACACAGAACAAGTGGTCACTTCGGGAAGAAACGATCTTTAGCTCGTCTCTCAAAAAGATACTACTGGCCGGGTATGTCGCAGGACTTACTCCGATGGGTGGCTAGTTGCCCGGATTGTTGTAAAAAGCTTTTGTGAAGGGTTGGGTACTAACTTTTGGAGTGCCCTTATTGCTTCACAGTGACCAGGGAAGGGAATTAGAATCCAATCTCTGGCAAAGTATGTGTGAATATCACGCCATCTGTAAAACCAGGACCAATCCGTATAGTCCACAAAGTGACGGGCTAGTAGAAAGGTTCAATAGAACCCTTATACAAGTCCTAAAGTCACTTGTAAATGACAATATGGATAATTGGGATGAACAATGCGACTTTGTAACACACGCTTACAATGGCACTGTTCATTCGAGTACTAACTGCTCCCCAAATTTGTTAGTATTTGGAGAAGATTTAATAATGCCAGCAGATCTGGTATTTGGTGTCGTCGGAATGAATCCGGAATTACCTTGTCAGGTAGTTTTTGTGGAAGCATTACGAGACCGGTTTAAAAAGGCATATGAAGTGGTTCGTCTAGAATTACATAAAAGTGCCCCCTGGCAAAAGGCCAGATATGACACAGGTTTAAAGATAAGACACTTTAAACCCGGAGATCGTGTTTTACGCTTACATGAACCCCTCAGGCATGTTAATCTGGCATCCAATTGGGATGGTCCGTTTACAGTAACTACTGTGATCAGCGATTGTATGGTACTAATACAATCCGATATAGGAAGGGTGTACAAATCCAATATAGATAGGCTACGTCCTTGGTTAGGAAGAGAGAATTCCAACAAGAAATATTGAGAAGGCTCCAAATCCATATCTAATATGGATAGGGTACCCCGGTTAAAGAAATTACCAAGTAGAGGTCCCGGGAGACCTAGAAAGGTACCGTGTAAAACCGTAATGCCAGCGCCAACACCATCTCGGCGCGCTTTAGTAAAAAAAGTCTCGAGGGGTGCAGGCTGACTGAAGAGGAAAGGGAAATTTTTGGCTACGAAATCCCTAGAGAAGGCTCGGAAGTCTGCCAGGTTGAATAAGGGAGCTGGAGATGGTGTAGTGCTTCGTCGCAGTCCACGACTTGCCAGGGCTGCAGTTACAAAACCCGTTACACAACGAGTGTATCTTCCTGTAATCCGTTATATGTTGTCTTTTGTTTAACGGTTCGCTATAGGTTGCTGTTATAACCTCCGGGAGACGTACCAGTTGGTATTGGACGAAAAATTCAATGGGTACGTAAAGACTATCCATAAAGGCTCCATATGAATCCCTCGAGAGTCTCCTGAAGACGAGCGATAATGGCAGAACTGTACGGATTGTTATTTGTTTATATGTATCGCACGTGTTGTGTGACGTCACGTTGGCTACTCGCGTATGACCTCTCGTGACCCCGCCGGACCGCGGGTAAGTGACGTCAACCGCGAGAATTCGGCCATATTGGATTGAACGGGCGGAGGAGACAGACCGTGCTTCTTGTGTGTCTCTTTAAATTGTTCCGTTAGTGCCACATAACAAGCGAAACCCTCTGGCGCAGGAGAGGATGAACACCAAGTAGGTGAGTGTTCGGCGGGGAAAGACCTAACCTACCCCTGAAGTTGTCTTCTCAGCATAATGGCTGAAAAAACCGTGGTGGAGTCGAAGCGGTCCGGCGAGCCGGGTCACTTGACTCCCGATAGCGTCCTTCCGGATGCCGACATTGAGCAAGGCCCACAGCCTTTGTCCCCGGTTACCACGCGGGAGGAAGAGATGATGGAGTTCGACGATGATCTCGAGAACTTCAACTTGGGGAAGAACAGTAGACCGGTTTCACCGCTACCGTCTTCTCCAGGCATATGGATAAGAGTGACATGGAACAGGAACGCGTCTGGGATACCCAGATCCGGTTCCAGCGCCACCACCCCGAGTACTCGTGTAACCCAGACGAGGGCAAGAAGAGTGCTAAATGCACTAAACACGTGAGCTACAAACGCCGGGGAGACTTATGTCATCACGGTAAGTCAGCTCACGCTGACGGACTCAATAAAGCCTGTGACCAAGTTATGGCCCTGCACAAAGAGCTCATGGCCGAGTTCCGGAAGATGGACAACGAGCGTTGGGCGAACGTGAAGCCGAGTGATCAATCATTCGGCACCACAGACACCACGCACGGGAAAAAGCTCGTGGCGAGGTTTGTGCTCACCGAAGGTTGGTGTAAGCTGGACCTCCACGACCAAGAGTGGAATGAGTGCTGCAACTCCGGGAGGAAGCCACTTCAAACCGGATGCAGCAGAAAAGATGTTAGGCGGGAGGGATCCCCAAGACTTCCGGATGGTACCCACAGCCGGATGGACCGATCAAGGTCACCGCTGGACCACCGTGATGCGGAGAAATCTTCGAAAGAAGTGACCTTCAAACACTCGTCACAGGTGTTAAGGGGCGCTTCCGGCAGGCCTAGTTCTTATAAGGCCACTGCTGAAGCCATACCCGGCAAGCTTGACTCCAGCCAATTTCCCGACTTGGGAGCACATGGCCCGGAGAGTCAAGTTTTGACACCCGGTAACAAGGGTAAACTGCGCCGGAAGCCGTCTGCGGCTGCAGGCAGTCCTATCGCTGGAGGGTACTGGAGGGTACCCCTCACCAGCGATGAACAAATTCAGACCAATCCGGGCCTGCTCCCATTCCGAAAGCTGTGGTTAGTACTGAAAAGACTAACCCAACCGCTCCACCAGCACCGGCTAAAGTGGAGAAGGAACCGCCCAAAGCGCCGAAAGACAAAATTGTTGTTCGTTGCGGAAGGGCGGAGACCTGGTTTGACAGTTGCGAACCAGGTAAGGCTGAAGTCCAAAGCACCATCTATCAGGCGTGGGAAGGACTTCAACGTCAGAGGGCCATAGCATTCCATCAAGGGATGATTAATGACACTCTGATGTGTTTCCGGGAGCTGCACGAAGCTGAAAAGGATCGTGTGGAGAAACAGGTCAAGGATGATGTTAAATATCAGGAAGACCTGGCGGAAAAAGCACAACAGAAATCGGATTGTGCCGTCCACGTCCTGAAAAAGAAATTGGACGCGGAAGAGATGAAGAATGTCCAACTTCATAGTAAGTTTATGACAGTCTTCGGTGTCGATCTCGATGAGTGGGATGGCACAAAGGAACATGCCTTGCGGTTGCTAAAAGACAAATATGGCAAAAAGGGATCGGATAAGTCTATTAGTGTAATCCGATAGACCGTACAGTATTCTTCATCCATTCGGACTAGGATACCGGATGACCCGCCAGGAATGATTCCCGAGGCCCCGACTGGACTACTAACCCATCCGGGTCCAATGTTCACCATATGACATCTACAACCTAGTTGTAAAAAGGAACTGCAGCACACGGATGTACCCGATATTCAAGCGGAACTATACATCTGTGAGGAGACACACGGCACACTCGTGGATGGTGCCGTTGTGTTATCCTATGATTATTACATTCCTGATATATTTTCTGATACACTCGGACTATTCAATATAACGGATATAGGAACATATAACGCAATCGTGGATAGCGTCATTATGTTTCCATATATTATTATATTAATAGACAAGACTTTAGCACACCATAGAGGATTAGGGTAGCTGCCCTATCATCTTACATACTATAGACACATGGATTAATTACACAAGTTCCACATCACAGGAATGGACACTGCTCTATTATCAGAGCAAACATATCAATATATATATGTGGATCAACAAGGTAAAAGGTACGCCCGCGAGGGGGTGCCTGGGCATACCTTTTACCGTGTTGATCCACATATCTTATCATTTGGACTGTTCCACCACCTGGATTAACAGGACTGTGTTCATCCGTATTCATTTTTTGATCTCTGCTGGATAGTGATTACGGATCTGCGATCCGAATGAATATATGATATCCATATACTATAATGACTATGTCATTCTTGTTGATAACTATTCATAGTATGTTTGTAAAAAGAAAAAAAAAACTCAAAGGGTGTATGACGATTAAATATTGTATTGTAATGTATTTTCTCATTCCGGATGTAAACCTATTGTTACGATTTAATATCACTTCTATCCGGTTATATATATGTTCACATATTGTCGTCTAAAGACACATATGCATAACGTTAATAACCTCTATTATTATAAGGTAGATATAACTATAACATAACCCCATTGTCGGTTAAATAGTTTATTTATCCCCCGAGTTTTATCTAGTGGGGGTAGTGTAGAGGTATACATATATATATTACGTTATGGTCCTTTGGCGCAGTAGGTGAGTCAGCCACCCGAGCTTCGCCCTCCACTTCCCGGATAGGTGGCAGCATCTGTTCGGGTGGTGTGAGAGAGGCACGGGGGGGCGCCACTGTCCCTACCTATAAGAGGAGGACAGGGCTCAGTCGCCGCGTCAGAGCAGTGAGACCATCGCCGTACGAAGCTCTCCAACCTAGCACAGAGAATCCGTCATCTCATACAATCTCTCCGAGCTACCTCCGGGTAGCCGTGCCTGTGTTATTCGAACTGAAATAAAACCCTGTTCGCATACACCCGAATCCTCCTTTTGTTGACTTGTCTATCCAATCGAATAGAGGAGAAAGGAACCCGTTACAGTCTTATACCTTATGTATATTTGACATAGCTGTTGTTCAGTGGAGCATGAACGCTCATATGGACATTCAATATATTAATTTCTTATATATTCTTTGATTAATACAGTAATATGTTAAGATTATTGGAATAATAAAATGGTATGTCATAGAATACTCCCCCTCCCCCAAAGGAGAGGTGAAACTCCGTCATTTCGCAGAGGGAACATACAATATATTTTTACCTTATTTGTAATTACATACCGTATGTAAGAGGATTTGAAGTAATAGGGAGTGCTTCAAATACATTTTTTGTGGTAGAGCTTTGCCAGTATATATAACATCCTTTTTTTTTCTTTTGGGTAAAAATACATTTCCTTAATTCTAGTTATTTGACCATAAATTGTGCAACTATCTGGTTTGGATGCGAAACAGACCTAAGTATGCTTTATTTTCAACATTGAAGTTGCCTTATTCCTTATGTAAATTAGTGTATCTGTCTATACATTTTCAATTTTGGGGTACAAAAATACAAATTTGTGTACAAACATACAATTTAGCGTGTAATTGGGTACAATCGTACAATTTAGTATGCAAACATACAATTTAGTGTGCAATTGGGTACAAACATACAATTTAGTACGCAAACATACAATTTTGCGTGTAATTGAGTACAAATGTACAATTTAGTGTGCAAAAATACAATTTAGTGTGCAACTGAGTACAAATGTACAATTTAGTGTGCAAACATACAATTTCTCGTGTAATTGAGTCCAAATGTACAATTTTGGTACACGAAATACAATTTTTTGGGATTTTTCTTGAGACAATTTTTTCCGAGGGCTGGAAAAATGGAGTACTTTATGTACAATAGACTTGTTTGTCTCTGAGTTACTCTGTAATTTTGCTATATGGGTGTATTAATTTGCAATTTTGACAGTGGGCCGCTGCTTTAATTGACTTTACCCTAGCATTTAAGGAGCACACCGCCGGTATGCTTCTTGAGTACCTGTCTCTGAAAAAGATTATTTGGTGAGTATTTGAAGTAATTACTTTACATTTCAACATTTTAACGCAAGTCATTTTGAATATATTCTTTTTCTTTTGTGTGTAAGATTTTTCTAATACATTTCTATATTTCACACATTTCATTTTCAACAATTTTTCGGTTACCTAATGCGTGTTGCTTTTAAGCAGACCTTGGTATAGTATACAAGTGGTAATGTGGTACAAAAACAGTCTTTGCATTCATGAATAATATTTTTAGATTTGTACAATTCCTAAATCACTTAGTACAATTTTGCGCGTGCATGTGCGCATTAATCATCAAGATTTTGTGAGAATGCCATAGATTTTCATATTATGCATCAACAAGTGGCTGTGTATATATCTTTTCTCTAAATCAATTTTAAAACTTAGATAATTTATTGACAGTGGAGGTGTGTGTGTCAGGTGTGAGATGTCTAATCTCGCCTTGATGTACTCATGCAGTGGTGGCACCTTGAGGTGTTAGGTGCCAGATTTTGACATGTGGCTGTGGCAGTGCCCAGCCTGGTGTCAGTGGACAGTTCAGGGTGGTGGGTCGGTCCATAAAAGGAGGGAGTGGCTGGTTTTGGGTATCAGTAGTTCACTGTAGTTTTTACCTAGTACAACATGGCTCATCATCAAGCACTTTTTGACCTGCCCGTGCCTGAGGTGATGTTTGTCGGCAGTTTGGCCAGGTCCAGGGTGGAGGCCTGCCAAGCCCTACATCTTGGTTATCTCATTAGGAACTACCGGCAGATCTGTGGCCATGGCGATGTTATTGTCAGCATGTACCATTGTCGGTACTTCTTAGGCTCAACCTTGCGCCGGAGGGCCACTTTGGCCCTTTTGGCTAGGTCCCTTTCAAACTTAGGGTCCTGGCCCATGGATCTCAACCTCGGGCCGTGTGGGCCCGTCATGTGAAATTATCTCATGTCCGTCTGTCTACTTGATTTCACCATTTCTGGGGACCCCTTTGCCGCATCAGAGTATGCCTTGGGATCGCTGGAGGCCCGCTTGATTGAGTGGGATCAAGATCACGGTCATCTCTTTGGATCAAGTCCCCCTCTTGTTGCTGTCGTGGAGCCCGAGGCTCTCTGGTGAATCGTGCTACCTGACCCTGGGTGTTAAAACCCAATACCAAAAATGGCCCTTTTCAGGGCCAGCCAATTGGAGTCTAGGCTGTGGGCAGTCTAGGCTGTTTCCACAGTCACCTGGGAGGGCTGGTGGTTTAGAAAATTAGCAATGGTCTGCATGTTTGACCTTGTCGTCTCCTCCTGTTGTTCATCAATAATTATATCTGTTGTATTTTCCAGTGCTGTCATGGTCACGGGGCTGGTGCCACAATCATTCTGGAGAAGCATGGAGTAGTACAGTCCTTTGTTTTTAAGGGCTGGTATGGTGCTGAACCTAATGTGCCAAGGTAGGTGTATCACCTGAGGGAGGTGATAAGCAAATTCTCATTCTGTGTTGTTGTAACTGCTGGTCCATTCCAGGTAAATATAGCCTTTTTAACCACCATATCCTTATAGGTTGGGGCAGCTGCTGATTTAATCTCATTAAATTCATGTGGTATTGGCCTAAAGGGTAGCGCAAAGTTTGAGTCTCCACAATATATTTTAAGATATATTGTGGGATTTGTGCGCTTGGCCATGTTTTTCTTACCACAGTGTGTCTGTGCAAATTTCTTAAGGTACTTCATTATTCTGTAGGCTGAGTAGATGGTCTGGGTGAATAATATAGCAATTATCAGGGTGTGGGTTTCCTGAATTGTGAGGAAGGGGTGTGGGTTTCCTCGGTAGGGGTAAATTTCGAAGGATTCTTATCTGGGAGCAATTTGTGTAGGGGCAGCTCGGTGACTAGTCTGAATGCTTTGGCTGTAGGCAGGTAGGCTACAGTCCCTCCTAGTCTGTAAAGTTTGAGGAGTATGTATACTATAAAAATGTGAGCTGATATCCCTAAGATGAGTCCTAGGCTTTGGAAAATTGGATGCTCTGTAACTCTACGTAGGTTTGTTTCCATTGCCTGATCAAGGTTGGAAGCATCATTTGATACTGTTTTGGCAAAGGGCTCTAGATTTAGTTGAGTAATATCATCCATGATTGGATTTTCCTGTAGTTTGCCTAAGGTCCTAGAAAGGCTTAATACAGGGAAATTTGGAAGATTCACTCTTTCATCTGGTTTGGTTTCAGAAATCTGGTTAAGTACTGCCATGAATGGTAAATTAATTGTCTCAAGAATGTAATGAAATGATAAGGTTGAGTTACAGGGCAACCTTGTGTTTGGAAGAGAAAATTCTCCTACTCTGATTGTGCACCCACAGGGTACACCTATGATTGAGTAGGACTGGGCTTTTCGAGTTTCAGACATTTTACCATGGCAGTTGATAAAGTAGTGGGGTTCATTAGTAGTGACCAGATACTCATCTTAAGAAATGGAAATAGCATGGGTGGTGGGTGCTTGCAGTGGTGAAACTGTAAACTTGCAATGTTCCTTAATCTGTTGAGCTGTTGGTTAGTAAAAATGGCTACAGGGCATGTAGGCCTGTGCTTATAAATTATACCATTTACATCTCTGCATACCTTTACTGTAGTACCTTCACATGCCTGCATATCAGCTGAGTCCAATTGGATGAATAATGATTAGTCGTAAGATATTGCTAAGAACTCAGTTGTGGTTTGCAATCTGGTGACTCCTCTGGTGGGGGTCTCCTGTGTGTCTATAGGCATGGGTGATGTTATCATTTGGTATAGTTTGAAGGTAGAGGTAGTAGATTGAATTCTAATGTCCAGATGAATATATATATATATATATATATATATATATATATATATATATATATTGTGGCGGAGACGGAGGGGCCGTTGGCGGAGCCGAAACCATCCTGGTGTGGGGGCGGCGAGGCCAGCGGTCCTGAAGTAACGCGGTTACGTCGGCAATAGTAGTCGGCGGAGGAGATCCTCCGACGCTGGCCTGCCGTAAAGCGGGCCGGGGTCGGAGTATCTGCCTATGTATAAATAAGGGAGTTGTTACTCCGATTAGTTAGTTCCGAGTTGCAGACAGAGAGGAGCAGAACTCTAAAAGGCTTATCTCCGGATTAATATATATGATATAAGACTTAGATGGTGTGGCGAGGACTGCCAGGAAATAAAAGACACTGAAGTCAAGCTGTCGGAGTTGTGTAATTCTTTATTAACCATAGAGTCGGAAAACGCTACATTGGTGACAGCGGTGTTTGAAGACCCACGAGAGAAAGAAGATGGCGGAGGCTTCAGAAACGATAAACTTACCTGTGGAGAAGAGGGATACGGAGGAGATTAAGCGGGAAAAAGGGGTTTTGCTGGAAGTGGTGGACGAGGAAGTGACGCTACGGCAGAGAGGGGCGGTGAGGCCGGAAGAGATGAATCCGGAGAGACAAGCAGAACCCGCCGATAGAGCATCCCGGGAGGAGGTAACGGACACGGGGAATGAGGAACCACGCGTTAAAGAAAAGGAGCCCTACCTGTGGCCATGGGAGAGGGAGGAGAAACCGGCGGCCTGGAGGTTGAGGCACCCTAAAGGAAAACTGGGTGATGCAAATGCCTGGCTGGGGTTCAACCCGGGAAGGGACGATGGCGGAAAGGTGCTTTGGTGGCCGGAGGAGCAGGCGGAGATGAATAACCCAAGGAAGGGGAGCAAGCGGGCACCGGCAGAGGTTCGCCCCGAAACCGGGAGACGTGCGGAGGAGGCGGATAAGGACGAAGTAGGGGAAGGTGGAGATCTCCGGCAGGGTAGAGGAGTTATGGGTCGTCCGGAGGACGGCTGGAGAGGAGGTGCCGATGGGGAGAAGGAGGCAAAGGGTAAGCCAGTGGTGAAACCCGCTAAATATGATGGCACCACAGACCTATCTGACTACCTCAACCACTTCGACCTGTGCGTCAAAGTAAACGGATGGAAGCCAGAGGAGGCGGGTATGTTCCTAGGTCTGAGTCTGTCGGGGGCAGCCCGGAGATTGTTGACGGGAAGGAAACCAGCCACGCCGGAGGGGTATGAGGAGTTAAGAAGGGCACTCGTGGAAAGGTTTGAGCCTACTAATCAGGAAGAGATCTACAAAGCGTTCCTCCGCACTAGGGTCCGGCGAAAGGGGGAGGGACTGCAAGAGTTACAGGAAGAACTGAAAAAGTACACTAAGTTAGCATATCCGGAGGCAGACGCCCGGACGACAGACACCTTAGCGCTCGATAGATTCCTATTGTGCCTCGACAATCCACTCAGGCAGTGGGTGTATCAGTCAACACCGAAAGATTTACAATCCGCAGTAATGACGGCGGTGGGAGCGGAGGCGTACTTACAAGTGGAGCAGGAGAATATCCACAAAGTGCGGGCGGCGGATGCGTCAGTAAATGAACACCTCAAGTCCAACAAGGAGGAAATGAGCAAAATGGCGGAGTTGATGGAGCGGTTAGTTCAAAGGCTGGATGATCCGGCGGTGTTGGGGAGGAAGAAAAAGCCAAGCAGTGGTGCTTGCTTCGGATGCGGACAGGAAGGCCATTTCAAGCGAGAATGCCCAAATATCAAGGCCAAGGAGGCATCCAGGCCGGTGAGCGAACAGGCTAGTCTGGCGGCGGGAAACTAGAATCGACCTATACTAAAGGCCAAGTACAGGTCGAGGGAAGTGGGCCTATCAATGTGATACAGGGCCGCCGAGAGAGGGGCGGAGGAGGATTGATAGTAGAGGGTCGGCTGGCAGGGGCCCCCATCCAATTGCTGGTGGACACTGGTGCGTCGCTTAATCTGGTCTCCGAAGGATGGTGGAGCAGGTGGGGCGGACGGGGACGCCTGGGGGAAACGGCGGAGAAGATCTACTCCGTCGACGGGCGGCCTATGGACATAAAAGGGGAAGTGTACACAGAGCTGGAAATCGGGAGGCGCACTATCAATGTGCGTTTCGTAGTCAGCGACACCGGGACGGAGGGAATCCTGGGGGCGGAGTTCCTCCGCACCAACAAACTAATGGTCGACGTAGCAAAAGGGCGCCTAGTGTGGACAGAGGAGGATTCTGTGTGCCGAATCGTCAGCACCCGAGCGGCGGTGCTGGGATCCGGACAGGAGGCCATGCTAGAGGGAACTCTAGCCGGACCCTGGCAACAGGGGGACGACGGGATGATTGAAGGGATGGCCGGACACAAGGGTGAACCGAGCTTCCTGGTGGGGCGGGGGCTGGTATGCCCCGAGGGGAGGGCAACTTGGGTCAGGGTGCTCAATCCCGGTCCTGAGCCAGTGGTGATATATAGAGACATGACTCTAGGGGCCATTCAACGAGTGGAGTGCAGAGGCGGAGGCGAGACAGTGGCCGGAGAGGGATGGTGCCGGATGGTGGAGAGAGGTGAGCCGGAGGAGCTAAAGCGTTTGGTGGACGGGTTAGTGAGCGGGACGGAGGCTCACCGTAGAAAGGAGCTTGCACGGCTTATAAGGAAACACCTGGGGGCATTTCAGAGGCATAAGGGCGACAAAGGGCACACTCAATTGGCCAAGCATAGGATTGATACGGGGGTACATCCACCTATCAAACAACCGCCGAGGCGATTGGCACCCCATAGACGAGAGGTGGTAGAAGAGGAGGTGGAGAAGATGTTGGAAGCCGGAGTGATTGAGCCATCCACTAGCCCGTGGGCTTCTCCGGTGGTCCTAGTAAGAAAAAAAGATGGTACCACTCGCTTCTGCGTGGACTACCGGAGGCTCAACGCCGCCACCGTGAAGGATGCTTATCCCCTGCCTAGAGTGGAAGATTGTCTCGATACCATGGCGGGGGCCGCGTGGTTTTCGTCAGTGGATCTGGCCAGCGGCTACTGGCAGTTGGATATAGAGGAGGGGGATAAAGAGAAAACAGCATTCACGACACACCGGGGGCTGTTCCAATTCCGGAGAATGCCCTTCGGTTTGTGCAATGCGCCAGGCACCTTCGAGAGGGTGATGGAAGTGGCCATGAGGGGACTACAGTGGAAAACTTGTTTGGTCTATCTAGACGACATAGTCGTATTCTCCGCCACCTTCGAGGAGCATCTTGGCCGGCTTGGGGAGGTACTTCAAAGGCTGGAGGATGCTGGGCTTAAGATCAAGCCCTCCAAATGCCAGTTGGCTCGCCGCAGAGTGTTATTCCTGGGCCACCAAGTGAGTGAGGCGGGGGTAGAGACGGATCCGGAAAAGATAGAGGCGGTGCAGTCGTGGCCCACTCCGACCACGGTGACGGAGGTCCGGAGTTTTCTGGGGCTAGCCGGCTACTACAGGACCTTCGTTCCTGAGTTCTCTACGAGGGCTAAGCCACTGAGCGCGCTGGCCGAGAAAGGGAGGACGTTCCGGTGGTCGGAGGAATGCGAGGCCTCATTCCAAGACCTAAAAAAGAGACTAACCGAGGCCCCTATCCTGGCTTTCCCCCAGGCGGAGGGACAGCTTACCTTAGACATCGACGCCAGTGACACAGGCCTCGGAGTGGTACTGTCCCAGGAGCAGACGGGGGTAGAGAGGGTCCTAGCCTATGGCAGCCGCACTCTCAGCAGGCCGGAGCGTAACTATTGCGTTACAAGGAGGGAGCTGCTGGCTATAGTCTTTGGCCTCAGGAAATTCAAGCATTACCTAATAGGGAGGAGGGTGGTAGTCCGAACAGATCATGCCTCCCTGCGGTGGCTGTTGGAGTTCAAGGAGCCGGAGGGCCAGCTGGCTCGATGGCTGCAGATTATAAGTACTTACGACATAGTGGTGCAGCATAGGCCGGGAAAACTACATGGGAATGCGGATGGGCTGTCCAGGAAGCCCTGCAAGCAATGTGGGCGAGAGGATGAGGAGGAGCTACTGCATTGCCGGGTTTTCACAAGGTCTCAACGCCAGGAAATGGTTCGGGGGGCGCCTCCGGCGGCGGGGGACTCCACTCCGCCGGCAGGGAGAGAGTGGGGCACACTCCAAGCGGAGGACGCTGTGCTGACTCGGGTCAGAGCATGGGTGAACGGGGAGGCGACCACCACAGAGGAGGAAAGAAGGACCTGGGGCTATGAGCTGAGAGCCTGGCATGCCCAATTGGGGCGCATGAGTATAGAAAAAGGGATACTGGGCCGGTCGTGGGAAGGTGCGGCGGGGGAACGATGCTTCCAAATTGCTGTACCCACCCTGAGCAGGAATGATGTGCTCAGGGAGGTCCACGGAGAACCCTTGGCGGGGCATCTGGGCCGCAATAAAACCATCCGGCGCCTCCAGACAGGTTACTACTGGCCTGACTTCAGGAGGGAGGTGACCCTGTGGTGCGCCAGCTGTGAACCCTGTCTCCGGAGGAAGGCGGCTCCACCTCCGCACCGGGCACCAATGGGACATGTGGGTGCCGGACTACCCCTACAGAGGATAGCTCTAGACGTGATGGGTCCATTGCCCTTGTCCTCCGCCGGGAACCAATATATTTTAGTGGCGGCGGACTACTTCACTAAATGGACGGAAGCGTACGCTTTACCCAACCAGGAGGCACCCACGGTGGCCAGGGCTGTGGTGGAGGAGTTCATCTGTAGATTTGGAGCCCCGGCGGAGGTGCACACAGATCAGGGCAAGAACTTCCAGTCGGGACTATTCAGGGAAATGGTGGCCTTACTGGAAGTCAGGCAGACCAGAACCTGTTCCTTTAGGCCCCAAAGCGATGGGATGGTGGAGCGGGCCAACCGAACAATTGAAATGCTGCTGGCGACTGTGGTGGCGGAGGACCAACGGGACTGGGACCGGCGGCTGCCATTTGTAATGGCCGCGTATCGCTCCTCCGCACACGCCTCCACGGGATTGTCCCCCAATCTTCTGATGTTGGGGCGGGAAACGGTCATCCCCCTGGATTTGGTTTACCCGCTGGAGCCCAATGTAGGGGGAGGAGTCGGTTATGTGGCCGAATTACAAACCACCATGGCAAAAGCATACTCCGTCGCTAGGGAGGCCCTTGGAAGGTCCCTCTGCAGGCAACAGAGGAACTATGATGCAAGAGCCTCGGCAGGCGAATTCGCTGTTGGGGGCAGGGTCTTCTACTACCACCTTCTCCGGAAGAGGGGACTGACACCTAAACTCCAGAGTTATTGGACAGGCCCATGGGAGATAGTGGGGCGCTTAGGGGAGGCGGTGTATAAAATTAAAAAGGGTAAAACTACCAGGGTAGTCCATTACGACGCCCTAAAACTGGCCCCGGCGCGGGCCACGGCGGAGGATGTTCCCATGGAGGATGAAACAAGGGAGGCCGAGCCCCTATCTTCGGACAA
Source organism: Acholoe squamosa (assembly GCA_949317995.1). Classification (NCBI taxonomy): domain Eukaryota; kingdom Metazoa; phylum Annelida; class Polychaeta; order Phyllodocida; family Polynoidae; genus Acholoe; species Acholoe squamosa. Next base: position 3,308,749 of record OX439041.1, read on the forward strand.
TTCAGACGAGGAGGAAGGAGGATCCGGAGGGGGCACCATCCGGCTGGTTCAGGTGACCCCGGGGACTGGAGCTGACCGGGAGGCGAAACTGCTTACCTGCAAAGAGAAAAAGAGACATCAAATAACTGAAACCTGTAAGGGAGGGGCAGCGGATAATGGAAATCGGAAAGAAGGTCTGCGGAGGAGTGCACCGAAGCCTGCCGGAACCAGCGCAGCCCGGGCCGTCAGACTGGCGCCTCAACTGGATACTTACCTTGGGGCGGAGTGGAGGAGCTGCAAAAGCAAGATGAGTCAAGAAGGCCGCGACTGGTGCGATGTATGGCTGGAAAATGAAAAAAGGTTGAAGGAAGAAGCCGAAATGTCACATTGGAGGGGGGTAGAACCAGAGGAGGACCCTCCCTACGAGGAATGGTCCCTCCCCGAGATGGGCGAGTCGGATGAAGAGGGGGTGAGTGATGAGAGTGAGTTGGCCCACAGAAGGCGGAACCATGGCCAAAACGAGGAAATCAGGGCAGAAAGGTTAAGGAGGGCGGCGGATCCTGGCCGGAGGAGAATCAGGGAGAAGCATAGGGAAAGATGGTTTATTTACGAAATGATCGAGGAAGCCATCTACAACAACCATGAAAATGAAGAGAGGGAAGCCAGGAGGGTTGGACGCTGCAGAACAGCCATGACGAAGGGGAGGTCGGGAGGCCAGGCTCCAAATTCCTCGACGGCGGGCGGTGAGGCCGGCCGGCCGGCGGCCGGAGCGCCGCCTAGCGGAGCAGGGCCGGAGAGGCGGGAGTCACTAAGCAACCCTCATAACAGGTTCTCCCCAATAAAAGGCGGGGGAGGGACCGTTAACGGTCAGTCTACAATGCAGGCCGGAGATGACACGCGGTTGGTGGTTCTAAGAGGGACAAGGTCCGAGGGTGAATCGAGTCGGGGTAGAAATGCTGGTGGAGGGTCAAAGAAAGTGTCTTCCACAGTGTCCATCCACTCCCGGGAGGGCTCCACACGCTCAAGACACAGGGAGAGTCGGCGGAGGAGGAGGGAGAGAGAAAGATCTTCCGGCCACTCCTCCTCTAGCCGCTCCACTAGTGGCCACAGAAGGGACGGAGTGTCTGCCCGGAAGGAGGCAGCCAGACATGGGAGGAGGGACTCGGAGAGCCGGAGTCGGAGTGGGAGCTATCGTAGGCGGAGGTCCTCGGCTGACCGTGGATCACGTTCCCACGGCTCACAGCAGGCACGTGAGAGCGGAGGCGCCAATGGCGACAACGGTGTCCGGAGTAAGGCTATGATGCAATCGGGGGTTTCCCACGGCGTGGTGACGGAGGGTGGCCTGACCCAGGGGACGGTGATTGGAGGAGTAGGAAGAGGGGGCGTGACCACCGGGGGGAATATAAGGGAGCGCTATCCGCCTCACCCTTCAATTCCTGTTAGCCTATGGACAACGCCACAACTAGTAATGCCTGTCTTCAAAAACAGAGACCAGAAGCCGGTCCCCACGGAGTGGGTGGACGGGGTGGAGCTGCCGAAGTATCAGTGCGAGATCTGCCGGAAAAGGGGGGACTCCAAGCAGTGGTACTTCATGAGATCCGATGGGATGAACCGCCATCTCCGCACTCACGACGAGATGCAAGAGGGCTACCAGTGCCCTAAGTGTGAGTACATGGTAGCCAAGATCCGGGTGGATGATCTCCGGCGACACATCACGCGTATCCACCTAGAGCTGGAGGACTGGCAGCCGCCGGAGGAGTGCAGGATGCTACCGGTGGGCCGGGCAACGGAGGCGGGAGGATCCTCGGCGGACAGTAGCCTCGTGGCTGCCCCAGCTAGCCCGGAGGAAGCTGTCAGGCTCACCACCACAAAGAGGAAGAGGGGGAGTGCGGTGGCCAAGAAAAAGAAACCGGTAAACGCCGCCTCCAAGCCCGGGGTCCCCCCGCCGCAGCAGGGCACCTCGGCGGGTGAAGGGGGTGCGGGGGACAGCCCCAGCGGATCTACATTCAGCGGCATGGCGTCGCCGGGAATAACGTTGGAGGAGGAGACGGAGGCTGCTGTCGCCTCCAAATACTTGGAGCAATTGCTGGGATTCCGCGTGGAGGGGACCAGCACACCCCAGAGCTGTCTCTCCGTCAGGTCCACCCGGAGTATGTCAGGGAAGGGGGTCAAGAGGGCCTTCGAGCCGGAGGGGGGGGAGGAATCGGCGGAAAAGAGGAAGAGACAATCCCCACGGGGTAAGGAGCGGCAGGCGGAGGAGGAAGCGGGACCCTCCACCCCGCCACTGGCCACGGGGATACCCGACCTGACACCTCTACTGAGGTGGAAATAGACGAGGAAATGGCGGGGAAACTGAAGTTCGTCATAGGATTACTGGTAGAGAGATATGGACAGGCGGGGGAGACCCCCACCAAGACTCTGTTACAAATGCAACAGGAGGTGCCTCTAGGGGAAGTCAATGTGAGAGCCCTGGAGGCGGAGTACGAGGAAACCAAGAAAGACACTCCGACCTCCCGAACCTCCATAAAGTCGGCTGCCTACGAGGACATCTCCGCCACGAGTGGGGAGGACGGAGAGAGCTTGGGACTAGGGGGAAATGGGCTGGACTCTAGCCCCGAGAAGCAGCCCCCTTACGAACTAGTTAACAAGCCCAAACCCACCCTCTCCGGTGCCAGTCCCGAGACATTGCCCTCCTATGAGGATATGAGTAAACCTTCCCCTAGCAAACCGAAACCCATCCTGAAGACAGTTACAATCGTGACGCCTGAGCCGCCGGAGAAGGGTGAGGCGGGGGAGGTGGAAGGGGAGGATGAAACCAGCGAGGAGTCGGAGGAGGTGGCCATCCCGGCATACGTCCAATCCTGCCCTAAACTGAAAGCCCAGTTCCTGGCCGTACTCAGCAATGCCAAGGAGGAGGAGCGAAAGAAGAAAAGAGAAATTAAACGGAAAGAGAGAGAGGAGGCGGAGAGGAAGGCCAGAGAGGCTGAGGAGCGCCGGAAGGCGGAATAGGAACAGCGGAGAAAGGAGGAGGAGGAGAGGAAGGCCAAAGAGGCGGAGAAAGAAAGACTGAGGAAAGAGATGGAAACTAAAAGTAAAAGCCCTAAAGGAAAAGGGGCGGGAAAGTCTACGAGGAAGTTCAGCCTGGAGGGAGTGTTAAAAGAGGCGGAGGAGGAGGCCATACAGAACCGATCCATGGATGAGGGTACCGCCCAATTAATGAGTAAATTTCAATCGTGTTCCGTAGGGACACCGGTGAAGGAGAAAGGACAGGCGGAGAAGAAGGTACCGAAGACCCCCCTCGTAGAGCCGGGGACCTTATTTGCTCTACCCAAGTTGGATAGGTACCCCCGATCCGTGACTGTGGGGTTGGACGGGTTAGTCCTTTGCTCGCCCAAGGGGGAACTCTTGCTGCAAGTAGAAGTGGGGGAGGAGAGTGGACGGGCGGAGACTATGGTGATGGTGCCGGAGGGGGTCGAGACGGTGGTCGGAGGGCCTGGGGATCCGGAGCCCCTACCCAACACTGAGACAGACCGAGTGATTGTAATAACCGGATTACCTATAGGAGATATGGGGGAAGGGTGAATAGCCAGCACTGAGGGGTTGGCGGGGGTAGAGGAGGTGCACCGCCTGCTGCTAGATCAACAAGGAGATAAAGCGGGTGACAATAGGGACGAGGAGGCGGAGGAGGATGGGGCTATGCCATGGCATTCGGATTTTACCGGGCCGGAGGCCCTCAAGGAACACTCTAGACGACTGGGGCAGCCTCGGACCCTAGGACCTGAGATGAGGGTTATACCCGGGGGACTGCAATCTTCCTCCATTCACACTCTCCCCAATGGGGATATTGAACTGGTCCATGTTACCCGGACCCGTTATGGCCGTGATCAGAAGGGATGCTGCAGCCGCTGCGGACAGCGGTGGCCAAAGACGTCGGCGGCGCGGACGACCAAGGCTGGAACCAATGAGGGCGGCGACAAGACAGCCTGAGGCGAACGGGCGGAGAATGTCTGCCGGATCCAGACGAAATGACGTCGTATTATTGTGTAAAAGTTGTTGTCATGGTTATACTCCGCATAGGGGACGGCGGATTCGGTTTACTTAGTAGTTAATGCCGCCTACAGAGGAGGTTTAAGTAGGATTTACTGTGTGTATGTTATGTGTAGCTATTTACTTAAACGCCCAGGGGCCATGGCGTGGCAGGATTATTCAAAATTGGAAACCCATCTGCAGGAGGGTAATATCACACTCTTTCTCCCGGTAAGGCTATAGATTAGTTGGGGAGAGTGTGGCGGAGACGGAGGGGCCGTTGGCGGAGCCGAAACCATCCTGGTGTGGGGGCGGCGAGGCCAGCGGTCCTGAAGTAACGCGGTTACGTCGGCAATAGTAGTCGGCGGAGGAGATCCTCCGACGCTGGCCTGCCGTAAAGCGGGCCGGGGTCGGAGTATCTGCCTATGTATAAATAAGGGAGTTGTTACTCCGATTAGTTAGTTCCGAGTTGCAGACAGAGAGGAGCAGAACTCTAAAAGGCTTATCTCCGGATTAATATATACGATATAAGACTTAGATGGTGTGGCGAGGACTGCCAGGAAATAAAAGACACTGAAGTCAAGCTGTCGGAGTTGTGTAATTCTTTATTAACCATAGAGTCGGAAAACGCTACAATATATATATATATATATATATATATATATATATATATATATATATATATATATATATATGTTGAGCTGAGTAGGTGTATGAGGTCAGCTTCTGAGAATAATAGAAATCTAAGTCATTAATTGCAAGTTGTGCTCCAGGGTGTGTAACCCTAAGTTTGTTGTTAATGTCAATTTAATATCTAGGAAGGTCTGAGGGTGGTACTATATCAGGGGTTAGGATTCCTGATGATAGCATCCTCAGGGCTGCATTGGTTCTTTGCAGTGATTGAACTGTATTCATTCTTGCTGCTATGATGATTAATGCATCATTTAATACTTGCATTTTCTCACTTTGAGTTTTCTCGTGCCTTGAATATGAGTCAAGAGACCTGGACATGTTAGAGGCCCCAAGGTTGATGGTGTCACCTATGGTGTTGATGGTACTGTCCAGTACCTTTTTATCTTGGATGTATGCTTTAACAAACTTATCTTGTCTGTCTGTGATCTTTTCAATGAGATTAGCTGCTTCATGATCTTGTTTAGCAAATTTCCTTAATATGTCATCTATGTTCTTAAGCTAGACCTAGCACACCACGAATAAGGGGTGCTAGAAAACCCAGTATGGCCTCTCTTTTGGCCATGTCCAATGTGTTTATGGGGTTGGATACAAACAATTAGATGGAAGCTAAGGTTTCATTTATTTCCTTGTCTGCAATTTCCAGCAAGGTATCAAGCTCCTTGGCTTGTTAGATAACTATGGATCCTTGGGTAACGGGTGCCCAAGGTATCTTGTAGTGGTGGTATGTCCATTGACCAAAGGTTGAGGGCTAGGTTTGAATACTACTCCTATGTTTTGTCTCACCACAGGGGTGTAGTCTGCAGCAAGTGGTTCTATGATATATAATAACAGTATAGTTAGCAGTATGGGTGCAACTATCAATCTCCCCATGGTGCTTGTGTAAAGCAATAATGAATTTGCTGTTTAAAGTTTTGTCAAATTTGTAGTATTTTGGTGCTGGTAAAGTCTAAGTGTATGGTGTAACACTTTAAATGAAGTGGTTCAAACTGTACCTTTGCCAGATTGTGCTGTCTTCGCAATATGTTCAGTGAGTCTATAGAGATTGACTAATAAATGGTAAGGTCAGGTTGAAGGTGAAGTAGGTGTGTACGGTGAGGAGAATAAATGTTTGATCTTGAGGTGTTTAGTTAATTTTGTAAACTTTGCACCTGTATAACATGTTCCATTGTCTGTTTGGAGAGTGGCTGGTGTTCCATGATGACAAATTATATTCTTATAGAACTCTGCTGCTGTTGTTTCAGCTTTTAAGTCAGTAGTAGCCCAAGCTGTTGCATACCTGGTAGCATAATCTATGCAGACTTGTATATGTTTGTTTCCCCTGACCGTTGTGGGAAGTGGCCCCACTGCATCAAGATTCAGGAACTTCATTGGTGAAGCCATGTAATCTCTAACCATCATTGGTGTTTTATGTGAGTGTTCTTGCCTTTATGCAGTGAGGCAAGTGTGGCAGGTGGAAATATATTTGGTTGTGTCTGCTAGCATAGACTTCCAATATACCCTAGGTTGGAGTGCTGACATCATCCTACTTGAGCCAAGATGGCCACCAGTAAGTGAGTCATAGAAATACTGTAGTGTACTTGTTACCCATTGCTGTGGTATAACAATTTAAAGTGGTACAGTATTGGTTTTCCTCCAATTTATGGGGCATATATATATATGGACTAATGTACCATTTACCAAGGTGTATGTCTGGCCTTGGTTGATGATTGTATTCCCTTGTGTTTTTTGTGCAGGCAAGGTCCCATCCTCAAGATATTGTATGAGGGGCAATAGTTCCTTGTCCTTCCTTTGTTCCAAGCCAAGGTTTGTACCTGAAATGGATGTGTCGGGAATCTGATCCAGCAACTGATTTATATCTAGCACATGTTGTTTTATTCTGTCTCTTTCTTTTTCTTTTTCATCGACTATTGGCCTATCTCGTGCCTTTTGTTGTGGGGTGGCAACCTTCTTCTTTAAAGGCACATTTTGCTTATTGTCATTCTTCTGTCTCTCAGAGTTCTTTGATTTATTAGATGCAGTGTCTTTTGTGACATTTTTCCTGGCAGGTGGGGTTTTGGTAGGTTTGTTTCCTGTGACCTTTTTCTCATTTAGAATAGTTTGTGATTGTGTGGGGGGCTTTGGTGTGCCCTCCTGAATAATTTCTTTAGTCTTTGAGCGCGTGGTCATAGGACACAAATGGTTTGATGTTTCCTCTCCCTGCATTGGTTCAAAGAATACAATGTGTCTTCTAAATCTTCATCATGTGAGTCAGGTGTAGGCTCGAAGTCATTATCTGGAAAGAGTTGTGAGTATTCTCTCTCACAATGGCAAAACACATAGTGTGTAGATTGTTTCAAGATACCCTTAATGGGTGTCTCTGGTCTTTCAATGGTGTTGGGTGGATCATCCCTTTTGAATGGTACTTTCTTTGTTACTTTTGCAAACTTGGTTCTACTGGTTGCTCTAACTCTCCTTGGTGTGGGTGGACATAGCATCACCCTTCACATGTTGAATGGTGAATGAGAATTGTTGTATGTCTAGAGCCCATCTGTCCCATCTATGTGTGAGTCCTGTATTGGTTAATAGTGGAATTAGGGCTGCATGGTCTGTGTATAATTGGAAGTGCCTAGTTTCTAGGTAGTGTCTGAAGTGTAATACTCTATATACTACTCCCAGTAGTTCTCTCTCTGTGGTATTGTAATTTCTCTTATGTTTGGAGAGGGTTCTACCTGCAAAGGCTACTGGTCTGAGCACTCCTTCATTATCCCTCTGTGAGAGTACATCTCCTAAGCTCACATTGGAAGCATCAGTTGCCAAACTGAACTCTCTCCCATAGTTTGGATATCTGAGAAGAGCATTGGTATAGAGGGCATGCTTTAATGCTTTAAAAGCATTATCTGCATCCTCTGATTTTGGTGTTGGGAAAGTTTTGATTGATTCCACCTTTGTGGGAGATGGTTGTAGTCCCATGGGTGTGACTCTCATTCCCAAGAAGTCTATTCTGTCTATGAAGTATTCACATTTTGATTTCTTCAATTTGAGTTTACCATCTCTTAAGCTGTTGAAAACGTCATCCAGGTCATGGAAGTGTTGTTCGATGGATGGTGATAGGACCAATATGTCATCTAGGTATGGTAGGGCACATTTGTATTTGAGTTTGTTCAAAATCAATGTTACTAGATGGCAGAATCCCGCAGGGGCCGTAGCAAGTCCCATCAGCATCCTTTGGTAGACAAATTTTTTGTCATTTGCTATGAATGCAGTTTTGTGCTGGTCCTCCTCTTCTATAGGAATTTGAAAAAAATCCCTGTTGGGCATCTAGCTTACTGAATACTCTTGGTCTGAGTGACCCTATTATGATATACCATTTTATTATTCCATAAATTCTAACATATTTTGTATTAATCAAAGAATATCTATGAAATTAATACATAGGTTGCTTCTAAGAACTTTGTATAAGAGTGTCATGCCCCACTGCACACCAGCCAGGTCAGTTACAACACACTTTATGACATCAAAGGCTCCGACCTAATGGTTCACTGCACAATATAATAAAAATGAGGGTCTCAGTGTGCGACCTCATGGTTCAGTGCACAAACTAATAAGTTGTAAGTGAATGCAACTGGCAGTCACGGGTGCCTGAGCACCGCTGACGCCGTCATGAGTGTCTGAGCACTCTAATAACTGAACAATGGGTTACATAAGCACGACGCCATAACCGTCCGGTCGCCCTAGCGTCGCTCCTGAGCAAGCTAGGTCAAATATCAAAGCATTTATGGAAAGCCCATAATTAGACGGTCAAAATGAGCCCAAGATCAAGGCGGAACTCCTATTATTAGGAAGTTACGCCATGGAGACTGAATCAACCTCTGAGTGCACTACAGACAAACCGGCGCAAGTTACGCGCCTATCCAGCGGGCATTAAAAACTTGGCATATTCAACTCCGCGCATGCGCAAAATGGCGGTCATAGCTGCGTAAACGACCGAGATATGAGGGTCTGAAGTTACAGAACCGACCAAGACAATGGGGGACACAGCGGCGCCCATGGGGGTCCTTTGTGCACCCAGTGACACATGAAAGACTCCCCTCTAACAATTGCAGAGTTAGGCAGATGCCACTGGCCCCAGTCAGTCTGGAGGTGCTTTTCCAAGATTTGCTACAAATAGCCTGTCTGCACCTCCAAGAGGACAGAACACCAAGAACCGCTCTAGAGGTAACATCTCCAGTCATCTCCTGCCACCTGCTATACCACTGCACTATGGTGAAACTATGCTAGACAGGCATTGGTTTCTATCATTAGTGGCCAGAGGGTATCTTCCTCAAGACTTCCACCAGAGGGTAAAGTTATTCATTATTACATTATTCCTCTAAGCAGCAGGTCAGGAGCTAGGTGTGGGAACCCACCTAGAACTATGCTGGACATTGTATTATTATTACCTCACAGGTGGAGTGGAACAGAACATTATACTTTATAAATTACTGTATATTTACTGTATGTACAAATTACCTACATACTAACTACTGTATGATTGATATTTCTTACATGTTGCCTAAAGCTGAATAAACCAGTGACAACTGGAAATAACACTATTTTATGAGAGCTTAATGTATTTACACTATATACCACTAGTCTTATGATATTTCTCATATGACAACTTGATCATGCACAATTACTAGTATGACAAAGTGGTGGAGAACCTCCTACTAAGATCCCAAACTACCCAATGCTCTCATAAAAATTAAGCTGGCAACATTACTAAAAACAATCATACACACAGTGAACCCCACTCCACCCACCCAGTGACCTTGACACCATGCCCACAAAGGTCACCAGTGAGATCTCCCACATACCAGTGAGATCTCCCACATACCAGTGAGATCTCCCACACATCAATGAGATCTCCCACACATCAATGAGATCTCTCACACAACAGTAAGATCTCCCACACATCAATGAGATCTCCCACACGATCAGTGAGATCTCCCACATACCAGTGAGACCTCCCACACATCGATGAGATCTCCCACACATCAATGAGATCTCTCAACCAACAGTAAGATCTCCCACACATCAATGAGATCTCCCACACGATCAGTGAGATCTCCCACATACCAGTGAGATCTCCCACACATCAATGAGATCTCCCACACATCAATGAGATCTCCCACACATCAATGAGATCTCTCACACAACAGTAAGATCTCCCACACATCAATGAGATCTCCCACACGATCAGTGAGATCTCCCACATACCAGTGAGACCTCCCACACATCGATGAGATCTCCCACACATCAATGAGATCTCTCACACAACAGTAAGATCTCCCACACATCAGTGAGATCTCCCCACACGTCAGTGAGGTCTCCCAAACGTCAGTGAGGTCTCCCACACATCAGTGAGGTCTCCCACACGTCAGTGAGGTCTCCCACACGTCAGTGAGGTCTCCCACACGTCAGTGAAGTCTCCCACACGTCAGTGAGGTCTCCCAAACGTCAGTGAGGTCTCCTACATGTCAGTGAGATCTCCCCACACGTCAGTGAGGTCTCCCACACGTCAGAGAGGTCTCCCACACGTCAGAGAGGTCTCCCCACACGTCAGTGAGGTCTCCCACTAGTCAGTGAGGTCTACCCCACACATCAAGGCCTTATCAGTCAAGCTGGCAGAACAACACACAAAGACCTTACGTAGTCAGGGGCCTGTTGAAGAGGTCTCCCTCCCACCTAGATCTAGGAGACCCACAGGGGGCAAAACAGCCTCCAATACAACAGACCCACACTCAGGAGACCCCACACCACTCACCCTGTCTACTCAGGGAACAACCAGTTCTCAGGGATCCAACATTTCCCAGGGATCTCTACAGAACGCTCAACTCACGCTATCTACCTCAGGGGAAGAAGGATCTGCCTCAGGGGGTGGATCCACACCCTCATCTAGATCCTCCACCCCAGCTCCAGCTTTTGACAGCCACTCCTCCAGAGACACTTCTCCCACACCCTCCATCATGGACACCGATGAAGGCCCCCAACCTAATCAGACAGCTGAGAAGATAAGGGCCTATGAGAAGGCCATCCAAGATGCAGTTACTGCCCTAGAGACCAACAAGTCCCAGCAGGAGGAAAGGGAGAAGATCCTCAACCAACAACTGGCAGAGAGGAATGCAGCAATAGATGCCCATCAGAAGGCCATGGAAGATCAACGGAAGTCCCTAGAGAGACAACAACAACAGATAGCAGATCTCATGAAGATGGTATCATCCCAGACCCCACAACCTCCCACACCAGCCTGTTGTCACACCATCTGCCTCTGGATCCAAGGATGACATCATAATCTCTATGGTGTCCAACATGACCAAACTCATAGACAGAAAACAACAGGACGACAGAAAGATCAGGCTACATGAGGTAACAAAACCCAAAACCTTTTCACACCCATCACCACTCATGTCAACAGCATTATTTATTGATCACAAATTCCCAGAATATCTGAAGGATAAGTACAAAGTAACAGACAGTGACACCATGGTAACATATTTACCCAAGTACCTTGAAGGTCAAGCACTAGCTTGGTTTGAATCCTTCAGGGAAAGTGCCACACCTGATATGTTGACATGGACCAATGTAGTGAATAAATTAAAAGAGTATTTTGCTACTCGAGACAATATCATCTCAAGGACAGCACTCCGTGCACAAAAGGTAGATGAACCTGTCCTAGACTATGCATGCCATCTCAGGAAAGTGTGTAATGCCCAACGCCAAAGCGATGAAATCCTAAGCAAGGCATTTACCCGAGGCATGAGGCCCTGGATCTCTGTGGCTCTTGAAAACAAGAAAATAGACTCTTTTGACCAAGCCCTAGACCTAGCCTTAGAGGTTGAGACCCAAGAAAGATCTAGGAAGATAAGGGAGGCAGAGTCTAACCCACAGCCTACTAAGAAAAAGGTCCAGGAAATCAGCACTAGTGCAGATGAAGATGTTAACCTAATGTCTAGTGCCCATGTAAGGCAACAGGAGGCTAAGGTTACATCAAAAGACCCTACCGGTAGATATAGAGGAAATAACTATGACCCCAACTACCAATCCAATAGAGGTAGAGGTAGGGGGGGCAACAACAACAACCGGGGGGGTCACAACAGTAGGAAAGACAACAGCTCTTCCAACTCCAACAATGGTAACTCTTCATACAGTGATAGGAGAGACAGAACCCCAAGTAATGGCAGATCCTATAATAATCAAGGATCCAACAGTAGGAGCCATAGTCCACATAGGAACTACAACTCTGGATCCTACAACAACTCTGGATCCGACAACAAAAGCCAGGGTTCAAACAACTCTGGATCCTATAACCAAGGATCCAACAGTAGAAGCCATAGTCCACATAGGAACTACAACAGTGGATCCTACAACAACAATGGTGCCTACAACAACCAGAGATCCAACAACTCTGGTCAATACAGCAACTCTGGTCAATATAACCAGGGTTCCAACTCACGCCAGGAGGATTACAAACCTGACACAAGAGGTTACCAGGGGAACCAACACAGTAACCCCCAAATACCACCTCATGTGATGGATCAAATCTCCAAGCTCCTGGTGGCGACCATCTCAACCACCCCACAGAACCAGGAAAACTAGGATGTCACAGTGCCGATGGGCCAGTGCACTGTGACACCCCAAAAACAAACAATCAATCAGGATCAACAAGGATCCAACCAGAGACAATTGCTAGTGCCAATCTACCATCTAACAGACAGAGACGTCCATCAGTGATACACATCACCCCACCAGATTCATCATCAAAGGATACAGGTGAGAGTACCAAGCTTTCTATTGTACTTCTTCAAAATGGCTGTATCAATGCAAATCTATATGATGTTTCAGATGTACAATGTTTGGTTGATACAGGTGCTACTATCACCTGTGTCAGACAATCATTCCTCATGGATCTCCAAAAGAGATTCCATATCCAACTGAGGAAATCTAAAATCAACATCCATTTGGCAGATGGATCGGTGTGTCATGTTAGACATTCAGCTATGCTGAACTTTAGAATCCAAGGTGTCAGATTCCAATACCAATTTGCTGTAATACCCAACCTCACACAGCCCGTTGTACTCGGCACAGATTTCTTAAGCACTACAAAGTCTCAGATTGAATTTAATGTTGATCCTGAACAAATTCTCAAACCCATTAGGGCAGTGAGGGATTTTACCATCCCTCCATTCTCTGAACTTGCAGTATTGGGTAAGGTCACATCTACTCAATCACTGCAAGGCAAAACTGGAGTAGTAGATAACCTCCAAAGAAATAACAATGCCCCATATCTAGTTCAAAGGGCAGCAGTAACCCCCAGGGAAAATAACAAACATCCCCTAGTGTTACTCAACACCAGCAGGCGCCCACATAAAATCAAAAAGGGTGCCATCATAGCTCTATTTCAGGAAGTCAAGGAATCTGATTTAGAAAAACCTCAACAGGTGTCAGACACTACCACACACACTGATCAACCCATCTCAGCCATACGGCCTGAGGATGTAACTCAATTCAGTGACACAGACTCAGACTGTGAGTCCACATATGCTGACCCTGAACCCAACTCAATCAGACTCTCTGAAATAGCTGCTGTACATAGTGAGGCACATGACCTCGAGCCAGAATTGGAAGAGAATGTTTCACCAAAATCTGTGCTCACATCCAAAGATCAGCATGATAGATTAGAATCACTGCTGACCAAGTATGATGATATATTTGTAGGAAAAGATGGAGACATTGGTGCCACACACCTGTATACACACTCAATACATGTAAAACCTGAGGCAGTACCATGTCATTTCCTACCATATAGACAAACACCAGAAAAACAGGCCGCAATAGGGGAATAGTGTGAAAGGCTAGTACAACAGGGCATTCTGAGAGAATGTGCTGAGGGCCCCTGGGCTTCCAGATCCTTTTTAGTACAAAAATCATCGGGAGGCCATAGGCTCGTCACAGATTTTCGTTATCTGAACCAGAACACGATAAATCAAGCCTTATCTACACCCCGGGCCGATGACACTCTAGACATGATAGGGTCACTCAGACCAAGAGTATTCAGTAAGCTAGATGCCCAACAGGGATTTTTTCAAATCCCTATAAGACAGGAAGACCAGCATAAAACCGCATTCATAGCAAATGACAAAAAATATGTCTACGAAAGGATGCCGATGGGTTTAGCGACCGCACCTGCGGGATTCTGCTATCTAGTCACATTAATTCTGAACAAACTCAAATACAAATGTGCCCTACCATACCTAGATGACATATTGGTATTATCACCATCAATCGAACAACACTTCCATGACCTAGAAGATGTGTTCAACAGCCTAAGAGTTGGTAAACTCAAACTGAAGAAATCAAAATGTGAATACTTCATAGACAGAATAGACTTCTTGGGAATGAGAGTCACACCCAAGGGACTGCAACCATCTCCCACAAAGGTGGAATCAATCAAAACCTTCCCAACACCAAAATCAGTCAAAAATGTCAGATCCTTCACAGGCCTATGCCAATACTTCAAAAAGTTTATCAAAGGTTATGCCCAAATTGCTAGACCATTGTATGATCTACAGACACATCTCAAAGCATTTGTCTGGACAGAGGATGCAGATAATGCTTTCAAAACACTAAAGCATGCCCTCTGTACCAATGCTCTTCTCAGATATCCAAACTATGAGAAAGAGTTCAGTTTGGCAACTGATGCTTCCAATGTGAGTTTAGGAGCTGTACTCTCACAGAGAGATAATGAAGGAGTGCTCAGACCAGTAGCCTTTGCAGGTAGAACCCTCTCCAAACATGAGAGAAATTACAATACCACAGAGAGAGAACTACTGGGAGTAGTTTACGGAGTATTACACTTCAGACACTATCTAGAGACTAGACACTTACAATTATACACAGACCATGCAGCCCTAATCCCACTATTAACCAATACAGGACTCACACATAGATGGGCCAGATGGGCTCTAGACATACAGCAATTTTCATTCACCATCCAACATGTGAAAGGTGATGATAACATACCTCCAGATGCTATGTCTAGAAGAGAATACCCAGACTCTGGACCCATGACTAACCCTCCACCCCCACCAAGGAGAGTTAGAGCAGCCAGTAGAACCAAGTTTGCAAAAGTAACAAAGAAAGTACCATTCAAAAGGGATGATCCACCCAACACCATTGAAAGGCCAGCGACACCCATTAGGGGTATCTTAAAGCAATCTACACATTATGTGTTTTGCCACTGTGAGAGAGAATACTCACAACTCTTTCCAGATAATGACTTCGAGCCTATTGAATTCTCATCACTCAATCAGATGCTGAAGGCAACTCCTAAGGAGCCACCCTTCACCCCACCTGACTCAGATGATGAAGATTCAGAAGACACAATATATGCTATTACGTAAGCAACTTCTAAATCAGTCAGATTCTTTGAACCAATGCAGGAAAAGGAAACATCAAACCATTTGTGTCCTATGACCACACGCTCAAAGACTAGAGAAATGATTCAGGAGGGCACACCAAAACCCCCCACACAATAACAAACTATTCTAAATGAGAAAAAGGTCACAGGAAACAAACCTACCAAAACCCCACCTGCCAGGAAAAATGTCACAAAAGACACTGCATCTACTAAATCAAAGAACTCTGAGACAAAGAAGAATGACAAAAAGCAAATTGTGCCTTTAAAGAAAAAGGTTGCCACTCCCATCAAGGCGTGAATAGGCCCTCCAGAGGAGCCTACACACCAAAACAAGAGTGACACACCCCAACAAAAGGCCAATAGTCGATGAAAAAGAAAAAGAAAGAGACAGAATAAAACAATATGTGCTAGATATAAATCAACTACTGGATCAGATTCCCGACACATCCATCTCAGGTACAAACCTTGGCTTGGAACAAAGGAAGGACAAGGACCTGTTGCCCCTCATACAATATCTTGAGGATGGGACCTTGCCTGCACCAAAAGCACAAGGAAATAGAATCATCAACCAAGGCCAGACATACACCTTGGTAAATGGTACATTAGTCCATATATGCCCCATAATTTGGAGAAAAAACAATACTGTACCACTTCAAATTGTTATACCACAGCAATGGGTAACAAGTACACTACAGTATTTCCATGACTCACCTACCGGCGGCCATCTTGGTTCAAGTAGGATGCTGTCAGCACTCCGACCTAGGGTATATTGGAAGTCTATGCTAGCAGACACAACAAAATATGTTTCCACCTGCCACACATGCCTCACAGCAAAAAGGCAAGTACACTCACACAAAACACCAATGACAGTGAGAGAGTACATGGCTTCACCAATGAAGTTCCTAAACCTCGACGCGGTGGGACCACTTCCCACAACTGCCAGGGGAAACAAACATATACAAGTCTGCATAGATTATGCTACCAGATATGCAACAGCTTGGGCTACTACTGACTTAAAAGCTGAAACAACAGCAGCAGAGTTCTACAAGAATATAATTTGTCATCATGGAACACCAGCCACTCTTCAAACAGACAATGGAACATGTTATACAGGTGCAAAGTTCACAAAGTTGACCAAACACTTCAAGATCAAACATAAATTCTCCTCACCATACAGGCCACAATCAAATGGGCTTGTAGAGAGATTCAATGCTAGCATCGGCACAGCGCTCAGAGCATTCTGCTCAAAGCACCAAAACAATTGGGATTCATTTATTGAACCCATAACCTTTGCATTAAAGAACACTGAATCCCAAACTACAGGATTCACCCCTTTCTTCCTACTCCATGAAAGAAACCCAGCCACCCCAATGGACTTAGGGCTGGGAATACAGGAAGACATATCCACCGTAGCAGACCATGTAGCTAACATGATAACAAATCAAGATACCTCTAGGAGGAAAGCTATAGAAAGGGTCGCCAAGCTACAAAAGGAAAGAAAGGATAGATATAATAAGAAACTTACACCACAGGAAATCAAGGTCACCGACATGGTGTACCTAAACATACCAAGAATCCTGACCAACACAGAGTGTAAGAAACTCCAACCCCTTTTTATGGGACCATATGTTGTAGTAGATAGACCTAGTTTGACAAGTGCCAAACTCAAAAACTTGGACACCAATCTATTGGTGGCCAGACCAGTGCACATAGACAGGCTGAAAAAGGTTGTGGCTGTCAGAAACAATGAATTTGCACACAGGCTTATTCCACATGATGCCAAATACTACAACAAAATTGTAAGGAACAAAAATGACATCACCCTTACAAGAGAAACCACAGGCATAGGCCCTATCAAGCCTAGGCCTGCACACCACATACTAAGAAAAACATCTAGGTGTGGTGCAGTTTCAAGAAATTAGAAACAGATTGAGATACCAAAAGAACATAAGATTTTCAAAATATATTACAAATTCTCTTCATCCACACATAAGACATGTGTGACTGATAATGAATTACTTATATGTATATAAAGCCAAACAAATTTGTAAATATATCAGTAGGTTATTGCCTCTGAATGGTCAAAGACTGGGACCCTCCAAGTAAAGCAGACATGAAGTCTAAGAAGAGTAAGGGTAACACAATGGAGTGTCTAAAGCCTAATCCCCACATGAAAGAGTGCGCTATGCCAACACAGCAGTCTATAGAGATCAATTGACCTTATAAGCTACACTCAGACAACTGTCTAGACGGTCATGAATGGCTGTCCTGGATGACAGGAGGAGCTAATTACCAGTACACAGATTACACAATAGAACCCCACAGGTGCAGACACTGGAGATCAAAGGCCTTGACTCCAGAGACACAATACCAGGCCCACAATGGATGTGGGTAAGGTAGGCTACATAAGAAGCACTGTGGACCATAGCCCACCATCAGTCTTCATCCAGCTGCAGTCTGGAACACCAGTCTACAGGACCCCACTTGGGAATTAGCCAGCCCACTTCTCCATTAGGAGCGACTGCACTAGGATAAAGAATACACCTACTTCACCTTCAACCTGATCTTACCAACTACTGGTCAATCTCTATAGACTCACCGGACATATTGCCAAGACAGCTCAATCTTGCAAAGGTACAGTTTGAACCACTTCATTTAAAGTGTTACACCATACACTTAGACTTTACCAGCACCAAATTACTACAAATTTGACAAGACTTTAAAACAGCAAACTTGCTTTACACAAGCACCATGGGGAGACTGAGAGTTGCACCCATACTGCTAACTATGCTGTTATTATATACTATAGAACCACTTACTGCAGGTTATACATCTGTGGTGAGACAAAACATAGGAGTAGTATTCAAACCTAGCCCTCAACCATTGGTCAATGGACATACAACCACAACACTGTTGTTAGCTATCCCCTACAAGATACCTCGGGCACCCGTTACCCAAGGATCCATAAGGGATAGAATACTCCATTTGACCACTCCTACTCTACAAGATCATACCTCTGGTCAAATTATCCAACAAGCCAAAGAGCTTGACACCTTGCTGGAAATTGCAGACAAGGAGATAAATGAAACATTAGCCTCCATCAAATTGTTCCTATCCAACCCCATAAACACATTGGACAAGGCCAAAAGGGAGGCCATACTGGGTTTTCTAGCACCCCTGTTTCGCGGTGTGCTAGGTCTAGCCACAGTGGAAGATGTGAACCAAGTAATGGGACAGCTCAAGAACATAGATGAAATACTAAGAAAATTTGCTAAACAAGATCAGGAAGCAGCTAGTCTCATTGAAAAGATCACAGACAGACAAGATAAGTTTGTTAAAGCATACATCCAAGATAAGAAGGTACTGGACAGCACAATCAACACCATAGGTGACACCGTCAACCTGTGGGCCTCTAACATGTCCAGGTCACTTGACTCATATTCAAGGCACGAGAAAACTCAAAGGGAAAAAATGCAAGTATTAAATGATGCATTAATTATCATAGCAGCAAGAATGAATACAGTTCAATCACTGCAAAGGACAAATGCAGCCCTGAGGATGCTATCATCAGGAATCCTAACCCCTGATATAGTACCACCCTCAGACCTTGCTAGATACTTAATTGACATTAATAACAAACTTACGATTACACACCCTGGAGCACAAGTCGCAATTAATGACTTAGATTTCTATTATTCACAGAAGCTGACCTCATACACTTACTCAGCTCACCATATATATATTCATCTGGTCATTATAATTCAATCTACCACCTCTACCTTCAAACTGTACCAAATGATTACATCACCCATGCCTATAGACACACAGGAGACCCCCACCAGAGGAGTCACCAAATTGCAAACCACAACTGAGTTTCTAGCAGTATCTTACGACGAATCATTATTCATCGAATTGGACTCAGCAGATATGCAGGCATGTGAAGGTACTACAGTAAAGGTATGCAGAGATGTAAATGGTAGAATTTATAAACACAGGCCTACATGCCCTGTAGCCATTTTTACTAACCAGGCTCACCAGATTAAGGAACATTGCAAGTTTACAGTTTCACCACTGCAAGCACCTACCACCCATGCTATTTCCATTTCTGAAGATGAGTATCTGGTCACTACTAATGAACCCCATTACTTTATCAACTGCCATGGTAAAACGTCTGAAACTCGAAAAGCCCAGTCCTACTCAATCATAGGTGTACCCTGTGGGTGCACAATCAGTGTAGGAGAATTTTCTCTTCCAAACACGAGGTTGCCCTGTAACTCAACCTTATCATTTCACTACATTCTCAAGACAATTAATTTACCATTCATGGCAGCACTTAACCAAATTTCTGAAACCAAACCAGATGAAAGAGAGAATCTTCCAAATTTCCCAGTAGTAAACCTCTCTAAAACCTTAGAAAAACTACAGGAAAATCCAATCATGGATGATATTACTCAACTAAATTTAGAGCCCTTTGCCAAAACATTATTAAAAGATGCCTCCAACCTTGATAAGGCAATGGAAACGCGCTACGTAGAATCATACCTACGTCGAGTTACAGAGCATCCAATCTTCCGAAGCTTAGGACTCATCCTAGGGATATCAGCTCATATTTTTATAGTATACATACTACTCAAACTATACAGACTAGGAGGGACGGTAGCCTACCTGCCTACAGCCAAAGCATTCAAACTAGTCACCGAGCTGCCCCTACACAAATTGCTCCCAGATAAGAATCCTACCAAATTTACCCCTACAGAGGAAACCCACACCCCTTTCCTCACAATTCAGGAAACCTACACCCTGATAATTGCTATATTATTCACCCTGACCATCTACTCAGCCTACAGAATAATGAAGTACCTTAAGAAATTTGCACAGACACACTGTGGCAAGAAAAAGGTGGCCAAGCGCACAAATCCCACAATATATTTTAAAATATATTGTGGAGACTCAAACTTCGCGCTACCCCTGAGGCCAATACCACATGAATTTGATGAGATCAGCAGCTGCCCCGACCTATAAGGATATAGTGGTTAAAACCTTCCCACTACCTAAGGCTATATTTACCTGGAATGGACCAGCAGTTATAACAACACAGAGAGGAGAATTTGCTCATCACCTCCCTCAGGTGATACACCTACCTTGGCGCACTAGGTTCAGTACCATACCAGCCCTTAAAAACAAAGGACTGTACTACTCCATGCTTCTCCAGAATGATTGTGGCACCAGCCCGGTGACCATGACAGCACTGGAAAATACAACAGATATAATTATTGACGAACAACAGGAGGAGACCGCAAGGTCAAACATGCAGACTATTGCTAATTTTCTAAACCACCAGCCCTCCCCGGTGACTGTGGAAACAGCCTAGACTGCCCACAGCGTAGACTGCCCCCAGTCCACCACCAGGAGACAACATATCAGAGACAGTATTCAGAACTTTTCGGACAATTTGCCGGCCCTGAAAAGGGCCTTTGGGATGACGGGTTTTTACACCCTAGGTTTCAGTCAGTCGGGATTCTACCACAGAGCCTCGGGTTCAACATCAACGGGAGAGTGGGAGTCGGAGTCCGATCCATACATGTGGCCGTGGTCATGTTCCCACTCAACAAGTCGGGCCTCCATCGATCCCAGTCCATACTCGGCTGCCATAGATGGGTCCCCGGATGGCGCAAGATCGATGAAGGACACTGCCAACAAATAATCCCACAACACTCGCTCCCGCGGTCCGAAGTTAGAGTCCATGGGCCAGAACCCTAGATTACTCAAGGCCCTAGCCAAAAGGGCCACAGTGGCCCCCCGACGCAAGGCTGAGCCCAAGAAATAGTGGCAGGAATACATGTCGACCAACACATCACCATGCTCACTGATCTCTCTGAAATTCCCCACTATGTAGCCATAGTGTATGGTCTGGTTGGCCTCCACCAGGGCCCTAGCCGGACTCCCCACCGCCATCACCTGGGAGACAGGCAAAGCAAAGATAGCTTGAAGGTGAGCCATGGTGTTGCAGCAGAGGTTTCCAGAGAGGAACTGATACTCCAATACCAGCCACCCACTCCTTAAATGGACACACACACACCCCCCCCCCACCCTGAACTGTCCACTGAAACCAAGCTAGGCACTGCCACAGACACATGCCAGAATCTGGCACCTAACACCTCAAGTGCCACCACTGCATGAGCACATCAGGGAGGAGACTTACATCTCACTCCTGACACACCTCCACTGTCAATGAAATTATCAAAGTATTAGAAAAAAAAAATTTAGAAAATATACGCAGCCACTTGTTGATGTATAATATGAAAATCTATGGTATTCTCACAAAATCGATGATTAATGCGCGCATATACGCGCAAAATTGCGAAATTGCAAATTACACATTGTAAATTGTACAAATCTAACATTAATATACATGAATGCAGGTAGATAACTAAGACAGCTAGCACTTGTATACTATAACAAGGTTTACTTAAAGTAACACACTTTAGGTATCCAAGAAAATTGTTGGAAAAATGAATGAAAAAAAAAAAAAAAAATTGTTGAGGAAAATTGTTGACATGAAAAATGTTTACTTAAGATACTCACCAAATAATCTCTTTCAGGGACACTTACTCAAGAAAGCTAGGGGAAAGTCATTTAAAAGCAGCGGCCCACTGCCGAAATTGCCAATCAGTACACCCATATAGCAAAATCAAAGAGTAACTCAGAGACAAACAAGCCTATTGTACATGAAGTACT
Organism: Acholoe squamosa; assembly: GCA_949317995.1. NCBI lineage: Eukaryota > Metazoa > Annelida > Polychaeta > Phyllodocida > Polynoidae > Acholoe > Acholoe squamosa. The sequence goes on from OX439041.1 coordinate 3,330,620, forward strand.
TTGTTTTTCCGGTCCTCGGAAAAAATTGTCTCAAATCCCAAAAATTGTATAGTGTAAACTAGATTGTACGTTTGTACCCAATTTGCACACTAAAATTGTATGTTTGCACATCAGATTGTACGTTTGTACCCAATTTGCACACTAAAATTGTATGTTTGCACATCAGATTGTACGCTTGTACCCAATTTGCACACTAAAATTGTTTGTTGCACACTAGATTGTAAGTTTGTACCCAATTTGCACACTTAAATTGTATGTTGCACATTATACTGTATGTCTGTACCCAATTCATACACTAAAATCAGGGTTTTCACAAAAATCAACATTTTTATGTGTAACCAAGCTGTACGCAAAATTATACATGTGCATACAGAAATTATCAATTGAACGCAAAATTATATATTGGCATACTAAAATTGTGAATTGAACGTGAAATTGTATATTTGCATACTAAAATTGCCAAATGTACGCGAAATTATATATTTGCATACTAAAATTGCCAAATGTACGCGAAATTATATATTTGCATACTAAAATTGCCAAATGTACGCGAAATTATATATTTGCATACTAAAATTGCCAAATGTACGCGAAATTATATATTTACATACTAAAATTGCCAAATGTATGCGAAAATTATATATTTGCATACTGAAATTGCCAAATGCACGCGAAAATTATATATTTGCATACTAAAATTGTCAATTGAACGCAATTACACGCGAAATTGTAAATTTGCACATTAAATTGTCATTTATGTTCAATTTGCATGCTAAATTGAACATTGAATGCCAAAATTGCACACTATTTGCCAAATTGTATGTTGCACATAAAAATGGAAAATTGTACCCAAAATTGATGTTACATAAGCAAATACGCTCAGGTATGGTAAGATATAGAAACTCGGAAATGTACTTATACCCAGGAGAAAATTATTTATTGATTCTGGAACAGTAATGAAGGACGAGTAGCTGCGGTCTGGGCTAAACTGAGTCCAAATGACCCGGCCCTATTTATTAACAAGTAATAACATATTAATACAGAGAAATTACATAAAAAAAAAATTGAAGCAGTGGAAGAGTCCCATGTGTGTGTGCCCTTAGGCTGGCAGGCTGCAGTAGTGGGTCACTGCCCACAGGTATGTTCAGGGAGGAGTAGCAGTGTGTGTGTGTGTGTGTGTGTGTGTGTGTAGGAGTAGCAGGTGGGTGAGTAGTAGTGGTACTGACCGTATCAATACATAGACCAATCAGGATTGGTCTCACCCATTGATTCTGGAACAGTAATGAAGGACGAGTAGCTGCGGTCTGGGCTAAACTGAGTCCAAATGACCCGGCAACACCAGAACAATGATATAGTCCTGATACTCTACACATTAGTATGTCTAAAAAGTAGCTTTCAGTGCCGTGGCGACTATATTGTCTATATCTATCCTGGTACCAAGTGGTTTGGCTAAGTACAAAAGAGCAGACAAGCTTGTCCAGTCACCGGTGTATCTGATGTCCTCTAGTGGGATACCGCACAGGTGCATAAAGGCAGCGCCTGAACGTCTCAGAGAATGTATTCCGGCCCTGTTTGTATCTATCCCAATAGTACTTAGTAGGTGTTTCAGGAACTTAAGTAGTGCTGAGTATTGTAATGGGACCAGCGAATTCCCTTTGCGCACTAGGAAGGCGGGTGCTTCAGGGTCTGTCGTGGGGGTACTGTCAAAGTGTCTCTTGAGTAAAGATACTGCACAAAGTGGTGAGTTAGGGACTCCTACGACCGGGATGTGGTGGACTCTCTGTCCAAATTGGATTGTTTTTGAGCTTGAAACCGTGACAATCATACCCCAGCTGGTGAATGATACAGACTTTCTTCTTAGAAAGTGTGGTGATGCTTTTGCTGCGTTGTCTACTACTAGGTTGCTCTTCCTGAGAAGGGTCCTGAAGCTAGTAACGATGCATGCCCACATAGCTAAATGGTCAGGTACTGCTAGATTCACCCTTGTAGACATGTCCAAGAGTTGCGAAACTGACAGTGTGACTCTAGTGGGTATAGGGTCACCGAGGATCCTGCGCAGACCTGACATAGTACACTTAAACATAAAATTTGTCCTTATCCAAGCTACGTCGTAGCCATAATGTGCATTTAAACTTATCACTGCACTCACGTAATTGTCTATAGTGCTATACTTCAAGTCCGAAGACAGGTACACTGAATATCGACACATGGTCTGAACCGAAGTGGGTACGACTGTAGAGGCAGAGATGGTACAGAACACAATAAATCTTTTCCATTGGCTGCATTTAGTTTTCCAGGTGGAAACGCTCCAAGCATGCGCTCTCGCTATTGCCGCTTTCATGTCCAAATCTTCGCATAGCTTAGCCGCCGCTACAACATAGATACATAGGAAGGTTATGCGGGTAATATAACACTCTTGACAAAGCGTCGCTCTTGTATTTTATACTTTTGCCCTTATTCAGTGCGCTTACTACATGGGTGTTATCCGTGTAACAGACAATTTTCCTATTGCGCCACAAAGGTCCCCACCTATTAATGGCCATTAAGATGGGGTATAGCTCCCTGATGTTTATGTTTTCAGGCACGAATTGACTAGGTGGCGGGAGGCAGTGTCCATGACTGTCTATGTTCAGACTGATCCTGCATCCCCAACCTGCACATATCCAGTCCTTGCCGTACCTGACACCGTAACCCCTGTCTGATGCGTCCATGTATAAGTCACTTTTTGTGGACGGTAGAGTGCTGACAATTTTTGCTTCGCCATTAAACCACTTTGCGAATCTTAGCCACCAGTCTAGGTCCTTGAAGAACCCGGTAGAGAGGGTTATGTACCTTTTAGTGCTCGTGAACGCAGATAACATGCCTATGACTCTGTGAGAGAATGTCCTGCCCCCCCTGACTAAAGTAGAGCAGTGTGCTAAGATCCCGCATAAACGGCGCAGCTATTTCTTGGTTGCCCTTCGGCGACCTACAAAGAAACGTAGCTCACTGTGCAATTTATTGATCTTGCTCTCTGGTAGTCTGAGGCACATTTGTAGTGAGTCAATTTCTATCCCTAGATAAATTTGAACTTGTGCAGGTGAAAGAACCTTCTTATAGGATAAGAAAAAACCCAACGAGTGGAGTGTGCTATGTAGAAACAACTGTGCTTTTTGGCACTCCGCATATGAGTTACCCATAGTAAGTAAGTCATCGAGATAATTAAAGCAATAATAACCGTTAGCTCTCATATAACGAGCTATGCTGTCAGTAATCCTATTAAAGAGGAATGCAGCCATTCTAGTGCCGAATGACACAAAGTTGTCCACTAAATACACTTTCTGTGAGTCGAATGTCCACTGTAGGCCCTGGAATTGCCTATCGCTTGGCCTAATCATAATAGAGCGGTACGCTGCGGAAATGTCTGTGACTGCCATGAACATACCGGGTCGGAGCACCTTGGTCACATCATCGATGCTAGTGTAACTAAAGTGGTGGAATGTCTCGTTCATGTGTGAATTAATAGATAGACCTTCTGTTCTACTGGCGTCCGTTACCGGTCTATAACCGCCATCTCTTTTCTCAACCGCACCTAAGGCGTGGATGCAAGTAGGTGCTGCTGTGACTATAGACAATTTGCCTTGGTCTACTTCTGTCTTTAGCAGGTTATCAATGAAGTTCCTTGCTTCTTGGGGTACATAGTTCTTAGTGCTATACTCACTAATATGTGTGTTTGGGTCCACTACTTTAAACCCGTGCATTATGCCGTCCATTAGGAATGCAGCGTCATCATCCCAACCATTTGTACCATAAACTGAATTAGGGCCTCCACTAAGCATTGATAACCAGCCTGCGGGTTTCATTTGAGATCTGACCCCTTTTAGGATATGGGTGGAGTTAATATCCCACAATGGAGCATAGCTTACATAAATTGACAATAATTCTGATATGTCCGAAGTACACACAAGCGAGTCTCTATCACAATAAATGTCTGGTAAATTGTCGGTTGTTACATTGACCATGGAACCGTAGGAATCCGGAATATCATGGGCACCGTCAATATTATTTGTACATCAAGATACGCGGGAGTGGATCGGTGGTGCGAAAAAGGTTGACCCCCCTCCCGCATTATTGTTTGCTCCACTGCTTGTGGTTGTTGGTTGATTTTTGCACCCCCCTTTTGCTGGGTGGGGGCCCTTACACACCGCGCATACGTGTTGCCTGTTACATGGGTTATACCAACATCTAGTGAAATTGAACAAAGCACAAACATCCGTAGGGCAATGGATTCTGTTTTGAGTAGAGGGGCCTTTACCTTTAGTGCCATGTTTGTTACCTGCTTTTAATCTGGCTAATTCAGCCTTCAAATCCTGTACCACCTGTAGGTTATCGGAGCCCAAATTATCAGAAACTGATGCGTGCTCAGCTGTCTGAAATCCGGGTAACTCCCCTGAAATCACTCTAGTAGTGAGATCGTGCTCATATTTAGCTAGTGCACTCGAGGTATAAGTGGCATTGAGGCCCTTCCTAGCTACGAATCTCATATGGTCACCATAACTTTTTGCAGACCACTGTGGTAAATTAGCAATAGCTAACTTCTCCTGGACACATGTCATACCATATATTAGCTCTCTGTATGTCATATCAGAGTAGACTTTGTCAGTGGGAATGTGGTAATCTGGCCTTAACCAGTGTTGTGACCTCTTTTTCTTAGAAGCTTCACCTATCTTAAATAAAGTGGATAACAAGTCACCTTGGTCCTTTGCATCCAGGTAGCCGGCAAGGTCCCCCTCCACGCCCATATTCTCAGCTGTCAGGCCTGCAGTTGATAATCCAGCCTGGATGGTAGCAGAGGGGGGAAGCTTGGGTGGTGTGATCCTGTGTTGTTGATGTTGTATGTCAGGCAAAGACCCAGTGTATGGTGCCCCATCCAAGTAATACAGCTGTGGTACCTCCTGTGCTGCTGTGGTTGGGACTGGAGCACTGACTACTGGGTTCTGCTTGGCCTGATTGAGCAATTTTTGCTGTTTTCCAGCCAAAAAAAGCATAAACTCCTGCTGTAAATTGTCTCCCTCGGCGAAAGCGGAAGGAACGCCATCTTGCACTCCCGAGCGTTCACGAACATTGCCGAGCTTGCCCGAGCCGACGTAATCCGAAAGTTTCCGACCTAGGCTGTCGGCAGCGCTCGGTATATCCTCGTTGGTTAATATGCCGCTTGCGTTTGCTCTCTGGTGGGTATCGTAATCCAAGCCGTGACCATTCTTTTTCAATCCGCTGTAAGAGTTTACGTCGCCGAAGAAACCCGAAGTGGCGTTCGGTATTCTCCGTACATCTGCCGACCGTCCCCGACTCTCTCCGAGCCCGTTTTCGGCGGCGTTCGGGTATCTCCGTATGTGTCCGGCCGTGTTCGGGTTGGATATGCCTTCGGAGGCGCTCGGCAAGGTCCGGGCGTCCTCGGCTTTGGCGCTGCTGGCTGCGTTCGTAAATGTTGTGTACTCCGCTCGGTCGTCGGCATATCTGCTGCTGCTCCTGGGTGCGTTCGTAAACGTTTCTCCCTGGTAATAGCTGCTGTTAGGTGCAGTCAAATCATGAAAATTTACGAATGCACCCCTCCTCTTGTGTGCAGCACTCTGCTGCTTCTGCTGTATGTCTTTGAGGGATTTTTTGTAATCCTCCTCCAGTTCTGCATTCTCTAAGTCAATTAAGGCTAGCCTTTCTTCTAATGCTAAGAGGTCACCTTTTTTTCTGAGTAGTCCTGCCTTCTCTTCTGCTATAGCAATCTTCTCCTGGAGAATAGCTTCTGGTGACTTTGGGGGCTGTGTATTACTCTGCCTTCTCTCTCCCAAGGGGGTGGCCATATTGGAAGCTCCTTGGTCTCCCCCTTCTTCCTCATGAAAAACTGCATTACTCCTGGTCTCCTCCGTGAGTTTGTGGTTTAGCACCCCACAGTTGGGACAGTGCTTTTTGTTGCCATGGTATGACTGTTGGCATACCAAACAAACCACCATGATGCATAAAAAAAACAAAAAATTGAAGCAGTGGAAGAGTCCCATGTGTGTGTGCCCTTAGGCTGGCAGGCTGCAGTAGTGGGTCACTGCCCACAGGTATTTTCAGGGAGGAGTAGCAGTGTGTGTGTGTGTGTGTGTGTGTAGGAGTAGCAGGTGGGTGAGTAGTAGTGGTACTGACCGTATCAATACATAGACCAATCAGGATTGGTCTCACCCATACTGACAAAGCTCTACCACAAAAATTGCATTTGAAGCACTCCCCATTACTTCAAATCCTCTTACAAACAGTATATAACTCCAAAATAAGGTAAAAATATATATACATTCCCTCGGCGAAATGACAGAGTTTCGCATTCTCTCGGGGGAGAGGGAGTATTCTATGATATATCATTTTATTATTCCATAAATTCTAACATATTTTGTATTAATCAAAGAATATCTATGAAATTAATACATAGGGTGGTTCTAAGAGCTATAAGAGCGCTCAAACTTTGTATAAGAGCGTTCATGCCCCACTGCACACCAGCCAGGTCAGTTACAACACACTTTATGACATCAAAGGCTCCGACCTAATGGTTCACTGCACAATATGATAAAAAAGAGGGTCTCAGTGTGCGACCTCATGGTTCAGTGCACAAACTAATAAGTTGTAAGTGAATGCAAACGGCCGTCACGGGTGCCTGAGCACCGCTGACGCCGTCATGAGTGTCTGAGCACTCTAATAACTGAACAATGGGTTACATAAGCACGACGCCATAACCGTCCGGTCGCTCTAGCGTCGCTCCTGAGCAAGCTAGGTCAAATATCAAAGCATTTATGGAAAGCCCATAATTAGACGGTCAAAATGGTCCCATTATTAAGGAAGTTACGCTATGGAGACTGAATCAACCTCCGAGTGCACTACAGACAAACCGGCGCGAGTTACGCGCCTATCCAGCGGGCAGTAAAAAATTGGCATATTCAACTCCGCGCATGCGCAAAATGGCGGTCATAGCGGCGTAAACGACCGAGATATGAGGGTCTGAAGTTACAGAACCGACCAAGACAATGGGGGACACAGCGTCGCCCATGGGGGTCCTTTGTGCACCCAGTGACACATGAAAGACTCCCCTCTAACAATTGCAGAGTTAGGCAGATGCCACTGTCCCCAGTCAGTCTGGAGGTGCTTTTCCAAGATTTGCTACAAATAGCCTGTCTGCACCTCCAAGAGGACAGAACACCAAGAACCGCTCTAGAGGTAACATCTCCAGTCATCTCCTGCCACCTGCTATACCACTGCACTATGGTGAAACTATGCTAGACAGGCATTGGTTTCTATCATTAGTGACCAGAGGGTATCTTCCTCAAGACTTCCACCAGAGGGTAAAGTTATTCATTATTACATTATTCCTCTAAGCAGCAGGTCAGGAGCTAGGTGTGGGAACCCACCTAGAACTATGCTGGACATTGTATTATTATTACCTCACAGGTGGAGTGGAACAGAACATTATACTTTATAAATTACTGTATATTTACTGTATGTACAAATTACCTACATACTAACTACTGTATGATTGATATTTGTTACATGTTGCCTAAAGCTGAATAAACCAGTGACAACTGGAAATAACACTATTTTATGAGAGCTTAATGTATTTACACTATATACCACTAGTCTTATGATATTTCTCATATGACAACTTGATCATGCACAATTACTAGTATGACACTATCATGTCTAGAGTGTCATCAGCCCAGGGTGTAGATAAGGCTTGATTGATTGTATTCTGGTTCAGATGACGAAAATCTGTTACGAGCCTATGGCCTTCCTATGTTTTTTGTACTAAAAAGGATCTGGATGCCCAGGGGCCCTCAGCACATTCTCTGAGAATGCCCTGCTGTACTAGCCTTTCACATTCTTCCCCTATTGCGGCCTGTTTTTCTGGTGTTTGTCTATACGGTAGGAAATGACGTGGTACTGCTTCAGGTTTTACATGTATAGAGTGGGTATACAAGTATGTAGCACCAATGTCTCCATCTTTTCCTACAAATATATCATCATATTTGGTCAGCATTGATTCTAACCTATCATGCTAATCTTTTGATGTGAGCACAGATTTTGGTGGAACATTCTGTTCCAATTCTGGCTCGAGGTCATGTGCCTCACTATGTATAGCTGCTATTTCAGAGAGTCTGACTGAGTTAGGTTCAGGGTCAGCATATGTAGACTCACAGTCTGAGTCTGTGTCACTGAATGGAGGTTCATTCTCAGGCTGTATGGCTGAGCTGGATTGATCAGTGTGTGGGGTAGTGTCTGACACCTGTTTGGGTTTTTCTAAATCAGATTCTTTGACTTCCTGAAATAGAGCTATGATGGCACCCTTTTTGATTTTATGTGGGCGCCTGCTGGTGTTGAGTAACACTAGGGGGTGTTTGTTATTTTCCCTGGGGGTTACTGCTGCCCTTTGAACTAGATATGGGGCATTGTTTTTTTCTCTGGAGGTTATCTACTACTCCAGTTTTGCCTTGCAGTGATTGAGTAGATGTGACTTTACCCAATACTGCAAGTTCAGAGAATGGAGGGATGGTAAAATCCCTCACTGCCCTAATGGGTTTGAGAATTTTTGTTCAGGATCAATATTGAATTCAATTTGGGATTTTGTAGTGCTTAAGAAATCTGTGCTGAGAACAATGGGCTGTGTGAGGTTGGGAATTACAGCAAATTGGTATTGGAATCTGACACCTTGCATAGCTGAATGTCTAACATGACACACTGATCCATCTGCCAAATGGATGTTGATTTTTGACTTCCTTAGTTGGATATGGAATCTTTTTTGGAGATCCATCAGGAATGCTTGTCTGACACAGGTGATGGTAGCACCTGTATCAACCAAACATTGTACATCTGAAATATCATAAAGATTTGCATTGATACAGCCATTTTGAAGAAGTACAACAGAAAGCTTGGTACTCTCGCCTGTATCCTTTGATGATGAATCTGGTGGGATGATGTGTATCACTGATGGATGTCTCTGTCTGTTTGATGGTAGATTGGCACTAGCAATTGTCTCTGGTTGAATGTTTGTTAATCCTGAGTGATTGTTTGTATTTGGGGTGTCACAGTGCACTGGCCCATCGGCACTGTGACATCCTAGTTTTCCTGGTTCTGGCAAGTGGCTGTGATGTTTGCCACTAGAAGTTTGGAGATTTGATCCATCACGTGAGGTGGTATGTGGGGGTTACTCTGCTGGTTCCCACCTCTTGTGTTGGGCTTGTAATCCTCCTGATGTAATCTGGAACCCTGGTTGTATTGACCAGAGTTGTTGTACCGACCACAGTTGTTGGAACCCTGGTTGTTGTAGGAACCATTGTTGTTGTAGGATCCACTGTTGTAGTTCCTATGTGGACTATGGCTCCTGCTGTTGGATCCTTGGTTATATGATCTACTGTTACTTCTATCTCTCCTATCACTGTGTGAAGAATTACCACTGTTGTGTCCCCCCAGTTGTTGTTGTTGCCCCCCCACCCTACCTCTATCTCTATTGGAGCGGTAGTTGTGGTCATAGTTATTTCCTCTATATCTGCCGGTGGGGTCTTTGGAGACAACCTTAGCTTCCTGTTGCCTTACATGGGCACTAGACATTAGGTTGACATCTTCTTCCTCTGAACTAGTGGTGACTTTCTGGACCTTTCTCTGTGGGTTAGATTCCTCATCTCTTACTTTCCTAGATTTATCTTGGGTTTCAGCTTCTAAGGCTAGTTCTAAGGCTTGGTCAAAAGAGTTTTACTTCTTACTCTGAAGAGCTACAGAGATCCAGGGCCTCATGCCTTGGGTAAATGTTCTGAGAAGGGTTTCATCTTTTAGGCATTGGGCATTACACACTTTTCTGAGATAGATTGCATAATCAGATACAGGTTCATCTATCTCTTGTGCACAGAGTGCAGTCCTGGAGATAATATGTGACACGATCTGCGAAAATGGGGCTTAGTGCAGGGGTTCCTAAGACCCCTTTTCCCAGTACATGTCACATATTGTCTTGAGTAGCAAAATACTCTTTTACTTCATGTACTACATTGGACCATGTCAACTTATCAGGTGTGGCACTTTCCTTGAAGGTTTCAAACCAATCCAATGCTTGCCTTTCAAGGTACTTGGGTAGATATGTCACCATAGTGTCACTGTCTATTACTTTGTATTTGTCCTTCAGGAACTCTGGCAATTTGTGGTCAATAAATAGTGCTGTTGACATGAGTGGTAGTGTGTGAGAAAAAGTTTTGGGTTTGGTTACCTCATGTTGCCTGATCTTCCTGTCTAATTTTGTTGACTGTCTAGGAGCCTGGTCATGTTGGACATCATGGAGATCATGACTTCATCTTTGGATCCAGAGGCAGATGGTGTGACAATAGGTGTGGTTGAGGGTGTGGGAGGCTGGGAGGCTTGAGTTGATATCAGTTTCATGAGGTCTGCTATCTGTTGTTGCTGCTTATCGAGGGCCTTTCGCTGGTCCTCCATGGCCTTCCGCTGGTCCTCCATGGCCTTCTGTTGGGTGTCTATTGCTGCGTTTCTCTCTGTCAACTGTTGACTGAGGATCCTCTCCCTTTCCTTTGAGGCAAGGGCGTGAGCATCATGTTCGGCCTTGTTTGCTTCTAGGGCAGTAACTGCATCTTGGGTGGTCTTCTCATAAGCCCTTATCTTCTCAGCTGCCTGATTGGGTTGGGGGCTTTCATTGGTGTCCATGGTGGAGGGTGTGGGGTCACTGGTGTGTTGTAGGTATCACTGACATGTTGGAGATCACACTTAGAATGACATTGGGGAGACCTCACTGATGTTTGGGAGTCCTCACGGATGTGTGGGAGACCTCACTGGCATGTGGGAGACCTCACTGGCGTATGGAGGACCTCACTGATGTGTAGGAGACCTTACTGACATGTGGGAGACCTCACTGACATGTGGGAGACCTCACTGACGTGTGGGAGACCTCAATGATGTGTGGGAGACTTCACTGACGTGTGGGAGACCTCACTGACATGTGGGAGACCTCACTGACGTGTTGGAGACCTTACTGACGTGTGGGAGATCTCACTGGTGACCTTTTGAACATAGTTGCAAGGTCACTGGGTGGGTGGAGTGGATTTTACTGTTTGTGTGTTTTTTTGGGTAAAAAGTGTAAGCACCAACTGCACCAGGGGATCTTCGTGTCTGTTAGAACATTGCACAAAATACACTGGCCTTGTGTAACAAGGGAAATCTAAGCAAAACTGGCTGAAAGGGGAACATGGTCTTTTTCGATGACGGTGTTGTTGGCTTCCTGTAATTGAACATGGTGCTTCACAAAAAAAAACTTTCCAAGTCAAAGACTATTTCATATGGGTATATTTTTAACTCTGAGGTTTTTTTTATACCCAACTCCTCCAAGAATTGAAAAAAAAAGATCTGGCGGGTTTGTAGATGCCCCTTTGTACCTGAAAGTCACACTGGTGAAATTTTTTTTCACACCCCTGTGCCTCTTGAGAGAGTAAACGCTAGGGAACGGCTTATGACATAGCTCGCAGGGGTAAATTTGATTGTGTTGACACATGTTCATTATGAGGCTGATGTGAGAATTGCAGAGATTGAGGTTCATGACGTTTCTCCTGTAACAAAGTTTGCTTCTCTCCACTCGGACGGTTCTCTTTTTTCTCTTTCCCGACCATCTGAGAAAAAAAAATTCTTAGGTTGAAAAGATCCTTTACTTTGTCCAAGTCCTGTAAGCTTACGCCTTTGAAGGTTTTCACATTTGCCTCTGGATAGGCTTGGTGGGAAAGTGTCTCAGAGAATGGTACTTGTGATAGGAGAGGTATCCAAAAAAACACAAATGAACGTCACAAGGTCTTTTACTCTTTGGCTCTCTGTGAAAGTGTATCATGCCTCTCTGTCTTAAAACTTTATGCTATAACTTTTTTGTTTGGGCTGCACATGCCTTCCTAAAGCACAAAAAAAAGTTGTTCACTGCCAACTTGCATACTAAGTAGTTCACCACTCCAGGTGATAGAGAAAAAGTAGCAACTTCAGTAGATTCAATTTTATTAGAAATATTTAAATTAAGGCTGTAATGATTTGATTTGACTTAGGATTATCGTTATTCAGAAGGGATCACAAATACACCGATATCAGGTTCTGAAGGCAAAAAGTTTTATTACAGTATTGTTCCAAATATTGACATGTTGTAAGGGCGGAAGAGTTGAAATTCAAACTGAATGCTAGAGCTGCTGAAATCCATGCCTTTGCCTGGGCACCAACTACTTGGCAATTCAAGTCCTCACAATGGAAAAAACACGGAGCAAAAAGCTTGTCAAGTTTTTGACTCAGTGAGAAAAAACCTCCCAGCGGAGAAACGGTGAAAAAGAAACTCACTTACATTGAAAAGGTGCCAGTCATTGGATTCAATTTAGGAAGATACGACCTGGACTCAATAAAGAAAGAGTTTCACTCTTTTCCGTAAAAGGACAAACAGCAAGTGAAAACCATCAAAAAGTAAAACCAGTACATATCAGTTTACACTGAAAACCTGTTGTTCCTATATCTCTTCAATTACCTGGCTCCAGGCTATTCTAACAGCAACTACCCGAAAGCCTTCCTCAAAGGGAAAATGGCCAAAGGCTTTTTTTCCACTATGAGTGGATGGATGACATGCAAAATTTGGAAATCAAACAACTGCTGACCAATACACTCCAAGATGATTTAAAGGCTCTAAAAAATTGGTTTAAAAAAATCAATTAACCTTAAATGCTAAAAAAACAAATTATATGATTTTTGGGTTGAGACCATGGCTGAAAAAAATTGAAAATCACAGACTACTATTTGATAATATCCAATTAGAGAGGGTACTGAGTTTCAGATATCTTGGAGTCTATCTAGACCCAGTGTTAAACTTTAATAAGCATGCCGAAGAAATGTGTCGAAAAATGCTGCATAAGGTACTGATGTTGTCCAAGCTTCGACTTTTTTTGGATAATGAATCATTATTAAGAATTTATAAAACGATGGTACTGCCCTATGCTGACTACGGAGACATATTGTATGATGTGGCTGGTTCGTACATACTTGACAAACTGCAGGTTACACAGAATAAGGCCCTAAGAAAGGCAATGGGTCTGGATAACAGGTACCCTACTGATTTAACACATCAGCAAGCAATGATATTCCCATTAGCCCCTCGTAGAGAAATGCATTTATTGAATTTTATGTATAAACAACAAGATAATGTCTCCCTATTAAATAATAGAGAAATAAGAACTAGTACCCATGATGCGAATGTTTTCCTCACTATCAAACCAAAATATGAAACTACTAAGAAAAGTGTTATATATAGGGGTGCAATGGCTTGGAATGCACTTCCCACAGTTATAAGAAATATAGCATTATACGAAGAATTTCAATTAAACCAGAAGAAAAACTGGGGAAGATCACTCTTTGCCTAATATACCACTATAATTTATATCTCCCACTCATCCCATGTGATTTCTATATAATTTTATTAATGTCAAGATATCGAGAATATGGGACTACATATGTTTAGAATTGCTAAGGGGTGCCCGCCCCATAGTCTCATATACTGGCTATGCTTAATGATATTATCTATCGAAAGGTTAAGTACACCTTTTGGCAGAGATTGTAATGTCTAAGTGGTTTAATGTAACAAATTATTTAAGTGAATCTTGTCGAGAATACTATGTACTGTATGAATATAGCATATCATGATTTACTTTATTGTTATATACATATACTACTTGAAATTATGAAGATAGGCTGGTTACAATGAATATTTTTCAAGCTGAACAAGCTTTTTTCTATTGTAACCAGGGTAATATAAAATAAACGGGCTGGTGCGTTGCATCACTACCCATACACAAAAAAAAAGAACGGCTTTCTACTTTACTCTGACGGGCATGTGTATATTGCGCGAGGAGTATGAAACTTGCCAACACGCGTGGTCATGTTACTAAGGCTTATTTATCTAGACATAATATTCAGGACCTTCCTTATAGCATTTGGCAAAGACCAACATTTCTGTTTATGCATACACAGTTAACACTGACGAGTGCAGCTCAGACCCATGTCAGAATGGAGGTAGCTGTACTGATGGAGTCAACTCTTACACTTGTACATGTGCATCAGGCTTCACAGACTCTGAATGTGAAAGTAAGTAAGGCCTGAAAAACTAATAGAACTGTAAAGGATCTGCAGTTACTCTTTATTTTCCATCCCCCCAAAAAAAGTTTTCTTTAACAAAAGCTCCATGGATATTGTAGGGTAGTCAAAACGATAGAGTAAGCTGCATTACCTGAAAAAGACGATCTTTCTCTTCTATACTTTATGCATTTGTTTGTATGTTGTAGTTAAAGTCTGTTTTGTTACAGCAATAACCTAACTGATCTTTCTAATAACTATGGTTGCTGACTAATATCTAATGTATAATTTTACTTTGTATAATCAAGGAAAGACAAATGATTTCATTATAATTTTCTCACACAGCCAATATAGATGACTGTAGGTCAGACTCATGTCAGAATGGAGGAACGTGTGTTGATGGCATTAATTCTTGGACATGTCAATGTGTACCCGGCTTCACAGGAACCAATTGTGACAGTAAGTTAAGCCTACACAAATTTCCTCCAGGGCAAAATCTTTTTCAAGGTAAAAACAAACTTTCTCAAAGTTAGTAGGTTCTTTACCATGCACCCTGACTCAGAAGGCCCTCAGTCGTATTGAGCATATCAATTGACATGCACATTGGTTCATACCCTTCAATGCCTTTACCCCGTCATGAAATGTATTTGCTTGTATTAATGTCAGGTATTTGAATAAGCACTGGTGTTGAATATGCAAGAGGGATGCAGGGGTATTTGAATTCGAAAATTTACTTTAATTTAAGTCTTGGACAGGTTTCTATCTAGAATAACAGCTTGGGGCAAAGCATGATTGGAATCAAAGGGTGCCTCAGCACTAATACAGGCCAATATGATATGTGTGTTTGTGGGTGTGCCATGCTATGTGACTACTGTCCTGCTTTGACTTAAATTGTAAAAGCTGTTTTTTAGATGGTCAGGATTTCTTTGCCAATCTTTGTGAAACTAAGTCATAGTTCAAGAAAGCACAAAAACACATAATTAATCTTGCTGTGAGTCGGAAGTGTGTCTAAAAAAGGCCAAAGATCATTTTCAGCAAGGGCCTTCCTGAGGATCGATATTTACCAAATTTTACACCTCGCACTATATAACACAATACCTGCAATTCCAAGACTTGATCCTTGGTTTTTGATTTTTGGTACACATAAACTACTTAATTGTATTATTATTGAGACAAAATTTGGTGGCAATCCAAGCATTACTCAGTGTAGTTTTGATGTTATATTTAAAAACATGGCCAACGCTGAAGAAGTTTTAAAGGGTTTTACGCCACGGGCTATAAAAACTGACCCGTTTAGAGTTGGTGACTTGAATAAACCTTTTTGAATAGCCAAGATATAGGGATTCAAATAAAATAAAGTGTTATTAAGTAATATTAAGTTTCCTGTATGTATACATTGCCATTCAATGCATAATATGGAATATTCTAAATGACCATATGGTAAAATCTTGTGATAAACATCTCAGAAATGAGCCTAGAACCCCTTATTTACTAAGGCTTATTTATCTAGACATAATATTCCTTCCTTATTGCATTTGGCATATTGCTTTCTTTAACAAAAGCTCCATGGAATTTGTAGGGTAGACAAAATGATAGAGTGAGCTGCATTACCTGAAAAGGACGATCTTTCTCTTCTATACTTTATGCATTAGTTTGTATGTTGTAGTTGAAGGCCGTTTTGTTACAGCAATAACCTAACTGATCCTTCTTATAACTATGGTTGCTGACTAATATCTAATGTATAATTTTAATTTGTATAATCTAGGAAAGACAAATGATTTCATTATAATTTTCTCACACAGCCAATATAGATGACTGTAGGTTAGACTCATGTCAGAATGGAGGAACGTGTGTTGATGGCATTGATTCTTGGACATGTCAATGTGTACCCGGCTTCACAGGAACCAATTGTGACAGTAAGTTAAGCCTACACAAATTTCCTCCAGGGCAAAATCTTTTTCAAAGTAAAAACAAACTTTCTCAAAGTTAGTAGGTTCTTTGCCATGCACCCTGCCTCAGAAGGCCCTCAGTCGTATCGAGCATTTTAACTGATATGCACATTGGTTCATACCCTTCAATGCTTTTACCCCGTCATATAATGTATTTGCTTGTATAAATGTCAGGTATTTGAAGAAGCACTGGTCTTGAATATGCAAGAGGGATGCAGGGGTATTTGAATTCGAAAATTTACTTTAATTTAAGTCTTGGACAGGTTTCTATCTAGAATAACAGCTTGGGGCAAAGCATGATTGGAATCAAAGAGTGCCTCAGCACTTATAAAGGCCGATAGGATGTGTGGGTGTGCCATGCTATGTGACTACTGTCCCGCTTTGACTAAAATTTTAAAAGCTGTTTTTTAGAGGGTAAGCATTTCCTTGCCAAGATTTGTGAAAGTAAGCCATCGTTCATGAAAGCACAAATACACATACTTAATCTTGCTGTGAGTCGGAAGTATTTCTAAAAAAGGCCAAAGATCATTTTCAGCAAGGGCCTTCCTGAGCTTCTTAAATAACTTGTAGGTGGCAGAGGGTAACTAGAGACACTGTAGGAAAGGTATAGTTATTTTTAAGAGTAAATGATGTTTTTTGATGAACTAAAATTAAAATTGTGGATCGATATTTACCAAATTTTACACCTCGCACTATATAACACAATACCTGCAATTCCAAAAGACTTGATCCTTGGTTTTTTGATTTTTGGTACACATAAACTACTTAATTGTATTATTATTGAGACAAAATTTGGTGGCAATCCAAGCATTACTCAGTGTAGTTTTGATGTTATATCTAAAAATGTGACCAACGCTGAAGAAGTTTTGAAGTGTTTTACGCCACGGGCTATAAAAACTGACCCGTTTAGATTTTGTGACTTGAATAAACCTTTTTGAATAGCCAAGATATAGGGATTCAAATAAAATAAAGTGTTATTAAGTAATACTAATTTTCCTGTATGTATACATTGCCATTCAATGCATAACTCAGGATCAAGCGAATAATTCAAAAATCTTAAAGAACAGCTAAAAGAAATGAGGCTAAAGAGCTTGAGGACATGATTGAAAAAGAAAACAGTCAAAGATTTTGGAAATCTCTCCTTCACTCCCCAATTACTATAAATGAACTTGAATTTGCCCTCAAAGCCTTAAAAACTAAAAAGATAACCAGAACTGATGGCTTTTCCCTCCTTCGTTTCTTGAAGAAGGAGGGAAAACTTTCACAGAGGTGTTATATATGGATCAACACAAATAAACAAGGTAAAAGGTACGCCTGCGAGGGGGTGCACAGGCGTACCTTTTACCGTGTTGATCGACATATGTTGTATTCAGCTGTGTGTGGGAGACAGGGACATTCCCCATGAAATAGGTAAAGGCATTATTAGTGCTCTACACAAGAAAGTTGACACAGGCAATCCTAATAATTATAGGAAAATTACCATTATGAACAGCACCATTCTTAATTTGTAAACAGCGAACATAAATGAATGCGCCAGTAACCCGTGTGAAAATGATGGATCCTGCGATGACATGGTCAATGGCTATGCGTGTAACTGTGTAGCTGGAGATACAGATGAGCATTGTGAAAGAAAGTACTAGGATTAATGCAAATATTTCAGTTAATTGAAAACTAAAATGGTAAAACTTCACTTGTAAGGAATTGACTTACTGCTATCCAAAGAGGCTCTTAGTCTTTGGGGTGTTTCACAAGCCAAAGATAATAATCGTCATAAAATATCCATTTCTAAAATCAAATTATGACTGTTTTAAAGTTGCAACCACTCCTATCTTGGCATGGTCATACAGAGAAACACATTAGAACATACTGATGACTTTTATAGAAAAACCTGCCATTGCAAGCTTACAACCAATCTTAAAACTGCTATCCCATCTAGTTATGACCGGTTGTAAATATTGCCAACTTGTGAAACACCACACTGGTGAGATATCCGACAGTCACACTGATTTGACTGGAAATTGTTATTTTTCTCAAAGAGATGTGTTCAAATTTCCATTTATTTGGCACAGAAAATGTGAGTTGTCTATTTGGGATGCCACATGTGTGAAGTATGAGGTAGGGTTATTAGATGGGGGTATGCAGTAAAGCCTCTCTTATGTCATGCATGCATGGAGCAATAATTCATCAATTGGGAAGTAATACAAGTAGCAGGTATGAGTAATATGTTAATATGCAGTCAGTAAATGCTACAATAGATCAAATGACCAATGCACTAGCAATGCTACAATTCCTTTATGATTGGTTGTACATAGGCCTTGTGAAATAGCTCAGTGACGTCTTGGGTATGTGTTTTTTCCCATGCATTTCCTATGTGAAAATCAGTCAGACAAGCAGAAAAGGGACTTGACCGATGCAGTGGAGGCAGCCTTATACAAGGTGCATTTGTAGAAAATCTGTTCAAGGCAAACAATTAAATGTAACACATTTTGATTTTTATCACATAAACAGCGGACATTGATGATTGTGCTATGAACCCCTGCCAGAATGGAGGAACATGTACTGATGCTGTGGATGGCTACAGCTGTGGCTGCGTAGAGGGATATACAGGTACCCGCTGTGAAAGTAAGTGCAATCAATATATGTGATGATCTAATTAACTTATTTGACGCAATTAATGCAAAATACCCTTCTAATTGCAAACTCTCTATCCTTAGTCACATTTTAGAGTAGAAATGGACAAAAAATTGACCCATGTGTGAATGATTTTTTGAGCATCATGGCGACCCTTCGGGAGTTCACGTATCATCCCCATAGAGTAGTCAATGGCTTAATCTTAAAACTGCTATCCCATCTAGTTATGACCGGTTGTAAATATTGCCAACTTGTGAAACACCACACTGGTGAGATATCCGACAGTCACACTGATTTGACTGGAAATTGTTATTTTTCTCAAAGAGATGTGTTCAAATTTCCATTTATTTGGCACAGAAAATGTGAGTTGTCTATTTGGGATGCCACATGTGTGAAGTATGAGGTAGGGTTATTAGATGGGGGTATGCAGTAAAGCCTCTCTTATGTCATGCATGCATGGAGCAATAATTCATCAATTGGGAAGTAATACAAGTAGCAGGTATGAGTAATATGTTAATATGCAGTCAGTAAATGCTACAATCGATCAAATGACCAATGCACTAGCAATGCTACAATTTCTTTATGATTGGTCGTACATAGGCCTTGTGAAATAGCTCACTGACGTCTTGGGTATGTGTTTTTTCCCATGCATTTCCTATGTGAAAATCAGTCAGACAAGCAGAAAAGGGACTTGACCGATGCAGTGGAGGCAGCCTTATACAAGGTGCATTTGTAGAAAATCTGTTCAAGGCAAACAATTAAATGTAACACATTTTGATTTTTATCACATAAACAGTGGACATTGATGATTGTGCTATGAACCCCTGCCAGAATGGAGGAACATGTACTGATGCTGTGGATGGCTACAGCTGTGGCTGCGTAGAGGGATATACAGGTACCCGCTGTGAAAGTAAGTGCAATCAATATATGTGATGATCTAATTAACTTATTTGACGCAATAAATGCAAAATACCCTTCTAATTGCAAACTCTCTATCCTTAGTCACATTTTAGAGTAGAAATGGACAAAAAATTGACCCATGTGTGAATGATTTTTTGAGCATCATGCCGACCCTTCAGGAGTTCACGTATCATTCCCATAGAGTAGTCAATGGCTTAATCTTAAAACTGCTATCCCATCTAGTTATGACCGGTTGTAAATATTGCCAACTTGTGAAACACCACACTGGTGAGATATCCAACAGTCACACTGATTTGACTGGAAATTGTTATTTTTCTCAAAGAGATGTGTTCAAATTTCCATTTATTTGGCACAGAAAATGTGAGTTGTCTATTTGGGATGCCACATGTGTGAAGTATGAGGTAGGGTTATTAGATGGGGGTATGCAGTAAAGCCTCTCTTATGTCATGCATGCATGGAGCAATAATTCATCAATTGGGAAGTAATATAAGTAGCAGGTATGAGTAATATGTTAATATGCAGTCAGTAAATGCTACAATCGATCAAATGACCAATGCACTAGCAATGCTACAATTTCTTTATGATTGGTCGTACATAGGCCTTGTGAAATAGCTCACTGACGTCTTGGGTATGTGTTTTTTCCCATGCATTTCCTATGTGAAAATCAGTCAGACAAGCAGAAAAGGGACTTGACCGATGCAGTGGAGGCAGCCTTATACAAGGTGCATTTGTAGAAAATCTGTTCAAGGCAAACAATTAAATGTAACACATTTTGATTTTTATCACATAAACAGTGGACATTGATGATTGTGCTATGAACCCCTGCCAGAATGGAGGAACATGTACTGATGCTGTGGATGGCTACAGCTGTGGCTGCGTAGAGGGATATACAGGTACCCGCTGTGAAAGTAAGTGCAATCAATATATGTGATGATCTAATTAACTTATTTGACGCAATAAATGCAAAATACCCTTCTAATTGCAAACTCTCTATCCTTAGTCACATTTTAGAGTAGAAATGGACAAAAAATTGACCCATGTGTGAATGATTTTTTGAGCATCATGCCGACCCTTCAGGAGTTCACGTATCATTCCCATAGAGTAGTCAATGGCTTAATCTTAAAACTGCTATCCCATCTAGTTATGACCGGTTGTAAATATTGCCAACTTGTGAAACACAACACTGGTGAGATATCCAACAGTCACACTGATTTGACTGGAAATTGTTATTTTTCTCAAAGAGATGTGTTCAAATTTCCATTTATTTGGCACAGAAAATGTGAGTTGTCTATTTGGGATGCCACATGTGTGAAGTATGAGGTAGGGTTATTACATTGGGGTATGCAGTAAAGCCTCTCTTATGTCATGCATGCATGGAGCAATAATTCATCAAATGGGAAGTAATACAAGTAGCAGGTATGAGTAATATGTTAATATGCAGTCAGTAAATGCTACAATCGATCAAATGACCAATGCACTAGCAATGCTACAATTCCTTTATGATTGGTTGTACATAGGCCTTGTGAAATAGCTCAGTGACATCTTGGGTATGTGTTTTTTCCCATGCATTTCCTATGTGAAAATCAGTCAGACAAGCAGAAAAGGGACTTGACCGATGCAGTGGAGGCAGCCTTATACAAGGTGCATTTGTAGAAAATCTGTTCAAGGCAAACAATTAAATGTAACACATTTTGATTTTTATCACATAAACAGCGGACATTGATGATTGTGCTATGAACCCCTGCCAGAATGGAGGAACATGTACTGATGCTGTGGATGGCTACAGCTGTGGCTGCGTAGAGGGATATACAGGTACCCGCTGTGAAAGTAAGTGCAATCAATATATGTGATGATCTAATTAACTTATTTGACGCAATAAATGCAAAATACCCTTCTAATTGCAAACTATCTATCCTTAGTCACATTTTAGAGTAGAAATGGACAAAAAATTGACCCATGTGTGAATGATTTTTTGAGCATCATGCCGACCCTTCGGGAGTTCACGTATCATCCCCATAGAGTAGTCATGATGCTCTAATAAAGTGCTGGCGAGCAGTCATGCCACCATTTCATGATGACCAATGGGCTTGATGCAATCCTGCAACAGTGGCCTTTACAGGATTAAACCTATGAGGCTCTCATATCCAACTTGAAATAAATGCTTAATGTCCATGTGTGTGTGTAGACGACTTCTCCTGTAACTGTAACCTAGGATTCGCTGGGGATATGTGTCAGAGTGAGTACAGTTAGACAGTTTAACCGCTTAATCCTTCAAGGGCCGCTAATGCACCAATACAAAGAGGTAATACCTGGACATTTTGGATTTTTGGGGAACTTTGGTGAATAAATCTGAAACAGGACAAGCAGTCTTTTTGCAAATGCTACACTTATGTTAATTAAAATGTGTAAATCAATATAGAAATATAAAACTATGTGGTTTAAATGCTATATTTTGCACAAGATGAGTGTGTATGCAGGTATGCAAAGGGGTTTGGAAACCCTAATGCATATGCCACAGTCATAGCGGTGTAGAGGGTGGTTTGTGGTCTCTGATTGGCTCAGGGGCTCCCATCGGCCTCACCACTGTGTGTGCTACACTACCATTAAGACTGTGTCTACGTTCTTCTGTGCCTGATAAAATTGAAATTAATAAACTTTTGGAAACAGTTAACCCATGATAACATCCCTCTTTTATTATAGAATGATACTGTTCCTACGCCATAGAATTATAAAAGGGCAAAGGTATGGTTATTATTTCTTAACACTGCGCACAGCGATGAGACCAATAGAAACCCCTCTAGGGTGTTTCAGAAGGAAATAATGTCTACAACCAGTTGTAGGGAGATATTATTGCAGTTTTAATAGTGATCGTAGGCTTAAAATTGCAGGTGTTTCTGAACGATAATTATTATCTTACCAAGTTTATAACCTAAAATCAGTGCTATAGCTAAAGTTGTTATGAAACAGACAGTGGTTGTAAGTCCTGACTTATGACTGGACCAGTTGTAGACTGTAACTCCCACTATAACTCTGGTTGTAAGTTATAATTTCAATTGCAGACGGCAGGAAACCAGTGTATAATGTTGAGAACCCCCCTCTTACTTCATAGCTTAGAGGGAAATCCATCTGAGTCATGTGAGGCAGATATATTGGACCACTCATACCCGGCACGATGGGATCAGAGACCTGTTTCACAATCATTATTTAAGATCAATCTTTCCACTCTATGAGTAACCACTTAAGATCAGTCATTTGGGAATTACTACAAGTGTTACTCCTATTGGAACATAAGGCTGGTCCTTTAGAAACAGCTGTCAATTAGACATAGGGGCAGTAATCGAGATCAGTTGTAATGTCACTTACAGGCCAATTATCCAGCTAGTAAGATCAATCACATAGGTGCAGAATATGGCTTAACTTAATAATTCCATGATAGAAAATGGTATTAAAAGGGGGAATTTCCATTTGATATATACCTGACTTCATGCATTTGAAAATGTTGTGGGATTCCATTTGTTGATGGGATTTTTCACAACCTTCCCCTTAAATCAGCTACTTTATGTTGGTCATAAGTCACTCTTACGTTGACCCTTTACTGGTAAGTTACACTCCGCATTTACTTTTGAAACACTTCCCCTAAGTCTAAGAAGCCTAAGTTCAATCTTAGGATGACCATAGGACTGATCTTGCTCGTACACCAATCTTTCTTGTTTCAGGCCGCTGTTGGGCACTATAGCACAGTGGGCTAAAAATATAGAGTGTTATACCACGATTTCGGCACTTCCGGTGGGTTTATATGCGGTTTAGCCGTGCATTATTCTGCATATACCACCCTTGTGCATTTTTGAAATTTTTGGTATATACTTTTTCGGTGTCAAGTTGGACTTAGAATATTTTTGTAGACGCTGGCGGACATAGAAATTTAGCCTCGCCATTGTTTCAATGTGAAAAATCGTCCCAACTCGTATGAGGATAGAACCCCGGCCGCAGTGGTGGTAGGCGAAGGCCTTAGCCATAGCGCCACACTGAACGGTGATGAAATCCAATGCGAACATAAATAAGACCTTGACCGGAGAGATACCGAATGTTCACACTCACTTTTCGTATGGAATCCAACCATGACATGCTATAATATTAAAATCCCAAGAAGTATTCGATCCATAGACGAGGAATGCGTGCTAATTGTCTCCATTTTCTTCAATATAAATAAGAATCCATTGATTTTCCAAACCGGTCCGAAATTTTCGGCGTCTTCCTCGCACGACGAGAACTTGACCTATATCTACATCCGGGCCACTGACACACTTTCGCCGGACAAGGAGGCGGGTGGGAATGGCCGGACCGCGACTCGCTTACGATGAAAAAATCAATGGATTCTCCTTTATTACGAATATATCGAACATATCAAGCATGGACTACTCATCTAGAATGTCTAAGGATATGTATGTTTTAATTTGAAAAATTGTCATGGATGGATTCAATACGAAAAGTGACTGTATACACAGCGGTACCTCTCCCGGCAAGGAACAAAAACAATGGCTTCGCGCAGAGCGGACACGGGCCGTATCGCTTGCACTTACAAAATATCTTCTCCTGGCTGTATTCTGTGGAAATCAGGTAAGAAATTGATACAAAATGGAGGAAATGGTGGTATAAACCTATTAGGTGATGCATATCGGGGCCCCACGGGCTGTATATGCTGTATATACCCTCGCCGCTCCGCGGCTCAGGTATATACAGCATATACAGCCCTAGGGCCCCGATATGCATCATCTATTAGCTTAATATGTAGTTTTAAGTTTAGCTGTAGCTGTAAATTTAGCTACAAGTGCACTACACTGCAAAAATGGTGTTCAGGTATAAACATGTTTAAAATCTAAACAGGTGTTTAGCCAACAATGTGTTTAGGATTTGAATATTTAAATTCTATACACCTAAACGGTTACATTAAACATGTTGACATGTGCAGACTGTAAACAGACAGAAAACTATTTGTTTAGCTTTTAAACACTAATATTTATTGGTGTTTAGACATAAAATATACACCAGGTGTCAGCTCTAATCTATAGTTGACCTTCTGCATGCAGTCATTTGTTATTGCTTGGTACAATATATTGCAGCATTTTCCCAAATCACAGTTTTACCTAATAAGGTATGTACATTACATTAACAATAAGAGGCTATGCAATTACACCCTATGGCATTGCTACTAGTGCACCAGAGGAAGCAACTAGTGCTTGGACACCCATTTTGTGAATTAAAAAAATATATAAGGCAAAATCCTTTCTGTGTGTCTGTTGTATTTGACAATGGGCCCTGGCACTGATGTTATATGGTTTCAATACAGTATAGATGACTGATGAATACTTTGACAATATATAGCATTGATCCCCTTCAGAAAGTAGGCATGCATGATGCATAGGGTCCTCAACCTAAATTCATTCATAAGCTAATCCCCAAATACAATATCATAGTATGCATAGAGAAGCGAATCAAATATCTAAGTAAAATTCTTCAAATCAGAAAAAAACTATATATAAACCAAAACAGTGTAGGGGCCGGTATCGTCGTATATATATTAGTGCCGTTCATCCGAGAGACGTGTTCGTGTGGTGCCTGTTCCTTCTATGCCAGCTAGGTGTCGCTTTGTGATACCCCGTTGTACAAGAGGGGGCGGCACCATGCCTCGCGTCCAGCTCCTACTAAGGAGCCAGAAGGTGACTGGACCTAGTCCAGTCCAGACGCGCAGCTTAACCTGTAGACCAGAGTGGAATAAAGTCCTACCCGAGAGGTAGGGGTTTCTGGGGCTTTGCCCAACCCGAACTGCTCGTGTTGTGTTGGTGTTTCTAGTGGTAAGCGAGCCAAAGAGCCACCCAGCATATAAGTCAATACGAACCATTACACTGGTGCCGTGACCAGTTGGTTCGGGGATGATCCGCGGCCACATTGGCCGAAAGCCTCGGGAAACCCGAAGCGGATCCCCCCAGCCCTGGGCTAGAGGGATTCGAAGAGGATGACTTCACATCCCAGCATCTGTCGTTAGACTGGAAACCCAGTCAACAACAAATGTATAATCCAGCGGGTGTCCGAACCGTTTTCTCGACACCCGGTCTGATGGACGGTGCCACGGGTGATGGTATCGTAAACTTGTATCCGGGTACACCGCAAACGGTAGTACCGGATATGGGATTGTTTAGAGGAGTAATAAAACCCCCAACTTTAGACCTGAGTGATTGGTCCCAAGCTATAACTAGCAGACGCCAGCTGTGTCCTATTGTACCAGCAGGCTCGGCTAGCAACTTGGGCATCCCAGTAGCACAAAGCCCTGGGAAACGTACTGCAACCCCCCCGGAAGCGGTACCAGATGGTGCAAACGAAGTAGCCCCATTAATGACATCGTCGGACCATAACAGCGACGATGATAAAGCCATAAGGGACCCAGTGGTTCCAGAAGTGAACGCGAAGATTAAGCCTAGGGATACTGAACCGAAAAGCTCGGAAAGGCATCACCTAGGCCGATCTCTAGACGAAGGCATGTCTGACTCCATGTTTAATCCTGGAGGCAGCCGCAGGTCTATATACGGACGTCGGATGGGTCCCGGGTATAAAACTACCCCGGCCTATTTGAAAGCCAAAGAACAGGTAGAATTACAGGCTAAGAGGCAACATGAACAATTCATGGCTGCCCAATTAAAAATAGAAGAGGAAGCTAAGTCTCGGATCGGAAAATTACGATCCGAGGAACAGGAGGCGATTCTAAAAGAATCTGACCTGAAATATCGTCTAACTTCCGTAACACATCGCTTGGAGCGGAAGGAGAGAGACGAACGCGAGAAAGAGAAAAGATTTGCCGAGTTAGAACTCGAAGAAGCCAATAGACTTAGAGCAATCGAAAAGGCTAGAGCTGAGGAGGTTGCTAAGGCCCGGGATGTAAGCAGACTACAATCCGAGTTGCATGCTATGGAGGAGAAGCTAAAGAAACTTCAACTCCGGAAGGCAGAGACAGAGGCCAGAATGGTCTCGGAGCAAGCCGAGATAAGGAAAGAGACCAATGAGTACCAAAGGTCTCAGAAAGAGAAGGGTGAAAAGTACCGCCTACTAAAGGATACTGTCATACTAGTTATTGGCATGATCAAGTTGTCATATGAGAAATATCATAAGACTAGTGGTATATAGTGTAATTATCTCAAGGCTCTTATAAATAGTGTTATTTCCAGTTGTCACTGGTTTATTCAGCTTTAGGCAACATGTAAGAAATATCAATCATACAGTAGTTAGTATGTAGGTAATTTGTACATACAGTAAACATACAGTAATTTATAAAGTACAATGTTCAGTTCCACTCCACCTGTGAGGTATTAATAATACAGTGTCCAGCATACTTCTAGGTGGGTTCCCACACCTAGCTCCTGACCTGCTGCTTAGAGGAATAATGTAATAATGGATAACTTTACCCTCTGGTGGAAGTCTTGAAGAAGATAGCCTCTGGCCACTAATGGTAGGAAACCAATGCCTGTCTAGCATAGTTTCACCATAGTGCAGTGGTATAGCAGGTAGCAGGAGATGACTGGAGATGTTACCTCTAGAGCGGTTCTTGGTGATGTGTCTTCCTGGAGGTGCAGACAGGCTATTTGTAGCAAATCTTGGAAAAGCACCTCCAGACTGACTGGAGCCAGCAGCATCTGCCTAACTCTACAATTGTTTGAGGGGACCCTTTCAAGTGTCACAGGGGGACAAAGGACCCCCATGGACGCCGCTATGGCCCCCATTGTCTTGGTCGGTTCTGCATCTTTAGACCCTCATATCTCGGCCGTTTATGCTTGTATAACCGCCATTTTGGGCATGCGCGGAGCTGAATGTGCCAAGATTATAATGCCCGCTGGATAGGCGCGTAACTCCCGCCGGTTTGTCTGTAGCTTACTCGGAGGTTGATTCAGTCTCCATGGCGTAACTTCCTTAATACTGAGAGTTCCGCCTTGATCTTGGGCTCATTCTGACTGTCTAATTATGGGCTTTCCATAGAATTTTTGATATTTGACCTAGGTTGCTCAGGAGCGACGCTAGAGCGACCGGAAGGTTATGACGTCGTGCTTATGTAACCCATTGTTCAGTCCTTAGAGTGCTCAGACACTCATGACGGCGTCAGCGGTGCTCAGGCACCCGTGACGGCCGGTTGCATTCACTTACAAGTTATTAATTTGTGCATTGAACCATGAGGTCGCACACTGAGACCCTCATTTTTATTATATTGTGCAGTGAACCATTAGGTCGGAGCATTTGATGTCAGAGAGTGTATGTAACTGACCTGGCTGGTGTGCAGTGGGGCATGAACGCTCTTATGTAAAGTTTTGAGCGCTCTTATAGCTCTTAGAACCAACCTATGTATTAATTTCATAGATATTTCTTTGATTAATACAAAATATGTTAGAATTTATGGAACAATAAAATGGTATATCATAGAATACTCCCTCTCCCCCGAAAGAATGCGAAACTATGTCATTTCGCCGAGGGAATGTACAATTTATACAATTTTTACCTTATTTTGGAGTTGTATACTGTTTTGTAAGAGGATTTGAAGTAATGGGGAGTGCTTCAAATGCAATTTTTGTGGTAGAGCTTTGTCAGTATAAACAATTTTCTCCTGGGTATAAGTACATTTCCGAGTTTCTATATCTTACCATACCATAGCTTATTTGCTTATGTAACATCAATTTTGGGTACAATTTTCCATTTTTATGTACAACATACAATTTGGCAAATAGTGTGCAATTTTGGCATTTAATGTTCAATTTAGCGTGCAAATTGAACATAAATGACAATTTTAGTGTGCAAATTTACAATTTCGCGTGTAATTGCGTTCAATTGACAATTTCAGTATGCAAATATATAATTTTTGCGTACATTTGGCAATTTGAGTGTGCAAATATATAATTTTCGCGTATATTTGGCAATTTTAGTGTGCAAATATATAATTTTTGCGTACATTTGGCAATTTAAGTGTGCAAATATATAATTTCGCGTGCATTTGGCAATTTTAGTATGCCAATGTATAATTTTGCGTTCAATTGATAGTTTCTGTATGTACAAATATAATTTTGCGTACAGCTTGGATACACATAGAAATGTTGATTTTCTAAAAATCTGACTTCAGTGTATGAATTGGGTACAGACATACAGTATAATGTGCAACATATAATTCAAATGTAAATTGGATACAACTTACAATCTAGTGTGCAAACATACAATTTTAGTGTGCAAATTGGGTACGAGCATACAATCTGGTGTGCAAACATACAATTTTGGTGTGCAAATTGGGTACAAGCGTACAATCTGGTGTGCAAATATACAATTTTAGTGTGCAAATTGGGTACGAGCGTACAATCTGGTGTGCAAACATACAATTTTGTGTGCAAATTGGGTACAAGCGTACAATCTGGTGTGCAAATATACAATTTTAGTGTGCAAATTGGGTACGAGCGTACAATCTGGTGTGCAAACATACAATTTTGTGTGCAAATTGGGTACAAACGTACAATCTAGATTACACTATTCAATTTATGGGATTTGAGACAAATTTTTCCGAGGGCCGGAAAAACAAAGTACTTCATGTACAATAGGCTTGTTTGTCTCTGAGTTACTCATTGATTTTGCTATATGGGTGTATTAATTGGCAATTTCGGCAGTGGGCCGCTGCTTAATTGACTATTCCCCTAGCCTTTTGAGTATGTGTCCCTGAAAGAGATTTATTTGGTGAGTATCTTAAGTAAACATGTTTTATGTCAACCATTTCCTCAACAAAAAAAAAATTTTTTTTTTTTTTTTTTTTTCATTCATTTCTTCCAACAATTTTCTTGGATACCTAAAGTGTGTTACTTTAAGTAAACCTTGGCATAGTATACAAGTGCTAGTGGGTACAAAAACTGTCTTAGTTATCTACCTGCATTCATGTATATTAATGTTAGATTTGTACAATTTTACAATTTGTAATTTGCAATTTCGCAATTTTGCGCGTATATGTGCGCATTAATCATTGATTTTTGTGAGAATACCATAGATTTTCATATTATACATCAACAAGTGGCTGTGTATATAATTTTTTTTTTTTTCTAATACTTTGATAATTTCATTGACAGTGGAGGTGGGAGTGAGATGTGAGTCTCCTCCCTGGTGTGCTCATGCAGTGGTGGCACTTGAGGTGTTAGGTGCCAGATTTTGGCATGTGTCTGTGGCAGTGCCTAGCTTGGTGTCAGTGGACAGTTCAGGGTGGGGGGGGTGTGTGTCCATTTAAGGAGTGTGTGGCTGGTATTGGAGCATCAGTTCCTCTCTGGAAGTCACTGCTGTAGTACCATGGCCCACCTACAAGCTCTCTTTGCTCTGCCTGTCCCCCAGGTGATGGAGGTGGGGAGTCCAGCTAGGGCCCTGGTTGAGTCTAACCAGACCATCCATTATGGGTACATAGTGAGTAATTTCAAAGAGATCATAGAGCATGGTGATGTGATGGTCTGTAATTACTCCTGCCATTATTTCCTGGGCTCAGCCTTGCGTCGGGGGGCCACTGTGGCCCTTCTGACTAGGGCCTTGGGCAGTATGGGTTTCTGGCCCATGGATTATAACCTAGGGCCGCGGGAGCGAGTGCTATGGGATTATTTGTTGGCGGCATCCCTCCTCGATCTTGCGGCATCCGGGAATCCATCCACGGCTGCCGAGTATGGACTGGGGATGCTGGAGGCCCGGCTCGCTGAGTGGGAGCAGGATCACGGCCATATGTATAATATAGCAATTATCAGGGTGTGGGTTTCCTGAATTGTGAGGAAAGGGGTGTGGGTTTCCTCTGTAGGGGTTAGTTTGGTAGGATTCTTATCTGGGAGCAATTTGTGTAGGGGCAGCTCGGTGACTAGTCTGAATGCTTTGGCTGTAGGCAGGTAGGCTACAGTTCCTCCTAGTCTGTATAATTTGAGTAGTATGTATACTATAAAAATGTGAGCTGATATCCCTAGGATGAGTGCTAAGCTTTGGAAGATTGGATGCTCTGTAATTCGACGTAGGTATGATTCCTCGTAGCGCGTTTCCATTTCCTTATTAAGGTTGGAGGCATCTTTTAATACTGTTTTGGCAAAGGGCTCTAAATTTAGTTGAGTAATATCATCCATGATTGGATTTTCCTGTAGTTTTTCTAAGGTTCTAGAAAGGTTTACTACTGGGAAATTTGGAAGATTCTCTCTTTCATCTGGTTTGGTTTCAGAAATTTTGTTAAGTGCTGCCATGAATGGTAAATTAATTGTCTTGAGAATGTAATGAAATGATAAGGTTGAGTTACAGGGCAACCTTGTGTTTGGAAGAGAAAATTCTCCTACACTGATCGTGCACCCACAGGGTACACCTATGATTGAGTAGGACTGGGCTTTTCGAGTTTCAGACGTTTTACCATGGCAGTTGATAAAGTAATGGGGTTCATTAGTAGTGACCAGATACTCATCTTCAGAAATGGAAATAGCATGGGTGGTAGGTGCTTGCAGTGGTGAGACTGTAAACTTGCAATGTTCCTTAATCTGTTGAGCCTGGTTAGTAAAAATGGCTACAGGGCATGTAGGCCTGTGTTTATAGATTCTACCATTTACATCTCTGCATACCTTTACTGTAGTACCTTCACATGCCTGCATATCTGCTGAGTCCAATTCGATGAATAATGATTCGTCGTAAGATACTGCTAGAAACTCAGTTGTGGTTTGCAACTTGGTGACTCCTCTGGTGGGGGTCTCCTGTGTGTCTATAGGCATGGGTGATGTAATCATTTGGTACAGTTTGAAGGTAGAGGTGGTAGATTGAATTATAATGTCCAGATGAATATATATATGGTGAGCTGAGTAAGTGTATGAGGTCAGCTTCTGTGAATAATAGAAATCTAAGTCATTAATTGCGACTTGTGCTCCAGGGTGTGTAATCCTAAGTTTGTTATTAATGTCAATTAGGTATCTAGCAAGGTCTGAGGGTGGTACTATATCAGGGGTTAGGATCCCTGATGATAGCATCCTCAGGGCTGCATTTGTCCTTTGCAGTGATTGAACTGTATTCATTCTTGCTGCTATGATAATTAGTGCATCATTTAATACTTGCATTTTCTCCCTTTGAGTTTTCTCGTGCCTTGAATATGAGTCAAGTGACCTGGACATGTTAGAGGCCCACAGGTTGACGGTGTCACCTATGGTGTTGATTGTGCTGTCCAGTACCTTCTTATCTTGGATGTATGCTTCAACAAACTTATCTTGTCTGTCTGTGATCTTTTCAATGAGACTAGCTGCTTCCTGATCTTGTTTAGCAAATTTTCTTAGTATTTCATCTATGTTCTTGAGCTGTCCCATTACTTGGTTTACATCTTCTACTGTGGCTAGACCTAGCACACCGCGAAACAGGGGTGCTAGAAAACCCAGTATGGCCTCTCTTTTGGCCTTGTCCAATGTGTTTATGGGGTTGGATAAGAACAATTTGATGGAGGCTAGTGTTTCATTTATCTCCTTGTCTGCAATTTCCAGCAAGGTGTCTAGCTCCTTAGCTTGTTGGATAATTTGGCCAGAGGTATGATCTTGTAGAGTAGGAGTGGTCAAATGGAGTATTCTATCCCTTATGGATCCTTGGGTAACGGGTGCCCGAGGTATCTTGTAGGGGATAGCTAACAATAGTGTTGTGGTTGTATGTCCATTGACCAATGGTTGAGGGCTAGGTTTGAATACTACTCCTATGTTTTGTCTCACCACAGGTGTATAACCTGCAGTAAGTGGTTCAATAGTATATAATAACAGCATAGTTAGCAGTATGGGTGAAATTCTCAGTGTCCCCATGGTGCTTGTGTAAAGCAAGTTTGCTGTTTAAAGTCTTGTCAAATTTGTAGTGATTTGGTGCTGGTAAAGCCTAAGTGTATGGTGCAACACTTTAAATGAAGTGGTTCAAACTGTACCTTTGCAAGATTGAGCTGTCTTGGCAATATGTCCGGTGAGTCTATAGAGATTGACCAGTAAATGGTAAGGTCAGGTTGAAGGTGAAGTGGGTGTGTTCTTTATCCTAGTGCAGTCTCTCCTAATGGAGAAGTGGGCTGGCTAATTCCCAAGTGGGGTCCTGTAGACTTGTGTTCCAGACTGCAGCTGGATGAAGACTGATGGTGGGCTATGGTCCACAGTGCTTCTTATGTAGCCTACCCTACCCACATCCATTGTGGGCCTGGTATTGTTTCTCTGGAGTCATGTACCTAATCTCCAGTGTCTGCAACTGAGGGGTTCTATTGTGTAATCTGTGTACTGGTAATTAGCTCCTCCTGTCATCCAGGACAACCATTCATGACCGTCTAGACAGTTGTCTGAGTGTAGCTTATAAGGTCAATTGATCTCTATAGACTGCTGTGTTGGCATAGCGCGCTCTTTCATGTGGGGATTAGGCTTTAGACACTCCATTGTGTTACCCTTACTCTTCTTAGACTTCATGTCTGCTTTACTTGGGGGGTCCCAGTCTTTGACCCTTTCAGAGGCAATAACCTACTGATATATTTACAAATTTGATTGGCTTTATATACATAGTAATTCATTATCAGTCACACATGTCTTATGTGTGGATGGAGAGAATTTGTAATACATTTTGAAAATCTTATGTCTTTTGGTATCTCAATCTTGTTTCTAATTTCTTGAAACTGCACCACACCTAGATGTCTTCCTTAGTATGTGGTGTGCAGGCCTAGGCTTGATAGGGCCTATGCCTGTGGTTTCTCTTGTAAGGGTGACATCATTTTTGTTCCTTACAATTTTGCTGTAGTATTTGGCCTCATGTGGAATAAGTCTGTGTGCAAATTCATTATTTCTGACAGCCATAACCTTTTTCAGTCTGTCTATGTGCACTGGTCTGGCCACCAATAGATTGGTGTCCAGGTTTTTGAGTTTGGCACTTGTCAAACTAGGTCTATCTACTACAACATATGGTCCCATAAAAAGGGGTTGAAGTTTCTTACACTCTGTGTTGGTCAGGATCCTTGGTATGTTTAGGTACACCATGTCGGTGACCTTGATTTCCTGTGGTGTAAGTTTCTTATCATATCTATCCTTCCTTTCCTTTTGTAGCTTGGCGACCCTTTCTATAGCTTTCCTCCTAGAGGTATCTTGATTTGTTATCATGTTGGCTACGTGGTCTGCTACGGTGGATATGTCTTCCTGCATTCCCAGCCCTAAGTCCATTGGGGTGGCTGGGTTTCTTCCATGGAGTAGGAAGAAAGGGGTGAATCCTGTGGTTTGGGATTCAGTGTTGTTTAATGCAAAAGTTATGGGTTCAATAAATGAATCCCAATTGTTTTGGTGCTTTGAGCAGAATGCTCTGAGTGCTGTGCCTATGCTAGCATTGAATCTCTCTACAAGCCCATTTGATTGTGGCCTGTATGGTGAGGAGAATTTATGTTTGATCTTGAGGTGTTTAGTTAACTTTGTGAACTTTGCACCTGTATAACATGTCCCATTGTCTGTTTGAAGAGTGGCTGGTGTTCCATGATGACAAATTATATTCTTGTAGAACTCTGCTGCTGTTGTCTCAGCTTTTAAGTCAGTAGTAGCCCAAGCTGTTGCATATCTGGTAGCATAATCTATGCAGACTTGTATATGTTTGTTTCCCCTGGCAGTTGTGGGAAGTGGTCCCACCGCGTCTAGGTTTAGGAACTTCATTGGTGAAGTCATGTACTCTCTCACTGTCATTGGTGTTTTGTGTGAGTGTACTTGCCTTTTTGCTGTGAGGCATGTGTGGCAGGTGGAAACATATTTTGTTGTGTCTGCTAGCATAGACTTCCAATATACCCTAGGTCGGAGTGCTGACAGCATCCTACTGGAACCAAGATGGCCGCCGGTAGGTGAGTCATGGAAATACTGTAGTGTACTTGTTACCCATTGCTGTGGTATAACAATTTGAAGTGGTACAGTATTGGTCTTTCTCCAATTTATGGGGCATATATGGACTAATGTACCATTTACCAAGGTGTATGTCTGGCCTTGGTTGATGATTCTATTTCCTTGTGCTTTTGGTGCAGGCAAGGTTCCATCCTCAAGATATTGTATGAGGGGCAATAGGTCCTTGTCTTTCCTTTGTTCCAAGCCAAGGTTTGTACCTGAGATGGATGTGTCGGGAATCTGATCCAGTAGTTGATTTATATCTAGCACATGTTGTTTTATTCTGTCTCTTTCTTTTTCTTTTTCATCGACTATTGGCCTATCTTGTGCCTTTTGTTGGGGTGTGTCACTCTTGTTTTGGTGTGTAGGCTCCTTTGGAGGGCCTATTCTCGCCTTGATGGGAGTGGCAACCTTTTTCTTTAAAGGCACAATTTGCTTTTTGTCAATCTTCTTTGTCTCAGAGTTCTTTGATTTAGTAGATGCAGTGTCTTTTGTGACATTTTTCCTGGCAGGTGGGGTTTTGGTAGGTTTGTTTCCTGTGACCTTTTTCTCATTTAGAATAGTTTGTGATTGTGTGGGGGGTTTTGGTGTGCCCTCCTGAATCATTTCCCTAGTCTTTGAGCGTGTGGTCATAGGACACAAATGGTTTGATGTTTCCTCTCCCTGCATTGGTTCAAAGAATCTGACTGATTTAGAAGTTGCTTGAGTAATAGCATATATTGTGTCTTCTGGATCTTCATCATCTGAGTCAGGTGGGGTGAAGGGTGGCTCCTTAGGAGTTGCCTTCAGCATCTGATTGAGTGATGAGAATTCGATAGGCTCGAAGTCATTATCTGGAAAGAGTTGTGAGTATTCTCTCTCACAGTGGCAAAACACATAGTGTGTAGATTGCTTCAAGATACCCCTAATGGGTGTCTCTGGCCTTTCAATGGTGTTGGGTGGATCATCCCTTTTGAATGGTACTTTCTTTGTTACTTTTGCAAACTTGGTTCTACTGGCTGCTCTAACTCTCCTTGGTGGGGGTGGAGGGTTAGTCATGGGTCCAGAGTCTGGGTATTCTCTTCTAGACATAGCATCTGGTGGTGTGTTATCATCACCTTTCACGTGTTGGATGGTGAATGAAAATTGTTGTATGTCTAGAGCCCATCTGGCCCATCTATGTGTGAGTCCTGTATTGGTTAATAGTGGGATTAGGGCTGCATGGTCTGTGTATAATTGGAAGTGTCTGGTCTCTAGATAGTGTCTGAAGTGTAATACTCCATACACTACTCCCAGTAGTTCTCTCTCTGTGGTATTGTAATTTCTCTCATGTTTTGAGAGGGTTCTACCTGCAAAGGCTACTGGTCTGAGCACTCCTTCATTATCTCTCTGTGAGAGTACAGCTCCTAAACTCACATTGGAAGCATCAGTTGCCAAACTGAACTCTTTCTCATAGTTTGGATATCTGAGAAGAGCATTGGTACAGAGGGCATGCTTTAATGTTTTGAAAGCATTATCTGCCTCTTCTGTCCAGACAAATGCTTTGAGATGTGTCTGTAGATCATATAATGGTCTAGCAATTTGGGCATAACCTTTGATAAACTTTTTGAAGTATTGGCATAGGCCTGTGAAGGATCGGACATTTTTGACTGATTTTGGTGTTGGGAAGGTTTTGATTGATTCCACCTTTGTGGGAGACGGTTGCAGTCCCATGGGTGTCACTCTCATTCCCAAGAAGTCTATTCTGTCTATGAAGTATTCACATTTTGATTTCTTCAGTTTGAGTTTACCAACTCTTAGGCTGTTGAACACGTCTTCCAGGTCATGGAAGTGTTGTTCGATTGATGGTGATAATACCAATATGTCATCTAGGTATGGTAGGGCACATTTGTACTTGAGTTTGTTCAGAATTAATGTGACTAGATGGCAGAATCCCGCCGGTGCCGTCGCTAAACCCATCGGCATCCTTTCATAGACATATTTTTTGTCATTTGCTATGAATGCGGTTTTATGCTGATCCTCCTGTCTGATAGGAATTTGAAAAAATCCCTGTTGGGCATCTAGCTTACTGAATACTCTTGGTCTGAGTGACCCTATCATGTCTAGAGTGTCATCGGCCCGGGGTGTAGATAAGGCTTGATTTATCGTGTTCTGGTTCAAATAACGAAAATCTGTGACGAGCCGATGGCCTCCCGATGATTTCTGTACTAAAAAGGATCTGGAGGCCCAGGGGCCTTCAGCACATTCTCTCAGAATGCCCTGTTGTACTAGCCTTTCACACTCTTCCCCTATTGCGGCCTGTTTTTCTGGTGTTTGTCTATATGGTAGGAAATGACATGGTACTGCCTCAGGTTTTACATGTATTGAGTGTGTATACAGGTGTGTGGCACCAATGTCTCCATCTTTTCCTACAAATACATCATCATACTTGGTCAGCAGTGATTTTAATCTATCATGCTGATCTTTGGATGTGAGCACAGATTTTGGTGGAACATTCTCTTCCAATTCTGGCTCGAGGTCATGTGCCTCACTATGTATAGCAGCTATTTCAGAGAGTCTGATTGAGTTGGGTTCAGGGTCAGCATATGTGGACTCACAGTCTGAGTCTGTGTCACTGAATTGAGTTACATCCTCAGGCCGTATGGCTGAGATGGATTGATCAGTGTGTGGGGTAGTGTCTGACACCTGTTGGGGTTTTTCTAAATCAGATTCCTTGACTTCCTGAAATAGAGCTATGATGGCACCCTTTTTGATTTTATGTGGGCGCCTGCTGGTGTTGAGTAACACTAGGGGATGTTTGTTATTTTCCCTGGGGGTTACTGCTGCCCTTTGAACTAGATATGGGGCATTGTTGTTTCTTTGGAGGTTATCTACTACTCCAGTTTTGCCTTGCAGTGATTGAGTAGATGTGACCTTACCCAATACTGCAAGTTCAGAGAATGGAGGGATGGTAAAATCCCTCACTGCCCTAATGGGTTTGAGAATTTGTTCAGGATCAACATTAAATTCAATTTGAGATTTTGTAGTGCTTAAGAAATCTGTGCCGAGAACAACGGGCTGTGTGAGGTTGGGAATTACAGCAAATTGGTATTGGAATCTGACACCTTGGATTCTAAAGTTCAGCATAGCTGAATGTCTAACATGACACACCGATCCATCTGCCAAGTGGATGTTGATTTTAGATTTCCTCAGTTGGATATGGAATCTCTTTTGGAGATCCATGAGGAATGATTGTCTGACACAGGTGATAGTAGCACCTGTATCAACCAAACATTGTACATCTGAAACATCATATAGATTTGCATTGATACAGCCATTTTGAAGAAGTACAATAGAAAGCTTGGTACTCTCACCTGTATCCTTTGATGATGAATCTGGTGGGGTGATGTGTATCACTGATGGACGTCTCTGTCTGTTAGATGGTAGATTGGCACTAGCAATTGTCTCTGGTTGGATCTTTGTTAATCCTGATTGATTGTTTGTATTTGGGGTGTCACAGTGCACTGGCCCATCGGCACTGTGACATCCTAGTTTTCCTGGTTCTGTGGGGTGGTTGAGATGCTTGCCACCAGGAGCTTAGAGATTTGATCCATCACATGAGGTGGTATTTGGGGGTTACTTTGTTGGTTCCCCTGGTAACCTCTTGTGTCAGGTTTGTAATCCTCCTGGCGTGGGTTGGAACCCTGGTTATATTGACCAGAGTTGCTGTATTGACCGGAGTTGTTGGATCTCTGGTTGTTGTAGGCGCCATTGTTGTTGTAGGATCCACTGTTGTAGTTCCTATGTGGACTCTGGCCCCTACTGTTGGATCCTTGATTATAGGATCCAGAGTTGTTTGAACCCTGGCTGTTGTTGTAGGATCCAGAGTTGTTGTAGGATCCAGAGTTGTAGTTCCTATGTGGACTCTGGCTCCTACTGTTGGATCCTTGATTATTATAGGATCTGCCATTACTTGGGGTTCTGTCTCTCCTATCACTGTATGAAGAGTTACCATTGTTGGAGTTGGAAGAGCTGTTGTCTTTCCTACTGTTGTGACCCCCCCGGTTGTTGTTGTTGCCCCCTCTACCTCTACCTCTATTGGATTGGTAGTTGGGGTCATAGTTATTTCCTCTGTATCTACCGGTAGGGTCTCTTGATGCAACCTTAGCTTCCTGTTGCCTTACATGGGCACTAGACATTAGGTTAACATCTTCATCTGAACTAGTGCTGATTTCCTGGACCTTTTTCTTAGTAGGCTGTGGGTTGGTTTCTGCATCCCTTACCTTCCTAGATCTCTCTTGGGTCTCAACCTCTAGGGCTAGGTCTAGGGCTTGGTCAAAAGAGTCTATTTTCTTGTTCTCAAGAGCTATAGAGATCCAGGGCCTCATGCCTTGGGTAAATGCCTTGCTTAGGGTTTCATCATTCTGGCGTTGGGCATTACACACTTTCCTGAGATGGCATGCATAGTCTAGAACAGGTTCATCTATCTTTTGTGCACGGAGTGCAGTCCTTGAGATTATATTGTCTCGAGTAGCAAAATACTCTTTTAATTTATTCACTACATTGGTCCATGTCAACATATCAGGTGTGGCACTCTCCCTGAAGGATTCAAACCAAGCTAGTGCTTGTCCTTCGAGGTACTTGGGTAAATATGTTACCATGGTGTCACTGTCTGTCACTTTGTACTTATCCTTCAGATATTCTGGGAATTTGTGATCAATGAATAATGCTGTTGACATGAGTGGTGATGGGTGTGAAAAGGTTTTGGGTTTTGTTACCTCATGTATCCTGATCTTTCTGTCGTCCTGCTGTTTATTGTCTATGAGCTTGGTCATGTTGGACACCATGGAGATTATGATGTCATCTTTGGATCCAGAGGCAGATGGTGTGACAACAGGTGTGATGGCAGGTGTGTGAGGTTGTGGGGTCTGGGATGATACCATCTTCATGAGATCTGCTATCTGTTGTTGTTGTCTCTCTAGGGACTTCCGCTGATCTTCCATGGCCTTCTGTTGAGCATCTATTGCTGCATTCCTCTCTGCCAGTTGTTGGTTGAGGATCCTCTCCCTTTCCTCCTGCTGGGACTTGTTGGTCTCTAGGGCAGTAACTGCATCTTGGATGGCCTTCTCATAGGCCCTTATCTTCTCAGCTGTCTGATTAGGTTGGGGGCCTTCATCGGTGTCCATGATGGAGGGTGTGGGGGAGGTGTCTCTGGAGGAGTGGCTGTCAAAGGCTGGAGCTGGGGTGGAGGATCTAGATGAGGGTGTGGATCCACCCCCTGAGGCAGATCCTTCTTCCCCTGAGGTAGATAGCGTGAGTTGGGCGTCCTGTAGAGATCCCTGGGAAATGTTGGATCCCTGAGAACTGGTTGTTCCCTGAGTAGACAGGGTGGGTGGTGTGGGGTCTACTGAGTGTGGGTCTGTTGTATTGGAGGCTGGTTTGCCTCCTGTGGGCCTCCTAGATCTTGGTGGGAGGGAGACCTCTTCAACAGGCCCCTGACTACGGAAGGTCTTTGTGTGTTGTTCTGCCAGCTTGACTGATAAGGCCTTGATGTGTGTGGTGGACCTCACTGACGTGTGGGAGACCTCACTGACGTGTGGGAGACCTCACTGACGTGTGGGAGACCTCACTGACGTGTGGGAGACCTCTCTGACGCGTGGGAGACCTCACTGATGCGTGGGAGACCTCACTGACGTTTGGGAGACCTCACTGACGTTTGGGAGACCTCACTGACGTTTGGGAGACCTCACTGACGTTTTGGGAGACCTCACTGACGTTTTGGGAGACCTCACTGATATATGAGAGATCTTACTGTTGTGTGAGCGATCTCATTGATGTGTGGGAGATCTCACTGATGTGTGGGAGATCTCATTGATGTGTGGGAGATCTCACTGATGTGTGGGAGATCTCACTGATGTGTGGGAGATCTCATTGATGTGTGGGAGATCTCACTGATGTGTGGGAGATCTCATTGATGTGTGGGGGATCTCACTGATGTGTGGGAGATCTCACTGGTATGTGGGAGATCTCACTGGTATGTGGGAGATCTCACTGGTGACCTTGGTGGGTATGGTGTCAAGGTCAAGGTCACTGGGTGGGTGGAGTGGGTCTAACTGTGTGTATGCGGTACCAGCTTTAATTTACTGTGTGCATGATTGTTCCCAGTTGCGGTACCAGCTTTAACTTACTGTGTGCATGATTGTTTTTAGTTGTGTTACCAGCTTTAAATTTTATGAGCCTGTGAGGGATGGGATCTTAGTAGGATGTTCTCCACCACTTTGTCATACTAGTTATTGGCATGATCAAGTTGTCATATGAGAAATATCATAAGACTAGTGGTATATAGTGTAATTATCTCAAGGCTCTTATAAATAGTGTTATTTCCAGTTGTCACTGGTTTATTCAGCTTTAGGCAACATGTAAGAAATATCAATCATACAGTAGTTAGTATGTAGGTAATTTGTACATACAGTAAACATACAGTAATTTATAAAGTACAATGTTCAGTTCCACTCCACCTGTGAGGTATTAATAATACAGTGTCCAGCATACTTCTAGGTGGGTTCCCACACCTAGCTCCTGACCTGCTGCTTAGAGGAATAATGTAATAATGGATAACTTTACCCTCTGGTGGAAGTCTTGAAGAAGATAGCCTCTGGCCACTAATGGTAGGAAACCAATGCCTGTCTAGCATAGTTTCACCATAGTGCAGTGGTATAGCAGGTAGCAGGAGATGACTGGAGATGTTACCTCTAGAGCGGTTCTTGGTGATGTGTCTTCCTGGAGGTGCAGACAGGCTATTTGTAGCAAATCTTGGAAAAGCACCTCCAGACTGACTGGAGCCAGCAGCATCTGCCTAACTCTACAATTGTTTGAGGGGACCCTTTCAAGTGTCACAGGGGGACAAAGGACCCCCATGGACGCCGCTATGGCCCCCATTGTCTTGGTCGGTTCTGCATCTTTAGACCCTCATATCTCGGCCGTTTATGCTTGTATAACCGCCATTTTGCGCATGCGCGGAGCTGAATGTGCCAAGATTATAATGCCCGCTGGATAGGCGCGTAACTCCCGCCGGTTTGTCTGTAGCTTACTCGGAGGTTGATTCAGTCTCCATGGCGTAACTTCCTTAATACTGGGAGTTCCGCCTTGATCTTGGGCTCATTCTGACCGTCTAATTATGGGCTTTCCATAGAATTTTTGATATTTGACCTAGGTCGCTCAGGAGCGACACTAGAGCGACCGGAAGGTTATGGCGTCGTGCTTATGTAACCCATTGTTCAGTCCTTAGAGTGCTCAGACACTCATGACGGCGTCAGCGGTGCTCAGGCACCCGTGACGGCCGGTTGCATTCACTTACAAGTTATTAATTTGTGCATTGAACCATGAGGTCGCACACTGAGACCCTCATTTTTATTATATTGTGCAGTGAACCATTAGGTCGGAGCCTTTGATGTCAGAGAGTGTATGTAACTGACCTGGCTGGTGTGCAGTGGGGCATGAAGGCTCTTATGTAAAGTTTTGAGCGCTCTTATAGCTCTTAGAACCAACCTATGTATTAATTTCATAGATATTTCTTTGATTAATACAAAATATGTTAGAATTTATGGAACAATAAAATGGTATATCATAATACTTTTAAGCGAGAGGCTTTGGCCGCTCAAGAAGAACGAAACCGAGCTGTAGCGGAAAATGAAAAGATTCGATCCGAAATCTTAGCAGAAAACGCACAGCTGAGGGAGGAACAGCGAAACCTGACCACAGATTTAGCTACCCTCACAATAAATAAGTCTGCCATGGAGAGTTATTTACAGGAGCAGGAGCAAGCGGATTCCCCTCCGGCGAGTAAGGATACAAACCCGAACTCGACGTTCGTTAAACAGGGTGACCCAGTCTCCTGTTCTACGCCGAAGCATCCGCCGTATAATCCTTTTATCAATGATAATGCGACGCGGAATGTAGATCAATGGGGAGTTTATATCAGAACCCAAGATAAGCATGGCCGAACTAGTAGAGTCCGGATAAGTGAAGTCCCCATAGTCCACAACCTGGACCCGGACTATGTACCCTGGGATGCCTCCGACAGCAGTGTGGAGACTAACGGATTCCACCTACATGTGGATCCGAGAGATAGTGTGGGGTTGGGAGCTGGTAATGACAGCAGCCAACCCAATCCATCGAACGATGGCAGCCATCCGGCGGGGAACCAACCTTCGGCGGCGGTTATCAAAGCGCGCAAGGAGGGGGCGGTGCCCCGGGTACCACAGGTTACGGTGTTACCTCGGGTCCCGGCCCCAATCAGGGTGGTGCGGGCTATACGAACCACAGTGGTCTACAGTGGACGTATACACAGCCACCACCACCACCTCCACCGGGCAACACGAGCTTCGGTGGTATAGGGGGCAATCAAACCTTGAATGAAACCAGGGCGATTGAATGGAGCAAACAGCAATGCAATAGATTGATGTATGCTCATAATTCTGCCCGAAGGGTAGCCGTTATTCCTAAGGAATATGACGGTACTCGACCATGGAAAGAGTGGTTTGAAGACTTCATCGATGTGATGAATTGTAATGGGTGGACCCCATACGAGGCCAAGCCGCATCTAGTAAGATGTTTGAAAGGCGGGCCGGGTCGCATGGCCGTGGAGCAATGGCGGACCTGGTACGGTCTTGTAGGGAGTTTTGAGCAGTTGGTAGAATCTGCTAGCGGACTGTTATGTAACATGGTCAAGGAGGATCCGATGGTCCGTTTCAAGAAACGTACACAGAAGCCTAACGAAGCTTTCCGAGCATACGGTATGGAACTCCATGCCCTACTAAGCAAAGCTAGACCCGGTACTGAAAACCAGGACTG
This sequence comes from Acholoe squamosa, assembly GCA_949317995.1. Classification (NCBI taxonomy): domain Eukaryota; kingdom Metazoa; phylum Annelida; class Polychaeta; order Phyllodocida; family Polynoidae; genus Acholoe; species Acholoe squamosa. The sequence continues at coordinate 3,373,977 of OX439041.1, forward strand.
GTATATGGACGATTTGATTACACAATTCGTCAAGGGTCTGAGAGACCGAGATGAGCAGATTGCTGCCAGGGATGCCTGGAAAGAAGGCGTAATGCTTCACGACATATTTAATGGTATAGATATGGCCGTGAAGAAGCGAACGATGTTAGCTGGAGACATACAGAATGCCAGCAGCTCGGCTCCCCTGGTATCAGTAGTCCAGCAGTCTGAGGTACAAGTTCCCTCGGACGATTTCGAATTGATCGAAATCGAACAGGAGGACGGTACCTTCTGTTCGGTTCAATTAAGGAAAAATACTACAGGCAGGAAATATATTCCAAGGAAGTCGCTCAATAAGCCAAGGGACTCTAGACCATCACCCGAGGTCAAGAGTGACCCGAAGGTCGGTGACAAGGCAGCCAAACCTCCGGTAAGCACTGATAAAGTGAAGGGTCAGTCTCCAGACATGACCAAACTTATGGAGGACATGTGTAAGAAAATTACAGATGCCATCCAAGCCAGTCGGCAAAGACCCCGAGTGGATCGCCGAACTGTTAAGTGTTTCAGGTGCCAGCGCATGGGACACTATTCATCCGAATGTACCGCTGCTAAACCGGTAATGGCTGCCTTCTATGAAGCCGAGGACAATGGTGAAGGAAGGGAGAACACTATGGATTCCACCGAGGTGGAAAACTAGTGGGAGTTGTATCAACGGCATCTGATATGACCCCGAGGAAGAACGAATGCCAAAATGCTACCGGGGGTGACCCGGTGGAAGATTTCGAATCAATTACACTTGGAGGCCGGGTGGCTGTGGGTGCGCACCCCTGCACCTTGGCCGGGGCCGGGGACCCTAGTGCTTGTATGTACGGGAGTGAACATATGGAGGCGAGTAGCCGCACTAGGGGAGAGGAAGGATGGATCAAAGAGTTGATCCGAGTGTGTGGGACACGCCTTCCCCCAAGTCATCCGTGTCTGGAATTCCTGAGAGGACTCGGATTGAATCTTGGTGATTCGGGAGACTTTCACCAGTTTACCAGTAACCCCTCACCCTTAGGGGGGAGACGGTGGTATGTACCCATATCTGTGGAAGGCCGGGTAGGAGAATTCTTGGTGGATACCGGAGCTAGCCACTCCTGTGTGTCCAAAAGATTTTTCGACTCGGTGGCCGGTAGCCATGAGAACCTCAAAACGGGGGTAAATGCTTGCACGGCCGATGGAAGCAGTATGCGTACATTTGGTAGGACGTTTATGCCTATCCGTATAGGAGGCGAAGAATTTGTTCTTTCGCCGACTATAGCAGAGGTTAGTGATGACGGAATCCTCGGACTGGATTTTGCAAGCTTGTACGGGGCCGTCTTGGACCCAAGGGACGGTATGATGAGTATACGGAACCCGTATGACTTGCATGTCCAATGCGTGTTGAGACAGGTGTCTTCGGTCGCATCAGTGATACACACGGTGAAGATCCCACCGGGTACCACTTGCGATGTCCTTTGTGGCGGGTCCATGGCCCAAAGGAATGAAACTGGAGTCTATGAACCCGATACGGTGTACTTGTCGAGCATCGGGTTGGACTCAGTGGATACATTAGTGGCTAATGCAGCTTGGACTGTATTACCCATGACTAACCGAAGTGGTTCGGTGGTTTACTTGAAGCGAGGCGACAGTATAGGGAGGATGAGCTCGGTAGAACATGTCGCAGAGGCTAAATTCAATAAACCACTGAACCCTGTTAGTAAGCATCCTTTGGATGAAGAATTTCAAAAGCTGATTGATCAGTCTGATTTAGAGAATACGGAGGATAAGGATTGCCTAGCGAAACTCCTACAAAAGTACGAGAGTGCTTTTGGTAGGGAGGGAGGACCGGTGGGTAGATCCGATAAGGTGTTGCACACCATAGATGTGGGCAACGAGAAACCTTTTAAAATTCCGTATCGTAGACTTCCTCTAAAGAAGAAGTTAATTTGTGAAGAGGAAATACAAAAACAGTTGGACCTAGGGGTCATCGTGCCTAGCTCGAGTCCCTGGTCCAGCCCTGTTTGTATGACCACTAAGAAAGACGGTACAATCCGCTTTTGTGTCGACTACCGGAAACTGAATGGTATAACAAAGAAGAACTCGTATCCTTTACCAAGGATAGACGAGACTTTAGATAGCTTGGGCGGAAACCAATGGTTCTGTACCTTGGATCTCCAGTCCGGGTATTGGCAAATACTGATGCACCCCGATGACAAGGAGAAAACAGCGTTCTCCAGTCATATGGGGCTATTCGAGTATAATGTCTTACCCTTCGGATTGTGTAACGCCCCCGCTACATTCGAGGCTATGATGGAATCCTTACTGAGTGATCTTTTGTGGAAGAAATGCTTGGTCTACTTGGACGACGTGGTCGTGTTCGGCAAGTCGTTCAAGCAATGCCTGGCGAATCTGCAATTGGTCCTCGACCGGATACTATCAAACGGTCTTAAACTTAAACCCAAGAAGTGCAATTTGTTTTAGAAAACAATCACATACTTGGGAAGGAGTGCTAAGGAGGTGAGATCATTTTTAGGATTCTGTTCCTATTATCGTGATTTCATACCGAATTACTCTCGTGTGAGCTTCCCCATGCAGTGCTTAGCTCACTGGACCCCGGGTAGGGCACGGGACCCATTCCCATGGACCAGCGAGCAAGAAGAATCTTTTAATAAAATAAAAGATTTGTTTAGGAATACACCCGTGTTGAAATATCCCACTCCCGAGGGACATTTCATCTTAGACACCGATGCGAGCAACGATGCAATTGGGGCAGCTCTCTCTCAGGTCCAAGAGGGAGTCGAAGTGCCAATAGCATTTGCTAGCAACACGTTAAGCAAGACTCAGCGAAATTATTGTACCACCAAGCGAGAACTCCTCGCTGTGGTGGTGTATACGAAGAAGTTCAAGCATTTCCTTTGGGGAAGTGACTTTACTTTAAGAACCGACCATTCGTCTCTTAGGTGGCTCCTTAACTTTAAGGACGCCGAGGGGATGATTGGACGATGGTTAGCTCACCTATCCGAATTCGGATTAGAGCATAAGCAAATAGAGCACCGACCCGGTGCTAAACATATCAATGCGGATGCCTTGTCGAGACGACCTATCCGAAGGTGCCAAAATGCCACTTGTGAAGACTGCGGGGCCCACAATGCTGTGGTAGCCGGGTTGGTATTTAATTATACCACCCCCCGTATTCCCTGGGAGGAGGCTGTGTGTAGCTATCTTGATTGGTCCCCGGAGACCATCAAGAAGTTCCAACAGTCGGATCCCACCACTGCGCGCATAATGGAATACCTAAGGTCAGGTATTAAACCGGCAAGGCCGTTAGTATCCCTAGAGGATAGGGAGGCGAGGCGATTGCTAGCCCAATGGACCGAGCTAGAGATCCGAGACGGCATACTATGTAGGTGGAAGACAACTCCCACCAATGGTAGGCTGTTGCAAATAGTGATACCCACCCCGATGAGGAGGGATATCATGTATTATTGCCATGGTCATCAAACGAGTGGCCATTTCGGTAAGAAAAGGTCAATAGAGCGCCTACAAAGGCGTTACTACTGGCCCGGTATGAGAGGCGACCTGCTCCGGTGGATCGCCACTTGCCCGGATTGTTGTAAAAACAAACCGGGACCCGGCCTGGGTAAGCAACCCCTATCCCAGGAATTGTTTGGTATCAGATTCGCTCGAGTAGCGATAGATATCATCAGCGGAATTAAATTGACGCCCCGAGACAATACTTGTATGATGGTCGTAACCGACTATTATACCAAGTACACTCGGGTGTTCCCCCTTCCTAACCACAAAGCCGCCACGTGTGCGGAGGCATTTGTGAAAGGCTGGGTGCTCCATTTGGGTGTTCCCCTTATGATGCACAGCGACCAAGGAAGGGAGTTCGAGTCGGAGCTATGGCAGGAAATGTGCCATTACCTAGCCATTTGCAAGACCCGAACAAATCCATACCGACCACAGTCAAATGGACAGGTAGAGCGTTTCAACAGAACCCTCATACAAGTGCTAAAGCCCCTGGTTAATACCCACCAGGACGACTGGGATGAACAGTGCGAGTTTGTGGTACATGCCTACAACAACACTGTCCATTCATCCACTAATTGCACTCCTAACATGCTAGTGTTCGGCGAGGACATCATAATGCCCGCCGACTTAGTGTATGGAGTGGTTGGGATAGACCCGGAGGCGCCCTGCACTGTGTTGTTTGTGGAGTCATTAAGGGATAGGTTCAAACAGGCATACGAGGCCGTTCGTAAAGAACTGCTGAAGAGTGCGAAGTGGCAGAAGGTGGGCTATGACACCAATGCTAAACGAATTCGTTTTAATGTTGGGGACAAAGTACTAAGGTATTACGAGCCGCTAGAGAAGCTGAAGCTCATAACGCCTTGGGAAGGTCCGTTTAAAATAATTCGTGTCATCTCCGAGTCCACGGTGATGATGGAGGACTGCCTAACTGGTAGAAAATGGAAGACAAATGTCGGAAAACTTCGGCCCTGGAAGGGACGCGAAGAGGCGGAGAGGGAGTTCGGTTACAAACCACCTGTATCTGTCCCTAGCGGACCGAGCGTGGTAGTACCGATGAAGCGCCCTAGAGGCCGGCCGAGAAAGACGCCGGGAGACGAGGTTATGGTGAAAAAGAAGACGAAGGCCAGGAAACGACCTAATCGTAAGAAAAGGAAAAATGTCTCGCTGAGTGAAGGCATTACGTATGGGAAGGTGCCCGCAGTGGCTAAGCGGAATCCAGAAAAGGCCGTACATAAAGCCGGGAAAAATAAAAGGCTAACCGAAGGCGTTAGACGCAGTCCCCGGTTGAGGTCTGCCGTTACCTAACTCAGTACACAACGAGCTGCTGCGTGTTGTCCGCCATAGGCGGGTAACATACGTTCCACGGCTGGAGATGCCGAACGCGCCCTCCCCGGGTAGCTGTATCCCGTGAGCGGCGGTCGGATTAACCGGTACATTCGCTTTGAAGCGTTGTATACACCGCCAAACTCCAGCAGATAGCACTCGGGTGGTAGGCCGCAAACCGAATGAATCAAAGTAGTACACCTCTCCTGTCCTCGACACGTAAAACCCCCCTGTTTCCCTGTGTAGTGCTAGGTACTCCCTCACCGCTTCCCTTTTGGCAATGTCGGGGATATAGGTGTCGTTCGACAACTTCTGGTCACTTGAAGCAAGTTGATGTTGCAATGTTTCAGTTTCGAATGGGTTCTTTGCGTAATTTTCGTTGAAGGCGTCGTGGTCCAGGAAACAAATCATCATGGACTTTGGTAGTTGACCTGTGTTGACCTAGGTTTCTAGATACAGCTATACCTGGAGATAAATGCAAGCAAATTACTAAATCAAGCTTCCCGCGCAATAGATGGTATAATGAAGACTGCAAACAGCTAGAAAAATGGTACATGAGTATAGTAAAATGCATGACATTGAATCTCGAGTCCACACGGAAAGATACTCTGAACTCAAGAAAAAATACAAGCGAATAATTCAAAAATCTTAAAGAACAGCTAAAGAGCTTGAGGACATGATTGAAAAAGAAAACAGTCAAAGATTTTGGAAATCCTGGCAAAAATCAAATCAAAACAGTGTGACATCCCAATTGATACCTTTGTTGCATATTCTAAGAAACAGCAAACTCTTCTATACACTGAATATTTTGACTATGATAATATGAATACTGTTGAAGAATATGTTAACCAGTTCGAATTTGGATATATGCCAAATTGTATTCATAAATCAATTGAATCTCTCCTTCACTCCCCAATTACTATGAATGAACTTGAATTTGCCCTCAAAGCCTTAAAAACTAAAAAGGCAACCAGAGTTTCTTAAAGAAGGAGGGAAAACTTTCATAGAGGTGTTATATATGGATCAACACAGATCAACACGGTAAAAGGTAAGCCTGCGAGGGGGTGCGCAGGCGTACCTTTTACCGTGTTGATCTGTGTTGATCCATATATAACACCTCTGTGAAAGTTTTGTATTCAGCTGTGTGTGGGAGACAGGGACATTCCCCATGAAATGGGTAAAAGGCATTATTAGTGCTCTACACAAGAAAGGTGACACAGGCAATCCTGATAATTATAGGAAAATTACTATTATGAACAGCACCTGTAAATTGTTTGAAATCGTCATCAATAATAGACTTAAGTTCAATAATGCTATGCTAAACCAGAATGATCCACTGCAAAATGGATTTGTTGAAGACAGGCAGACATCTGATAATGTATTTATACTCTACACAGCTGTCAAGACAGTGCAAGCTGAGTGTAAGCCCTTATATTGTTGCTATATCAATTTCACTAAAGCTTTCGACTATATAAATAGAAGAGCTCTTTTCTACAAGCTGATGTGTAACAAGGTCAAAGGGAAGTCATTACAAATCCTTATTAATCTGTATGAGACATCCCATTCTAAAGTGCGAGTAAACTCTATCTTATGTGAGGACATAGATCGTACATATGGTGTACTACAAGGAGGAGTTCTGATCCCGAAGTTGTTTCACACCTTCTTAGCAGATAGTAATGAATACCTGCTGAGAATGGAGTAAACATAAATGGTTGAGCCGTTGCATATCTTTTGTATGCATACGAGTTGGTATTACTTGCTACCTCATCAGAGGAGCTTCAAAAACAAATTGACAGGTTATTTCAGTATTGCAAAACATGGCATTTAATAGTCAACATGGTCAAGTCAAATATGATGATATTCAATGGAAAAGATAAAGATAGAAGAGGGACCTTCAAATATGATGATGGAATATTGGTATCGAACAGCGGTCATACCCTGTCGGGGTATTGGTACCTAGGGGGCCTCCCACCTGTGTGACCCAGTGCCCTACCTGTCACTCTCCTTTCACCTGCACTCCACTCACCTGCACAGGCAGGCCCAGACAGTTCAGTTCAGTCACTCCACTCACCTGCACAGGCAGGCCCAGACATTCCAGTTCAGTTAAGCTCTGTTTTCTTGGCTATTTTCACTATTTGCTGGGCCATAATGGCTGTAAAATGTGACGCGTGTGGGCAAGACTACCATGGGAACTCGAGGGCCTGTCCAAATTGTATGTGCCCGAACCCTAGATGGAAGTCGGTAAGTCATGACACACCAAAAGACACATCATCATTCAACCATGACGAGGACGTGACAGGGGACAGGAGCGACGGATTGACCGGTACAAACACCACCGATCCCCGACAACAAGGCACAGCGCCCGGGCAGCATAGCTCAGCCCCGGGAGATGACACAGCAGACCCAAAATGAAGATTTATTAGCAGAAATCTGGGCAGAAGAATCACGCAGGGTGGAAATCAAAAAGCTGTCCAAAAGACAGGAGCTACAATTAGAATTGGAATCGATTCGGGCTGAAAATAAAAGGACAATCAGGGATCTCAATGACAGCGTTCGGGCATGGCAAGGTGCTATGTCAATTTATGGCGATGGGGTGAAAGGTCTGCAAGGGACAGTTCGCCCCAATGCCACTCCTATGGATATGGCCACAAACCGTCCACCTGATGGTCTTAATGACAGAGACAACTCACCTTATGATTGCCAAACGGTCCAATTGGGCAAGGGCCAGCCAGCGCGCACGAACATTTTGGACACTTCTTTCTCTGCTTACTTGAGGTGGGTTCAACAGCAACAACAGTCATACAGGGCCCAGGGTGGACTGTTACCTGACCTCCTCCCTGTAGAAACCCATTTACCATCCCAACAGCAGCAGTCAGTCCAGCCCCCTGTAGGGGGGGGGGCAGATCCCTTGCATCATGTTATCACAGCTCAGCAGCAGCAACTTCAGGCTATGCAGCAACAGCTGCAACAATTACAGCTTCAGTATCAGACCTGTCCTGCACGCAATATCGTTGCTACCAACCAGCATCACTGGGGCAATCCGGCCCCTCTGTTTTCTGCGGAAGTGAAATCTCCATACCTACAAACCCTTCAATCAGGCTTGACATCAGCAGGCCTGACAGCATCATCACTAGGTCTTATCGATGGAAACCTGAACAGTTTATTCTCAAATCAGGGGGGTGTTTCAGGTATTGATGACCCATTTCTCAAAAATATGAGTTTGTTTTCGGAGGCTAGTAAAAGCAAACGCTCTATAAACTGGCTGCGTCCAGATTTTCATATTGAATCAGATAAAAAGTATGAAGACATGTCTGTTACGGAATTATTGTATGGCATGCAGGGGGTCTACGAGGTCCTTATCCAAAAGAATTTGCCTGAACTCCCAGCATCAGCTTATCTCGAACACATGAGATTTGTGAAACTGAAGGCGCAGGGAGGCTCTTTCTCAGCCAACAGTTGGCCAAATATGATTACAAGGTAGTTACCAGGGTCCTCGAACAAAATATCCCATTTTTGTCGCGGGGGACGAAACATCCGTCCAAGCCTGTCTCAGTGCAGAACATATGTCCTGTGTTTATGACCCAAAACCATTTCCTACAGCAAATCAGGGTAGCCGTAGACGCAACCGTGGTAGGGGGGTCCGGTACGAAGATAAGAAATGGGAATATACGGATGTATGTATTAATTGGAATTTCACTGCCTGTTCTAATGACGAATGCTTCTGCAAACACATTTGCAAAAACTGCAGGGGTTCCCACAAGGGAAAAAATTGTACTCTACACCGCAACTACCAGTCACCCAATCAGGGTGGTAACCATAGTCAGGCATGACAAATTAAGACTGTCCCGGAGTTCAGCTGTAATAGCACTTATGATATGAAACTTAGTGATCTTTTTCCGTTAACCTTTGATGACATTCAGAAATTCAGCTTCAATGCATCTCCTCCGCTCAATATTTTGGTTGACAGTGATGTTCAACTGCCATCTGGTGGGAGTGTATCTACCGGGCAAGGACAACCTGGTAGCAGATACTCTCTCCAGAGCTACCCTAATCAACAAGTTACCGGTCTTTTTGTGTTGCAGAGGCCCGTCAGCAAATCCGGGAACTGGACTACTCCGCAGCGGAGCTTCGCAGTCAGGCGTGGGCGCCGAGTACCTGGAAGACTAAAGCATCTCAGTTGCGCAAATATATCAAGTTCTGTGCATCAATTCGATGCCCCGCAGTACCCACAGACACAACCCTTATGTGTTGCTACGCAGTCAGTTTGGTTCCAGATTTGAAATATAGATCAATCCAGAACTATATCAGTGCAGTGATATCTCTGAACAATTATTCCTGTTATGAGATTAAAAATGTTAGATCAGAGTTTGAGTTGATCGTCACCCCAGCGGGTATACGCCGTAGGCTTGGTGACCCAGAACCGACTCGCCCGTCTTTCACTCTTCAGGACTTATTATTGTTATCAGACTGTGTTAACTAGGATCGGGTGGAGGAGAGGGTCCTATGGACTTGTATAGCTGTCTCGTTTTTGGGCCCTGCTATGGAAATCAAACATCGTCCCTGATTCGGCATCAAACCCAGTGGGTCATTATCTTCGTCGCGGAGTGATAGGTCTCACACAGTGGGGCATAGAACTGAGTATATCCTCGTCTGAGACAGTGCAATATGGTCAGACAATCCACAAAATACCTATAACTTTTAGTCGGGGATCACCCCTTTGTGCAGCTTCCCTGGTATGGGATCACCTGGAGGAATTTCTATCCTCTGATACCATGTCCCCAGCCTTTGTAGTACCGGAGGGGAATCGCCTCATCCCGGTAACCTACCCTATGCTTTTGGGGTACCTCAAAAAACTTATGATCTCAGCAGGCATGAACCCACAGAGGACGGGCATGCACTCCCTAAGACGGGCAGGGGCACTCTATATGTATAGCCTTGGTCTCACCCTGGAGGACATCCGTCAAGCAGGAAACTGGAACAGCATGGCTGCCCTAATCTATCTGACAAAACCTTATCACCTCCGCGTGGACACGGACCTTATTGTGTCTAAGTGCCTAAGTACCAATCTACAATTATGAACAATTACTCCTAGTTGGGAGTTCTTTTTCTTGTTTGTTTTAAGTTGTTAATAAATAGGCCGGCGTATTCATGCAGGCCCAAGTGGCTATCTTGTCCCTGTCTTCTCCCTCGCTAGGATCAATAGAGAGAGTAGACTCATATAAATACTTAGGCTTTACACTTAACTCTAAACATAAAGATATTTTCTGAAACTTATGACCAACTTTGTGATAAAGGCCGGAAAGCCAACTACCAATCATACTCATGTTGCTATCAGAATATTGGGAAACCAAATCCTAGACTATCCCTTAAGCGCTTTGAATATTGATGTGAGTTATGGGGCCTGAATAAAGGTAGGAATCTAGATAATTTTAAACTGATCCATCTTAAATACCTGAATGGGAAGTAAGAGCACTAAAATATTGGGAGAGGATTGTTAACTTTGAGGAATCCCATATTCTTCATAGATGTTGCATGAAACTGCACCATCTTGACCAGCAAGGACAGGATAACTGGTGTAGAAATGTTAAAGGTTTGCTCTATTCTCTTGGTAGAAAATAGTCAGCTTTGGGAAAACCAGTCAACATCTAATAACCCTAACACTTTTTAATGCATATTGGGCTCAGAACTAATTAAGAAATTCAGTATTACTTAATAACACTTTATTTTATTTGAATAATACTACAATTAAGTAGTTTATGTGTTCAAAAAATCAAAAATCAAAAATTTTGGTATTGTGGGTCTTGTATTATATAGTGCGAGATGTAAATTTTGGTGAAAATTGATCCACAATTTTAACTTTACCCTCAGTTCATCAAAAATCGTCATATACTCTCACAAAAATCACTATACCTTCCCTACAGTGTGTCTACTACACAACACAGTTACCCTCTGCCACCTATAAGTTATTTAAGAAGCTCAGAAGGGCCCTTGCTGAAAATGATCTTTGGCCTTTTTTAGACACACTTCTGACTTACTGCAGGCCAGCCCTTACAGAAAAATAAATCAACATAACTCATTTTGTCATTTTTATCCAGCCAAACATGTCTACTAACCAATACAAAACAGTTCAACACTATAAAAGATGATTCTTTAGACTGGTGAGCATTCTACATAAACAATCACTTTTTTGTGACCTACGCTGAATTGGGCTAATTCAGCGTAGGTCACACCTCCAGAGTTGAAAATTGGTTTCAAGGCTGTAGTGATGTAGGGTTTATAGTTGTAGTTTTAGGGTCATAGCTACTTTAAAACTAAATAAATATGTATGGGCATGGCTTATACACAAGGTTAGACCCTTGCTTATAGAATATTCCTCACGTAACCCAGCAAAGTGTTGTCATCTGTCGCCATGATTGGTCATCAATGGTGACTCCTTTTTGAGTGATAACTCATTCCGTCATCTTTCGCCACTGTGTGTTAGACTCACATGGCAATTGCTATTCCTGGTGATCTTGTGCTATAACAACATCATGACATGTGTGAGCTGGTAACATGAACAGGAGCCACCCTGACAAAAGGCCCCCTGATGGTAAGCCCCAGAAAAATAGGCCCCCTGAGAGTAAGCCTAACATCCAGTCCACCTAACATCCAATCCACCTAACATCAGAACCACCTAAACCTAGAGGGATGTTGACTTACTTTACTTTTTGGTTGGCGTAGTTCGATGCAAACACTGCTGCTGGCAACAGGGCAGCCTTAGTATAATAGGCCCAATGGAGGGATGAGGGTATAAACCCCGATGTGAAGTTTGTAGCCTGTCAGAAATACCTTAGTAGCAGGGGAGTTGATAAATCTACTTTTCTTTGAGTACAACATCAAACTATGCATTTGGGCCCAAAAGCATGGAAAAATAAAGCCCAAATTGAGGCTCCCAGAATCCCTGTAGAAATCCATATTGGGATCATGAATATGGTTAAGAATATTCATTTACGGCATATAGAGATGACAAGAAACCATGATGTTGCAGTCAAAAGTGTTTATACTACGATTCTGGGTGTTTCAGTGCCAATATTTGCATATCAGCCGTGCACTATGAGGGCATCAATGCACTAGTGCTTTTTTCTGCTATACACTTTTTCAAGGTCAAGTTAGACATTGAAATTTTTTGGAAATGGCTGGCGGATATGTAGAGTCAATCTTACCATATTTTCCATGTTAAAAACATTTCAATCATATATAGAATAGAACCCAGGCTGCTGTGCCAATAGGCAGGATAGCTGTCCATTACTCCATGCTTAGGGGTACTAGAAACCAATGTGAATATAAATATTAAAAACTCAACCATCTGCCATACCTCTGGCTTTGCACACATATTTTGTTCCAAAGAATCCAAGCTTGCCATGTTAAATCATTAGCCCTTTAACTGCCGGCTCTCAAAATTGCCCTTTTCCCTTTGGCAGCAGAATGGGCATACTATGCTTCCCTAAATTAGCAGCTGAGGAGGATGAAAAAATTACATGACTGTGGGGTTTTGTGCTTTTCTGACGAGGATACATGTGTATTCATATAGAAACACATTGATTTTGGTAAAATAATATGATAATTTTGTGTTTTAGGGATGTCAGCAATGTGTTACTGCTGCCCTTGGGCAGCTCACTGATGCTGCAGCAGCAGCAGCTCAAGGGCATTTTAGATGCTGCCTAAGAGCATCAGTAACCCTTAAAAGGTTAAGATCCCAGCAAATATAGGATCTATAGATGGTGATGCCATGCCGATTTGGTCTAAAACATTAAATGTATAGAAGGATTCAATGAATTCTCAAAGCTAACTGAGTTGCAGTCTGCCATGGCCAGTTTTGCCTTCCTGACCTAGTCCTGGCTGAAAGTGTGTGACTTCCCATCTATTTACATAGTAGCAACATTTAATTCTTCTAAATTTGGAATGTTATGGAGAAAAGCAGTATGCAATCATCATCTATGGAACCTATATTTGCTGTGACCTGAATGAATTTACATGCCAAGCTTGGATTCTATGGGAAATATAGGTGCAAAGCAGGAGATATTACGCTCACCAAAGTGACACACTTATGTCACAAAACTAGGTCATAATACAGACAACAACATGGCAAGTGGAAGACGCCACACTTGGATCTTAAAAATATGGACTATTGAGAGACTGGTGATGGACTGGTGACACACCAGTTAAAAAAAACTGGTAATGGATGATGAACTGGTGAAGGACTGGTGACAGACTAGTAAAAGACTGTTGACAGACTGTTGATGGACTGGTGAAGGACTGGTGATGGACTGGACAGACTGGTGACAGACCAATGAAAAAACTAGTGATGGATGGGTTACTGACTAGTGATGGACAGGTGACAGACTGGTGACTGATGGACTGGTGACAGACTGGTGATGGACAGGTGACAGACTGGTGATGAATTTGTGATTGATGGACTGGTGACAGACTGGTGATGGACAGGTGATGGGCTAGTGACAGACTGGTGACAGACCAGTGAAAAACTGGTGGTGGACTGTGACAGACTGGTGATGGACTGGTGACAGACTGGTGGTGGACTGGTGATGGACTGGTGATCCATGGCACAGTGATGGATAATAGGATGATAGACTTACAGATGGGGGCAAAGGTTTTAGGGATTGACAAATAAGAAAGAAATGCTGTGAAAAAATAGTTAGGGTCAGCATTGTGAATGTTAGATGAATCAGATGTTAGGTAGGTGGTCCAGATGTTAGGTGGATTGGATGTTAGGTGGATCTGATGTTAGGTGGTCTGGATGTTAGGTGGTGCGGATGTTAGGTGGACTTGATGTTAGGTGGATCGGATATTAAGTGGTCTGGATGTTACGTGGTCCAGATGTTAGGTGTACCAAAGTTATGTGGTGCGCAAGTTAGGTGGTGCAGATGTTAGGTGGACTGGATGTTAGGTGGTCTGGAGGTTAGGTGACTGGATGTTAGGTGGATCAGATGTTAGATGTATTGGATGTTAAGTGGTTTGGATGTTAGGTGGATCGGTTGTTAGGTGATGGATGTTAAATAAAAAATTACTTTTTTAGTCAGATTATTTGGAGATATTGAAAAGAGGAGGAAGATAGTTGTGCTGGATGTTAGAAAATGGCCTACATACATGAGAGCTTTATTTCAGGGTGGCTGATTGTCAGGGGTCTGGTTTCCTGGAGGGCTTAAGCTATGGTGGCTGAATCTCAGGTGGCCACACTTTAGGGGGCCAATAATCCCCAGGCCTCTCATTGCTGACACCCATATAACTGTAGGGTTCAAGTTGCTATTGGTCACTAGATTACAATGCACTACAATTGTGTACCAAGTGTTTCACATAGGACAGCATTTCTCAAGATGGTACAACTAGACCATTTCAAACCGCCCACCAAACCAACACTTGAAATTTGGTTCTTCAAATCAATTGAATCCCTGGCTTGTTTCATCTATCCTGTGCTTAAAGAAATTCACTGATTTTATATTGATTGTAATTCCAGATATGACTTCATTACCATGGTAATGCTTTCATCATCGTCCTATTACTGTCACTCACCCACATAACCACCGTGAAAGTGCAATCCTCATCATCAGGAGGTAAGAAGTCTATGGCATATTTGATTGCTTCTTTTGACCCTATATATAAAAATGGGTTAGTAGATGGCTGGTTATGAATGAGCAATTTTTTACTGCTTCAGAGTGTTGTACCCTTGAGGTACTAGATGAAGCAAAATTTCTAGGATGTGAAGCAGGTAGGAAAGTGCCAGCTAACTCGTCCTGGCAAAAAGATACATTAACAGAATTATTTTCATAACTATGTGTTGAATTCCGATCCTGATGGCATCAGAAGTTTCACCTTAGAATTGTCCTAAAGATATATTTTTGCACAGTTGTTTTATAGCCTCAATGCTAACTATTTTATTTGAATGGCCGCTTTCTTTGCTCTCCATTCAAAGAGAACGACAACTCTATGAGTGGCCTTAATGCATAAGGCCTCTAGATATTGGGATCTTTGGATTTTGCTGTCTGAGAGCTTTAATTTGAATAGTCATGGGTTAAAATCCAATATGTAGTTCCAGAGATATTTAGAAAACGTAAAGTTCCGAGGGCATCTGCTAGGAGAGTGTAAAATTGTTTGGGGTTGCTATGTCATGCACCATTGCTAAGTGACATGCTGCTGCTATCTGATGCACTGCTAAGTGACATGCTTCTAATGTGAGACAACAAGTTCTCGTACCAAAATTATTAATCTGCGATAAAAATAAGGTCCCCTGGCACTGATTATACAAAGCAAAACACTGTTTTAAGTTGTCCTAGGTTTACTGGGGCGGAATACTGCTGTGACACCTTAAGTTGGACAGGAGGACAGCTGGTGTGTGTGAAGGGGGGCGGGGGGGCAATGAGCAGATTAAAAGGCCTATATAGTATAATGTATACCTCCCTGAGAATCTTTGCTTCATCGGGTACCTTAGGCCAAGTTGTGATATGGGTCTGCTATATCCCCCTTAGTGCCGTAGGCACTAGTCGTTTTACAAATCTATGAAAACTATGGAGAGAACCATTCGTTCTTATACATAGTTCTGCTACAGAGTCATCTTTAGAAGAAAAAAAAGAAAAAAAAGAAGTAAACTAAAATATGGGAAGATTATGTTTTTATTTTTTTTTTCTTCAAATATTTAGTATCATACAATACAACACACCTATACATGGTGAACATATAAGCATAGAAGTGAAAAGAAGT
The DNA here is from genome assembly GCA_949317995.1 of Acholoe squamosa. NCBI lineage: Eukaryota > Metazoa > Annelida > Polychaeta > Phyllodocida > Polynoidae > Acholoe > Acholoe squamosa. The sequence goes on from OX439041.1 coordinate 3,389,586, forward strand.
CTTTTCAGAATTGACTACATCAAGTGCTTAATTATTTGTTTGCAGCAATGAGTAGTAGCTGTGAACCCCGGGCTCTGACCATAACAAGCACCCTCTGTAGGGAAATGCATTAGTTCAATTTAATATCTTTGAAATGAGACATCATTGGCTAAGATATCTCTAGTAATTATTGTAGGACCCCTCCTTGAACATTAGTTGCTGCTAGAAAATATTATGATTTCAATCATATCTTTAACTAAGAACTTTACCTTTTAGATCCAAAATTATGAGATGATTATGATTGAAAATAGCTAATTTCTTTTTTGTTCAATGTTTTTTTGAGTTATGTTACAATATAACAATACTTAATTGAGTTATGGTCCATCTTGGATTTCTTGATGTCACCGACATCACATGTTTGACACTTCATATCTCTAAAGCGATTTTGAAGTGTTTTATCATGAATTCAAAAACGTGATTTTCCTCTTAAGTTTTGATTTCCATGTTTTGTCGCGAATTCCTTTGCCATGTTGGTGCACTAGGTGCCTGAGGGGATGACCACTTTCTACACAATAGGTATTGACTTGCTGGAGGAGGGGGCAACAGGCATAGAGATAAAAGTCTTTTCATTGTTCAGTTTATATGCATATCAACTTTTAGTTTGGTTGTTTATTGAGTATAGATTTTATTTTAACATAGGAGTGCTAATAGAATCATGAAAGCATAGTTGTTATAGATAGTCTTATTGCTCAGTTGGGTGAATGGACGGAATATAAGAAGCCAAAAAACACTTATATCGGACACATTAGTAGATGGGACAATTTTCTGTTCTATGTAGACAACTCTGACATGATATAAATAGCATTTTCGATTTATTGTAATCGCTTTAGAAATTGAAATAACTACTAAATGAATGATTTTGACTCGAGAAAGAGAACTAAATTACGCTGTACCTGCATAGAGGGATATGCAGGCACCGAATGTGAAAGTAAGTGCAATGAATATATGTAATGATCTAATTAACTTATTTGTGGGACACTGACTTTTGCCGGCAAAATCACTGCTTGGTGAGCCAGAATTTCACTGCTGGGCAAGCCGAAATTGACAGACTGCTGGACTGACTGTCTGGCTATAATCTTGGGGCCTTGGGCTACATTTTGGTTTTCACGGCTTGCAAATCAAACCATTGTTAAGAGTCATCAACAAGCATCAGTCACTCAATCTTAACCGCAAGTCAACCCCTGTAATTATATGGGATTTACCTTGTTTTTGTTTTTTGCAATACAGACGGGTCACTTTTAGGCCTAAAAGCGACACGTCTTTATTACGAACAAGATGTCTATGTTGCCTGTTACAGTAAGTGGAGTATCCTAGTAGTATTATACAATACGAGGGTGCGTTGGTGTTTAGTGCACATATTTGAGGTGGCTCTCCTGTCATTAGGCCAAAAAAAAATATTGTGTGTTTCCAGTTACATAGCTAAAATTTCTTGGGTCAGTAGGTCAGATATTTTCTTCTTTTTCTCTTTTTTTCCCATTATTTTGTATACTGAAATGTAAGGGCAGACACAAATATATGAATGACTGTAATGAAGACTATACAAATAGATGAGGACCTAGATAAGCTTCACGAAAAATTAGAGAAAAATTTTGAAAAATACAGGAAAAATGCCTAAAAATTCCCAAAAAATATAAAAAAATTACCAATTTAAAAAAAGTTGAAATCAGCAAATTCAGAACAGTATATAATGCTTCAATGTTAAACCATGTTTTGTTCATGTGTTTCGACATGTTGTGCAGATGAATCAGGCTTTTAAAGATGAACTTGACAAATAACACTCTGCATATTCACTGATACTTTCCTGTCATCTTTTAGGTCAATCATTAAATAGAAGTTGTTCTGGTGAGTCTTGTGAAATATGATCTTACTATTGTTCATGAGATCCATCTGTGCTTTAGGAGCTTAGATAAATTATTAGATGATTATATCTTAGCGAGTAAAGTAATAAAATGATTTAGAGGTTCTGAATATCCTACTCTAGCAAAGTTCCAAGTCAGGATGAAAAAAACTTGTTTGGATTTCCCTTCAGAATTATTTAGATTTGCAGGGGTTTCAATTTAAAGAAACCCAGATATAGCTAGGGCATACAATGGGATAGTCGACCAAACACTAACTGTCACTGTTCAAATCTCTAATAATCTTTTATTTCTAATGTATCCTTCTAGAGCTGCGCCTGGTCAATATCGGGGGCAATAGTACAGAAGGGAGACTGGAGATTAGGATCAATGACACGTGGGGCACTTTATGTGATGATTCGTTTGATGACGTTGATGCTTCGGTAAGCTGATGGATACACAACCTAACACTTCATAATTATGTCTAGAGCATTGCTGATCAGCCTCATTATTATACCTATCATATGGAACTGCTATTCCTTAGGTTTAGAAGAGCCGTCTGCATGCACCAGTGTCATATTGGAGCCATATGCACACTCTTGTGCACACATATTTGGACTAACAAATGCATTGTAGGGAAAACCAGAACTAAATCAGGGCCGATCGCCAATTTTGCCAGCGATTTTAGAGAAAAATTGGCAGAATATTGAGGTTTCCATATTGGAAATCAATAGTTTATGTCGGCATCGATGTAGAACTGGAACTTTGCAGCATGAGAATCAAACCATATATATATATACAAGGTCATGGGATGGACATTCATTTTGAAAAAAAAAAACGGGAGACATCTAGTGGGCAATTTGCAAAAAAGGAAAATAGAAACAATAGCCAATTTATGGGAATTATAATTGACTGAATATAATAATCATGTTTCTGTAGTGGACCACTCATGGGCATGTGAGCGCTTGTATGCTCACATGTTGTGTTTTTGGTCATTGTACCTTTTATTATTAATTCTCAGATATGTGACAATTATCATTCTGTTCATGTCAGGTGGCCTGCAGACAACTAGGCTACAGTAATGGTGAATGCGCTTGTATGCTCACATGTTGTGTTTATGGTCATTGTACCTTTTATTATTAATTCTCAGATATGTGACAATTATCATTCTGTTCATGTCAGGTGGCCTGCAGACAACTAGGCTACAGTAATGGTGAATGCGCTTGTATGCTCACATGTTGTGTTTATGGTCATTGTACCTTTTATTATTAATTCTCAGATATGTGACAATTATCATTCTGTTCATGTCAGGTGGCCTGCAGACAACTAGGCTACAGTAATGGTGAATTTGTCGAAAGAAAAATATGGCTGGATGATCTAGGATGTACAAGCAGTGATCAATGTATAGAAGACTGCCCCCATAATGGTGTCGGTATTCATAATTGTGGTCATTTAGACGATGTCCATATTGGATGTTATGGTGACTTTTATTTAACTAATAAGATGCCTATGGTTTGAGTTGAATCAGAGAATCCATTTCCTGATATTGGCTCTCACGCTGACTATGACATCACTCACAAAATCCAAAAACAGAGTTGCTAGTGCTGCACAAAAGGGTTTTGTCTTGCAATCTCAAAATTCTAAAAGATGAGTTCCAACCTTAACTAGAACTAGATCTTTTAAATATTTCTTTGGCTATCAAATGTGAAAAAGCTTAATGATATTTGCATTTTGTTAAAGCTGGGGTTTCAGCTAATCTTAGTGATTTTCTGTTGTCATGACGTGTGTGTTGATCCCTCATCTACTTGGGATATATATATATATATGGAACTATATACACTCGTGTATATTTATATAATTAGCCGCGGACGGTTAGGGACTATTTGCAGCGCGCGTTGGTATCTATGACGTCATAGTATGACGTCATGGTCAACAACTCCACTGGTATAAAAGGGGGCGGGTTCAAGCTAACCGTCAATTGGCCCGTTTTCACCTGTACAGGTAACACCACGCTGGGTGTTTCCTTGATTTTTAAATTTTAAAGCAGTTTTTTTCCGGATTATTGCTTGAATATCGGCTCAAGCATGGGGAGAAGAACTGCTACAGGTGCGAAGAAGAAAGGTTCGGCGAAAAAATCGGCTAAATCGGCTAAAACAGGCCGAGAATCGGCCAATTTGGGATCTTCGAGCAGTTTAACTTCTCTATGTGGGGGTCTGGAGCCCTTGCAGCCTAACACGCCACAGGCTAGAGAGAAGGAGACTGCTGACCAGACGAGGCTGGATTTGATGGAGGAAGACCTGTTGGATATAAAGAAAATGCTGCGTGACGTTATTGCTAGCCGAGGGGCCCATAAGGACGAGATGAATCCTTCGAGCAGAGCGGACAGCGGGGCGGCAGAAGCATGTGCATCTGTATACAAACAAGATTCGAGAGACTCGAAACCAAGGCGACGGGGGCGTGGTCTACAGCGGGACGTTGACAACGACAGCGTCCATAGCAACCAAGATGGCGGCGAGTGGACCAGAGCAGGACGTAGGGGTCGTCAAACGAGATCGAAATCATCATATACCGCTTGTCATAGGAGTCCCAGCTCGTCAAGAGGGTCGTCAATGTACTCGTCAATTCATCGCCATCACGCCAAGCAAAAAATTGGTGAGTTTGATCACGAACAATTCGTTAAAAAACGTGATAAAGTCGACACCATTGAAAAGCTTGTACTGGTCAATATCAAATTCATTATAGATTATTACAAGGACGGAGACGATGTAGAGGGCATGCTTAGACATCTTCAGATGTTGGTTGAAAAATCAGACACAAAGATTTTCACAGTTAAAGCATTGGTTGCATATGACAAATCCGTTAGGGATAGGGCCAATGTTGATGGTTTAGATGCCTTTGCTATGATTGAAAATTCGGATATCCTCCGTCACTTGTCCTATGACGGGACAGTTCAGGCCCAAAGGGCTTATTCAACCAAACCAAAAAATTCTGGTAAAGCTAGGGTCTCTACGAACTCATGCTATGCATTCAACAGGGCAGAGGGTTGCTCTAGGGACCCATGTAAATATAGGCATGTGTGCAGCTCATGTACTAAAGCAGGCCATAATAAGTTAGATTGTCAAGTTGGCAAGTCTGACTAGGAGTTTACAGGTGGCCAGGTTCCTATATGTGATAGTGTGTCGATGCCAAAATCGTGTATAGTAGGTTTGGTAGATCCTGGTCCGCCCCCACCCGTTGCTCCAGCTCAGGGTGTTGGTGTATGTAATGCTGGAGTAGTAGAACCTGTCCCCCCTAGTGGTTTCAGTGTGGCAAGTTTACAAACGAAATTTGGAAATGATATTAATATTAAAACCGACTCTGTTGGTTCGGATATATCATATAGTAGCCCAGTACAGGGCAAGGTTAAACCACTGTTTACGGTTGCTATTAGTAATTTACCTAGCATCGAAGTGTATGATAGCTGTATAAATGGTGTGTGCAATTGTGTTCACTATGTTCATGGGAAAAAGTCTCAAATTTTACCCTGCAGAGTAGCCCCTTACTTAACCCAGAAGGGTGTCATAAATATAGATAGTAAAGAGGCTTTATTCTTGTTGAAGGGTTTTGTTGAAGGGTTTAAGATAAGTGACCCTGCGTGCAATACATCTTATGATTGCAAAAATTATAAGTCCATTCTTGAAGGCAATTTTTATGATGAATTTTGTAGCATATTGTGAGAGGAGTTAGAGGCTGGTCTCGTGTCTAAAGTTGAAAACAGACCACAGTGTATCCACTCTCTTGGTGGAGTTGAAAAATCAAATGGTAGATTAAGGCCTATAACGGATTGCAGCATGCCTGAAAAAATTTCAATTAATAACTTTATGAACGAGACTAGTTCTACTTTCTCTTACAATAACATTGGTACGGTCACAGCTCAGTTAGATTAAAATGATTTTATGAGCATAGTAGATTTAAAATCTGCCTATAGGACTATTAATGTTTATGGCCCCCACACTGATATGCAAGGATTTAGGTGGGATTTTGGTCAGGGTGAAGGTTTCTATGTGAGCAACAGGTTAACCTTTGGACTCAAGTGTGCCCCTTATATATTCAATAGAATATCTGATTTTATTGTGGAAGTGGCCAAGATCTATGGTGTAAAAAGGTTGGTCAATTATCTAGATGATTTTATCATAATTGCTGATACTTATGGTGAATGTTTACGTCAGAGGAATATCCTCATGGAATGCATGCAGCATATGGGGTTTGTGGTATCGAGGGAAAAATTAACTGAACCTTCACAAACTTGTAAATTTCTTGGTATTAATATAGACTCTGTTAATCTGGAGCTGTCCCTACCAGAGGAAAAGGTGGTTAAAATGAGAAGTATTTTGATAGAAAATGTTAACAAGAAATTTATTTCAAAGAAGAACTTGGAGAGGATCGGAGGTTACATGTCCTTTTGCTCGCAGGTGGTTAAGGGTGGTAGAACGTTCAGCAGGAGAGTCTTTGATTTGTGTTCACGAGCTAAGCCTAGGGGCTATATAAGGATTTCTGAATGTACCAAATGTGATCTTCAGTGGTGGTTGAAAAGATTATTTATATGGTGACTGGACATCTCATGATAGGTTCAACTTGGGTTCAGGCCATTTTTCTCTCCCTCCTATATTGGATAACTTAAAAAAACACCATAGAAATATAAATGTGTATGAGCTATATCCTGTCATGGTGGGTCTGAAACGTTGGATTTCAGGTTGTAAAAATAAGAGAATACATTGTATAACAGATAATATGCAAGTGCTGGCTATGATAAATACCGGTAGGTCAAAAAATAAACTCTGTATGGAGTGGTTAAGGGAGATATTTTGGTTGTGTTTCCTCAACAATGTTGAAATTTATGCCACTTATATTAAATCTGAGGATAATAGTGTAGAGGTACACGTTATTAAACCATAGGAGTTGGGTACCGTCTGACGTGGCGGGTGAGTCGAGTCGTCGGACGTTCCTCAGGTTCCGGATAGGTGGCAGCACCGATCCGGGTCTGTGGGGACATCTGACGACGAACACCTGGGTCCATATATAAAGCCCAGGGCTCAGCCGCTACGTCAGAGGCCCTTCTGGCCTCCACACCATGTAGACCATTGTCCTTTAATATTAGCTGCCTCTCTGATATCATCCGGCAGCCGTGAGTATGCGTTAAGTAATAAAACTAACCGTTGGCATACACTTGGAATACTGTCTTACTCTTTCTTTCCGAACCGTAAGACCCGAACCCCCCAGGTCCGTAAGGCCACAAACCCTTACACTGGTGCCGTGACCAGTTAATTCTGGTGTATAGCCCGGACGTTATAACGTCCGAACGGCTGGTACATGGGTTAGACAACCTCAGGGAAGCTAACCCAGCAGGGCAATCACTTGCCCAAGAGAATGGAAATGGATCATTAATGCTCCAAGCCCATTCGGACTCGCAAGATGCGGAATCAGCATCTAGGAGAGATCCAGGACCCCACTATAATGATAGTGAGGAGAATCTGCCAGACTCTGTATGACGCGAACAGTCTATACAGAGACATAGTAACTTAATAGGCCAACAATCACTTGTTGACGAATTAAGTGATTCGATGTTCGAAGTTGGTGGTAGTACTAACCCAGAACATCCGGCACCAATGCGAAAAAGGGTAACATTCGGAGAACTACCTTATAGATTACCCAGGCCCGAATTACCAATATTAGATTACAGCGCTATAGATGGCGACTTAACCTATGCGGTACCGGAAGGTGAGGAATTCAAACGATCGGATGTCCTGTTGTTGAATGAAACTTATGTAACTTTGAACGAGAATTTAAATACCTTGGTCAAAGCTAAGGATGAAGTATTCCATGAAAAACTTCAGTTAGAAGAAGACCTAACTGGCATGCGAAAGGAATTCGAAGCCAGAAGGAGTGAGTACATGAAGGAACTCGAGAATGAAGAATTAAAACTTCAATCAATGAGAGAATCATTCAACAAAGAATATGATAATAGGCACATTCGTATCCAAACATACATAGATATGAACGACCAATTAAACCTTGATAAGGCAAAATTCGAATCCGAAATTCGCCATTATGAGGATGAGTTGGATCAATTGAAACTTCAGTGTAGTAAACAAGCTGAAGACAATGAAACCATCCGGGTAGGCATTATAGCCTACAACAAACAACTGGAGGAGGATAGACAGAAACTCACAAATGAGCTTCAGGAATTGCAGACTACTGCAATAACTCTAGATAAATATGTAGAAGCAGCCCAGTTAACTATAGGTAATATAGATCCTGCTGTGGTATCTACAATGTTGGGAAAGACATCCAAAGATGCAACCCCAATTAGATACAGCCCATTCGTTGATGATGGGGCTGACAAGAATGTAGTATCCGGAATCTACAAGAAACCGGATAATACCTCAGTAAATGGAACCGCACCTAAACCAGCAACTCCGATGCTGGATACGATAGGTCCGGCACCACCCATACCAGATTTGAGTCACAAAATTAAAGCGACTCACGATGGTGCTACTGGGAATAATAATAATACACCCGTGGCACAACCAAGAGCACCCGGACCAATGAGGCATATGTTGACACCACCTTCATATTTCCCCCAACCCGGCCACAGTACACCAGCAGTACCAAGATTACCGAATCCACCCCCGGGTTCTGGTAATGGTCCTACTGATGGACGTTTTCGGAGACCAAACCCGCCACAAAATAATATTAATGGCGGTACGTATCAACCAAGAACATCTTCCTATGGATATAGAAATAATTATAATCCATCAGGAAGTGGTAATTACCAAAATGGTAACAGCTATAACCAGGGATGGAATCAAAATAATTCTTACCCTAGATATGCGTCTTCTGGAAACACCGGTTACAATGGTGGATGCCCTGGCGGTTCATCAGGAAGCTATAATAATAATGGTCCACCAGGAGTAAACCCTCCAGGCGGCCCAGGAGGATCCGGATCCGGAGGATCAGGATCAGGAGGAGATGGCAGGAAGCCGAATAGGAGAACTTCTATGCCTGCAGGGATGCAAACCATCTTTGATAGAAGCCAGTGTATCCAAAACCTTGGCATTGACTGCTACCGAAAGGGAGCAGACGGCATGGAAGTCATGAACTGGAGCATGCGAGAAGCAGATAGACTACGCGGATGTAATAATCCGGCACGTAGGCAGGCACGGATACCCCCTCCATATGATTCTAATGATCCATGGAAGGACAGGTATCAAGCTTTTGTCGACGAAGTCAATTGTAGTGGCTGGACAAAAGAAGAAGCTCTGCCATATTTGATCTGTTGGTTAAATAAAGGCGGAAAAGTAGCTCTCAACCAATGGAGAGCAGCTTACGGAATATACGGTACCTATGATCAATTGGTCGAATGTGCCGCATACCTTTTTGGATCAATCGTTAGAGAAGATCCGTGGGTAAGCTTCAAGAAGAGAACACAAAAACCTAAAGAATCACACAAAGTCTTTGGTTTGGAGCTACAGGACTTGCTTTCGAAAGCACGTCCAAATTGGGCTCATGATGATGATTGTTATCTACAAGAATTGTTTATACAATTCTACAGTGGATTGCGAGATCCGGATCACAAGCAAGTGGTCTGGGACTCTTGGAAAGATGACACTTCCTTCAGTGACCTGTTCATAGCAATCGATGGACATGACATGAAGAAACGTTTGGTAGGTCTTGGACCTAACCCAGTAAGAGCAGCTCCATTCCAATACGGAGGTACACCTGCTCCGGTATACGATACTTCCCAGTTAGCTCCGGTTGAATCGAATGAAGTTGATGAGGAAGATGAATATGTCTCCGATGAAAACGGAGATTATATTGGTTCAGTCCAGGTAGCTGGAAAGTATTACCGACAAAAGCGGTATAGGAAAGTACATTCGAGAGGGAGAGGAGGATCTGTTGCTGGTAAAACAGCTTCCAGATCAACTCAACCTGGCAGTGTAGCCTCTACGGCGAACCCAACTGTAGGAGCTACTGTTGCTCCGACTAACATGATGGAAACATTAATAGCCGGATTAACAGAAGCTCTAAAGAGACCGAGAGTTAATAAATCTCAGAAGAGATGTTTCAGATGCCAGAAACTGGGGCATTATGCTCCAGAATGCATGGCTGAGAAACCTGTACCTCGTAGACAGGAGAGTGTCTCTGGAGTAAGTACAGAGGAAAACTAAGGAGGGGTCTCCTGACGGGCAAAGAAGGGGATCCCAGTGACAAATTTTGCCATGATATCACCATCCGTGATGATAGTTCGCATGTAGTAACAAGATCGCCTAACACCGAGGTGGTTGTAGACACCCGGATGGTTAGGGAAGCTGATATAACGGGTGCCACGGGAGCACAGGGGAAACCCAATATCAGTAACGAGGCAGGCGGCTATGTGTTAGCCAAGGTCTGTGGTGCCCACCTGCCCCCGGGTCATCCTTGTCTGGAATTCCTGAAAGGATGTGGATCGACTCCTGGTGTGAAAAATGACGTTCCGATTGTCACGGACATGCCCTCTGTTCTAAACGGAAGGCGGTGGTATGTTTGCCTCACTCTTAACGGAAGATCTGCCGAATTCCTTGTGTATCTCCAGGGGGTTCTACGATCTTATACCGGATGAACATGATACTCTCAAATCGGGAGGAAGTGCTCAGACGGCCGACGGCAGTACCTTGCAAACGTATGGTAGAACTTGTGTGAAACTACAGTTAGATGGTATACATGACTATGTCATGAGCGCCACCGTTGCAGATATAGCAGATGAGGGGATACTTGGGTTGGATTTCGCATCCCTGTATGGTGCTGTGTTAGAACCTCAAACAGGAGTGTTGAGTGTGAGATACCCGTATCCCGTAAAGGTTAGATGTGTACTGAGACAAGTGAGCAGTATGGCTAGTGTGGCACACACTGTGCGAATCCCTCCGGGAGTAGCCTGTGATGTGCTTGTAAGAAGTGATCCTGCAATGCGTAACAAACCTGCAGTGATAGAACCGGATGTAGTTACTTTGTCAAGTATCGGATTAAATTCTGTAGACACGATAGTAGTGAATGCATCCTGGTCGGTAGTACCTGTCTCCAATACTGGAAACACGACTATCTACTTGAAAAAGGGACAAGTTTTTGGAAACGTGACCCTTTCGGAAACTGTAACGGATAGTAAGCTAAGCTTACAAAAGGTAACAGGAGATGATGAAATTTCGGAAGACTTACTTAAGTTGTATGAAGAAACTTCATTAGAAGATCCGGAACACCGGAAACAGTTCTATGATTTGCTCTGTCAGTATAATAATGCCTTTGCCAAACCTGGTGAAAAGCTAGGTACGACAAATAAGGTATTACATAAAATAGATACTGGAGATGCTGAACCCTTAAAGATACCGTATAGACGGTTACCTTTAGCGAAAAAAAAAGTAGCTGAAGATGAAATAAACAAGATGTTGGAACAGGATGTAATAGTCCCTTCCAATAGTCCATGGAGTAGTCCTGTGTGTATTGTAACAAAGAAAGACGGTACTATCCGCTTTTGCATAGACTACAGGAAGTTGAATGGAATAACGAAAAAGAATTCGTATCCATTACCGAGAATAGACAAAACCATTGACTCCTTAGGAGGAAACAGCTGGTTTTGTACCCTAGACTTGCAATCAGGTTACTGGCAAGTGGGAATGAACCCTTCAGATATGGAGAAAACTGCATTTTCGAGTCATATTGGATTTTTCCAATATAATGTAATGCCGTTTGGATTGTGCAATGCACCTGCAACATTTGAAGCAATGATGGAAACAATTCTAAGTGATTCATTGTGGAAAAGATGTCTTGTATATCTAGACGATGTCATAGTCTTCGGAAAAACATTCAAAGAGTGTTCTAATAACCTGAAAATGGTACTAGAACGTATTATTTCTAATGGTCTCAAATTGAAACCTAAGAAATGCCACATGTTTAGAAAGTCCATAAATTATTTGGGCCGCATCATCAGTGATGGAGGAATAAAGGCTGATCCGAAAAAAATCGAATCAGTTACGAATTGGAATAGACCTAAAACACCCAAAGAAATGAGGTCCTTTTTAGGATTCTGTTCCTATTACAGGGAATTTATTCCGAATTATTCTAGAGTCAGTTACCCATTACAAGCAATAGCTAACTGGACTCCAGGAAGTACCAAGGAAAAATTTCCTTGGACGCATGAACAGGAAACCGCTTTTCAAAAGCTAAAAGACCTGTTCACAAGTACTCCTGTATTGCAATATCCGAATGAAACGGATCATTTCATACTGGATACTGATGCTAGTAATGATAGCATTGGTGCAGCTCTCTCGCAAGTCCAAAATGGGAGAGAAGTACCGATTGCCTTTGCCAGCAATACACTGAGCAAGACTCAGCGCAATTACTGCACAACCAAAAGAGAGTTGTTAGCAGTAGTCGTATATACCAAGAAGTTCAAAAATTTTCTATGGGGAACAAACTTTACTTTACGTACGGATCACTCCTCTTTAAAGTGGCTACTGAACCTCCGAGATGCTGAAGGAATGTTAGGCCGATGGCTAGCCCATTTATCCGAATATGGGCTTGAACATCAACAGATTCAGCATAGACCCGGAGTTAAGCATTTAAAAGCTGATGCTTTGTCTCGAATACCAATTCGGAAATGTGATAATCCGGATTGTACTGATTGTGGAGCTCATAGGGCAGTGTTAGCAGGGATTCGAAGACCATTCGTACCCCTAGTTGCCAGTATACTGGATTGGTCTATGGATCACATACGACATTTCCAGGAAGCTGACTCGATAACTGCGCAGCTACTGCAATTAGTACCAAAGGGTATACGTCCAGTTAGACTGGAGGTCTCTCTGGAAAATCGAGAAATGAGAAGGTTTCTTGCTCAATGGACCGAGCTTGAAGTCCGGAAAGGCGTGTTATACCGTTGGAAGCCATGTAATAATGGTAAGAGAACCATGCAAGTGGTGATACCACATGCTATGAGACATGACATTATATACTTCTGTCATGGGCATCGGACCAGTGGTCATTTCGGAAGGAAACGCTCGTTAGCACGACTTTCCAAGAAATACTATTGGCCTGGCATGACACGGGACTTGCAAAGATGGGTAATCACCTGTCCGGATTGTTGTAAAAACAAACCCGGACCCGGGATGGGCAAACTTCCCCTATCCCAAGAACTTTTCGGAGTTAGATTCGGGGTAGATATTATTAGTGGATTGAATACAACCGCTAATGATAATACCTGTATGATGGTAGTGTGTGATTATTATACGAAATACACTAAAGTATTTCCACTACCGGACCACAAAGCAATTACTTGTGCCGAAGCCTTTGTAAAAGGTTGGGTACTAAGTTTCGGTGTACCATTAATGTTACACAGTGACCAAGGCAGAGAATTCGAATCAAATCTCTGGCAGGGTATGTGCGAATACTTAGCTATTTGCAAGACTAGAACCAACCCGTATAGGCCACAAAGCGACGGATTGGTAGAAAGGTTCAATAGAACCCTCATCCAAGTTCTAAAGTCACTTGTTAATGAACATATGGATGACTGGGATGAGCAATGTCATTTCGTGACACATGCTTATAACAGTACGGTACATTCAAGTACAAATTGTTCTCCGAACCTTTTAGTATTCGGAGAGGATTTGATAATGCCTGCTGACCTAGTTTTTGGAGTCGTAGGGATGGACCCTGAACTACCTTGCCATGTAGTTTTTGTGGAATGTTTAAGAGACAGATTTAAAAAAGCATATGAGTCTGTCCGAATTGATTTGGAGAAAAGTGCCAAATGGCAGAAAGTAGGATACGATACCGATCTAAAGCATCGGAAATTCTAATCCGGAGACAGAGTTCTCAGATTACATGAACCACTTAGACACATAAAATTAGCGTCTAGTTGGGATGGTCCCTGAACTACCTTGCCATGTAGTTTTTGTGGAATGTTTAAGAGACAGATTTAAAAAAGCATATGAGTCTGTCCGAATTGATTTGGAGAAAAGTGCCAAATGGCAGAAAGTAGGATACGATACCGATCTAAAGCATCGGAAATTCTAATCCGGAGACAGAGTTCTCAGATTACATGAACCACTTAGACACATAAAATTAGCGTCTAGTTGGGATGGTCCCTTTACTATAACACAAGTTATCAGTGATTGTACCGTAATTATCAAATCTGACCTTGGTCGACTTTATAAGTCAAATGTGGCTAGATTAAGGAAATGGTCTGGGAGGGAGACCTCCACAGAAATGTATGGTGAAGGTTCCGAAAAGATCCTGAACCAGAATCGCATAATAGACCAGGTAAAGAACACTACAGTGAAGCGTGGTCGTGGTAGACCGAAAAAGTGTTCCGAATCAGTGACACCCACGCCAACACCGATTAAGCGTGGGGGAGTTAAAAAAGTCTCGGCAGGTGAAGACAAAAAGAGTAGGAAAGGTGTTTCTAAGGCTAAGAAGCACCTAGAGAAAGCTCTTCAGACTGTCAGGTCCGATAAAGAACTATCCGAGAAGGGGAGATACGTTCGCCGCAGCCCCCGAATTGCCCAGAGGACTGCAGTGACCTAACCTGTATACACAACGAGTGTAATGTTTACATTTAGAGGAACGGATGACAACTGAGCCGAAAGGCTTATTTGTCGCCGCCGCATGATGTACAAATGGGTAGTGGACGCATAATCCGGTGGATTTGCTTAAGCTTTCCATAATCTCCACTTAAATCCCCAGACGAGTTATCGGTGTGAGCGATAATTACCTAAAAACAATCAGTTTGTTGATGTACCGCTTGTAGCACGTGCGTTTCCGCATGACGTCACAGTGTCCAGTCTCGGCTGACCTCTCGTGACCCCGCGCGCAACGGGGAAATGACGTCACGAATGCTGGCCTGTCGCCATATTGTTTTTCGGTAACGTTCAAGACGGTCGAGCTTGCTCCCTTCTTGGATTTTACCGGCTAGCAAACTCCTCGCTGCTCCTCCAGAGTCTGTCTCCTGGTAGACAGACTCCGTTTGTGTCGGCCCTGGCGCCGTAAAAGCCGAAAAAAAGGAGTAGTCTACTCCCGTGGGCGATTCCCCAGTCATTGCTGAGGAATCCGTAGCTGCAGCCAAGCTATCCGGTGACCCGGATAAGCTGACTCCGTCCGCAGAAGCTTTTCCGGAAGCTTTGTCGCCTGTTACACAGGAAGAGAGCGAGATGATGGACGTGGAGGAATCTACAGATCGCTCGTTCGAGGAGAAACTGGCTTCATTTTCACTAAATGAGCCGGAGAAGATGTTATCTCCACTCCCACCAGAGGGATCCGGAGCGACTGCGAGTGCCGAACCCGCAGCGACAGAGTCCGAGACCACACAGGTCGACGGCTCGAAGGACCAGTGGAAGCCAGCAGTGGCTGACCCGTTCCCAGTAGACTACGATGGTCGCTACCTGTATGTCCACCCGGAATTGCAGGCACAAGTGACCTACGCGGACGGGACACCAGTCAGGTTGGACCCGAAAGTTCGGATAGCTGTGGAGGGCACTAGGGTTCCCGATCAGCTGACCAGGACGCCTCCCGAGTGGCTTCGAGACTGGCCGTGGTTCCAACGGGGACTTATGGTAGACGCTGACTTTCGTGAGACAGTGTATGAAGCCAACCGAGCCATCGAGCTCGGAGCGTACCCGAAGCCTGACAAGTCCCTGTGGAACGTCAAGGCAACGAACATTAACTGGGTAGGCTGCGTCTCGGATTCCGAGGGGCAGACTTACCCACGCCCTTGTGCTACCCGGCCCCAATACCGGACCACAAAGGAGTTCAAGGAAGCCGCTGCTAACTTCGAACAGTGGGACGACGGTTTTTACATAACCGAGAAAGAGTTAGTGGATGTTCAAAACAACTCACTAATCAGTATGGACCGTAATGCAGCCATTCGGACGGTACTCGTCCGCCGAATGACTGCTGAACAGGAGGCCCAGGAAGAGGCTAAGAGGGCCGCGGAAGTACCCGCACCTCCTATCCCCGACCTGAAG
Source organism: Acholoe squamosa (assembly GCA_949317995.1). Lineage (NCBI taxonomy): Eukaryota > Metazoa > Annelida > Polychaeta > Phyllodocida > Polynoidae > Acholoe > Acholoe squamosa. The sequence continues at coordinate 3,405,484 of OX439041.1, forward strand.
CTTGCCACCAGGAGCTCAGCCAGTGCTACACCAGCCACCGGCAGTACTACCACTCCGGTAGAAGCCTCGACCTCTAGCGCATCCGGAACCCAGGAACCGGAGGAAGACTGGAAGGTCAGCAAGAACAGGAGTTCCGCTGCTCGGAAGCTCAAGAATCTCCCGGATTCTGCTAGAGCCGAGCCGAAACCCAGCACCTCAGCCACGGGTAGTACTGCCATGGAGGTTGAGTCGTCTGACGAGGAGTCGGTGCACGAATCCTCGGTTGAGTATGATGAGAAGGCCACTCCATCAACTCAAACCGAGGCCGAGCGTTGGGCTAACGCCAAATCCGGATTCAAAACCCGGATTCCGACGTGTTTCTCCGACTGTGCCTACGGAGTGAAGAAGGACGGCTCTACCCTCTATGCCTGTCCAGACTCAGTCAATAAAAACGATGACTCAGATGATGAAGATTGGATGCGTCTTTTGGACGAGGACCCCAATCCGAGCAAAGCCTATCAAAAGATGTGGCTTATGCTAAACCACACCGAAGGGTATTACACTTATACCCAGAGGAGGAAGCTGCGTTGGGCTTTAGAGAAGTGGTACGGTGACGACCAAAAGTCCTGTCCCTTCTCTATCTGCCAGGATGCGAGTGATGTCTCGATCCGGACCTGGAGTACTCCAGCCCGGTTTCAACGGCATCTGGTAGAGGCCCACTTCCACCATCACCCGATTTACATTTGTGATCCGAGTTATGGTAAGAAGGGCAAGAAGTGTACTACGAAGGTGCAATACAACCGACATAGTGATCTGGCTAGACACCAGAAGAAATGCCACGCAGAAGGTTTGGACGGGGCACGGAAGCGCATCATGGAGCTTCATCAGGAACTCATGAAGGAGTCCGACAGTCTGAGCGAGGATGCTTGGTCTAAGATCCGACCAGGGGACCAAGTCCTCTGCGAAGTTCCGAAGACCAAGGATTCGAAACTCCGAGCAAAGAAGGTCCTGACTCCTGGAAAGGGTAAACTGGACATGCACGAGTCTCTCTGGCAGAAATGCGAGGAATCCGGAAAGGATGCAAAGAGAGCTCGTGAAAGGAGCAGGAGAGATCAGAACCGTGGCGGCAACGGTAATGGTCAGGGGACCACTAAACCGAAAGTCAGAGCAGAGGACCGTTCCAGGTCCCCTCTGGCTAGGCACCCCGCAGAGCAGGCTCAGGGCACTCCGGTGTTCAAGAAGCCCGAACCTGCCGCATACGCTGGAGCCGTATCTAAGCCTGGGAAAGTGAGTTCTCGAAACTTTCCGTCCTTAAACCAGGGACCTGGACCTGAGAGCCAGACCTTGGTGGTAGGAAAGGATGGTCGCCTTATGCCAAAGAAGACCACCGCATCTGCTGCCACCGGATCTGCATCCGCTCCAGCGGCCCCACCAGTTACCTTTACCCAGGAGCAGTTAAACATGTACCTGCAAATGGGACTGAAACAGAATGTACCACCTGCCTACTGTGTACCAACGGCAGGTGTGTCCGGAAGCCCTAAACCCGGAAGTGGTCCACAGGCCGCCTCGACTCCTCCCAAGGCTGTCACTGCACCTGCGAAACTAAAAGACGCTATTACCATTAAAACCGGTAATGCGGAAGTTTGGTTCGAGAAGTCTCGCCAAGGGGAGGCAGATGTCCAGAAGGCCATCTATACCCACTGGGAGAAGTGTGTTCGCGAAAAAGCGACCGAGTTTCATCAGGGTCTCCTAAATGACACCCTGTTGTGTATGAAACAGGTGGGCGACGCTGAAAAGCAACGTCTCGAGACCCTCATCCGGGACGATGTGAAGGCCCAGGAGGAGGCTGCCGCAGCTGCCCAGGAAAAAGCAGCTATGGATGTGCACGTGTTGGAGAAACGTGTAAAGGAGGAGATTACTCGGAACACCAATCTGAACACTAAGTTCATATGGGTGTTCGGAGTCAACTTGGACGAGTGGGACGGCACTCCCGAGTCGGCTCTAGCTCTTCTTAAGAAGAAGCATGCTAAGAAGTCTGCTTAAGCATGCTAGGGTTATTTCTCCCATAATTTTTTTTTCTCCATCACCAAATGACCAGATATAGTCTTTGCGGAACCCTATAGGTCTACGAATGTTTTATTCACTAGTGTATGAACACCTATAGTATGTGTTCCGGGTTCCTCTTATGACCAGTTTATTGTATAATTCAGGTTGTATAACTCTTATTGCAACCTGAATAGTCTATTCGGATTTGTAACTTCACCCATGAACAATCCGATAGTAGACTTGCTGCTGTGAGACGTATCCGGATGCCAGTCCCAGACTCCTGCTATTACCCGTGCTAACCACTTACTAGGATGGACTTTACGATTTACCTCTACAACTCATCTGTACTCCCAAATGGACTTATATCAAATACTACTATTACTTCCGGATCAACCTACATTGGACTATTATCTACTTATGTCAACTAAGCTTAAGAAGGATTACGTTTTCTACATAGTTGACACATCCGGACTATTATTCTACATTCTACACCATTCGGATATACTATAAACTTTAGCACTACTAGAGGATTGTGGGTAGCTGCCCCAAAATCAACTACCGTGTTCACTCTATATAAGGAAACCATAAACTTTAGCACGTCCATCCCGTGGTTAGCTGACCACACCTACCTACTTGTACCCGGAGGATACAGCAGAAGACTTCAGCAGCATTTATAATTTCTGTATATTGTATATAATGTCATATTTCTATTTTTCTATTATATGTATGTGTATATCCACTAGATACATATTATGATACGGGTACATAGACATTTCTTGATACGGATCTCTAATTATTATTAGTATTCATATTATAAGATCCGTTAAACTTCACCAGAAAACACATATTATTGTCCTGCGAGACAAATTGTATAATAAGTATAATGATCTGGTGCTATAAAGGTTATTAGGTACACGGTGATAATATATTATTATTATATTCATTACCACACCGTGATATATTTATTATCGACAGTTCCGTTACACATAACTGTCATCATCACATGTATACGATTCATATTACTTGTCTTATTAGTTATACCGTAAATATAATATAACATTATGTGGTATAATAATTTAGCAGACAGTTCCGTTTCACATAACTGTCTCTTGTTCAAGTAATTCGTATAATATTTCAACATCCTAATCGTTATTTGTAACTACATTTCACTATCGAATATATATATATGACATTCGGTTCATACTCAACTTGGTGTTAATGTTATACCTATGGTTGTACCTCTATTACTAAAGGTTTAGACATGTAGAAATGTTATCCTAGTAATATTATAACTATAACACCCTCCTAAATGTCTGGGGGAGTGGTGTAGAGGTACACGTTATTAAACCATAGGAGTTGGGTACCGTCTGACGTGGCGGGTGAGTCGAGTCGTCGGACGTTCCTCAGGTTCCGGATAGGTGGCAGCACCGATCCGGGTCTGTGGGGACATCTGACGACGAACACCTGGGTCCATATATAAAGCCCAGGGCTCAGCCGCTACGTCAGAGGCCCTTCTGGCCTCCACACCATGTAGACCATTGTCCTTTAATATTAGCTGCCTCTCTGATATCATCCGGCAGCCGTGAGTATGCGTTAAGTAATAAAACCAACCGTTGGCATACACTTGGAATACTGTCTTACTCTTTCTTTCCGAACCGTAAGACCCGAACCCCCCAGGTCCGTAAGGCCACAAACCCTTACAATATTCTAGCTGACCAATTGTCTAGATTATCATATAAAGGTACTGTGGAGAAATGCATTCACACCCTTCAGGATAAAAATATGTGCTGCTTTACTTCCAGAATGGAAAAGGTTACAAAAAAGAAAAGAGTGTCTTTTGACGAAGGGTGTATCAGAAAATACAAGGAGAACAAGGAAACAACAGCTTAACAGGTATAAGAAATTTTGTAATAAATTTAATTTATCTATTTTTCCTTGTTCTCCCTCACGGGCTGCTACATATGCGGTATATTTATCAGAATTTATGAAACCCTCTTCTGTAAGGAACTATTTATCGTCCATTTGGTACCATCAGAAGCTTAGGGGTGGCTTGGACCATAGCGGTAATTTCATGCTAAAAAAGGTGTTGGATGGTATTGATAGAAATTATTCTATTCCTACTAGGGTTATTCACCCACTGAGTCCAAAAGAGATGTTATGTATAAGGTCGTACTTGGATCTCTCCAGCAGGGCTGACTTGAAATTTTGGTTAGCTATTCTCTTATGTTATAGAGGTGTCCTCAGGATAGGGCATGTTGTGTTGTCTCCGCATACACTAAGGGTAGGTGATGTTAAAGTATGTAAAAGTTATGCTAGTCTTCGCATTAAAACTTCTAAAACGGACCAGCTTGGTACCCATTTTTTTTATATATATTTATGTAGGGACGATACCTCTTTGTTATGTCCTTGTGAAGACTTAGGAAAATTGTGCTCAGGTAGGGGTGTGAGGGAGTTATTATTTAATATTAATGGTGTTCCTCTACAATACCAATATATTAATTCGAGATTGAAATCTTTATCTCTACGTGCTGGTATCAAAGGTTCAGTCTCCACTCACTCCCTCAGGCATGGAGGTGCTACTATGTTAAAGGATGCTGGACTCAGTGTAGACTCCATTAAGAAAAAGGTAAATTGGAAATCTAGTTCTGTCTTTACATATTTACATAATCATAAAAATGAACTTTTGGAATTAGATAGACTTTGCCAATCTCAATTGCATTGTTGATTGGTATGTGTTTGTTCACATGTGTTTGGCGTGTTTAGGTGTTTGGCATGTATGGTGCTGATAGCCCCAAGGTCAGTAACCCACCAAACTCATGTGTCTGTGATATGATCATTTATTATACTACTGTATCATATATTATTATTACTGTATATATCAACATTATTATTATCGTTATTACCGGTATTAATTATTCCCTGGTAGCGAGATAACTTATATATATATATATATATATATATATATATATATATATATATATAAATATATATATATATATATATATATATATATGAATATTGCATGATTATTACAGTAAAAAAAAAGAAAGAAAAATAACTACATGTATGTGCATGGAAATATATATACATATATTCATAAAAATAATAAGGATATATATATGTAAAAGAGTGAAGACCAAGTAAAAAATAACATAGTTGGGAAAGTATATCGCATCCTAATTCAAAAGGGAGGCGACAAGTTAGGTCGAGGAACCCAGGTATTGGAAAAACCGCAGTATATGAGAGTGTGAGTGCATGTATGGAAGTAGTCAAAACTGGAGGACGCTACAATCAGGTCCGAAAGAGGACTTTGATTGTAATTGCAGGGGGCCTTGTGAGTTATAGGGAATTAAAGGCGGTGACAATTTGGTCGCTATTGTTTGAAGATTTACAACAGTAATCCTGCAAATGATACAAAGACACGGGGTTCCTCCATACTAGGTGTCTTGTTATATATCCCAGTAGAATGCATGAGTGTTTGTTATAAAAGTATATTTATAAAGAGAAGAATTTCTGGATGTGATATGTCACTGGGAATAGGTAAAGAATGTCACTATGATCCTTAGACCCGATGAAGCCTAGAGTGGGCACTATGCAAAAGTTTTTTTGGACAAATAACACTCTGCATATTCACTGATACTTTCCTGTCATCTTTTAGGTCAATCATCAAAAAGAAATTGTTCTGGTGAGTCTTGTGAAATACGATCTTACTATTGTTCATGAGATCCATCTGTGCTTTAGGAGCTTAGATAAATTATTAGATGATTATATCTTAGTGAGTAAAGTATTAAAATGATTTAGAGGTTCTGAATATCCTACTCTAGCAAAGTTCCAAGTCAGGATGAAAAAAACTTGTTTGGATTTCCCTTCATAATTAATTAGATTTGCAGGGGATTCAATTTAAAGAAACCCAGATATAGCTAGGGCATACAATGGGATAGTCGACCAAACACTAACTGTCACTGTTCAAATCTCTAATAATCTTTTATTTCTAATGTATCCTTCTAGAGCTGCGCCTGGTCAATATCCAGGGCAATAGTACAGAAGGGAGGCTGGAGATTAGGATCAATGACACGTGGGGCAACATATGTGGAGATTCGTTTGATGACGTTGATGCTTCGGTAAGCTGATGGATACACAACCTAACACTTCATAATTATGTCCAGAGCGTTGCTGATCAGCCTCATTATTATACCTATCATATGGAACTTCTATTACTTAAGTGTAGAAGAGTGTGTGCATGTACCATTGTCATATTGGAGCCATATGCACACTCGTGTGCACACATATTTGGACTAACAAATGCATTGTAGGGAAAACCAAAACTAAATCAGGGCTGATCGCCAATTTTGCCAGCGATTTTAGAGAAAAATTGGCTGAATATTGAGGTTTCCATAGTGGAAATCAATAGTTTATGTTGGCATCGATGTAGAACTAGAACTTTGCAGCATGAGAATCAAACCATATATATATATATATATATATATATATATATACAAGGTCATGGGATGGAAATTCATTTTGAAAAAAAATCGGGAGACATCTAGTGGGCAATTTGCAAAATATAAAATAGAAACAATAGACAATTTATGGGAATTATAATTGACTGAATATAATAATCATGTTTCTGTAGTGGGCCACTCATGGGCATGTGAGTGCTTGTATGCTCACATGTTGTGTTTTTGGTCATTGTACCTTTTATTATTAATTCTCAGATATGTGACAATTATCAATCTGTTTATGTCAGGTGGCCTGCAAACAACTAGGCTACAGAAATGTTGGATTTATCGGAAGAAAAATATGGCTGGATGATCTAGGATGTACAAGCAGTGATCAATGTATAGAAGACTGCCCCCATAACGGTGTCGGTATTAATAATTGTAATCATTTAAAAGATGTCCATATTGGATGTTATGGTGAGTTTTATTTAACTAATAAGATGCCTATGGTTTGAGTTGAATCAGAGAATCCATTTCCTGATATTGGCTCTTTTTATGTGTCTTAAAAGACGTCATATAGCCCTCACCTTTGACAAATGACCTAGATATGGCAAAGGCCGTCTGAGGATTGGCTACTGTGTTTCATTTTTTTACTTTATCTGATAGATCCATCAAATTTTAAGACCTTGTTCAGTAGCATAATCAACTTGATAGAATACAGCCTGAAAATGATTAAAATGTTAAAGATGGGGAGGAAAATCAAGTTAAATTCAAGAAAATTACAATAACCTTGTTTGGCCTATCTGGTAGTGGTATGTACTAGGCCTAATCATATCATTGGCTGCAGTAGAACTACCGGTACCAGCAACGAAGCAACACCATTTTTAATATGGGGTAATAACAACAGTAAGGCTCTTGTTTGTATAAGTTCAATTCTGTAAAAAAGACAAATATAACTCCTTTTCAAAAATAACTATAGTATATCATTAAGGTGGGGAATCAATGGGGTTCTTTTACTAGTGGTGAAAAGGATCGAGTAGGGTTTATGTTCGGTGTGTACCAGAAATATTGGTTCAAGGCATAGAAAAACTTTGAAGAACCCAGAAAACCCTGTAATAATTAACTCTTTAAGGGCTGCTGATGCAGGAATGCATCATGCCCATTAGTCATCATGCTGCATCAATGCAGCCCTGGCAATGCAGCCCTGGCAAATAACGATATTGGGCAAGTAACTTGCCAGGGCTACTAGAAAAATATGGCAAGGAGCATGGCTGGTTCTTCATGGCTGACTCATGATGTCACAATTGCCAAATGACATCATCTGTGACATCACAAGCTGACCATGACATCACTCACAAAATCCAAAAACAGAGTTGGCTAGTGCTTCGCAAAAGGGTTTGATAGAATACAGCCTGAAAATGATTAAAATGTTAAAGATGGGGAGGAAAATCGAGTTAAATTCAAGAAAATTACAATAACCTTGATGCACTAGATGGGCAAGGTGGTCTATGGCTGCTCATATAAATTCAGCCATCTCACAGCCATCCACAGCCGGTCTAGATCTAGTTGGGCAACATCTGTGGCGCCATCTGACGATATGCGGTCGCATCTGTGACGTCATATAGCCCTCACCTTTGACATATGACCTAGATATGGCAAAGGCCGTCTCCTTTTCAGAAATAACTATAATATCATTAAGGTGGGGTTCATTTACCGGTGGTGAAAAGGATCGAGTAGGGTTTACGATCTCCTGGGTGGGTGCATACTTTATGGAAGCCCCCTTACACTTAGGCTGCTGCTACATAACAGGGTGATCAGCTGATAGCGAACATTACCTACAGGTCAATCATTATTCTCAAACACTGTGCCCATTGATTTCTTGACTAGAGCCACACTGCCATAAAACAGTAAGCTAATAGATCATGGATATTGCAGCCCTAGGGCTGTATATACAGCATATACAGCCCGTGGGCTGCAATATCCATGACCTAATAGGTTTATACCACAATTTCCATCATTTTGTATTAATTTCTTACCTGATATCCACAGAATATAGCCACGAGAAGACATTTTGTAAAAGCAAGTGATACGGCCCGTGGCCGCTCTGCGCGAAGCCATTGTTTTTGTTCCTTGCCGAGAGATGAACCGCCGTGTTCACACTCACTTTTTTTATGGAATCCAACCATGACAAGTCTTCAAAATAAAACATACATATCCTTAGATAGTCTAGATGATCCCTCCATACGTATTATGTCCAATATATTCAAAATAAAGGAGAATCCATTGATTTTTCCATCGTAAGCGAGTCGCGGTCCGGCCATTCCCACCCGCCTCCTTGTCCGACGAAAGTGTGTCAGTGGCCCGGATGTAGATATAGGTCAACTGCTCGCCGTACAAGAAAGACGCCAAAAATTTTGGACCCGTTTGAAAAACACAGTGCACCAGCCTTTTATGAGGTTAGAGGGGCAGACTGGCCTTACATGGCTGTAACTATTTATAGCCCTATATGTGCCAAACCATTAGCTGTAGTGTGGAAGTGTACAACCACTATTTGTATCAACAGTGGCTTTCTGTTGTACAGATAGTGGTTGACCACCTAACTGCTATCTGTGTAAAAAGAACACTATCTGTATGAAAGTGTTTGGAAGGTGCACATAGGAAGGCCCATATCCAAATATTCATCTTCACATGTATTTGGGAACAAGGTAGGTTGGAACAGGAAACTTTTGGTCAATTAGCCAAAGATGGGTTGAGTAACCAAGGATTGGCCCATATTTAGTTAGACAAGCCCCTGAAGTTGGATGAACAAGGCCAAATTAACCCAAGATGGGTGAACTGACCAAAGATTGGCCTGAATTAAATCATCTCTATTTGGCCAATGTTTTGTCCAATTTTGGTCTAATTTAACCCAATTTGCCTACCTTTGGCCAATCTGCTTTTATTTGGCCCACCGTGTGCCATCTTTACCCACCTTTTGCCTAATTTTTCCCATATTGACTTATATTGGCCCAATTGGCCAATTCGCCCCATATTTGGTCAATTTGTCTTAACTAAGGGGCCATCCATAAATTATGTCACGCTGAAGCAGTGAGGGGTGGCCAGCCTTGGTGTGAGGGAATTAATTTTCCATGTACCTTCAGCATTGCAAATTTAGCAAAAAACATGATGAGGGAGGCAGGGGGGGCAAAAATGGTCAAATTTTGCGTGACATCATAAATAATTTATGGATGGCCCCTAAGGGAGTGATAAATTTTAACAACAGGGGGGCTGGTGGGATTGCGCACGGATTAGTCAATATTTTTTTACCTTCCTTTGGAGGCGAAAATCGCTTGCGAACGCGCCCTATTACCCTATAGTAACGCACTGGCTTTTTCAATGAAAACAGGAGAATCTAATTAGTCAAGGGGGCCAAAAAATTTCTTACTGTCCATGAGGTGCAGGTATCACATGGGTGTCACATGGGTGAGAGATATAGAAATGCAGGCTTAACCCTGTAAAGGCTGCTGATGCATTATTGCATCATGCCCATTGGTCGTGATGATGCACCAAAGAAGTGCTGGAGAGACTGCTCACCAGCACTCATGCTGACCCTTTGGGAGTTCACGTATCATCCCTATAGAGTAGTCATGATGCTCCAATAAAGTGCTGGCAAGCAGTCTCGCCACCATTTCATGATGACCAATGAGCTTGATGCACTCCTGCAACAGTATGTGTTTTTCCCCATGCATTTCCTATGTGAAAATCCGTCAGACAAGCAGAAAAGGGACTTGACCGATGCAGTGGAGGCAGCCTTATACAAGGTGCATTTGTAGAAAATCTGTTCATGGCAAACAATTAAATGTAACACCTTTTGATTTTTATCACATAAACAGCGGACATTGATGATTGTGCTATGAACCCCTGCCAGAATGGAGGAACATGTACTGATGCTGTGGATGGCTACAGCTGTGGCTGCGTAGAGGGATATACAGGTACCCGCTGTGAAAGTAAGTGCAATTAATATATGTGATGATCTAATTAACTTATTTGACGTAATAAATGCAAAATACCCTTATAATTGCAAACTCTCTATCCTTAGTCACATTTTAGAGTAGAAATGGACAAAAAATTGACCCATGTGTGAATGATTTTGTGAGCCAATGACCTTCGTATTCCATCCCCAAGTTCTATATAATATGCTCATATTCCATGCCCTGCTCATGTGACCTTTTGATAAAGTTGTAGCCTCGAAATGGTGATGTAAACAAAAGCTGAAACGGCGAGTTATGCACAATCGTTTCAATGATTCCTTTTGTATTTCCCCAATGAACCATAAATTGAATGCAGCTGTCGACTCCCACATAATAATTCTGCATTGCATTCACATCAGTGAGGCCTGTCTGCATCCTGCTCCGCCATATGATAGCTTTGTGGAATATAGACAGCCTCACTTTAGTGAATAGTATGTAGATTTACTCCTTGGTCATGGATATTTGCTTATTTATTCAATATTCATTGATAGGCAAAAGTTAAATGACAATTGGTCACAGCCTTGTGATATCGTGAACCCTTACTCTGTGAGACAACCCTTAGTCACATCAATCATTAAGACCCTTTGCACTTATCTCATGTTGTATTGGTCAGAGATATTCCATTGCAATGGCGTGAAACACTCATTTAGATCATTGAATTCATCCTACTGATATTGTAATTTTGAATGTTCTTACTGGCCATGAGATGCAGGTAAGAGTGTTATCACATGGGTGTGAGATATAGAGATGCAGGCTTAACCCTTTAAAGGCTGCTGATGCATTATTGCATCATGCCCATTGGTTGTCATGATGCACCAAAGAAGTGCCGGAGAGGCTGCTCACCAGCACTTCATAGGAGCATCATGCCGACCCTTCGGGAGTTCACGTATCATCCCCATAGAGTAGTCATGAGGCTCTAATAAAGTGCTGGCGAGCAGTCATGCCACCATTTCATGATGACCAATGGGCTTGATGCAATCCTGCAACAGTGGCCTTTACAGGATTAAACCTATGAGGCTCTCATATCCAACTTGAAAAAATGCTAAATGTCCATTTTTAATTTGTAAACAGCGAACATAAATGAATGCGCCAGTAACCCGTGTGAAAATGGCAGATCCTGCGATGACATGGTCAATGGCTACGCGTGTAACTGTGTAGCTGGATATACAGATGAGCATTGTGAAAGAAAGTACTAGGATTAATGCAAATATTTCAGTTAATTGAAAGCTAACATGGTAAAACTTCACTTGAAAGGAATTGACCTACTGTTATCCAAAGAGGCTCTTAGTCTTTGGGGTATTTCACAAGCCAAAGATAATAATCGTCATAAAATATCCATTCTAAAATCAAATTATGACTGTTTTAAAGTTGCAACCACTCCTATCTTGGCATGGTCATACAGAGAAACACATTAGAACATACTGATGACTTTTATAGAAAAACCTGCCATTGCAAGCTTACAACCAATCTTAAAACTGCTATCCCATCTAGTTATGACCGGTTGTAAATATTGCCAACTTGTGAAACACCACACTGGTGAGATATCCTACAGTCACACTGATTTGACTGGAAATTGTTATTTTTCTCAAAGAGATGTGTTCAAATTTCCATTTGTTTGGCACAGAAAATGTGAGTTGTCTATTTGGGATGCCACATGTGTGAAGTATGAGGTAGGGTTATAACATGGGGGTATGCAATAAAGCCTCTCTTATGTCATGCATGCATGGAGCAATAATTCATCAATTGGGAAGTAATATAAGTAGCAGGTATGAGTAATATGTTAATATGCAGTCAGTAAATGCTACAATCGATCAAATGACCAATACACTAGCAATGCTACAATTTCTTTATGATTGGTCGTACATAGGCCTTGTGAAATAGCTCACTGATGTCTTGGGTATGTGTTTTTCCCCATGCATTTCCTATGTGAAAATCCGTCAGACAAGCAGAAAAGGGACTTGACCGATGCAGTGGAGGCAGCCTTATACAAGGTGCATTTGTAGTAAATATGTTCAAGGCAAACAATTAAATGTAACACCTTTTGATTTTTATCACATAAACAGCGGACATTGATGATTGTGCTATGAACCCCTGCCAGAATGGAGGAACATGTACTGATGCTGTGGATGGCTACAGCTGTGGCTGCGTAGAGGGATATACAGGTACCTGCTGTGAAAGTAAGTGCAATTAATATATGTGATGATCTAATTAACTTATTTGACGCAAAAAATGCAAAATACCCTTATAATTGCAAACTCTCTATCCTTAGTCACATTTTAGAGTAGAAATGGACAACAAATTGACTCATGTGTGAATGATTTTGTGAGCCAATGACCTTCGTATTCCATCCCCACGTTCGATATAATATGCTTATATTCCATGCCCTGCTCATGTGACCTTTTGATAAAGTTGTAGCCTCGAAATTGTGATGTAAACAAAAGTTGAAACGGCGAGTTATGCACAATTGTTTCAGTGATTCCTTTTTTATTTCCCCAATGAACCATGAAATGAATGCCGCTGTTGACTCCCACGGAATAATTCTGCATTGCATTCACATCAGTGAGGCCTGTCTGCATCCTGCTCTGCCATATGATAGCTTTGTGGAATATAGACAACCTCACTTCAGTGAATAGTATGTAGATTTATTCCTTGGTCATGGATATTTGCTTATTTATTCCATATTCATTGATAGGCAAAAGGAAAATGACAATTGGTAATAGCCTTGTGATATCGTGAACCCTTACTCTGTGAGACAACCCTTAGTCACATCAATCATTAAGACCCTTTGCACTTATCTCATGTTGTATTGGTCAGAGATATTCCATTGCAATGGCGTGAAACACTCATTTAGATCATTGATTCATCCTACTGATATTGTAATTTTGAATGTTCTTACTAGCCATGAGGTGCAGGTAAGAGTGTTATCACATGGGTGTGAGATATAGAGATGCAGGCTTAACCCTTTAAAGGCTGCTGATGCATTATTGCATCATGCCCATTGGTCATCATGATGCACTAAAGAAGTGCTGGAGAGGCTGCTCACCAGCACTTCATAGGAGCATCATTCCGACCCTTCGGGAGTTCACGTATCATCCCCATAGAGTAGTCATGATGCTCTAATAAAGTGCTGGCGAGCAGTCATGCCACCATTTCATAATGACCAATGGGCTTGATGCAATCCTGCAACAGTGGCCTTTACAGGATTAAACCTATGAGGCTCTCATATCCAACTTGAAATAAATGCTTAATGTCCATGTGTGTGTGTAGACGACTTCTCCTGTAACTGTAACCTAGGATCCGCTGGGGATATGTGTCAGAGTGAGTACAGTTAGACAGTTTAACCGCTTAATCCTTCAAGGGCCGCTAATGCACCAATACAAAGAGGTAATACCTGGACATTTTGGATTTTTGGGGAACTTTGGTGAATAAATCTGAAACAGGACAAGCAGTCTTTTTGCAAATGCTACACTTATGTTAATTAAAATTTGTAAATCAATATAGAAATATAAAACTATGTGGTTTCAATGCTATATTTTGCACAAGATGAGTGTGTATGCAGGTATGCAAAGGGGTTTGGAAACCCTAATGCATAAGCCACAGTCATAGCGGTGTAGAGGGTGGTTTGTGGTCTCTGATTGGCTCAGGGGCTCCCATCGGCCTCACCACTGTGTGTGCTACACTACCATTAAGACTGTGTCTACATTCTTCTGTGCCTGATAAAATTGAAATTAATAAACTTTTGGAAACAGTTAACCCATGATAACATCCCTCTTTTATTGTAGAATGATACTGTTCCTACGCCATAGAATTATAAAAGGGCAAAGGTATGGTTATTATTTCTTAACACTGCGTACAGTGATGAGACCAATAGAAACCCCTCTAGGGTGTGTCAGAAGGAAATAATGTCTACAACCAGTTGTAGGGAGATATTATTGCAGTTTTAATAGTGATCGTAGGCTTAAAACCGCAGGTGTTTCTGAACGATAATTATTATCTTACCGAGTTTATAACCTAAAATCAGTGCTATAGCTAAAGTTGTTATGAAACAGACAGTGGTTATAAGTCCCGACTTATGACTGGACCAGTTGTAGACTGTAACTCCCACTATAACTCTGGTTGTAAGTTATAATTTCAATTGCAGACGGCAGGAAACCAGTGTATAATGTTGAGAACCCCCCTCTTACTTCATAGCTTAGAGGGAAATCCATCTGAGTCATGTGAGGCAGATATATTGGACCACTCATACCCGGCACGATGGGATCAGAAACCTGTTTCACAATCATTATTTAAGATCAATCTTTCCACTGTATGAGTAACCACTTAAGATCAGTCATTTGGGAATTACTACAAGTGTTTCAGAACAAGCTGTTACTCCTATTGGAACATAAGGCTGGTCCTTTAGAAACAGCTGTCAATTAGACATAGGGGCAGTAATCAAAATCAGTTGTAATGTCACTTACAGGCCAATTATCCAGCTAGTAAGATCAATCACATAGGTGCAGAATATGGCTTAACTTAATAATTCCATGATAGAAAATGGTATTAAAAGGGGGAATTTCCATTTGATATATACCTGACTTCATGCATTAGAAAATGTTGTGGGATATCATTTGTTGATAGGATTTTTCACAACCTTCCCCTTAAATCAGCTACTTTATGTTGGTCATAAGTCACTCTTACGTTGACCCTTTACTGGAAAGTTACACTCCGCATTTACTTTTGAAACACTTCCCCTAAGTCTAAGAAGCCTAAGTTCAATCTTAGGATGACCATAGGACTGATCTTGCTCATACACCAGTCTTTCTTGTTTCAGGCCGCTGTTGGGCACTATAGCACAGTGGGCTAAAAATATAGAGTGATATGTAGTTGTAAGTTTAGCTGTAGCTGTAAGTTTACCTACAACTGCACTACACTGCAAAAATGGTGTTCAGGTATAAACATGTTTAAAATCTAAACAGGTGTTTAGCCAACAATGTGTTTAGGATTTGAATATTTAAATTCTATACACCTAAACGGTTACATTAAACATGTTGCAGACTGTAAACAGACAGAAAACTATTTATTTAGCTTTTAAACACTAATATTTATTGGTGTTTAGACATAAAATATACACCAGGTGTCAGCTCTAATCTATAGTTGACCTTCTGCATGCCGTCATTTGTTATTGCTTGGTACAATATATTGCAGCATATTCCCAAATCACAGTTTTACCTAATAAGGTATGTACATTACATTAACAATAAGAGGCTATGCAATTACACCCTAGGGCATTGCTACTAGTGCACCAGAGGAAGCAACTAGTGCTTGGACACCCATTTTGTAAATTAAAAAAATATATAAGGCAAAATCCTTTCTGTGTGTCTGTTGTATTTGACAATGGGCCCTGGCACTGATGTGATATGGTTTCAATACAGTATAGATGACTGATGAATACTTTGACAATATAGCATTGATCCCCTTCAGAAAGTAGGCATGCATGATGCATAGGGTCCTCAACCTAAATTCATTCATAAGCTAATCCCCAAATACAATATCATAGTATGCATAGAGAAGCGAATCAAATATCTAAGTAAAATTCTTCAAATCAGAAAAAAAACTAATATAAACCAAAACAGTTTATAGCATAAACACATTAATATCTAAACATGTCGTTTCTCTAAACAATTTTCATGTATTTAGGATGATATTGTGTTCAGAAAAACGGGACAAAATTATGTTTAGAATTATGTTTTGTATCTAAACACCATTTTTGCAGTGTAGATCACCTACAGTAGTAAAGTATGTATCAGAATGGGACTATAGATAAGTACTCTTTATTACTCACTCGACCTGCAGCCAATCAGAGGCCTCCATTTGGTCACATGACCTGTGACATCACAAGGGGGCGTGGCCTATTATCCAAATGAGGTGACCTAGACCTCATTTGTAAAATAGACCGGTTTTTCTTGAGAGGACAAGTTGAAATTGATACTCCTATTGGTTTCTCTTTAGAAAATAGTCTTTTAATGAATTGAGGTCTTTATGATCATTTTGTTTTAACAATGGCGCTTTAAAGAAAAATTCACTGAAGTATAAAACCAATTTATCAGTTGTATGTAAGTAGACATATAATCTATTTAGGAGATTGTTGACCCTACCTTTGCTCAGTACCACCACTGCACATGCCAGATATGGGGACGGTTTAATATTAGTTTTGGTAAAAAAGGTTGAAGCAGGTGTCGTGCTTGCAGCTCAGCTCACAGACATGTAGGGGTAAAGTCGCCTGGTGACTGACTACCCTTAGCATACCAGCTGCCGTGTCGGTCAGTCGCCAGCCCACTTTGTTTTTGAGTGGTTCTGAGTGTTGCTGATTTACACTATGGCCTGCCTCCATTTATAACATATTCCGGCGTCAGCTTATATAGCCACCCTCATTCACTAATTTACAGAAAAAGGTGTTTAAATAATACATGTACGTTAAATTTGTGTAGTCATCGTAACGCCACCTATCACCCTGTGGCGGAATTACATATTTTTTTTTCTAAATAAAACTATGTGTCCATGTGTGACTGTCCTCACAAACTGTATACATATGTATACAAGTATCACACCTGTTTTGACTCATCAGTGTCTAGAGCTTTAATGAATGGGCCTGAATATATCATTGACAATTTTACCTGTCATGGCTGAACCAATTGTCACTAAAGATTAGTACTAGAACTGTTGTTATGATTATGTTATTAAATACGATGCAGCATATTCAATGGCTAGCGATTGCGTTAACTGCTTGAGCAAACTGAGCCAGCCAGGGAATGGAAAATTAGTGAATAAAAGCAGTTTAATCCCATGAACTTTTGTTTTGCATTGTACTCCCCTTGGTAGCATTGGTCGAATCCCACTCTGCTTATAAGCAGCTAAAAATTTTACCAAATAGCAGCTAATTTCAAGCATACCTTGATATGTTTCTCATTGGAAAGTCCCTCCTGGAATTTATAAGCCAGTAAAGTTATTGACATCAAATTGCTTTATTTTCAATAGCTAACATCAATGACTGCGCTATGAACCCTTGTATGAATCAGGGAACATGCACGGATGGTGTGGCTTCATTCACATGTGAGTGTGTGGCAGGATTCGCGGGCCCAACGTGTCAAAGTAAGTGCATTAAAACACCACTTTTGTACCAATCTGCAAATACCTTAATACTGTGTGTGTAAGGCAGACCCTGCATATAAGGCATACCCAGACTTTCTCGACATAAGAGCAAAAAACCTACATAACTTCTGTGCTATCCTAGTAATCCATAGATTTTCGAAATTCAAAGACCCATGACCAGCTTGGAGTTCACCAAATTTCCCAAGAGTAGTAAAAGGGGGTTGGGGGAATATTAGGGACATATTATAGAAAAACCTCCCCTCATTTTTTCTAGTCCTATAAGACACTCTATGGTATAATGTCACTTACAAGACGTGTTGTGCCTTACATGCGGGTTATTGCAGTAGAGTTAAAGAACTAAGGCCTCTTTTAATATTTGCTGCTACCACCAAGATCTGCACTCATGCCTGCCCCATCAGGACTTGCATTCAAGGCCTCTGGGCTCACACCACTCGTTGTTAGCTTGGTTCAGCCAGGCTTGCATGGCCACAACCACATTTTGCAAAAACTACTTAGGGATATTTTGAGCATCTCTGAACCATGAAAAAAGTAAACTGAAACTCTGCTTTGTCAGGAGACAGTTCTCAGTGAGACCAACTCTCATGTACCTTTTTCATTTTAAAGATGGCTCATTCCTTGTCCTAAAATTGCCTGAGATCTGAGATTTTCACAGAGATTCCTGTACATTTGTGTACCACTGTACTGCTGCCTGGGGCTTCTTGTGAAAATTACACTGGTTTAATGCAGTACGATTATGGTTGTCCACTGTTCTGTTTTACAATCATCCCCTGTAAATTCAACAGTTATTTTTTAAGGTGCATATTAATTGAGATTGTTGGTGTCCCTTTACAGCAAACATTGATGACTGTCAAGAACCCGCGTGTAACAGCAAGGGAACTTGTACCGATGGAATCAACGGCTACATGTGTGACTGTCAAGATGGTTATTCAGGAACTGACTGTGAAAGTAAGCTTCTATTTTTTTGACCATTATAATATAACAACATGATACCAATCAGAATGAACTCCATAATTGTCAATGTCAAAGCCTATTTGATTATTTTAAATCATATATGTAATAAAAGAGTTGTCAACCTAGAGTTTCACAGGCAATCTTAGATTTAGATTTTCTTTTTTTTTCTTTTATGCCTTCCAATCAATCTAATTGTTATGGTTTGTAATTGTATTACCTGAGGCAAATGTTTGGTAAATATGGTGTTAGCCTTTTTGAGCAACAGAGGTTTAGCAGATACTCAAGTCAAAAACTCAGATCATGATTCATGCCATATTTTCATTTGTAGCTTTGGTCAGCGAGCATGCGTAGCACTGTCTTAACATGATCAGTACAGCCATGCAGTACTCTAGTATTGGTGACATTTTGTTTATTGACATTTACGGTATTCATTTCAGCTCGAGGTTTGGGTTCCTTTGGACTGAACGTTATCAGCGTTTTGTGTATTTTCGTGGTCATTGTCATATCCATAGCAGTGGTGACGTTTTCATTCCTGGTTATCAAGAGGTTAGTACAAGTCTTCTGCTTAGTGTCTCACTGAAAACAAAAAATAAAAAATGCGAACTAAAGCCTATTTTATAAGGACTCAACCATTTTACCATCTATTATATCTACTCATATGTATTCATTACTCCTTATATTGCTCACGTATTATGATATATCTAGTTCCACCAATCCACAACTGGTGTTGGTGTGCTGAACCATGAGATCAATTATAACCTGTATGTATACAACAGTGGAGTGGCCACCGTTGCCGATACCTTACCAACTGCCTGTTGGCCACCATCTACAATATACCATTGTGACCAACCTTCCACTATAAAGCTGAGTTCTTAGTTGTCACTTGTTTACTATGATCATATCATGACAGGTGGCCTAATACGACATGTGGTGGAGAACTCAGGTTAATAAACAGCAAAGCGAACTGATTGAAGAGATTGATAATAATTTCAAACCATTTATCACTATCAGGGCAGCATATATGCTATGCAAGGTTAATGGGGGGCAGTTGAAGTACCAACCTAGTTTTTTTTTCAAAATTTCCTTATTTTTTATTCCCTGTTTCCTTTGCGCAGCTTCACGAGAGTATATCAATTCAAAGTAGATTGAGTGTACTTCAAGTATTCATACTGATTTCTATTCTTTTTGATGTTACAGGAGAGCTCGAGGAGGGACAACTACTGATGTGTAAGTTTTACAATTTTGTGTCTTCTAATTGACCGTTTTGTCACCTGATCACTCTGAATGTATCTTAGTACAGATTCCTCTCCTAATAAACTCAGAATGTAGCAGGGCATAAGATTTTGTACCAACACCTCTAAGGCCTGCAGATGAAATATACAGTTCAATTTGCTGACTTACTAGGGCCATTTGATACATAGACAAAAGTTCACGAGTAGTGAGTCTGACTGATGGTTATCTCACGAAGCGTGGTTGATTGAGATAACCTCAAGTCGAGAAAGAAGAAATAAAAAAAAACCTCTCTCACTTTTTTCATGTAATCTAAGTCAGAAATTTCAAAACTTATTCAAAAGGACAAAGAATGACAATTATTCACATGTTTTAAGATAATTTTGGCTGCTCATACTGGATGTGAGATATGGGGAAGGGTTATCTCACAAGGAGTATGAGATACGAAGCTCCTATATGTTAAACCTATGGTTATCCATATTCCACTGCTTCCAGCAGGAAATAGTAATAGTAGAAAGGTTTTACCCTTTTCAGATATGTACCTCCACGACAGTTGGCACTTCGTGTCAAAAACCTTCCCTGGCCTTGGAGACGTGGCGTCCATTACGGATCAACCTACCAATGATCACACAACCGCAGTAAACCAACAAAGTGGTGATTGTCGAAGTGATGCCAATATTCTCATGTCAATCTTAGTATACTAATGCTGCAAATATATATTATATGTATATATATATATATATATATATATATATATATATATATATATATATATATATATATATATGGTATGGATAATTTCATTTTGAGGATATCAGGCATGCATTGTCCAGGATATACCTGCACGATTTTTGATTTTAAATGCTTTTTCTGGATATACCAGTTCTTTGAAGTGTTAGAAATACAACACTTACATTTTTATTCATATTAAAACTAAGCAGAAATACATTGCCAAAGGTGGGATTCAATCGCCCTATCTCTAAGTAGTAAGACCTAGGCTTAGGAATACATTACATCTTGATTTATAAATAATGTGTATGATCTATTGCCATCTGTTACAGTTGAGATGGACTATGTTAGATAACAGAGATATATTATATGATGTTATCTAAATATTCTGGATTTGATTAGCTCTAATACAACTCATTTTGGCCCTACTCCTAATATCACCCACATACGTTGTATAAAGGCTATTCGGTTCACTTTGCTTTTCTTTTGTTGGAATAGTTTGGCCTTAAATTCCACATGCCCACCTTTTTGCTAACAGAAATACTATGTTTACTTTGGGTTCTCTCGAAATTGTTTTTGAAGTTGAGCTGTTTTGGTGTGAGAAACTCAAGATGGTACCTGATCTAAAAAAGATAAAGTCCTTTCCTTAATGAAGAATTTCGACCTTGAGGGTAAAAATGTATGTTAGACCTTCTTTTGTTACATAACAATAATTTGATCCTTGTAAAGATGTTTCTATCTTTTCAATTACCATATTCATTGTCCTATCTGTCATTTCCTATTTTTGTTAAAGTGTCTTCTTAATGTGGTACCTTGCTTGAAGCTTCAAATGATGATCACCAAAAATTTGCAAAGCTGTGAGAATTCCTAATGTACATTTTCATTTTAAACAAACAAAATAATAATGCAACACCATCCTTAGTATTTAACATGGGCGTTATTTTTTGCTAAAACCTATTGTGCTAAATTACCGTTTCTTTTTCATGATTCTTTATTATATAGATTTTGATATATAACTCTTATGTGATGCAATAATTTAAGTTATGTATCCACAAATAGCATGGTCCCTATTAGCCAACATAAACCTAGATAACAAATGTGCTTGTAAAGACAAACTAAACCTTTTTTTAGTGATATTTGAAAAAATTGAAGTAACAAATTTTGTTATTTTAGTATCAAATTCATACATATGATATTGTTTCTTTTTTATTGATATATAGCCAGGGATATTAGCGTCTATTTTCATTTTGACATTCCTCATCATAGTATTTTTGGTACAGGTCAACATATATGTGATTTTTACAGAACTCCATTAATGATTTTTTTTTTTGTTTTTAAAAACTTTGAGTTTGATATATCTTAGGAGAATAAATGTCCAATTCTTCCCTACTAATATATAGTATTGAATAGGAGGTAGAATCTTGATCATTTGGAATAGTCAATAAGAGGCAAAATCCATTTGAGTTGCCAACATAATTAAACTAAGAACTCTGTATTAGGTGGGCTACTGCCAAATTTCTTTTTCGGGATGGCAATCCCTGCCGTTGAGTTCCAGTTAAATCCAAAAACTTATAGACATATTGCTGAATTGCCATTCAATGCCATCCAGTGGTTTGATTATCTTGAAGATATTTTAGGAAAGCTCTTCCTTAGTGAAACAATATATAGTTGGTGTAAGCTGGCCCCAGACTATCACTGTTTGGTGCATCTTCGATGGTACACAAAGATTGTGAGAAATGTGAGCATTCTCAGAATCACTAACTGGCAGAAATGGCCCACCAGGGAGTGGGTGAGTTAGGGTCAGTTTAACTCTTTAAAGATCACAGAATACTTTACCGTTTGTGTCCATTCACCCAGAAACATTATTTTCCCCCTACATAACAAAACCAGAATGTGAGACAGTGCGGCATCAAGGACACATTGCATGCTGTATTTTGATTACTCTTCACTGTTATGTGGTACAATAGTTGAAGCTGTGTATCCCCAAATAGCAAGTTCCCCATTAGCCAACAGAAGCCCTAATGGTATGTGTACTTGTATAGATAACCTAAACCTTTTTTCTTTTTTAATAAAATCAAATCTTGATAACGACTTAAGTAACAGGTTTAGTTGTTGTAGTGTTGTATTCATACATTTTGTATTGTATTTTTTTTATATATTGATATGTAACCAGTAATAGTAGCATTTTAATTTCTTTTTGACATTCCTCACAATAGTATTTGTGTACATGTTAATACATTGGTGATAAATGCATAGCTCTAATCAATTAAACCTGAATATTTGCTTTAGAACTCTAAGTTTGATATCTCTGAGTTGTTTTTTCCTACTTATGTCTAGTATTATATAGGAAAATAGTCAATAAATGGTTAAAAATTCTCAAGATGTCAATATAATTAAACTCAAAATTCTCTAACATTGGGCTACTACAAATTCAGGTCTTTTCAGGAGGTCAATCATGGTCAACATAAACAAATGAAATCCATAAATGCTGACCAAAATTAAAAACATATTGATGAATTGCAAGTCAATAAGCTGGCCCCAGCCTATCACTATTTTGTGTGTCTTCACTGGTACACAGAGATTGTGAGGATGCAGAAACCGGAATGTGAATATTCTCAGAATCACTGAGTAGCAGAAATCGCCCACCAGGAAGTGGGTGAGAAAGAGTCAGTATAACCCTTTAAAGACTATTTAATACTTAGACATCAAATATCTTTTTTTTCTAATCAAAATAGATCAATGCTTTGCTCTGCATTGGTACATTTCAATTAACCGGTGTGAGTGCTACAAGCGCGTAGTATCAGCATGATTTGTGAATGAAGTGAGACTGTCACTAGAGTGATTTCTTTTCATGTATCGAAAATAAAATGAAATGGTACAACAAAGCATTATATGGTTTCTAAGGGGGTAGCATGTGTTGGGTAAATACTAGGGTGGAAAGTATGACTGGGATCTAGTAGATTCTCCTAGATCATAATCATTTAATTTCAATTTACAGTTTAGGTGAAATTTATCTCAAAGGATTTCATCAGCCTGTTCAATAGCATTTCACTATCATTTAAATGTGCAATGTTGCTACTAAAGAAAGCACTTCAATGAACAATGTACAAGTCTCTGCGCAATTTGAATGAATTGAGGTGTTTTCAATCAGTGTTATTATGCCGGTAACCTTTTTATGCCATGTCACAGACATCAATTTTAGGCCCACTTTGCATCAACCGATAAAGTAGCCCTATGGGCTGAGAGGTACCCCCTATCGACCAACATTTAATCAAGCTCTCTCACTTATTACTATAGTAAAAAATTGGCCAATGGCAACTGTGCATTTGGTCTTTTGGTTGATAGAGCACACATATCAGGTGATCGAAAATGGTTCTTATCCAGTTTGATATGATAGTGGCAATACCTTTAGGACTGTGATGAATTAATTAATTCTTTTTTTGTTGTGCCACAAAGTTTGGGTTTTCCAGGAAAGATGCAGTGTTGACACTTGTGTTGAAACTGAGTATGACACCTTGGTATTTACTGACACCATGTTAAAGTAAAGCTGTCAAGATCATACCACATCGATTTTAGGATTATACCCCTCTAGCGCCTTTCACTTTACTAATACAGTAATATGTATTTAACGACAGGGACCAAACTTGGCATGGATGTCACTCTATTTTAGCGATCCTCGCTACATTGTGCAGGCAGATGCAGGACTTATAATGAGGTTCGTGCAGTAGATACCCTCCACCGGAATCAAGAGATCTGTAGAAAAAGAAAAGGAGTAAAAATTTGTTTATATGGAAATAAACATATAGTTTCAACTGATCAATGTATGCCACAGGGTATTTATCATGGGATATATAAATAACTTCTTTGCCACTTTTGCAAAAAAAAATAAAAGCAAACCTTACCGCCATCTCTGCGTCTGTTCAACCTTGGAACACATTTTCTTGTGCAATTTGTTTTACTTTCCATCTTCTTCTGGGTTTACAGGAGTATATATAGGTAGTCTGTCAGAGTGTACCTGTTTAAATGAAAATGAAAGCATCAGAAAAAAAAATTAAAAAAGGAACAACGGTCAGTTGAATAAGAAGAAGATTTAAATGGACCTAAGTATATGCCAAAGGGAATTAAAATAGGAGGGAAAAAGGTACTATATACATGGGAAATGGGAGGTAAGGAAATCAGGAACTTTTTATTTCCATCTTACACTCCATCTTCAAGAAGAAAGAAACCAGCAAAGTTCCCATTCTCTCCAAGGTACTTGACTTGGCTCCCATTCATGACGTAAACGGCGTTACATGACCCCGGGTTTCTAGCATTTACATGGAATAGCATTTACAAAGATAGTTAACTCACCATGTTAATTATGTTATTGTTTAGTTTATGTGATTGCTTTGTAAAAGGCTGATTTTCATGAAGGGAAAGTAGACTGAGAGACACACAGAGAAGTGACAGTGTACTCACTCTGATCCTATGAGGGACAGCATGGACTCCTCTCAACACACAGCGTTTAGGGGTAGATAGGCCACATAGTTTTTCATGAGATCCTGGTGACTGCCTTAGTCAGTCTGTATCTTTACAAGATCTTTTTCTCAGTGAAGTAGGACAGGGGATCTTTCCTCACATAAAATTCTCTTTCTGTAGACAATATGTAGTAGCAACCCATGTTGATGTATGGACTTGAATCTGACGCCGTAGGTGAGGGTCAAGGGTCAAGGTTACTAGTTAGACTTCAATGGAGGCTGGTCATGTCAAACGCGGAGGGGTAAAATCAAATGAGGACACTAAAAAAACTTAAAATATAGGAAAAAAAGGGTACCCTACCCCACCCTATTAAAAGGGGAGTTAAATAGACTTTGTTAGGGTCCGCGTTATGAGCTGAAACGGTGCAAAGTCTGTGTTTCCAGGCGGACGTCCGTGTTTGAACACAAAGGTCAGCGCTCTTGGATAAAAATTAATATTAAACGCGGTGAAACGCTTTTATGGAACATGGACTCCGTATATTAAATACGGAAATCCACGTTTATTATATTAAACGCGATGAATGGGCCTCCAGGGTGGGTATTGTTTATTTCATTGTTTGGTCATCAATACAGAGCACCTTAATAAAGGCTTATATTTTCAGTGTAAGACTGATGTAGTAACGGCCGAGTCATTTATTGCCAGGTGGGGGGTGGGGCTCATTAGGTATAGAGGAGAGTCATTTTGAATAAGAATGCCTTGGTGGGGGGGGGGAACCTTCTAAATCTTCACACTGGTTTGCAAAATCAGTTGTTAGTGGAGGGGGGGTCATGATGATATTTGTCATAGTGTCGAGGAGTCGGGAAATAAAATCTGCCGATCTTTTAAAATCCATGAAGTCCACCCCCACTAGCAATAAATGACTTAACCCTAATGTATCATGGCCACCAATTGGTCATTAATTCAGCCCACTACAAGGATTGAGTTAAAAGATCATGAGTTATTGGTTCCCTTTGAAAATTCCTAATTTACAACATGCTGCGTAGTATGGTGGCCAATGAGGGCCAACAAAAAAAAATTCAAACGAAAAAAAAAGAGAATTGATGAAAAAAAAAAGATTTTATGTCCCAAAAAATATTTGTCAAATAGAATTTTTTTTTGTGCTGTCACTGTCAACACCCCAAAAAAATAATCATGCTGTCACCGTCAACTAAGAAAAAAATTAAGAAGTATATATAATGTATCGGAACGGGACTATAGCTAACTACAGGATATTACTCACTCGGGATGCAGCTAATGAGAGGCCTCAATTTGGTCACGTGACCCTTTGCCATGGCAACGTAACATGGTAACATGACCTAATTAGGGGATTAGTGCGGTCACATGACCCCTTGTTTGTAAACAACAACATGTGGTGTAGTCACATGACCCCTCGTTTGTAAACAATGGGGCAGGGCTAATTATGCAAATGAGATATAAAATTTTTTGTATATTTTTTTTTACTACTGAATTCTTTGCCATGATGATGATGAGTTGACTAGTTTTAAATAAGATATGTATGAAATAAAACACAACAAAATAAGTCATTTTCATTTTATTTTATATTCATAAGACCATCTTTTTATCATTTTTAATCATTTTTTTCTTTTGTCTGAACAGTCCACAAAGTCTCACTTTGTCACTGTCACATTCATTGACTCTCTCCGTCATACATTGCACTAATTTGGATAAATCCAACACTATTTCGGCAAGATATAGGACCATTGTCTGCATGAATTGTAGACGCTTGCAGCACCCCGTTTCCTCATCATTGCGAGCCTCTGACTCACTGACCGGTCACTCAGTTTTGGGTTTTTGCTCATTTGCATTGGGGTTTCTTGTTTGACATGCTTCAATCAGGAAATGTACGCAATGAGGTCCATAGGTGTCAGCAGTAGTGTCTTGGAGTTGAACATGGTTTCTTTGCCACTTGAACGGAGCAGAACGCTTCAGGAAAGATAAGAACTCTGCGCTCAGCGGAGGTAAACCGAATGAATCAAAGTAGTACACCTCTCCTGTCCTCGACACGTAAAACCCCCCTGTTTCCCTGTGTAGTGCTAGGTACTCCCTCACCGCTTCCCTTTTGGCAATGTCGGGGATATAGGTGTCGTTCGACAACTTCTGGTCACTTGAAGCAAGTTGATGTTGCAATTTTTCAGTTTCGAATGGGTTCTTTGCGTAATTTTCGTTGAAGGCGTCGTGGTCCAGGAAACAAATCATCATGGACTTTGGTAGTTGACCTGTGTTGACCTAGGTTTCTAGATACAGCTATACCTGGAGATAAATGCAAGCAAATTACTAAATCAAGCTTCCCGCGCAATAGATGGTATAATGAAGACTGCAAAACAGCTAGAAAAATGGTACATGAGTATAGTAAAATGCATGACATTGAATCTCGAGTCCACACGGAAAGATACTCTGAACTCAAGAAAAAATACAAGCGAATAATTCAAAAATCTTAAAGAACAGCTAAAGAGCTTGAGGACATGATTGAAAAAGAAAACAGTCAAAGATTTTGGAAATCCTGGCAAAAATCAAATCAAAACAGTGTGACATCCCAATTGATACCTTTGTTGCATATTCTAAGAAACAGCAAACTCTTCTATACACTGAATATTTTGACTATGATAATATGAATACTGTTGAAGAATATGTTAACCAGTTCGAATTTGGATATATGCCAAATTGTATTCATAAATCAATTGAATCTCTCCTTCACTCCCCAATTACTATGAATGAACTTGAATTTGCCCTCAAAGCCTTAAAAACTAAAAAGGCAACCAGAACTGATGGCTTACCATCTGAGTTTCTTAAAGAAGGAGGGAAAACTTTCATAGAGGTGTTATATATGGATCAACACAGATCAACACAGTAAAAGGTGCGCCTGCGAGGGGGTGCGCAGGCGTACCTTTTACTGTGTTGATCTGTGTTGATCCATATATAACACCTCTGTGAAAGTTTTGTATTCAGCTGTGTGTGGGAGACAGGGACATTCCCCATGAAATGGGTAAAAGGCATTATTAGTGCTCTACACAAGAAAGGTGACACAGGCAATCCTGATAATTATAGGAAAATTACTATTATGAACAGCACCTGTAAATTGTTTGAAATCGTCATCAATAATAGACTTAAGTTCAATAATGCTATGCTAAACCAGAATGATCCACTGCAAAATCGATTTGTTGAAGACAGGCAGACATCTGATAATGTATTTATACTCTACACAGCTGTCAAGACAGTGCAAGCTGAGTGTAAGCCCTTATATTGTTGCTATATCAATTTCACTAAAGCTTTCGACTATATAAATAGAAGAGCTCTTTTCTACAAGCTGATGTGTAACAAGGTCAAAGGGAAGTCATTACAAATCCTTATTAATCTGTATGAGACATCCCATTCTAAAGTGCGAGTAAACTCTATCTTATGTGAGGACATAGATCGTACATATGGTGTACTACAAGGAGGAGTTCTGATCCCGAAGTTGTTTCACACCTTCTTAGCAGATAGTAATGAATACCTGCTGAGAATGGAGTAAACATAAATGGTTGAGCCTTTGCATATCTTTTGTATGCAGACGAGTTGGTATTACTTGCTACCTCATCAGAGGAGCTTCAAAAACAAATTGACAGGTTATTTCAGTATTGCAAAACATGGCATTTAATAGTCAACATGGTCAAGTCAAATATGATGATATTCAATGGAAAAGATAAAGATAGAAGAGGGACCTTCAAATATGATGATGGAATATTGGTATCGAACAGCGGTCATACCCTGTCGGGGTATTGGTACCTAGGGGGCCTCCCACCTGTGTGACCCAGTGCCCTACCTGTCACTCTCCTTTCACCTGCACTCCACTCACCTGCACAGGCAGGCCCAGACAGTTCAGTTCAGTCACTCCACTCACCTGCACAGGCAGGCCCAGACATTCCAGTTCAGTTAAGCTCTGTTTTCTTGGCTATTTTCACTATTTGCTGGGCCATAATGGCTGTAAAATGTGACGCGTGTGGGCAAGACTACCATGGGAACTCGAGGGCCTGTCCAAATTGTATGTGCCCGAACCCTAGATGGAAGTCGGTAAGTCATGACACACCAAAAGACACATCATCATTCAACCATGATGAGGACGTGACAGGGGACAGGAGCGACGGATTGACCGGTACAAACACCACAGATCCCCGACAACAAGGCACAGCGCCCGGGCAGCATAGCTCAGCCCCGGGAGATGACACAGCAGACCCAAAATGAAGATTTATTAGCAGAAATCTGGGCAGAAGAATCACGCAGGGTGGAAATCAAAAAGCTGTCCAAAAGACAGGAGCTACAATTAGAATTGGAATCGATTCGGGCTGAAAATAAAAGGACAATCAGGGATCTCAATGACAGCGTTCGGGCATGGCAAGGTGCTATGTCAATTTATGGCAATGGGGTGAAAGGTCTGCAAGGGACAGTTCGCCCCAATGCCACTCCTATGGATATGGCACAAACCGTATACCTGATGGTCTTAATGACAGAGACAACTCACCTTATGATTGCCAAACGGTCCAATTGGGCAAGGGCCAGCCAGCGCGCACGAACATTTTGGACACTTCTTACTCTGCTTACTTGAGGTGGGTTCAACAGCAACAACAGTCATACAGGGCCCAGGGTGGACTGTTACCTGACCTCCTCCCTGTAGAAACCCATTTACCATCCCAACAGCAGCAGTCAGTCCAGCCCCCTGTAGGGGGGGGGCAGATCCCTTGCATCATGTTATCACAGCTCAGCAGCAGCAACTTCAGGCTATGCAGCAACAGCTGCAACAATTACAGCTTCAGTATCAGACCTGTCCTGCACGCAATATCGTTGCTACCAACCAGCATCACTGGGGCAATCCGGCCCCTCTGTTTTCTGCGGAAGTGAAATCTCCATACCTACAAACCCTTCAATCAGGCTTGACATCAGCAGGCCTGACAGCATCATCACTAGGTCTTATCGATGGAAACCTGAACAGTTTATTCTCAAATCAGGGGGGTGTTTCAGGTATTGATGACCCATTTCTCAAAAATATGAGTTTGTTTTCGGAGGCTAGTAAAAGCAAACGCTCTATAAACTGGCTGCGTCCAGATTTTCATATTGAATCAGATAAAAAGTATGAAGACATGTCTGTTACGGAATTATTGTATGGCATGCAGGGGGTCTACGAGGTCCTTATCCAAAAGAATTTGCCTGAACTCCCAGCATCAGCTTATCTCGAACACATGAGATTTGTGAAACTGAAGGCGCAGGGAGGCTCTTTCTCAGCCAACAGTTGGCCAAATATGATTACAAGGTAGTTACCAGGGTCCTCGAACAAAATATCCCATTTTTGTCGCGGGGGACGAAACATCCGTCCAAGCCTGTCTCAGTGCAGAACATATGTCCTGTATTTATGACCCAAAACCATTTCCTACAGCAAATCAGGGTAGCCGTAGACGCAACTGTGGTAGGGGGGTCCGGTACGAAGATAAGAAATGGGAATATACGGATGTATGTATTAATTGGAATTTCACTGCCTGTTCTAATGACGAATGCTTCTGCAAACACATTTGCAAAAACTGCAGGGGTTCCCACAAGGGAAAAAATTGTACTCTACACCGCAACTACCAGTCACCCAATCAGGGTGGTAACCATAGTCAGGCATGACAAATTAAGACTGTCCCGGAGTTCAGCTGTAATTGCACTTATGATATGAAACTTAGTGATCTTTTTCCGTTAACCTTTGATGACATTTTGTTGTGATGATTTAAATGAATTTCTTCATATGTACACAGACTATGCTCCTTTATGGGACATTAATTCATCTCATTTTCTATGTGGGGTCAGATCTCAAATGAACTTAGCAGGCTGGAGGAACATGCTTTCAGGGGGCCATAGTCAAGTATACGGCAAAGGCAATTGGGACCCTAACGCCCACTTCCTCCTAGATGGTATCTGCCACAGGTTTAAACTGACGGACCCAGGTGTGCATATAGAAGGTTACTGGTGCAAAAACTATGACTCAGCCATGGTTACAGCCTACCAGGATATCAGTGACATCTTCTCTGAGGAGTTAGCCTCGGGTAAGCTAACGGAAGTGAGTGTCAAGCCTCAATGCATTCACACTTTGGGCGCAGTTAAAAAACCCTCAGGAGGCACCAGGCCAATAACCGACGCTAGCCGTCCCGACTCATGCTCAATTAACTACCACATGAGTCGAACCTTCAGGTCATTTAGTTACAAATCGGTAGATACTGTATCGGACCATCTAAAACCCGGCTCGTATATGGCAGTGACTGACGTTACGGTCCGGGAGTGCAACAGAGCTAGGCAGGGCCTGTCTTGAGAGTCTAGATTTATTCAGGACAACTTCTTGTCTTTCGGTACCCGTGTTGCAGTGTACGTGTTCAACAGTATTACAGACTCGGTAGCGCGGTACCTCATGGCACACGGTATTTTCTGTGTCAATTACTTAGATGACATGTTGGTTATGGCGGATAGCTTTGAAGCCTGTCGAGAAGCACAGCTCTTCCTCCACAAAACATTGCGCTCCTTAGGTTTCTACATTTCCTACAATAAAGTGCGCTCCCCCAGTCAATTTCAGACTTATCTGGATGTGGAAATTGATTCAGTAAATATGCAACTGAGACTACCCGCATACAAATTGCGCAAACTTCATATGGAGTTGGCTTTTTTCAGTGGTCGTCGCAGGACGACGAAAAATCACTTTCAAAAATTATGCGGAGTTCTGGCACATTGCGCAACTTTGGTTCGGGTTGGTCGCACTTTCTCTCATCGTGTTATCGCAATGTTAAGTTGTTTCACCCCCAGGAAAAGGTACATCACATTGTCCAAGTCCTTTCACCTAGATCGAGCCTGGTGGGGGGACTTCGCTGCTTGGTTCAACGGCACAGCGAAAATAATCCAGCCTCTGGTTAATACTTCTATGGTGTGCACGGATGCATCTGGTACTGAATTCAGTGCTTACTCCAGTGTGGATTGGTTGTGCGGTAGGTGGCAGGAGGACTTCGAGATGAAGGGAGACCGCCACAACCACTGTGTCCCCAAACCAGTCCATGATGTACCGTGTAATATTAATGTTAGAGAACTGTACCCTATTCTGGAGGCCCTCACTAGATGGGGCCACATGTGGGTGGACCACCAGGTAGAATGCGTCACGGACAATACGCAAGTGGTGGCGGCTATAAACACTGGTAGGAGCAGAAATTCAGCTTCAATGCATCTCCTCCGCTCAATATTTTGGTTGACAGTGATGTTCAACTGCCATCTGGTGGGAGTGTATCTACCGGGCAAGGACAACCTGGTAGCAGATACTCTCTCCAGAGCTACCCTAATCAACAAGTTACCGGTCTTTTTGTGTTGCAGAGGCCCGTCAGCAAATCCGGGAACTGGACTACTTCGCAGCGGAGCTTCGCAGTCAGGCGTGGGCGCCGAGTACCTGGAAGACTAAAGCATCTCAGTAGCGCAAATATATCAAGTTCTGTGCATCAATTCGATGCCCCGCAGTACCCACAGACACAACCCTTATGTGTTGCTACGCAGTCAGTTTGGTTCCAGATCTGAAATATAGATCAATCCAGAACTATATCAGTGCAGTGATATCTCTGAACAATTATTCCGGTTATGAGATTAAAAATGTTACATCAGAGTTTGAGTTGATCGTCACCCCAGCGGGTATACGCCGTAGGCTTGGTGACCCAGAACCGACTCGCCCGTCTTTCACTCTTCAGGACTTATTATTGTTATCAGACTGTGTTAACTAGGATCGGGTGGAGGAGAGGGTCCTATGGACTTGTATAGCTGTCTCGTTTTTGGGCCCTGCTATGGAAATCAAACATCGTCCCTGATTCGGCATCAAACCCAGTGGGTCATTATCTTCGATGCGGAGTGATAGGTCTCACACAGTGGGGCATAGAACTGAGTATCTCCTCGTCTGAGACAGTGCAATATGGTCAGACAATCCACAAAATACCTATAACTTTTAGTCGGGGATCACCCCTTTGTGCAGCTTCCCTGGTATGGGATCACCTGGAGGAATTTCTATCCTCTGATACCATGTCCCCAGCCTTTGTAGTACCGGAGGGGAATCGCCTCATCCCGGTAACCTACCCTATGCTTTTGGGGTACCTCAAAAAACTTATGATCTCAGCAGGCATGAACCCACAGAGGACGGGCATGCACTCCCTAAGACGGGCAGGGGCACTCTATATGTATAGCCTTGGTCTCACCCTGGAGGACATCCGTCAAGCAGGAAATTGGAACAGCATGGCTGCCCTAATCTATCTGACAAAACCTTATCACCTCCGCGTGGACACGGACCTTATTGTGTCTAAGTGCCTAAGTACCAATCTACAATTATGAACAATTACTCCTAGTTGGGAGTTCTTTTTCTTGTTTGTTTTAAGTTGTTAATAAATAGGCCGGCGTATTCATGCAGGCCCAAGTGGCTATCTTGTCCCTGTCTTCTCCCTCGCTAGGATCAATAGAGACAGTAGACTCATATAAATACTTAGGCTTTACACTTAACTCTAAACATAAAGATATTTTCTGAAACTTATGACCAACTTTGTGATAAAGGCCGGAAAGCCAACTACCAATCATACTCATGTTGCTATCAGAATATTGGGAAACCAAATCCTAGACTATCCCTTAAGCGCTTTGAATATTGATGTGAGTTATGGGGCCTGAATAAAGGTAGGAATCTAGATAATTTTAAACTTATCCATCTTAAATACCTGAATGGGAAGTAAGAGCACTAAAATATTGGGAGAGGATTGTTAACTTTGAGGAATCCCATATTCTTCATAGATGTTGCATGAAACTGCACCATCTTGACCAGCAAGGACAGGATAACTGGTGTAGAAATGTTAAAGGTTTGCTCTATTCTCTTGGTAGAAAATAGTCAGCTTTGGGAAAACCAGTCAACATCTAATAACCCTAACACTTTTTAATGCATATTGGGCTCAGAACTAATTAAGAAATTCAGTATTACTTAATAACAC
This sequence comes from Acholoe squamosa, assembly GCA_949317995.1. Taxonomy (NCBI): domain Eukaryota; kingdom Metazoa; phylum Annelida; class Polychaeta; order Phyllodocida; family Polynoidae; genus Acholoe; species Acholoe squamosa. Next base: position 3,439,528 of record OX439041.1, read on the forward strand.
TTTATTTTATTTGAATAATACTACAATTAAGTAGTTTATGTGTTCAAAAAATCAAAAATTTTGGTATTGTGGGTCTTGTATTATATAGTGCGAGATGTAAATTTTGGTGAAAATTGATCCACAATTTTAACTTTACCCTCAGTTCATCAAAAATCATCATATACTCTCACAAAAATCACTATACCTTCCCTACAGTGTGTCTACTACACAACACAGTTACCCTCTGCCACCTATAAGTTATTTAAGAAGCTCAGAAGGGCCCTTGCTGAAAATGATCTTTGGCCTTTTTTAGACACACTTCTGACTCACTGCAGGCCAGCCCTTACAGAAAAATCAATCAACATAACTCATTTTGTCATTTTTATCCAGCCAAACATGTCTACTAACCAATACAAAACAGTTCAACACTATAAAAGATGATTCTTTAGACTGGTGAGCATTCTACATAAACAATCACTTTTTTGTGACCTACGCTGAATTGGGCTAATTCAGCGTAGGTCACATCTCCAGAGTTGAAAATTGGTTTCAAGGCTGTAGTGATGTAGGGTTTATAGTTGTAGTTTGAGGGTCGTAGCTACTTTAAAACTAAATAAATATGTATGGGCATGGCTTATACACAAGGTTAGACCCTTGCTTATAGAATATTCCTCACGTAACCCAGCAAAGTGTTGTCATCTGTCGCCATGATTGGTCATCAATGGTGACTCCTTTTTGAGTGATAACTCATTCCGTCATCTTTCGCCACTGTGTGTTAGACTCACATGGCAATTGCTATTCCTGGTGATCTTGTGCTATAACAACATCATGACATGTGTGAGCTGGTAACATGAACAGGAGCCACCCTGACAAAAGGCCCCCTGATGGTAAGCCCCAGAAAAATAGGCCCCCTGAGAGTAAGCCTAACATCCAGTCCACCTAACATCCAATCCACCTAACATCAGAACCACCTAAACCTAGAGGGATGTTGACTTACTTTACTTTTTGGTTGGCGTAGTTCGATGCAAACACTGCTGCTGGCAACAGGGCAGCCTTAGTATAATAGGCCCAATGGAGGGATGAGGGTATAAACCCCGATGTGAAGTTTGTAGCCTGTCAGAAATACCTTAGTAGCAGGGGAGTTGATAAATCTACTTTTCTTTGAGTACCACATCAAACTATGCATTTGGGCCCAAAAGCATGGAAAAATAAAGCCCAAATTGAGGCTCCCAGAATCCCTGTAGAAATCCATATTGGGATCATGAATATGGTTAAGAATATTCATTTACGGCATATAGAGATGACAAGAAACCATAATGTTGCAGTCAAAAGTGTTTATACTACGATTCTGGGTGTTTCAGTGCCAATATTTGCATATCAGCCGTGCACTATGAGGGCATCAATGCACTAGTGCTTTTTTCTGCTATACACTTTTTCAAGGTCAAGTTAGACATTGAAATTTTTTGGAAATGGCTGGCGGATATGTAGAGTCAATCTTACCATATTTTCCATGTTAAAAACATTTCAATCATATATAGAATAGAACCCAGGCTGCTGTGCCAATAGGCAGGATAGCTGTCCATTACTCCATGCTTAGGGGTACTAGAAACCAATGTGAATATAAATATTAAAAACTCAACCATCTGCCATACCTCTGGCTTTGCACACATATTTTGTTCCAAAGAATCCAAGCTTGCCATGTTAAATCATTAGCCCTTTAACTGCCGGCTCTCAAAATTGCCCTTTTCCCTTGGGCAGCAGAATGGGCATACTATGCTTCCCTAAATTAGCAGCTGAGGAGGATGAAAAAATTACATGACTGTGGGGTTTTGTGCTTTTCTGACGAGGATACATGTGTATTCATATAGAAACACATTGATTTTGGTAAAATAATATGATAATTTTGTGTTTTAGGGATGTCAGCAATGTGTTACTGCTGCCCTTGGGCAGCTCACTGATGCTGCAGCAGCAGCAGCTCAAGGGCATTTTAGATGCTGCCTAAGAGCATCAGTAACCCTTAAAAGGTTAAGGTCCCAGCAAATATAGGATCTATAGATGGTGATGCCATGCCGATTTGGTCTAAAACATTAAATGTATAGAAGGATTGAATGAATTCTCAAAGCTAACTGAGTTGCAGTCTGCCATGGCCAGTTTTGCCTTCCTGACCTAGTCCTGGCTGAAAGTGTGTGACTTCCCATCTATTTACATAGTAGCAACACAGACTTGCCATGGCGGGCGGCCGATACGGTTTGCTTTGAAAATTCATTTAATTCTTCTAAATTTGGAATGTTATGGAGAAAAGCAGTATGCAATCATCATCTATGGAACCTATATTTGCTGTGACCTGAATGAATTTACATGCCAAGCTTGGATTCTATGGGAAATATAGGTGCAAAGCCGGAGATATTACGCTCACCAAAGTGACACACTTATGTCACAAAACTAGGTCATAATACAGACAACAACATGGCAAGTGGAAGACGCCACACTTGGATCTTAAAAATATGGACTATTGAGAGACTGGTGATGGACTGGTGACACACCAGTTAAAAAAAACTGGTAATGGATGATGAACTGGTGAAGGACTGGTGACAGACTGGTAAAAGACTGTTGACAGACTGTTGATGGACTGGTGAAGGACTGGTGATGGACTGGACAGACTGGTGACAGACCAATGAAAAACTAGTGATGGATGGGTTACTGACTAGTGATGGACAGGTGACAGACTGGTGACTGATGGACTGGTGACAGACTGGTGATGGACAGGTGACAGACTGGTGATGAATTTGTGACTGATGGACTGGTGACAGACTGGTGATGGACAGGTGACAGACTGGTGATGAATTTGTGACTGATGGACTGGTGACAGACTGGTGATGGACAGGTGACAGACTGGTGATGAACTGGTGACAGACTGATGGACTGGTGACAGACTAGTGGTGGACTGGTGATGGGCAAGTGACAGACTGGTGACAGACCAGTGAAAAACTGGTGGTGGACTGTGACAGACTGGTGATGGACTGGTGACAGACTGGTGGTGGACTGGTGATGGACTGGTGATCCATGGCACAGTGATGGATAATAGTGTAATGGTTCGAATTATGGTTTCGACTAGTTCGAAGTGAAAACCAGACGAGGTATCTCGGGTTAGTGCAACTGGCACGTGTTTATTTCGGTGTAGGTATTACATCCACCTCGAAGAGTACTGCTTAGCTAGGCATAAGCTCAGGTAAGGGTGGTCCGACTCCGTTGGCAGGCAGAGCCAGACTAACGCCTCCCTCGGCCCCAGGTAGGGGCTGGAGCGAGGCGGACAGTGCTGCCACCACCCTGCAGGGACCAGTGGTCGAAGAGACCTCTGGTGACTACCGGTGATGGGCGCACCGCTCGAAACGCCCTCTCGGGGGAGACGCTCACACTATATCACGATCTACGAGCCCCTACACTACCCCCACCAGAATAAGGAAAGGGGTGTGCAAAAATAACATAGTTTTAACAGAGTACTATTTCGCTATTCTAAGAAAATTAGGGCTCGAAGTTAAAGACAAGAGTTCGAAGTAGAACTTGATATGTTATTTGTGTGACGTCTTAATAACAGGAGTCGACCACATATAAATATTTTAAATAAAGTAAACATACATATACACTATGGAATAGGATTAAGGAGAGATATGGGTCGAAACAAGTTCGGAAGAACATGTTCGAGACCGTACATAGAGTATTAATTTGTATGTTAAATAACGATATACCATATGATTTTAAGTTGCGTGACCCGAAAAGAAAAATTTTTGTTGTTCACGTATGAACACTATATATTACTTTTTTTAACACAGTTTACAATAACTGTGGGTTTTTATAACTATAATAATATACATATACACCTCTATACCACTACTATCCCCGAGATATGAACACAATGGGTGTGTACCTGAGAAATATTAAATAGCTTTAAGGTAACAGATTGTGTAGGTATATAGCACCAATTATTATGTTTCATGAGTTCGATCGTAGTGGACGATGTTATGATCGAAGTTATTAAAACAGGAATAATATTTTTATGCGTAGGGTAAGAGGACTAGTGGTTAATTTAAATTATATATAATATGTTTCTATAGCAGCCCACCAGGGTAGTGGGTCTGCCGTACAATAAAAATTAACTTCGGGGTATCTTCGAGGTCGTTCACTGCTTGTCTGCAGATCCATTCGGCGGGTGACGGACTTGGCGGTGGCAAGCCGCGTCGCTGTGTGGTGTGCCCTGATCAAGATGGGAAGATGTAGATTCGTCCATTTGGCTCCGTGGGTCTGCATCCGTCCGGGCATCCGTCGGGTTCGGGGCACAGTATCAGTAGTCGGGGGTCCCGTAGGTAGGGTCGTCGGCTGTCATTACAAGTCTGTCTCCATCACCGTTTCCCCAGGATGGGTTTCCGGATCGGAGTCCAGACTGATCAGGTTGTCGACCACGGGTGTTCGGGCAGGGTCTGCAACAACCGTGGTTGTTTCTGGGGTAGTGACTGCCGCGTCGGCCTGTCTGGTCGGGGTGGCAGTTGCAGCAGCGGTGGCACCTTCGAGCTCCCTCTCGGGTCCTGTTGGAGGTGCGCCAGCACTGGCGGAGGCTCTCGGGGTAGGCATACTAGCGAATCCGAAGGATTCAATGTCTGCCTCGAGTTGTCTGTTCTCCTGCAACTTGGCCTGGAGCTTTTCGAAGGCACTTTCAGCTGTGCCATCCCAGTCTTTCATGAAGCAGCCGAACACTGCCATGAATCTAACGTCCTGATGGTCATATTGGCTTCTCAGCTCCTGCAGCTGTGACTCGTACTTCAGCTTCATGGCCTTGGCCTCGTTTTCACGTTGGAGCGAGGCTCGAAGCTGATCCCTCGCTTGTCCCTGCATGTCCTGCAAGATTCGGGCGATTTCTCGTCGTTGGATCTCGTGCAGACATTCAAACATGCCTTCGGTAACGCCCCGGAGGTACCCGGTGGCCTGGCTGATATGTCTTTCTTGCCACGCCTGGAAGACGTCGGCCTGAATATCACAGGTTTCCTGTGTCCGGTTCCTGATATAGTCATCGGGATCCTCCAACTCGAGGTTAGATTTCACCAAGTGTAACACGTTGGTGGTCCTTATGTTTCGTGTTGGGGGGGTCGGCACAGGGGGCGTGTGGGTATCGGAGCCGCTCTCATAAGCAGAGCTCGATGTGGCTGTGGCACTCGGGGATGGGGTAGCTGTGTTGGTTCGTCGAGACGACCCGACTACAGCTCCACTCGCATCTATGGTTAGGCCTCGGCCTCTGCCGACATCGGGGAGGGGTTGGCTGGGGTCTTTCAGAGCGACTTCGCATCCGGGTCGTTTCGGGTCCACCGGTCGGACCCGTCCTCGTGAAGAGGTGTCAGCAGGGTTGGCCGGGGGACCCATTGGCTTCGGTTTCCCCGAAGGCAATAGGGTTTGGGACTCGGGGCCGGGTGTCTGGGTTTCAGACAGAGTGGGGAACTCGTCTGCCTCGGTATCTGGCTTGCCTCGGTGCCGAGTGGCGGACTCGGTGTGACCTGCAAACCAGTCAGAGTGTGATAGGGTGTTCCGTCCCTCAAACCAGGTCTGGTGGTTACCTGTCGAAGTCCCTGCTGCGGGTCGATAGGAGCTCGAGTTCAGGGGCGAGACCTGCTCCAGGCTCGAGGGGTCTCGGGATGTGGCCCCCGCGATTGTGCTCGGATCGGGGGACCTCTTTTTGTGTTCCGGAGCTGGGGCTGGGGACTGACACTCCGACCTCGGCCGTTTAGCGTCCCGTCGGGGATCACTACCCGGATGTGGTCGGGGTCTTCCATAGCGGTCGACCGCGTCGGGATCCCTCCTCTGGACTTTGACACGCCAGTGCATTTCTGCTGACATGTCAAATCGGTGGGAGCGCACGTTCTTGAGAAAGTAGGCGTCCTGCTTCCCCTCGACCGTGTGGCACAGGTGGTCAGTTCTCATTGTGATCTTTAGTCTCTCCTCAGAGGTCATTTGATCCCACTTCGACATAAGTCGCTCGTGGAGTTTCAGGGCCTTCAAACGAGCGTCGCTGGCTTTTAGACCATGGACCTGAGCTAAATGCTCGGCCATGCGTCCCCGCCTCGTGGTTCTCAGCCCTTGGCACTTCTTGTTTTCGTTCTTTTCATTAGAACATCGGTACACAGGCCCGTGGTGCATGTGATACTCCACGAGGTGTCTAAAGAACGAGTCTTTTGAAGGCCAGACTCTCTCAGTCTCTGCAGCGTTGACGCAGATCTCGAAGGGACAGGTGGGGTTCGAGGATGTCCATGCTGAAGCCGCGTATTGCAGCTTCGTTCGATGCTCGAAGCCATAGTAAGACTTAGGTGTCTTACTGGTGTCTCCGAGAGAAGCCACCCACACGCGATAGAACTTCGCGGGGCCAGCGTCCTTCTTCAGGATTTTCATCCATTCCTCGTCGTCACTATCGCCGTCGCGGTTAGTGGCGGGAGGAATCGAGTAGCTGTCAGTGTGACGCTGACAGTCCATAAAGCACTTCGGGGTGTAGTCTGGGAATCCGGTTCGGGCATTGACCCACTTGTTCAAGCAGGACTCGTCAGGGGCGTCTCCCAGGGGCTCCTCTAACGAGTCAATGTTTTCCAGCAGGTGCCGGCTCATTTCGGTGACCTGCTTGTCGCGGTCTCCATTTCCCTCGTCCTGAATTTCCTCCTCCTCGGCTGCGGTGCTGGTGACCGGCTCCGGGGCCAGAGGGGTCGTTCTCCGTGAGGGTCTCGTTCGGGTAGACCTCGAGGGGGGTGAGGTATCATCCTCCCTTGTGGTCTTTCCACTTCGGGTTCGACTCCGCGAGCTTCGAGACGAAGTCGAGGCTGCGGAGTCGTCGCTTTCGTCCGCCTTCTCTTCTACCACCTTTTTCTTGCGGCGGCTCGACTTGGACTTAGCCTCGGGTTTGTCTGTTGATTCCTTCCGGGCTTTTTCCACGTCTTTCTTGAGCTTCGATTTCCGCTTCATGAGGTCTTTGCGCTCGCGCTCAATGGCCTCTTGGCGGGCATCAAGCTCCTCGAGGCTCATTTCTCGGGCGGTATTTACCTTGGTGGAGTAGCAAGCTCCACCCTGTAGGCTCGAGGCAGCTTCGGGAATCAGGCTGGCCACGTCTCCGTCGCGAGCGGTCTCATTTGTCATTCTCTGCTCTTCGCGTTCGAGCTCGGGGTCCGCCAAAAGAGCGTCCTCTTCCTCACGGACAGGGGAGTTCATCTGTGAACTAGACATGAACGCGTAGGTGCGTTCTCGGGGTGGTCCTTGTGGTAGAAGGACTTCGCGGGAGTGGATGCTGGGAAGGCGTTCCTCGAACCCGATCAGGCCATACAGCAGGGGGTACGCTGTCTGTGACCTAATTCGGTCGTCCTCGCAGATGGCGTCAACAACGGCAACTAGGCCGTCGCTGATGCACATTGCTTCGGCAAGTCCGAAGTAGTTCTCGAACCAAATGTCCGAGACGTCAGCGACCCCGGTGTCGATGCATCCTCGGCAAATTCTCTTCTGCAGATCGTCGGGTATCATCTGTGGAGGTTCGCCTTTGAGGCCCAGGTATTTCGGTGGACAATACCGATTCTTGCCCGTGGCCGTTCGGATAAATCCTTTCGTCACGTTCACGTACCCGACAGCTGGTGGTCGGTCGGTGAAAGTCACGGGGACTTCGATGATGACTGAAGGTTTGGTTCCTTCAGTCGTGCTCGGACGGGGAGTTCCCGGGGCGACGAGTTCTGCACCTCTTGGGATGCTCAGGGTATCGGGAGTCGTTTCAGGGATAGATGACTCCATTTCGGTGGTGTCCATTAGTTCCACTATTGGACTTCGGGGTGCCTCATCCTGGGCTCGAAGTGGAGTCGGGTGTCCATCGGGGTTGGCCGTTATGGTCGCCATCACCTCCGACTGAGCCATATTTCGGGCTCAGACGGCTCAGGGGGTTGTTCTCCTTCGTTCAGGGAACAAAAGGAGTCGGTTGCAATCGGAATGAAGGAAGCTCTGGCACTAAAAGTGGCAGGAAGAACAGCGGCACGTCTTACCTCGGTAAGACGGTTCGCGTGCTGTGAGCGATATTAGGGGCACAACAAGCGAAGCGGGACCATTGCGCATGCGCCACCGTGCTGCGCCGCTCCGGCATTCCGCTCCTGAGCGCCCCCCTTCCCGCTCGTGGCAGGCGTCCGTACTACCCCGGATAACCAGGGGTCGGGGTTGGTGTTCTCGGTAGGCCGTTGGTGGACTTACCCCCTCCACTACTCATATCGGCAGGAGTTCGGCAGAATAACGGGTAGCATCATGCGTACGCGTCAGCTAAGCTGTCTGCCACCCACAGGAACCATGAGTAGGGTGGTAATGTCCGGCGTGGTCGTACTTCGAATCGTATTCGAGGTATCTCAACCTCCAAACATATAACAAGACACATAAACAGGACGATACACTCGTTGTGATTTCGGAACATTAAGTAACGGCAGTCCGTCCGGCAATTCTGGGACTGCGTCTCACCTCTCTTTCCGTGTTCTTCAACTGAGATTCTCGAGAAGGTTTGGTGGAACGTGCCAACAATTTCCCCCTACCTCGAATTCTCCGTTCCGCCGAGACAATTTTCTCACGATTGGGTTTTAAATTCGTGTCGTTTTCGACCCTAGAGGGTCGTCCTCCCATCGTCTTTTTGTTATTTGCCTTTTTAGCCGGTCGACCTCTTCTCCTCTTAGGGGCCGTAACCTTCATTTTACCCGACAATTTGTTGGTCTTCATCAGGATCTCGTCCTTCTCCTCAGTCATTTGTTTGGAGATATCATCGCACTCAGAGTTGGCGGCATCTCGTCCCCTCCATCTCCTCAACCTACACACGTTAGACTTATGCATGCGGCCCGTAGCCAGACTCATAAGCATAACGGTGCTCTCGGATATAACTCGAGTAACCACGTGGGGTCCGTCCCAACTCGAAATCAATTTCTTGCACCTTAAAGGTTCATGTAACCTGAACACTCGGTCGCCCACGCTGAATTGTCGTGGCTTTAGGTGGGTGTCATACCCAGTTTTCTGCCAGTTCGCATTCTTTAGTAGCTCGTTTCGAACTACTTCATAGGCTCTTTTAAATTGGTCTCGCAGAGATTCCACAAACATCACAGTACAGGGGGCTTCGGGGCTTACTCCCATAACACCATATACGAGATCAGCAGGCATTATAATGTCCTCCCCAAATACTAATAAGTTAGGGGAGCAGTTCGTAGCGGCATGCACAGTGCTATTGTAAGCATGTACTACAAAGTCACATTGCTCGTCCCAGTCGTCCTGGCAAGAGTTTACCAGGGGTTTAAGGACTTGTATCAATGTTCGATTGAATCTTTCTACCTGGCCATCAGATTGGGGCCTGTATGGATTGGTTCGAGTTTTGCAAATGGCCAAACAATGACACATTTCTTGCCACAAGTTGGACTCGAATTCTCGTCCCTGATCGCTATGCATCATTAATGGTGCGCCGAGATGTAACACCCATCCCTTCACAAAGGCAATAGCGCAAGTGGCTGCCTTGTGGTTGGGTAGAGGGTATACTCGAGTGTACTTGATATAGTAGTCGGTTACTACCATCATTCAGGTATTGCCTCGGGGTGTTGGCTCGATTCCGCTAATGATATCGACAGCTACTCTGGCGAATCGAACTCCAAACAGTTCTTGTGCCAGGGGCATCTTTCCCATTCCGGGGCCAGGTTTGTTCCTGCCGCATTCAGGACAAGTCATAACCCATCTTATGATGTCATTATGCATTCCTGGCCAGTAGTACCTCCTGGCTAGGCGTTCTAGGGTCCTCTTCTTCCCGAAGTGTCCACTTGTTTTATGCCCATGGCAATAAAACATGATGTCTCGTCTTAGTGACATAGGAATCACTATCTGTAAAACCTTGTCCTTGGTGGGACAGGTTTTCCATCGACACAGGAGGCCATCTCGAATTTCTAGCTCGGTCCATTGGGCTAGAAATTTGCGGGTCTCCCTATCCTCGAGGGACAATGCCGGCCGTTCGGGCTTGGCATTCTTGTTCAGGTAGCAAATCACTCTCTTGATAGCGGGATCATTTTGTTGGAAATGTAGGATGGTCTCCTCTGGCCAATCTATAACATTCTCCATGCTGACGCTGGGCAACGGCGACGACTGTCTAGTTCGAACCGTTGCGACCACTGCGTTATGAGCCCCGCAATCATCACAATCGATTTTCTGGCACTTTCTGATAGGCCTCCGGGAGAGGGCGTCCGCATTGATATGCTTCGAACCCGGTCTATGTTGGATCTGGCTATGCTCCAACCCAAACTCTGACAAATGTGCCAGCCAACGGCCAATCATACCCTCGGCGTCCTTAAAATTGAGCAGCCACCTCAGGGATGAGTGGTCGGTTCGGAGGGTGAAATCAGTGCCCCATAGGAAGTGACGAAACTTTTTAGTGTACACCACCACAGCCAGCAACTCACGTTTGGTGGTGCAATAGTTTCGTTGTGCCTTATTCAGAGTGTTACTAGCAAAGGCGATTGGTACTTCGACCCCGTCCTGGACCTGTGACAGGGCTGCACCGATACTATCATTGCTAGCGTCAGTGTCCAGAATGAAATGATCGTCCGCAGTTGGGTATTTCAGTACTGGCGTGTTAGCAAATAAGTGTTTTATTTGCTCGAAGGCTACATCTTGTTCGTCTCCCCATGGGAAGTGTTCCTTTGCACGACCCAATGTGGGGTCCAATGTGCCAATATCTGTAAGGGGTAGCTTACTTTGGAGTAATTTGGCAGGAAGTCTCGATAGTATGAACAGAAGCCCAGGAAGGACCTTACTTCCTTCGCACATATGGGTTTCTGCCATTCGGACACTGTCTTGAGCTTCTCGGGGTCGGCTTTTACGCCGTCTGGAGTTATTATTCGACCGAGATATGTAATAGAAGATTTAAATAGATTACATTTCTTTGTTTTTAATTTTAGCCCATTTGCTAGAATTCTCTTCAAGACTAGTTCGAGGTTGTTCTTACAATCTTCGAAAGTCTTTCCAAATACTATGACATCGTCGAGGTACACCAAACAATTCTTCCAAAGAAGATCGCTTAGCATTTCCTCCATCATAGCTTCGAAAGTGCCCGGTGCATTGCACAGCCCAAAAGGTAGAACGTTGTACTGAAATAGGCCCATGTGGCTCGAGAAGGCTGTCTTCTCCATGTCCTTAGGGGCCATCCCAATCTGCCAGTACCCCGATTGGAGGTCGAGGGTACAAAAGTATTTGTTCCCCCCCAATGAGTCTAAGGTCTCGTCTATCCTTGGTAAGGGATAGGAGTTTTTCTTTGTCAAGCCGTTCAGCTTTCTATAATCGATACAAAATCGAATAGACCCATCCTTCTTTGTGGTCATGCACACAGGGCTAGACCAAGGGCTTGTGCTCGGCACTATGACCCCTTTTTCTAGCTGTTCCAGAATTTGCTTCTCAGCCTCCACCTTCTTTTTCAGTGGTAACCTCCTATAAGGTATTTTGAAAGGCTTCGAGTCGCCCGTGTCAATCGTATGTAATACCCTGCTGGTGCGACCTACCGCGCCCCCCGGTTTCCCGAAGGCATCTTTGTAAGTGGCAAGTAGGGTTCGAAGTCCTTCCTTTTCTGATTTCTTTTTCAAGGAGGAGTCGTTTACTAACTTCAGTAGGTCATCTGATAATCCCCGTTCCATCCCCGCAGGTAACTCGTTTCGAAATCTAGATTCCGAAATGTGTTCTATTAGGGACATGTCACCGATTTTCTCGTTCTTTTTAAGGTACACAGGTTTCAGACCCCTGTTCATGATTGGGACTACTGTCCACGATCCACTTCCCACTAAAGTGTCGACCGAATCTAGGTGTAAGCTAGATAATGCTTCGTAGTTGGGTTCGAAGATAGCATTCGAACCTCGAAATGCATGGTTCGAAGAACACAAAACATCACAAGCCGTTCCTGGTGGAATTTTCACTGTCTGTACTACGGTGGCTACCGTGGACACATGTCTCAATAAGCACGGGATCTCGCAGTTGTATGGTTGCCTTATCTTCAACATCCCGAACCGGGGATCCAATACAGCACCGTACAAGCTTGCGAAGTCCAGGCCAATTATCCCGTCGTCACTTATCTCGGCTATAGTAGGGCTCATCACATATTCATAGCCCCCCATCCCGATCCGTATGAAAGTCTTGCCAAAAGTCTGCATCTTGCTACCGTCGGCCGTGCAAGCATTAACACCAACTGGTAGCGTTTCATGGTTGCCGGACACCAGATTGAAGAATTTTCTCGAGACACACGAATGGCTGGCACCTGTGTCAATCAAAAATTCCCCAGTCCGCCCCTTCACCGATACAGCAATGTACCATCGTTTTCCCCCCAAAGGTGAGGAGTTCTGGGCGAATCGGAGTTGTTCCTCGGAATCACCGATCTCCCATCCGAAGCCCTTCAAGAAGGTTACACACGGATGGTTTGGGGGGAGGTGTGCCGCACTCACTCGCGTCAACTCTTCAACCCAACCTCCCTCATCTTCGACGTGGGATTGCTCCCTCTGGTCCTGGCATATGACTGCCCCTTCCCCGTCGAAGCCCCCGGCCCGGGCTGGGGTGAGAGGATCCTTCTCACGTACCAGTCCCCCGGAGGGTATTGATTCCTGTACTAGCTCGGGTTCGCCAGCGGTGGCTTTTTGGCAGATTATCGAATCACGGACCACATCCTTTGCCATGGATGCGATCCTCTTTAGTTTTCCTCATCTTTCGTCTCCTCTACGTAATTGACTCGGGATAGTACAGGTTTTGGTGCTGTACATTCGTGAGCATAGTGCCCCATTTCTTGGCAACGGTAGCATCGTAGTTTACTACGGTCAACTCTCCGACGCGTGGGTCTGGTAAGCATTGTCTCAGAGAAGGTTTTCATGAAGTCCTCCATCATTTTCTTCATATCCAGAGGTTCGGGTGTAACAGTAGTTCTTGGTGGAGGCATTACTGGTGTTCGAACCACAGCCATTTCTCGTACATGGCTGTCCGAATTGGGTTTCTGCTCCACCCGGGGTTCATTGGCACGTCGGTTATACGTCCGCCGAGGGATATATTTTCTTTTAACGTCTTTTTTTACCTGTACTGCAGAGATACTGCCGTCCTCCTCCTCGATCTCTATGATCTCGAAGTCGTTGTCAGTCAATTCAGTGTATGTCGGTTGGTGTATCCCCGACACAGAAGCTGTACTTGTGTTAGTACTCGCACAAACCTTGGTATGAGAGGATTTCAATTCTACTTTCCCCGCCATGAGGGTCTTCTTTACTGTCCAGCATTCAATTCCCTCGAACAGGTCAGTCAATGTTGGATTTCATCCTTTCCAAGCATCCAAAGCTGCTTGTTGTTGTTCCTCGTCTCGAAGTCCGCTCACGAATTGTGGTAGCAAATCGTTCAGGAAAAACTTATCAGAAGGATTGGTTCCTGGCCGTGCCCTCTGCAGCAGGGATTGCAACTCATACCCATAGGCTCGAAATGATTCTTGTGGCTTCTGTGTCCGTTTCTTGAAAAGCATGAAAGGGTCTTCACTTACCAGGTTATACAGTAAAATACTGGCAATCTCGACTAGCTCTTGAAAAGTGCCTCGTTCGAAGTACACTTCGTTCCACTTTTCGACAGCTATTCGGCCGGGGCCATATTTCAGGCATCTGATTAGATGAGGCAGAGCCTCTTCAGGGGTCCATGCGTTACACCTCATGTCATCAGTGAAGTTCGAGAACCATTCTTTCCAAGTCTTTACACCTTCGTATAGCTTGGGCAAAATGGCCTGACGCCTAGCCGCATTATTCGAGCGTACCAACTTTTGGCATTGGTTGACACTCCATTCTCGGATGGTCTCCTCACTATGTGCTGCGTTCGAGGTATTAGCTGATTGATTCAGCATGTCTTCTAACACGCTACTTCGGGACCGGCGCCTCGGAGGTCCACCTGTAGCGCCCCCAGCCCCTGCGGGTGGGGCAGTCGGACCTTGGGTAGTACCCGAAGCACTACCCCCTGACGCACCTTGGTTCCCGGTGCCTAAAGGTTCTGACTCATCCACAGAGTTGTCATCATAAGACAACTCGAAGTGGCCTTCTTGTTCATCATTATTCCTGTATTTAGTTTCGTCGTTTCTGCCAGTCGTGACACTAAATCGTATTCTACGTTTTTCGGGTTCTGTTGTCCTTGATTCATGACTAGGGTCGTAGACACTGTCCTTACGGACATGAAGATCCGCATTTTTGTTTACGAACGGGTCGTATCGATCTGGTTTTTTTAAAGCTTCGGCTGGTGTTGATGTTGCCACAGGTGAAGGTCCTTTCACGAATATGGCATCGCTTTTAGAGGGTCTCTGTTGGTAGAGTGCATCTAACTGGGTTACAGAAGCACTCGTGTCTGTCTCGAAAGATGAGTCTTTCCCCGTCTCTAGGTCTGCTTCATTAATCTGACCATCACTCTCTATTCCCGACACACATGTGTTGAGGGTAATTTTTTTCTTCGTCAGGTTGGCTATTTCGAGGCAAAGCTCTTGTTGTTTCAGGAATAAATCTTGGTTGCTATCTTTGATGGATTCCATCACATCCTCATTATTCAATATACATTGATCTCGAATCTCTAGCAACTTGTTTGCTTCATACTTGTATTGTTCTATTTCGGCCTTTAATTGCTCGGCCTCTTTCTTTAGTTCGAGATTCCTGATGGTGGAGCTAGCTTCCTGTTCCTCCAGGTCAACTTCTCTTCTAAGTTTCTCGTTTTCCCACTCTGCCTTGGCGAGTTCTATATTCCTTTCCATGACATATGCCTGGTATTCGAGGTCACGTTTCACTTTCTCCTTCAGTTCGGTTTTTTCCTCAAGTTCCTTCATGTCATTCAACATTCGTTCTTTCTCGGTTTGATACTGGGAACATTGTTTCTCCAGGTTCCTAAGCCTCAGAACTTTCTGTTCGGAGTCTTCTAGCTTTGGTAAACCTTGGCGTAGGCGAATTTTGTTCATGGCGTCGAAACTCAGTTTGGCCTGCTCGCGCAAATATTCTGCTGCCGACTCAGTAACTCTCTTCGAGCCTCCTATGTCGAATACTGAGACGTCTACATCGTCTAGGGATCGGCGAGGACTTATTGTTTTCGTTTCCGCTCGAGCTGAGGCTGTTCGTTGAGCATCGAGGGTCATCATCATAATCGGCGGTGGTGTCTCTGTGGTCTCAGTGTTTAATCTGTAGGTATAGTTCGCGGCTGGGGTGGACATTTCTCCTGATCCGGGGTTTCGAACTACCCTCTCCACGTTGGGTCCAGTTATGGAGGTATATCCTCTCATCTGTATTCTATCCAAGTCATTAGCATGAGCAGTGTCATTCGGTGTGGATCCCGAGATGTTTGATGTTTCATCTCGAGATCCTTCGTGCTCGTGTTCGGCCTCCAGGGCCGCGCACTAACACCAAGTATTGGTCACGGCACCAGTGTAATGGTTCGAATTATGGTTTCGACTAGTTCGAAGTGAAAACCAGACGAGGTATCTCGGGTTAGTGCAACTGGCACGTGTTTATTTCGGTGTAGGTATTACATCCACCTCGAAGAGTACTGCTTAGCTAGGCATAAGCTCAGGTAAGGGTGGTCCGACTCCGTTGGCAGGCAGAGCCAGACTAACGCCTCCCTCGGCCCCAGGTAGGGGCTGGAGCGAGGCGGACAGTGCTGCCACCACCCTGCAGGGACCAGTGGTCGAAGAGACCTCTGGTGACTACCGGTGATGGGCGCACCGCTCGAAACGCCCTCTCGGGGGAGACGCTCACACTATATCACGATCTACGAGCCCCTACACTAGGATGATAGATGTACAGATGGGGGCAAAGGTTTTAGGGATTGACAAATAAGAAAGAAATGCTGTGAAAAAATAGTTAGGGTCAGCATTGTGAATGTTAGATGAATCAGATGTTAGGTAGGTGGTCCAGATGTTAGGTGGATTGGATGTTAGGTGGATCTGATGTTAGGTGGTCTGGATGTTAGGTGGTGCGGATGTTAGGTGGACTTGATGTTAGGTGGATCGGATATTAAGTGGTCTGGATATTACGTGGTCCAGATGTTAGGTGTACCAAAGTTATGTGGTGCGCAAGTTAGGTGGTGCAGATGTTAGGTGGACTGGATGTTAGGTGGTCTGGAGGTTAGGTGACTGGATGTTAGGTGGATCAGATGTTAGATGTATTGGATGTTAGGTGGTTTGGATGTTAGGTGGATCGGTTGTTAGGTGATGGGTGTTAAATGAAAAATTACTTTTTTAGTCAGATTATTTGGAGATATTGAAAAGAGGAGGAAGATAGTTGTGCTGGATGTTAGAAAATGGCCTACATATATGAGAGCTTTATTTCAGGGTGGCTGATTGTCAGGGGTCTGGTTTCCTGGAGGGCTTAAGCTATGGTGGCTGAAACTCAGGTGGCCACACTTCAGGGGGCCAATAATCCCCAGGCCTCTCATTGCTGACACCCATATAACTGTAGGGTTCAAGTTGCTATTGGTCACTAGATTACAATGCACTACAATTGTGTACCAAGTGTTTCACATAGGACAGCATTTCTCAAGATGGTACAACTAGACCATTTCAAACCGCCCGCCAAACCAACACTTGAAATTTGGTTCTTCAAATCAATTGAATCCCTGGCTTGTTTCATCTATCCTGTGCTTAAAGAAATTCACTGATTTTATATTGATTGTAATTCCAGATATGACTTCATTACCATGGTAATGCTTTCATCATCGTCCTATTACTGTCACTCACCCACATAACCACCGTGAAAGTGCAATCCTCATCATCAGGAGGTAAGAAGTCTATGGCATATTTGATTGCTTCTTTTGACCCTATATATAAAAATGGGTTAGTAGATGGCTGGTTATGAATGAGCAATTTTTTACTGCTTCAGAGTGTTGTACCCTTGAGGTACTAGATGAAGCAAAATTTCTAGGATGTGAAGCAGGTAGGAAAGTGCCAGCTAACTCGTCCTGGCAAAAAGATACATTAACAGAATTATTTTCATAACTATGTGTTGAATTCCGATCCTGATGGCATCAGAAGTTTCACCTTAGAATTGTCCTAAAGATATATTTTTGCACAGTTGTTTTATAGCCTCAATGCTAACTATTTTATTTGAATGGCCGCTTTCTTTGCTCTCCATTCAAAGAGAACGACAACTCTATGAGTGGCCTTAATGCATAAGGCCTCTAGATATTGGGATCTTTGGATTTTGCTGTCTGAGAGCTTTAATTTGAATAGTCATGGGTTAAAATCCAATATGTAGTTCCAGAGATATTTAGAAAACGTAAAGTTCCGAGGGCATCTGCTAGGAGAGTGTAAAATTGTTTGGGGTTGCTATGTCATGCACCATTGCTAAGTGACATGCTGCTGCTATCTGATGCACTGCTAAGTGACATGCTTCTAATGTGAGACAACAAGTTCTCGTACCAAAATTATTAATCTGCGATAAAAATAAGGTCCCCTGGCACTGATTATACAAAGCAAAACACTGTTTTAAGTTGTCCTAGGTTTACTGGGGCGGAATACTGCTGTGACACCTTAAGTTGGACAGGAGGACAGCTGGTGTGTGTGAAGGGGGGGGGGCAATGAGCAGATTTAAAGGCCTATATAGTATAATGTATACCTCCCTGAGAATCTTTGCTTCATCGGGTACCTTAGGCCAAGTTGTGATATGGGTCTGCTATATCCCCCTTAGTGCCGTAGGCACTAGTCGTTTTACAAATCTATGAAAACTATGGAGAGAACCATTCGTTCTTATACATAGTTCTGCTACAGAGTCATCTTTAGAAGAAAAAAAAGAAAAAAAAGAAGTAAACTAAAATATGGGAAGATTATGTTTTTATTTTTTTTTTCTTCAAATATTTAGTATCATACGATACAACACACCTATACATGGTGAACATATAAGCATAGAAGTGAAAAGAAGTCTTTTCAGAATTGACTACATCAAGTGCTTAATTATTTGTTTGCAGCAATGAGTAGTAGCTGTGAACCCCGGGCTCTGACCATAACAAGCACCCTCTGTAGGGAAATGCATTAGTTCAATTTAATATCTTTGAAATGAGACATCATTGGCTAAGATATCTCTAGTAATTATTGTAGGACCCCTCCTTAAACATTAGTTGCTGCTAGAAAATATTATGATTTCAATCATATCTTTAACTAAGAACTTTACCTTTTAGATCCAAAATTATGAGATGATTATGATTGAAAATAGCTAATTTCTTTTTTGTTCAATGTTTTTTTGAGTTATGTTACAATATAACAATACTTAATTGAGTTATGGTCCATCTTGGATTTCTTGATGTCACCAACATCACATGTTTGACACTTCATATCTCTGAAGCTATTTGGAGTGTTTTATCATGAATTCAAAAACGTGATTTTCCTCTAAAGTTTTGATTTCCATGTTTTGTCGCGAATTCCTTTGCCATGTTGGTGCACTAGGTGCCTGAGCGGATGACCACTTTCTACACAATAGGTATTGACTTGCTGGAGGAGGGGGCAACAGGCATAGAGATAAAAGTCTTTTCATTGTTCAGTTTATATGCATATCAACTTTTAGTTTGGTTGTTTATTGAGTATAGATTTTATTTTAACATAGGAGTGCTAATAGAATCATGAAAGCATAGTTGTTATAGATAGTCTTATTGCTCAGTTGGGTGAATGGACGGAATATAAGAAGCCAAAAAACACTTATATCGGACACATTAGTAGATGGGACAATTTTCTGTTCTATGTAGACAACTCTGACATGATATGAATAGCATTTTAGATTTATTGTTATCGCTTTAGAAATTGAAATAACTACTAAATGAATGATTTTGACTCGAGAAAGAGAACTAAATTACGCTGTACCTGCATAGAGGGATATGCAGGCACCGAATGTGAAAGTAAGTGCAATGAAAATATATGTGATGATCTAATTAACTTATTTGTGGGACACTGACTTTTGCCGGCAAAATCACTGCTTGGTGAGCCAGAATTTCACTGCTGGGCAAGCCGAAATTGACAGACTGCTGGACTGACTGTCTGGCTATAATCTTGGGGCCTTGGGCTACATTTTGGTTTTCACGGCTTGCAAATCAAACCATTGTTAAGAGTCATCAACAAGCATCAGTCACTCAATCTTAACCGCAAGTCAACCCCTGTAATTATATGGGATTTACCTTGTTTTTGTTTTTTGCAATACAGACGGGTCACTTTTCGGCCTAAAAGCGACACGTCTTTATTACGAACAAGATGTCTATGTTGCCTGTTACAGTAAGTGGAGTATCCTAGTAGTATTATACAATACGAGGGTGCGTTGGTGTTTAGTGCACATATTTGAGGTGGCTCTCCTGTCATTAGGCCAAAAAAAATATTGTGTGTTTCCAGTTACATAGCTAAAATTTCTTGGGTCGGTAGGTCAGATATTTTCTTCTTTTTCTCTTTTTTTCCCATTATTTTGTATACTGTAATGTAAGGGCAGACACAAATATATGAATGACTGTAATGAAGACTATACAAATAGATGAGGACCTAGATAAGCTTCACGAAAAATTATGAAAAATACAGGAAAAATGCCTAAAAATTCCCAAAAAATATAAAAAAATTACCAATTTAAAAAAAGTTGAAATCAGCAAATTCAGAACAGTATATAATGCTTCAATGTTAAACCATGTTTTGTTCATGTGTTTCGACATGTTGTGCAGATGAATCAGGCTTTTAAAGATGAACTTGACAAATATCACTCTGCATATTCACTGATACTTTCCTGTCATCTTTTAGGTCAATCATCAAATAGAAGTTGTTCTGGTGAGTCTTGTGAAATATGATCTTACTATTGTTCATGAGATCCATCTGGGCTTTCTGAGTGAATTGTTGTTTATTCATTTTAGTTTTTGTTATGTCTTGTATAATAAATACTATTATAACAATCATGACAGTAGGAGCTTAGATAAATTATTAGATGATTATATCTTAGCGAGTAAAGTAATAAAATGATTTAGAGGTTCTGAATATCCTACTCTAGCAAAGTTCCAAGTCAGGATGAAAAAAACTTGTTTGGATTTCCCTTCAGCACTCGTGTGCACACATATTTGGACTAACAAATGCATTGTAGGGAAAACCAGAACTAAATCAGGGCCGATCGCCAATTTTGCCAGCGATTTTAGAGAAAAATTGGCAGAATATTGAGGTTTCCATATTGGAAATCAATAGTTTATGTCGGCATCGATGTAGAACTGGAACTTTGCAGCATGAGAATCGAACCATATATATATATACAAGGTCATGGGATGGAAATTCATTTTGAAAAAAAAAATCGGGAGACATCTAGTGGGCAATTTGCAAAAAAAGGAAAATAGAAACAATAGCCAATTTATGGGAATTATAATTGACTGAATATAATAATCATGTTTCTGTAGTGGACCACTCATGGGCATGTGAGCGCTTGTATGCTCACATGTTGTGTTTTTGGTCATTGTACCTTTCATTATTAATTCTCAGATATGTGACAATTATCATTCTGTTCATGTCAGGTGGCCTGCAGACAACTAGGCTACAGTAATGGTAAAAAAGCTTGTATGCTCACATGTTGTGTTTATGGTCATTGTACCTTTTATTATTAATTCTCAGATATGTGACAATTATCATTCTGTTCATGTCAGGTGGCCTGCAGACAACTAGGCTACAGTAATGGTGAATTTGTCGAAAGAAAAATATGGCTGGATGATCTAGGATGTACAAGCAGTGATCAATGTATAGAAGACTGCCCCCATAACTGTGTCGGTATTCATAATTGTGGTCATTTAGACGATGTCCATATTGGATGTTATGGTGACTTTTATTTAACTAATAAGATGCCTATGGTTTGAGTTGAATCAGAGAATCCATTTCCTGATATTGGCTCTCACGCTGACCATGACATCACTCACAAAATTCAAAAACAGAGTTGGCTAGTGCTTCGCAAAAGGGTTTTGTCTTGCAATCTCAAAATTCTAAAAGATGAGTTCCAACCTTAACTAGAACTAGATCTTTTAAATATTTCTTTAGCTATCAAATGTGAAAAAGCTTAATGATATTTGCATTTTGTTAAAGCTGGGGTTTCAGCTAATCTTGGTGATTTTCTGTTGTCATGACGTGTGTGTTGATCCCTCATCTACTTGGGATATATATATATATATGGAACTATATACACTCGTGTATATTTATATAATTAGCCGCGGACGGTTAGAGACTATTTGCAGCGCGCATTGGTATCTATGACGTCATAGTATGACGTCATGGTCAACAACTCCACTGGTATAAAAGGGGGCGGGTTCAAGCTAACCGTCAATTGGCCCGTTTTCACCTGTACAGGTAACACCACGCTGGGTGTTTCCTTGATTTTTAAATTTTAAAGCAGTTTTTTCCGGATTATTGCTTGAATATCAGCTCAAGCATGGGGAGAAGAACTGCTACAGGTGCGAAGAAGAAAGGTTCGGCGAAAAAATCGGCTAAATCGGCTAAAACAGGCTGAGAATCCGCCAATTTGGGTTCTTCGAGCAGTTTAACTTCTCTATGTGGGGGTCTGGAGCCCTTGCAGCCTAACACGCCACAGGCTAGAGAGAAGGAGACTGCTGACCAGACGAGGCTGGATTTGATGGAGGAAGACCTGTTGGATTGAAGAAAATGCTGCGTGACGTTATTGCTAGCCGAGGGGCCCATAAGGACGAGATGAATCCTTCGAGCAGAGCGGACAGCGGGGCGGCAGAAGCACGTGCATCTGTATACAAACAAGATTCGAGAGACTCGAAACCAAGGCGACGGGGGCGTGGTCTACAGCGGGACGTTGACAACGACAGCGTCCATAGCAACCAAGATGGCGGCGAGTGGACCAGAGCAGGACGTAGGGGTCGTCAAACGAGATCGAAATCATCGTATACCGCTTGTCATAGGAGTCCCAGCTCGTCAAGAGGGTCGTTAATGTACTCGTCAATTCATTGCCATCACGCCAAGCAAAAAATTGGTGAGTTTGATCACGAACAATTCGTTAAAAAACGTGATAAAGTCGACACCATTGAAAAGCTTGTACTGGTCAATATCAAATTCATTATAGATTATTACAAGGACGGAGACGATGTAGAGGGCATGCTTAGACATCTTCAGATGTTGGTTGAAAAATCAGACACAAAGATTTTCACAGTTAAAGCATTGGTTGCATATGACAAATCCGTTAGGGATAGGGCCAATGTTGATGGTTTAGATGCCTTTGCTATGATTGAAAATTCGGATATCCTCCGTCACTTGTCCTATGACGGGACAGTTCAGGCCCAAAGGGCTTTTTCAACCAAACCAAAAAAATTCTGGTAAAGCTAGGGTCTCTACGAACTCATGCTATGCATTCAACAGGGCAGAGGGTTGCTCTAGGGACCCATGTAAATATAGGCATGTGTGCAGCTCATGTACTAAAGCAGGCCATAATAAGTTAGATTGTCAAGTTGGCAAGTCTGACTAGAAGTTTACAGGTGGCCAGGTTCCTATATGTGATAGTGTGTCGATGCCAAAATCGTGTATAGTAGGTTTGGTAGATCCTGGTCCGCCCCCACCCGTTGCTCCAGCTCAGGGTGTTGGTGTATGTAATGCTGGAGTAGTAGAACCTGTCCCCCCTAGTGGTTTCAGTGTGGCAAGTTTACAAACGAAATTTGGAAATGATATTAATATTAAAACCGACTCTGTTGGTTCAGATATATCATATAGTAGCCCAGTACAGGGCAAGGTTAAACCACTGTTTACGGTTGCTATTAGTAATTTACCTAGCATCGAAGTGTATGATAGCTGTATAAATGGTGTGTGCAATTGTGTTCACTATGTTCATGGGAAAAAGTCTCAAATTTTACCCTGCAGAGTAGCCCCTTACTTAACCCAGAAGGGTGTCATAAATATAGATAGTAAAGAGGCTTTATTCTTGTGGAAGGGTTTTGTTGAAGGGTTTAAGATAGTTGACCCTGCGTGCAATACATCTTATGATTGCAAAAATTATAAGTCCATTCTTGAAGGCAATTTTTATGATGAATTTTGTAGCATATTGTGAGAGGAGTTAGAGGCTGGTCTCGTGTCTAAAGTTGAAAACAGACCACAGTGTATCCACTCTCTTGGTGGAGTTGAAAAATCAAATGGTAGATTAAGGCCTATAACGGATTGCAGCATGCCTGAAAAAATTTCAATTAATAACTTTATGAACGAGACTAGTTCTACTTTCTCTTACAATAACATTGGTACGGTCACAGCTCAGTTAGATAAAAAAGATTTTATGAGCATAGTAGATTTAAAATCTGCCTATAGGACTATTAATGTTTATGGCCCCCACACTGATATGCAAGGATTTAGGTGGGATTTTGGTCAGGGTGAAGGTTTCTATGTGAGCAACAGGTTAACCTTTGGACTCAAGTGTGCCCCTTATATATTCAATAGAATATCTGACTTTATTGTGGAAGTGGCCAAGATCTATGGTGTAAAAAGGTTGGTCAATTATCTAGATGATTTTATCATAATTGCTGATACTTATGGTGAATGTTTACGTCAGAGGAATATCCTCATGGAATGCATGCAGCATATGGGGTTTGTGGTATCGAGGGAAAAATTAACTGAACCTTCACAAACTTGTAAATTTCTTGGTATTAATATAGACTCTGTTAATCTGGAGCTGTCCCTACCAGAGGAAAAGGTGGTTAAAATGAGAAGTATTTTGATAGAAAATGTTAACAAGAAATTTATTTCAAAGAAGAACTTGGAGAGGATCGGAGGTCACATGTCCTTTTGCTCGCAGGTGGTTAAGGGTGGTAGAACGTTCAGCAGGAGAGTCTTTGATTTGTGTGCACGAGCTAAGCCTAGGGGCTATATAAGGATTTCTGAATGTACCAAATGTGATCTTCAGTGGTGGTTGAATTTTTGTAATACTTTTAACTGCAGAAGTTTAGTCCTTAACGACTTGGTTAATATGCCAATGTACTCTGACTCCTCTGTTAGGGGCTTTGGAGCATGGATGGGAAAAGATTATTTATATGGTGACTGGACATCTCATGATAGGTTCAACTTGGGTTCAGGCCATTTTTCTCTCCCTCCTATATTGGATAACTTAAAAAAACACCATAGAAATATAAATGTGTATGAGCTATATCCTGTCATGGTGGGTCTGAAACGTTGGATTTCAGGTTGTAAAAATAAGAGAATACATTGTATAACAGATAATATGCAATTGCTGGCTATGATAAATACCGGTAGGTCAAAAAATAAACTCTGTATGGAGTGGTTAAGGGAGATATTTTGGTTGTGTTTCCTCAACAATGTTGAAATTTATGCCACTTATATTAAATCTGAGGATAATAGTGTAGAGGTACACGTTATTAAACCATAGGAGTTGGGTACCGTCTGATGTGGCGGGTGAGTCGAGTCGTCGGACGTTCCTCAGGTTCCGGATAGGTGGCAGCACCGATCCGGGTCTGTGGGGACATCTGACGACGAACACCTGGGTCCATATATAAAGCCCAGGGCTCAGCCGCTACGTCAGAGGCCCTTCTGGCCTCCACACCATGTAGACCATTGTCCTTTAATATTAGCTGCCTCTCTGATATCATCCGGCAGCCGTGAGTATGCGTTAAGTAATAAAACCAACCGTTGGCATACACTTGGAATACTGTCTTACTCTTTCTTTCCGAACCGTAAGACCCGAACCCCCCAGGTCCATAAGGCCACAAACCCTTACAGCCGTGACCAGTTAATTCTGGTGTATAGCCCGGACGTTATAACGTCCGAAAGGCTGGTACATGGGTTAGACACCCTCAGGGAAGCTAACCCAGCAGGGCAATCACTTGCCCAAGAGAATGGAAATGGATCATTAATGCTCCAAGCCCATTCGGACTCGCAAGATGCGGATTCAGCATCTTGGAGAGATCCAGGACCCCACTATAATGATAGTGAGGAGAATCTGCCAGACTCTGTACGACGCGAACAGTCTATACAGAGACATAGTAACTTAATAGGCCAACAATCACTTGTTGACGAATTAAGTGATTCGATGTTCGAAGTTGGTGGTAATACTAACCCAGAACATCCCGCACCAATGCGAAAAAGGGTAACATTCGGAGAACTACCTTATAGATTACCCAGGCCCAAATTACCAATATTAGATTACAGCGCTATAGATGGCGACTTAACCTATGCGGTACCGGAAGGTGAGGAATTCAAACGACCGGATGTCCTGTTGTTGAATGAAACTTATGTAACTTTGAACGAGAATTTAAATACCTTGGTCAAAGCTAAGGATGAAGTATTCCATGAAAAACTTCAGTTAGAAGAAGACCTAACTGGCATGCGAAAGGAATTCGAAGCCAGAAGGAGTGAGTACATGAAGGAACTCGAGAATGAAGAATTAAAACTTCAATCAATGAGAGAATCATTCAACAAAGAATATGATAATAGGCACATTCGTATCCAAACATACATAGATACGAACGACCAATTAAACCTTTATAAGGCAAAATTCGAATCCGAAATTCGCCATTATGAGGATGAGTTGGATCAATTGAAACTTCAGTGTAGTAAACAAGCTGAAGACAATGAAACCATCGGGGTAGGCATTATAGCCTACAACAAACAACTGGAGGAGGATAGACAGAAACTCACAAATGAGCTTCAGGAATTGCAGACTACTGCAATAACTCTAGATAAATATGTAGAAGCAGCCCAGTTAACTATAGGTAATATAGATCCAGCTGTGGTATCTACAATGTTGGGAAAGACATCCAAAGATGCAACCCCAATTAGATACAGCCCATTCGTTGATGATGGGGCTGACAAGAATGTAGTATCCGGAATCTACAAGAAACCGGATAATACCGCAGTAAATGGAACCGCACCTAAACCAGCAACTCCGATGCTGGATACGATAGGTCCGGAACCACCCATACCAGATTTGAGTCACAAAATTAAAGCGACTCACGATGGTGCTACTGGGAATAATAATAATACACCCGTGGCACAACCAAGAGCACCCGGACCAATGAGGCATATGTTGACACCACCTTCATATTTCCCCCAACCCGGCCACAGTACACCAGCAGTACCAAGATTACCGAATCCACCCCCGGGTTCTGGTAATGGTCCTACTGATGGACATTTTCGGAGACCAAACCCGCCACAAAATAATATTAATGGCGGTACGTATCTACCAAGAACATCTTCCTATGGATATAGAAATAATTATAATCCATCAGGAAGTGGTAATTACCAAAATGGTAACAGCTATAACCAGGGATGGAATCAAAATAATTCTTACCCTAGATATGCGTCTTCTGGAAACACCGGTTACAATGGTGGATGCCCTGGCGGTTCATCCGGAGGCTATAATAATAATGGTCCAACAGGAGGAAACCCTCCAGGCGGCCCAGGAGGATCCGGATCCGGAGGATCAGGATCAGGAGGAGATGGCAGGAAGCCGAATAGGAGAACTTCTATGCCTGCAGGGATGCAAACCATCTTTGATAGAAGCCAGTGTATCCAAAACCTTGGCATTGACTGCTACCGAAAGGGAGCAGACGGCATGGAAGTCATGATCTGGAGCATGCGAGAAGCAGATAGACTACGCGGATGTAATAATCCGGCACGTAGGCAGGCACGGATACCCCCTCCATATGATTCTAATGATCCATGGAAGGACAGGTATCAAGCTTTTGTCGACGAAGTCAATTGTAGTGGCTGGACAAAAGAAGAAGCTCTGCCATATTTGATCTGTTGGTTAAATAAAGGCGGAAAAGTAGCTCTCAACCAATGGAGAGCAGCTTACGGAATATACGGTACCTATGATCAATTGGTCGAATGTGCCGCATACCTTTTTGGATCAATCGTTAGAGAAGATCCGTGGGTAAGCTTCAAGAAGAGAACACAAAAACCTAAAGAATCACACAAAGTCTTTGGTTTGGAGCTACAGGACTTGCTTTCGAAAGCACGTCCAAATTGGGCTCATGATGATGATTGTTATCTACAAGAATTGTTTATACAATTCTACAGTGGATTGCGAGATCCGGATCACAAGCAAGTGGTCTGGGACTCTTGGAAAGATGACACTTCCTTCAGTGACCTGTTCATAGCAATCGATGGACATGACATGAAGAAACGTTTGGTAGGTCTTGGACCTAACCCAGTAAGAGCAGCTCCATTCCAATACGGAGGTACACCTGCTCCAGTATACGATACTTCCCAGTTAGCTCCGGTTGAATCGAATGAAGTTGATGAGGAAGATGAATATGTCTCCGATGAAAACGGAGATTATATTGGTTCAGTCCAGGTAGCTGGAAAGTATTACCGACAAAAGCGGTATAGGAAAGTACATTCGAGAGGGAGAGGAGGATCTGTTGCTGGTAAAACAGCTTCCGGATCAACTCAACCTGGCAGTGTAGCCTCTACGGCGAACCCAACTGTAGGAGCTACTGTTGCTCCGACTAACATGATGGAAACATTAATAGCCAGATTAACAGAAGCTCTAAAGAGACCGAGAGTTGATAAATCTCAGAAGAGATGTTTCAGATGCCAGAAACTGGGGCATTATGCTCCAGAATGCATGGCTGAGAAACCTGTACCTCGTAGACAGGAGAGTGTCTCTGGAGTAAGTACAGAGGAAAACTAAGGAGGGGTCTCCTGACAGGCAAAGAAGGGGATCCCAGTGACAAATTTTGCCATGATATCACCATCCGTGATGATAGTTCGCATGTAGTAACAAGATCGCCTAACACCGAGGTGGTTGTAGACACCCGGATGGTTAGGGAAGCTGATATAACGGGTGCCACGGGAGCACAGGGGAAACCCAATATCAGTAACGAGGCAGGCGGCTATGTGTTAGCCAAGGTCTGTGGTGCCCACCTGCCCCCGGGTCATCCTTGTCTGGAATTCCTGAAAGGATGTGGATCGACTCCTGGTGTGAAAAATGACGTTCCGATTGTCACGGACATGCCCTCTGTTCTAAACGGAAGGCGGTGGTATGTTTGCCTCACTGTTAACGGAAGATCTGCCGAATTCCTTGTGTATTATCATATACCATTTTATTATTCCATAAATTGTAACATATTTTGTATTAATCAAAGGATATCTATGAAATTAATACATTAGGTTGGTTCTAAGAGCTATAAGAGCGCTCAAACTTTACATAAGAGCGTTCATGCCCCACTGCACACCAGCCAGGTCAGTTACATACACTCTCTGACATCAAAGGCTCCGACCTAATGGTCCACTGCACAATATAATAAAAATGAGGGTCTCAGTGTGCGACCTCATGGTTCAATGCACAAATTAATAACTTGTAAGTGAATGCAACCGGCCGTCACGGGTGCCTGAGCACCGCTGACGCCGTCATGAGTGTCTGAGCACTCTAAGGACTGAACAATGGGTTACATAAGCACGACGCCATAACCTTCTGGTCGCTCTAGCGTCGCTCCTGAGCAACCTAGGTCAAATATCAAAAATTCTATGGAAAGCCCATAATTAGACGGTCAGAATGAGCCCAAGATCAAGGCGGAACTCCCAGTATTAAGGAAGTTATGCCATGGAGACTGAAAGGAGCTCCGAGTGCACCACAGACAAACCGGCGCGAATTACGCGCCTATCCAGCGGGCATTATAAACTTGGCATATTCAACTCTGCGCATGCCCAAAATGGCGGTTATAAACGCATAAACGGCCGAGATATGAGGGTCTAAAGATGCAGAACCGACCAAGACAATGGGGGCCATAGCGGCGTCCATGGGGGTCCTTTGTCCCCCTGTGACACTTGAAAGGGTCCCCTCAAACAATTGTAGAGTTAGGCAGATGCTGCTGGCTCCAGTCAGTCTGGAGGTGCTTTTCCAAGATTTGCTACAAATAGCCTGTCTGCACCTCCAGGAAGACATCACCAAGAACCGCTCTAGAGGTAACATCTCCAGTCATCTCCTGCTACCTGCTATACCACTGCACTATGGTGAAACTATGCTAGACAGGCATTGGTTTCCTACCATTAGTGGCCAGAGGCTATCTTCTTCAAGACTTCCACCAGAGGGTAAAGTTATCCATTATTACATTATTCCTCTAAGCAGCAGGTCAGGAGCTAGGTGTGGGAACCCACCTAGAAGTATGCTGGACACTGTATTATTAATACCTCAAAGGTGGAGTGGAACTGAACATTGTACTTTATAAATTACTGTATGTTTACTGTATGTGCAAACTACCTACATACTAACTACTGTATGATTGATATTTCTTACATGTTGCCTAAAGCTGAATAAACCAGTGACAACTGGGAATAACACTATTTTATATGAGCCTGATGTATTTACTCCATACACCACTAGTCATATGATATTTCTCATATGACAACTTGATCATGCCAAACTCTACCATGACAAAGTGGTGGAGAACATCCTACTAAGATCCCATCCCTCACAGGCTCATAAAAATTAAAGCTGGTAACACAACTAAAAACAATCATGCACCAGTAAGTTAAAGCTGGTGCCGCAACTGGGAACAATCATGCACACAGTAGATTAAAGCTGGTACCGCATACACACAGTTAGACCCACTCCACCCACCCAGTGACCTTGACCTTGACACCATACCCACCAAGGTCACCAGTGAGATCTCCCACATACCAGTGAGATCTCCCACATACCAGTGAGATCTCCCACACATCAGTGAGATCCCCCACACATCAATGAGATCTCCCACACATCAGTGAGATCTCCCAAACATCAATGAGATCTCCCACACATCAGTGAGATCTCCCACACATCAATGAGATCTCCCACACATCAATGAGATCTCTCACACAACAGTAAGATCTCTCATATATCAGTGAGGTCTCCCAAAAACGTCAGTGAGGTCTCCCAAAACGTCAGTGAGGTCTCCCAAACGTCAGTGAGGTCTCCCAAACGTCAGTGAGGTCTCCCAAACGTCAGTGAGGTCTCCCACACGTCAGTGAGGTCTCCCACACGTCAGAGAGGTCTCCCACACGTCAGTGAGGTCTCCCACACGTCAGTGAGGTCTCCCACACGTCAGTGAGGTCTCCCACACGTCAGTGAGGTCCACCACACACATCAAGGCCTTATCAGTCAAGCTGGCAGAACAACACACAAAGACCTTACGTAGTCAGGGGCCTGTTGAAGAGGTCTCCCTCCCACCAAGATCTAGGAGACCCGCAGGAGGCAAACCAGCCTCCAATACAACAGACCCACACTCAGTAGACCCCACACCACCCACCCTGTCTACTCAGGGAACAACCAGTTCTCAGGGATCCAACATTTCCCAGGGATCTCTACAGGACGCCCAACTCACGCTATCTACCTCAGGGGAAGAAGGATCTGCCTCAGGGGGTGGATCCACACCCTCATCTAGATCCTCCACCCCAGCTCCAGCCTTTGACAGCCACTCCTCCAGAGACACCTCCCCCACACCCTCCATCATGGACACCGATGAAGGCCCCCAACCTAATCAGACAGCTGAGAAGATAAGGGCCTATGAGAAGGCCATCCAAGATGCAGTTACTGCCCTAGAGACCAACAAGTCCCAGCAGGAGGAAAGGGAGAGGATCCTCAACCAACAACTGGCAGAGAGGAATGCAGCAATAGATGCTCAACAGAAGGCCATGGAAGATCAGCGGAAGTCCCTAGAGAGACAACAACAACAGATAGCAGATCTCATGAAGATGGTATCATCCCAGACCCCACAACCTCACACACCTGCCATCACACCTGTTGTCACACCATCTGCCTCTGGATCCAAAGATGACATCATAATCTCCATGGTGTCCAACATGACCAAGCTCATAGACAATAAACAGCAGGACGACAGAAAGATCAGGATACATGAGGTAACAAAACCCAAAACCTTTTCACACCCATCACCACTCATGTCAACAGCATTATTCATTGATCACAAATTCCCAGAATATCTGAAGGATAAGTACAAAGTGACAGACAGTGACACCATGGTAACATATTTACCCAAGTACCTCGAAGGACAAGCACTAGCTTGGTTTGAATCCTTCAGGGAGAGTGCCACACCTGATATGTTGACATGGACCAATGTAGTGAATAAATTAAAAGAATATTTTGCTACTCGAGACAATATAATCTCAAGGACTGCACTCAGTGCACAAAAGATAGATGAACCTGTTCTAGACTATGCATGCCATCTCAGGAAAGTGTGTAATGCCCAACGCCAGAATGATGAAACCCTAAGCAAGGCATTTACCCAAGGCATGAGGCCCTGGATCTCTATAGCTCTTGAGAACAAGAAAATAGACTCTTTTGACCAAGCCCTAGACCTAGCCCTAGAGGTTGAGACCCAAGAGAGATCTAGGAAGGTAAGGGATGCAGAAACCAACCCACAGCCTACTAAGAAAAAGGTCCAGGAAATCAGCACTAGTTCAGATGAAGATGTTAACCTAATGTCTAGTGCCCATGTAAGGCAACAGGAAGCTAAGGTTGCATCAAGAGACCCTACCGGTAGATACAGAGGAAATAACTATGACCCCAACTACCAATCCAATAGAGGTAGAGGTAGAGGGGGCAACAACAACAACCGGGGGGGTCACAACAGTAGGAAAGACAACAGCTCTTCCAACTCCAACAATGGTAACTCTTCATACAGTGATAGGAGAGACAGAACCCCAAGTAATGGCAGATCCTATAATAATCAAGGATCCAACAGTAGGAGCCAGAGTCCACATAGGAACTACAACTCTGGATCCTACAACAACTCTGGATCCTACAACAACAGCCAGGGTTCAAACAACTCTGGGTCCTATAGTCAAGGATCCAACAGTAGGGGCCAGAGTCCACATAGGAACTACAACAGTGGATCCTACAACAACAATGGCGCCTACAACAACCAGAGATCCAACAACTCCGGTCAATACAGCAACTCTGGTCAATATAACCAGGGTTCCAACCCACGCCAGGAGGATTACAAACCTGACACAAGAGGTTACCAGGGGAACCAACAAAGTAACCCCCAAATACCACCTCATGTGATGGATCAAATCTCCAAGCTCCTGGTGGCAAGCATCTCAACCACCCCACAGAACCAGGAAAACTAGGATGTCACAGTGCCGATGGGCCAGTGCACTGTGACACCCCAAATACAAACAATCAATCAGGATTAACAAAGATCCAACCAGAGACAATTGCTAGTGCCAATCTACCATCTAACAGACAGAGACGTCCATCAGTGATACACATCACCCCACCAGATTCATCATCAAAGGATACAGGTGAGAGTACCAAGCTTTCTATTGTACTTCTTCAAAATGGCTGTATCAATGCAAATCTATATGATGTTTCGGATGTACAATGTTTGGTTGATACGGGTGCTACTATCACCTGTGTCAGACAATCATTCCTCATGGATCTCCAAAAGAGATTCCATATCCAACTGAGGAAATCTAAAATCAACATCCACTTGGCAGATGGATCGGTGTGTCACGTTAGACATTCAGCTATGCTGAACTTTAGAATCCAAGGTGTCAGATTCCAATACCAATTTGCTGTAATACCCAACCTCACACAGCCCATTGTACTCGGCACAGATTTCTTAAGCACTACAAAATCTCAAATTGAATTTAATGTTGATCCTGAACAAATTCTCAAACCCATTAGGGCAGTGAGGGATTTTACCATCCCTCCATTCTCTGAACTTGCAGTATTGGGTAAGGTCACATCTACTCAATCACTGCAAGGCAAAACTGGAGTAGTAGATAACCTCCAAAGAAATAACAATGCCCCATATCTAGTTCAAAGGGCAGCAGTAACCCCCAGGGAAAATAACAAACATCCCCCAGTGTTACTCAACACCAGCAGGCGCCCACATAAAATCAAAAAGGGTGCCATCATAGCTCTATTTCAGGAAGTCAAGGAATCTGATTTAGAAAAACCTCAACAGGTGTCAGACACAACCCCACACACTGATCAATCCATCTCAGCCATACGGCCTGAGGATGTAACTCAATTCAGTGACACAGACTCAGACTGTGAGTCCACATATGCTGACCCTGAACCCAACTCAATCAGACTCTCTGAAATAGCTGCTATACATAGTGAGGCACATGACCTCGAGCCAGAATTGGAAGAGAATGTTCCACCAAAATCTGTGCTCACATCCAAAGATCAGCATGATAGATTAAAGTCACTGCTGACCAAGTATGATGATGTATTCGTAGGAAAAGATGGAGACATTGGTGCCACACACCTGTATACTCACTCAATACATGTAAAACCTGAGGCAGTACCATGTCATTTCCTACCATATAGACAAACACCAGAAAAACAGGCCGCAATAGGGGAAGAGTGTGAAAGGCTAGTACAACAGGGCATTCTGAGAGAATGTGCCGAGGGCCCCTGGGCCTCCAGATCCTTTTTAGTACAAAAATCATCGGGAGGCCATCGGCTCGTCACAGATTTTCGTTATTTGAACCAGAACACGATAAATCAAGCCTTATCTACACCCCGGGCCGATGACACTCTAGACATGATAGGGTCACTCAGACCAAGAGTATTCAGTAAGCTAGATGCCCAACAGGGATTTTTTCAAATTCCTATAAGACAGGAGGATCAGCATAAAACCGCATTCATAGCAAATGACAAAAAATATGTCTATGAAAGGATGCCGATGGGTTTAGCGACGGCACCGGCAGGATTCTGCCATCTAGTCACATTAATTCTGAACAAACTCAAGTACAAATGTGCCCTACCATACCTAGATGACATATTGGTGTTATCACCATCAATCGAACAACACTTCCATGACCTGGAAGATGTGTTCAACAGCCTAAGAGTTGGTAAACTCAAACTGAAGAAATCAAAATGTGAATACTTCATAGACAGAATAGACTTCTTGGGAATGAGAGTCACACCCATGGGACTACAACCATCTCCCACAAAGGTGGAGTCAATCAAAACCTTCCCAACACCAAAATCAGTCAAAAATGTCCGATCCTTCACAGGCCTATGCCAATACTTCAAAAAGTTTATCAAAGGTTATGCCCAAATTGCTAGACCATTATATGATCTACAGACACATCTCAAAGCATTTGTCTGGACAGAAGAGGCAGATAATGCTTTCAAAACATTAAAGCATGCCCTCTGTACCAATGCTCTTCTCAGATATCCAAACTATGAGAAAGAGTTCAGTTTGGCAACTGATGCTTCCAATGTGAGTTTAGGAGCTGTACTCTCACAGAGAGATAATGAAGGAGTGCTCAGACCAGTAGCCTTTGCAGGTAGAACCCTCTCAAAACATGAGAGAAATTACAATACCACAGAGAGAGAACTACTGGGAGTAGTGTATGGAGTATTACACTTCAGACACTATCTAGAGACTAGACACTTCCAATTATACACAGACCATGCAGCCCTAATCCCACTGCTAACCAATACAGGACTCACACATAGATGGGCCAGATGGGCTCTAGACATACAGCAATTTTCATTCACCATCCAACACGTGAAAGGTGATGATAACACACCACCAGATGCTATGTCTAGAAGAGAATACCCAGACTCTGGACCCATGACTAACCCTCCACCCCCACCAAGGAGAGTTAGAACCAAGTTTGCAAAAGTAACAAAGAAAGTACCATTCAAAAGGGATGATCCACCCAACACCATTGAAAGGCCAGAGACACCCATTAGGGGTATCTTGAAGCAATCTACACACTATGTGTTTTGCCACTGTGAGAGAGAATACTCACAACTCTTTCCAGATAATGACTTCGAGCCTATTGAATTCTCATCACTCAATCAGATAGTGAAGGCAACTCCTAAGGAGCCACCCTTCACCCCACCTGACTCAGATGATGAAGATCCAGAAGACACAATATATGCTACTACTCAAGCAACTTCTAAATCTAAGTCAGATTCTTTGAACCAATGCAGGGAGAGGAAACATCAAACCATTTGTGTCCTATGACCACACGCTCAAAGACTAGAGAAATGATTCAGGAGGGCACACCAAAACCCCCCACACAATCACAAACTATTCTAAATGAGAAAAAGGTCACAGGAAACAAACCTATCAAAACCCCACCTGCCAGGAAAGATGTCACAAAAGACACTGCATCTACTAAATCAAAGAACTCTGAGACAAAGAAGATTGACAAAAAGCAAATTGTGCCTTTAAAGAAAAAGGTTGCCACTCCCATCAAGGCGAGAATAGGCCCTCCAAAGGAGCCTACACACCAAAACAAGAGTGACACACCCCAACAAAAGGCACAAGATAGGCCAATAGTCGATGAAAAAGAAAAAGAAAGAGACAGAATAAAACAACATGTGCTAGATATAAATCAACTACTGGATCAGATTCCCGACACATCCATCTCAGGTACAAACCTTGGCCTGGAACAAAGGAAAGACAAGGACCTATTGCCCCTCATACAGTATCTTGAGGATGGAACCTTGCCTGCACCAAAAGCACAAGGAAATAGAATCATCAACCAAGGCCAGACATACACCTTGGTAAATGGTACATTAGTCCATATATGCCCCATAAATTGGAGAAAAACCAATACTGTACCACTTCAAATTGTTATACCACAGCAATGGGTAACAAGTACACTACAGTATTTCCATGACTCACCTACCGGCGGCCATCTTGGTTCAAGTAGGATGCTGTCAGCACTCCGACCTAGGGTATATTGGAAGTCTATGCTAGCAGACACAACAAAATATGTTTCCACCTGCCACACATGCCTCACAGCAAAAAGGCAAGTACACTCACACAAAACACCAATGACAGTGAGAGAGTACATGACTTCACCAATGAAGTTCCTAAACCTAGACGCGGTGGGACCACTTCCCACAACT
The DNA here is from genome assembly GCA_949317995.1 of Acholoe squamosa. Taxonomy (NCBI): domain Eukaryota; kingdom Metazoa; phylum Annelida; class Polychaeta; order Phyllodocida; family Polynoidae; genus Acholoe; species Acholoe squamosa. Next base: position 3,475,368 of record OX439041.1, read on the forward strand.
GCCAGGGGAAACAAACATATACAAGTCTGCATAGATTATGCTACCAGTTATGCAACAGCTTGGGCTACTACTGACTTAAAAGCTGAGACAACAGCAGCAGAGTTCTACAAGAATATAATTTGTCATCATGGAACACCAGCCACTCTTCAAACAGATAATGGGACATGTTATACAGGTGCAAAGTTCACAAAGTTAACTAAACACCTCAAGATCAAACATAAATTCTCCTCACCATACAGGCCACAATCAAATGGGCTTGTAGAGAGATTCAATGCTAGCATAGGCACAGCACTCAGAGCATTCTGCTCAGAGCACCAAAACAATTGGGATTCATTTATTGAACCCATAACCTTTGCATTAAACAACACTGAATCCCAAACCACAGGATTCACCCCTTTCTTCCTACTCCATGGGAGAAACCCAGCCACCCCAATGGACTTAGGGCTGGGAATACAGGAAGACATATCCACGGTAGCAGACCATGTAGCTAACATGATAACAAATCAAGATACCTCTAGGAGGAAAGCTATAGAAAGGGTCGCCAAGCTACAAAAGGAAAGGAAGGATAGATATGATAAGAAACTTACACCACAGGAAATCAAGGTCACCGACATGGTGTACCTAAACATACCAAGAATCCTGACCAATACAGAGTGTAAGAAACTTCAACCCCTTTTTATGGGACCATATGTTGTAGTAGATAGACCTAGTTTGACAAGTGCCAAACTCAAAAACTTGGACACCAATCTATTGGTGGCCAGACCAGTGCACATAGACAGACTGAAAAAGGTTGTGGCTGTCAGAAATAATGAATTTGCACACAGGCTTATTCCACATGAGGCCAAATACTACAGCAAAATTGTAAGGAACAAAAATGATATCACCCTTACAAGAGAAACCACAGGCATAGGCCCTATCAAGCCTAGGCCTGCACACCACATACTAAGAAAGACATCTAGGTGTGGTGCAGTTTCAAGAAATTAGAAACAAGATTGAGATACCAAAAGTCATAATATTTTCAAAATGTATTACAAATTCTCTTCATCCACACATAAGACATGTGTGACTGATAATGAATTACTATGTATATAAAGCCAATCAAATTTGTAAATATATCAGTAGGTTATTGCCTCTGAAAGGGTCAAAGACTGGGACCCCCCAAGTAAAGCAGACATGAAGTCTAAGAAGAGTAAGGGTAACACAATGGAGTGTCTAAAGCCTAATCCCCACATGAAAGAGCGCGCTATGCCAACACAGCAGTCTATAAAGATCAATTGACCTTATAAGCTACCCTCAGACAACTGTCTAGACGGTCATGAATGGCTGTCCTGGATGACAGGAGGAGCTAATTACCAGTACACAGACTACACAATAGACCCCACAGTTAGCAGACACTGGAGATTAATGCATTGTCTCCAGAGAAACAATACCAGGCCCACAATGGATGTGGGTAGGGTAGGCTACATAAGAAGCACTGTGGACCATAGCCCACCATCAGTCTTCATCCAGCTGCAGTCTGGAACACAAGTCTACAGGACCCCACTTGGGAATTAGCCAGCCCACTTCTCCATTAGGAGAGACTGCACTAGGATAAAGAACACACCTACTTCACCTTCAACCTGACCTTACCATTTACTGGTCAACCTCTATAGACTCACCGGACATATTGCCAAGACAGCTCAATCTTGCAAAGGTACAGTTTGAACCACTTCATTTAAAGTGTTACACCATACACTTAGACTTTACCAGCACCAAATCACTACAAATTTGACAAGACTTTAAACAGCAAACTTGCTTTACACAAGCACCATGGGGACACTGAGAGTTTCACCCATACTGCTAACTATGCTGTTATTATATACTATAAAACCACTTACTGCAGGCTATACACCTGTGGTGAGACAAAACATAGGAGTAGTATTCAAACCTAGCCCTCAACCATTGGTCAATGGACATACAACCACAACACTGTTGTTAGCTATTCCCTACAAGATACCTTGGGCACCCGTTACCCAAGGATCCATAAGGGATAGAATACTCCATTTGACCACTCCTACTCTACAAGATCATACCTCTGGCCAAATTATCCAACAAGCTAAGGAGCTAGACACCTTGCTGGAAATTGCAGACAAGGAGATAAATGAAACACTAGCCTCCATCAAATTGTTCTTATCCAACCCCATAAACACATTGGACAAGGCCAAAAGAGAGGCCATACTGGGTTTTCTAGCACCCCTGTTTCGCGGTGTGCTAGGTCTAGCCACAGTAGAAGATGTAAACCAAGTAATGGGACAGCTCAAGAACATAGATGAAATACTAAGAAAATTTGCTAAACAGGATCAGGAAGCAGCTAATCTCATTGAAAAGATCACAGACAGACAAGATAAGTTTGTCAAAGCATACATCCAAGATAAGAAGGTACTGGACAGCACAATCAACACCATAGGTGACACCGTCAACCTGTGGGCCTCTAACATGTCCAGGTCACTTGACTCATATTCAAGGCACGAGAAAACTCAAAGGGAGAAAATGCAAGTATTAAATGATGCATTAATTATCATAGCAGCAAGAATGAATACAGTTCAATCACTGCAAAGGACAAACGCAGCCCTGAGGATGCTATCATCAGGGATCCTAACCCCTGATATAGTACCACCCTCAGACCTTGCTAGATACCTAATTGACATTAATAACAAACTTAGGATTACACACCCTGGAGCACAAGTCGCAATTAATGACCTAGATTTCTATTATTCACAGAAGCTGACCTCATACACTTACTCAGCTCACCATATATATATTCATCTGGACATTATAATTCAATCTACCACCTCAACCTTCAAACTGTACCAAATGATTACAACACCCATGCCTATAGACACACAGGAGACTCCCACCAGAGGAGTCACCAAACTACAAACCACAACTGAGTTTCTAGCAGTATCTTACGATGAATCATTATTTATCGAATTGGACTCAGCAGATATGCAGGCATGTGAAGGTACTACAGTAAAGGTATGCAGAGATGTAAATGGTAGAATCTATAAACACAGGCCTACATGCCCTGTAGCCATTTTTACTAACCAGGCTCAACAGATTAAGGAACATTGCAAGTTTACAGTTTCACCACTGCAAGCACCTACCACCCATGCTATTTCCATTTCTGAAGATGAGTATCTGGTCACTACTAATGAACCCCATTACTTTATCAACTGCCATGGTAAAACGTCTGAAACTCGGAAGGCCCAGTCCTACTCAATCATAGGTGTACCCTGTGGGTGCACGATCAGTGTAGGAGAATTTTCTCTTCCAAACACAAGGTTGCCCTGTAACTCAACCTTATCATTTCATTACATTCTCAAGACAATTAATTTACCATTCATGGCAGCACTTAACAAAATTTCTGAAACCAAACCAGATGAAAGAGAGAATCTTCCAAATTTCCCAGTAGTAAACCTTTCTAGAACCTTAGAAAAACTACAGGAAAATCCAATCATGGATGATATTACTCAACTAAATTTAGAGCCCTTTGCTAAAACAGTATTAAAAGATGCCTCCAACCTTAATAAGGAAATGGAAACGCGCTACGAGGAATCATACCTACGTCGAGTTACAGAGCATCCAATCTTCCAAAGCTTAGCACTCATCCTAGGGATATCAGCTCACATTTTTATAGTATACATACTACTCAAACTGTACCGACTAGGAGGAACTGTAGCCTACCTGCCTACAGCCAAAGCATTCAGACTAGTCACCGAGCTGCCCCTACACAAATTGCTCCCAGATAAGAATCCTACCAAACTAACCCCTACAGAGGAAACCCACACCCCTTTCCTCACAATTCAGGAAACCCACACCCTGATAATTGCTATATTATTCACCCTGACCATCTACTCAGCCTACAGAATAATGAAGTACCTTAAGAAATTTGCACAGACACACTGTGGCAAGAAAAATGTGGCCAAGCGCACAAACCCCACAATATATTTTAAAATATATTGTGGAGACTCAAACTTCGCGCTACCCTTGAGGCCAATACCACATGAATTTGATGAGATTAAATCAGCAGCCGCCCCTACCTATAAGGATATAGTGGTTAAAACCTTCCCACTACCTAAGGCTATATTTACCTGGAATGGACCAGCAGTTATAACAACACAGAGAGGAGAATTTGCTTATCACCTCCCTCAGGTGATACACCTACCTTGGCGCACTAGGTTCAGCACTATACCAGCCCTTAAAAACAAAGGACTGTACTACTCCATGCTTCTCCAGAATGATTGTGGCACCAGCCCGGTGACCATGACAGCACTGGAAAATACAACAGATATAATTATTGACGAACAACAGGAGGAGACCGCAAGGTCAAACATGCAGACTATTGCTAATTTTCTAAACCACCAGCCCTCCCCGGTGACTGTGGAAACAGCCTAGACTGCCCACAGCCTAGGCTGCCCCCAGTCCACCACCAGGAGACAACACATCAGAGACAGTATTCAGAACTTTTCGGACAATTTGCCGGCCCTGAAAAGGGCCTTTGGGATGGCGGGTTTTTACACCCTAGGTTTCAGTCAGTCGGGATCCTACCACAGATCCTCGGGTTCAACATCAATGGGAGAGTCCGGGGCCGAGTCCGAGCCATACATATGGCCGTGATCCTGCTCCCACTCAGCGAGCCGGGCCTCCAGCATCCCCAGTCCATACTCGGCAGCCGTGGATGGATTCCCGGATGCCGCAAGATCGAGGAGGGATGCCGCCAACAAATAATCCCATAGCACTCGCTCCCGCGGCCCTAGGTTATAATCCATGGGCCAGAAACCCATATTGCCCAAGGCCCTAGTCAGAAGGGCCACAGTGGCCCCCCGACGCAAGGCTGAGCCCAGGAAATAATGGCAGGAGTAATTACAGACCATCACATCACCATGCTCAATGATCTATTTGAAATTACTCACTATGTACCCATAATGGATGGTCTGGTTAGACTCAACCAGGGCCCTAGCTGGACTCCCCACCTCCATCACCTGGGGGACAGGCAGAGCAAAGAGAGCTTGTAGGTGGGCCATGGTACTACAGCAGTGACTTCCAGAGAGGAACTGATGCTCCAATACCAGCCACACACTCCTTAAATGGACACACACACACCCCCCCCCACCCTGAACTGTCCACTGACACCAAGCTAGGCACTGCCACAGACACATGCCAAAATCTGGCACCTAACACCTCAAGTGCCACCACTGCATGAGCACACCAGGGAGGAGACTCACATCTCACTCCTGACACACCTCCACTGTCAATGAAATTATCAAAGTATTAGAAAAAAAAAAAAAAAAAATTATATACACAGCCACTTGTTGATGTATAATATGAAAATCTATGGTATTCTCACAAAAATCAATGATTAATGCGCACATATACGCGCAAAATTGCAAAATTGCAAATTACAAATTGTAAAATTGTACAAATCTAACATTAATATACATGAATGCAGGTAGATAACTAAGACAGTTTTTGCACCCACTAGCACTTGTATACTATGCCAAGGTTTACTTAAAGTAACACACTTTAGGTATCCAAGAAAATTGTTGGAAAAATGAATGAAAAAAAAAAAAAAATTGTTGAGAAAATTGTTGACATAAAACATGTTTACTTAAGATACTCACCAAATAAATCTCTTTCAGGGACACATACTAAAAAGGCTAGGGGAATAGTCAATTAAGCAGCGGCCCACTGCCGAAATTGCCAATTAATACACCCATATAGCAAAATCAATGAGTAACTCAGAGACAAACAAGCCTATTGTACATGAAGTACTTTGTTTTTCCGGCCCTCGGAAAAATTTGTCTCAAATCCCATAAATTGAATAGTGTAATCTAGATTGTACGTTTGTACCCAATTTGCACACTAAAATTGTATATTTGCACACCAGATTGTACGCTTGTACCCAATTTGCACACTAAAATTGTATGTTTGCACACCAGATTGTACGCTCGTACCCAATTTGCACACTAAAATTGTATGTTTGCACACTAGATTGTAAGTTGTATCCAATTTACATTTGAATTATATGTTGCACATTATACTGTATGTCTGTACCCAATTCATACACTGAAGTCAGATTTTTAAAAAAAAAAAATCAACATTTCTATGTGTATCCAAGCTGTACGCAAAATTATATTTGTACATACAGAAACTATCAATTGAACGCAAAATTATACATTGGCATACTAAAATTGCCAAATGCACGCGAAATTATATATTTGCACACTAAAATTGCCAAATATACGCAAAAATTATATATTTGCATACTGAAATTGTCAATTGAACGCAATTACACGCGAAATTGTAAATTTGCACACTGAAATTGTCATTTATGTTCAATTTGCACGCTAAATTGAACATTAAATGCCAAAATTGCACACTATTTGCCAAATTGTATGTTGTACATAAAAATGGAAAATTGTACCCAAAATTGATGTTACATAAGCAAATAAGCTATGGTATGGTAAGATATAGAAACTCGGAAATGTACTTATACCCAGGAGAAAATTGTTTATACTGACAAAGCTCTACCACAAAAATTGCATTTGAAGCACTCCCCATCACTTCAAATCCTCTTACAAAACAGTATATAACTCCAAAATAAGGTAAAAATTGTATAAATTGTACATTCCCTCGGCGAAATGACGGAGTTTCGCATTCTTTCGGGGGAGAGGGAGTATTCTATCATATACCATTTTATTATTCCATAAATTGTAACATATTTTGTATTAATCAAAGGATATCTATGAAATTAATACATTAGGTTGGTTCTAAGAGCTATAAGAGCGCTCAAACTTTACATAAGAGCGTTCATGCCCCACTGCACACCAGCCAGGTCAGTTACATACACTCTCTGACATCAAAGGCTCCGACCTAATGGTCCACTGCACAATATAATAAAAATGAGGGTCTCAGTGTGCGACCTCATGGTTCAATGCACAAATTAATAACTTGTAAGTGAATGCAACCGGCCGTCACGGGTGCCTGAGCACCGCTGATGCCGTCATGAGTGTCTGAGCACTCTAAGGACTGAACAATGGGTTACATAAGCACGACGCCATAACCTTCCGGTCGCTCTAGCGTCGCTCCTGAGCGACCTAGGTCAAATATCAAAAATTCTATGGAAAGCCCATAATTAGACGGTCAGAATGAGCCCAAGATCAAGGCGGAACTCCCAGTATTAAGGAAGTTATGCCATGGAGACTGAAAGAAGCTCCGAGTGCACCACAGACAAACCGGCGCGAATTACGCGCCTATCCAGCGGGCATTATAAACTTGGCATATTCAACTCTGCGCATGCCCAAAATGGTGGTTATAAACGCATAAACGGCCGAGATATGAGGGTCTAAAGATGCAGAACCGACCAAGACAATGGGGGCCATAGCGGCGTCCATGGGGGTCCTTTGTCCCCCTGTGACACTTGAAAGGGTCCCCTCAAACAATTGTAGAGTTAGGCAGATGCTGCTGGCTCCAGTCAGTCTGGAGGTGCTTTTCCAAGATTTGCTACAAATAGCCTGTCTGCACCTCCAGGAAGACATCACCAAGAACCGCTCTAGAGGTAACATCTCCAGTCATCTCCTGCTACCTGCTATACCACTGCACTATGGTGAAACTATGCTAGACAGGCATTGGTTTCCTACCATTAGTGGCCAGAGGCTATCTTCTTCAAGACTTCCACCAGAGGGTAAAGTTATCCATTATTACATTATTCCTCTAAGCAGCAGGTCAGGAGCTAGGTGTGGGAACCCACCTAGAAGTATGCTGGACACTGTATTATTAATACCTCACAGGTGGAGTGGAACTGAACATTGTACTTTATAAATTACTGTATGTTTACTGTATGTGCAAACTACCTACATACTAACTACTGTATGATTGATATTTCTTACATGTTGCCTAAAGCTGAATAAACAAGTGACAACTGGGAATAACACTATTTTATATGAGCCTGATGTATTTACTCCATACACCACTAGTCATATGATATTTCTCATATGACAACTTGATCATGCCAAACTCTACCATGACAGTATCTCCAGGGGGTTCTACGATCTTATACCGGATGAACATGATACTCTCAAATCGGGAGGAAGTGCTCAGACGGCCGACGGCAGTACCTTGCAAACGTATGGTAGAACTTGTGTGAAACTACAGTTAGATGGTATACATGACTATGTCATGAGCGCCACCCTTGCAGATATAGCAGATGAGGGGATACTCGGGTTGGATTTCGCATCCCTGTATGGCGCTGTGTTAGAACCTCAAACAGGAGTGTTGAGTGTGAGATACCCGTATCCCGTAAAGGTTAGATGTGTACTGAGACAAGTGAGCAGTATGGCTAGTGTGGCACACACTGTGCGAATCCCTCCGGGAGTAGCCTGTGATGTGCTTGTAAGAAGTGATCCTGCAATGCGTAACAAACCTGCAGTGATAGAACCGGATGTAGTTACTTTGTCGAGTATCGGATTAAATTCTGTAGACACGATAGTAGCGAATGCATCCTGGTCGGTAGTACCTGTCTCCAATACTGGAAACACGACTATCTACTTAAAAAAGGGACAAGTTTTTGGAAACGTGACCCTTTCGGAAACTGTAACGGATAGTAAGCTAAGCTTACAAAAGGTAACAGGAGATGATGAAATTTCGGAAGACTTACTTAAGTTGTATGAAGAAACTTCATTAGAAGATCCGGAACACCGGAAACAGTTCTATGATTTGCTCTGTCAGTATAATAATGCCTTTGCCAAACCTGGTGAAAAGCTAGGTACGACAAATAAGGTATTACATAAAATAGATACTGGAGATGCTGAACCCTTTAAGATACCGTATAGACGGTTACCTTTAGCGAAAAAAAAAGTAGCTGAAGATGAAATAAACAAGATGTTGGAACAGGATGTAATAGTCCCTTCCAATAGTCCATGGAGTAGTCCTGTGTGTATGGTAACAAAGAAAGACGGTACTATCCGCTTTTGCATAGACTACAGGAAGTTGAATGGAATAACGAAAAAGAATTTGTATCCATTACCAAGAATAGACAAAACCATTGACTCCTTAGGAGGAAACAGCTGGTTTTGTACCCTAGACTTGCAATCAGGTTACTGGCAAGTGGGAATGAACCCTTCAGATATGGAGAAAACTGCATTTTCGAGTCATATTGGATTATTCCAATATAATGTAATGCCGTTTGGATTGTGCAATGCACCTGCAACATTTGAAGCAATGATGGAAACAATTCTAAGTGATTCATTGTGGAAAAGATGTCTTGTATATCTAGACGATGTCATAGTCTTCGGAAAAACATTCGAAGAGTGTTCTAATAACCTGAAAATGGTACTAGAACGTATTATTTCTAATGGTCTCAAATTGAAACCTAAGAAATGCCACATGTTTAGAAAGTCCATAAATTATTTGGGCCGCATCATCAGTGATGGAGGAATAAAGGCTGATCCGAAAAAAATCGAATCAGTTACGAATTGGAATAGACCTAAAACACCCAAAGAAGTGAGGTCCTTTTTAGGATTCTGTTCCTATTACAGGGAATTTATTCCGAATTATTCTAGAGTCAGTTACCCATTACAAGCAATAGCTAACTGGACTCCAGGAAGTACCAAGGAAAAATTTCCTTGGACGCATGAACAGGCAACCGCTTTTCAAAAGCTAAAAGACCTGTTCACAAGTACTCCTGTATTGCAATATCCGAATGAAACGGATCATTTCATACTGGATACTGATGCTAGTAATGATAGCATTGGTGCAGCTCTCTCGCAAGTCCAAAATGGGAGAGAAGTACCGATTGCCTTTGCCAGCAATACACTGAGCAAGACTCAGCGCAATTACTGCACAACCAAAAGAGAGTTGTTAGCAGTAGTCGTATATACCAAGAAGTTCAAACATTTTCTATGGGGAACGAACTTTACTTTACGTACGGATCACTCCTCTTTAAAGTGGCTACTGAACCTCCGAGATGCTGAAGGAATGTTAGGCCGATGGCTAGCCCATTTATCCGAATATGGGCTTGAACATCAACAGATTCAGCATAGACCCGGAGTTAAGCATTTAAATGCTGATGCTTTGTCTCGAATACCAATTCGGAAATGTGATAATCCGGATTGTACTGATTGTGGAGCTCATAGGGCAGTGTTAGCAGGGATTCGAAGACCATTCGTACCCCTAGTTGCCAGTATACTGGATTGGTCTATGGATCACATACGACATTTCCAGGAAGCTGACTCGATAACTGCGCAGCTACTGCAATTAGTACCAAAGGGTATACGTCCAGTTAGACCGGAGGTCTCTCTGGAAAATCGAGAAATGAGAAGGTTTCTTGCTCAATGGACCGAGCTTGAAGTCCGGAAAGGTGTGTTATACCATTGGAAGCCATGTAATAATGGTGAGAGAATCATGCAAGTGGTGATACCACATGCTATGAGACATGACATTATATACTTCTGTCATGGGCATCGGACCAGTGGTCATTTCGGAAGGAAACGCTCGTTAGCACGACTTTCCAAGAAATACTATTGACCTGGCATGACACGGGACTTGCAAAGATGGGTAATCACCTGTCCGGATTGTTGTAAAAACAAACCCGGACCCGGGATGGGCAAACTTCCCCTATCCCAAGAACTTTTCGGAGTTAGATTCGCAAGAATCGGGGTAGATATTATTAGTGGATTGAATACAACCGCTAATGATAATACCTGTATGATGGTAGTGTGTGATTATTATACGAAATACACTAAAGTATTTCCACTACCTGACCACAAAGCAATTACTTGTGCCGAAGCCTTTGTAAAAGGTTGGGTACTAAGTTTCGGTGTACCATTAATGTTACACAGTGACCAAGGCAGAGAATTTGAATCAAATCTCTGGCAGGGTATGTGTGAATACTTAGCTATTTGCAAGACTAGAACCAACCCGTATAGGCCACAAAGCGACGGATTGGTAGAAAGGTTCAATAGAACCCTCATCCAAGTTCTAAAGTCACTCGTTAATGAACATATGGATGACTGGGATGAGCAATGTCATTTCATGACACATGCTTATAACAGTACGGTACATTCAAGTACAAATTGTTCTCCGAACCTTTTAGTATTCGGAGAGGATTTGATAATGCCTGCTGACCTAGTTTTTGGAGTCGTAGGGATGGACCCTGAACTACCTTGCCATGTAGTTTTGGTGGAATGTTTAAGAGACAGATTTAAAAAAGCATATGAGTCTGTCCGAATTGATTTGGAGAAAAGTGCCAAATGGCAGAAAGTAGGATACGATACCGATCTAAAGCATCGGAAATTCCAATCCGGAGACAGAGTTCTCAGATTACATGAACCACTTAGACACATAAAATTAGCGTCTAATTGGGATGGTCCCTTTACTATAACACAAGTTATCAGTGATTGTACCGTAATTATCAAATCTGACCTTGGTCGACTTTATAAGTCAAATGTGGCTAGATTAAGGAAATGGTCTGGGAGGGAGACCTCCACAGAAATGTATGGTGAAGGTTCCGAAAAGATCCTGAACCAGAATCGCATAATAGACCAGGTAAAGAACACTACAGTGAAGCGTGGTCGTGGTAGACCGAAAAAGTGTTCCGAATCAGTGACACCCACGCCAACACCGATTAAGCGTGGGGGAGTTAAAAAAGTCTCGGCAGGTGAAGACAAAAAGAGGAGGAAAGGTGTTTCTAAGGCTAAGAAGCACCTAGAGAAAGCTCTTCAGACTGTCAGGTCCGATAAAGAACTATCCGAGAAGGGGAGATACGTTCGCCGCAGCCCCCGAATTGCCCAGAGGACTGCAGTGACCTAACCTGTATACACAAGAGTGTAATGTTTACATTTAGAGGAACGGATGACAACTGACCCGAAAGGCTTATTTGTCGCCGCCGCATGATGTACCAATGGGTAGTGGACGGATAATCCGGTGGATTTGCTTAAGCTTTCCATAATCTCCACTTTAATCCCCAGACGAGTCATCGGTGTGAGCGATAATTACCTAAAAACAATCAGTTTGTTGATGTACCGCTTGTAGCACGTGCGTTTCCGCATGACGTCACAGTGTCCAGTCTCGGCTGACCTCTCGTGACCCCGCGCGCAACGGGGAAATGACGTCACGAATGCTGGCCTGTCGCCATATTGTTTTTCGGTAATGTTCAAGACGGTCGAGCTCGCTCCCTTCTTGGATTTTACCGGCTAGCAAACTCCTCGCTGCTCCTCCAGAGTCTGTCTCCTGGTAGACAGACTCCGTTTGTGTCGGCCCCGGCGCCGTAAAAGCTGGAAAAAGAAGTAGTCTACTCCCGTGGGCGATTCCCCAGTCATGGCTGAGGAATCCGTAGCTGCAGCCAAGCTATCCGGTGACCCGGATAAGCTGACTCTGTCCGCAGAAGCTTTTCCGGAAGCTTTGTCGCCTGTTACACAGGAAGAGAGCGAGATGATGGACGTGGAGGAATCTAAGGATCGCTCGTTCGAGGAGAAACTGGCTTCATTTTCACTAAATGAGCCGGAGAAGATGTTATCTCCACTCCCACCAGAGGGATCCGGAGCGACTGCGAGTGCCGAACCCACAGCGACAGAGTCCGAGACCACACAGGTCGACGGCTCGAAGGACCAGTGGAAGCCAGCAGTGGCTGACCCGTTCCCAGTAGACTACGATGGTCGCTACCTGTATGTCCACCCGGAATTGCAGGCACAAGTGACCTACGCGGACGGGACACCAGTCAGGTTGGACCCGAAAGTTCGGATAGCTGTGGAGGGCACTATGGTTCCCGATCAGCTGACCAGGATGCCTCCCGAGTGGCTTCGAGACTGGCCGTGGTTCCAACGGGGACTTATGGTAGACGCTGACTTCCGTGAGACAGTGTATAAAGCCAACCGAGCCATCGAGCTCGGAGCGTACCCGAAGCCTGACAAGTCCCTGTGGAACGTCAAGGCAACGAACATTAACTGGGTAGGCTGCGTCTCGGATTCCGAGGGGCAGACTTACCCACGCCCTTGTGCTACCCGGCCCCAATACCGGACAACAAAGGAGTTCAGGGAAGCCGCTGCTAACTTCGAACAGTGGGACGACGGTTTTTACATAACCGAGAAAGAGTTAGTGGATGTTCAAAACAACTCACTAATCGGTATGGACCGTAATGCAGCCATTCGGACGGTACTCGTCCGCCGAATGACTGCTGAACAGGAGGCCCAGGAAGAGGCTAAGAGGGCCGCGGAAGTACCCGCACCTCCTATCCCCGACCTGAAGCTTGCCACCAGGAGCTCAGCCAGTGCTACACCAGCCACCGGCAGTACTACCACTCCGGTAGAAGCCTCGACCTCTAGCGCATCCGGAACCCAGGAACCGGAGGAAGACTGGAAGGTCAGCAAGAACAGGAGTTCCGCTGCTCGGAAGCTCAAGAATCTCCCGGATTCTGCTAGAGCCGAGCCGAAACCCAGCACCTCAGCCACGGGTAGTACTGCCATGGAGGTTGAGTCGTCTGACGAGGAGTCGGTGCACGAATCCTCGGTTGAGTATGATGAGAAGGCCACTCCATCAACTCAAACCGAGGCCGAGCGTTGGGCTTACGCCAAATCCAGATTCAAAACCCGAATTCCGACGTGTTTCTCCGACTGTGCCTACGGAGTGAAGAAGGACGGCTCTACCCTCTATGCCTGTCCAGACTCAGTCAATAAGAACGATGAGTCAGATGATGAAGATTGGATGCGTCTTTCGGACGAGGACCCCAATCCGAGCAAAGCCTATCGAAAGATGTGGCTTATGCTAAACCACACCGAAGGGTATTACACTTATACCCAGAGGAGGAAGCTGCGTTGGGCTTTAGAGAAGTGGTACGGTGACGACCAAAAGTCCTGTCCCTTCTCTATCTGCCAGGATGCGAGTGATGTCTCGATCCGGACCTGGAGTACTCCAGCCCGGTTTCAACGGCATCTGGTAGAGGCCCACTTCCACCATCACCCGGTTTACATTTGTGATCCGAGTTATGGTAAGAAGGGCAAGAAGTGTACTACGAAGGTGCAATACAACCGACGTAGTGATCTGGCTAGACACCAGAAGAAATGCCACGCAGAAGGTTTGGACGGGGCACGGAAGCGCATCATGGAGCTTCATCAGGAACTCATGAAGGAGTTCGACAGTCTGAGCGAGGATGCTTGGTCTAAGATCCGACCAGGGGACCAAGTCCTCTGCGAAGTTCCGAAGACCAAGAATTCGAAACTCCGAGCAAAGATAGTCCTGACTCCTGGAAAGGGTAAACTGGACATGCACGAGTCTCTCTGGCAGAAATGCGAGGAATCCGGAAAGGATGCAAAGAGAGCTCGTGAAAGGAGCAGGAGAGATCAGAACCGTGGCGGCAACGGTAATGGTCAGGGCACCACTAAACCGAAAGTCAGAGCAGAGGACCGTTCCAGGTCCCCTCTGGCTAGGCACCCCGCAGAGCAGGCTCAGGGCACTCCGGTGTTCAAGAAGCCCGAACCTGCCGGATACGCTGGAGCCGTATCTAAGCCTGGGAAAGTGAGTTCTCGAAACTTTCCGTCCTTAAACCAGGGACCTGGACCTGAGAGCCAGACCTTGGTGGTAGGAAAGGATGGTCGCCTTATGCCAAAGAAGACCACCGCATCTGCTGCCGCCGGATCTGCATCCGCTCCAGCGGCCCCACCAGTTACCTTTACCCAGGAGCAGTTAAACATGTACCTGCAAATGGGACTGAAACAGAATGTACCACCTGCCTACTGTGTACCAACGGCAGGTGTGTCCGGAAGCCCTAAACCCGGAAGTGGTCCACAGGCCGCCTCGACTCCTCCCAAGGCTGTCGCTGCACCTGCGAAACTAAAAGACGCTACTACCATTAAAACCGGTAATGCGGAAGTTTGGTTCGAGAAGTCTCGCCAAGGGGAGGCAGATGTCCAGAAGGCCATCTATACCCACTGGGAGAAGTGTGTTCGCGAAAAAGCGACCGAGTTTCATCAGGGTCTCCTAAATGACACCCTGTTGTGTATGAAACAGGTGGGCGACGCTGAAAAGCAACGTCTCGAGACCCTCATCCGGGACGATGTGAAGGCCCAGGAGGAGGCTGCCACAGCTGCCCAGGAAAAAGCAGCTATGGATGTGCACGTGTTGGAGAAACGTGTAAAGGAGGAGATTACTCGGAACACCAATCTGAACACTAAGTTCATGAGGGTGTTCGGAGTCAACTTGGACGAGTGGGACGGCACTCCCGAGTCGGCTCTAGCTCTTCTTAAGAAGAAGCATGCTAAGAAGTCTGCTTAAGCATGCTAGGGTTATTTCTCCCATAATTTTTTTTTCTCCATCACCGAATGACCAGATATAGTCTTTGCGGAACCCTATAGGTCTGCGAATGTTTTATTCACTAGTGTATGAACACCTATAGTATGTGTTCCGGGTTCCTCTTATGACCAGTCTATTGTATAATTCAGGTTGTATAACTCTTATTGCACCCTGAATAGTCTATTCGGATTTGTAACTTCACCGATGAACAATCCGATAGTAGACTTGCTGCTGTGAGACGTATCCGGATGCCAGTCCCAGACTCCTGCTATTACCCGTGCTAACCACTTACTAGGATGGACTTTACGATTTACCTCTACAACTCATCTGTACTCCCGAATGGACTTATATCAAATACTACTATTACTTCCGGATCAACCTACATTGGACTATTATCTACTTATGTCAACTAAGCTTAAGAAGGATTACGTTTTCTACATAGTTGACACATCCGGACTATTATTCTACATTCTACACCATTCGGATATACTATAAACTTTAGCACTACTAGAGGATTGTGGGTAGCTGCCCCAAAATCAACTACCGTGTTCACTCTATATAAGGAAACCATAAACTTTAGCACGTCCATCCCGTGGTTAGCTGACCACACCTACCTACTAGTACCCGGAGGATACAGCAGAAGACTTCAGCAGCATTTATAATTTCTGTATATTGTATATAATGTCATATTTCTATTTTTCTATTATATGTATGTGTATATCCACTAGATACATATTATTATACGGGTACATAGACATTTCTTGATACGGATCTCTAATTATTATTAGTATTCATATTATAAGATCCGTTAAACTTCACCAGAAAACACATATTATTGTCCTGCGAGACAAATTGTATAATAAGTATAATGATCTGGTGCTATAAAGGTTATTAGGTACACGGTGATAATATATTATTATTATATTCATTACCACACCGTGATGTTTTTTTCTTTTCTTTTCAAGTGTATGGTATAAATAATCCCATTCGTACTACTCACGGAATCCTTAACGGATTCGTATGTTAATAATATACGACATGTCATTGTATAGTGAAGTTACTATAACAGTCTTCTTTAAGACTATATATTCAAATGTGGTGTTAATAACTACAAACACACATACGGATGTTATTATGTGATATATCGACAGTTCCGTTACACATAACTGTCATCATCACATGTATACGATTCATATTACTTGTCTTATTAGTTATACTGTAAATATAATATAACATTATGTGGTATAATAATTTAGCAGACAGTTCCGTTTCACATAACTGTCTCTTGTTCAAGTAATTTGTATAATATTTCAACATCCTAATCGTTATTTGTAACTACATTTCACTATTGAATATATATATATGACATTCGGTTCATACTCAACTTGGTGTTAATGTTATACCTATGGTTGTACCTCTATTACTAAAGGTTTAGACATGTAGAAATGTTATCCTAGTAATATTATAACTATAACACCCTCCTAAATGTCTGGGGGAGTGGTGTAGAGGTACACGTTATTAAACCATAGGAGTTAGGTACCGTCTGACGTGGTGGGTGAGTCGAGTCGTCGGACGTTCCTCAGGTTCCGGATAGGTGGCAGCACCGATCCGGGTCTGTGGGGACATCTGACGACGAACACCTGGGTCCATATATAAAGCCCAGGGCTCAGCCGCTACGTCAGAGGCCCTTCTGGCCTCCACACTATGTAGACCATTGTCCTTTAATATTAGCTGCCTCTCTGATATCATCCGGCAGCCGTGAGTATGCGTTAAGTAATAAAACCAACCGTTGGCATACACTTGGAATACTGTCTTACTCTTTCTTTCCGAACCGTAAGACCCGAACCCCCCAGGTCCGTAAGGCCACAAACCCTTACAATATTCTAGCTGACCAATTGTCTAGATTATCATATAAAGGTACTGTGGAGAAATGCATTCACACCCTTCAGGATAAAAATATGTGCTGCTTTACTTCCAGAATGGAAAAGGTTACAAAAAAGAAAAGAGTGTCTTTTGACGAAGGGTGTATCAGAAAATACAAGGAGAACAAGGAAACAACAGCTTAACAGGTATAAGAAATTTTGTAATAAATTTAATTTATCTTTTTTTCCTTGTTCTCCCTCACGGGCTGCTACATATGCGGTATATTTATCAGAATTTATGAAACCCTCTTCTGTAAGGAACTATTTATCGTCCATTTGGTACCATCAGAAGCTTAGGGGTGGCTTGGACCATAGCGGTAATTTCATGATAAAAAAGGTGTTGGATGGTATTGATAGAAAATATTCTATTCCTACTAGGGTTATTCACCCACTGAGTCCAAAAGAGATGTTATGTATTAGGTCGTACTTGGATCTCTCCAGCAGGGCTGACTTGAAATTTTGGTTAGCTATTCTCTTATGTTATATAGGTGTCCTCAGGATAGGGCATGTTGTGTTGTCTCCGCATACACTAAGGGTAGGTGATGTTAAAGTATGTAAAAGTTATGCTAGTCTTCGCATTAAAACTTCTAAAACGGACCAGCTTGGTACCCATTCTTTTTATATATATTTATGTAGGGACGATACCTCTTTGTTATGTCCTTGTGAAGGTAGGGGTGTGAGGGAGTTATTATTTAATATTAATGGTGTTCCTCTAGAATACCAATATATTAATTCGAGATTGAAATCTTTATCTCTACGTGCTGGTATCAAAGGTTCAGTCTCCACTCACTCCCTCAGGCATGGAGGTGCTACTATGTTAAAGGATGCTGGACTCAGTGTAGACTCCATTAAGAAAAAGGTAAATTGGAAATCTAGTTCTGTCTTTACATATTTACATAATCATAAAAATGAACTTTTGGAATTAGATAGACTTTGCCAATCTCAATTGCATTGTTGATTGGTATGTGTTTGTTCACAAATGTTTGGCGTGTTTAGGTGTTTGGCATGTATGGTGCTGATAGCCCCAAGGTCAGTAACCCACCAAACTCATGTGTCTGTGATATGATCATTTATTATACTACTGTATCATATATTATTATTACTGTATATATCAACATTATTATTATCGTTATTACCGGTATTAATTATTCTCTGGTAGCGAGATAACTTATATATATATATATATATATATATATATATAAATATATATATATATATATATTTATATATATATATATATATGAATATTGCATGATTATTACAGTAAAAAAAAAGAAAGAAAAATAACTACATGTATGTGCATGGAAATATATATACATATATTCATAAAAATAATAAGGATATATATATGTAAAAGAGTGAAGACCAAGTAAAAAATAACATAGTTGGGAAAGTATATCGCATCCTAATTCAAAAGGGAGGCGACAAGTTAGGTCGAGGAACCCAGGTATTGGAAAAACCGCAGTATATGAGAGTGTGAGTGCATGTATGGAAGTAGTCAAAACTGGAGGACGCTACAATCAGGTCCGAAAGAGGACTTTGATTGTAATTGCAGGGGGCCTTGTGAGTTATAGGGAATTAAAGTCGGTGACAATTTGGTCGCTATTGTTTGAAGATTTACAACAGTAATCCTGCAAATGATACAAAGACACGGGGTTCCTCCATACTAGGTGTCTTGTTATATATCCCAGTAGAATGCATGAGTGTTTGTTATAAAAGTATATTTATAAAGAGAAGAATTTCTGGATGTGATATGTCACTGGGAATAGGTAAAGAATGTCACTATGATCCTTAGACCCCATGAAGCCTAGAGTGGGCACTATGCAAAAGTTTTTTTGGACAAATAACACTCTGCATATTCACTGATACTTTCCTGTCATCTTTTAGGTCAATCATCAAAAAGAAATTGTTCTGGTGAGTCTTGTGAAATACGATCTTACTATTGTTCATGAGATCCATCTGTGCTTAAGGAGCTTAGATAAATTATTAGATGATTATATCTTAGCGAGTAAAGTAATAAAATGATTTAGAGGTTGTGAATATCCTACTCTAGCAAAGTTCCAAGTCAGGATGAAAAAAACTTGTTTGGATTTCCCTTCATAATTAATTAGATTTGCAGGGGATTCAATTCAAAGAAACCCAGATATAGCTAGGGCATACAATGGGATAGTCGACCAAACACTAACTGTCACTGTTCAAATCTCTAATAATCTTTTATTTCTAATGTATCCTTCTAGAGCTGCGCCTGGTCAATATCCAGGGCAATAGTACAGAAGGGAGGCTGGAGATTAGGATCAATGACACGTGGGGCACTATATGTGGTGATTCGTTTGATGACGTTGATGCTTCGGTAAGCTGATGGATACACAACCTAACACTTCATAATTATGCCCAGAGCATTGCTGATCAGCCTCATTATTATACCTATCATATGAAACTTCTATTACTTAAGTGTAGAAGAGTGTGTGCATGTACCATTGTCATATTGGAGCCATATGCACACTCGTGTGCACACATATTTGGACTCACAAATGCATTGTAGGGAAAACCAGAACTAAATCAGGGCTGATCGCCAATTTTGCCAGCGATTTTAGAGAAAAATTGGCTGAATATTGAGGTTTCCATAGTGGAAATCAATAGTTTATGTTGGCATCGATGTAGAACTAGAACTTTGCAGCATGAGAATCAAACCATATATATATATATATATATATATATATATATATATATATATATATATATATATATATATATACAAGGTCATGGGATGGAAATTCATTTTGAAAAAAAATCGGGAGACATCTAGTGGGCAATTTGCAAAATATAAAATAGAAACAATAGACAATTTATGGGAATTATAATTGACTGAATATAATAATCATGTTTCTGTAGTGGGCCACTCATGGGCATGTGAGTGCTTGTATGCTCACATGTTGTGTTTTTGGTCATTGTACCTTTTTTTATTAATTCTCAGATATGTGACAATTATCAATCTGTTTATGTCAGGTGGCCTGCAAACAACTAGGCTACAGAAATGTTGGATTTATCGGAAGAAAAATATGGCTGGATGATCTAGGATGTACAAGCAGTGATCAATGTATAGAAGACTGCCCCAATAACGGTGTCGGTATTAATAATTGTAATCATTTAAAAGATGTCCATATTGGATGTTATGGTGAGTTTTATTTAACCAATAAGATGCCTATGGTTTGAGTTGAATCAGAGAATCCATTTCCTGATATTGGCTCTTTCTATGTGTCTTAAAAGACGTCATATAGCCCTCACCTTTGACAAATGACCTAGATATGGCAAAGGCCGTCTGAGGATCGGCTACTGAGTTTCATTTTTTTACTTTATCTGATAGATCCATCAAATTTTAAGACCTTGTTCAGTAGCATAATCAACTTGATAGAATACAGCCTGAAAATGATTAAAATGTTAAAGATGGGGAGGAAAATCAAGTTAAATTCAAAAAAATTACAATAACCTTGTTTGGCCTATCTGGTAGTGGTATGTACTAGGCCTAATCATATCATTGGCTGCAGTAGAACTACCGGTACCAGCAACGAAGCAACACCATTTTTAATATGGGGTAATAACAACAGTAAGGCTCTTGTTTGTATAAGTTCAATTCTGTAAAAAAGACAAATATAACTCCTTTTCAAAAATAACTATAGTATATCATTAAGGTGGGGAATCAATGGGGTTCTTTTACTAGTGGTGAAAAGGATCGAGTAGGGTTTATGTTCGGTGTGTACCAGAAATATTGGTTCAAGGCATAGAAAAACTTTGAAGAACCCAGAAAACCCTGTAATAATTAACTCTTTAAGGGCTGCTGATGCAGGAATGCATCATGCCCATTAGTCATCATGCTGCATCAATGCAGCCCTGGCAATGCAGCCCTGGCAAATAACGATATTGGGCAAGTAACTTGCCAGGGCTACTAGAAAAATATGGCAAGGAGCAGGGCTGGTTCTTCATGGCTGACTCATGATGTCACAATTGCCAAATGACATCATCTGTGACATCACATGCTGACCATGACATCACTCACAAAATCCAAAAACAGAGTTGGCTAGTGCTTCGCAAAAGGGTTTGATAGAATACAGCCTGAAAATGATTAAAATGTTAAAGATGGGGAGGCAAATCGAGTTAAATTCAAGAAAATTACAATAACCTTGATGCACTAGATGGGCAAGGTGGTCTATGGCTGCTCATATAAATTCAGCCATCTCACAGCCATCCACAGCCGGTCTAGATCTAGTTGGGCAACATCTGTGGCGCCATCTGACGATATGCGGTCGCATCTGTGACGTCATGTAGCCCTCACCTTTGACATATGACCTAGATATGGCAAAGGCCGTCTCCTTTTCAGAAATAACTATAATATCATTAAGGTGGGGTTCATTTACCGGTGGTGAAAAGGATCTAGTAGGGTTTACGATCTCCTGGGTGTGTGCATACTTTATGGAAGCCCCCTTACACTTAGGCTGCTGCTACATAAAAGGGTGATCAGCTGATAGCGAACATTACCTACAGGTCAATCATTATTCTCAAACACTGTGCCCATTGATTTCTTGACTAGAGCCACACTGCCATAAAACAGTAAGCTAATAGATCATGGATATTGCAGCCCTAGGGCTGTATATACAGCATATACAGCCCGTGGGCTGCAATATCCATGACCTAATAGGTTTATACCACAATTTCCGTCATTTTGTATTAATTTCTTACCTGATATCCACAGAATATAGCCACGAGAAGACATTTTGTAAAAGCAAGTGATACGGCCCGTGGCCGCTCTGCGCGAAGCCATTGTTTTTGTTCCTTGCCGAGAGATGAACCGCCGTGTTCACACTCACTTTTTTTATGGAATCCAACCATGACAACTCTTCAAAATAAAACATACATATCCTTAGATAGTCTAGATGATCCCTCCATACGTATTATGTCCAATATATTCAAAATAAAGGAGAATCCATTGATTTTTCCATCGTAAGCGAGTCGCGGTCCGGCCATTCCCACCCGCCTCCTTGTCCGACGAAAGTGTGTCAGTGGCCCGGATGTAGATATAGGTCAACTGCTCGCCGTACAAGAAAGACGCCAAAAATTTTGGACCCGTTTGAAAAACACAGTGCACCAGCCTTTTATGAGGTTAGAGGGGCAGACTGGCCTTACATGGCTGTAACTATTTATAGCCCTATATGTGCCAACAACCTTGCAAACCATTAGCTGTAGTGTGGAAGTGTACAACCACTATTTGTATCAACAGTGGCTTTCTGTTGTACAGATAGTGGTTGACCACCTAACTGCTATCTGTGTAAAAAGAACACTATCTGTATGAAAGTGTTTGGAAGGTGCACATAGGAAGGCCCATATCCAAATATTCATCTTCACATGTATTTGGGAACAAGGTAGGTTGGAACAGGAAACTTTTGGTCAATTAGCCAAAGATGGGTTGAGTAACCAAGGATTGGCCCATATTTAGTTAGACAAGCCCCTGAAGTTGGATGAACAAGGCCAAATTAACCCAAGATGGGTGAACTGACCAAAGATTGGCCTGAATTAAATCATCTCTATTTGGCCAATGTTTTGTCCAATTTTGGTCTAATTTAACCCAATTTGCCTACCTTTGGCCAATCTGCTTTTATTTGGCCCACCGTGTGCCATCTTTACCCACCTTTTGCCTAATTTTTCCCATATTGACTTATATTGGCCCAATTGGCCAATTCGCCCCATATTTGGTCAATTTGTCTTAACTAAGGGGCCATCCACAAATTATGTCACGCTGAAGCAGTGAGGGGTGGCCAGGCTTGGTGTGAGGGAATTAATTTTCCATGTACCTTCAGCATTGCAAATTTAGCAAAAAACATGATGAGGGAGGGAGGGGGGGCAAAAATGGTCAAATTTTGCGTGACATCATAAATAATTTATGGATGGCCCCTAAGGGAGTGATAAATTTTAACAACAGGGGGGCTGGTGGGATTGCGCACGGATTGGTCAATATTTTTTTACCTTCCTTTGGAGGCGAAAATCGCTTGCGAACGCGCCCTATTACCCTATAGTAACGCACTGGCTTTTTCGCTGAAAACAGGAGAATCTAATTAGTCAAGGGGGCCAAAAAATTTCTTACTGTCCATGAGGTGCAGGTATCACATGGGTGTCACATGGGTGAGAGATATAGAAATGCAGGCTTAACCCTGTAAAGGCTGCTGATGCATTATTGCATCATGCCCATTGGTCTTCATGATGCACCAAAGAAGTGCTGGAGAGACTGCTCACCAGCACTCATGCTGACCCTTTGGGAGTTCACGTATCATCCCCATAGAGTAGTCATGATGCTCCAATAAAGTGCTGGCGAGCAGTCATGCCACCATTTCATGATGACCAATGAGCTTGATGCACTCCTGCAACAGTATGTGTTTTTTCCCATGCATTTCCTATGTGAAAATCCGTCAGACAAGCAGAAAAGGGACTTGACCGATGCAGTGGAGGCAGCCTTATACAAGGTGCATTTGTAGAAAATCTGTTCAAGGCAAACAATTAAATGTAACACCTTTTGATTTTTATCACATAAACAGCGGACATTGATGATTGTGCTATGAACCCCTGCCAGAATGGAGGAACATGTACTGATGCTGTGGATGGCTACAGCTGTGGCTGCGTAGAGGGATATACAGGTACCCGCTGTGAAAGTAAGTGCAATTAATATATGTGATGATCTAATTAACTTATTTGACGCAATAAATGCAAAATACCCTTATAATTGCAAACTCTCTATCCTTAGTCACATTTTAGAGTAGAAATGGACAAAAAATTGACCCATGTGTGAATGATTTTGTGAGCCAATGACCTTCGTACTCCATCCCCACATTGGATATAATATGCTCATATTCCATGCCCTGCTCATGTGACCTTTTGATAAAGTTGTAGCCTCGAAATGGTGATGTAAACAAAAGTTGAAACGGCGAGTTATGCACAATTGTTTCAGTGATTCCTTTTGTATTTCCCCAATGAACCATAAAATGAATGCCGCTGTTGACTCCCACGGAATAATTCCGCATTGCATTCACATCAGTGAGGCCTGTCTGCATCCTGCTCTGCCATATGATAGCTTTGTGGAATATAGACAACCTCACTTCAGTGAATAGTATGTAGATTTATTCCTTGGTCATGGATATTTGCTTATTTATTCCATATTCATTGATAGGCAAAAGGTAAATGACGATTGGTAATAGCCTTGTGATATCGTGAACCCTTACTCTGTGAGACAACCCTTAGTCACATCAATCATTAAGACCCTTTGCACTTATCTCATGTTGTATTGGTCAGAGATGTTCCATTGCAATGGCGTGAAACACTCATTTAGATCATTGAATTCATCCAACTGATATTGTAATTTTGAATGTTCTTACTGGCCATGAGGTGCAGGTAAGAGTGTTATCACATGGGTGTGAGATATAGAGATGCAGGCTTAACCCTTTAAAGGCTGCTGATGCATTATTGCATCATGCCCATTGGTCATCATGATGCACCAAAGAAGTGCTGGAGAGGCTGCTCACCAGCACTTCATAGGAGCATCATGCCGACCCTTCGGGAGTTCACGTATCATCCCCATAGAGTAGTCATGATGCTCTAATAAAGTGCTGGCGAGCAGTCATGCCACCATTTCATGATGACCAATGGGCTTGATGCAATCCTGCAACAGTGGCCTTTACAGAATTAAACCTATGAGGCTCTCATATCCAACTTGAAATAAATGCTTAATGTCCATGTGTGTGTGTAGACGACTTCTGCTGTAACTGTAACCTAGGATTCGCTGGGGATATGTGTCAGAGTGAGTACAGTTAGACAGTTTAACCGCTTAATCCTTCAAGGGCCGCTAATGCACCAATACAAAGAGGTAATACCTGGACATTTTGGATTTTTGGGGAACTTTGGTGAATAAATCTGAAACAGAACAAGCAGTCTTTTTGCAAATGCTACACTTATGTTAATTAAAATGTGTAAATCAATATAGAAATATAAAACTATGTGGTTTCAATGCTATATTTTGCACAAGATGAGTGTGTATGCAGGTATGCAAAGGGGTTTGGAAACCCTAATGCATAAGCCACAGTCATAGCGGTGTAGAGGGTGGTTTGTGGTCTCTGATTGGCTCAGGGGCTCCCATCGGCCTCACCACTGTGTGTGCTACACTACCACTAAGACTGTGTCTACATTCTTCTGTGCCTGATAAAATTGAAATTAATAAACTTTTGGAAACAGTTAACCCATGATAACATCCCTCTTTTATTGTAGAATGATACTGTTCCTACGCCATAGAATTATAAAAGGGCAAAGGTATGGTTATTATTTCTTAACACTGCGTACAGTGATGAGACCAATAGAAACCCCTCTAGGGTGTTTCAGAAGGAAATAATGTCTACAACCAGTTGTAGGGAGATATTATTGCAGTTTTAATAGTGATCGTAGGCTTAAAACCACAGGTGTATCTGAACGATAATTATTATCTTACCGAGTTTATAACCTAAAATCAGTGCTATAGCTAAAGTTGTTGTGAAACAGACAGTGGTTGTAAGTCCCGACTTATGACTGGACCAGTTGTAGACTGTAACTCCCACTATAACTCTGGTTGTAAGTTATAATTTTAATTGCAGACGGCCGGAAACCAGTGTATAATGTTGAGAACCCCCCTCTTACTTCATAGCTTAGAGGGAAATCCATCTGAGTCATGTGAGGCAGATATATCGGACCACTCATACCCGGCACGATGGGATCAGAGACCTGTTTCACAATCATTATTTAAGATCAATCTTTCCACTGTATGAGTAACCACTTAAGATCAGTCATTTGGGAATCACTACAAGTGTTTCAGAACAAGCTGTTACTCCTATTGGAACATAAGGCTGGTCCTTTAGAAACAGCTGTCAATTAGACATAGGGGCAGTAATCAAGATCAGTTGTAATGTCACTTACAGGCCAATTATCCAGCTAGTAAGATCAATCACATAGGTGCAGAATATGGCTTAACTTAATAATTCCATGATAGAAAATGGTATTAAAAGGGGGAATTTCCATTTGATATATACCTGACTTCATGCATTAGAAAATGTTGTGGGATTCCATTTGTTGATAGGATTTTTCACAACCTTCCCCTTAAATCAGCTACTTTATGTTGGTCATAAGTCACTCTTACATTGACCCTTTACTGGTAAGTTACACTCCGCATTTACTTTTGAAACACTTCCCCTAAGTCTAAGAAGCCTAAGTTCAATCTTAGGATGACCATAGGACTGATCTTGCTCGTACACCAATCTTTCTTGTTTCAGGCCGCTGTTGGGCACTATAGCACAGTGGGCTAAAAATATAGAGTGATATGTAGTTGTAAGTTTAGCTGTAGCTGTAAGTTTAGCTACAACTGCACTACACTGCGAAAAATGGTGTTCAGGTATAAACATGTTTAAAATCTAAACATTTTGGTTCAATAGGTGTTTATCCAACAATGTGTTTAGGATTTGAATATTTAAATTCTATACACTAAACAGTTACATTAAACATGTTGACATGTGCAGACTGTAAACAGACAGAAATCTATTTGTTTAGCTTTTAAACACTATTTATTGGTGTTTAGACATAAAATATACACCAGGTGTCAGCTCTAATCTATAGTTGACCTTATGCATGCAGTCATCTGTTATTGCTTGGTTACAATATATTGCAGCATTTTCCCAAATCACAGTTTTACCTAATAAGGTATGTACATTACATTAACAATAAGAGGCTATGCAATTACACCCTATGGCATTGCTACTAGTGCACCAGAGGGAAGCAACTAGTGCTTGGACACCCATTTTGTGAATTAAAAAAATATATAAGGCACAATCCTTTCTGTGTGTCTGTTGTATTTGACAATGGGCCCTGGCACTGATGTGATATAGGTTCAATACAGTATAGATGACTGATGAAATACTTTGACAATATAGCTGTCCCTGTACATGAAGGTGCATTGATCCCCTTCAGAAAGTTGGCATGCATGATGCATAGGGTCCTCAACCTAAATTCATTTATAAGCCAATCGCCAAATACAATATCATAGTATGCATAGAGAAGCAAATCACATATCTAAGCAAAATTTCTCAAATCAGAAAAAAACTAATATAAACCTAAACAGTTTATAGCATAAACACATTAATATCTAACCATGTCATCTCTCTAAACACTTTTCATGTGTTTAGGATGATATTTTGTTCAGAAAAACGGGACAATATTATGTTTATAATTATGTTTAGGATCTAAACACCATTTTTGCAGTGTAGATCACCTACTATAACATTACACTACAGTGACTGCGCTATAGCGGTGACCTGTTTTAGACTGTAAAAGTTATGACTGACTTAAAAGTGACCTTTTACATACCATAGGTGGAAATTTAGAATTTACTCCATGAAAAGGTCTAAAAGGATATATATTTCAACAAAAATTAATATATGATATACCCTTACCATGCAGAAAAGATAGGACCCTTTTTTCCCTCTAAATAAGTCATATTTTTTGTTTGATGTGGTTGAAATAGGTCCACACAGATCAGCTTCTAGAAACAGCTGCCACCGGTTGCAGACCGGTCATAAGTATTTAGACTGTATTTATAACTTCAGAGACCTGTTTCATAAGCATTCTTTATTTAAAATTGATCTTTCCACTCTATGAGTAACCACTTAAGATCAGTCATTTGGGAATGACTACTAGTGTTTCAGATCAAGCTGGTATTGGAACTTAAGACTGGTCCCGTAGAAACAGCTGTCAATTGGACATAGGGGCAGTAATCAAGATCAGTCCTTAGGTCACTCGTAGACCAATCATTTAGCTAGTAAGATCAATCACCCACATGCAGAACATGCCTCTACTTTGTTATTTCACAAAAGAAAAAGGTATTATAAAAGGGTATTTCATTCTGATATATTCCTGACATCATGGATTAAAAAGATATGTAGAATTCGACTAATTGATATGATTTTTTTCCTATTTATGTGTACCCTCAACCTTCTACATAAATCAGCTACTTTATGTTGGTCAAATGTCACACTTACAATGAATCTTTACCCATAAGCTTCACTCCCCATTTCCTTTTGAAACACCTCCCACTAAGAGTGAGATATGGAGATATGACCAATGAACCCAATGATTGATCTTAATACCACCTTACTAGTATTTTGCTCATAAGTCTATGTCACTCGTATATGGCCCTTGTGGAACAGGTCTCAGTTGTATCTTGTTCTGAAACACCTAAAGTTATAGTCTACAACTGAGATATGACTGGAGAGACATAATAATGGTTGCAGTTGTAAGTTTAGAGGCCTGCAGTTTTAGAAACAGATATTTAATGTTCATTATCATGTCCGGCTTCTGTAACGCCCCACTGAGGTGCGGAGAATTTTACAACCCTCTTTCATCTTTAGTACCATGCATGTTTTTTTTTTTTGCTAAAACATGGTCAATATTCTACGCCCCTACTAAGAGGAGTCACAAGTTCTTACACACCCCCTAAGG
Source organism: Acholoe squamosa (assembly GCA_949317995.1). Lineage (NCBI taxonomy): Eukaryota > Metazoa > Annelida > Polychaeta > Phyllodocida > Polynoidae > Acholoe > Acholoe squamosa. The sequence continues at coordinate 3,504,161 of OX439041.1, forward strand.
AGGGGTCAAAAGTTTTGCATCCCCATTCCAACCCACCAACCCCCTCTTAATAAAATATTGACCATTCCATTATGCACCAACAATGCTGTATTCATCCTGCATTCATGCTGCCTGCATGCCTCAGTGACAAAAGGGTGTGGTGTAATAATACAGTGTCTTGGTCGTAAAGGTGTAGCTTACCGATTCCCTCCTGGGTAGTAGCACGACGCAGTGAAGGATCAGGTAGCCCGCCAGAGTGTTATTTGGGGTGGTGTACTGCAGACTGTATATATACCTGCACTGTTAGGTCAACTGCAGGAAAGGTGCAGTGGACAGCCATCAAGCAGAGAGTTAGGATCAAAGACTGATCCCTATTCAGTATAGGAGGTAGAGGAGAAGGAGGACTAGGTGTGACGCTAGGACCAAACAAAGTAAAGACAAATTGAATAATCTTAGTATGTAAATCTAACAGGGAAAGGTAACCTTACCTGAGGGATGATCCCAAGATGGCCGCTAATAGCTCAGCTCCCCAAAAAAGAGTGTTGCCCAAAGGGTGTACAGAAAGTGAAAGCACCATATGTTTGTTACTTTTTAGGTATTCTAAATTGGTTTTATCAAATTTGAATCTGGACGGAAAGAAATAAAAAAGGTGAAAAAAAAATAATATGTCTACGTCATATATATATAAATGCTGCCGAACTCCCTCCTCCCAAAGTTGAATGGTCAGACACAGCATGTATAACAGCAAATTATAATTTCACCTTTACAGACTGTTGTAAGGGGTGTTAGCCCTGTAAGGCCCCAGCTACACCTTATATACAGGGTTTTACCTGTACAGACTATAGTAAGGTATGGGAACCTTGTCAGGTTCGCGGTGCGCCTTATATACAGGGTATTACATATACAGACTGTGGTAAGGAATAGGAACCTTGTAAGGCCCCAGGTGCGCCTTTTATAGTAACCTTGTAAGGCTCCAGGTGTGCCTTATATAGGAACCTTGTAAGGCCCCAGGTGCACCTTATATACAGGGTTTTACCTGGGAATAGGAACCTCTTCAGGCTGTAGGTGCGCCTTATATACAGGGTATTACATATACAGACTGTGGTAAGGAATAGGAACCTTGTCAGGCTGTAGGTGTGCCTTATATACAGGGTATTACATATACAGACTGTGATAAGGAAGTGATCATTTTTAACAACTAAGAAATGAAAAAGGTAAAAAAATAATATGCTTCTATAAATAATATATAAACTGGTGTAGCTTTGGTTCTGGTGCATTATTATCAGTCATTTTCTCAGCTTATTGGAAGTAGTATAATCCATAGGATTGTTTCATTTGAGTCCAGCCCAACATGCTTCAAGGAGCTAAGACCTGACATAAAAATAGACCCTGAGAGAACAAATTTAATGGGAAAATTGCACTAGGCCTCTACTGCCCATGCCCCTTTGGGGGTTGGGTCTTTGACCTAAATCTTTTGTCAAAATTGTGAACACAGTTGATATTAATAATGGAGTAGCCAACGACAAGGAAGGTGGCAAAATACACTGTAAAATATAACTGTTGAATCTACCATGGATCCTCAAAAAACTGAGCAGTGTACCACTGTAATCATATTGCAGTGAATTAGTGAAGTTTTTACAGGAAGGCCTAGTAGGTGGCAGTCAAGTGGCAGAAGACATCTCTGCAGTAATAATGACCAACCTCTGGCAACTTTGAGATAAGGATTTTGCCGTTATTAAGACAACATTTTTCTTACAGTGTAGGGGTGGTAGTTAAATGCATTTAGGAGGGTGTTGCTTCTATGGAAATAGAGCTGTCAGTATGTGCCCTCTTTTCAAAACAAGTCACGCTCTGCATCAACATTCAACGTACACTCACCCCATTAGTGTGAAAAGTCACATGCCTTGTTTAAAATAGAAAGAGCTGCACTATCAGGTACCCACCCTATAGTATACTATACTGACTGTCTTCTCATACCAAAGGTACCTACTAAAATCACCCTTTTCTAGCACTGTACTAGCATGACCACTTGTGAGCAATGCAAGTGAAAGGTTATCACTACACGGAAGGCCAGTTCTGCAGAAGAGGCACTTCTTAGCTAGTACTACCTTTTACCATAGGAGGAACACCCTCCTGAGATCACTAATGTTTACTTATGGCAATAGGCCTTAAGTAGAAACCTTTGATTTTGTATAAAGTGTGCTAAAGAAGAAAAGTCTGTAGGAAAGCACATAAGGTAAGGGCCTTGGTGAATACTTGAAACTCAATCCATTGACATCACTGTACATGTGGAGTGTGGAGTCATCAAAATATACACTAGCGCTATTTCATAATGAAAACACTCTTCAGCGACTTATGTTTTAATAACCTATGTAGCCTCTTACCTAACTCCATGTACCTCACAGTACTACCAAAGAAAATGCTGATTATTGCCCCTAATTACACACAGGTAAACACCTGCAGTATGTACTACATGGTCCTCTAGAGGGTTGGGGGAATGCCCCAATTTAGTTCTCTTCCGCAACACGATTTGTTATAAGCTATTTTCAAAATGACTCTTTAAAATATGTTGTGAATAGCATTGAAATGATCATCTGTATCTTTGGAATAACCAGGCTAATCATTCTTAACTCTAAGAATGCCCCTGTTAATTTTCTTAACTTATGAATGAGTGAGTGAGTAATAGACGCATTACGCCATTTTGACAGCTAAGGTGATATGATAAGCGAGAACTATATAACACAATATCACAGAGGAATGTGTCAGTGCCCACGCATATGTATCACACACATCAGAGGGGATAGGAAAGATGCGATGTAGACCCTTTTAAGTGGGCTAGGGAAGCCCAGCTTAAGTTAGGATTTTCACCCAGGGCTACATTAACACATCATGTTAGCCATCAGGAAGTATAAATCACCAAAATCTCTGAGTTTACATAACTCATGTGTCTCTCTATAGTAGAACAGAAACACACCCTTTTTGCCCTACTTTCTATGCCTGCTCTACCATAAACACAGCCATATATATATATATATATATATATATATATATATATATATATATATATATATATATACAGGTAGCCTGCCTGTAGGGATGACAGGTATTCTTCAACAGAGGCTATATACACTTGGAGTGACGACTGTATACCACATGTAACCATTCAAGGTCCCTCTCAAGGCTGATGGTCTCATATCATCATGATGCACCAATGCAGTGCTGGCCTTTGTATTTGCCAGCACTGCATTACTGCATCGTGAAGACACTTTCTGAGTGTCTCAGCACATGTATGATACATAAAACTAGGCTTAACTCCACAGTTCATTAATGCATCATCATTTTTTAATGTATAGAGGCTCTTCAATAGCCAAGCCTTTTGGGATGAGCAGTGCATCTGCCCACCAGCACCTCATTGGAGCTACATTCATGCATTATTACGACCAATGGGCGTAATGTACTAATGAATCAGCAGCCCTTAAAATGTCGATAAAGGTGAAAAGCATCACGCTAACCCTCCAGAGAAGTATAGTCCTTAGGGTCTGCATGATCAAGGAGTGTAGCCCTAATGAGTTACGACCAATGGGCATGCATTAGCGGCCCTTAAAGAGTTAAAGAAGGTGAAAATAATATATGCGTAGGGCTGGCTGTGCATTGGCCAAGGTGGGATGACATAGTATAAGTGTATAATGACGCATACAGGGTGGGGATTTGTACACTGCATGTCACATAGAGCATGAAGAGAGTGCACAGACCTGGTCTACATAATATATATATATATATATATATATATATATATATATATATATATATATATATATATATATATATGTATGGGTGTGTGTGTGTGTGTTTGTGTGTATATACCCTTTATTTATCATAGTTATAATAGAACCGTATTCCCATAGTGTCCCTGATATATGGTACCCTTGTGTATTTAAGATGCACCGATGCTGTGAAATGAATGTTGTCGAACTCCCTCCTCCCAAAGTTGAACGGTCAGATACAGCATGTATAACAGCAAAATTATAATCATTCCACTTTAAGTCAGTTCCCACCCTGTACTCTTTTATCTAATAGTAATAGGTCCGCTCTCAGAAGAACAAACACACACTCATTTCAGTCCTCCTCCTCGCTTATACGGTCTTCAGTCAGTCCCCACTCTGAACTATGGGGTCCTTCCCCAAACCAAGGCTCCCACTGCAGCAACCTATAGACAAAGTTCATTTCTATAGCTAGATCAAATGATGGTTCTATTCATACTCATTAAGGTATTGACTATGGAGAACAGGAAAAGTAACATCTATCATTTTGCGAGCTACTCTTAGACCCAGTGTTTGTTTTGGATTTGTTTCTCAAATAATTAACCATGGATGAAGATGTGTTTGAGCAGCTGTGTCTGAGCTGTGAGATGAATTTCTGAATGCCCAGACTATGAGTATATAACCTAAAATCAGTGCTATAGCTAAAGTTGTTGTGAAACAGACAGTCCCGACTTATGACTGAACCAGTTGTAGACTGTAACTTCCAATATAAGCACAGGGGGGGAACGAGTATAAAAAGGTAAAATGGTAAAGAATGGACCCTGAGGTCAACAGCCTACTTTAACTAATCTTAGGAGTAAGAAATGAAAACTAATCGGGAGCGGCCCCCTTCCGCCCCCTCTGATCTAAGCCAGCCGTTTGGGGCTATAGGGTTAGGAACCCCTCCTTAAACTTATACCCTGCCCTTAAGGGGCTTAGTCGGCCAAAGGGCCCATAACTAAGATTAACATGTCGCTTCTCATGTGGAGCCTAAAAACGAGTGCGTCCCCCATGCGTCCCCTCCTAGCTAAAGCCCGCCATGTGGGGAAACAAGGGCTAGGAGCCCTGACCAAATGTCTATCACTGCCCAGAAGGGGCTTAGTCGGCCAACGGGGCCCAGAGACTAACTAACCAAAAGGGGGTTTAGAACCCCAACGATGAACCTGCCTATAGGAGGTCGACGTCGACCTTGTCCGTCGCTCCGACGATGATGATGATGAAGGTGTCTGATGAAGGATGATGACACCACCAGCTCCGTGGAAGGGGCCTCCGGCTCACCCCTCCACGGACCCGGAACCGGGTGCCCAACCCCGGCTCCGCGACGCCTCCCCAGGCTCGGACCAGGCTGGTAGCTCCGCCCTACTCGGGGGCCTCCTCCTCAGGCTGTAACGACACACAGAACAACAGTTTAGCCACGCTGCTCCCCTAGGTTTCCTACCGCGCCTCCTGGCCCTGCTCCTCCCTCTTTTACGGTTCTACTTTCCAGCACCCCGCTTGCTGGACCTCCCGTACCCCGGGCACGAATTACAGTGCCACCGCTGCAACATATGCTGACATGATTGGGTATACGTCTTCTTTAGTATCAACTTCCTAAACTGGAAAATGACTCACCTCCTGCTCCGGCTGGTCCTGCTGGTCCCGCAGGAGGCGCCAGCGGGTGGTGACCGATGCGATGACGTCGTACACGTCGGGGCCGACGACCCGGAGGCGGGACGACATGTCCCCTCCCGTCGCTGCGAAATCGTCACCCATGGAGAGAGGCGGCACAAGGTAGGCCGCCCATCTCTCCAGGCGCGACGGATCCCGGCCCGATACCGTCCACCAGGGGAGATGCACGGCGTTCCCTGGAGCGGGTCTTCCGCGTGGGCGGCGGCCTCTGCCGGCGGTGGTCGGGGGGGGTGAACGAACCGTCTCCTCTGTTGGTGAGCGCTCGGTGGAGTCCCCCCGAAGGAGGTGCCCGGTCCTTTCGTCTTGGGGGCAGCCCCTTGTGACGACGTGCCCTTCTCGGGCGACTGCTTGTCCGCCGGGGGAACATAAACCCTGCCCCACCGACCTGCCGCCTGCTGTCTCCTCGACGGCTGGGGTCGGGGTTGGCGGAGGGATATACGCGGATGAGGTGCCGGGGACTGCCACTGAGAGTCCAGCTCGGAGTCACTCAGGGCTCCCCCTGGGCTGCGGCTATCGTCGGTCACCAGCCTCTGTAGGGCTGACCCCTCGTCTGGTCTGTTCCGGTGCCGGGTGGGGGGATCCTGTTCCTCCACTACCACTGGGGCCGTACGGGAATGTGGAGAGAAGAGAACACGGTGCTGGGGGTGGGAGGGCCAAGGTAAATTTATAGCCGTACGTCCGTCCCACTTCCCCTGGTCAGTGAACACCGCCTCAACTTGGACAGGACTCTCCCGGTCCCAGTACTTAATCACCGCGGCCATAGCCTCGGCCGGGATGGCGAAGGGCGTGGTTCCACCACCTGGCGCGGTGCCCGTGTCCCTGGGGGCGGAGGGCTGGGAGGGAGCGGTATCCGGGGCGGTCCCCTCGGCAGCCGAGGTGGGTTCCCGAGAACCCGCTGCTAAGGGCACACCGGTGCCTTGTGTGGTCCCGTCCCCCCTCTGAGCCGACGTGTCCCCCTGAGGGACCGCCGATGGGGATGAACCGGTGTCTTGTGCAGTTCCCTCCTCCGGCTGAGGTGGTTCCTCCGGCACGCCCAGCTGGCTAGCCTCCGGAGCAGTGTCCTGTACTGGTGTCAGGGACTCCCTCGGAGTCGACCCTACCTCGAGGACGGCCACATCCCCAGCTGCGTCGATAAGAACCGTGGGGCTCTTCCCGGGTGTCAATTGCAGGGACAGGTCCCCGCTCATGGCAATGATGGACGCCACCGCGGCCAAGGTCTCCGCCTGAGACGGTGTCAGGGAGTCCTGGAGAGTCCTGCGGGCGCCGCCCCATGCGTAATTAGGGCCCCCGCTGAGTCGCTACCTGCTCCTGGAGCGCTATGACCGTAGTGGCATCCCCCTCATGACTGCCCGGTGAAGCAGGGGGCGGCTCCGTGTGCGACGCCCCTAGTTCACCGGTAATCGGGTCCAGCCCGACGCCTCCCCGTGGCTCGGTGTCGGAGTCGCTGAAGCGGCACTACCTCCCCTGTTACTGGGTTCATGACTGTCTCCATCGGCTCGCCGTTCACATCCACCCACACTCCGGTCAGGGGATCGAGGAAGACCTCGTCGTCAGGTGTCCAGGTCGATGCTCTCATAGGAGAGGGGTTGCGGGTGCACACCCTCCGCCTGATCCGCGGGGAGCTGAACCAAGGGCTCTTGAGGGGGGGGGACAGGGATGCCTTCGCCAACACCATGGAGGGTGCCACGCCGGAGAGGGAGTCCATGGGGGCGGGGGTCAACAAGGCCTCGGACCCCGGACCGCTGAGGGCGGGGGCTGCCATGCCCCCTTCCTGCTTGGCCAGTGTGGCTGGGTTGCCCCCGGGCTTCTGCGTGGGATGGGATCCCGAAGTACGGCCGGATGAACTGGAGGGGATTGTTTCCGATCCTCCGTCGGAGGAGTCTTCAGTTCTGCCTATGTCGGTACCCGCGTGTACTCAGGGCCGCTCCTGGGTCGACGAGGCGAAAGCCGGGCCCCCTCGACGGCCACCTCCTCCGTGGCCCCCACCTCCGGCACCTCCTCGTCCGAGGAGATCTGGACGGGCGCATGAGGCGGCGGGGCGGGGCTGGTGGGGACGATCGGATAGGCATCCGGGAAGGCGTCCTTGCCCCTGACCGACCACGGATGTTTAGACCCTTCGTCCGCCCGGTGACCCGTACTGCGGAGGTGGCGTGTCATGTCGTTGTGGCGGTTGGTGGCGTAGGGCATTCCGGCCTTCCCCAGAGTGCACCCCCGTATGGGGCACAGCCATCCCTTCAGGTGTTCACCCTCGGCGTGGGCCTTTCGCATGTGCCGGTTGCGCGGGCCTGCCTGGGTGAAGGTTTTGGCACATTTCAGACATGGGTACCTACGGCTGTCCATCACCCCGTGCTCACAGACCAGATCAGTCCGTCTCGGCAGCAGCCTCCTTCCTGCCGCCCAACTGCCGTAGAATCGTGGCCTCAGCAGGCCTGTTCCAAAACGGGCCTGTGGAACCAGAGGAGCTAGTCCCTTACCCGCACCCCGACCCCGGGGGGAAGAAGTTCCCAGGCTGACAGCACTGCTGCCACCCTCAACCGAGACCGTGCCGCTCGCGGTACCAGGGGATTTTGTGCTGCCAGCGGTATGGCTGTGACTTTCCTCTGTCTCCTCTCTCCTACTGGGTGCTAGGGGCCTTCCCTTACCTGGAAGAGCGCTTGTCTCCTCCTTTTCTCCCCCTTTTTTCGACTTTTCCGATGAAGAGGGGAGAGCGTCTATCAACGTGCCGCTCGCGGTACCGGTCCAGTTGTCCTCTCGTTCCCTCTCGCGGCACGGCGAGATACTGCGAGAGTTGGAAGACGAACCACTGGGGCCTCTAGGGCTACTTAAAAGCCTACTTTTCCGCCGAGGGGAAGGAGAACGGCTAGATCTACTTCCCTCCACCCCTCTCTCCTCTTTTCCGCCCCTTCCGCGGTCTTTTTGGTCCGTTTTCTTGGGAGAACGGCCCGGTTTTGTCCTGCCCTTGCCGCTCGCGGTACAAGGCCTGTTTACATCTCGTTCCCTCTCGCGGCACGGCGAGATACTGCGAGAGTTGGATTTTTTTCGTGCCGCGCGTTACGAAGACGAACCACCGGGGCCTCTAGGGCTACTTAAAAGCCTACTTTTCCGCCGAGGGGAAGGAGAACGGCTAGATCTACTTCCCTCTGCCCCTCTCTCCTCTTTTCCGCCCCTTCCGCAGTCTTTTTGGTCCATTTTCTTGGGAGAACGGCCCGGTTTCGTCCTGCCCGTGCCGCTCATGGTACTAGGCCTGTTTACATCTCGTTCCCTCTCGCGGCACGACGAAATACTGCGAGATTTTTTTCGTGCCGCGCGGTACAAAGACGGACCGCCAGGGCTTCCAGACCGTGCCGCGCGGCATGACCTTGAGCCGCTCCCCGCCTTTGGTGATCTACCCCTTTCGGCCTCGATTTTTCTGCTTTTCAGCGCCGGACTGCTCACATCTTTTCTGTTATTCCTCTCTTCCTTCCAGCTTCTGCGTGGGGGAGGGGAGTGTGAGACCGATTCCCTCACCTTTTTAGGAGTTATCCGGGGGCTCCTAGGTCGCCTCCTTGGTGGCCCTGGAGGACTCTTTCCTCGCAGGTCTCCTTTTCTGGACGGACTTTTCCCTTCTTCCTCTTTCTCACCCGTTCTCTTGGTTGTGATTTTTAAGGTTCCCTCGGCCGATTTTACTGTTTTCCGGCTACTGCTCCCCCTGGTCACCCTGAGGATCTCCCCTTCTTCTGCACTCTCTGAACTTCCTGTAGAAGGGCTCCTCTTTCTCCCCTTCCGGGGAACCTTGCCAATGGACGCGGCTATCCTTTTGGCCTCCTCCCTCTTCTCTGGACTTTCCCCCACTTTCTGCTTCTTGGGGATGACATAGCTTTGCAAGGTTCTTCTTTTCTCCCTTATTTTCCCTCTTCCAGCACCAAGCCTGTCCCACACGGACGACATGGACGCAGCTGATGCGGCAGCGGTACCAGCGGCAGCGGCACGGGCGGCAGCGGCACGGGCGGCAGCGGCACGGGCGGCAGCGGCACGGGCGGCAGCGGCACGGGCGGCAGCGGCACGGGCGGCAGCGGCACGGGCGGCAGCGGCACGGGCGGCAGCGGCACGGGCGGCAGCGGCACGGGCGGCAGCGGCAGCGGTACTAAGGTCTCCACTACTGAGAGAGGAAGACAGAAGAAACAGGGGCCCCTCCCTTCTCCCCCAAGTTATGAAGGGGGACCTGCGAGGAAACTCTAGGCGAGGAAGATCCTGAAGTGGTGCCATCTTTTCCTCCCGAGGTACAGGAGGCTGTGGGAGGCGGGGCGCTAGGGTCCCCCCACCCACAGAAACTTCGTTCTGGAGAAGGGGGTCCTTCCTCACCCTCCGCACCTCCTCCTGGAGAGGGCGGACTCCTTCGGGCGGGGTGGGTACCACCTTCAGGGAGTCAAAGTGCACGATCTTTCGTGGTACGGGCTCGGGAGATTTCGTACACGGCCTCCCCTATCCTCTTAGTGACTTTCCAGGGGCCGGTCCACCAGCGTTCCAGTTTAGGCGAGTGTCCCTTTCTCTTGATTGGATGGAGGTAATACACCATTGTGCCCTCCGGAATACTCCGGTTTGAGGCTCGCATGTCATAGTTCCTCGTTTGCCTGGTTACCCCTACACCCAACTCCATTCTAGCGATCTCATGAGATCAGCCACGTAACCGTGGGCCCCGTCCCCTACCCTCTCCTCCACCTCCGGATAGAGAAGGGAGATGGGAGGATTGTTTTCTCGTCCCAACATGAGCATATTCTGAGTCATTCCCGTTGAAGAATGGACGGAAGACCGGTACGCTGACATGACCAAGGGTAGCTGCTCGTCCCAATCGCCGTGATCGTCCGCCACCACAGCTGCTAACAGGGCCTCGATGGTACGGTTGGCGCGCTTGACCAGCATGTCGGACTTAGGATTAAAGGCGCAGGTGCGGGTTTGTTTTACCCCTAGGAGCCGCACCACCTCCCGGAAGAGGTGGGACTGGAAGTTGCGTCCCTGGTCGGAGTGTAGGCTCCCCGGGGAGCCGAAACGGCACACCAGACCTTCTACCAAGGCCCTGGCTACCGTTGCGGCTTCCTGGTTAGGGAGTGCCGCGGCCTCAGCCCACTTCGTAAAGTAATCGCACATGACGACGATGTATCTGTTTCCGCGGGGGGTAACGGGCAGGGGTCCCATAACGCTGATGGCTACCCTCTCCATTACCATCCCTACCGGGACGTGGCCCATCTTAGCCCGACTGGGATGTGGGGGAGGTTTTGGCACGAGGCAACGTGCGCAGGAAGCGGCCCAGTACGTCACCTCCCTCCGGAACTCCGGCCAATACCAGCGTTCCTGGACCTTCCTTAAAGTCCTATCCCGTCCGAAGTGACCGATAATACCCTCGCCGTGGCAGGCCTCAAAGATTTCTTTTTTCCGCTTTTCCGGCACCAATACCTGGAACTGGCGCTCACCACCAGGGACAAACCACCACCAGCCTAGGAGGCCCTCCCTGAGGAGGAGCCGGCTATGGTGGGCTGCCAAAGATCGGAGCCCATAGGATGCACCCGCCAGCTCATCCTCGGTGGGTTCCGCTTCCTCCGCTACCCACCTGTACGCTCTTCCCACCAATTCATCGGTCTTCTGGTCACGTATCCACTCCTCTCTCACTTCTTCGGCGACGTCGGGGTCCCGAGAACCTCTCCGCGTCACGGCTCGGATGCCGGCAGCGGTGGCCCCGACCTCCGATTCTTCGTCTACTCTCCCACATTGTCGGCAGGGGATGCGGGAGAGGCCGTCGGCATTCCCGTGTAGACGACCCGGCCGGTGCTCCACACTGTAGTCGTAGGTATCCAGGATTTGGAGCCACCGCGCCACCTGACCTTCCGGTTCTTTGAAGGCCATAACCCACTTAAGGGCCGCATGATCAGTCTGAATCAGGACGTGCCGCCCGAGGAGGTAATGCCGGAACCAAAGATGATGGCCAATAATTCGCGTCGGGTCACGCAATAATTACGCTCCGGCCTGGTGAGAGTCCGGCTGGCGTAGGATAGGACCACCTCGACCTCCCCTTGTTTCTAGGAGAGCACCGCCCCCAAACCGGTGTCAGACGCGTCCGTGTCCAGCACGATGGCGCCCTCCTCCTCGGGGTATCCTAAGATAGGTGCCTCTATCAGGAGCTGACGCAAAGCATCGAAGGCCGCCTGGCAGTTGCTATCCCAGCGGAAGGATTTCCCCTTCTCCGCTAAGGTGGTGAGGGGTTTAGCGAGGGTGGCGAATCCGGGGACAAAGGCCCGGTAGTAGCCCGCGAGGCCCAGGAAACTCCTTACCTCCATCAAACTTTCCGGGGTGGGCCAATTCCGAACGGCTTCCACTTTCCTGGGGTCGGTAGCAATTCCCTGGGCACTAACCACATGCCCTAGAAAAGCCACTTCCCTCTGCGCGAGATGGCATTTGGAAGGCTTTACTTTCAGGCCCGCACTCTCGAGGCGGGACAGCACCTCCCCCAGCCGGTGCAGATGACTATCGAAGTCCCGGGAGAAGATCACGATGTCGTCGAGGTAAACGAGGCACGACGACCATTGCAGGCCCCGCATCGCCACCTCCATCAACCTCTCGAACGTACCGGGGCCGAAAGGCATGACGGTGAACTGAAAGAGCCCCCGGTGCGTGGAGAAGGCGGTCTTCTCCCGGTCCTCCTCAGCCATGGCCACCTGCCAATAACCGCTGACGAGGTCCATCGTGCTGAACCAGCACGACCCCGCCAGGGTGTCCAGGGAGTCGTCAATGCGGGGTAGAGGGTATGCGTCTTTTATTGTTGCCGCGTTTAGGCGACGGTAATCCACGCAGAACCTCATGCTGCCATCTTTCTTCTTAACGAGGACGACAGGCGATGGGGGGCCAAGCGCCTGGGGGGTTGTTTTATAGGCGGGTGTTCTCCTGTTCGTATGTGGTGTTCCACCATGGTGGCTCGGCCCGTTTCCTCGGGGCACAGCTGGAAGGCCTTGCGGTGACGGCGTAGGAGCGCGGCCACTGCTTCTCTCTTGTCCTCCTCTACCCCTGCTGTCATCCTGTTGATAATGCCTTCCTCCTCCGGCGATAATTGTTCCCTCTCCGGTGGGGAGACCGCTTCAGCTGACCCCGGATGTGCGGTCACCATACGGCACGCTCGAGGGCCCGTGGTACCCCCCTCCTCCCGAGGCTGCACCGGTTCAATCGATGCCAGTGTCATGTCCCGATAAATAACACTCGCAGAGGTGTCTCATTCTGCCGAGTGTCAACCAGATTACGGCTTACTAAGAAGCTCCGTTTTTCCTCCACGTCCCACAGGCCTTCTATCAAACCGTCATCTGGACCTTCCCAGTCCCCCACCAAGTAGGCGTCCAGTACGGCTTCCTCCCCTGCTGCAATCACGGCCGTGTTTCGGCTGAGGACGCGTCACTCCCTCATGGGAGCCTCACCCCTGCCCCTAAGCCACAAGCACTTCCCAGCCAGGTCTACCACCAGCTGCGACTCCCGAAAGAATACTGCGCCCAATATGGCATCTGAACTAATATCCGACAACTTGAAGATGGTATCCCACTTGTGGCCACCCAAAGCTAGCTGGGATCGTATCCGCCCGTGCAACTTCAGCGGTCGTCCCTCCACCGAGTACAGGGCCTCCGTGGTCTCTTCCAGAGCGCCTGGTTCCCCGTTGGCTTGCCACCAAGATAGAGAGAGGATGTTTACTGCCGCTCCTGTGTCCACCAGACACCCTAGGGAACAACCCCGCATCTTCCCTTCCATCAACAAACAGGAACCGCCCTTCTCCAGGCGCCCAGGAATAATCCATCTCTCTTGCCTATCTCTTTCGCTGTCGACCCCAGCACGGCTGTCTTCTGGGGTCATTCCTAGTTTTCCGCCAGTTTGTCAGCTGCCTGGGAGGGGGCCCCGGACGGGGAGCGAGTCTCGGCTACCTCTACCATTGCTTTCCAGGCGGGGCAGTTTACCCGCACGTGTCCTAACTCCACGCTGTGATAACAGCGTAGGTCACTATTGCGGGGTCTCGCAGAAGACGAGCGGCCAGAATTACCTCTACCGTTCCCGCTACTCCGGCTGTTCTTCTCGCGAAACGAATCGCGGAAGATCCCGATCTTTCACCGACTCTGCACGCAGTTGCGCCAGCTCCTCCGCCATGGTCTTGTCGGCAGCTCTCACACTGCTGGAATTTCGGTTAGGTCTTAGGACAGTCTCACCTCACAGGGCGATCTGTACTGCGTCGACTAGAGTCTCGGGAGTCCCTTGGTGAATCCAGTTTTGCAACTCCAGATCCTTCAGGCTGTCTATGAATTTATCCTTTGCTATCACATTAATGGTGTTAACGTCGGCACCCGGATAAGCCATTCGAGTATACCGCTCGATTTCTTCTGCGTAGGCCTGCAAGCACTCCCCTTTTTCCCTTTCCTTGGCTCGTAGGATGGCCTTATACATGGCGGCCTGGTTAGGTGGTTGAAAGCGGGCCACCAGCGCTTCCCGCAGTTGTAAGTACCCCCGGGCGGTACCTGATTCGACTCCTGCCAGCTATCTTCGGGCAATGCCGGTGAGGCTTAGACCTAAGAAAACTCCAGCTGTTTCGTGATCCCATCCGTTCGCCCTCCGGCAAAGGTCGAAGTGCGCCAGGTACTCCGTCAGATAACCTGACCCATCAAATTTACCGGGCATGAATATGGGTTTCGACAACTTGTCTCCCTTGCCCCATTCTTTAGTGGTCGAGTTGCCCTCGCTGCCACTGATGCCCTTGAGTGCCTTCTCCGGGCCACCCCACTGTTTGATAGAAGGTTCTCCCGCTGGTCCTCGGGGCAACTCCATGGCGGGTGCGACGGGCCGAGGGAGGTTACTCCAATCATCCCCTGCTGCCGGGGGATGTGCAGGCACCATCCGCTGCGTAGGGTATCCCTGGGGGTTTTCCGCCTCAGGGAACCTGGGGCCCTCCGAAGGGGCTCTCCAGCCCCAGAGGGGAGGGGACACGTAGGACCCATATGATGGTGCCAGCCCCAAGGGAGGGGCGACCGCTGGTCCCATGGGTGCTCCTGCATACCCCGCCGTCCCTACTGGGACCCCGTGCCTCTCAAGGATAGTGTCTCTCTCCCGGTGACTCGGGTACATGCGGCCCTCACCTAATTGGAGAAAGCCTGGTGGAAGACACGAGGCGTCTACCGGTTTCGGGAGCTCCGCCAAAGGCATCTCCCATCCTCCCGTCCTTTGGTAGCTTGTTGTTTCGCGATCTCCTAGGCGTGCCGGAGGCATTGGACTAGGGGCCAGAACGCCATCTCTCTCCGCCTCTTGTCTCACTGGGATCGGGTCTGTCCCGCGGCCGCCTGGGTCCACGCGGCTCTCCCCCAACTGGAGAAACCCAGGTGGTAGGCGAGACGTATTACTTGTTTTAGGCAATGCCGCCGAGGGCATCTCCCCTCCCTCCTTCCTCGGGAAGGACATCGCCCCACGGTCATCAGGGCAAATTGTAGGTGCGGGGCTAGCCCACGCTGGAAGGCACCGAAGGGGCAGCTCCCTGAAACATGGGGGTCCATGGCCAACTCCCCTGAGGGGGAACGCTAGGAGCGTCTGACGAGTAGAGTTGTAACCGGACCTCATGCCTGGTCAGGGGAGTCCGAGCCTCCCGATTATCCCTCCAGACGGACTCGGTTTCCTTGCGGACCGGTGCCGAGAATGATGATCCCCATGGTAGCGACAGGTCACCCCCCTGCCGTGGAGTGCCTTCCCAGGGTGATCCCCTATCCCCTGTATGGTCGGCCGGGGAAACTGGGATGTCACGAGTCGTCTCTTTCTAGGTGAGTCAGCGCCAAGCTCAAGGCTCTGAGTCCTCCCATCTAGCCTCTTGTGCTGCCCTCTCCTCCTCTCTAGCCTTCCGCCTTTCATCCATTTCCACATCGTACTGCCAAGCCCAGGCTCTTTGGTTCGTCACGAGACCATCTTCCATCGGACGAGGCTGCGGCACCATCTGTGGTACGTGGACGTCAGCAGCCGCGGCAGCGGCACCAGGTACAGTGTGGTGCTGAGGCATGGCCTGGTACTGCGGTACGTGCGGCAGCGGTACTTCTTGGCCTCTCCCTTGCGGCAGCGGTACCTCCTGATCCAGTCCCTGCGGCAGCGGCACACCCTGGTCCGGTACCTGCGGCAGCGGCACGCCCTGGTCCAGTCCCTGTGGCAGTGGTACCCCTTGGTCCTGCGGCACGTGCGGCAGCGGTACGGTGTCCCCCTGCGGCAGCGGCACGGAAAATGGCGGACCTTCTTCCCTGGACCTTCTCAGAAATATGTCCTCTCCAGGGATAACTTCCACTAGGTTACCCCTTCTTCCTGCCATAAGTTCTTGAATTTCCCTGTCACTCATATTAAAACCCCCAGCGTAGAGTTCTTTCCTTTGAAAACACTGGCTGTCACCAATGTAACGGGAATTAGTATGAGTGTAGAGAAGACACAAGACAGAAGTGCTGTAAATAAACTAGAGTTCAATATTGAAGAATGCAGGAATGTAACATCACTTGTCATCAACTTATCACCAGCTCGCGTCGTTCCTGTAGCCTAGTAGAGAGTAGCAGTGGAGGCATTAAGACCAGCACAGGGCACGTCCTACTCTCAGCTCAAGCGAGACTAGACTGGCCCCCGTGCAGCACACGTCGTCTTATATACGTGCGCCGCCCGGGGCGCCCCCTACCGGGTGCGTGCCGCTGTGCCGCCCTCGGTGCCGCCCACCGCTACAATAGATAGGGGCAGTAATCAAGATCAGTTGTAATGTCACTCACAGACCAATTATCCAGCTAGTAAGATCAATCACACAGGTGCAGAATATGGCTTAACTTAATAATTCCATGATAGAAAATGGATATCAGCACTGTTTGGGGGAATATAAGCACTGATTGGGGTCGATATCAGCACTGTTTGGAGTGGATATCTGTATGATTTTAGTGGATATCAGCACTATTCTTTGGACATGAACATATTTAAAATTGTCCACCCACTGCAGGACTTGAACATTCAACCTATGGACTTAAGTGCCCTAACCACTACCCCATGTAGGTAGGTGACTGACAGCAGCATATAACCCCTACTATGCAGAAGTATGAGAGTGGGTGTAGTTTAACTAGGTCTGTATAAGTCAATAATATATCCTTTGTGCATGTGCAGGTGCACCTATCCCAAAAAAAAACAATTTTTTTTTCAGCAGAACTAAATAAACAAACTTTTTCTATGCATAAATAAACATTATTTTAAAATTAAAACGTTTTAAAACATTATTTTAATTTTTGAAAAAAAAATAATGTTTTACAGTGTAAGGATGATTGGTCCAATGAGGAGAGGCAAATGAAAAACTAAATGAAGTGTGGATTTGAACCTCCGACCCTTAGATGAAGATTCCCAAGCTATCTCCATTAGGCCACTTAGCCTTGTTTGGTGACTGGAGAGATTTATGTCTATATAAGTTAGCATGTCAGGATATATGATTCCTTTCTGAACAGTTTTACATTTCAGGTTTTTCTTTAAACCTAATGAGAACCTTTTCTGAACGTTCAGAAAAAAGTCAGGAAAGGTTGGGAAAAAGGTGTGGGTTGTAACCCCCTCCCCCTCCCTCCCCCTGTCCCCTATGGTAGGTCCTGGACAGGTCTATTTCTCAGCCAGCCATGTGTAGTATAGTGGTTCGCATGCAGCACTTCTAGTCCATAGATTGAAAGTTTGAACCCCACCTTTGGCAATGGATTTCTCATTGGTTTAAACATGTGAGAATCGTGTAATAAACCTTGTATGATATCCTTTTGTACAAGGCCTGAGTTAATGGTTATCCATACCTAGTTAATAACATGCCAATACTACTGTACTAAAATGACTCATGGTTGGCCCAATGTGTGCCTTATAAGTTTGTCAGGGCTGACCCAGGATTCATTGGAGGTTGTTTCAGGGTGCACATGGTACCCATTATGCTGGTTATTATCACTGCCAGGTGCCAGAACACGCAATGCATGACCCACTGAGTATCCATACTTAGTTAATACACAAGGGATTACATGGTAAAAACCCTACTGCTTTTCCTAGCTTGGTTTGCACCAGTTCAGCTCTTGAAGCCTCAAGTGTTGTATTCTACTAGCTAGGATTTTCGTATACCTCATGGTAATCAATGCATATTCAATTAATATTCGCAAGTATAGCAAAGGAAGATTGGCAATACTGTGTCCATGGTCAGTTAGAAATGTATCACCCTCTTTTATTTCATGTTAAAAACCAGTCTATTAGTATGGGAAGACCCATTTACCATAGGGTCTAGGAGAAACTGAATCCCATTCTCTACTGCCCCTTGTGATGTCATCAAAACAGCCTGACACCTCTCAACCAAAAGTCATTTTTGAAGGCTCTTTTACATACCAAGAATAGAATAGATACAGAGATCCAGTGGAATTACTCCAAATTGAATGTGAGAAGCACTTAGTTTGGATAATAGTTATTATTCAATATTGCTGATCAATTTATCATTATGACTGCCATTATGACACGTTTATATTGAAATCATACTTTATGAAATTGCAATGGCAGTAGACTCATAGCATTTAACTTCGTTCGAGTAGCTCTTTTCTCGACACACTACAAATGCTGTTCTTCAAATAGGTGCATAGGCGCTAATTGTACAGAACATTTTTAGGGTAGGACCTAAGATCACAAGAGTCCCAAATTGTAGTCACTGTGCATTCCTAGCCTGTTAAGAAATTGCTTTGTCTGGCAAAATCCATTCTAGATAATAGAGAGGTTAAGATGATGACGTGTACTGCCACACATATGTCTAGAATGATAGGGAGAAGCAGGCTACAGACGTTGCAATACATGTTACAAGTCTGCAGAAATTAAAGTCTCTATTATATGTCCGCTCCCCTCCCTTTCTTTGTTTAGAATTTGGCCATTACAGGTTGCTGTAAGATGTATACTTCTGATGTCTGAGGTAAAAAAGCAATGGAAATGATATTTGTACTAAGCTGTAGGCTTCTGCTAACTACTCCTTGGTTCTAAATACTTTTATATAGTATTGTCTCCTGTACTTTAAAGACATACAATGCTCTGGTTGTGCTTGATCTTCATGAAAAACACTCTCTATTATCTAGAGTGTCACTTTTTTCAAAAAGAAATCACTCTTTTCCAATAATACAAATACGTAATATGGCAAAGGCACTTCTGAATACCAAAGAAAAAAAAACGTTACGTATGTGAGGATTTGGATAGAGCAATACTTTTAAACATCACAGATCATCTGCATCACTATTTCTTGTACAGGACTTGTTAAGTTAATAGTTCAAAGGGATATCTTAACACATTAGACTATATTATGGGTCATTTCCATCTCACTCTGAGCGCATGCCATCCTCCTTGGGCAGCCTGTCCTCCTCAGAAACTTGGAGACTGCAAAAGATTGAATATAGTTGTTAAACAACTAAGGTGAGTCATATCAAGCAATTATGCTCTAATATTTACAGTTTCTCAATGGGGGAAGAGAAGTAAGTAGGAACAAAAAATTGTGTATGGATAGAACCCCACAAATATCATTGCTGACTGGCAGTGCAGCCTTACCCTAGAATATCACAACCATAAAAAAATTTTGAAAAAAAAAATTGCAGGATTGCTACACTCACTACTATTTTAGTTTGGGGAACCATATGTGCATCTAATGGTGAATTATGTAAAGTATGGGTGGGTCTGAAGTACACATTGTAACCAAAATGAACGAAACCTTACATACGTAACGTCTTCAAATTTGTGGGAAAATGGTAATTGCCTTAATTCTATCCAGGACATTTTTATAAGATGGTCAACCAATTTATTTGAAAAATTCTATTTGGAGGTGTGTGGTGCAACACATATAGTAAACACCTCACATACGTAAGAGCAGTTAATCTTGCTAAATAATGCACTTCAACAAATAATTTGATTGGGGATAAATATACAGCAGGGGTAGCTCCCGAAGGGCAATTTCCATTCCCCAGTGAAAACGTTATGTATGTGAGGAAAATAAAGCCTTAAAGAGTATGGGGCTTCTTGGCCAAATTAAATGGCATTACTAAGGTGCTATGGCCAGTCTATGGCTTGGGACTTTCAATCAGAGGGAAATATAACCAAAAATACATCATTTCCATGCAATCTAAGACAATTGCAGAGCTTCACATATATAACACAGACTATTTCATGAGAATTTGATTGAAATTCCAAACCTTTTTGAGAAATGTAGTGTAAATGGAGCTGCAAAATTACAGTAGACTGTGAGCTTAGCTAATTTGAGATTCTCTGAGTGACTTCCAGTGGACGGTCATTTCTGCCAGGGCAACTGGAAACATTTCCTTCTCCTCCACATATTTGTGTTATGTATGTGAGGATTTCCACACCAATACGGAAAGACCCCCTCTGTCAGGTTCGGAATATCCTGTAAATACCCCTGTACCAGGTAAAATCTGAGCCCTGCATTATTTGCCAGTGCTGCATATTTACCCTGCCATGGGAAATAAGTCAGCACCTGCAGTAATCTCTTGTAGGGGTCGGCATTGTTGTGTATATATTAGTGCGCTTCATCCGAGAGATGTGTTTGTGTGGTGCTCGTTCCTTCTATGCCAACCAGATGTCGCTTTGCGATACCCGTTTGGTACAAGAGGGGGCAGCACCACACTTTGCGTCCAGCTCCTAGTTAGGAGCCGGATGAACCGCAGAAGAGGACCTAGTCCAGTCCAGACGTGTGATCTCTTCTCGAATAAAAACCTACCCGAGTGGTAGGAAGTCTGGGGCTTTGCCCAACCCGAAATCCTCGTGTTGTGTTGGTATCTCTAGTGTTAAGCGAGCCAAAGAGCCAACCGACAGATAAGTCGAAACCAACCGTTACACTGGTGCCGAGACCAGTTGTTTTGGGGTGGAGCACGACCAGACGGCTGAAAGTCGCAGACTACCCAATGCGAGTTTGAGGGATTCAAAGAGGATGGTATCACATCCCAGCATCTGCTGTTAGACTGGAAACCGGGTCAACAGCTTATGTATAACCTGGATGGTGTGCAGGGAGTTTTCTCAACACCGGGTCTAACAGACGATTCCACCATGACTGGAGATGGGATCGTTAAACTATACCCAAGTACTCCTAGAGATGTTGCTTCAGATACTTTGGTATTAAGCGGGTTGGTAAAACCTGCCAGGTTAGACTTGTACGATTGGTCTCAAGTAATAATTAGCAGGCGCCAGCTAGGACCTAGCATCCTGGCGAGCACTTCTAAGATACTAGAAACCCCTAAGGCTCAAAGTCCAATTCAACTGACGGAGATGCCTACAGGAGGGGGAATACATGGGTCGACCCGACTGACTCGGGAGACACCATTGATGACATCATCGGATCATGAGAGCGATGATGAAAGGGATGGTGAAGATCCAAAAGGATCAACCACCACCCAGAGGGATATTACCGAGAAATACGGAAATGTATACTTTGGGACTATCCCTAGAAGAGGCCTTGTCGGACTCCGTATTTAATCCGGGGGTAGCCGCAAGTCCAGACATGGGCGTCGGATAGGCCCCGGATATAAGTTGAACTCGGCTTATTTGAAAGCCAGGGACCAAGTAGAGCAGCAAGCTAAGAAGCAGCATGAACAATTCATAGCTGCACAAAAGAAGATAGAGTTTGAGACACGAGAGCGGATCAATCAGAGATAGACAGTAAGTTGGCTGACCTGGAAAAGGGGGAAGCCAATAGACGAAGGGCGATTGACAAGGCTAGAGCCGAGGAAGTCCCTAAAGCTGGGGATGTAAACAGATTACAATCTGAGTTAAGTGCAATGGAGGAAAATTTAAAAAGACTTCAACTTTGAAAGCTGAAATTGAATCCAAACTGATCTCAGAACAGGATGAGATCCATAGGGAAACCACTGAGTACCAAATGTCTCAGAAAGAAAAAGGTGAGAAGTATTGTTTGTTAAAAGATACTTTGAAGAAGGAGGCACAAGCCGCCCAGGCTGAACAGAACCGAGCTGTCTCGGACAATGAAAAGATCTGATCCAAGATCTTGTCCGAGAATGCTCAGTTAAGAGAGGAACAGAGGAACCTGACCACAGACGTGGCAACCCTGACTCTAAACAAGTCCGCTATGGAAAGCTACTTGAGGGAAAAGGAGCATACCAATCGACCTCCAAAGAGTACGGACCAGAATCCCGACTCTACCTTTGTCAAAGAGGGTGACTTTGTCTCCTGCTTGACACCCGGAATGTTGATCAGGGTGGAGTCTACGTTAGGACCCAAGATCAAAATGGACGGACTAGTAGAGTTCGCATTAGTGAGGTTCCGGTAGTCCATAACTTGGACCCGGACTTCGTACAGAGGGATTGTTCCGACACGAGTGCTGAAACAAGCAGATTCCACATACATGTGGATCAGACAGACAATGTTGGACTGGACACTGGTAATCCGGGCAACCAGCAGAATGCTCAGGGTAGCAGTAGTCAGCAAGGACAAGCTGGCCAAGTGCCTAATGCTGGTGGTCAGGGCAGGTCTGCCAATGCGAATGGCCAAGGGGGTAGTGGTAGCTGGGGTACCAATCCCAATGCTGGTGGTGGAGGTTACGCTGGTTATAATGGGTCACAGTGGAATTATACCCAACCACCACCACCACCACCTCCAAACAATTTAGTGTCAATTTGTGTGGTGGTGACAATTATGAGGCGAGTGGCCACACTGGGGGAGAGGAAGGATGGATCAATGAGTTGATTCGAGTGTGTGGGACACGCCTTCCCCCAAGTCATCCATGTCTGGAGTTTTTAAGAGGACTCGGATTGAATCTTGGTGATTCGGGAGACTTTCATCAGTTTATCAGTACCCCATCCCCACTCGGAGGGAGACGGTGGTATATACCCGTATCTGTGGAAGGCCCGGTAGGAGAATTCTTAGTGGATACTGGAGCTAGCCACTCCTGTGTGTCCAAAGGATTCTTCAACGCGGTGGCCAGCAGTCATGAGAACCTCAAAACGGAGGTAAATGCTTGCAAGGCTGACGGAAGCAGTATGAGAACGTTTGGGAAGACTTTTATGCCTATCCGGATAGGAGGCAAAGAATTTGTTCTTTCGCCGACTATCGCAGAGGTTAGTGATGACGGAATCCTTGGTCTGGATTTTACAAACCTGTATGGGGCTATGTTGGATCCGCAGAATGGGATGATGAGTATCCGAAACCCCTATGGCTTGCATGTACAATGCATGTTAAGACAAGTGTCTTCAGTAGCTTCGGTTATACACACTGTGAAAATCCCTCCGGGTACGACTTGCGACGTCCTTTAAGGCGGAGCAATGGCCCAGAAGGGTGAGACGGGAGTCTTTGAACCCGACACAATACATTTATCGAGCATCGGGTTGGACTCAGTGGATATGTTGGTGTCAAATGCAGCATGGTCTGTATTACCCATGACTAACCGAACCGGCTCAGTGATTTATCTGAAACGTGGCGACAGTGTTGGGGTGATGAGTTTGGTAGAACACTTCGCCGAGGCCAAGTTTAATAAACCATTGAACCGCGTTAGTAAGCATCCAATGGATGAAGAATTTCAGAAACTGATTGATAAATCAGGTTTACAGGATATGGAGCATAAACGGCACCTAGGGGACCTCCTGCAAAGGTATGAAAATGCTTTCGGCAGGGAGGGAGGACCCGTAGATGAAACCGATAAGGTGTTGCACACTATTGATGTGGGCGACAAGAAACCTTTTAAGATACCGTATCGTAGACTTCCTCTCAAGAAGAAGTTAATATGTGAACAGAATACAAAAGCAGCTGGAGCAGCTGGGGTAATCGTGCCGAGCTTGAGCCCCTGGTCCAGCCCTGTTTGTATGACCACAAAGAAAGACGGTACAATCCGTTTCTGTGTCGATTACCGGAAACTGAATGGTATGACAAAGAAGATATCGTATCCTCTACCAAGGATCGACGAGACTTTAGATAGCTTGGGTGGGAACCAATGGTTCTGCACCCTGGATTTGCAGTCTGGGTATTGGCAGATACCAATGCACCCTAAGGACATAGAGAAAACTGCGTTCTCTAGTTAGTCGGGACTATTCCAGTATAATGTCTTGCCTTTTGGATTGTGTAATGCGCCCGCTAGGTTTGAGGCTATGATGGAATCTCTACTCAGCAACCTGCTGTGGAAGAAGTGTCTGGTTTACTTGGATGATGTTGTTGTGTTCGGCAAGTCATTTCAGGAGTGTCACACAAACCTACAGCTGGTCCTGGATAGGATTTTAGCCAATGGCCTAAAATTCAAGCCTAAGAAATGTAACCTGTTTAAGAAAACAATTAGATACCTGGGAAGGATCATTACCCCCAACGGGGTAAGTGCGGATCCGGAGAAGCTTGAGGCTGTGGAAAATTGGGATAGACCCACGAGTGTGAATTTTGCTCCTATTACCGTGATTTTATACCAAATTACTCTCGTGTAAGTTTTCCCATGCAATGCTTACCTCATTGGACACCGGGTAGGGCTCGGAAACCCTTCCCATTGACCAGCAAGCAAGAAGAATCTTTTAAAAAGATAAAAGATTTATTTAGAAACACCCCGGTATTGAAATATTCCACTCCCAAAGGGCATTTCATACTAGACACCGATGCGAGCAATGATGCTATAGGAGCGGCACTCTCTCAGGTCCAGAATGGGGTCAAAGTTCCATTAGCATTCGCTAGCAACACGTTAAGCAAGACCCAGCATAATTATTGTACCACTAAAAGAGAAATTCTCGCTGTAGTGGTATATACGAAGAAGTTTAAGCATTTCCTGTGGGGAACTGACTTTTGAATTTTAAAGACGCCGAAGGGATGATTGGAAGATGGTTGGCTCACTTATCCGAGTTCGGATTAGAGCATAAGCAGATCGAGCACCCACCAGGTGCAAAGCATATAAATCCGAAAGTACCAAAATGTGACTTGTGAAGACTGCAGTGCCCACAATGCTGTGGTCGCTGGGTTGGTGTATACCACCCCCCGTATCCCCTGGGAGGAGGCTGTATGCAGCTATCTAAATTGGTCCCCAGAGACCATCAAGAAGTTTTAACAGTCGGATCCCACCACTGCGCGCATATTGGAATACTTGCGGAAAGGTATTAAGCCGGTAAGGCCAATGTTATCTCTAGAAGACAGAGAAACAAGATAATTGATAGCTCAATGGACCGAGCTGGAGATCCGAGATGGCATATTGTGTAGATGGAAGACTACTTCCACCGGCAATAAGCTATTGCAAATAGTGATTCCCACCTCAATGAGAAGGGATATCATGTATTATTGTCATGGACACCAAACGAGTGGCAATTTTGGGAAGAAAAGATCCATAGAACGTCTGCAAAGACGATATTACTGTCCCGATCATCGTAAAAACATGGCAGGACCCGGCCTAGGCAAGCTACCCTTGTCCCAGGAATTGTTTGGTGTCAGATTTGCTCGAGTACCAATATACCTCATTAGTGGATTTAAAACGACCCCCAGAGAGAATACTTGTATGAAGGTCGTCACAGACTACTATACTAAGTACACTCGGGTGTTTCCTCCTCCTAATCACAAAGCCGCTACAAGTGCCAAGGCATTTGTAAAAGACTGGGTGCTACATTTGGGCATACCCCTCATGATGCACAGTGATCAAGGTAGAGAGTTTGAGTCAGAGTTATGGCAGGAAATGTGCAATTACTTAGCAATATGTAAGACCTAGACCCAGAACCTAACCCGGAGCCAGCTGAGAAGATGGACACTGGAGACGAGTTTGATGACTCTGCCAGCTTCCTCTCACCAGTACCCATAGGGTAAACAGGTCTAAGCTAAAGTATAGAAATGACCCTGGGTGATCTTTGACCCGGAGTCATTTTTGACCCTGCCCCCCACCATCCCCCCACTTACCCTACTTGAAGAATTTTCACCCCAGAGTCATTTTTGACCCTGGGTCATTTTTGACCCAGAGTCATTTATGACCCCGTCCCCCACCCCTCCCCTTCCCCCTCTCTCTGCCTTATGAGTTGACCTAGATAAGTGGCCTCTCCCCTATACTGACTTTCAGTTATGAATGGGCAGTAGATTAAGTTTCAAATTGTGTTTTCTCAACTGCTATAGTTCATATCCAAAAGTTATTTTAGATTTAGATCAATCATACATCTTTCCAGTGATGTATGATTGATCAATCTCAAATGTGATACAAACTTATCATTTGCATTATTGTGAGCCCAGAGAGTTATTTTCCCTCATACCCACTGCAGTCAGGGTCAGTGTCAGAATAATTGTACAAAACCTGGAAAACCATGGTTTTTGGCCTTTATGAAGCCATAGAATAAATTATGCTTATCCAATCTTGTCTTCCATGGTCTCATCTTACAGAAGACATTCTAGCCTTTCAGAAAAATATCCATTTGTGTCTGTCGGGTAAATATTCTTTGAGTTAAGGTGACCAAAAGTCCCAAAATCACTAAAAATTCTGTTTTTTTTGCAGTTTATGTCATTTTGCATATGTCCTATTGTCCACTCAAAGACTAGAAACACATCCAAAATTGCCTGTGGTATTAGGCATATATTAGGCCTACACTATTTATGTCAGTTTAGGTGGATGTTGATCGAGAATTTTTTACTATGGTCACTCATGTGTGAAATTTTACTCTTGGAGGCGTCTGTGACAATAACTCTTAGGTCAGAATAACTCTATCAATAATAGTGATATAATGTCTCTATTACATATCACATAAAGAACTTATAAAGGGCTGAAGTTGGTATAAAGATTTTAGCCATCGGTCAAATTGTCCCTGATTTGTGGGTCAGAATGTTCATGTGGACTTGGTTTTCGTCACAGACGCCTCAACTACATGTTATAATGTTGTTAATCTATTTAAGTATCTATTTGTGTTTCTGACATGTCGTATCAACCATCACAGCCAGCTTATCAATTCTGACAAGCATTGGTAGGTGTGGGCCTGCAGTGTAGCATTCTGAGTACCATTTCTCATATAGGGGGTTTTCGTCACAGAGGCCTCACGATTTTGTTTGTTGCAAAGTCAGAATCATCTGGTGTTACCCAGTGGAAGTCAACTACTTGGTAGAGCCTTGTTTTTGCAAATAAGTGTTACAACTGGTTGTTTATCAAAGATTTTCTGAAGATTCTCTGCAGACTTTGACAAATTTTGCCATCAAAGTTTAGGAATCCAATCAAATTTCCTTCACAGTCCAAAGATTATATCCCCTAGTACTTGCTGATGTGGTTAGATTTGGTTAATTTGGTCTTATTTTGATGAAAACAGTATAGCTTGATTGAATCAGCAAGCCTCTTGGACTTGGCAGGTAGCTGCAATGTTGATTTCGGGCGATATTTGATACAGACTCATATTCGTGAGGTGTCTGTGACGAAAACTCCTGTTGAACAAAATTCTCTCTGGCGAGCACCATATGCTGCCCTAAGGTCAAAAATGGATTGAAATGTGCAGAAATGATGTGGCCCAATTATTTTAGGGCATTTGCTACATGTTCTGTTGATTTTATTCAAGAGTTGGTGGGTCTAAAATTGTGTTTGACCTAAATTGCCTCAAATTGCTCCAGAAATTCCTATCTGTATTTGAAACTGAAGAAACCTTTATTTCTTAGGTGAAAATACAAGTTTGACATGTAGCGTAACATAAATTGACAGCGACAATGTAATTCCTAAGGTAAAGGTAAAGTGCTATACCCTTTCAGTAAACTGTTGCATCCGGTATGCACTTGATAACATTCCTGCAGAACATACAGGTTGTCAATATAATAACATTTTATGTAATTAGAAACATATAAGCGGCAGCAATAGTATACAGATTAATTAACATCTTTATGCTTATTTTAACAAAATAATTGTTAGAAACCCAAAGTATGCCAATTCTGCCATAATAAAAGGCAGGTACAACTATTGATAATATTATGGGATAGACCTCCCCAACTCATCCTTGCCCATTTGTTTGAAAGTTTCATATAACTCTATGTTTCTATCTAAAACACTCAAGTTGTTCCATGTCTGGGCACATAGAACCTTAGGTGAATTTTCATAAGTTGCGCATTTAATAATATCATACATTAACACCAGTGCATCATTAAGCCTAGTCTGCCTGGCTGGCACTTTACAAAATTCTGGTTTTCTAGATCTTTTATATGCCAAATTCTTTAGATGGAATTTTCTGTGATTCACTAACATGGGCAAGGATGCATTTCTATGCACTTCCTCAGTAGGTGTTAGAAAATGTACTTTTAGACACGTCTTAAGGCACTTATTTTGGAATCGCTGTAATTCATCCAATAAATTCACATTTGCACTATTGTATATAACATCACTGTAGTCAATTACAGGTAAAATGTGGGATTTGTATATTCTCAATAATACTCTAGGGGACATTTATATTTCCTCACTTTATATAGGAGAAAAAATTTATAACCTAGGTTCCGTAACATGTTGCGTACATGCATTTTAAAGTTTAACACACGGTCCACAGTGAAACCTAAATATTTGTAGGATACAACATTCTGTAGAATTTTTTCCATTGAGTTCAATCCTGGGTCCTGGTAATCTCGACAGTTTTTTGGAAGATGCAAAAACCATAATTTTTGTTTTAGATTCATTAATTGTTAACTTATTGTAAGATGACCAGTTATAAAAAATAGCTAGAGCTTGTGTCAATTGTTGAGACAAAATTTCCAAATTTGGACCTGATACATATAATACTGAATCATCAGCATAAAGCAAGGTTTTATGTGTGTCCGTGGTATTTATACAATCATTTATATATATATAGTAAAAAGAACAAAGGACCCAAAATTGAACCCTGTGGCACTCCACACCTCAATGGTGCATGCCCAGATCTTATATTATTAGCGACTGTGCACTGTTGTCGAATAGACAGGTAATTTTCAATTAATGTGAGGCTCCTATTTCTAATACCGTACATTTCCAATTTTCATAATAAAACATCATAATTTACACTATCGAATGCTTTTTTTATATCAATAAAAGCAGCTCAAGTAATATTCTTGTTGTTTCTATTTTCAAGTATGTCGTCAACCAAAATACTAAT
This sequence comes from Acholoe squamosa, assembly GCA_949317995.1. NCBI lineage: Eukaryota > Metazoa > Annelida > Polychaeta > Phyllodocida > Polynoidae > Acholoe > Acholoe squamosa. The sequence continues at coordinate 3,532,674 of OX439041.1, forward strand.
TGTATCGAGCGTAGATTTACCCTTTAAGTAACCACCTTGATTTTTTGAAATAATATCATGATCATCTAGGAATTTTGAAATATGAGTATGCATCAAATGTTCCAAAATCTACCCTGGCACAGGTAGGATGCTGATAGGCCTAAAATTAGAAACATTGGTTTGATCACCCCCCTTTGGCAGAGGAGTGACTGTGGCAATTTTCCATTTTTTTGGTATTTTTTTTTTTTTAAGATGAGTTTAATTAATCTAATAAATCTTGCTCGGTTGTGCAAGACTGCAGCCTTGAAAATGTTAGTTGGTAAGTAGTCAATAGATGAAGACTTCGATACATCAATGTTTTTTATCACCTCAATAATTTCAGCGTCAGAGAAATCAAAATCATTCATGTCTACATCATTATGTATACCATTAAAACGCCATTCTGTGTTATGTGTTTCAGCTAGAGTAGGCCCAATATTGGCGAAAAAATCATTTATAAAAGTTGCAGTCTCATCTGGAGGGATTACATTGCCATTATCCAATAGGTTTATAGCTTTTGAGTCACCCTTTTTTGACGGAACAATTTCCTTCATAATCGCCCAAAACCTTTTAGAGTCATTGATATGTTCATCACACACATTATTAAAATAATTATGTTTGGCAACTTCAATTTCATTATTAACAGCATTTCTTAAATCTTTGGCCTGGCGCCAATCTAAAATAGACTTGCTATTCCTGGCATGTAAAAGTGCATTATTTTTATCAGTAATTCTTTCTATCAAATAATTGGTAATCCAAGGTTTGACATGGTCCTTCACTCTAAAACATTTTACTGGACACATAACATCCAACATCCTTTTAAACATATTTTCCATTATATCCCAGCACTTATCAGGGTCCTCACTTTGATCAAAGAAAGTCCAATTACACGCATCAAGGGAATTTAAATAATCCTTTTGATTATAATTACGATATGACCTACCCGTGAATTGTCGTGTGCCAGATTTACAAGAGGCAGTTGCCTTGATTACCTTGTACCGGTAAATGATCTGATAAATGAATGTTCAAAGGTCCGGATGATGTAATATTTACACAATTAGTAAAAATAAGATCAATACATTTATTGAAACCTGAAGTGGTAGTAACAGTTTTGACCAGTTGAATTAGATTAAAGTCGGAGAAAGATTCATACAGATTTTTCTCGTTAGAATTTACTAGGACATCAACATTAAAATCACCTAATACAAATATGTCGTAGGAATCTCGATCATCAGTTTGTAGAAAAAGCGCTTTATTTGTATCACAAAAATTCACAAGTGAACCACTAGGGGGTCTATAAATATTACAGATTATACACTTTTTCATTGTACCCTTAACAGAAAAAAGCCATTGAATTTCAATATCTGGATTTGATCTATTCAATTCTTTAAACCTAATTATAGAGCATGAAACCTGTTCATCAACATGAGCGCACAAACCTCCACCACGGAAAATACTAATTCTGTCTAGTCTATACATGTTGTACCTGGGAAAGGTATATAAAAAATCCATGTCAGTGTCATTCAACCAAGTTTCAGATAGAAGTACAATATCAATATTCAAGTTTGACATTTCATGTTTAATGGCAGTCATTTTTTTACGAACTGATCTAGCATTTAAGTGTACCAGAGAAAAACCTCTCTTAAGTTGAGGAAAATTATTCATTTACGGTATTGAAAATTAATGGGACTGGAGTTGTTGAGTGGTCTGAACCCATACCAGTTTGACATGTCAAAAATAGAAAAAGAAAATGCCCAAAACCCCAACATCCCTCCCTACATGGACCTCGGTTCTTCTGACCGCCCATGAATATATTATATTACTCAGGCATGACCAAAGATATACCAAGCCCCGTAGAAAATATTAATAATAACGACAATAACAATAGGCGCTACAATATAAGACATGATAAACTTTTCGTGGACTTATCACTATTATACAGTATTACAATAGTTGATTATACAGTATTACCGGTAATGTACAACCACATATCAATATTTAAAACACAAATTTAGACAATTATGCATAGAGCAAATTCAATCTAAACAAGGTATTTTTCAAATATAAATGTAATAATAAAGAATTAAAGAAGAAAGTTCATTCTGGCTCTATGTAGAGGCGGGTGGATCCGGTTTGTTGGGGTTAGGGGTTGCACCAGCTTCAGTTTCAGTTGGCTCACCTCCCTCAGCTAGATCTTTTTTCGCTTCATCATCCTTATGTTCATCATTCTCAGCTTTCTCGTCAGCTTTAGCTTTATCATCGCCTTCTTGCTCCTCATCACCTTCCTCGTCATCTTGCTCGTTATCATTATCACTTGTGTCCCTTTTTAGCTGTGTTCTGATGTGCTCCAGGATTCTGCCATGTAGATTTTCACCTTTTATATTGTCCTGCGTGCACATATCATGCTGACCTAGGTGTAGACCCGCCCCCCAAAGAGGGTGGAAAGAAGCCTCATATAGGTGGGCGTCCTGTGTGTCGAGCAATAACTGCTTGAGATCTGGTGAGGAGAATTTAATCATATTGAACTTGTACAACTGGTTCTCTGCATCACGAGCCCATTCTGTTGATTGTTTCAACTTTTTCCCTTCAGCCATTATTTCATATGGATCACTTAGACTCATAATTTTGTCTCTATGGTTTTTTGTGCCACACACCTCTGCCTTTTTGAACTGGTAGGCTTGTTCAACAGATGAGAATTCTCTGTCGTACTCATCGATTATTTTGCAAGGGTACAGATTAGAAAGTCTATTGTGATGGGACCTGAACATGATTCCGTCAGGTGTGGTGGCAGTGGTTGCTAGTTCCAGGTTGACTTCTGGAAATGGAAGATTGATCAATTGGTGGTGCGGGTAGACCTTCTTATTGATAATCACCGCTCTTTGACGTAAGCGTACATCCATACCTTTGTTCTTGGCGAGGAAATAAATCGCTCTTAAGTCCAGGAACTGTCGTCTTTCAGTTTCATTGAGCTCATCCCCTACTGAGACGTTTCTCCAGTCATTCTGACCCTTAAGATTCTTCAGACACTTAAACAATTTACCCTTTGACTCGAAATCTTTGAATACAACTTTCACAGACCGTGGCTTTTGTTTACGGCCATGGGCGCCGCCATCTTGGTTCCGCTGCGTCATACCTAGCCGCTCTGCGCTTTGGACAGTTTCGTACCCAAAGCCTACCGATGTATCAGAGAAGAGATTTACAATTGCTGTGCTCAGATCTTCATTTACCATTTCTGTGAGTCCTTCAATCACCATGATTCTCTTCTTTTCTTGTCTTTATAGCGCACTGAGCGTATCGTCATGTCTTGACAGTACTCGCGTTGTAGCCATAGCTGTCACTGTGTGTTGTTTAATGGAGTCCTCTGTCGCTTCTAAGGTAGTTGTGACACCAGTCAGCTGATCGGTATGTGAGCTCAAACTTTCTTGAACGAGTCTTAAAGTCTCTGCAGTGGTGGTCTGATTATTATTTATTTTTGTGATGTTGTCATTTATACCCTGCAGGGTTTTTAAGATACCCTCTGTGACTTTTTCTTGTGCTGTCATTCGATTTCCTAGGGCATTGACAGTGTTGACAATCTCGTTGTTTGTGGCGCCAGGTTTCAAAAGCTTCTTTTCTCTCATATTGACGGTGTGTCGTCCCGGAGATATTAACTCAGGGGTCCCTCGGGGTGTGGATACCTTTATGTCCTTATCTCCGTAGTATCTGTACATTTAATGAGGGTATTCAATTGACTTTTCTGTGGTTGATATGATGTTTTGTACTCCTCTTCATCAATTGTTCATCAAATTAAAATCGCATTACTTATTTGGCCACAACAAGCACCAAAGCGCAGAAATGAGTTTTCGTCACAGACGCCTCCGACAGAAATGAAATTCTGTTCATGTAATTTTGCAAAGCATCATCGATACAATATTTATTCTTGGTAGACCATGATACATTATTATTCAATGTCCTGACCTAAAATAATTACATTTCCAGCATATTTATCTAAATTTATTGCAATTTTTAGTTTTTGTCACAGACGCCTCATTTCAACATTTTTCCCCCCAAAAAATCAGTTAATAAGTTACACAAATTATCATATAGATTTAAACAGTACTGGTGTTTGATGTGAACACCAGCTAATAAGCCAGTGCAGGCTTATCACCCAGGGCAATCACCAGCAAAAATGTCTGTGCCAGTGCAGTCTTATCACCAGGAATTACCAAACCTGTCTGTGGCCTTACTTGAGCCATGATGTTTTAATCATTTAATTCATATACATACTACACTAGAATAGACTAGAAATAAAGAATCATTTATTTAGATAGCCTACAGACATCTCAAAATGTACCTCACATATGTAACATTTTGGGGAGTTGAATTTTGGTTTTTGAGACTTAGCTTGTATCTGCAGCAAACCAGCACTTTCATTTATTTACCATCAAAACCCCTCTAGGGGCCCTGCTCAACACAGGTTATAAGAACAGTGAGGATACTTTTTAAGCATGGAAATTTAAGGTGTAAAAAAAGTGTTACATATGTGAGGATGCTCACAGTTCGATATTATAACACATGTGTGAAAGACAGTTGAGGAAGGGACATGGAAAAGTATTTTTAATAGATAGCTATGACCTCTCACCAAAGGCAAAATAGGATTATCACACTCTAATACTGCCTAGCTTAACAATAGATAGGTGGGAATGATGGAAAATTGGACTAAAAAGGGTATTTTTGGTTTAACTCATCAAATTATAGGCCGATATACATAAATTTGCCCTCTGCTTAAAGCTCAAGATGTTTTCTATCAGATGTGACTAAAATAATGAAGAATAGTGGTCTTTTTTTTTTACTGTAGCTAAAATCCTCTCATAATAGGCACAAACATTGCTCAGTGAATTTGCCCATATAAGTAAGGACTGATGCGCACTCCAATATTATTCTAGTTTAGTGACTAGTATAGTGAATAGTATTCGTTATGTAGTGCCTGCTGTTAATACATTGCAGTCATATAGCTCCTATAACTGCTGACACTAAATTTTGGGGTTTCATATCATAGAGACTGTGTGCAGTTGTAGGGCCTTAAGAAATGGCCTCAAGGGCCTCAGCCTCTCATATGTAATACAAATACATCAAAAGGATATTCGTCCTCTCAGTGGTTAGGCGGGGGGTGATGGCTTTCTTGCACTTGAGCAGTTACTGTAAAAATCCAGCTCAAAAGCCTGTGGTGGACTTTAGAAGCTGATTTTGGGGACTTATTTTCTCAGTTTCCTTTATATTCTATTACAATAAAACCTGCTCATAAGCCTGGGCAGAGTTTGAGCAAATTCGAGGAGCCGGTTTTAGTCAAAAATCAGAAAATAAAATTGGCTTACAACCAGGGTTTTATGGTAAAAAAATAATGATTTTAAAACGTCAATAACTGGACGTGTTACCATTGCATGCAGCGTTAGGAGTGTAAATTCTTGTGCTATTCTTATGCCGGAGGGCATCAGACGGGGCAAGATTTCTGCATACTAATGGTCCCTTTGCGTCATTCATGACATTATTTCTTTTGTAATGGTTCGAATCAATGTCTTGACTAGTTCGAAGTAAAGACCAGACAAGGGATCTCAGGTTAGTGCAACTGGCACGTATTTATTACGGTATATGGTTTACATCTACCTCGAAGTTTACTGTTTAACTATAGTGTAAGCTCAGGTAAAAGTGGTCCGACTCCGTCGACAGCTAGAGACAGACTAACGCCTTCCCCGGCCCCAGGTAGGAGCTGGGACGAGGTGAACAGTGCTGCCACCACCCCGCAGAGACCAGGGGTCGAGGAGACCTCTAGTGACTACCGGTGATGGGCGCACTGCTGGAGATCCCCTCACACTATATCATGATCTACAAGCCCCTACACTTTGAAACACTATAGATTTGGTTCTTCTAGGTCTACTGGTGCAAATGTGCATCAAGCCCCTGGTTGGCATGATGCATCAGTGAAATGCTGGCCGTGTATCAGCCATCTACGGTTTTGGATTATTGCACGATTGTAGCCCAGGCAAGCTGCTGAACAAACCAGACTGCATCTGTACAGACTAGTATGCATGATGCATTAAATTTATCAGCAGCCCTTAAAGGGTCCAGTCTTCATTATATAAGGTGAATTCCACAGAAGGGGAGGGGGCGTGCAGAGAAAGCAGCCATAAGAAGAATACATCTTTCATCTTATAATATCGACAAAAGGATTGGTGTTAAAACAGCTTTTTACTGTGAAGGTTCATTCATCACCCATTTCCATAAGTATGCAAATTACCCATTACCGAAATGTGTCACCTTTGTTGACGGTTCAACAAAAGAGGAGGATACATGGCTCAATAGTCCCTAAAATGAAAAAGTTATAACACAGTTGACCTGCTTGAGGCTAGATCTCTGTAAAGCAGTGTGCCATATTTTCTACAAAAAAATCCAAGGCTATAGTGTAATACCAGTTTAACCCTTTGAGAAGTGCAGTATGCCCATAGGTCATCATAATGCACCAACATATATGACAACCTATGGACATGAGGCAATTATGTATAAATGCAGGATGAGTAAGATGCCCATGGTAAATAACTGATACATGGCTCACTGCTCGCATTCCATGCCCACCCACATCAGTGTAATAACAGTGCAGTGTAGCCATTCATTATCTAGATCCAAAAAGATTAAATGCACATGTTAATGGCCAAAAAGCTGGGCTGTATGTTATAGCTATACTAGCATCAGCAAAAGGCTAGATCGCATTTATATATAAGCCTTTCAATGTTCTAGATTATAAAATGGGCCTACAAAGTAAAAGGCACATGTGTGGACAGACTGACAGATGCACCAGTTCGCTGACATGGACATATGTGTGGACAGTTTACAACATATGTTTCTTATATACACCTGATAGGTAATTAAAGATGTATACGGAACAATGTAGGACAGAAATTACAAGTAATATTGTAGACAGATGATTGATTGATTTGTTTAACGTCCAAAGGCCGAGAGGCCCCATGGAACTGACTCATTACGGGTCAAGCAGTCCGTTCTTTCTCAGTTTAGACAGGCATTTAAAACCTGCTTGTCCAAAGCTGTTAGACAGGTTTTATATTCTGATGTCAGTGTTAACTTTGCACAGCACCTGACTCTAAACCTGGGGTCAATTCTTAAGATGCACTATGTTTTGAAACCCACGAAGTCAGAGTGAGTGATAGCAGGTAATGCACTCTGAATGGCCTGTACAATCAGTGCTCCATGTAGTCATTACATAGGATTTGAAGGGATCTAGAATACCTTCCCAAACAGAGGAGATGGTATGCTGCATTGAGTTTGCACTTTCTATGACCTTCAATGAGTGAAAACAGGAGGATATTTCTAAACACCTACCAGAGCACCGTTTACAATGCTTTGGCTGATTCAAAGCACATTGTATGTGTAGCTGGCACCCCTAATTGGCAAAAAGGAAATTTGTAATAATTAAGAAGGTTTACTTCAAGATAAGGTCGGGGTGAAGAGATATTTGAAAAATTTGTTTAACTTTATCAAAACATTATTTGCTTTCAATGCCTTTTTGAAATGTTGCAAAACTTGTCTGCAAAGAAACACTTCAGAAATACTTGTGAGCTCCATTTATTCTATAAAAAAGAATCCATATGAACCTAGAAACAAAATGAATGCTGACTAGATGCTGTCTTGTGTGCCCAGAAACAAAAACAAATTTTGTTTTCTTCTCATTTCTTTTGCATGAGTAGAATGGTACAGTACTTAACGTTTCTAAGTTAAAAAGTAAAAAAAAAAGAAACAAAAGATTTCTAGACTTGAAATCTATTGGTCTATTACATTGCCTTTAACACCCAATGAGTTTAGGCTAACAGAGGACTATATGACCTGAACGCCAATGGTCGAATCATAACTGATGGAACGACTAATGGCAGTGGAGTTAGTCCTTTACATACTGAAATAAAAATCATTATAACATCCTATTCTGAGCAATATGATTTACTAGCAGGCAACAAGCATCCTCATGGTAATTTGTTCAATCGGTAAATCTAAAGCTCCGGTATGATGTCTTGAAACAGACTACTGATATACCATATTAGTTTTTTTTTTGCACGGCTTACAGCCATATTTACTCATCCTTTTTAATGGAGAGCGGTGTCTTGCCATGGGTCTTGCCATAGTTGAGCTGTTGAAGATGTAAGTTTCTGTAGACGACAGGAGGCTTGGTGGATTCAGGTCAGTGACCGGCTTGCCCTTTTATAGTTTTTTGGTTCCATATAGGTAGTAGAGCATCCACCAACATAGATAATCAGTAAACAAAATGGGTGGAAAGGTCTCTTGGTAAAGCCTCTAACACACAATGTCTTGGTTCTACAAACTTGGTTTTCGACCACCACCCAAATATTAAAAAAATATTTGACTACCATTAAAAAAACCTAATATAGCTTTGTCTGATATGCGTTTCAAAGAATCATATACCCCTTCCCCATTCATAGGGTGCCGTATATTCTGGTGAGACATGAGACGTGAGGCAGGAAATTCATTATGTGCACATCGTTGGACTCTGGTTTCAGCTGGTCTCTCCCCTTTGATGAAAAGGGAAGCCACTTGGTAAATTAGTTCTGGTCACAGTCAACTAGGGGCAGCAAAGAGTGGTCCGCTCTGCTGTCAGCCACCCAAATCAAAGGTACCACCACTATAGAAAATTCTGCTTTGTGACTCCATCTTGAGCCACTGTGCTGATGCAATCAAAACTGCTTGTTGACATGAATAAAATGCTGGAAGTATTTTGACACATGTATATGCTTAAATTTAGCATGGTTAGAAAGCACTGAATAGATTGGGCTTTTGCCAAGACACTTTCACAACTGGGGTTATAATATATGTACAGAGAGTGGAAAAACCTTGTGCCAGCTTTTAATCTCAACTTTTGAACCTGACAGACAACTCTATCCATAAATTTTATAGTTTGAGTATACACTGAATATTTTATTTATCCCTTTTGTTAGGAATAAAATATTAAAAAAAGATAAAAAAATAAAATTGCACCTGATGAGAAACAACACATCATAATGTCAATAAATGTCTATCCCTAGTCTATTGTGACAGTTTGCCCCCACCAAATGCATGTAATTTTCATAACCTCAGCTAGGAATTTTACACCCTACCAGTCAACTTGAATTCTGCTTGGAGAGTGTCAATGTTGAAGTGTACTATGGGTAAAAACAGATCTGTAAGCTGTACTCCTATTAGCTAGCAGTCAGCCAGAGCTGTCATGGTGAGCATCAGTTGGATACAAAGTCAAATCAGGTCACAAATGAAGGCCTCTAATTGGCTAAGGGGGTGTGGTCTATTTTCCAAATAACCAAGGGGGTTGTAGGTAACGTGGCCAAATGGGGCGTGGCCTTATTTCCGATTAAGGAACTCACCATGTGGGGTCCAGGTCAAGTGACCAAATGGAGCACATGACCAAATATGGGCATGCACACCACTAATTAGGTCTAGCACAAGCTCACATGACCATATATGGGCATGCACCAGGGGATTCAGGTCACATCACCAAATGGAGGCCTCTGATTGGCTGCATCCTGTAGTTAGCGATAGTCCTGTTCCCCTAATTAGGGAAAGGGGGCATGGCCTATTATGCAAATGAGGGGTCACGTGACTGGGGTAATCCCCTAATTAGGTCAAGCTGAAGGTCACATGACCATATATGGGCATGCACACCCCTAATTAGGTCAAGGTTAAAGTCACATGACAATATGGGTATGCACCATGGGGGGGTCAAGGTCACATGACCAAATGGAGGCCTCTGATAGGCTGAATCCCCAGTGAGTAATATCCTGTAGTTAGCTATAGTCCCATTCGGACACATTATATACTACTGATGGGTTTGCGGGCAGATGCGTGAAAAGAATTTTTAAACTGCCCCTGTTTTAACCTAAAGTAATGAGCAGGCTTTTCACTGAAAACCGATGCACAATTGATTCACTTTTAATCCCACCGAAAAAACTTCAGGTGCCTCAAACCCACTAGCCCCCTTTTTGTAAACAAAATGATCACTCAATAATGAATATGCTTTGGCACAACAACACTGAAGGGTAACCCGCCTAACCTCTGCCTCCACAGCATTAGTCAGTTAAATTTTCTGCTTATGTGAAAAACTTTTGGTATGACAAATGAATTGGAATTATTATTGATAGATAAGCAAAAAAATTCACCCGAACAATGCAGTAGAACCAACCTTTTTAATAGATATAAAAAGAGCAGTTTGAAAATGCGGGAATCCATCATGCCAACAACTCAGGGGAACATCTAGGGTTCTCAGATTTTCTTTAAAATGGTATAGGCCCAGAGGTATACTAATGTAGTGGGCACAGTGGGTACTACTGTTATACATTAATTTAAACCACTGTTATTGTCAATTGTGCTAATGTATATCTGCTACACATGCCAAGCAGTACTATTCTTTACTATCATATATATGTCGATTAGGTCATAATTATGCACTAGTTTAGGCCATTATAAATCCAGGAAATAAATGTCAGCATTACTCCTGTTTTTCAGAACCACTTTGAAACGTGTATCACCAAATGGAGAAGCTTCACTTTGTGGTTCTTTTACTCCCTCTACTCATACTGTACCTCACGACAGTAAACTCAGTGTATGGCCAAGGTAAGTGTAACTATACTTATCCCATGTGCATCCTATTAATTATGGATATACATGCAAAGATCCGTTTTGGCAGGAAATTAAAATTGGGGGTCATATGACCTTGACCCCCAATGGTATGGCGCCAAAATGGACCAATCAGAACCCTCCCTTTAGGCAGGAAATTCAAAATGGTCACGTCACCCAGACCCCATGTGCTGTGCGGTGAATTCCCATTCAGATACACTATACTACTTAAGCTTCTTCTTTAGGAAGTATTTGTATTCTTTTGAGTAAGCCTGTATTAATGCCTTTTTTCAAAAAAGCTGTGATCGTCCTGACACAAGAACACAAGACAATCAAAATAGACAATCATAAAAGTGGAGAGTAGGGCCCTGAAAAATCATTTTTCTTCAAGATTTTGAGAAATACTCTTGTCATCAGACCCCATGTCCCTTGTTGTTTTCTAAAAAGTAGCCTCATCCCCTTGTTGATTTGACCTGTCTGAGGCCCTAAATGGACTAACTTTGTGCATGGGTTGAACTGTGGGTTCACTGGTCGAGGTCCTACGGCCACATTTGCTTGTCATCTGTCTGCTCATTTTTAGAGCAGCTCAGCAATTTTTAGTCTATTACAACCACAAGCTTTTTATCTATGGATAGTCCCAAGGAAGATGATTCACCCTGCTAATTGGTGAATATTACTTAAAACAGATGGAAAACACTCTCTAAATGATATCGGTATCATGTGTTGCATCTGCTAGTCCCATGTTTGCTTGTCACATGTTTGTTGTTGAGTGTTGGCTCACCATGTGTCTGCTCTCTGAAGACTTGTACACATCATATCTGTTATGTAATGTTAAACTGTCTTCCTAGACCATCCATGTGAGTCATGTAATGGAGTATGTGTTGAGGCAGACCATGGCATATACTGTGAAAGTAAGGGAACTCTAATCTTTCTATCTCTCTTGGTCATCCTGATGCATGACTGCAGGCTAAAAACTTGCCAAGGCTACATTCACACATCATGACGACAATACAGGGTTAATACAGTCCATGAGTGTTGTCATGATGCTCCAATGAAGTGCTGGTGAGATAACTTGCCAGCACTTCATTAGTGCATCGTAGGCATGACGCACTCATGCATCATCAGTCCTGACAGAGTTAATAAAACAGTAGTATTACCACTTTGGGGCTAAACCTGCATATAATATACAGGGGGACATAAAGCTATAATATGCACCTTTAAATTGATTATTAAATTATCACAAGAAATAATTGAACATGAGGAATATCCTATCATTCAGCTCTTGTCACCCTTGATTATCTTTTAAAAACTGTTTCAGACAGTGATGCTAGATACAACAATAAAAACCAATAACCACATTGAGTCAATAGTACCGAACTAAAGATAAATCTTAAATGACTCCAAAAACTCCATCTCCATCAACATGTTATTAATGTAAAATGTGTGCTAATCGTCACTCTTACCTAACATCAATAATACTAGATAAATGCATGTTACAGCTTATATTTGTTTCCATTTTTCATCTTTGGCTTGGCACCAAAGACTGTAGTGGTATTGTTACCATTGATGCTACTTCTGAACAGAACAGTTTGATGGTAGTTGGATTGGACAATGATCCTTTCAACTGTACTTTTGTCTTCAACGCTGGACTTGGTAACGTAAGTCAGAGCTTACTCTTACAGCTTTTACACATCCACTCACAAGGAGACTGTTGCTTACAGGCAAATACCATCTTACTTAACTGATGATATCAAGGGTAGTACAGGGAACCTATACTGTCATTGGTGATACTTTAATGGTACTTTTTAGGTTCTGGCTATTTTAAGTCAAGTGTAATGTAATTCTGCCCATCTTAAATGGCACACCCAGACTAGGGTTGGTTTCATCTAAGAGTCACATCTTGTATATGTAAGGTATTGTGATACCTGTCAAAATATAGCATTTTTTGCATTGTTGTTAATACTGAACTTTTAACCTTTAAATGTCTCAGTTAAAAAGATGCTGTGGTAAGGATTTTAAAATTACAATAATGTTTGGAGATGTGGTGAGAAATGTATTTTTGCAGTCATATAAAGAAGAGCTATACAGTGTTATTTGACTTAATCTATTTCAGATTGGGAACATGGTTATTTTTGTTTCAACACAAGATGATTGTTCTTCCAATATAATTGTGTATGATGGCCTGACAGCTGACCATGAACTACATAAGTTTTGTGGAGATGGAATTCAAGGACAATTGGTCTCATCTGGAATGTACATGTCGATTGTGTTCACATATGTTCCTAGTGATGAAATTATCGAATTTATTTCTTTCTTTGTCCCTGAAGGTAAACTCTGATTATTTCATCTAGTGGATTTGAACCATCAAGATAAAATGCTTTACCAACTAAACATGTGTGGAATGTTGATTATTGAAAGAACGTATGCCTTCCTGGTTGACCTTTTAAAACTTTCAATCTTTATTACAAGTGTGCCTCCTTTTTTTGTGATTATTATATATATATTACTTTAGACAAGTATAGACAGGAACACACAAGTAGTTTGGAACTTGGGCCAAATGTGACTAAACTTGTCACCTCCCCTAATTTATTTAGAAAAAAATGAATAAAGAAAAAAAAAAATTTTTTCCGAGCCGTGACCAAGCACCAGACCTTCCAGCATGAGGGTTGGTAGCCGCAATGTAGGTCAACACCTGACAGGTAACCCACCTGTATTGGATTAGCAGTGCCTGGACCTATGAGATTTTTACTTGTCATGCAAAAATGCATCATGGAAACAATTGAAGATAAACTTGGCCCTATGAGGAGCACAACTAATCGTACAACCTTTTGATATTTTAACAGAAATTAATGAATGTGAAAATGTGACGTGCATCAATAACGGGACGTGTGTAGATCAAGTGGCTGCCTACAACTGCAGTTGTGAAGCAGGATACACTGGTGATTTGTGTGAGAGTAAGTTATCTTTTATATATTCACACTCTCTCAAAGTAGTGTCTTTCCTTAAGATTACTGGAGTCATCATAAGTGCATGTAATCTACATGTAATCCAAAATGACTGATGTGGAGGTAAATAACTAAGTCCTGATTTTCTTGTATTGCTTTGGGGCTGTGAAAACAATGTGGTGTCAGTAGACCGTTATAGGTATTGTACTTATCATATTTATTTTTCACCTTTGACTCTACCATGTAACCCAGTGTCCGAGACTACCCACAAGCCAAGCCATACCCATAGACCAAAGGCTGGTGGTGTCAACTGCACTCAGTGACCCCGCCTCCTCCCACTGGAGGATACGCCGTCAATCACAAGCAGCCCACTGCATGCTGGAAATTCCTAGCAGACAATGTTTAGAAACAACTCCTCCTGCTGAATGACATGCCCATTGATCATGAGCAGCTCACAGCATACCGGGAGTTCCCAGCAGCTATTTTTAGAACCACACTGAACTCTGTGAACCCCAGTGCTATGTTTGGGATCCCCCCTACATACCTGCACTGGAGTTCCCCAGTTACTATATTTAGCTCACCTGATACTATTTTTAGGATGAGCTGGGTGAGCAAATACCTGTGGAGGGAGCAGCTCACTCATCTTTCCACCTTCATACTTCACACCTTACACACTCACGTGAGACCAAGGCCCTTGGCTCAAGGGCTAGGCTTGGACACTGTTGGGCACCTTTATACTGTATCACCAACTATACCTCGTGGACTTCTATGAATAAAGTGGATATCAAACTGGATTCCTGATTCGTCTGTATTCATCCTTATTCATCATTTACGGACTCGTTGACAATGGTGGAAAACCCTCACGTATCATCCCACAGTTACCACCTCTCATGAGCCATGGACAACAGTGAGACCCTACCAAAGGAGCCAGCCCCACAACGTATCCCCACATCTCCAAACAGAGATCAGCAAGAAGCCACAAGTACACAGTACACCACCCCGATAGACTCCTCGCCAGACGCGCTCCAGCTGGACCCAGTGCTGCCAGGCCATAGACGCACACATAAACAAACACCTGTGAGTTCAAATACCTTACCCTTTTCATCTACTATAGTAGACACCAACACAGGTGCACCCACCAGTACACCAGCAGGAGCCCCACCACCAGGTTTAAACCTCACCCTACCTGGTTATTCACCCTCAGAATCACCACCCCTAAGATTAGGTGGTCTTCAAAGTACCACATACAGCACGCCTGAAAATCAATCACCAGGTTATCTCCACCTAGACAGCCATCTAGAGGAAAGATCCAATAGCCTGCAGGAAGCCCTAGAAGCTGCTGGCCGATCACCCTCACCCAGCAGCGATTCTGACCCACAGTGCGCACCTGACCTAAGTTGGGACAACCTTACTGTACCGGACATCCGAGCCCACCCATCAGTAGCAGACAATTACTGGAGGAGCAGGCTAGACTCAGCAATCCACAGGTGGAGAGAAAACAGACTCAACACAGGACGTGCACAACAAATACCAACCTGAGCTACACCAAGCTACCAGTGTGGTGAGAGTCCCTCTGTTTTTCTGGACAGGATAAACCGTATTCTAGAAGAGCAGTGGCAAGACAACTCCAATCCCACCAATTTGCTAAGGCCGCACCAAAACCCACAGCCTGATAGCAATCCACCTGGAGGAAACCCTAGGCCTTATTACTCCTACTCTACCTCGGAGGAAGACAAGGCGACACCTCCAGCACCAAATTCATCCCTGAGCACGCCTCCAAGAGCCAGATCCTTTGAAAGGCCATACCCCACCCATAGACCCAGGAGAAGAGTGCAATCATCCTCCCCTCAAAGGCCAAATACACCTGTATTTTACAGACTTCAAAGAAGCTTGGACTCTGCAGCTAGAAGAGGCGACCTTGTAGCCACTACTCCCATACTACACAGAAACAGTCACTTCCCCGTCCATTTACAAACAGAATCCACCTCTGAGGAAGACACAGAAGTAACCTTCCCCCACCTGAACAGAACACCTGCCTACCCAAACATGGCCACTGCAGCTCCACCTCCAGAGTACAACCAGGATGACATGACGAGGAACATAGTCAGAGAATGCACCCAGGCAGTCAATGACTCCCTCTCCAACCTATTAACAGGACAAATAAACTTATTGTCTGCTGAAATAAAAAGGATTGGAGACGACTCCTCCTGCCAACTGTCAAGAATAAATGACAGGTTGAATGACATGGACACTTGGAAATCGCACCTGGAGAATGACATTAGCCAAATACAAAGAAGAGCAGCTCAGGACAATGCTGATGTACTGAGAAGGTCTGAAATAGCGTCAGCCAATCTGTCTGACAGAATCAACAGAAATATTGATGGAATGAGATCTGAAATATTCAGGGCCATTGATAGGACAAGAACACCTACCAGCCAAGGCCAAAACAGCCTTTTCTCACCGACCAACACTAGGCTACCCCCTTCAGGCCAACCTTCACAGGTTATGAGCACCTCTACCAGAATGCCGACATCTGTACCGGTAGGATACAGGCTCAGCCCCCCAAGCCTTTTCCAAAATACAACCCGAATGATAGCGACAGGTGCCATGCCCACCCAACAAGGCGCGACACATGCAGGTCTTGGTAGTTCAGCCACAACCCACCAGATGGCGCCCTCTACCACTCGTCCATCACCAGTAGCCGCCACATCACTTTCAGGCAGTGTTTACAACCATGTATACATACCCCACCAGGCGCACACGCCCTACAACAACCCTATACCAATGTATGGTTTGTTTACAAACACTCCACCTGCCCAAGCAGCTGCCCACCAGCCCGCAGCTCAGTCCACACCAATGATACCAAATCTAGGACAATCCAATTTCTCCCCTCCTACTGGATTCAGGAGTTTTGAACCTGAGCGACTCACATCTGCTCAATTAAGCTGTTTTAACAAGCCAGAACCCTTTGACAAACCCTCGCCCTACAGGTCTGCAGCCAGATTCCTGGCAGAATTCAAATTCTATATAAGAAATGCATACCCCCGCAGCCCAACAATGCATGCATCCTGTATGTATACCTTTTTAAAGGGCAGAGCAGCACAATGGTTTTTCACAAACATTTTTGACAAACCAATCATGTATGACACTGAGGCAGTCTATACCGCCTTTCTCAGCAGATTCAACCAGCCCGACCCTGCCACAATAATCAAAGGATATAGAAACAGAAAGCAGCAACCCAAAGAGACTGTGGAGGAATACATAGCAGATATGACCTTATTGCTATCCAACAGCAACCTGGATGAATCTGTACAAGTGGACTATCTTATAAATGGCCTCAAGGATGAAATAAAAAATGTTGTACTCTCAGACAGCCCCAAAAGCATCAGGGAAGCCGAGACAGCAGCATTAAAACAAGAATTGGTCATAGAAGCAGCCAAAGCAGCCCATGCCTCAAACCAATCTTCAGACTTGTGCGCCATGAACTACAACAACTACAATGGGCAAAAGAACAACAGCTACATTGGCAACAACAACAACAACAGATCCAGGAAAGATCAATACAATAACAACAAGCCCCCTGGAAACAGCAACAATAAACAGTATGACGATAAATCTAAGTCAGGATACAACCAAAATCAACAAGGTTATAACAACCCCAGATCCGGCTCAAACAACAGATCAGGCTCCAAGAACAGATATCAGTCACCAGGCAGGAGCAGATCTCAGGAAGGCAACAAAAGCAGGTCCAAATCCAGCGACACAAGAAATAACTTCGTTTTCATCCCTGTTGCCTCCACCCCCACCAACACCCGCCAGGTGTCCTTCCAGAAACTACTGGTCCCAGCAGATTTCCCAATCCCTGATGATTGGACCCAGCAACAAAAGAAATCCAGGGACCCAACACCAGGCAGAAATGACAACAAAAAGACAGGAGACAACCATCCTGACAACCAACCTCCTGATTCTGGACAAGGAGAACACTACAATGACAATATTGAATAGGACACAGGGGAGGGCCACCATGCATCTTGCAGCCCCGCCCCCACCTTGGACAAGAAAATTGGAACGTCCCCCACATGCCATATTTCACACACAAATGATGGAGCAGAATTAAATTCGGCAGAACAACAGATCCACGACCCCCAGCCTGTGAATTGTGACGAAGACTCCTCATCAGACAGTGAGGACCTCTATGAGAACCAGAACAAGAGAGTTTCCACCCTCCAATTAAAAGTCGAGACCAGTAAGTATGGGCAGCAAGGTAAGACCTCTTACATTAATACTGAATTGACTAAAGGCGCAGTTAATGTTGATATCAATGGCAGTTCTTACAGAGCCCTTGTAGACTCTGGAGCCTCCCTTTCCTTTATCAGCCAGAAAATGGCTGATAAAATTGTATCAACCCCCAATTTCAGACATGGTAGGAGATCTCGCATGGTTATCCTACTAGCTGATAAATCCTCAGTTCAGGTCAACAATTCCATCACCATAACCTTCCTAATCAACAACACAGAGTTTAAAACAAGACTACATGTTGTTCCAAAGCTAAATCACCCCATAATTCTTGGCGTAAATTTTATGACCAAATATAGGGCCAAAATTTCCTTCGGGACCAAGTCCCCTTCACCACACTTCATAAGAGCAGCCAAAGGCCTAACCATGCCACCAAATTCTGAATCCACATTCAATGCAATCGTCATAGGACCTGATTCCTTAATAGGTAAAACAGGCATCACAGAAAATGTTGACACAACATTACCGGTACTAATCAAACACGCCCTTGTTGAACCAAGGTCAACAAGAAAAATTATACCGGTAACAGTGGCCAACCCAAAGACATGCTCCCCATCAATTGTGGAGATGATCCCCTAGATCAGCTACCCAAAGGGGACGACCCTCTAAAATATACAATATGTGACAAGCTCTCTGAGGCCCAAAAACAACAAATCAAAAACATCGTTGAATCAAATAGAGAAGCTTTTGTGTTAAATGAGAGTGCTATAGGATTAAATGTTGAAAATGAGGTCAAATTAGAATTAATCCCTGACTTCAAACCCTGCAACAGACCATCCTATAGAATGTCACCCAAGAAAGAGATTTTCCAAAGAGAGCTGTTAGATAAACATTTACAGCAAGGTGTCATTGAAGAATGCACCAAACCCTGTGAGTGGAACTCCCCAGCTTTCTTAGTACCCAAACCCCAGGGAGACAGGTCTGTGGCCTCAGGATGGAGAATAGTCGTGGACTATAGATGGGTTAACCAAAACCTAAAATCTTTTTCCTACTCCTTCCCCAGAGCAGACGACCTCATGCAACAAGTTGGCAGAACAGGCGCTAAGTATTTTTCCAAATTGGATGTATACAGCGCCTACCATCAAATTCCTCTAGCTAAAGAATCAAGGCCTTTAACAACCTTCTCCGCCAATGGCACAAGATATATGGCCAAAGTATTACCCATGGGTTTAAAAACTTCTGGTTTGTCATTCATGAATGTAATGGAACAATTGCTCATGAAGTGCAAATACAGAAATGCAGTAGCCTATGTGGATGATGTGGCCATATACAGCCCCACATGGGAAAGACACCTGCAAGACCTAGATGAAGTGCTAAAACTTTTCATCAAAGGAAACATCAAATTAAAGTCAGAAAAATGTGAATTTGGCACCACCAAAATGGAATTCTTAGGTTTTACCCTAGATCAACACGGCATCTCACCTTCCCCAGACAAAATCTCACCGGTCAAAACCTTCCCAGCACCTAAAAACATCCACGACCTTAGGTGTTTCAATGGAATGGCACAATTCTATAAAAGATTCATTAGAGGTTTTGCCCATATAATGAAGCCCTTATATGAAGCCACAAAAGGTACCTTTAAATGGACCACTCAATGCCAAACAGCCTTTGAAAAAATCAAAGCATCAATTTGCACTGAGGCAGTCCTAAAATTCCCAGACTATAACAAACCCTTTATCATCTTCACAGACTCAAGCAATTTCAGCTTAGGAGCAGTTATTACACAGGTAGATGAACATGGTTTTTATAGACCCATTGAATTCTCTGGGAGAGGTCTAACACCTCAGGAAACCAGATATGGAATAACTGACAAAGAGCTACTTGGGATAATCTTCGCTGTCAAAAAGTTCCACCATTATGTGGACGGCACTCACTTCAAAGTATATTCAGATCACACTGCCCTAGTCTCCCTCTTCAACAAAAAGGAGAACATCACCAATGGGAGATTGGCAAGATGGATAGATACTGTTATGTCCTATGATTTTGAAGTGAAGTACCTACAAGGTAGAGCCAATTTAGTGGCAGATTGCCTGTCCAGAAGAAAATATCCCCCTGGCTCTGATGATCCAATACCAATTAGATCACAAGGAAAAATTATCCTCCCACCAAAGAGGGTACAATTTTCAGATATATCCATGACAAAGGTTTTCAGATCAGACGACCCAATCCCCAATAATCCCATCTGTTTGGGACCTCCCAGATCAATATTAAAAGGAGGCAAAATTTGGGGAAGCACAAATAAACCACCAAAAGGCGTCATAGCAAGAAAGGGCACCCCAGAAAGGCAGCAAGGTGTGAATCCTGACCTGTGTGTACTCACTCGAGCACAGTCCCAGTCCCAGGATGACACACCTCCAGCAGCCAGCCAATCAGCGCCCAGTAAAATGACCCGCCCACTCAAGCCTAAGTGCAGCAGCCCTCGCCCCAGAGGCAGGCCCGCCAAATCTAGGTCACCTAGGGTCTCCATCAAAGCTGCAAACGCCAAAAGAGCTAAGCTCTCCCGCCGTGTGCTACCTCTAGCTGAAAGGGCAATTCAGGAAATCTGTAAACACCAATCCCTGACACCTTCTAGAGAAACACTGATTAAAAGCCAAAAAGAAGACCTTTTTGCATCCTCCATGGCAAACTACATTGAAAAAGGTAGCCTGCCACACGACTCAGGATTAATGAATCAAATACTACGTAACCACGACCAATTCATCTTACTGGATGAAG
The DNA here is from genome assembly GCA_949317995.1 of Acholoe squamosa. Lineage (NCBI taxonomy): Eukaryota > Metazoa > Annelida > Polychaeta > Phyllodocida > Polynoidae > Acholoe > Acholoe squamosa. Next base: position 3,553,310 of record OX439041.1, read on the forward strand.
TCCTCTTTAGAATTACTGATACTAACTTGGGTAAAACCCTAGAGCCCACACTGCAAATTGTAATTCCAGAAAAGTGGACAGAATCTTTAGTGGAAGCAACCCATTGCTCCCCCCTAGGTGGACACCTAGGTCCAGTCAAAACCTATACAGCCATAAGGGCTAGGTATTACTGGAGATCAATGTTTAAAGAAGTTTTTGACTTCTGCGGTACTTGCCACACATGCCTGACCACCAAAAAGAGACCCAAAAACCTGAAAACTCCAATGAAACTACGTGACCCAGTACTCACAGCATACTCTCATGTCACCATGGACACAATAGGCCCTTTTTCCAAGGCCGCTGATGGCTCTCACTACATACATGTGGTGACCGACCATGCCACCAGGCATGTGACTGCCTGGACAAGTGAAGAAAACACTGCTGCAGTTGTAGCTCTTGGTTTCTTCCAAAGAGTCATATGTATCCATGGCACTCCCTCAGTACTAAACACAGATAATGCCCAGCAATACGTCTCAAAATTATTCAAATATTTTTGTGAAAGGTTCGGCATTAAATATGTGACAGGAAGTGCACATTGGTCTAGGTCCCAAGGTCTCTGTGAGCGCCAACATCAAACCATAGAATCATCCCTCAGAGCTTTTGTATCAAAATCACAAAAACACTGGTCAACCTTCCTGCAAGCTGTAGTCTTCAGTATTAATAATACTATAAGCAGCGCCTTAGGCTACTCACCAAATTTGTTAGTTTTTGGCAAGCAGACACACCTACCAACTGAAGCAGCTTTGTCCTTGATTAAAGCTGAAAAAGACTCAAGCACCAGGGAGAAAATTATGACCAGCCTACTACAGTTTAGGGATGATATTCAAATGAAAGCTGCAGAAAACATGATCTCTGCTCACAAAAAGATGAAAGCCAGACATGACACTTCAGCAGAACTCAGCTCATATAACACAGGCCAATTGGTATATTTACATATACCCACCCTACTAGTCAAAAGTACATCAAAAAAGTTGCAACCCACATACTCAGGCCCCTACATCATAATGAGGATGACTTCACCAGTTACAGCTATTCTAAAAAGGCTACAAGATGGAAAAGTACTGAAGAAATCAGTACATGTATCAAGGCTGAGGAGACCAATCACAAGAGCTAGCGCCAAAGCCATCATAAAAAGGCTACAATCAGGGCCCACAAGCTCACTTCACGATCCCGACCAAGACGACCCCTCCAATGTGAGTCTCACCACCCACAAAACAAAGAAGAAGAGAGGAAGGCCAGCCAAAAAGGGAATAATCTCCTTCAGCCCCATGCCCTCTAGAAAATCAAGAAAAATTTCTAAGCGTCCATTATAGGCCATAAGTCGTCGTGTCAAACACCAAACATCCATATAAACAGCCCTCCTTCATTCCCCACAGGCGCCACGCGCCCCAACCAAATTAATCAACCATTAAATACACCAACCACTTAAACACACTGACAGCAACAGTCACAGACCAACGCCCAACCTATTTATACTAACAGCCATAAAAATTCCTATGCATCCAAAATCAACACCGCCTTGATTAACTGTATATACACACACCTACCCTTTCTAAGTGGAACGCCAAACACTGGCAAATGGATTATCAAATAATTAGGTTAGGTTACACACGCCACATACCGACCGCCCAAGGCAGCGCTGTATCCTCGGTTTGTGTATAAACTTCAATACACACATGCGACGGCTTGTTACCACTTCAAGACCACTATTTCCAATGATATACCTATTGTAGGAAGATGGATCTCTGACACCCGTATCCCATGTTTACACCACTGTTTCTGCCAACCCTTAAGTGCTGTGGTGGCACATATACAAATCAATAACGCGCCACCCTCAAGGCCTTCAAAAACCCCACAGGGTCACCATAGTGACCATATCACTTTGGCTAGGGATAACACCCCCGCCAAGCTTCCCAATATTCTATTTTTAAACAATATCTCACCATCAACCAATCCAGGCCAGGATAACCCTAATTTGCATATGGGACCGTACAACCCCACTTGCATCCACCAATAATATTTGGCCTACGCCTCTTTCAGGGCAAGACATACCACCTATGGGAGATCTCAGACTGAGAAGTAGCCAAACTCAATCTCAGGTTTATAAGCGCTTGCCCACCCACATCTGATCACAACACAACCCACAACCAATACCACCACACCTTAAACACGGCAACAAGTGTCTGGAAAGGGACCATGGCAGACCCATCGTGCAACCAGCCCAGGTAGGACTATCTTATGGGTCTATTTTAGCATTTAGGATCTTTAACAGTCGTTCTAGCATTGTACATGATAGTAATTTTATTATCATGGTGCCCAGGTACCCCTATTAACCAATGGCGGTGTGAGCCCAAAGTGTGTGTAAAATGTGGAAGAACTTCTCCACTATCCTATAATTTTTAACACTGATAACCCAACATACTAAACCTCTTCAGCCAAGCAAACTCCCCACCTTTACCTCTCCCCTCACTCACAACCCCCGACCCCTTGTAAATACTTGACCCTACTAACCTCCCATATTTTTGTGACTAAGCCAATGCTGTTTAAACAAACCCCACCCATTACATCCAGTCGCGGTAGGTTTCCTTTGAACCCCTCCTTTGACCCTCATGTGGGGATCAAAACAAACCACCGGCCACCCCTGACATCCCTCAATAATGGACTCTCCCAGTCACCCAGTTCACCGGACAGCCCCACCTAGAACCTTCATGTGGGGATGATTTCCACATCCTTTATAACTCTAGAACCTGTACATCAACTTATACTGCCTAATCACCGCCTTACTTGTCATTTTGGTATTTTTGTTGGTCGCCTTGTGAACCATACACTATCACCGATTTTGTGACTAAGAATCCCCCCCCTTTTTTTTTCTTGCTCTGTTTCTCTATATGGAGGCCAGCGACCTGATGGAGGAGGCAAAGACATCACCGACAAGCCAACATCCGACAACCTCAGCAGTGGTAGACCAGACACCAGAACTTACCACCAAAGGGTCTTGTGAACAACAATCGCCATAGAAAAAGAGAATAATCTCAATAACAATTCCTGAATCTTTAATATTCAAGCTATTGTTAAAACTTATGGACTAAAAGTGTAGTAACACGCTTTCCTTTCTGACCACCCATGGACACTACAAACACTGACCCAGTCAGCCTAGTCAACTGATTGTGAGGCCAGTCTTTCTTGTTTTTCACAAGGCCACGATACATAACCAAAACAACACGCTGCATTTTTATTTATTTTTTTTTTTTTTCTACTTAAGAACCTTATGAAGACCACAAGCCAAGCAGCAAATTTTTGTGATCTTAAGATGCCATAAAGTTCTTTTCTTTTCACACTGTACCATTTCAAACCCAACCATGTCAAAATATTTATGGGTTTTAGCTAGTTTATATTTTTATAAAATTTCACAAGGAAGCACTGGCAGCCTATTTCTACAGGATCAACTGAGATCCAATCTAAATATCAGCCAGAGCCACCTTTTTTTATTCTTGTATTAACCTTGTCACTCTCAACCAATGATAACCCCAGGCAGACTGAAGGCTAAACATGCTAAATTCTCCATTAACTAAGACAAACCTTTTTACCAAATAAGAAATCCCCCTACGATTAAATCAACCAAGACCAAAAATCCAAATTTTTTTTCTTTTAGAAAATTCCTTAAACATATCACCTAAAAGCCTTCAGACTCCCTAAGCCTTACCAGTATTATAAGGAATGATTGATCGACTTGCCAGTCATCAATTACCTTACCTCTGTTTTTATCTATTATATTGTATTGTATATTGGCTCAAGACCTAAATAATAAGTGCCTACCGGTACTGAAACAAACTTCAGTATTAACTTATCTACCTCAAGGTCTGCCTTAAAGCCAATAACTGCATGTTTTAGGACAGTTTTTATTTCCTTCATCTTTGTGTGAACCTTAGTGCTAGATAATTAATCCAGCCCTTGTATCCTACCACGACCTGAATTTTTCATATTCTTCTTGTCAAAATTACAAACAACACCTCTTTGGCACAGTTTCGTTTTGTACTGTTTATAAATTATTCATGTTCAATCAAAAACCAGTATTAAATATCTCCGTAATACTGTAAACTTTCAACTTAAATGATAAGATGTAATACCTATTATTACACATCAAATATATTGTCAGTAGACCTTTCTCACAAACTTCCTCCTTAAAACCTCGCGTGGAATCGAGTAGGAATGTGGGGATTTGTCAGTAGACCGTTATAGGTATTGTACTTATCATATTTATTTTTCACCTTTGACTCTACCATGTAACCCAGTGTCCGAGTCTACCCACAAGCCAAGCCATACCCATAGACCAAAGGCTGGCGGTGTCAACTGCACTCAGTGACCCCGCCTCCTCCCACTGGAGGATACGCCGTCAATCACAAGCAGCCCACTGCATGCTGGAAATTCCTAGCAGACAATGTTTAGAAACAACTCCTCCTGCTGAATGACATGCCCATTGATCATGAGCAGCTCACAGCATACCGGGAGTTCCCAGCAGCTATTTTTAGAACCACACTGAACTCTGTGAACCCCAGTGCTATGTTTGGGATCCCCCCTACATACCTGCACTGGAGTTCCCCAGTTACTATATTTAGCTCACCTGATACTATTTTTAGGATGAGCTGGGTGAGCAGCTCCTACTACAAATACCTGTGGAGGGAGCAGCTCACTCATCTTTCCACCTTCATACTTCACACCTTACACACTCACGTGAGACCAAGGCCCTTGGCTCAAGGGCTAGGCTTGGACACTGTTGGGCACCTTTATACTGTATCACCAACTATACCTCGTGGACTTCTATGAATAAAGTGGATATCAAACTGGATTCCTGATTCGTCTGTATTCATCCTTATTCATCATTTACGGACTCGTTGACAGTGGCTAGAATATTCGGCCAAAGCAGCTAAGTATTGATCCTGGACATGCAATCAGGCAGTACTATAGAATTTTCATGAAGTGAGCATCACAGTTATGCTTTGGTGATAGTCAAAATGCATTATTTCTTCGAATGATAACAGAAACAGTGAACTTTCTCTTTCCTCAAATAAGGTCTTTGGAAATTACATAATGAATAAAAATTCACAAACATTCTCATTATTTCATCTAGTGGATTTGAACCATCAAGATAAAATGCTTTACCAACTAAACATGTGTGCAATGTTGATTAGCATTATTAAAAGAACGTATGCCTTCCTGGTTGACCTTTTAAAACTTTCAATCTTTATTACAAGTGTGCCTCCTTTTTTTGTGATTATTATATATATTACTTTAGACAAGTATACATGGGAACACACAAGTAGTTTGGAACTTGGGCTAAATGTGACTAAACTTGTCACCTCTCCTTATTTATTTAGAAAAAATAAATAAAGAAAAAATAAAGAATTTTTCCGAGCCGTGACCAAGCACCAGACCCTCCATCATGAGGGTTGATAGCAGCAATGTAGGTCAACACCTAACAGGTAACCCACCTGTATTGGATTAGGGTAGGGTGACCTTGAGTCGTCCATGTACCTTGAGTCGGCCACTTTGCATGTATTTAGTGCCAAATTGTAATTATCAATGACCACCTTAGAGGATTTTAAGCTATTTACATTTATAGAAGATGGGAAGATGCAGCACCTGCTATCCTTCCATCTCTGCCTTTTCGTGGTTTATTACCTTCAACAGGCTGTCAATGACAGCATGTTTGGGATTACATTCATGCAAAAAAGGATAGGTTTCTGATGATTTGTTACCCACTTATATTGAAGTGCAACTAGTAAATGAGCATAAACCTAAAATAATGTCCCAGTAGTCAAGGAACAGAGTTAACATTGACAAAACATTGTATATGGATTATATTTAAACTGTGTAAATTATCAGTAAACTGGAAATCTGCCCTTTCCTTGCATCAATTGCATAATAGACAGCCCCCTATACAGAAGCTGATTCATGATATGATGTGGCCGACTCAAGGTACTGGTGGCCGACTCATGGTACTGATGGAGAGAAATACACATCACTTGGGTAATGAAGGCTTGGAGGGCCTGATAGACATGAGTATAAGAGTTGTAACCTGATTTACTGGAAAAATAAACACTTCAGGATATTTTTCATAACCATTTTCTGTTGCTCCATACAGGTTAGCTTACTAAAGCACAGCTTCTAGAAAAAATCAGAGGTTGTATAGAGGTCCAAGTGGACGACTCATGGTCACTTTACCCTAGCAGTGGCTCCACCTGAGTATCAATACCGGTAACAATATAATTGTTCCCTTACGAAAAAAAAAAGAATTCAAGCAAATTACAACAAAATGCAATACATATCTGACCTACAGGTGAGCTGGCTTTGTTGTGTGTGTGTTTGTTTGGATGTTGCCAGTGGTGACATACCAACACTGGTCACCAGGTGGGAGTGTTCCTACACTAGACTAATACTCCCAACACAGGTATAGGACCAGTGTTAGTTCACTTTACTCTAGACAAGTATAGACCAGAACACACAAGTAGTTTGGAACTTTGGCTAAATGTGACTAAACTTGTCACCGACAAAACCCAAGTAAAAAGCAAAGAAATAAATAACCGTAGTTCACAGTTCACACGAAGGAAATGAGTTCACTTACAGATACTTGTAGGCCTGAGACTCAACAGTGCTTTTGAGATGCACATGTCTGTGTCAACAAGGCCTGATAGGGGTTTGGTCAGATATATGAGTGCGCTGAACTTTTCCAGTTGCCAATTTTTCATACATCTTCCAGTGATAAACCAAGCCCGTACATATAAGACACGCCAGGTCGGCGTAAGGAATACATATCGGTACTATCTGGTGGTTTGCCAATTTTCACTTGCAGTCCTTTGAAATAAGCAAGCAGCATTGAATTGGTCAATGGAACAAGCTTGCCTTCTTTGATAACTGTCATACTATAGTAGAGCAGCAAGTCCTTCAAAAGAGCCATATTTTAGGAGTTTAATTCGTGAGATTACTGATAGCTATAACTCTTTTTTTTTAATATTATCCAATGTCTCTGGGTATGGAAAAGTGATGTTTGACCAATGAAAGCTTGTGCAGTCACTGAGAAATCTGCAATTCTATACAACCAACTCTTGAAATTTTAGCCTCGTTTTTAAGAGCTTAAATACATATTGATCTACTTTTTCTGACACTAATATTCATCTTACAACAATTCCAATGGTACCTACCCCCCTTAAATTGGACCAAACAATCACATTGCAGCCAACCATTTGTTGCTAGGACAAGCGGTTACTTAGCAACAGCCAATTTTAGCTAGCAACGGACCCTTTCCGAGACAAAGAAAGACGTTTCCTAGGAATGACTTACAGAATGGAGATCATGGATACTGTTTCTCATTTTGCTATTGAGAACCTCCATGCAATTGTTAAATAGGCAATAATGTACCAAAATACAGTGTGCTGATCAGAGAATGTAGAAAAAAAGGTATAGCAATTATGATGAAAACATGTGACTTTAGCATTATCCTCTATTGTCAAAATATTCTTTACTGGACAATTGTAGTGGGTCTTATATCCTGAAAATGATGAAATGAGAAAACATCTGAGATTTTATTATACTTGTAGGCAGTGATTTCTTAGCAACAAATTTACATAGCAACTTATACAGAGGAGCTTGTTAATAGACAAATATGTATTATTGTGAAGAGAGTTAACTATTATTAGACTCAATTTATTCAGAACTGAGTAAGTCTTGTTAGAAATATGCCTGGAGTAATCGCAAATGTGTCAGATAATTGTCTAATACTCAAAGAGTTGGAAGTTGCTTAAACATTGCTAGCTTTTGCTTAGCAAGTGGCTCACCAACTGACAGCGGCTCTACTCAGATATGAAAACATGATTATGGAATCTATGGATTTAAAAAGAAAATAAAGCTGAAGGTGTGTGTACTCTCTCTCAGTGCTGCCAAAGCTTTATTGCTAGACCTGTTACAATTTAGCAATCAAATATTTGCTATGTACCCATACTCTAAATTATGTCATTTATAATATTATATAGACTTTGATCAGAATCAAATATAATTGAAGTATATCTGCTTAAAATGTATGATGATAATTCTGTCAAATACCTTCTGTAGAAGTTCTACTAAGAAAACTACAACTTAATCTAGCAGCATCAGATAACTGTGATTGCATGGATTTTGCTATTGCTATCATCATTCTGTCAATGGTGATCCCATTGGCTGCTTTATAAGATCACTTCTGTTTCCGGACCCTTAATGGTAGGACTCAGCATAAGGCAACAAGTACCAGCCATATGATCCAACGAACAGAAACTGCCTAGCAAACTAACCAAAAGACCCTACCTGTGACCATTCTCCTTGCTGGAAGGTCATGTTACAAGATATTAGCCAGGACTTTATTTTAGGACATAGATATATTCTTAAAGAGACATAGGAACATCTGTCTGTCACCAGTGATCATCATCTAGACAATGGAAAACATCCATATAACAATTAGCATTCTATCCAGATGTGTTCAGGGATTATTATCTGGTGCTAGTGAAGTAATGGAACTACTGTAGCCTACATATTTCAGGGCATTGTCACATGTACATTCATAATATGCTTTAGCATTTGAATATTCATTGTTGGGCTCCACCTTCTCAGTTGGTACTAAAACACTCTGAAGGGTAGGCATGATACATTGATGTAGCATAAATTTGCTAAAGGACTAGATGGCGTCCTAGTTGACCCCTAGGCTACAGGGGCTACTCACCCACCCAGCCCCTGCAGCCACATAGGCCTATTGAGGGGGCAGAAACACCTCTCACAATTATACTATTTTAAAATTGAAAAACGGTTCCAAGAGCTTAGAAATAAGAGAAATGCAGAGAGAGATAGTGTATTTAGATATCCCATAAATATTGCATTGAAAAAAGTGAACAAAACACCTTCTATAGCATTTCAAATCTTGAGGTACACTCTGCAGTAAGTAAGAGAGAACTCACTATGCCCCTGTAGCAGGAGCAATTTGGCATGGTCAACACTAACGCCATCTACTGTATATCCTTGATAGAACTTTTGTAGACACACACCCACAGTCATGGACCGATTTTCTTAATACATTACTAAGTAGCCATTGCCTCATTTCATAAGTCTAACACACTAATACTCTAAGTATTGGCCTAAGGTAATTGACTTGAGGCTAAGGCTACAAGGAAGAGGGGCAACCTACATTGTAAAAGACAAGACAAGGGTTGGGTTCATGTAGAAGCCATGCCTTATACACATGATTCTGTGGTAGTATTAGGTACATTAGGTGTGTCTTCTTGTTACAGTTCCTATAATTCTAATCCTGGGTCATGAATATATTCTAATAATGTTGCTAAATATCACTCAAAAGCATTAATTGATATGTAGATACATATTGGAGGCAAGGTATTTACTAAGCCTCAGATTCCCCAGGGTATTCTTTGTATGCTTTAGAATGAGAGAGTTCAAGATAGTGATAATTATGTGTTATGTATGATGGCATCACATAGGGGCAATATTTAATTTTAGCCTTACCATTTTGGTTGGAGAGCTTTGATCATTATCAGTAGGTAATTTGAAACAGTTTGTATATTTGATATAACTTTGTATAGACGGGTATATGACTTGTGGTTGATTGGATCTATGGTAAATATAGCTCTTGATAGCAACTTGACTTGATATGTTAATGTTGGAAGCATTCCATGACAGGAATGGCATGATACCAATGATAGTGGGTAATCAAGCACATAGACTTTATGTCACACTTATTTCAAGGAGGCCTGTACTTAATGGGTTAAGGAATATTTTGAGAGAAGCTCAGCGTAGCTGAGATGAATTACATTGCAATGGTTAATGATTATGACTAGGGTGTTAAGTGGGTATGGGGCATTGTAATGATTCTTGTATATCTTTAATAGTATGTAGAGACAGTGTGCAGGTGAGTGCAGGCGCCAATATAAGGTACTAGAGGCCTGATTTACATGAGGGGAGGGTGGGAAGTCGGTATTGGGCATTGTGATGATTATTATATGTCTTAGTATGTGAGGGCGGTGTGCAGGTTAGTGCAGGTGCCAATATAAGTTGATAGAGGCATGAGTATTTGAGGGGAGGGTGCGCACATAGCATAGCTTAGCATTCATACCTCTTCGTAGAGGACTATGCCACTGTGTCTAGGCCATGTGCTGGTATATAATGATCTATTTATAGTCATCTAATGGTCATATACTGGCAGTAGGCTTGAATAGGCCTATTGCTATGATTATCTGACAAAGGTCTTAGTACTGAACCAATGCTATGATCAAAGTGTAAATATTTTATGAGACTTGGACAAGGCCTAAGCACCCTAGGTCATGGTCTGCTGATTTCAGTAGATGAGCTATAGTGGTCTAAATTTAGCGCAGACCCACACATGCATATGAATTCAATTTCAGGAAATCCAAATTTAGCTTATTAATATTTGAATCTCATCTCATTAGATCTACAAATGCACATGTACATGTACATGATCCTTGGAATGTGGTTGGTTTACAAGCAATTAACTCATGATGTCTATTGCCCAGCAATAGACATCTTTAGTAAAAAAAAAAAAAAAAAGGTAATCACTAGGATACCTGGTGGTTTAATTTTTTTTTTTTATTTCTGGAGCATCTGTGTGTCAGTTGTTAGGCTACTTGCTATGGAAAAGCTAATATTTTCTAAACAATGACCAACTGCACAATTGTTAAATATAATTATTTCCTATTGTTGGGGGGCATTTTGAGGTATAATTCTTTTTAAATACATTGATGCCTAATTCTCATCAATCCCAAATGTCTCTTTTCCAAATGTACTTCTTGATATATAGATTGCAAAGTAAATGTGTTGTTGCTAGGCAATCAGCTAATCTAGGAGTAAAGTGAAAGCCTCAAATGTTTTTGAGGATATAAAACATGCTAGAATCACCCAGTAAAGAATATTTTTGCCAATAGAAGATAATGCTGAATTGATTGATTGATTTGTCTTTTACAGCACTTTAGCGGCACTAAGTGGCTATCCTGTGCTTCACAGGTTGATAATTTAACAGAGGAATGTGTCAGTGCCCGCGCATATGTGCACCACACACATCCTGAGGGGATAGGAAAGAGGAGATATAGACCCTTTTAAGTGGGCTAGGGAAGCCCGAGATAATGCTGCTGTTGTTTTAATTATACTTGCTATATCAACTTTTTCTACATTCTCTGATCAACACACTGTATTTTGGTACAATATTGCATTTTAACAATGGCATGGACCTTCTCAATACTAAAATGTGAAACAGTATCCATGATGTCCATTCTGTAAGTCATTCCTACCTAAAGTCTTTCTTTGTCTCGGAAAGGGTCCGTTGCTAGTTAAAATTGGCTGTTGCTAGGTAACCGCTTGCCATAGCAACAAAAGATTGGCTGCAATGTGATCGTTGGGTCCAATTTAGGGGGGGGTAGGTACCATTGGAATAGTTGTAAGATGAATATTAGTGCCAGAACAGGTAGATCAATATGTATTTTAGCTCTTAAAAACGAGGCTAAAATTTTCAAGAGATGGTTGTATAGAATTGCAGATTTCTCAGTGACTGCACAAGCTTTCATTGGTCAAACATCACTTTTCCATACCCAGAGACATTGGAAAACATAAAAAAGCAAGTTATAGCTATCAGTAATCTTAAGAATTAAATGACCCCAGAGGGCCCCCTGTGCTGCTCCTCTACTAGTAATTGTGTATGATCAAGTTGTCATATGAGAAATATCATATGACTAGTAGTATATAGAGTGTAAAAATATCAAGCTCTTATTAGTGCTATTCCAGTTATCGCTAGTTTATTCAGCTTAGGCAGAACATGTTATGTATCAGTAATACAAATGTTAATATACAGGTAATTTCCACACACAGTAATTATACAGTTTGTCAACAGGTCGTTACATTTCAGTGAGGTAACAGGAGTCCAGACAATTCAATTGATGAACCAGCTTTATTGTAAGATTGGCATGAGAGTAATCAATACGGTACACAGTATAGTACTCGCCAGTCTGACCAAGCTGTATGCTGGGGCCAAGGCACCTGAGTGTCGTAGGGTCTAGGTTGGAGAAGAATAAGATGTCCTGAGTAGGGATCTGCCTGTTTATAAAGGGATTCCAACTCAGTGTACGTCATATGCTATTTCTGGAAGTGGTCAGTGACTCAGTCTGGGGAATGAGCAGCTCTGTTGGATCCAGTCCAATCCGGATTAGGAGGGAGGGAGCTGCTCTTAGGAGTGAGTCATCTGGGCAGGTGAGGCTAATAATAGCACATGATATCATGTCCTCCAGTAGGGGATCCGCAGGTAGGACCTGGGGATGCTCACTGGGGGAAGACGGGGGTGAGTTGTCAGACCAGAGGGAATGACTCACTCACCTTGTCAGGTTAAAAATAGGTGAAGCTTGGTCAGCTTGGTTTAAATATGTCGTTGCTAATACATAGAATAGTCCACTGACAAGTTGGTTAAAAAGTATAAAGTTATGTTCCACTCCACCTGTGATAATAATAATAATAATAATAATAATAATAATAATAATAATAATAATAATAATAATAATAATAATAATAATAATAATAATAATAATAATAATAATAATAATAATAATAATAATAATAATAATAATAATAATAATAATAATAATAATAATAATAATAATAATAATACACTGTCCAGTATGGTCCTAGGTGGGTTCCCACACCTAGCTCCTGACCTGCTGCTTAGAGGGATAATATAAATGTGTAACTTTACCCTCTGGTAGTTGGCTTGTAGAAGATAGCCTCTGGCCACTAGAGGGGTGTAGTCCTATGCCTGTCTGGCAAAGTCTAACCCAGCATAGTGCAGAGCTATAGTAGGTACCAGGAGAGCTGGACTGGAGATGTTACTGCAATAGTGGTTCTGGTGATTCTGATTTCAAGAGGTGCCTTCCAGGGGTATAAGTACCCATACCCTGGCTTGGCCCTCCAGACTGACTGGAGCCAGTGGCATCAGCCTTCGTCTCTGGTTGTTAGAGGGGAGTCTTTCATGCCTCAGTAGGCACACAAAGGACCCCTATAGATGCCGCCGCGCCCCCCAGTGTCTTGGCCAGTTTGGCATGTTCAGACCCTCATAACTCAGTTGTTTCTGCGTCTACAATCTTCATATTGCGCATGCACATAGTTGAATATGTCAGATTTTCACTTCCTGCTTTCAGAGCGCATAACTTGCGCCAGTTTGTCTGTGGCACATTCAAAGGTTAAAATAGTCCTGATTGCATAACTTCCTAATAATGGAAGTTGGGCCTTGATCTTGGGCTCATTTTGACTGTCTTATTATGGCAATTACACAACTGCTTTCATATTTGACCTGGGTTTCTCTGGAGGGACACTAGAGCAACCGGAAGGTTATGGCATTGTTACTTATGTAACCTATTTTTAAGTCTTTGGTGCTCAGACACCTGTGACGGGGTCAGCAGTGCTCAGCCACCCATGACAGTCAGTTGCATTGACTTTAGAACATTATATACACTATTGTTTGTGTTCAGTGAACCATTAGGTCGGTCTGCTTTGACCTTTAAATCATTATATTGTGCAGTGGACCATAAGGTTGGTTCCTTTAGTCTTATACCTTATGTATATTTGACATAGCTGTTGTTCAGTGGAGCATGAACGCTCATATGGACATTCAATGTATTAATTTCTTATATATTCTTTGATTAATACAGTAATATGTTATTGGAATAATAAAATGGTATGTCATAGAATACTCCCCCTCCCCCAAAGGAGAGGTGAAACTCCGTCATTTCGCAGAGGGAACATACAATATATTTTTACCTTATTTGTAATTACATACCGTATGTAAGAGGATTTGAAGTAATAGGGAGTGCTTCAAATACATTTTTTTGTGGTAGAGCTTTGCCAGTATGTATAACATCCTTTTTTTTCTTTTGGGTAAAAATACGTTTCCTTAATTCTAGTTATTTGACCATAAATTGTGCAACTTTCTGGTTTGGATGCGAAACAGACCTAAGTATGCTTTACTTTCAACATGGCTTTGAAGTTGCCTTATTCCTTATGTAAATTAGTGTATCTGTCTATACATTTTCAATTTTGGGGTACAAAAATAAAAATTTGTGTACAAACATACAATTTAGCGTGTAATTGGGTACAAACGTACAATTTAGTATGCAAACATACAATTTAGTGTGCAATTGGGTACAAACGTACAATTTAGTACGCAAACATACAATTTAGTGTGCAATTGAGTTCAAATATACAATTTAGTGTGCAATTGAGTACAAATGTACAATTTTGGTACACGAAATACAATTTTTTTTTTTATGTTTCTTGAGACAATTTTTTCCGAGGGCCGGAAGAATGGAGTTACTCTGTAATTTTGCTATAGGGGTGTATTAATTTGCAATTTCGACAGTGGGCTGCTGCTTTAATTGACTTTACCCTAGCATTTAAGGAGCATACCGCCGGTATGCTTCTTGAGTACCTGTCTCTGAAAAAGATTATTTGGTGAGTATTTTAAGTAATTACTTTACATTTCAACATTTTAACGCGAGTCATTTTGAATACATTCTTTTTCTTTTGTGTGTAAGATTTTTCTAATACATTTCTATATTTCACACATTTCATTTTCAACAATTTCTTGGTTACCTAAAGCGTGTTGCTTTTAAGCAGACCTTGGTATAGTATACAAGTGCTAGTGTGGTACAAAAACTGTCTTAGTTATCTACCTTGCATTCATGAATAATATTTTTAGATTTGTACAATTCCTAAATCACTTAGTACAATTTTGCGCGTGCATGTGCGCATTAATCATCAAGATTTTGTGAGAATGCCATAGATTTTCGTATTATACATCAACAAGTGACTGTGTATATATTTTTTCTCTAAATCAATTTTAAAACTTAGATAATTTATTGACAGTGGAGGTGTGTGTGTCAGGTGTGAGATGTCTAATGTCGCCTTGATGTACTCATGCTGTGGTGGCACCTTGAGGTGTTAGGTGCCAGATTTTGACATGTGGCTGTGGCAGTGCCCAGCCTGGTGTCAGTGGACAGTTCAGGGTGGTGGGTCGGTCCATAAAAGGAGGGAGTGGCTGGTTTTGGGTATCAGTAGTTCACTGTAGTTCTTACCTAGTACAACATGGCTTATCATCAAGCACTTTTTAACCTGCCCGTGCCTGAGGTGATGATTGTGGGCAGTTTGGCCAGGTCCACGGTGGAGGCCAGCCAAGCCCTACATCTTGGTTATCTCATTAGGAACTACCAGGAGATCTGTGGCCATGCCGGTGTTATTGTCAGCATGTACCATTGTCGGTACTTCCTAGGCTCAACTTTGCGCCAGAGGGCCACTTTGGCCCTTTTGGCTAGGTCCCTTTCAAACTTAGGGTCCAGGCCCACGGATCTCGATCTCGGGCCGCGTGGGTGCGTCATGTGGGATTATCTCATGTCCGTCTGTCTACTTGATTTCACCATTTCTGGGGACCCCCTTGCCGCATCAGAGTATGCCTTGGGATCGCCGGAGCTCCGCTTGATTGAGTGGGATCAAGATCACGGTCATCTCTTTGGATCAAGTCCCCCTCTTGTTGCTGTCGTGGAGCCCGAGGCTCTCTGGTGAATCGTGCTACCTGACCCTGGGTGTTAAAACCCAATACCAAAAATGACCCTTTTCAGGGCCAGCCAATTGTCCAAAAATTTTTGAAATCTGTCTCCTGGAATGGCATCTCCTGGTGGTGGACTGGAGTCTAGGCTGTGGGCAGTCTAGGCTGTTTCCACAGTCACCGGGGAGGGCTGGTGGTTTAGAAAATTAGCAATGGTCTGCATGATTGACCTTGTGGTCTCCTCCTGTTGTTCATCAATAATTATATCTGTTGTATTTTCCAGTGCTGTCATGGTCACGGGGCTGGTGCCACAATCATTATGGAGAAGCATGGAGTAGTACAGTCCTTTGTTTTAAAGGGCTGGTATGGTGCTGAACCTAATGCGCCAAGGTAGGTGTATCACCTGAGGGAGGTAATAAGCAAATTCTCATTCTGTGTTGTTATAACTGCTGGTCCATTCCAGGTAAATATAGCCTTAGGTAGTGGGAAGGTGTTAACCAGTATATACTAATAAGTTGGGGCAGCTGCTGATTTAATCTCATCAAATTCCTGTGGTATTGGCCTTAGGGGTAGCGCGAAGTTTGAGTCTCCACAATATATTTTAAAATATATGGTGGGATTTGTGCGCTTGGCCACGTTTTTCTTACCACAGTGTGTCTGTGCAAATTTCTTAAGGTACTTCATTATTCTGTAGGCTGAGTAGATGGTCTGGGTGAATAATATAGCAATTATCAGGGTGTGGGTTTCCTGAATTGGGAGGAAAGGGGTGGGGGTTTCCTCGGTAGGGGTAAATTTGGAAGGATTCTTATCTGGGAGCAATTTGTGTAGGGGCAGCTCGGTGACTAGTCTGAATGCTTTGGCTGTAGGCAGGTAGGCTACAGTCCCTCCTAGTCTGTAATGTTTGAGGAGTATGTATACTATAAAAATGTGAGCTGATATCCCTAAGATGAGTTCTAGGCTTTGGAAAATTGGATGCTCTGTACCTCTATGTAGGTGTGATTCTATGTAACATGTTTCCATTACCTGATCAAGGTTGGAAGCATCATTTAATACTGTTTTGGCAAAGGGCTCTAGATTTATTTGAGTAATATCATCCATGATTGGATTTTCCTGTAGTTTGCCTAAGGTCCTAGAAAGGCTTACTACAGGGAAATTTGGAAGATTCTCTCTTTCATCTGGTTTGGTTTCAGAAATCTGGTTAAGTGCTGCCATGAATGGTAAATTAATTGTCTCAAGAATGTAATGAAATGATAAGGTTGAGTTACAGGGCAACCTTGTGTTTGGAAGAGAAAATTCTCCAACTCTGATTGTGCACCCACAGGGTACACCTATGATTGAGTAGGACTGGGCTTTTCGAGTTTCAGACATTTTACCATGGCAGTTGATAAAGTAGTGGGGTTCATTAGTAGTGACCAGATACTCATCTTCAGAAATGGAAATAGCATTGTGGTGGTTGCTTGCAGTGGTGAAACTGTAAACTTGCAATGTTCCTTAATCTGTTGAGCTGTTGGTTAGTAAAAATGGCTACAGGGCATGTAGGCCTGTGCTTATAAATTATACCATTTACATCTCTGCATACCTTTACTGTAGTACCTTCACATGCCTGCATATCAGCTGAGTCCATTTGGATGAATAATGATTAGTCGTAAGATACTGCTAAGAACTCAGTTGTGGTTTGCAATCTGGTGAGTCCTCTGGTGAGGGTCTCCTGTGTGTCTATAGGCATGGGCGATGTAATCGTTTGGTATAGTTTGAAGGTAGAGGTAGTAGATTGAATTCTAATGTCCAGATGAATATATATATATATATGGTGAGCTGAGTAGGTGTATGAGGTCAGCTTCTGAGAATAATAGAAATCTAAGTCATTAATTGCAAGTTGTGCTCCAGGGTGTGTAACCAAAAGTTTGTTGTTAATGTCAATTAAGTATCTAGGAAGGTCTGAGGGTGGTACTATATGAGGGGTTATGATTCCTGATGATAGCATCCTCAGGGCTGCATTGGTTCTTTGCAGTGATTGAATTGTATTCATTCTTGCTGCTATGATGATTAATGCATCATTTAATACTTGCATTTTCTCCCTTTGAGTTTTCTCGTGCCTTGAATATTAGTCAAGAGACCTGGACATGTTACAGGCCCCAAGGTTGATGGTGTCACCTATGGTGTTAATGGCACTGTACATTACCTTTTTATCTTGGATGTATACTTTAACAAACTTATCTTGTCTTTCTGTGATCTTTTCAATGAGATAAGCTGCTTCATGATCTTGTTTAGCAAATTTCCTTTATATGTCATCTATGTTCTTAAGCTGTCCCATAACTTGGTTTACATCTTCTACTGTGGCTAGACCTAGTACACCACGAATAAGGGGTGCTAGAAAACCCAGTATGGCCTCTCTTTTGGCCATGTCCAATGTGTTTATGGGGTTGGATACAAACAGTTAGATGGAGACTAAGGTTTCATTTAAATACACGGGTGCCCGAGGTATCTTGTAGGGAATAGCTAGCAACAGTGTTGTGGTGGTATGTCCATTGACCAAAGGTTGAGTTCTAGGTTTGAATACTACTCCTATGTTTTGTCTCACCACAGGGGTATAGCCTGCAGCAAGTGGTTCTATAATATATAATAACAGCATAGTATGGGTATGACTCTCAGTCTCCCCATTGTGCTTGTGTAAAGCAATAATAAATTTGCTGTTCAAAGTCTTGTCAAATTTGTAGTATTTTGGTGCTGGTAAAGTCTAAGTGTATGGTGTAACACTTTAAATGAAGTGGTTCAAACTGTACCTTTGCAAGATTGAGCTGTCTTGGCAATATGTTCAGTGAGTATATAGAGATTGACCAATAAATGGTAAGGTCAGGTTAAAGGTGAAGTAGGTGTGTTCTTTATCCTAGTGCAGTCTCTCCTAATGGAGAAGTGGGCTGGCTAGTTCCCAAGTGGGGTCCTGTAGACTTGTGTTCCAGACTGCAGCTGGATGAAGACTGATGGTGGGCTATGGTCCACAGTGCTTCTTATGTAGCCTACCCTACTCACATCCATTGTGGGCCTGGTATTGTTTCTCTGGAGTCAACGCATTGATTTCCTGTGTCTGCAACTGTGGGGGTCTATTGTGTAATCTGTGTACTGGTAATCAGCTCCTCCTGTCATCTAGGGCAGCCATTCATGACCGTCTAGACAGTTGTATGAGGGTAGCTTATAAGGTTAATTGATCTCTATAGACTGCTGTGTTGGCATTGCGTGCTTAGGGATTAGGCTTTAGACACTTCATTGTGTTACCCTTACTCTCTTCTTAGACTTTATGTCTGCTTTACTTGGAGAACCTACTGATATTTCTACAAATTTGATGGCTTTATATATATATATATATATATATATATATATATATATATATATATATATATATATATATTTTGATGGCTTTATATATATATATATATATATATATATATATATATATATATATAATAATCTAAATTCAGTCACGCATGCTTATGTGTGGTTGAAAATAATTTTGTAACAAACTTTAAAAATCTTATGTAGTTTAGGTATCTCAATATGTTTCTAATTTCTTGAAACTGCACCACATGTAGATGTCTTTCTTAACATGTGGTGTGCAGGCCTAGGCTTAATAGGGCCTATACCTGTGGTTAATTTTGTAAGGGTGATATCATTTTTGTTCCTTACAATTTTGTTGTAGTATTTGGCTTCGTGTGGAATAAGCCTGTGTGCAAATTCATTGTTCCTGACAGCTACAACCTTTTTCAGTCTGTCTATGTGCACAGGTCTGGCCACCAGTAGATTGGTATCCAAGTTTTTGAGTTTGGCACTTGTCAGACTAGGTCTGTCTACTACAACATATGGTCCCATAAAAAGGGGTTGAAGCTTCTTACACTCTGTGTTGGTCAGGATTCTTGGTATGTAGAGGTACACCATGTCGGTGACCTTGATTTCCTGTGGTGTAAGTTTCTTATCATATCTATCCTTCCTTTCCTTCTGTAGCTTGGCGACACTTTGTATAGCTTTCTTCCTTGAGGTATCTTGATTTGTTATCATGTTAGCTACATGGTCTGCTACAGTGGATATGTCTTCCTGTATTCCCAGCCCTAGGTCTATTTGGGTGGCTGGGTTTCTTCCATGGAGTAGGAAGAAAGGGGTGAATCCTGTGGTTTGGGATTCAGTGTTGTTTAATGCAAAGGTTAAGGGTTCAACAAATAAGTCCCAATTGTTTTGATGCTTTGAGCAGAATGCTCTGAACGCTGTGCCGATGCTAGCATTGAATCTCTCTACAAGGCCATTGCTTTTAGGCCTGTACGGTGAGGAGAATTAATGTTTGATCTTGAGGTGTTTAGTTAATTTTGTGAATTTTGCACCTGTATAACATGTTCCATTGTCTGCTTGGAGAGTGGCTGGTGTTCCATGATGACAAATTATATTCTTATAGAACTCTGCTGCTGTTGTTTCAGCTTTTAAGTCAGTAGTAGTCCAAGCTGTTGCATACCTGGTAGCATAATCTATGCAGACTTGTATATGTTTGTTTCCCCTGGCCGTTGTGGGAAGTGGCCCCACTGCATCAAGATTCAGGAACTTCATTGGTGAAGCCATGTAATCTCTAACCGTCATTGGTGTTTTATGTGATTGTACTTGCCTTTTTGCAGTAAGGCAAGTGTGGCAGGTGGAAACATATTTGGTTGTGTTTGCTAGCATAGACTTCCAATATTCCCTAGGTTGGAGTGCTGACATCATCCTACTTGAGCCAAGATGGCCACCAGTAGGTGAGTCATGGAGATACTGTAGTGTACTTGTTACCCATTGCTGTGGTATAACAATTTGAAGTGCTACAGTATTGGTTTTCCTCCAATTTATTGGGCATATATGGACTAATGTACCATTTACAGAGGTGTATGTCTGGCCTTGGTTAATGATTCTATTCCCTTGTGCTTTTTGTGCAGGCAAGGTCCCATCCTCAAGATATTGTATGAGGGGCAATAGTTCCTTGTCCTTCCTTTGTTCCAAGCCAAGGTTTGTACCTGAAATGGATGTGTCGGGAATCTGATCCAGCAACTGATTTATATCTAGCACATGTTTTTTTATTCTCTCTCTTTCTTTTTCTTTTTCATCGACTATTAGCCTATCTTGTGCCTTTTGTTGGGGTGTGTCACTCTTGTTTTGGTGGGCTCCTTTGGAGGGCCTATTCTTGCCTTGGTGGGAGTGGCAACCTTCTTCTTTAAAGGTACATTTTGCTTATTGTCATTCTTCTGTCTCTCAGAGTTCTTTGATTTATTAGATGCAGTGTCTTTTGTGACATTTTTCCTGGCAGGTGGGGTTTAGGTAGGTTTGTTTCCTGTGACCTTTTTCTCATTTAGAATAGTTTGCGATTGTGTGGGGGGCTTTGGTGTGCCCTCCTGAATCATTTCTCTAGTCTTTGAGCGAGTGGTCATAGGACACAAATGGTTTGATGTTTCCTCTCCCTGCATTGGTTCAAAGAATCGGACTGATTTGGAAGTTGCTTGAGTAATAGCATATAATGTGTCTTCTGAATCTTCATCATGTGAGTCAGGTGTAGGCTCGAAGTCATTATCTGGAAAGAGTTGTGAGTATTCTCTCTCACAAAGGGAAAACACATAGTGTGTAGATTGTTTCAAGATACCCTTAATGGGTGTCTCTGGTCTTTCAATGGTGTTGGGTGGATCATCCCTTTTGAATGGTACTTTCTTTGTTACTTTGGAAACTTGGTTCTACTGGCTGCTTGGTGGGGGTGGACATAGCATCTGGTGGTGTATTATCATCACTCTTCACATGTTGAATGGTGAATGAGAATTGTTGTATGTCTAGAGCCCATCTGTCCTATCTATGTGTGAGTCCTGTATTGGTTGATAGTGGAATAAGGTCTGCATGGTCTGTGTATAATTGAAAGTGCCTAGTTTCTAGGTAGTGTCTGAAGTGTAATACTCCATATACTACTCCCAGTAGTTCTCTCTCTGTGGTATTGTAATTTCTCTTATGTTTGGAGAGGGTTCTACCTGCAAAGGCTACTGGTCTGAGCACTCCTTCATTATCTCTCTGTGAGAGTACAGCTCCTAAGCTCACATTGGAAGCATCAGTTGCCAAACTGAACTCTCTCCCATAGTTTGGATATCTGAGAAGAGCATTGGTACAGAGGGCATGCTTTAATGCTTTAAAAGCATTATCTGCATCCTCTGATTTTGGTGTTGGGAAAGTTTTGATTGAGTCCACCTTTGTGGGAGATGGTTGTAGTCCCATGGGTGTGACTCTCGTTCCAAAGAAGTCTATTCTGTCTATGAAGTATTCACATTTTGATTTCTTCAATTTGAGTTTACCAACTCTTAAGCTGTTGAAAATGTCATCCAGGTCATGGAAGTGTTGTTTGATGGATGGTGATAGTACCAATATGTCATCTAGGTATGGTAGGGCACATTTGTATTTGAGTTTGTTCAGAATCAATTTTACTAGATGGCAGAATCGTGCAGGAGCCATAGCAAGTCCCATCAGCATCCTTTGGTAGACAAATTTTTTGTCCTTTGCTATGAATGCAGTTTTGTGCTGGTCCTCCTCTTCTATAAGAATTTGAAAAAATCCCTGTTGGGCATCTAGCTTACTGAATACTCTTGGTCTGAGTGACCCTATCATGTCTAGAGTGTCATCGGCCCAGGGTGTAGATAAGGCTTGATTGATTGTATTCTGGTTCAGATGACGAAAATCTGTTACGAGCCTATAACCTTCCTATGTTTTTTTGTACTAAAAAGGATCTGGATGCCCAGGGGCCCTCAGCACATTCTCTGAGAATGCCCTTCTGTACTAGCCTTTCACATTCTTCCCCTATTGCGGCCTGTTTTTTCTGGTGTTTGTCTATACGGTAGGAAATGACATGGTACTGCTTCAGGTTTTACATGTATAGAGTGGGTATACAGGTATGTAGCACCAATGTCTCCATCTTTTCCTACAAATATATCATCATATTTGGTCAGCAGTGATTCTAACCTATCATGCTAATCTTTTGATGTGAGATTTTCTTTTTTTTTTATAAAGAGCAGCGCTCATTTTTTATTTTAAAAAAATGTCTATAGCTATACAGGTCTTCGCTACATTTTTTTGATATTTTGTTATATAAACACCACAGGACACCACAGGACAATACATAGCACATTATTATAGTGAGTATGACAATAGATGTGTTCTATATGACTAGTGATAGAGACTAGATACTGATATACCTGTACATCGATACAGTTTTCGCAGCTCCGTTCCCCTATCTAGGAAGTATGCTGTGAGTGAGATACTAGGGTTCTTTCAGTGTATGCATAGCGGTTACATTGAGTCCAAAATAGCCTTCTATTTCCTAAACCTCCTGTGCTTGTTCTCCAGACTGCATATAAATTGTTCTGAGAGAAGAGAGTGTTGAAACTCTCCTATCCATTGCAACAGATCAAGATGGCACTTGTGATACAAACGCTGCCTATAAATGTAAAACCTGGTTCTAAGCATTACATTGTTGATGATATCACCATTTGGAATTTTTCTACATAATCCAAGTATCAATTCATGCTCATCTAAACTCCCTGTATCAATCTTAGCAACAGTGTTTATCCATCGTACAACTGACTTCCAGACCATATGGCAAAATCTTGTGATAAACATCTCAGAAATAAGCCTTATTTACAAAGGCTTATTTATCTAGACATAATATTTGGGACCTTCCTTATTGCATTTGGCATATTGCTTTCTTTAACAAAAGCTCCATGGAATTTGTAGGGTAGACAAAATGATAGAGTGAGCTGCATTACCTGAAAAGGACGATCTTTCTCTTCTATACTTTATGCATTAGATTGTATGTTGTAGTAAAAGGTTGTTTTGTTACAGCAATAACCTAACTGATCTCTCTAATAACTATGGTTGCTGACTAATATGTAATGTATAATTTTACTTAGTATAATCTAGGGCAGACAAATGATTTCATTATAATTTTCTCACACAGCTGATATAGATGACTGTCAGTCAGACTCATGTCAGAATGGAGGAACGTGTGTTGATGGCATTGATTCTTTGACATGTCAATGTGTACCCGGCTTCACAGGAACCAATTGTGACAGTAAGTTAAGCCTACACAAATTTCCTCCAGGGCAAAATCTTTTTCAAGGTAAAAACAAACTTTGTCAAAGTTAGTAGGTTCTTTACCCTGCACCCTGCCTCAGAAGGCCCTCAGTCGTATTGAGCATTTTAACTGATATGCACATTGGTTCATACCCTTCAATGCTTTTACCCCATCATATAATGTATTTGCTTGTATAAATGTCAGGTATTTGAATAATCACTGGTCTTGAATATGCAAGAGGGATGCAGGGGTATTTGAATTTGAAAATTTACTATAATTTAAGTCTTGGACAGGTTTCCATTTAGTATAACAGCTTGGGGTTAAGCATGATTGGAATCAAAGAGTGCCTTTCAACTATCACATAGCCAGGTGTAAAGTCACTAAACACACTTTGGACGGCAGCTCACAAGACTATAGTTGGACTCAACCTGACACTACTCAAATCCCCACCAGGATAGTCTTGTGTATGATAAAGGAAACAACAGCTGCTGGGACTAAGACAGAAAATCCTTTCAACTGCAGACATTTCAAGGTGAAGGAAATTTGTGTGAGATATGATGATCAGAAGTTTGAGTTGAAGACTGACTTCGAAACAGGCAACTGCATAAGAGCCTACAGTCAAATGTTCAGAGACAGTGGGTTGTCGGCTTTGGGGCAAGACTGTGGCATAAGTTTGGAAGATTTTAAAGGTGGATATTCCTTCTTTGTTTTCGACCTCACCCCAGACAGAGCACCTGAAGACAGTCGTATAAATCTAATCAAGCAAGGAAAGCTGGGCATTTCCCTCAGGTTTGCCGCCCCGACTACTCATGCCATATCTGCCATCTTGTGTTCCTTCTATGACAACAACATCCAACTGACAGCTGACTGTCTTCCTGTCACAGACTACCACATGAACTGAGAAGAATGAGAACTTCAGACATAACAGCTGCACTGGGAAACCATCCACACACAAGGTGTTTCTACCTTTGAACCTTTGCCAGTGATCAATGTCCTAAAAAACCAATTCCCTCTATGTGTTTCGGCAGTAACACAGATCCACGTTCTAAACCTGGACAGCACTGGGTGGCATTTTACATTTCTCATGAAGGGAATGTGTTCTACTTTGATCCCTATGGTTTACCTCCATTAACTATATATCACTAGAGGTTCATGCAGAAGTCGTCAGATGGCCATGGGTCGTTCAGCAGAAAACAAGTACAAAACTTTTACGCTAAAACGTGTGGAGCCCACTGCATTAACTTCCTTATACAGACATGTCGCACCAAGGACCCACACCACACTGTGAAAAGGTTTTCTCAGGTGCCCTTCAACTTAATGGACAAAATAGTAAGCCCCTTCCTAAGGAAAAAAAAGAAGAAGAAGAGGCCATGGATTTCGAAATGAGTCCAGAAGAAGTAGCAGTTAAAAAAGACGTAAGCAACCTATTGGTGAAAGGGAAAGTTAAACATGAATTGGACATGATAGAGGGGCTTCAGAGCACGGCGGAAGTAATAGACAAGATTCTCATCATGATGGGAGAGTTAATGGACAAAGTGGTAGCCCTGGAGGAGAATGACATAGGAAGAAGGGCCCTGAAGGATTTAATGGAGAGGATGCGTGACTTAGAGGATCGTAGTCAAAGTCCTACTCCAGCTAAGACCGGGTGCAGTTGGTACTGCAACAAGAATTCATTTTCCATATGATATCCATGTACTCTGCTTGCAAGCATATATGATTAATAATGATTCATACCTAGCATGTACTCTGATTCAAAGAAAGAATAAAAAAGATTGAATTCAAAAAGAACCGAGTTGTGTTTTTGTTGCATTTTAATCTCATATAACAAAAAATGAGTCATAAGTATTGCGTAAATCCATAGAAATATTGCATCAGAAGATGAGTCATGGTTATTGTGTAATTTCTTACAAACATTGTGCAATACATCTTCATACGTAGGTCATACGTTTTTGCAAGTAGGTTAGTAGGTCACTTCCAGTTTGCAAGTAGGTTAACCCTAGGTATTGCGCAATTCTCTTAATTTATGCAACTAGGTCAGGTCACTAGGTCAAATGGAATGCAGCTGTCTGATTGGCTGAAAAAAACTAGGTCATGACCTTATGATGTCACTTCCTGTCAAATCCAGCCCTCTGATTGGCTGAAATTAGGTCACTTCCGGTCTACCAGTAGGTCATGACCTAGTTAGTAGGTAATCCATTGCGCTCAGTTTGCATGTATATACTACTCCTGATCTCAGCAACGAAAGCAGGCATTATGTTTGCTGCTACTTTTATTGTAAAAAAAGCCAATGGCTTAAATGAAAGAATAAACATATCTGTTCTAAAATGTGAATTTAATGTCTAGAATAGATAGTAAGTGTTATCAGATGGCTGAACTTGTGTAATATCAAAACATCAGAAACCTTCCCTTCACCTTTTCTTAGCATATCCTGCAGTTTGTAACAACAGAATCAGTGAAGTCTAATTTTATATGCTTGAGAATGTCCACGGTAAAGAATGTAATGCAACTAAGCTTTATTGACTTTGTACACCAGTAAAATGTCTCATTATGAGAGGCCCAATCACAGAATTTAGTGAAGCCACCTTGAAAACTTGAAACCAGTCCTATAGTTGATGCCCCTCTACTGATTTTTCTACAAGGCTCTCTGAATAAAAAGAGGACATCTATTCAAACATCTTAATAAAAGGAAAATGGTGGGTCATGTTTGAAATAAAAGTCTTAGTGATTTTTAAAAAAAAATACTATAATATCCCATGGGAATAAAAAACGCCTTACATATGTCTTCCATGTACTTGAAGTGATCAGAAATGAGCTGAGAAAATATGCAGAGGTTGAAAATGGTATATTTAGTGTGTGATTTGGTATATAGATAATATCATTGATATTTTTTAGTTTTCTTGCGACCGGATGGCTTCTGTGCATCTTGTAGCTTTTGTCTTTAACATGGAAAAGATTTTTTTTAAAAATGACACAAAAAAAAGCTTTATTGAAGTTCTATGAAAATGTTTTAGATCCGAAGTTAGAATAGCTCTAATTAGGTTAACAACAAAACAATGTAAAGCTGAATGCTTCTATTATATCCAAAGTATGTATAAAATTGTTTTATTTCACCCAAATGTATTCCAAACATTCACAAACCTTAAAAAAAAGGTTTTTGGCAAAATGAGATATACCTGTCATGTAATGAGGAGATGTCCAGATGAGGAGGAAGCAGATCGGAAAACTTTGATGTTTGGTCTGACTGGTGCAGTTGTGATTGTCATTTTGGTCTTTGCAAGCATTCTCTTTGTCTGCCTTGTGAATCGCAGGTATGTTGCAATGGTTCTAATCATAATTGAATATGGTAGGTCATTGTCCCATGATTTGACACCTACCACTTTAGACATGGCTCTATGAATTCTGAACATGATTATGATCACCATATTTATTAAATAAATGTGGACGTCTACATTTGCAAATATGAACATTCGTATATGGGTTTTAGGATTAATATTATAAATAAGGAGGGGGTAGGAGCCAGGTGGTGTTCAAATATGGACAGAAAACTCAAATATGTATGTCCATTTTGCAAAGATGGACGTCCATTTTTATTGGTGAAACAGCCTGCTGACGGTTAGTTTTCAACATATTATGATGGTTGTTGACTCAGTTTCAGTCTCACACAGTGATATCTCTCATACTCACAATGAATTCATTGTTAGCTGTGGCTGGACATGTCTGGTTCATGAGAGTTAAAACATAGGAAACCTATAGCATCATTGAGTAATCTACATTTTATCTTTTTGAAAGTTGGTAAAGGATCCCTATTTCTTCTATTATTTGCAGGAGGCTAGCACAAATTCGTTTGTAAGTTCAGACTTAGTTTCAGCCTTTTAACATTGAAATAAGACAATCCATTATAACTTAGTAGCTATTGGTTCTTGAATATAAAACACATCATATGGCTGTGTAATTACAATACATTAGATTAAAAATTCTTAGATTACAGTTTGATTTTTTTAATTTGCCACAAATCTCGCTGGCAGATCAGTTATCCGAGTAATCATAATTAAATTGCCTAAATAACCTGGTATGCATGAACAATTATCTGAGCTAATGAATTAAGACGACCAGGACATCCAAGTAACATAATAATTGTTTGGTTTCAGTGCTGCTCGCCACTGGGCACATCAATGTTGATTCAGCGTTGAAACAATGTTTGCAATGTTTGCATATCAACATTGATTTAGGGTTGAAATAGAGTTGAAATTGAAAGTTGAAACAACATACTCAAAATCAACTGTGATTCAACATCTAACCATCAGCACTGATTCAATGTTTGTGTTTCTATGTTGACTCAATATTGTTTCAACAATGTTGAAACAACGTTGACAGTTGTTTTGTTGACATATCAATGTTGAATCAACATTGTATCAACATTGAAATCAATATTGTTGATTCAACATTGACAAATCAATGTTGAATCAACATTGAGTTGACAACAATATTTCAACATTGATATGTCAACTGTTGACTGGATGTTAAAATGGTGAGAGTTGACAATGTTGAAATACAAATATTGAAAAAGTGTTGAAAACAGGTTGATCAACACCATCAACATAACATCAACTGGTTGTCAATGTTGATGCAACATTGTGTGCCCACTGGGTCATGATCCACGATTTCCAGCTATGGCAAGGAGAGCTGTCTTTCATCAACCTAGACATCATCCTTTGTTTTTGAACTCCGCCTACAGATATTAAAATCCAAAATTATCAAACGCAAGTGACACAGCAGAACTTATTCTAAACATCGTAGACAGGATTTATGCAAACAACACCTTGAGTCAAAAAATGAAACTGTCAAACAGGAAAATATCTATGGCAAACCCCATATTTGTTGGAGAATTTTTTTTTCTGTGGGATGCAATGTAGAAAAGTAGGATCTCATAGGTGGCTACAGTAAAGAGCACTTACTTCAATGGCCTTTAGTGGCCAAACGGACTCCATGAGTTAATTTTTTTTTCATATGTCAGACTAAAATCCCGGACAGAAATTGTTGGTCAATTCGAATAAGCCAGATTCTATCTGCGACAATAAAATTAAAAGTAAAAAAAGTAAAATTAGGACTTTGTCGCTAGAGATAAAAAGCCAATTACATTACGGGCAAACAGTACTACATGCTGACTGAATTGCTACAAGTGGCTAGACGATCAGCTCCACTTAAAGGTAATTCACCCTTACAGTCCAGTGACAGACGTAACCGGCCCTGGTCTTCCCTAGCTCAACTAAAAGGGTCTATATCTCCTGCACTTACATTTACACAACATGTTACAGTGTACACATAGCGCAAAGATATAACATTTATAGTGATAGAAATATGTATGGAGTTATCATGTATATAAAGATAAAAGATTTTCATATATAACATAACTCCCTCCTTTGTTTTCAAATAATTTAACCATGCTACACTGTATTGCTCTGCAAGTTGCATTAACATAACATGTTATATGTTATTACACATACCTAAGTACTTATGGTAACCTTAGAATGACCAGTATAGACTGTGGCTAGACGATCAGCTCCACTTAAAGGTAATTCACCCTTACAGTCCAGTGACAGACTTAACCGGCCCTGGTCTTCCCTAGCTCAACTAAAAGGGTCTATATCTCCTGCACTTACATTTACACAACATGTTACAGTGTACACATAGCGCAAAGATATAACATTTATAGTGATAGAAATATGTATGGAGTTATCATGTATATAAAGATAAAAGATTTTCATATATAACATAACTCCCTCCTTTGTTTTCAAATAATTTAACCATGCTACACTGTATTGCTCTGCAAGTTGCATTAACAGAACATGTTATATGTTATTACACATACCTAAGTACTTATGGTAACCTTAGAATGACCAGTATAGACTGAGCTTCAATTTAACCTAGGGCTACAATCTAACCTGAGGCTCTAAATTAGGTAGTCCACCTGCGCACTCAATTGTCGCTTCAATATGTGTCACCGTGCTAAAGATGTATATGCCCTAGACTGTCCCAAATGGATGTATGGGACATAATATTATACCAATAGTACATGAGGGGTCTAGATCTTTCCCATAGCGTTACGACCCCTATGGGATAAGTGTTTGATGCTACAGCTACTTGCTATGAGGGATGTCAACACAACAAAACCGACGATTCACAGCCAACTGACAGCAATCAGTCACTGATGGACGGCGTAGGGAGAGTATCATTAGCCCTATAATTGTTTCTTGTTCTATTAGAGCTTGCAGTATGATTATTTGGTTCACTATTCATCCCTAATCGCTTTAATTCCACTATCCACCGACTCCAACAGCCAGCCGGCTGCCATTACTGTGTGTGACATCATGAAATCATGACCTAATTGGAGTTGAAATAGAGACTCACTGAAATCAAGTGCCAGTAGCGTCAAGCACTGATCCCCTAGAGGCAGTAGCACTATGTGATGCGGGATCTGTGTGGCTATGCTAGAGGTGGGTTACACTCTGTTCAGAGGGGTCCTTGACCATATCAGTAACTGCATGCTTCAGGCACATTACAAGGTGTTCACAGGGGAAAGAGCTTTGACTCAATCAAAGCCCCTCATGGTGGGAGTTGATAAAGGGTTACCTTTTAAAACAATACAGCTGTTATGTAAGTGATTGATTCAATCACTCAATGATGCCTCTATGATAATGTTATGATTGCCAATTTCAGCTTTCATTGAGTTGACCAGAACTCCCGTTCATTCGACAGCCCAAATGTATCAAAATAATGTAATTCATCATTATGTAAATGCTTCTCTCCTAATCAAAGCACTGAAATCATTTATACTGATTTATATTAATTCTTTCAAGATATGTTATAAAAGTTGGCTTAATAAAGATCTAAAGGATAATAATGTTTTGTGTTTGTCTTCTTTCTTTTAACTTAAAATTTAGTCCATTCAAGGCAGGCAGACAGGAAGACTGAAATTTGATCTTTTTTTTTCTGTTTCTTAACTGGTCAATCAATAGTTTTTTGTTTGGTTAAATACATAGGCCTTGTCCCTCAATCCTATTAACTCCCCTGTGTATCAGGATCGGTCTCACAACAAGACATATCCAAGAGTTCTAAGGGATAATGAGGTCTAGAAGGTAAAAATAATGATTTTCACAAAACCAGGTCTATCTGGTGTTTGAATGTATTGATAACTCTCCAGCAATATTTTAGACAATTGTATAACATATTAAACTGTCAAAATCATCAGAAATCATTTATTGTCTCAAAAATCTGTGGTCAAAGTTTTGTTAATACATCCATAATGAGCGCCAAACTATACAATAGTTATTTAGAGGTTATATAAGATTTATAACCCTTATATAAGCTCTTTATACCATGGTGCCAACACTCAATTTTAGTTATTTACCTTAAATAAAGAAGAAATTTTGAGTGAATCGACAGCGACGAGGAGGAAGCCATTCCGCCATATTGGATTCTTGTTTGTCAATAACCTGTGTGGTCCACCAAGGAAAACAATCTATTTACACATCTTAAAACCAAATATAGGTTCCTAGTTTCATGTGGTGAATATAGAGATATCCTTTTAAGTCGTGCTGGCATAGAATACATGGTATGAAGCCTTTATTTCCTCAAAATGGCCATAATCCGATGCACTATGTGTAAGCGTTCTGAGAAAAAGGGTAGTACTTTCTCTATACACCAAACGGCGGAACTGTCGCCCAGAGGATGTTGACACTATGGCAAAGATGAGCAGTCAGCTGCTCGCTTCAAAAATTTACAACTCGATGTGGGAAACAGGTTGCAAAATTCAGAAATTTAGTTTGCAAGTGCCAGGTCACACCCCATATGGGTAACTAATGTACTGTTTTTTACTATTGTACTGGTTTTATCAAACAGCCCAAAAGGTTTAGTAGCTCTGTATGTAATTTGTTTAAGATATGAAAGGTTTAAGTGCCTCTATAAGGTTATTTTACTTTGTGATGGTGAGTGTAAGGCATGTGATGAAACCCGCCTCCACACAGGGTATTTGACATAGTGTTACTAAATGGTCTGTGGTGAATGTGATTATAACATGAGGTAATCTGATGTTAATTAAACTGTTCTGCAATATTTAAACCATTGAGGGCTAGCATTGACTATAGTCGACACTATGGTAGCCCTAGCATCGACTATAGTTGACACCATGGCAGGACTAGCATCGACTATAGTCGATGCCAGTTATATAAGATTAGTATAGGAATTGAAAATAGGCTCGTCCTCTAGGAACTATACTTTTTTCAGAGGCCGTCCCCATGGCCAGAGCAACAATTTTTGCTCTGCCCTTAAAGGGTTAAGTTCCTTTATGAGGCCATATACTTTATGATAGTGTAGTTCTTCGTCTCGTTAAGTTAGATTAAGTAATCATAACGAAGAGAGAAAAAGTTTCCGGGTAGGCAACTGAGCTTTTATTTCATAGCTTATGTTACATACGATCAAGGCCTCAGAGGACTACATGCCACTAGGGCATTCGGTTACCCTTTCGGGTAACAACCTGGTTGAGCAGTGGGTAAAACCACTACTGGAGAACATAGGAGTAGAACCAGCCTTATATAGGGGAAAAGCCCGCGAAACTCAGACCGGCTGTAATTTCCAGGAGAGAAGGACGACATGACACAAGTTGTACACAGGAAAAATGCCAATTAGTTTAATCAATTCATTGCATATATATACACCATGGGTGTGAGCCAACAGCTGGTATACATGCTTCCGGACATGTGACTATCATGTAATAAGGTGATGTAAACTCTCTATATTGATAAGATTATGTTATACAGATAGCACATAACATGCACCATATGGAAACCATCAATTAGGATTCAATAAACAACAAATTGACATAGTCCTATTATAATGGATATAGAGTTAGTGATTACACAGACAAGCATTTTACAAGGTCATAGAGAACAACATTACAGGCACACAATGGATTTTCCTACATATGATTCACTGAACATCCATGTTCTTTATGAAACACACTGTTATCAGATAACAAGTAAAGAGAACTACTTCTTCACCTTACACATGTTGGGCATACATGAGTACAGGTTATACAAGGGTGTAAGATCCCCTTCCTATCTACATGTGACAACATGTAGATAGGAAGGGGATGTGTTTCATAAGCCAGTATGCATGTCATCTCTTGAATTCAGTTATTTGTACAATTTTACACAAGTGTGTACATGTAACTTACACACTTACACAGCCATGTGACGTGTGGCGGACGAGTGGTAGGCCCCCTGGTATAATTGATACGAACCCAGAGGCAGGTGCTGCCACCTGCCATCAGGATTCCCCCACTACACCCTAAGACCTAGGTCTGAGTCCCATGGGTACATGAACGTAAAAGTGTAAACACCATACCCCTACACTGCCCCCCTTAGACAATAACTTGGGGGTAATTAAACTGCAGTGTATTAATAACCTAGTAAGTGATTGTTTACAATACTAAAAAGGGGTATTAATTACACTTGCTCGATGTGAAAAAGGCTATAGTATGAGACTATCCTATTTCTGAAAAATTATACAATAATAGCATCGTGTATCGTTCATTTCATTTCCAACAGTAACCATAACAACCACATATGATAAATATAAATATCACAGATTATATTAACGTTTGACAACAGTAGGGTCCTGAAAAGGACCGGTGGTTGTAATTATTAATCGTATTACAGTTATTAAACCCGGAAAAAAAAATTTCGACTTTTTAAATTAACAACTTTGACCACTTTTGAACTTAACAATAACGATTAGATATGAATAATCATTCTTTTAGGATATGCAGATCCAGTATATTTATAGGTAAGTACCTTTGTATAATAATATACCTTTATAAAAGATATTAGAGTTATAAATACAATTTTATTAACAAAGTTACATGTTTCTTGGTAGGAGAATATAAGTGGAGTCAGATGCTGCTGATGTCTTGGTATGGGCGAGCTGAACCCTGATGCCTGAAGTGCTATAGAAGAATATGTTGATGGGCGTAGCTAAACCCTGTTGCCTGTAGTGCTAGCTAACTGGAAGCAGTAGTAGATCCAGTTGTAGAATATTAATGGAATTTATGGGCGTAGCTAAACCCGGATGCTTGTAGTGCTAGCTGAAAAGTAGCAGTAGTAGGCCTTATTGCTCCTCCATTCATTCAACAAATCGTACTCCTCCTGAGCATACTCCAATTTACCAGACCCGGGAGTCTGGGCAAACCGAGCCTTCAGCTTCTGGTGAATACCAGGAACCGTTGGCGCAAACTGCTTGATACTCAGTGTGAGAGAAGCAAGTTTCTCGGCATTGAGGCCCTTAAGGTTGCCATAGAGTTCAGAGTGAATTTTCATCACTGTATCTATGGCTGCCTCCTGACCCTCTCCATGCGAAGTAACATAGTGCCGGACCATGTCTCCGCGTCGGGAAGTGACACATCCTGTGCATTTAGCACATTTCTTGCCAACTTCTTGATCGCAGACATATTCCGGCCTCTGGTGCATATGAACCTCCACGAGATGACGAAGGAAGTCGTCTTTCTCGATGAAGAATTCAACCTCACCTTCACTCTGAGTACAACGTTGAAAGGGACAATCCTTGCGATCCTCCCCGTAGTACTCGTCCAGAGCAAACTTTAGTTTACCCTTCTGGTCATAGTTGTACAGGCCATTGGTTGAATTCTTAACAAATTCCCAATAAAACCAGTACATGTTGGCCGGTTTCCTGTCGGAGAGCTTCTTGCGAAGCCACTCCTCCATATCCTCACGCTTCTCACAGGAGATCCGAGGGGGTAGCCTCCATACGGATTTGCTCCCCTTCAAGTGTCCCCTGTGTAGAGGAATGAAGTCGGCAAAGTTGCTATTGGCATTTTCCCAGATAGCAGCCTCTTGCTCGTCGGTCGGAGTGACATCCACAACTGGGTCAACCGGCTCCTCTCCCTCCGGGTCAGATGGTACATCCACAGGTTGCACAACAGGTTGTTGACCTGCGAAAACCTGGGCTGTGGCATCTTGAGCGTCTCCACTCAAATCGGACATTACGTCGTGTAGTTTGACGATTGGCACACCGAGCTCAACCTTTACGGTTGAGACAGCCTGTTCAACTTCTGGAGTTTCAGCTTGAACGTCTAACTCGATAGGTTCAGGTTTACGTTGGTTAACCTTCTTCTTATTCCGTCTACGGGATCTGCCGTTAGTAGAGGTGCCAGGCTCGGATGCATCCATCTCGTTGCCGGAGACATCCAAAGCCTTAGCTCCCTTCTTATTGGCTGAGCGTGGGGACACCCGACGGGTTCGGGTACTGTTGGCCACACTCGTGCTGGTAGAGGGTTCGGTTTCTGACCACTTCCCTTTACCTTTATTCTTAGTGGGGGTTCCTTTACCCTTTCCACTAGCTGTTTTCCCTGACTTCTGGTCAGTCTTCGTAGGGGTAGACTGAGCAGTTTTAGGGTAACCATCTGCACCAGGTGGAGCCTCCTCAGGTACTTCTGCTGTATCTCCCAAAGTAGGAGTTTCAGCAGGAGACATGAGACGCTCCATCCGATCAGCCATTTTGGCCGTTACCTGCACGGGTGCTGGCCCGGGGACAAGCTCCAGGTGTGCCAGTGCATACTGCCTCTCCAATAGACATACTACGAGGTCTTGTATCACCCTGAGTCTGTCTAGTGGAGACACACCAATCCGGGCCTCCTCTGCCTCAATGGTTTGAGACTTAATGGGGACCCCTGGACAGTAATCCACAACAGTGTTACCTGCTGCTTCATACTCCTCCACTGTTCCTAACATTAGGATCTGGTCTCTATCTATGTACCTACAGACCTTGTCTGCCGTGACACCGGTGTAACCCGTTTTGTCAGACACATAAGAGGGCCTATAGAAGGTATTCCTTCGGAAAGCCATTTCTGTGTCCCAGAAAGCTTTACGAAACCATAAATGGACTACCAGTCCTTTGGCCATCTGATGGTAATCCATCAGCCAGGCTTCCGGAAAGGTATTAGCCCATTGCGGATGAGCACATTCCCAGATCGCGTTGACAACACGCTCGTCAACCTCTCTGGGCGTCCCATAACAGGTGGGTATCAGCATTTCCTCAGAAATAGCTAACATCCGTCCGTCATAGGGACCGGCTACATCATGCCACTTGGGACTGTCTGGTAGGGGCAGCTCTAGGTACATTGGCCTGTCAACCGGAGAAGCAGGTCCCAAAGCACCGAATGAGGTACTCCCACCCAGACGAGGTGGCAATTGAGGGGGGAGGTGGCATTAGAGCCCTGTCGTGAGACTGAACTCTTGTCAGCTCTCCACTCAAACTTCCGGATGGAGGGGCTACATAAGGCTCACCTACATCAATTGATTGCTGAACACTACGGTGTTCAGGACTCACTTGTCTGGAGTTATCGGATGCATCATAGAACGATTCTACGTCGCTATCGTCTTCTCCAGAAAAACATTCATTTGTTGATCCAATTGATCACAATCAGCATCGTATTTCTGATCTTCGTATGTATAAGTGGGACTCTTGGGAGAACCACTTCCATACTTCCATACTCTTCTGCCATCAGCAGAAGTGGCTATTCGGGGATATAATATCCCAATCCACTGGGTAAGCAGTTAGGACTGCTTACCCAGTGAAAGGGGTGCCTTTTAACGAGGGCACACCTCGAAACATGGCTGTCACAGGCTATCAAACTCCAAAAAGAGTAAGACCACCCTCGGCCACGTCTTCTTCCTTTGCAGGAATAAGACAATATGGCGGAATACTCAAACTTGAATCACTGCGCATGATCAAACCGGCGCCTCACGTGACCATTTGAAAATGGGTCAACAACTTTCCCGCGTGCCCTT
The DNA here is from genome assembly GCA_949317995.1 of Acholoe squamosa. Taxonomy (NCBI): domain Eukaryota; kingdom Metazoa; phylum Annelida; class Polychaeta; order Phyllodocida; family Polynoidae; genus Acholoe; species Acholoe squamosa. The sequence continues at coordinate 3,589,941 of OX439041.1, forward strand.
AATTAGGTCACGCGCTCCTACATAAAGACAATACAATAGCAGATCGGTCGTCTGTCTGTACTCAGGTCTCAACCATGACAACTCGCTAGGTATTATGGAGTTTATGGATAGCATAGGCATATCCACCGGATTATCCGTCTATCCGTACATTTTCATGGGTCCTTTTCCAGAAACTCATGACCGGCTCAATTATACATTGAACAAGGTTACAACATAAAACAGTACACAGTACAGGACAACACCCTCTTTGTGTTAACAGGCTAGGTTACGGCAGTCTTGAGCAACCTTGGACTGCGTCTAAGAGGTTTTGAGGCCCCCTTTATTGACCTGGTATCTATAAGAGCGTTTTCCAAGGTCTTCTTAGCCTTAGAAGGACCTTTCCTCTTATTTTTACCTGCACCTGCTGAGACTTTTTGTTTCTTCCCCTGTTTTCCGGATGTTAGGACAGGGGGCACCACCCTCTTCGGGTCTGCAACCTTCCGTGGCTGCCCGGGTCCTCGCCTTAGGGTCGGTACCACTTCGAGTTGCTTAACACGACTTTGTTCCATTACTTCCAATAGACCATCGCCGTACATTTCGGTGGAGGTATCCCTCCCCTCCATGGGCGAAGTCTCGCTACATTTGACTTTTAACATTTACCAAGCTGTGATTTAATAATCACTGTGCAATCACTAATAACCTGAGTTATAGTGAAAGGTCCATCCCAATTGCTGGCATTGCTTGGGCTACCAGAGGTACCCTCCTGTACTGTGCTGAGCAGATGGACTGTAGCCACTCATGGCTATTTTGGTTGAAGGCAGAACAGGTAAAACTATCTTTCTAGTTTCTCCACTGCTTTGCCTTTCATGGTGATACGCCACTGCACTGGAGGAGGTAGACTATTCTGGACAGTGCACTGCTTGGGCTACCAGAGGTACGCCCCTGTACTGTGCTGAGCAGATTGGCTGAAGCCAGCCCATGGCTATTTTTGGTAGACTGCAGAACAGGTAAAACTCTCGTTTATCCTTTGCTTTGGCTTTGAATTTACACGTCTGAGAGTTTCTGAGTTATTCTGAATTAAAAACTCTCTGAGAACAAATACAGCGTTGGACTTAGCTATTTTTTCAAGCTGAGGCTAGGGATGGTATGTAGGTATCCCTCCCCTCCATGGGCGAAGTCTCGCTACATTTGACTTTTAACATTTACCAAGCTGTGATTTAATAATCACTGTGCAATCACTAATAACCTGAGTTATAGTGAAAGGTCCATCCCAATTGCTGGCATTGCTTGGGCTACCAGAGGTACCCTCCTGTACTGTGCTGAGCAGATGGACTGTAGCCACTCATGGCTATTTTGGTTGAAGGCAGAACAGGTAAAACTATCTTTCTAGTTTCTCCACTGCTTTGCCTTTCATGGTGATACGCCACTGCACTGGAGGAGGTAGACTATTCTGGACAGTGCACTGCTTGGGCTACCAGAGGTACGCCCCTGTACTGTGCTGAGCAGATTGGCTGAAGCCAGCCCATGGCTATTTTTGGTAGACTGCAGAACAGGTAAAACTCTCGTTTATCCTTTGCTTTGGCTTTGAATTTACACGTCTGAGAGTTTCTGAGTTATTCTGAATTAAAAACTCTCTGAGAACAAATACAGCGTTGGACTTAGCTATTTTTTCAAGCTGAGGCTAGGGATGGTATGTAGGTAATCAAATTTTGATGTGTTAGTTTTGATTCAGCAGTTTCAGAAAAGAATTTTCATGCCTTTATTGAAGTTTCTATACTTTTAAAATTGATTTGTCCTAGCTTAAGAAAGATTTCTGCACACCGAATTTTGACAGCCAATCACAGCCCTTGAAGGAAACTGGGTTTGATTCCTAGCATAACCAACACAAAACATAATGCTGGTGCAAAGGGACAGATTGGTTATGGTCCCACCTGCAATTGCTGTGATGAGCTATCAGTTTCCCCCTGATTTTAGAGAGGTTTTCATAACATATTGCATTATTTTGAATCTACTATTCTGAGAGTAAATTCTCAGTTGGACATTTTTGTCAGCTTAGGCTAGGTATTTATTGCTTGAGTTTCTTTGACATCAATGGTTTAGGAAAACTTTTCTCTCACCTTTGTAAAAAAGGCTCTGCCTGCAGAAACATTTTCATTGGATATTGTGTTATTTTGGATTTAATAGTGAGAGTCTCTAAGGACTGATACTCATTCAGACTTTGATATTTATATCAGTTTAGGCTAGGTAGGCTTTCATAGCTTCTTGTCAGTTTTATTTACTAGTCTGAGAGTTTCTAAAAGTAAATACTCAGTCAGACATTTTTGTTAACTTAGTATAGGTATTTATTGTTTAAGTTTCTTAAGCTTTATTGGTCTCAGAAAACATTTCTCCCACCTTTGTAGAAAAGGTTCTGCCTATGGAAACATTTTTTTTGGATATTGCGTTATTTTGGATTTAATAGTGTTGTAGGGGTATGGTATTTACACTTTACGTTCATGTACCCGTGAGACTCAGACCTAGGTCCTTCGGGTGTAGTGGGGGAATCCGGATGGCAGGTGGCAGCACCTGCCTCTGGGTTCGTATCCATTACACCAGGGGGCCTACCACTCGTCCGCCACACATCACGTGGCCGGTCTGAGTTTCGCGGGCTTTTTCCCCTATATAAGGCTGGTCCTAACCCATGTTCTTCAGTAGTGGTTTACCCACTGCTCAACCAGGTCGTTACCCGAAAGGGTAACCGAATGCCCTAGTTGCATGTAGTCCTCTGAGGCTGTGATTGTATGTAACATAAGCTATGAAATAAAAGCTTTGTTGCCTACCCGGAAACTTTTCTCTCTCTTCGTTATGATTTAATCTAACTTAACGAGACGAACCACTACACTGGTGCCGTGACCAGTTGGTCTTCGGGTAAGCGCAGTCAGAAATGACTGAGCTGAGCCCAGTCAGGGGAAATGGCACAAATCATGAGCTAAACTCCCAGATGGAGGATGGTGAAATCAAGTCACCACCCCAAGGTACAGAGTGGAGAGATCCACTGGAACACTACCCTGACGGGTTAGAGGATGTAAGAAAAAATTTACATGATGAACTGGATGAATTTGGAGACTCCTTATTCATGCCAGGAGGTACTTCGAAACCTGCACCAATGCATAAAAGTACTGCTCAATTTGGTAAACTACCATTTGAGGTACCCAAGGCTAGTGCAGGTATCTTTGAAACTCCATATAGTTCTCGAATTAAACACCAGAAATGTGGATTCAAAAGGAACAAAATGGGCGAGCTTGAAGACATGAGAGCTGAATACGAGAAGATCCAGAAGGATCTTATTACACTGACCAGAACCCGAGACAAGATTCTGACTGAAAACAAACAGTTGATATCAGAACGTCTTGATTACGATCAAAGTTGTAGACGCCAACAACAATTGTTATTGGATCAGATGGAGAAAGAAACACAAGATTTTCAACTCCAGCACGAATAGTATCGTGATGCACTATACACAGCGGATCTGGAATACAGAGCCTCGTGTGATGAGTTGAATAGAACTAAACAAGAGTTAAATTCAACTCAATCGACCTATGGTAAGTACCAAAAAGTGCTGATGAAAATTGAATCAGCCTTCAAGGATGCTCGGAAAACGTATCAAAAACAAACCGATGAGCATGAAAAACTCAAAGGTCAATGGATACGTGAATCCACAGATTTGGCTGCCAAACAGACAAAGATGATGGATGATTATTCCGAACTGGAAGCTAAAGCTATCCAGATGTCACAGTATCTAGATGATACTGGTCGTGCAGTAGGCACTCTTGAATCAGACTTCACTGTTTCAGGAATTGCCCTAAACACGACTAGTAATCAGATGAACTCTTTGAGGGGCGATGACGGGGTAACAGACACAACTGTACCTCGTTATGAAGGAGTAAAGAGTCATCAGGTTAGATTTACGGATAATACCTTCAAACCTCTTGGTTTAGGTACGGGAAATAGTGGGGGTGACTCTGCGAGTGGAACTAAACAAAGCCACTCGGCAAAAACCTCCACCTTTGACAGCGGATGGCCACAACAGTCACCTTTAGGGGGACCAAACGGCCCGTATGCCCAGTATGGATGGAGTCAGTCCCAAACAGGAGCGAATCCGTCCAAAGGTAACACCCGGAACATGTCTGGAGGAACAACCGGACAATCATCCGGGAATTCCAGTCCAGCTGGAGGGCAATCCGGATGTGACCAAGGATCCGGACCTTCAGGCGATCGTTCCAGAAGCAGACCCTCTGCCGGTGGGACTGGTTCCAATAATGGAAATCAGTCGTATGGAACAGGAGGAAACACTTATCCCAATAGTGGTTTCTTTAGCTTTGGTGGAAATACACAACCCACCAATAATCCAGGGCCAACTCCTCAAACCGGCGGATACACCTTCTCACAGGTGCCTCTATACGGAGCAGGGGATCAGGGGATGGAGGAGGACCACCGTCCGGAGGTACTTATGGTACGAATCCTCCAAGGAAAAAGAGACTCAGTCGCCGAGTATCTCTTTCTCCACGGTTACAAGCGCTGCATGACTCTAATGCAGCGATTGCTAACTTAGGTGTTGATTGTTACAATCAAGGTCTGGACGATACGGAGATCATGGAATGGAGTAAGGGTTTAACCCTTACTGGATCCACGAATCCGGCTCGTAGAGTAGCTAAGATACCTACCCCCTTTAATGCCAAGAACCCTTGGAAGGAGGAGTATCAAGGCTGCGCGGATGTCTTTAACTGCAATGGATGGGGTAAAGCTGAAGCTCTCCCTTATTTAGTATGCTGGTTAAAGGAAGGCGACGGAAAAGGAGCCGTGGAACAATGGAGAGATTCTCAAATAGTAGGACTCTCAGCCCATATGAAATATGATGAACTCATAGAGATTGCTTCATATCTATATGGAAATATAGTTGGAGAAGACCCTTGGCTGACGTTCACTAAAAGAACGCAGAAGCCTAAGGAATCTGCCAAAGTGTTCGGCTTAGAATGTCAACGACTGTTGCATAAAGCCAGACCTCAATGGAGACTAGATGATGAATGCTTCCTAGATGAAATGTTTAAACAATTCATTGAAGGATTGCGGAATCAGGAACACAGGACAGTAGCCTGTGAGGCTTGGAAGAATGATGCCTCTCTGACAGATTTGTTCCAGTCCCTAGATCATTATGATCGAAAGGCCCGTATCTTTGCCAGGAAGGTACCTCAACGGATGTCAGCAATGATAATCCCGGAAGGAATACCCGAAACCGATTCATCCGAATCAGGGGAACCTGACGAAGATGAAAACGTTGGGGCCATTGGCCAAGGGAACCCCCGGTATAACCGGAACTGGGGAAAGAAACCGGGTTACGTCAAGGAGAAAGTGATAACTTCTAAACCTCCTGTGAATCAACCCGATACCAAACCTACTACCGGTCCGTCTTTATCAGAGGACCTGGTTAACAATTTGGTAAAGAAGATTACTGAAAATCTTAGGAGGCCTAAGCCTGATAGGAGCGTTGTGACATGCTTCCGATGTCAGGAAACTGGGCATTATGCTGCCGAATGTAAGGCAGATAAGCCAGTTTATAGAAACACTCGTTACCGGAACAATCCGGGTAAGGAGGACTCAGTGAAGAAGGAAAACTGAGAGGGGGTGTCCATGAAGGCAACCGGATTACCCCCCGAATGAGTGATTGCCATGACTGCCAGCCTATCGCCGCTTGCGGTACTGGTGAGAATCCTCTAGCGATTTCGCCCAGCAGTGAAGCTAGGGAGCCTGATCAGTTCCTTACTCATGAGGCTGGGGAGACTGATAGTACACCAGGTGTCAAGAACCGGCAGAAGAACACAGAGGGGAAACCCGATATCAGTCCAGAGGGAGCGGCACACCCCACCCTGGCCAACGAGTTGGCCAGGGTGGGGTGTGCCCAGTTCCCCCCGGGTCATCCTTGTCTCGAGTTTTTGAAGGGATGTGGATTTGACCTCGACGCTAAGACGGAACTTGCTAAGTACACAAGTAGTCCTACCTACTTGAAAGGTAAGAGGTGGTACGCACTTGTATCTGTGAGTGGTAGATCCACTGAGTTTCTTGTTGATACGGGTGCTAGCCACGCCTGTATTGCTAAGAGATTCTACGATCTTTTGCCTACGAATCATGAAACTTTCACAACGGAAGGAAATGCTCGTACGGCCGACGGTAGCATGATACAAACGTTCAGTAGAACATGTATGAGGTTCAGTCTACAGGAAGATAACGACTTCATCCTTACTCCTACTGTGGCGAACATCGCTGATGATGGTATACTTGGTCTGGATTTTGCTGCATTATATGGAGCAAGGTTAGATTCCCAGAGGGGAATATTGGAAGTGAGAGACCCGTATCATCTCGAAGTACAATGTGTACTTAGGCAAGTAAGCAGTGTAGCCAGTGTAGCCCAGACTGTTAAGATACCACCGGGCACAGCCTGTGATGTCTTATGTTAAGCGGACAGACAGTTTTCAGGAAAAACTGGAGTTGTAGAACCAGACATGGCCATGTTGTCAAGTATCAGATTGGAATCCGCCGACGTTCTAGTAGCTAACGCTGCTTGGACGGTGGTTCCTATATCCAATACTGGTAATAAGACTGTCTACGTACAGAAGGATACGATCCTCGGGTCGGTTGTCCTGTCTGAATTGGTAGAAGACTGTAAACATGTTTCAGCACCCGGAGCCCCTTCCTCACCCGAAAGGAGCCTGGAACTAGACACTCTAGTAGCCGAAAGCCATGTAGAAAGTGATGAACAACGTGAAGCTCTAACTGACTTGTTATACAAGTACCGTAAAGCTTTTGCAGCACCAAGTGAAAAATTGGGGCGTACCGATAAGGTACTGCATACGATTGACACTGGTGAGAATGAACCTTTTAAGATTTCTTATAGAAGACTCCCACTAGCCAAAAAAAGGGTAGCTGAGGAGGAGATAGCTAAAATGCTTGAACAGGATGTAATAATTCCATCAACCAGTCCTTGGTCTAGCCCTGTGTGCATGGTGACTAAGAAAGATGGTACCATCTGCATAGATTACCGGAAATTGAATGGTATGACCGGTCACGTGGCCGGTCTGAGTTTCGCGGGCTTTTTCCCCTATATAAGGCTGGTTCTAACCCATGTTCTTCAGTAGTGGTTTACCCACTGCTCAACCAGGTCGTTACCCGAAAGGGTAACCGAATGCCCTAGTGGCATGTAGTCCTTAAAGGCTGTGATTGTATGTAACATAAGCTATGAAATAAAAGCTCGGTTGCCTACCCGGAAACTTTTCTCTCTCTTTGTTATGATTTAATCTAACTTAACGAGATGAACCACTACAGTGTGATAGTCTCTAAGGGTAAGTACTCAGTCAGATTTTGATATTTATATCAGTTTAGGCTAGGTAGGCTTTCAATATTACTGAAAATTGTTGTGTCAGTTGGGATTTAGTGGTCTTAGAATAGCTTTCTTATAACTTTATGAAAGTTTCAATTGTCTAAAGTTTTCTGTTAGCTTTAGAAACTTGACTGTGACCTCTACTGAGTTATTCTGAATTTAGAACTCTCATAAATGTTTCTGAGATTAAACACAGAGTTGGATTTAGAAGGGACTAATATTTAAGATGTCCTGATGTTACATATGTGTTAGTTGTGGTTTGTCTACAAAATAATTGTGGTTTGTCTACAAAGGGACTAATATCAGATCATCCTGAAGAAGACTCATTAATAGGATCGAAACGTTGACTACATAAATGCCACTCTACGTATCTGATCAGTCTAAAATACAATCTAAGTAAACCCTATGAACAAAATAAACAAAACAGCAAATAGCAAAAGACTATCCCAAGATGTGCAAGCAAATGATAAGATAATTCATTGAAACTTATAATGTACCTGAGCATGCTCTATGAGGTTAAAGTTGGTTCCAAGATATTTCACTAGATGGCAACTGTGTACCGTTCTCTTAGTGAATCTCTCTCAGTCTGTAATGAGTGAACTGCACTGTGTTCAACCTTCGTCGTTGCAAATATCTCTACGCTGTAACAGGATGGTAGGATTTTATCTCAGTTTTCCTTTGAAAAACAAGAAAATAATGTAGATTATTTGTTTAAGGAGTTTCCTTTCGAAAACTAAAGCATAAGAATTAAGCTATACCTATTTCAACGTTTATCTTCATGTAATATAGACATGAAAAAAAAACGTGTAGCGAAGAAGCCAAGATTCGAACCTACGTTCTCATCATAGCAAAGCAGAGTGCCTTAACCTGCGATCTCTCCAACTCCTCGAGTTGCTATATATATAAGTCCGTTGAGCAAAGGGGAGGAGTTTATCTCTACCTCTGAGAGCCCAACCCCCTCCTCGTCTCTTAACCCTTATATGATAACATGGCAAATTATCACAGGAACTACCATAGGAGCTGTATTTACCCTCTTGATTATCTTAACATGTATAATCATATTTATAAAAAAAAGAAAACGTCAAAGATCACCCATATATAGACCTAGTCAAGGACATCCCTGCGCAGAAAGGGATATGATAGAACTTCGCTTCAAGTTTAAAAAATCCTTTTTAAACTGGTGAATGTCCTTGCAGGTTTATGTGACATAAGAAAACTCTGCCATGCTATTTCAAGACGTAAAAAGCTATATATAGCAAGGGAAATCGACATAATATATTCTCTTCCTTATAAGGTATAAAAGTAAGACATAGAAAACCATATATGGAATATATTAACATAATATATTCTCTTCCTTATAAGGCATAAAAAGTAAGACGTAGAAAACCATATATGGCATAAATCAGCGTAATATATTCTCTTCCTTATAAGGTATAAAAGTAAGACATAGAAAACCATATATGGTATTATCATATACCATTTTATTATCTCATAAATTGCAACATATTATTGTATTAATCAAAGATTGTATAAGAAATTAATACATAGGTTGGTTCTAAGAGCTATAAGAGCACTCAAACTTTGTATAAGAGCGTTCATGCTCCACTGCACACCAGCCAGGTCAGTTATACATAGGTTACAACATCAAAGACAGCGACCTCATGGTCCACTGCACAATTTAATAAATCTGAGGGTCTAAATCAGCGACCTCATGGTTCAGTGCACAAACTAATAACTTGTAAGTGAATGCAAACGGCCGTCACGGGTGCCTGGGCACCGCAGACGCCGTCATGAGTGTCTCAGCACCCAAAACACTGAACAATAGGTTACATAAGCAAGACGCCATAACCTTCCGGTCGCTCTAGCGTCGCTCCTGAGCAACCTAGGTCAAATATCAGCATTTATGAAAAGCCCATAATTAGATAGTCAAAATGAGCCCAAGATCAAGGCGGAACTCTTATTTATAAGGAAGTTACGCCATGGAGACTGATTCAACCTTCGAATGCACTACAGACAAACCAGCGCAAGTTACGCGCCTGGCAAGCGGGCATTAGTAACTTGGCATATTCAACTCTGCGCATGCCCAAAATGGCAGTTGTAACGGTGTAAACTTCCGAGATATGAGGGTTTGAAATTGCAGAACCGACCAGGACAATGGGGGACACAGCGGCGTCCATGGGGGTCCTTTGTGCACCCTGTGACACATGAAAGACCCCCCTCAAACAATTGCAGAGTTAGGCAGATGCCACTGGCTCCAGTCAGTCTGAGGTGCAATGCCAAGATTTGGTTCAAATAGCCTGCCTGCACCTCCTAGAAGGCAGAATCTCCAGAACCGCTCCAGAGGTAACATCTCCAGTCATCTCCTGCTACCTGCTATACTACTGCACTATGGTGAAACTATGCTAGACAGGCATAGTTTTCCATCATTAGTGGCCAGAGGGTATCTTCCTCAAGACATCCACCAGAGGGTAAAGTTATTCATTATTACATTATTCCTCTAAGCAGCAGGTCAGGAGCTAGGTGTGGGAACCCACCTAGAACTATGCTGGACATTGTATTATTATTACCTCACAGGTGGAGTGGAACAGAACATTATACTTTATAAACTATTGTATATCTACTGTATGTGGAAATTACCTGCATATTAACAACTGTGTGATTGATATTTCTTACATGTTGCCTAAAGCTGAATAAACCAGTGATAACTGGAAATAACACTATTTATAAGAGCCTGTTGGATTTACACTGTATACCACTAGTCATATGATATTTCTCATATGACAACTTGATCATGCATAATTACTAGTATGAGAGTATATATCAACATAATATATTCTCTTCCTTATAAGGCGTAAAAAGTAAGACGTAGAAAACCATATATGTGACCCATCCTTACAAAGTGGTACTGAAGTCACACATTTAGGAGCCTAGATATGGCCTTTTCAATTGGTATAGTGTCAAAAATATCAGACTTTTCAAAATTGGTATTTTAGCATTTTTCTAACATATGGGTAGATATCTTTCAGAATCTCTGCTTATTCAACTGAATTTAAGCCCCAAATCCATTAAAGTCATAGCTATAGGTGTCATGCTTATATAGAATTATATAGAAATTATATAGGATTCTTAAATCATTATTTGTTTAATATGTCAATTATCTCAGTTTAATCAATTTTTAATTGATCCGACTAAATTACCAGCAGAAAATCTGTAGAGGGCCACCTGGTTCAAATATGCAAGTGCTATATACCAAATGAAAGCTATTGATGAGCTGTAAATGGATATGTCAATAACTAAACATTTTGTATGTGCGACTTCCGAACCGTTTTGTTAGGATGGGTCACATATGGCATATATCAACATAATATATTCTCTTCCTTATAAGGCATAAAAGTAAGACGTAGAAAACCATATACAGCATAACATATGCAGAACGTCATGGAATTTTCCTGAAGCACACTTCCATCTGGTGAGATTCATAGGAACCATCCTGCAGCTCTCTGCACCTTTCAATGTAGCTTGTCTCTTTGAATGCTATAATAAAAAACTCGTGTGTGCAACTCATGAAACCAAAGCATACAGTGTACCATTATGCTACTCATCTTCCATCTGGTGGGATTCATAGGAACCATCCTGCAGCTCTCTGCACCTTTCCATGATACTTGTCTCTATAAGTATCATAATAAAAAACTCATGTGAGTTACTCATAAAAACAAAGCATACAGTGTATGCTATAACACTGTATAGTAATTTTCCATTACTATATTATAACTTTCAGCAATGGAATTTTCCATTACAAACTGCGCAATTTCTTTTCAGCTAGCTCATAGAGGGATAGGAAACATTGTTTTTGTTCCAAAATTTTCACTTTAGACCTTTATTTTTCAAAATTAAATCGGTCATGTAGGTCTACCTCCGCGTGGTGACTGATGGCTGTATATTTACGCATATTGAATATGTGTAAAGAGCAGCTCAAATTCTGTATAAGCTACTATAGCTTTCCTTTTACAGTGAGCAGCTGAAACTCTGTATAAGCTGCTGACTGCAACGACATAGTGAGCAACTCATTTTGATACATGTATGGCTAAAACCTATATATAAAAAGTTGAAAGAGTAACTCATGCTGCTCCTCTCCTTCTCACACAAACATACTAACACACATACGCTGCAGGCTTGGAGCCAAGTGACAAAGTGACACATTCAACATGGGAAACTACATGAGAAACATAAATGGGACCATTATGTCTAATTACCAGCAGAAAATCTGTAGAGGGCCACCTGGTTCAAATATGCAAGTGCTATATACCAAATGAAAGCTATTGATGAGCTGTAAATGGATATGTCAATAACTAAACATTTTGTATGTGCGACTTCCGAACCGTTTTGTTAGGATGGGTCACATATGGCATATATCAACATAATATATTCTCTTCCTTATAAGGCATAAAAGTAAGACGTAGAAAACCATATACAGCATAACATATGCAGAACGTCATGGAATTTTCCTGAAGCACACTTCCATCTGGTGAGATTCATAGGAACCATCCTGCAGCTCTCTGCACCTTTCAATGTAGCTTGTCTCTTTGAATGCTATAATAAAAAACTCGTGTGTGCAACTCATGAAACCAAAGCATACAGTGTACCATTATGCTACTCATCTTCCATCTGGTGGGATTCATAGGAACCATCCTGCAGCTCTCTGCACCTTTCCATGATACTTGTCTCTATAAGTATCATAATAAAAAACTCATGTGAGTTACTCATAAAAACAAAGCATACAGTGTATGCTATAACACTGTATAGTAATTTTCCATTACTATATTATAACTTTCAGCAATGGAATTTTCCATTACAAACTGCGCAATTTCTTTTCAGCTAGCTCATAGAGGGATAGGAAACATTGTTTTTGTTCCAAAATTTTCACTTTAGACCTTTATTTTTCAAAATTAAATCGGTCATGTAGGTCTACCTCCGCGTGGTGACTGATGGCTGTATATTTACGCATATTGAATATGTGTAAAGAGCAGCTCAAATTCTGTATAAGCTACTATAGCTTTCCTTTTACAGTGAGCAGCTGAAACTCTGTATAAGCTGCTGACTGCAACGACATAGTGAGCAACTCATTTTGATACATGTATGGCTAAAACCTATATATAAAAAGTCGAAAGAGTAACTCATGCTGCTCCTCTCCTTCTCACACAAACATACTAACACACATACGCTGCAGGCTTGGAGCCAAGTGACAAAGTGACACATTCAACATGGGAAACTACATGAGAAACATAAATGGGACCATTATGTCTAATTACCAGCAGAAAATCTGTAGAGGGCCACCTGGTTCAAATATGCAAGTGCTATATACCAAATGAAAGCTATTGATGAGCTGTAAATGGATATGTCAATAACTAAACATTTTGTATGTGCGACTTCCGAACCGTTTTGTTAGGATGGGTCACATATGGCATATATCAACATAATATATTCTCTTCCTTATAAGGCATAAAAGTAAGACGTAGAAAACCATATACAGCATAACATATGCAGAACGTCATGGAATTTTCCTGAAGCACACTTCCATCTGGTGAGATTCATAGGAACCATCCTGCAGCTCTCTGCACCTTTCAATGTAGCTTGTCTTTTTGAATGCTATAATAAAAAACTCGTGTGTGCAACTCATGAAACCAAAGCATACAGTGTACCATTATGCTACTCATCTTCCATCTGGTGGGATTCATAGGAACCATCCTGCAGCTCTCTGCACCTTTCCATGATACTTGTCTCTATAAGTATCATAATAAAAAACTCATGTGAGTTACTCATAAAAACAAAGCATACAGTGTATGCTATAACACTGTATAGTAATTTTCCATTACTATATTATAACTACGCAGTTCCTTTCAGCAATGGAATTTTCCATTACAAACTGCGCAATTTCTTTTCAGCTAGCTCATAGAGGGATAGGAAACATTGTTTTTGTTCCAAAATTTTCACTTTAGACCTTTATTTTTCAAAATTAAATCGGTCATGTAGGTCTACCTCCGCGTGGTGACTGATGGCTGTATATTTACGCATATTGAATATGTGTAAAGAGCAGCTCAAATTCTGTATAAGCTACTATAGCTTTCCTTTTACAGTGAGCAGCTGAAACTCTGTATAAGCTGCTGACTGCAACGACATAGTGAGCAACTCATTTTGATACATGTATGGCTAAAACCTATATATAAAAAGTCGAAAGAGTAACTCATGCTGCTCCTCTCCTTCTCACACAAACATACTAACACACATACGCTGCAGGCTTGGAGCCAAGTGACAAAGTGACACATTCAACATGGGAAACTACATGAGAAACATAAATGGGACCATTATGTCTAATATCAATGTATAGGTCAGGCTGTGTATATAAGCCTGCTCCATGCATAGGTCTAGAGGAAGGAGTTCTTGATAATATATAAACCAATCGTATGTATAAATTTCCCACTGTAACTACTGTTTAGTTGTATTTATAAGTTTTGACAAAAATAAATATTTTAGATAGGAAATGGATTTAGTTCCACGTGACCTACAACACGATCAGGATAGTTCTTGTTCTTCTCAGTAGAGGGAGACAAAAAAAATGTGTCTTGCGTTCAAAACGCAATAAAATCTAGCATTTCAATTGGAAACTAACGCTGTAAATTCCTTTAATAAGTCAACAAATATTCTTTATTGATATCAAAAAATTGAAAAGAAATTTAAGTGACTGTTTTTGAGTGTTATGCTATATAGAAAAATAGAGGAAATGGATTTAATTCCACATGACCTACAAGATGCCAAGGATAGTTCATATTGTTCTCGGTAATGGAGACAAAAAAAATGCATCCTGGGTTCAAAACATGATGAATATCTATCCTTCTTTACAAAAAGGAGATGAAAGATTTCTGTCTTGTACAGAAAGTGGAAATATTTATCATAATAATGAAAAAACTCGAACTTTCCTGTCTGGTTTTGTGACTAATGTAAATCACAGAAAAAATGGGCTTATCCTGTCATAGGATCTTCTGTTTCTGAAGGCGTTAACAAAGAATTAAAATCTGTCCAAATAAAAGAAAACAAAAATACTGATCATATAACGTATGATCAATTACTGACTACCATAGAAAATCTAGAATATTTGCACGACTCAAATGTATTCACTGAACGAACAAAAGATCCTGAGATACCTAAAAAATTATAAGTTAAAACATCTTTCTTGTATAAGACATAAAAAATATATAATTTAACTTTATTTTTCAAGTCTTAATCATGAATGCTAAAGGGAACAACGTTATTTTTGAAACGAAGCGCAATGAAATACTTGAAAAAATATGCTTACATCAAGGTGCTTATATATCTTTATTAGAAGAAGAAAGACATGAACACATTAATATCATAAAAGAAGAAGAAGAGAAAAATTATGATCTTACTATAGAATTAAGAGAAGTGCAAAACAAAAACATGAATTTATTGGCTCATAGGAAAGCTCACAACTTAGCTAGAGCAGAAAAAATATGTCATATCAAAATGGGTTCATCTCCATACGGTCATATAGTAGCAGATGGTCATACAGTAGCAGACGGTGATGACTCAGAAGAAAATAGTGAAATGACAACAAACGATGAAACTTGTGACGTGTCAGATTCTATGCCATCTGAGAGTTTAATGAACGTGTACAGGAAAATGTCAAACAATGCTTTTCTTTCTAATTCAAATGAAGAACAGGAATGTGATTAGGAAACAAAAACATGTATGTGATAAGCACATGAAGAGACTTTTAAGTAAATATTAGTTTGTATCAAAGTAACATGAACAGTTATCCTGACTGGGAACCTTTGATGGAAAATAGGGTATGTGCTGATTGCATACATAAGATAAAAACCCTTCAAGAAATAAGAAGCACACAACAAAAATATATCCACATTCTCTTAGCGGACAGGACAGAGAACCAAGAAAGAATAAAATCTCTAGAGAACAAAAATAATGTTCTTATGCAACGAATTATAGAAAAAGAGGAATACTTTTGTCTAGCTTCAGGAATAAAACACGACTATAACATGGGAAGGTACACTTTTGAAATAAAAAAACTGGTTAAACATGCAAACTGGGAAGATTATATAGCCGTTAAATACATTAAATCTAAAAAATAAAAAATAAATTGAACCAAGTCTTTCTTGAAACTTCTTTTGCAACATTTCGATCAGGTTTTAAGGCATAGAGGAATGATATGTTTTACTTTTTACCTTTTAGAAAATGTATTTGACGAAACAGATAAAATATACTTAACAAAGCGAATTATGCTACATGACTTATCTAAGTTTTCAATGAAAGAAGCTATAGGCTATACCTTCAAGTTCCAAACTGAAAACGCACCAAAAGATTCTAAAGAAAAAATGATTTGGGAAAATGCTTTGTATCATCATTATGAAAACAATGATCATCATCCCGAATATCATAGAAATGGAAATATGGGAAAATATGCTTTAATTGAAAGTGTGATTGACATGTTAGCTTGTCATGCAGAACAAGATCTAAAGCCAGAAGAAGTCAATGTTCATGGTATTTTAGACGGAGATCTTTCAGTCGTCAAGTTTCTGGACATAAATCCAATATACTTAAAAAGATATACTGAAGAAGATAAAGAAAAAGTTGAACAATATTTGTCTAGGTGGAAAGATATTTTGTCTTGCAAGTTATCTGAAAAAAAAATGATTAAAATAAACAAAAATTACCAGTCTCAAAATATTTGAAAATTTTTTATTTTTATTTTTTCTTCTTTGTACTACATATGGATTTATAAGCATAACATACTATTTTATATATGGATTAATAACTGCTGTAATCTTGTGTCCTGTTTTCTTTTTTTCTATCTTATTATGCCTGTATACACTTTACATACATTTATCTGATATAGCTCTTCCGTAACACAAACATAACATACTACCTCGAGATAGATACAGCTGTTATATGGCAAAAATCTGAAGTACTTCCTTTGTACATGTATCGTTTGAATATAAGTCTGTATCGTTTAAATATATGTTTAACTATTATTGATTTATTTCTTGTCATAACCTTGATTGTCATTCTTGTAATTTTCCCTTAATCATAAAAATGCCTTTACCTTCTTATTATTTCCAAGATGATTTAGGATATTCAGACATCTTTCTTCAAAAAATCTCTGTTTCGTTAGCACCTCAATGGATGACTCGTTTAATGGACTGTATATGTTTTTAATGATATCAAAAAGTAAATAAATACTGACATATAAAAATCAATGGAGTTTGTCTTTGTCCTTGATTTTCACAAAAATATTTGAAAGAGGCAAGTCTTCTCTATCTTTCTTATTATCTAAATTTTCTCAAAAATATAGGTCTTTTTTGGATATTCCTAAATATATAGTCTTCTGTAGATATCTTAAAACACCGGTCTTCTCTGGATAATCTAAATAATTGATGTTCTCTGGATAATATCCAGAGAATAAAGAACTTCAACTTGAAGACATATGACATGGAACCTAGTAACAAGGACATGGACAAATGACCTGAGACATGATCTTATCCTAAATTCGCCATTTGACATGAAGCTTAATAACAAAGAGATGGGAAAAGCTGTGTACATAAATTATTTAGTTCCACGTAACCTGGAACAGGACAAAAATAGTTCATATTATTCTCAGTTGAGGGAAACCAAGAATGTGTTCTGTGTTCAAAACATGATGAAATCTAACGTCATAATTGTAAGCTATCAGCAAATATTCTTTACTGATATCAATGAAATATATTAAACAATAAAAAGAAGGAGCTCTATACACGGATCTTTGAAACTGATAAAGAAAATACAAAGAAAAAGAGCTTTATACATGTAATAATTTAGTTCCATATAACCTACATCATACCAGAGATAGTTCATATTATTCTCGGTAGAGGGGGACAAAAAATCTGCGTTTTAAATGAAAATCTATTCACTGAGACGAAAAGTCTCGTAACTACGGCAAAGATCCGACGTTGGCACACCGGATGTCAGGGATAAAGAGGTGCTCTGCGCTCTGCGATCCCTGTCATGTACCATAATAAAGATGCTACACTGGAGCCCTGCACATATTTTAAAGGCATATTACTGGCATTATACTGCACCAATCTCTTATTCATAAATACAGTATCATCATCCCTCCCATTAGATCATACTGGCTTAATGACAGTACGAATAGTGTTATGTATTTGGAGAATTTAGATGTTGAACAGTGCGCGTAACACTGAGGGAGACAAAATTTTCCCCCACACAAAATGGCGCGGTCCGTGTGCACGTGACACATTACCCTAGCGACGTGCTAGGCATCGTGGTTATCGTCCACACGAATCGTTTCAATTGTAAACTATCGCTGTGAATTCCTCTAATAACTCGGCAAATATTCTTTACTGATATCAGTGAAATATATTAAACAATAAAAAGAAGGAGCTCTATACATGGATCTTTGAAACTGATAAAGAAAATACAAAGAAAAAGAGCTTTATACATGTAATAATTTAGTTCCACATAACCTACATCATACCAGAGATAGTTCATATTATTCTCGGTAGAGGGGGACAAAAAATCTGCGTTTTAAATGAAAATCTATTCACTGAGACGAAAAGTCTCGTAACTACGGCAAAGATCCGACGTTGGCACACCGGATGTCAGGGATAAAGAGGTGCTCTGCGCTCTGCGATCCCTGTCATGTACCATAATAAAGATGCTACACTGGAGCCCTGCACATATTTTAAAGGCATATTACTGGCATTATACTGCACCAATCTCTTATTCATAAATACAGTATCATCATCCCTCCCATTAGATCATACTGGCCTCATGACAGTACGAATAGTGTTATGTATTTGGAGAATTTAGATGTTGAACAGTGCGCGTAACACTGAGGGAGACAAAATTGTCCCCCACACAAAATGGCGCGGTCCGTGTGCACGTGACACATTACCCTAGCGACGTGCTAGGCATCGTGGTTATCGTCCACACGAATCGTTTCAATTGTAAACTATCGCTGTGAATTCCTCTAATAACTCGGCAAATATTCTTTACTGATATCAGTGAAATATATTAAACAATAAAAAGAAGGAGCTCTATACATGGATCTTTGAAACTGATAAAGAAAATACAAAGAAAAAGAGCTTTATACATGTAATAATTTAGTTCCACATAACCTACATCATACCAGAGATAGTTCATATTATTCTCGGTAGAGGAGGACAAAAAATCCGCGTTTTAAATGAAAATCTATTCACTGAGACGAAAAGTCTCGTAACTACGGCAAAGATCCGACGTTGGCACACCGGATGTCGGGGATAAAGAGGTACTCTGCGCTCTGCGATCCCTGTCATGTACCATAATAAAGATGCTACACTGGAGCCCTGCACATATTTTAAAGGCATATTACTGGCATTATACTGCACCAATCTCTTATTCATAAATACAGTATCATCATCCCTCCCATTAGATCATACTGGCTTAATGACAGTACGGATAGTGTTATGTATTTGGAGAATTTAGATGTTGAACAGTGCGCGTAACACTGAGGGAGACAAAATTGTCCCCCACACAAAATGGCGCGGTCCGTGTGCACATGACACGTTACCCTAGCGACGTGCTAGGCATCGTGGTTATCGTCCACACAAATCGTTTCAATTGTAAACTATTGCTGTGAATTCCTCTAATAACTCGGCAAATATTCTTTACTGATATCAGTGAAATATATTAAACAATAAAACGAAGGAGCTCTATACATGGATCTTTGAAACTGATAAAGAAAATACAAAGAAAAAGTGCTTTATACATGTAATAATTTAGTTCCACATAACCTACATCATACCAGAGATAGTTCATATTATTCTCGGTAGAGGGGGACAAAAAATCCGCGTTTTGAATGAAAATCTATCGTTTCAATTGTAAACTACCGCTGTGAATTCCTCTAATAACTCGGCAAATATTCTTTGCTGATATCAATGAAATATATCAAAAAATAGAAAAGAAAAAACTCTATCACTAAATCACTCAAACTGTTAAAAAATCTATATCCTCTTAAACTGAATGTCTATTCATAGACTTAAAAGTGTAACACCACATTTATGATTTCACTGCTGAGGTGGAGTATATAAGGAACGCATTGTCTAGGGTTAATTGGAGAGGTCCGGCCCTCATGTCACAAACCTCCACGCTTGTGTAGCTCCAGGTGTAGTTCCAGGTGCTAGCTTCAGTGTGAACAAAATCATACTATGCTTCTGACCTTGTGGACGCTGATGCTCCCACTGTTGGTTGAAGCGTGCATGCTCCCTTCAGTTGGTTGAAGCACCATACATAATGGCCCTCCTGTCTCAGTGACGCCATTCCTTAGAGAGCCAAACTGAAATTGAATGTATCCCTGGTATAACCTACATGTCAGGTTAAACCCAGAAAACCCACTCCTCCGCCCATCCTTCCACTATCCTCCTCCTTCAATCCTCCCTCAATCCTCCTCCTTCAATTCTCCCTGATCCTAGTACATTCATCTCAGTTCATTCCTCTATACCAAAAGCACAGATGAGAACCTTGTGACATGAGCACCACTTGACCTCTTTTGTATTTAAAACCTGAAGTGATATGATTACTATTTCTAAAATAATCCTATTCTAAATATATCTATAAACGACCTCTTTTATAGATAAATTAAATATATCTATAAACGACCTCTTTTATAAATAATCTAAATATATCTATAAACGACCTCTTTTATAGATAAATTTAATATATCTATAAACGACCTCGTTTATAGATAAATTAAATATACCTATAAACAACCTCTTTTATAAATAATCTAAAAATAGGAGGTCTTCTCTGGATAATGTAGTGTAGTTGTTCGTCTCTTTAAGTTAGATTAAGTAATCATAACGAAGAGAGAAAAAGTTTCGGGTAGGCAACCGAGCTTTTATTTCATAGCTTATGTTACATATGATCACGGCCTCAGAGGACTACATGCTACTAGGGCATTTGGTTACCCTTTCGGGTAACGACCAGGTTGAGCAGTGGGTAAAACCACTACTGGAGAACATAGTACAACCAGCCTTATATAGGGGAAAAGCCCACGTGACATGTGGCGGACGAGTGGTAGGCCCCCTGGTGTAATGGATACGAACCCAGAGGCAGGTGCTGCCACCTGCCATTCAGATTCCCCCACTACACCCGAAGACCTAGGTCTGAGTCCCACAGGTACATGAACGTAAAAGTGTAAATACCGTACCCCTACAATAGTGTTTGTTAGGAGTGTGTAAGGGCGTGTGATGAATCTTTCGAGGGCCAACCATACAGAGGATATACTAAAGAAGTGGTAGATGGTAATTGTTACTGGAAGTGTATGTCTTGAAGACGTAATACATTTTTATGCTTATCCTACAGGTTTTGTGTCTTTAAGACCAAAGATAAGGTTGCATGCAAAGAGAGTTGGATAAATCTCAATCTCTACTCTAGGAGATATTGGACTTTTTCTGAAGTTTTCTAGGCACAGTTATAATTTTTGGTATACACATACTAGGGTATTGTACCAGTTTGGACATGTAATTTGGTAATGATAGGATGGTTTTTAAAGTTGTAGTGTGTTGCATAAAGTACATGTAAGGCATGTGATGAATCAATTTTGTGATTTTACAGTGATTGCGATAAAAACTGACCCCCTAGGAGTTAATGACTTGAATGAACCTTTTCATAAAGCCAATGTTTAGGGCTATAAATAAAATAAAGTCTTAAAATGTAATGCTAAGTTTGTCATCTGGACCCCCTGACCCTCATAGGTGGGAGGTTTCACAAGAATCACCCATATAGCCATACAGCCTTCTACCAAAGTGTTGGTTAAATTAACCTCCATAGCTTCTTCCCATCAACTCAGATTTGGTAAAAGCTAAAAACGGCTCATATATTCTGTCATCAACTCACTGTCAATGTGTTTTGGTTGAGTGTCAACTACTGTTCATTCTAGCCGTTGTTAATTGCATGCGTCTTATCCTTAAACTTAAACACAAAAAATGCAAATGACCCATAACCATGGTATTTATAACATTATTATTGTCTGTGTAGTCATAATTTATCATCATAATGTAAATCATTTTTACTCATTATATCTCATTTGGAATCATAAGCCTGAGTAGTATATACATGCAAACTGAGCGCAATGGATTAGCTACTAACTAGGTCATGACCTACTGGTAGACCGGAAGTGACCTAGTTTCAGCCAATCAGAGGGCTGGATTTGACAGGAAGTGACGTCATAAGGTCATGACCTAGTTTTTTCGACCAATCAGAGAGCTGGATTCCATTTGACCTAGTGACCTGACCTGGATGCATAAATTAAAAGAATTGTGCAATACCTAGAGCTGACCTACTTACAAACCGGAAGTGACCTACTAACCTACTTGCAAAAACGTATGACCTACGTATGAGGGTGCATTGCGCAATTCTTGAAAGAAATTACACAATAACCATGACTCATTTTCTGATGCAATGTTCCTATGAATTTACGCAATACTTATGACTCACTATTTTGATATGAGATTAAATGCAACAAAGACACAACTCGGTTTTTTTTTAATTCAATCTTTTTTTTTTTCTTCCTATCAGAGTACATGCTAGGTATGAATCATTATAATCAGATATGCTTTGCAAGCAGAGTACATGGATATCATATGGAAAATGAATTCTTGTTGCAGTACCAACTGCACCCGGTCTTGGCTGGAGTAGGACTTTGACTACGGTCCTCTAAGGCCCGCATTCTCTCCATTAAATCCTTCAAGGCCTTTCTTCCTATGTCGTTCTCCTCCAGGGCTACCACTTTGTCCATTAACTCGGCCATGATGATGAGAATCTTGTCTATTACTTCCGCCGTGCTCTGAAGCCCGTCTATCACGTCCAGTTCACGTTTAACTTTTCCTTTCACCAAAAGATTGCTCACGTCTGCTTTGACTGCTACTTCTTCTGGACTCATCTCGAAATTCATTGCCTCTTCTTCTCTCTTTTTCTCAGGAAGGGCCTGACTATTTTGTCCATTAAGTTGAAGGGAACCTGAGAAAACCTTTTCACAGTGTGGTGTGGATCCTTGGTCCGACATGTTTCTATGAGGAAGTTAATGCAGTGGGCTCCACACGTTTTAGCGTAAAAGTTTTGCACTTGTTTTCTGCTGAACGACCCGTGACCATCTGACGACTTTTGCATGAACCTCTGGTGATATATAGTAAACGGAGGTAAGCCATAGGGATCAAAGTAGAATACATTCCCGTTATGAGAAACGTAAAATGCCACCCAGTGCTGACCAGGTTTAGAGCTTGGATCTGTGTTACTGACGAAACATGTAGAGGGAATTGGTTTTTTAGGACATTGATTACTGGCAAAAGTTCCCAGGTAGAAACGCCTTGTGTGTGGATGGTTTCCCAGTGCACCTGTTATGTCTGAAGTTCTCATTTTTTTCTCAGTTCATGTGGTAGTCTGTGACAGGAAGACAGTCAGCCGTTAGTTGGATGTTGTTGTCGTAGAAGGAACACAAGACGGCAGATATGGCGTGAGTAGTCGGGGCGGCAAACCTAAGGGAAATGCCCAGCTTTCCTTGCTTGATGAGATTTATACGACTGTCTTCAGGTGCTCTGTCTGGGGTGAGGTCGAAAACAAAGAAGGAATATCCATCTTTGAAATCTTCCAAAGTTATGCCACAGTCTTGCCCCAAAGCCGACAGCCCACTGTCTATGAACATTTGACTGTAGGCTCTGATGCAGTTGCCTGTTTCGAAGTCGGTCTTCAACTCAAACTTTTGATCGTCATATCTCACGCATATTTCCTTCACGTTGAAATGCCTGCAGTTGAAAGGATTTTCTGTCTTAGTCCCAGCAGCTGCTGTTTCCTTTATCATACACAAGACTATCCTGGTGGGGATCTGAGTAGTGTCAGGTTGAGTCCAACTGTAGTCTTGTGAGCCACCGTCCAAAGTGTGTTTAGTTACTTTACACCTGGCTATGTGATAGTTGAAAGGGCCCCAATGTGGATTCCTGACACTGCTGACGTGAGTTTTCACCACCTCGTCTTCGACACATTTTTGGAGAAGTGTCATTTCAGCTTTGGTGATTTTGACCCAGTAGTTTTGATCGGCTGCTTGCATCATGTAGTAATTGGACTGATTTTTTTCGAATATGAACTTGATTTCACAGTTCGGAGGCAGCACCTTGCACTGTTTAATTAAATCCAGGTGCGGCTTCATTACTAAGGCATGCTTGTTGCGGGCACTGAACTCTGCTCCCCGTGCCGTCCATCCAGCATTTTCGCCCGCTCTGGCTTCCATGTGACCACAGGTGTCTTTCATGTACTTTTGACACCCTTTCAACCGAGTCTCTTTGTCTTCTTTGTTGCAACAAATTGTGTCCAAAATGTAGGCCTTGAGACCATAGTCTTCATTGTTGCCGGTGACTTTCTCCCCATTTATCAGCAACTGGCAGGAAGCAAAGAGAGCGTGTGCCAAGTTGTTGACTGGAGCAGCTTCTATGCCTACGGCAAGGTGAGTTGTTCCGTCTGCCGCCACGGCTTCCAGTTCCATGTACAGCTCAGTTTCTGAGAGGTCTGTGTACAGGTTGCTTGGTTCGAAGGTGAAGTCAAATGATTCAGTGTGTGGAGTCAGGGCATTGTTGGTAGTTTTGGTTATTTTTTGACATTTTAATATGTCCTTTTGAGTGACAGGCAAGGCGTGTAGGTCTAGTTCACCTACTGCACATACCTGACCCTTGGGATGAAGGAGACTCATGACTAGAACAAGGTCCTTCCTCTAGCTTGTCCTCTGCCTCTGCCGCGTTGCCCCTTACGTCCTCCGCGCTTGCCGGTTGCTCGTCGTTTGACTGGAGGAGGTTCAGATGTACCTTTTATGGATCCTTGAGCAGAAGAAGCAGCCCTTTTGAGTAAGTTCTTCCCTGTAGCTTTACTTCTCCTAACTACACTTTTCTTGAATCCTTTTCCTGTTACCACGTCGGACAAGACTCCAGCTCCTGTAGTAAGCAAGGCTTTGCCTGCAGATTTGGCAGCTGAGCGTCCTATTTTACTCAAGAGGGGAACAGCTCCTCTCAGTAAACCACCTATTAACGAACCAAGTCCGTGCCCTCTTTGTCTGCCCCTGCCACCGTACGCTGGTAAAGCACCGTTCCCAAACTGTGATTTTCTGTAGTATTCAGCGTACTGACCCCTAGGGGCCAGGTATGGAGGTGTTCCATAGTAGTGAAGCATGGTAATATACTCCTATCCTTGAAGAGGTCTGAAGGCAAGTACCACCGACACTGATCCGCTTTCAAATGGTATAGGTTCCCCAGTCTTGTCTCTTAAGTATATCCCTATCTGTCTGAAGGTGGTTTTAGTGACTGGCAGATATATCAAGTTCTGGAAACTTATGGTCTGCATGTCACCGTTATAGCAATTTATGTTGATTTGCCTCAGAAGGGGTGCTTTAGAATCACCCACAAGACTGTGCTTGACTATGTCAGAGTACACGAAAGCACATCGACTTTTGTACTGAAGGTCTACCACGTAGGGGCTTTGTGTTTTTCCACTTAGGAAAACACTTCCGTCGAAACCTAATTGTTTCCCTAAGTTTTCTGGGAGTTGCATGACCACACCAGGAGGCAAGGAAACTACACTTTTCATTGTGTATTTGTTGTAGTGAAACACGGTGGCTTTGTTGTTTTTCCTGTAGTTTCTTAGTTTTCTCACCAACATGCTCTGTAGTTTATTTATGGTCCTGTTCAAGTATCCTATCAACTCTGAGTTGCTTTCCAGGTTCACACCTTCTAAGGCAAACATATTGTAGATACTACCTTCCTTGAAGTAATACTTAGACAGGTATCTGCTAATTTCCTTGAAGCGTGTACATATTTTCACAGCCTGTAACTGACTGGGAGAGAGCGGAGAAACGTTAGCAGAGTCTGTGAAGACGGCCTTTTCTTCAAAAAAAGAAAGAGACCTTTTTTCCCTGTCATCCATAGACATCACTTCAGCCACAGCCGACGATATTTCCCTTTTCTCTCTGCCTGCCGTGTCACGCTCCCCCTCAGCCTCCTCCTCTTCCTTTTCCTCCTTCTCTGGTGTGGGTTGGTTAGAAGTGAATCCTCCAGATGGCGTCTCAGTCGCAGCAGCAGGAGTTGGTGGACTTTCACTTGCAGGACCAGCAGGAGGAATGGTTTCAGTCGATCCCACAGGGTTGACATGACGTAGGTTTTTCGTTATTTTTACTCCTCTCTTCAAAGCAGATTGGGCTGATAAATTTGATGTAGAGCTTGAAGCTCTACTG
This sequence comes from Acholoe squamosa, assembly GCA_949317995.1. Lineage (NCBI taxonomy): Eukaryota > Metazoa > Annelida > Polychaeta > Phyllodocida > Polynoidae > Acholoe > Acholoe squamosa. Next base: position 3,615,665 of record OX439041.1, read on the forward strand.
AAAACACTATGGGCTCCTGGTTTTTCCAGAGGAAAAAATTCTCTTCTGCGTTTGTTCAATAAAGCTACTACAGAGCGGAGGTTGTTTGTCAGGTCGTTTTCTCCCTGTACCAAGAGAATGGGTTCTTCTTTGACGTTGTACCACGTGGTAGGACAGGTTATTTCTTGAAGAGCACACTCTAACTGAGTAGGAGAGTTAATGTATTCTGCCAAAATTGTATTGTAACTAGTTAAAGTGTTGTCAGAAAAAACGTTCATAGATGAGTTACTAGGTAAAGTTAAGGTAAACGCCATTTGCTTATGTTCTTGACAGGTTCCCAAGAGTTAAACTTGTCTCCATAACCCTTCCACTTGATCAAGGCTTCTCTTTTCTGGCCTTTTCCTCTGTATTTTACTATTTTTTCTATGTTGTAGCGTCTTCCGTGACGGACTTGCACCTTCTGAACTTCAGGTTCGTAGAAGCTTCCTTTTATCTCTTCTCCAAGGAGATCTTTCAGGTGGTACCCTTTGGGCGAAATGTTGTCGACTGTGTATATTTCCTCAGTCCAGTTAGGTTCGTACCCTCTGTTAAATGTTTTCTTTGTTTTCAACATTCGCACTTGATTTTTTCTCTTCAACTGAAGGACAGGAACTTTTTTCTTTTAAAGTTGATCGTACAACCTGTAGAACAAGACTTCAGAGTTGTCTTTATTTATGTCTGAAGGGGCAGCTCCTAAGGATTTGTGGTAAGTCAAATTGTAGGACTTAACCAAGTCGGGCAGCAAGTCAACCCATTTGTAGTTATTGAAATGAGAGAAACATCTCCACATTTTTCCTTGTAAAGTAGAGTTGAATCTTTCGGCTAAGGCACACTTCACGTCGTCGTTCTCTCCTGTGAAAAAATTGATTTTTTGATCTTCACAGTGTTTTTTGAAAATTTTGTTGACAAACTCTTTGCCCTTGTCAGTTTGAATTTGTTGAGGTTTTCTTTCTTTGCTCATTTTTTTGAAAGCCTCTGTCACGTCATCAGCTCTCTTACTTTTCACAGGTTGTCCAAAACCATACCTTGAAAAAACATCTATTCCCGCTAGAATGTACTGGTATCCTTTGTTTTCCTTTGAAAATTCTCGCATGTCTATGAGGTCAAGTTGCCACTGTTTGTCTATCCCCCATGTTTGTGTTTTTCTTCTTGGAAATCTTCTCTTGTAAGGTTTGTGTCTGGTGTAAGCGTCTACATCTTCCAAAGCTTGTTCTATGTTTTTTTTCTTTGTTTTCTTGAAGTGATGACGTTGAAGTTTAGATACGCTGGTGAAACTTCCAGGTTGTTTAGGATCTGTGTAAAACCTGAGGACATCTTTTTTCAAAGCCTTGTGCGCCATATAAACTTACGTCCAGTTCCTTTTTGACTTACTTTCCTCTTCTTGATAGGGGAAGCTCTTTTCAAGGGACTGGCAGCAAAGGAAGGACTGTGCCCTGCAAAAGCCGACTTGTTTTTGACAAATTTTAAGGTGGGGTTCAGCCTTTTAACTGCTCTCATGAAAACCTGACTTCCTTTAGGTTGGTCCTTTTTCAAAGACTTTGGTCGGGCAGCAAAAGCTAACAAATCTGTTATGTCAGTTCCAGGCACACGTTCCCCGTTGACATATATTTCTCCGTCTCTGTTCCAATTCAAAATTTGACTTCCGTGATGAGATAATTCTCTGTAGAGATTTTTAGCAGTCGTTCTGTAACTTGCAGGTATTCTTTCTTTTATGTCGGCGTCCATACCCTCTGTGTTGTCTCTTGCACAAGGTTTAAAGCCTTCCTCCCCTTTGAACTCGTCTACACTGTCTCCGTCTGAATCGTCAGGAAGTGGTGGATCGTCTCTAGTCTCTGTGAAAGTGTGGTCATCATCGTCGTCGCCGTCGTCGGTGTCTTCTAAAGAATTGTTTACACCCCCAGCTGCTGCTGCTGCTGCTGCTCCTGCAGGGCCTTGTCCTACTGCTCGACCAGGATAGGGACCTTCCCTACGTTGTCCTAAGGCCTTGGCTTTTTTAGTTAAAATTCCCGACTTTATCATAAGTTGATTGTACTGCCTTAACTTTTCCTTCAGTTTGAGGTTAGGAGAGTTAAGCACCTCATGTGCTTTACTTTGAAGGTGGTTCAGGACTTGAACCAGGCTGGAATCAGGAGTTAAACCTTCTCTTAAAAGTTGAGTGCTGTAGTACTGGTCTTGAACACTAGGTCCAGGCTGGGGAGGAGAGGAAGGACTAACAAAAGAAGGTTTTTTTTCTCGGGGAACAAGATCCGCCCTTACGAGGGCCATCCTTGAATAAGACATGATTTTTTATCGACGTGCTCCTATGAGACCTGTTATGAGGGGTAAGGCGAGGCCCAAAATGGTTCCCAAAAATCCACCCTTTTGCTCAAAGGTTTTCCTCTTCTGCTTAACGATAGCCTTGTGCCTTGTGACTGACTTGAGTTCTTTCTTGTAGGGTGATAAACGTTTGACTGCGTCGGACTCGTTACGCAACAGGTTTTTGTTCATTACGTTGACGCAAATTTGACTCATCAACCTAATGACCTCATCGCTGAGACCTTTGATAATGTGGGAACACTCTGCCGAGGAACACTTGGATATGTGTTTCAACAAGTGGTAATGTTTCCTAATTGTTTTAAATTTTCCTCCAGAAGGAGATCTTTTGGTCACTATTCTATCTTTTTCTTTTCGAAGCTGAAGCTTGAGGAATGAAAACCAAGGTGTTCCAAGGAGTTGTTATGCTGTTTCTTACCCTAAGCTCGTTAGGTGTGCTCTGCTTAAAGTCCAATAGGATGTATGAATGTTTCTCTTTGGTTTCTGAGTTATATACCTCCGTCAAAAAGGATTTCTGTCCTGGAAAGGCCTGTTTGCTTATGTGCCCTATCTGACTCATGTCTCTAGGGTTTTTAAAAACAACTAGGTAGTGTGCATTTAAGCTCAAGGTTCTGAAGGCAGGATTGTTGAAAAACAAGTTTTGAGTAACAAAAATTACACTTAAACTGCGATGGTGAGAGCCCACAGTGAAAAGTTTCATTATGGTGGGAACGTACTCGGGATCCATGAGATCGTCTATTACGACCAGTCCATGTTTAGTCACGTCTCTTTCATCCTCGAACAAAAAGTTTTCTGAAAGAAGCCCTTTGTTAAACTTAACCCCCAACTTCGCCATTTCGTCGAATCCATCTTGCCATTGACTGTAGCAGTAGTATATGTCGTGTATTTTTGGAGTAACAAGCTCGTCTACACCTTTAATCAACTTGAAAACAAGTTGACTTTTCCCACAAGAAGTAGGTCCAGCTATGATCATTGTGAAGGGGCTTTGTAGACGTGGGTCAAAAATGATCTCCTTTTCCTTGTGATCCATGTTGGACGATATCTTAAACCAAAGTGACCAAAGGAGCAACCTCGTCCTCTTTTAAACCAGTAGAACCCTTGTTCAAACCTTCCACGTAAAGAGCTACATCAGAAAGTCCCATGTTGTATAGACTGGCTATTAGGCAGCTTGGATGAGATATTTCTCTATATTTCCAAACCATCAGAACTTCGAATACAGGATTTGTGACACCTTTTTTCCCTGGAACAGGGGTGGATATCAGGTTAAGCTCGTGGTCGCTCAATCCAAGTTGAGTTCCCAGTTTCCTCCAGTCAAGCATTTCGAACTTGTCTGCCAGGTTGACGAACAAAGTATCAACTTTCCACTGTTCTGGAGGAATTTCACAATGGTCCACTACGTTGTAATATCCCATGTACCATCTACAATAATCAGTTAGATCGTAACGACCTATGTCACTTAATGCATGTCTCAATACCATCCACTTGCAACGCACGTTCTTTCTGCTCCATGAAATAAGCATTTCTCTCCCCATAGAACGAAGAGACGGTATTTTCTCCATGTAATCCATTAAACTTAGTCTGAGTCCTAAGTAAACCCCTAATCGAGGGTAGTCTTTTTCAGATATTTTTTCACTGACCTTGAATAACAACTCGTCCGAAAGGTGAAACTCCATAGCGTCCAAAATAAAAGGCGTTGAGCAAGTAAGGTAGGCAGGTAGGAAGGCAGGTAGGTTATGACAGGCTAGAAAGCATACAGTTGACTTATATAGGGTAGGGTAGGGTAGAGTAGGGTAGGGTAGGGTAGGGTAGGGTAGGGTAGGTGGGTAGGTGGTTTAGGTGGGTGGGTGGGTGGGTGGGTTAGGTGGGTTATTTTGGGCGGCCAGCCCGGGCCAACAAGCCCCAAACCCCCCATACTTGAGGGGTGCCCCCACCCCCCCACCCCATAGTTTTTTAAAACCAACCCCACCCTTTCCTACCCTACCCTACCCTACCCTACCCTACCCTACCCTATATTATCCTACCCTATTCTATCCTATTCTATATATCTCTCCCATTCCCTTCCCCCTGTTTAGGTAAGCATGTTACATCATTCTTCGTTCGTTTAAATTTGTTATGACGTTGAGTGTAAAGCGAGCTGATTGTGGTGAAAACAGTGAGTAAGGGAGATAAGCTGGGTGCACCACATAGCCAGATAAAACCAAACTTTTTCTTTCTCCTCTACACTGAAACGATCCAGGGACGATGATGGGATGTGAAATATGGGGCAGGAGGAAAACAAAGTTTTGGTTTCTAAGCACTCAGCTAGAAGTTCCAAAATAGACATGAAGAAATGAAGACGCTGGTTAAGTAGGCGGGGATTTTCTTTGGCGTGATGCTCTTCTGGCGCTTTCAATGCTTCCAAATGGAAGGGGTTTTTCAGTGGGCCCTTTCCCTTTCTTCCATGCTTCAGGGCATAACCCAAGGTTTCCACCGCTGAAAATTTCGACAAGTTATGACTCAAAACCATTTTCCTCAAGGTTTTTCTGTCTTTGGATGTAAAACTTGATTGCACTGAAGAAAAAACTAAGTATAATTTTTTCCGGTGAAGAACACATTCTTTCAAGTATTTGCACACGTACCTGAAACAAATTGAAGAGCAACATATAATTTCATTTCTTTCCCTCACGTATGTCAGAACTTGAGTGTCGTCGGGGTGACGTTGTTCTAATACACGCTGCAGGGAGTAACGCGACATAGTAGGTCGAAGGTTGTCGTGTCAAATAACGATGGTTTAGTCCCCGTTTAACCTTTATAGGAAACCTGTCAGTCTTTCCTTATCGCACTTTCCTGAAATGATTTATTGCTCAAGGACGAAACAAACGTCAGGGTCAGTGCCTGAGCGTTCTGAAAAGAGGGGAAAACATGTGGAAGGGTGGGTTTGGCCCAGGGGCCTTACCCGGAGGATCATCGTTTATTTTTGTTCAGTTTTATTAGGAGGACCAAAAATTAGATACGGGGTAGGCTGTTACCACCTTCAGCTGACCTTTTTCATGGGAGGTAGTTATTTCAGTTATAACTCTCACAACATGACAGCATCCATGGTAATTGTGTCCAATTTCTGTCCTGAAACCTCTTTCATAGAAAATTTTTGAACCTAAAGAGTGTGTAATTTTGTCTGGGTGAAGTAAAGTGGCTTTAATTAAAGCCTTCACCATAGTAGAATCGATGAAAACTGAATTACCAGGCCCTCCCCCCAAAGGTTGATCCCTTAGAAAAAAGGGTTTTTGTCTGTCTGAAATGAATTTCTTAGAACTTCCAGAGGAAATGGAATGTCTAGACATCAAGTGTACCATGGCACCATGTCCCAAAAGAACACCTGAAAAAAAACTTTCCCCATTTTCTGAGATAAGTTTTTTCACAGAGGGTCCACCAGGAACCAATGCAGTGGTTTGGTTGTGCAGAAAGCATTGTTTGAAGTTACAGTTAGGAGGGATGTAAAGATCCCTGTTCAAATTTTCAGGACAGAATTTCCACACAGCCCACACCTTACCTTCTTCTACGCCCCTCCTGATGTCTGAAATAAACACCTCCTGACGCCTTTTGTGACCTACAGTCAAAGACAAAGGCAAAGGACAAAAGTTAGCCATGTCTGCTTGAGAGAAGCTAGTTCTGATAAATGACGAATGGTCTGCGTTAATTACAGAATGGTAACAACAAGACTCGTTTTACAAGCCTCACCCTGAACGTTGACTGAACGTTATCACGTTTTTTATTTGAGTTAAGCTTTTTACTTTTTTCCAAAACAACACTGACTAAGTGTAAAACATACTATGAATGGAAAAGCACGGTTATCTACGACTCATGGACGTGGTTGTACGTTATCTGAACGACAAGGGAACGTCCCAGCATCGTATCAGGATAGTTACTATAAAGTAGACTTGAGCTGCTCGATCTTCATCAAACCTTTTCTGACGTTTGTCTGCTGTTCGCCGTCCTGCTCCTGCACCTTCCAGCCCTGCCACCCTTTCATCTTCAAGGAGAACAATGCCTGGTCGCATGAAGACGGGACTTAGTGTCAGGAGAGGAGGAGCTAAAAAACTGGCTCCACTAACTTTTACTACTTCTAAACAGACAGAGGAAAAGACGTCGGGCATAGCCCCTCCTCCTACCTCTCCAGCCTCACCTGATAAACCACCTGCAGTGGTCAGAATGAAATACTGAGAGGGGTTTCTAAAGGAACAACTTTTGGACTTATCCAGGTAGACATAGAAACACCTGAATACTTGAAAGAAAAATTCAGTGAAATGACACCTATTTTCAAAAACTGTTTAGTAGGAAAAAAAGACGTAGGTGAACATATGAAACGTTACCTGGAAGCAGCAGGTAAGCTAAAACAACCGCAACGCCAACTTATGGGCAGCTACCACGCAGAGGGAATTTTGTTGGGAACTCCTCTCTTGAAGTGGTACCTGGAGAAAGGTTTGGTAGTTACGACAGTACACCTTCTCGTAGAATACACTCCAGAACAGACTTTTTTACCCTTCATGGACGAAGTAACCAAAGCTAGGAGGAAGGGCGACGAAAATATAGACTGTAAGATTTTGTCAGATCTGTACAAACTTTTGGGAAATGGTTCATACGGAAAAACCATATGCAACAAACAAAACTTTGTTCAAACAAAGTATCTTCACCCCTCTAAGGCAAGACGTTTGGCCATGCACTGGTCAGTGCAAGATGTGCAAGACATAAGTGACAACACGGTAGAACTGTCCTGTTTGCCCACCTCCATCACCTACGATCTCCCAGTTCAAATAGGGTTCATGGTATACCAATATGCCAAACTTAAAATGTTGGCTTTCTATTACGACTTTCTCCTTGAATACATAGACGAGAAAGATTTTGAAATGTGTGAAATGGACACTGACAGTTTTTACTTTGCTTTAAGTGCAGAGAAAATAGAAGACGTAATTATTCCTGAAAAACGTGAAGCTTTCTTCAGAGAACGTCACAAATGGTTGCCCTCTGAATCATGTGACAACAGTCACCACAGAGAGACCTATGTTCAGACCAAAGTATTGGGTGAGCTGTGGCTGCCTCAACCATGTTGTAAGAGCCGTCTGGCGTTTGACAAGAGAACCCCCGGGTTATTCAAAGTGGAGTGGGAAGGTGACGAAATGACTGCCTTGAACTCCAAATGTTACATAGGCACAGGAGTAAATGTGCCCGTTAAAATGAGTTGCAAAGGTGTAATTCAAAAACAAAACCCCCTGACCACTGACAAGTACAAAGAAGTACTGGACAGTGAAAATGTTGTCACGGTAGTCAACAAAGGATTTAAAGTAGTTAACCACAGCGTTACGACTTACTCTCAAAGGAAACAAGGTCTAACCTATCAGTACATAAAGAGACAAGTATGTGAAGACGGTGTAAGCACCCTACCCCTTTCTATATAAAAAATGGTTTCTTTTTCTAGTTTCACTTCCAGTTGTACATTTCGTTGAAAGAAAAAAAGTTTTAAACAAATTGTTCAAATGAACAAATTTCCTTCATAGAAAACAGTGTTAAAATGGAAAATGTTCATTTGAAAAATTGTTCAAACGAACATTTGTTCAAATGAACATTTTTCCCCATAGAAAACAGTGTTAAAATGGAAAATGTTCATTTGAACAATTGTTCAAACGAACATTTGTTCAAATGAACATTTTTTTCCATAGAAAACAGTGTTAAACTGGAAAATATTTTTTGTTCAAATGAACATTTTTCAAATAAAAAACAAAGGTAAAAAAAATGTGTACTGTATCATGAAAAAAAACTAATAAAAAAGTAAGAAAAGTGAACTGTATCACCCAAAAATAAAAAAAAACTTTTCACAAAAGTGAACGCTGTACATGTACATGTTCACGACAAAAAATAAAAAATCCGGCGCTGAAGAAATTAAGTTGGAACAGAAAAAAAGTGGTACCAGATTTCTTAACTCATAGCGTCACGTTCACCAGATTATTAGTATCTGGTTAGATTTAAGCAACCATTTTAACATGGAAAGTTTAGAAGCTATGCTTGTGGAGCAAACCACAGAAACTCCACCTTATGACTTATGACTATTACATGCGTCCAGTTTTACAAAGTGTTGCTTCATATAATCAAGCTTCTTCTATAACACCTGACAATGATATAAGTTCTGTAGCATGTGGATGTTCAGAGAATTTCTTTTGGGAAATAATACCTGCAGAAAACATTGGTTATTTTAGAGGAGCTGAACCAGACACTGTTGACCACTGTATAACTAGTGTTAAAATGTACAAATATTTCTCTTCAGCTTTTTGGGACGCCTACAGAAACTGCATGTACTATTGTCGAGTGAAAAAAGTTAACTTGATAATGCATGATTGGTGTATAGGAGTATATCAATTGCACACTGAACCTGGCTGCCCAAGACACTACACAAGGTACACTTTAGGAAGTGTAAGAAAGTTTGCTCTTACTCTCCAAGAGTTAGAATGTAATCCCATAGTAGGAGTGTTTTGTCAGTGTAATTGTAAACTGGAAGTATCTGCTATTGCTAAAACTATTTGTTTCACATGTCTGCAGGTCTCTCTGGAACTTCATGCCTTAAGTATACCTGGAGTGAAAAATCATTTCTCCTTTGAGGTAAACTTTAAGGATGGTTTTTTATCTGGTCTTTTACCTGGACCCAAAAACAGTCAAACTTACTTCCTGGCCCAGGCTTTGTTCGAGCATGCTATATCTAACATAGCCAAACTTAACAGTTATTGTTTCCACAACACATGGAAAACTAGTCTCACTGGCCAAAGCTGGTATCAAGCAAGTAAATTCACACACACCAAATGTTTTTGTAGTATATGTGCACGCCCCGGAAATGGAAAATCTGTCTTCATCTGTAAATATTGTGTCTAATAAAAATATAAGCTGTTATGTGAAATAAATGAGTTGTGTTTTATTTCAATGCATGAAATGAAGAGACATAACAAAATGAGTCATAAGTATTGCGTAAATCCATAAAAGTATTGCATCAGAACATTGTGTAATTTCTTTCAAGGATTGCGCAATGCACCCTCATACGTAGGTCATACGTTTTTGCAAGTAGGTTAGTAGGTCACTTCCGGTTTGCAAGTAGGTCAGCTCTAGGTATTGCACAATTCTTTTAATTTATGTAACTAGGTCAGGTCACTAGGTCCAATGAAATCCAGCTCTCTGATTGGTCGAAAAAACTAGGTCATGACCTTATGACGTCACTTCCTGTCAAATCCAGCCCTCTGATTGGCTGAAACTAGGTCACTTCCTGTCTACCAGTAGGTCATGACCTAGTTAGTAGCTAATCCATTGCGCTCAGTTTGCATGTATATACTACTAGCCTGTAATTCAAACTTTATAGTTACAAAAACTTGAGACACTGTAACAGTGCATTAAATTGATCTTGCTTGGAAAAGATATGTGTTACAATTTAACTTGATTTGATGATTATGTGTCAATTTTCCACTAATTTTATCTGTGAGACATACAATAAACTTCTTTTTAAACTCAAAAAAATAGGTTTATGCCTAAAACATGGCCTTTTTTCTTATGCTCTATGTCCAAGATTTTCTTTATTTAGAATTTTGAAAATTCACGATATTTCAATGGATTAAAAGGTAAAAATCAATAATATAGTTATTGAGTTAAATGAGATATCTAAAATGCACAAAAAAGGTAATAACCTTGTTGATTAAATACAATCGGACACATGTTGACAAAAAAGATCCTTTATTAATGAAGCATGATGGCCCTCCAGAGGTGTATGAACCCCTGGATGTATGTTTTACCACTGCCTGATATAAAGAGTCCCATGGTAAATACAGTATTCAAAGTGTAACTGTTTTATTCCTTTTCAATTGTTTTCATTCTATTCTTGAGACATGTCAATGGTATATATGCTGTACAAGCCATCAACTTTTAGGCCGCTATCATGATCTAACCCTATTAAGCGAAAATGTGCATGTACATGCATCATGCCCACCTGAAGGCATGACACATGAATGCATCAGGGCCGCATTGAGCCACCATCAGATGGTTTGTAAAGCCATCCCTGATGGGTAAACAGGAGTCTATTCTTGTATCAGGAAGTAATTTCTCAAGATGGTACAACTAAACACAGCCCCTATGATTTGAAACCCCCAGGATTAGAGTAGGTGATCATAGGAAATGCATTATGACTGCCCCGTATGATTAGCACTTAATGTAGTAATTAGATAGGGTTTAGTAGGGCAATTGTTTGCAAATACTAGATGAAGGACAATAATGGCATCAAAGTCAGGGATTCTCTTACAATTTGAAGGATTCTAATTGTGCCATATTGATAAATGCCCTGCAGTGTAATCATCAGTAACCACTAGGTGCAGGGCTGTAATGTCATTATAGTGAGGGATCCCAGTACAATTTGAAGGCATCGAGTCGTACCATCGGGGAAAATGCCTTTGTTATGTATTGAAACTATGTTATATAGCCAATCCCTACCTTTACTATATATCTACACCTTTCTGGGCAACCAATGACCAATACCCATCATTACTTCAACTGATCCATTATTATCATATCTAATGTACTAAGTGACAGGACAAGCTTTAAACAACAAGTCTAGGACACTATACAGGTTACAAATCTAAATAACCCTAAAAAAATACCTATTTTTAGTGTGGAAAATAGCCCCAAAAGAGGAGCTCATATGGCAACCTCTGAAGGTTAAAATGTTAAAGATCAGTAGAATTAGTACCTAAATACGTAGCGTTTAATCAATGTTATGAGACAGCACTAGTGGGTTTATAGTTCAATATTCCACGACCGCGGTCATGGAATATTGAACCATAAACGCAAAGTGCTGTCTCATAACTTGATTAAGGCATTATTCTAACATTAGTCTCCATTTTGTATCAATTTCTTACCTGATAACCCCATAATAAATCCAGGAGAAGACATTTTGTAAGTGCATGCGATCTGCATGGCATGTTCATATAAGATATTTAAGGATGTTTCTCTGTTAATAACACCACCTTCCACCATTGTGTCCTATGCTAACGAGTTGTGTAAACATTGGGTGTGTGGGAACACTTTTTTCAAATCCTTGATGTACATGGGTGTCTAGCAACGGTCAGCTTGGTAAAGTGGACAGCGAGCTCGCCTCCTGCCACAGCGGCTGGGGATTGATTCCCGTTGAACCCTAAACGGTTTTAACTGGAAATGTATGGAGGAGTTGACTTTGTATATTCCTCCAATTTATTAACATGTCCAGGTTCAAACTAGTGCCTTCTTGAAGACGAACAAAAGGTCTCAGAGTGCATTCTGGCTGGATAATGAACCGTGGATTATAACAAAAAAGCACTGTCCATGCCCAAACCGTTAGATAAAAATAGATATCTAACATTGAGTGTGTACTTTTTGCAGGTTTTTCAAAATACGCACTCAAAACAGTTCTTGTTTAGTTCTTCTCTGTGTATCAATACACTGTAACAATGCATTTGAAAGCAATCAGAAAATGTATGAATACAGCAAATGATATACCCACCCATAACAGCCTGGCTATAAGTTGAGTTTTTTGACAATTTTTCTTTCATATGAATCAAATTCTTTTCCCAAAGAGATGGGGTCGGCTTATAGGTGGGGTGTTTTTTTAAATAGATTATATACACTTTTAAAGTATTTATTCTATAGGTTGAATTTGTTTCTCAGGTAGGGGGTAGACTTATTAGACGGGTCGACTTGTAGGAGGGTTTTATGGTAACTCTAAAGAATGTTAATAAAAACCACATCAGTTATAAAGGTTGTAAATAAACATGTGGCGAACGCCAAGGTTTACAAATACAGGTTGCAGAACAGGTACAGGTAATGTAGATGAAATCTACACTTGAAACTAGTGTTCTCAAGAGAATGACCTAAGGGCTCCAAACAAAAGGTATTTGCCATGTGATTTGATTAGGTTTGGGCCAATTTACACCTGCATAAGGTATTCATGTACATGTATGTATTTGTTAGTTAGGTATACCTATTTCATTTATATCTACATTTAATTCTTTACTATATCTATTCTCCCTACATGTACATGTAGAACACTCCCTACATTTCCAAAACGCCTAGTCTAGTTGTATACTGCTAGGTTGGAATTTGCCCCATGTGACCTATGATGTTACACAAACAGGTTCCTGTTCATATCTTAACCTCACTATTATGTTAGCAAAATCTACCTTTAGATACTATGCTAATCTGTGGACTTACTCTAAATAATTAGGAACAAATAACCCAGTGACACATTTGTCTCCCATTATTGAGAGTGCACTAAAACCTGATAAAGAATACTATTGAATGAATGTAGATATTGTGAATGGTGAGCATTGAATGGTGTATCCCCCATTAAATGGTGTATTCATACGGAATCAGCCCTTTCTGTATGAGTATACAGTGATAAAAAGGTCAATGTTAAGAGCTGTATTTCTCAGACCAAACAATGGCAAATTCATGATTTTGAAAATTCGGCAAAAATTGACAAATTCATATAGATATTTTGATGGAATAAACCATATTTTGAAGATCTTGATGTACTCGGTGGGAAAATTAGCATTTATATCCCTGAAATCCATTTTCTTGACAGGTGAGGATGCATCACATTTGTGCCAATCAATGTGTGGCAGCAGGGAGAAAAAACCTTTTTATTAATCATACCATTCTGCTGCCACTCTTGCAATTCAACGCTTACAATTGGAAAATGACTTCCTGTGATTGGGACAGTCAAATGAAAAATGGGGTATTCCTAACTTTTGTAAACCTGCATATGTCAAGGACATCACCTTTCACCCTTTACCTGTTAATGCAATTAATCATTAAGCCGATTGGTCGGATTCCCCTGCCAAGTATTGTGCCACACAGGGGCAAAGGATGGCAAAGGAAAACACGCATGCACTATGCTGAACTTACAGGGTGAAAGCTGACCAGCAAGGGTCAGCATGATGCCCCAACAAAGTGCTAGTGAGCAGACCAAGGGTCAGTATGATGCCCCAACAAAGTGCTGGTGAGCAGACCAAGGGTCGGCATGATGCCCCGACAAAGTGCTGGTGAACAGATCAAGGGTCAGCATGGTGCTCCAACAAAGTGCTGGTGAGCAGGCCAAGGGTCAGCATGATGCCCCAACAAAGTGCTGGTAAGTATACCAAGGGTCAGCATGATGCCCCAACAAAGTGCTGGTGAGCAGACCAAGGGTCAGCATGATGCCCCAACAAAGTGCTGGTGAACAGATCAAGGGTCAGCATGGTGCTCCAACAAACTGCAGGTGAGCAGACCAAGGGTCAGGATAATGCCCCAACAAAGTGCAGTTGAGCAAACCAAGGTTCAGCATAATGCCCCAACAAAGTGCAGTTGAGCAGACCAAGGGTCAGCATAATGCTCCTACAAAGTGCACGTGAGCAGACCACGAGTCAGCATGATGCCCCAACAAAGTGCAGGTGAGCAGACCACGAGTCAGCATGATGCCCCAACAAAGTGCAGGTGAGCAGACCAAGGGTCAGCATAATGCGACTACAAAGTGCACGTGAGCAGACCACGAGTCAGCATGATGCCCCAACAAAGTGCAGGTGAGCAGACCACGAGTCAGCATGATGCCCCAACAAAGTGCAGGTGAGCAGACCACGAGTCAGCATGATGCCCCAACAAAGTGCACGTGAGCAGACCAAGGGTCAGCATGATGCCCCAACAAAGTGCTGGTGAGCAGACCAAGGGTCAGCATGATGCCCCAACAAAGTGCTGGTAAGTATACCAAGGGTCAGCATGATGCCCCAACAAAGTGCTGGTGAGCAGACCAAGGGTCAGCATGATGCCCCAACAAAGTGCACGTGAGCAGACCAAGGGTCAGCATGATGCCCCAACCAAGTGCTGGTAAGTATACCAAGGGTCAGCATGATGCCCTAACAAAGTGCTGGTGAGCAGACCAAGGGTCAGCATGATGCCCCAACAAAGTGCTGGTGAGCAGACCAAGGGTCAGCATGATGCCCCAACAAAGTGCTGGTGAGCAGACAAGGGGTCAGAATGATGCCCCAACAAAGTACTAGTGAGCAGACCAAGGGTCGGCATGATGCCCCGACAAAGTGCTGGTGAACAGATCAAGGGTCAGCATGGTGCTCCAACAAACTGCAGGTGAGCAGACCAAGGGTCAGGATAATGCCCTAACAAAGTGCAGTTGAGCAAACCAAGGTTCAGCATAATGCCCCAACAAAGTGCAGTTGAGCAGACCAAGGGTCAGCATAATGCTCCTACAAAGTGCACTTGAGCAGACCACGAGTCAGCATGATGACCCAACAAAGTGCTAGTAAGCAGACCAAGGGTCAGAATGATGCCCCAACGAAGTGCAGGTGAGCAGACCAAGGGTCAGCATGATGCCCCAACGAAGTACTGGTGAGCAGACAAGGGGTCAGAATGATGCCCCAACAAAGTACTGGTGAGCAGACCAAGGGTCAGCATGATGCCCCAACGAAGTACTGGTCAGCAGACAAGGGGTCAGAATGATGCCCCAACAAAGTACTGGTGAGCAGACCAAGGGTCAGTATGATGCCCCAACAAAGTGCAGGTGAGCAGACCAAGGGTCAGCATGATGCCCCAACGAAGTACTGGTGAGCAGACAAGGGGTCAGAATGATGCCCCAACAAAGTACTGGTGAGCAGACCAAGGGTCAGTATGATGCCCCAACAAAGTGCAGGTGAGCAGACCAAGGGTCAGCATGATGCCCCAATGAAGTACTGGTGAGCAGACAAGGGGTCAGCATGATGCCCCGACAAAGTGCAGGTGAGCAGACCAAGGGTCAGCATGATGCCCCAATGAAGTACTGGTGAGCAGACAAGGGGTCAGCATGATGCCCCAACAAAGTGTAGGTCAGCAGACCAAGGGTCAGCATGATGCCCCAACAAAGTGTAGGTCAGCAGACCAAGGGTCAGCATAATGCCACTACAAAGTGCACGTGAGCAGACTAATAGTCAGCATAATGCCACTACAAAGTGCACGTGAGCAGACCACGAGTCAGCATGATGCCCCAACAAAGTGCTGGTGAGCAGACCAAGGGTCAGCATGATGCCCCAACAAAGTCCTGGTGAGCATACCAAGGGTCAGCATGATGCCCCAACAAAGTGCTGGTAAGTATACCAAGGGTCAGCATGATGCCCCAACAAAGTGCTGGTGAGCAGACCAAGGGTCAGCATGATGCCCCAACAAAGTGCTAGTGAGCAGACCAAGGGTCAGCATGATGCCCCAACAAAGTGCTGGTAAGCAGACCAAGGGTCAGCATGATGCCCCAACAAAGTGCTGGTGAGCAGACCAAGGGTCAGCATGATGCCCCAACAAACTGCAGGTGAGCAGACCAAGGGTCGGCATGGTGCCCCAACAAAGTGCTGGTGAGCAGACCAAGGGTCAGCATGATGCCCCAACAAAGTGCTGGTGAGCAGACCAAGGGTCGGCATGATGCCCCGACAAAGTGCTGGTGAACAGATCAAGGGTCAGCATGGTGCTCCAACAAACTGCAGGTGAGCAGACGAAGGGTCAGGATAATGCCCCAACAAAGTGCAGTTGAGCAAACCAAGGTTCAGCATAATGCCCCAACAAAGTGCAGTTGAGCAGACCAAGGGTCAGCATAATGCTCCTACAAAGTGCACTTGAGCAGACCACGAGTCAGCATGATGACCCAACAAAGTGCTAGTAAGCAGACCAAGGGTCAGAATGATGCCCCAACGAAGTGCAGGTGAGCAGACCAAGGGTCAGCATGATGCCCCAACGAAGTACTGGTGAGCAGACAAGGGGTCAGAATGATGCCCCAACAAAGTACTGGTGAGCAGACAAAGGGTTAGCATGATGCCCCAACGAAGTACTGGTGAGCAGACAAGGGGTCAGAATGATGCCCCAACAAAGTACTGGTGAGCAGACCAAGGGTCAGTATGATGCCCCAACAAAGTGCAGGTGAGCAGACCAAGGGTCAGCATGATGCCCCAACGAAGTACTGGTGAGCAGACAAGGGGTCAGAATGATGCCCCAACAAAGTACTGGTGAGCAGACCAAGGGTCAGTATGATGCCCCAACAAAGTGCAGGTGAGCAGACCAAGGGTCAGCATGATGCCCCAATGAAGTACTGGTGAGCAGACAAGGGGTCAGCATGATGCCCCGACAAAGTGCAGGTGAGCAGACCAAGGGTCAGCATGATGCCCCAATGAAGTACTGGTGAGCAGACAAGGGGTCAGCATGATGCCCCAACAAAGTGTAGGTCAGCAGACCAAGGGTCAGCATGATGCCCCAACAAAGTGTAGGTCAGCAGACCAAGGGTCAGCATAATGCCACTACAAAGTGCACGTGAGCAGACTAATAGTCAGCATAATGCCACTACAAAGTGCACGTGAGCAGACCACGAGTCAGCATGATGCCCTAACAAAGTGCTGGTGAGCAGACCAAGGGTCAGCATGATGCCCCAACAAAGTCCTGGTGAGCATACCAAGGGTCAGCATGATGCCCCAACAAAGTGCTGGTAAGTATACCAAGGGTCAGCATGATGCCCCAACAAAGTGCTGGTGAGCAGACCAAGGGTCAGCATGATGCCCCAACAAAGTGCTAGTGAGCAGACCAAGGGTCAGCATGATGCCCCAACAAAGTGCTGGTAAGCAGACCAAGGGTCAGCATGATGCCCCAACAAAGTGCTGGTGAGCAGACCAAGGGTCAGCATGATGCCCCAACAAACTGCAGGTGAGCAGACCAAGGGTCGGCATGGTGCCCCAACAAAGTGCTGGTGAGCATACTGCAGGGGGGATTCAACTCATGATGTATTTGGCCCTTTTTGGCTTCTCGGAGCTACAGCAAAATATTAAAAGCCCCATTCTTCTTTATTTTAATCATATTTGATAGAAAACATATAGGGGCTTAAAAAAAGGGCTTCGAAGGTGAAAATTCACCAAAAAATGCCATTTTTTCACCTTTTCCTCTATGTTCAAGGTCATGTATTATATGATAAATCATTTCTAGGACATCCTGATTTATTTTTTCCATAAGGGGTACCTCCTAGTTAATATTTCAATATCGTTCGGAGTTGATTGATCTCGTAAATTGTCCGTGGGAAGGCCTACTATGAAAAATGACAGGTTTTCTAACCACCAGGCATATAATAAAAGTAGATTAGCTAGCCTGCTAAAATACTAGCTTTATTTTTATAAATAGCCACCATGAAAGGGGTCCTTATAGGGGTCTATTGGGCAGAAAAAAAATTGGCACTACCTTGGAACCCAACATCACCACAGCCATCAACGTAATTTTCAATTCCGAGAGTGTGACCAACGCTGAACGGTCATTTTCCTCAATTAATCAACAAATACTGGTAATTTCTATAGATATTCTACCCAAGCTATGTCAAAATATGTAGTTTCTCACCACAGAAGTAAAAAAGTGAAGAAAGGTTTCACAGGCTGGCCATAATGGGGGGTTCTTCGTATGTTTCAGCGTTGGTCACACTTTCGCGCTGAAATCAGCGCGGGAAAGAAAAATGACTTCCTGATAACCGGCGGAAATGACCTACATCCAGGTGTCTTTGTAAACAACTCAGAGGAACCCAAGCTGTGAAACCGGAGCCAATCAAAGCAAATTGTCCTCAACTTTCCATTGGAAAATCACCACAAAGGTAAGGAAATTTGAGGAAATTTTCATGAAATGTTGTTGTGGAAGTGTGCAGGGATATGTAGATTGCTTTTTGTGTACTGCAATGATGTAATTTGGATGCTAGGGGGTAAAAACGATCTGAGAATGAAGTTTCCTAACCGCTACGGCCATTGGCTTGCCCGGGATGAGCGACTAGGCTTGGTCCGGTCCCTCTTCCCGGTAGCTTCAGCGTTGGTCACACTTTGCTTGCATGGCCGAGAACGGTCGAAATAGGTGGAATTTGGTGGGATTTTGCTGTAATTAAAGACTGTATCTGTAGATTAGGGTCTGTACTACATCTTAGAATGGTTTAGCACCCTTTTCCTCCATTTTGAGACAACCCCCGGGCACTTACGAAGCCAGGGTGGCGAAAATCAGCTGAAAAATACATGTTCTTAGGCCCAAAACTTGCTTATTTTACAAATTTTCATGTTCTTTGCATGTTAAAAATCCTGAACAGGCCTCCCCCCATTGTTTTATTCTATTTTGCTCATGTTTGAATGGTCAGCTTTCCCTCAGTGCAAGCCTATAGGTATTTTACCCGAAAATGTGACCAACGCTGAAGCCGAGTCAAGTTCCGCCCCACGTTCGCCCATACATATACACCGGAGTAAATTCTAGTCATCATTACTTAGATAGGACTAGTATCTAACGTCCTGGCCACATATATTCACTATTGGACATTTCCCCTCTTCTTTATGGCACATTTTTGAAAGTGTGACCAACGCTGAATCGATAAATTTTGGGCTATAAGGTATGTACGGTACACTTCCACTGCACATATGTCATTTATATTTAGCCATAAGATGGCCCTAAGGTTCCTCTAACTTACAGAAGTACCAACAAGTACATCCTGAATACTTCCTAAAAAAAAAAAAATTCTGGTGGTTATATTTTTGGTTTTCACAAGGTGTTTGGTAAGTATTTTTCCGTGTCATGTCTGTATGCGCTCATTTTTTTTTCTTATAACTATAGGACATCACTAACATCATATAAGTGCCCCATAATGTGTGTTTCCTGCAATTTGTCACTCATTATTTACATTTTCCACTTGGTACCAAAATTCTCAAAATCTATTAAAAATACCAATTTTATATTTGTAGACTAACCTCGGACATTGTATAACATTATATAGACATCGTATATACTTGGAATTATTTTCTGAGGGTTTTTACGTGTTTCTGGCTATATTTTAATCACTATTTGATTTATTTGACAGATGTCATCAACCAGCTCAGACACAGAGCCAGTGTCTCCAGAGCCGGTCAAAAAGAAGATCGCCATGACGCCCGCGGAACGTAAGCGGAAATCGAGGGCGAAACTCAAGATGGTCCGGGGCGAGGAGGCCATCAACAAGAAGAATGCAGCGGACATAAGGGACAAGAGAGCTAGGGACAAGCTCACTGACACGCCAGAGTTATGATGGTGTATTTTTATGTAAGGTGTGGCACGCTCGTAGTTGTAAGTCTTGGGAAAAAAAAGTGAAAATTAATTTCAAAGTCATGATAGGGACCCTATATATGCCTGAAATCTGTATATTTATGCTCTATTTAATAGAGGAAGAGGTTCTGTGCCTTGGAATGTAACAGGGATGTAATCTAATAAGTTATATTGAGTGTATGGTGGAGTAATCAATATGTTGTCACCGCTTCAGCGTTGGTCACGTTTTCGGGGATTTTGATGAATTTGAGGAGCTTTAGGTAATATGCTTACAAGCCCAATGAATTATGTTGTATGGTGTCAAACTGTTCTGTATTGCTTAGTAGAAATGTTTGGCTGGTTCAAAAGGGCAAAATGAGTTATGATGGTGTATTTTTATGTAAGGTGTGGCACGCTCGTAGTTGTAAGTCTTGGGAAAAAAAAGTGAAAATTAATTTCAAAGTCATGATAGGGACCCTATATGTGCCTGAAATCTGTATATTTATGCTCTATTTAATAGAGGAAGAGGTTCTATGCCTTGGAATGTAACAGGGATGTAATCTAATAAGTTATATTGAGTGTATGGTAGAGTAATCAATAGGTTGTCACCGCTTCAGCGTTGGTCACGTTTTCGGGAGTTTGCGAGGGTTCGGTGAAGGCCAAGATAAGTTCCTTGAGTTATTCATAGATGGCCAATGGTCCGTTTCCTGTATAATAGACCTTCTTAAGATAAAGCAGAGTAATTTTCAAGAGAATATGATGAGTTTTGGTGAACTGAGGGTAAAGTTAAAATTGTGTATCGATTTTCACCAAATTTTACACCTCGCGCTATATTACACAAGACCCATAAATCCAAAAGTTTAGATCCCCGGTTTTTGATTTTTGGTCAACTTAAACTACTATATTGTAGTATTATTGAAACAGCATTTGGTGACAATCCAAGCATTACTCAGTGTAGTATTGATGTTATATCTAAAAATGTGACCAACGCTGAACGATTTTCTAAGGGTTTTACGCCATGGGCTATAAAAACTGAACACCGGGGAGTTGAATCCTTGAACGGACCTTTCTGATATGCCAAGATATAGGGCTTTCAATAAAATAAAGTGTTATTAAGTAATACTGAGTTTGTAAATCTATCAGTCCTGAGCCAGATATGCATAGAAAGTTGAATCCCCCCACCAAGGGTCAGCATGATGCCCCAACAAAGTGCTGGTAAGTATACCAAGGGTCAGCATGATGCCCCAACAAAGTGCTGGTGAGCAGACCAAGGGTCAGCATGATGCCCCAACAAAGTGCTGGTGAGCAGACCTGCGACAATTTCATAGGTTCATGATACACTCCTGCATTAGTAGTTCTTAAAAGGTGTACAGGTAAATTGGACCGAGTATGGCATGCACAGTTAAAAAGTTGCCCTTAAAAAATGGTGATTCACTTGCACCTGCAGTGCCAGTGAATCACCGTAAGAAAAATTTGGTGAATTCCTGTTAACAGATGGTGGAGAATGCCTGTACAAATCTTAGGGTGAAATATCCTTGTTATAGGGGAAATCACTGTTTATTTAGATTACTGTGAATCACCATAAAATGTTATGTTTCCATGATAAATTTAGGGAATTTACATCAGTAGAGCTTTATCAACAAACGGTGCACCATTGATCTACGGGCCACTTTCCAGCAGTCAAATCAATGGTCTAAAATGTATCTGTCACTCTTCTTTTAAACATTCCCCTTTCTGTAGTAAGGAGAAGCAATTTTCAGTCGTTAGATCCCTTTGCTTAGCAGCATCTTCTCCCACTGTTCTAATTAATATGTGTAGACTTTAGAAATATGCCCCAATACACAACTAGCAAATTGAGAGAGGTTATCTAGATTGGTCCTACTATGGCAGGTGTGTGAAGTTGGGAAATGTGAAATGTGACTGGGTGCTCATATCTTTTACAGTACATGTGAGAGTCGGTTCTCTCTTAAATCATCAGCTGTATTAAAGGTATCCCACTTAGTCGTTTCAGTATATTTATGTGCATCTCCATCAACTGAAGTTTGATTTTGAGGGTGCTAGAAATAGGCAAATCAAGACTGAGTAAAAATTCTATCCAATAGCCACAGAACTACTCCCACTAAACAGAGACTGCTGAGTTGAGATGGCTCTATTTCTCCAGGTGCTCTATCTTAGCAATAAGTCCCTGTTTCTGCTGCAGTGTCATGGCGTCACCATTTTGACACCTAGCCGGGGGTGCCTGACACGGGACGGGTGCTGGTCAGTCAATGTAGCATCGAGGACAGCAATGGCAGTATACGATGACACACAGGATTAGAGACACAATGGAGCAGAGTGTCGGCCAGAATATCATGTGTACAGTAAAACTGATTGGCTCAGTGCGGTGCCGGATGGCGCCAGGCCGGCTGGGGTGATGGTGGCAGGGGAACGTCTGACCCGGGGTGCCCCACCTAGATCTGTAGTAGTTGACGTACCACGCATTCTGGGACTGGATGCACTTAGCTGGCTGGTAAGAACACTGTGGGAAGGGAAATGGTGGACTGTGTCAATAAAAAAAATACATAACTTTCTTTTCTTGCACATTCTTTGTGAAACACATTCTTTGTGAAACACTTTTGCCGAAAGATTTTAAAATTCAAAAGTGTTTAGACTAAAATTTGTTTAGTTCAATAGGGTGTTAGACCCTTCTAAGAAAATGTGTTTACAATCAGAAAGTGTTGAAAAAGGCTGTGCATGGCCTTGATGTATTTATCAATTCATTATCTTCACATCTTCCTGATGGACTTATGGTCCAGACTTGAAGATTAAGGATTCCTTTAGACCCAGTTATCACTCAGCATGTGCATACTATTGAATCAATGAGATATTCAATTAGTGTTAATCACCAGTTATCATATCAAGGCTATGGGTGAAGTTAAGCCGAGTTCAAGCATTTTAATGAGTTCTTAGAACCATACCACCTTTCTAACACTAAACACTTTTACATGAAATGTGCCAAAGCGTTTTGAAAATGACTATTATAGATAATGTAAATGTGTTTAAAATTTAAATTGTTTAGTAAAAATGTGTTTAAGTTCAAACAGAATGTGTATGTGTCTGGCTTTATCAAAACATTCAAGAAATATGGGAAGGCAATTTTGCAGAACCCTGTGGAACACCCCATTTGTAAATTCACAGGTACTTAATTCTACTACAGATTCTTACCAAAGGATTGTTAGCATAAACATGTTCATCCTCATGCAGTATGGACTCAATCATCTCCCCGTCCTCTCCTCTATACGCCACAATGATCTCCAAACACGGGAATGTAGCATCGCAGAACCGGCCGCCACATGAACACTTCTCGTCTGCCCCTGTTAGGTTAGCCCGCTGTGTTGTACACTCCCCCTGTACAAAAAAGAATGTCTGTAGATGCGGCCGTCCTGACGTCACACACAGTCCAACCAGCACGCTGACACAAATGATGATGGCAAAGCACAGAAAGACGCCGTTCATCATGACACAGCTCTGCCTGTAGCAGCATGGAGAGCAGCAGAAGTCGCCAACCCCCACATGTCGCTTGTGGTGCTTGCCGCGTGGACTGTGACAACATGTCGAGCACGCTGAGGAATCTGAGTGGGAGTTGTCAATGATGTATTCTGTGACACCATCATCCGAGGCTGACATCTTGGTGAAGTCTGCTTGGTGCATACCCATGGATCAACACGGTCTGTAGAACATAAATATTCAATGTGGTTATTAGAGCATGTGTTTTGCATTGAATGACCACCAAAACAAACAGTACATGTGTATCATATATAACTATGTTTCTATGTTTGATGCAGACATCTTGGTGAAGTTTGCTTAGCGCAGGCTCATAGGTCATGTGCAGTGTGTGAAATATGAACCAGATTGACAATGGTGAATCAGATGTCAGGCAACATGGATAAAATCTGTTTATTAAGTGTACCTCAGGGGACATATTTTGCATTGTTATCATCGTGCCTGAGAAAAAAACAATTAACACATAAAGATCATCAAATATTTAACACAAAAAATGTATGTCAACACTTCTATGAATTCTACCATAAATTGATGAAACTATTTCTCTCGTCTGGTTTTGTGTGATCAAAATATCTTCAACAATTCGCAGCTGTGTTATAAAATTCATTGTGTATTTGCTGACATTGCATAGCACTGCTGTGGTAGTACTTTGACCCTTTAAAAGGCTTATGATGGGCACAGCAGTTATGGCTATTTGCTTTCGAAATGTATGTATAAAAGCAACTCATCAGGGTTTCATTTAGTGCGCTTAAGACCTACATGTTTGCAGATGATCAAACAATGCGATATCCCGATCCTTACTAAAGCAGCACCAGCTCTTGCACCAACACCATCAGTCCCTCATACCTACAGTCTACATCTATATCAGAGCAAACACATGCACACACACACAGACCTGTAGGCTATTGCAAAAAAAAATCAAAATCACATTTTCACTTTTGTAACTCACCTTCTAGTTCCTGGCAGTTCTGCTACTCAGAGCCAACATCCCACCTTACACTCAGAATCAATCCTCTTAGTGTGAGTCATACTGGGAAGCATTCCCCAATTCATGAAAACTTAAGAATCAATTCTATAACCTATTACCTTGGTGTAAACCAGGGGAGAAGTCATTGCCTGAGGGTACTCAGCTCCCATTTGGGAATAGCACCTCCAACAGAATTGAATTTCTGTCCTTCTGCAACACCCTCCTGGTCCTTTATAGATGCAGATGAAGAAGGGCTATTTCATAGCGAGTGATCTTGTGTGAACATCAGGGGCCTAGGAAAAGGGAGGGGGCAGGGCCCCACAAATCATAAGGAAGGTAGGGCCTGAGTATGTCTGGGCCCCCCAAAATTTGACAAGAATTCCTTATAAATTGAAGAAGTTAGAAATTTACATCTTGAATTAGTCTTTCACTCGATTCATAAAAGCCGACAACCATACTATTTATAATGGTCATCATTTTTAATGAATCACCTTGCTGGCCTTTTAAATGTCTTTAAAAAGGAGAGTCTGAACTATAGTTGACAAGCTAAATCTGACAGGTTTTTCCATAGTTTCAGTTATGCTGTATGGTCAGAAGACCATACTTACTCAACATGTTTGGTGTGTAGAGAGCATGTTAGACTACCATTGCCTGCCACAATTGAGTAAATCCAATAGGTTCATTAGCAGTAAAGGCTTAGTGTGGAGCTCTGTTTATGTAGGTATAGAGCCCACAGTGGACGGTAGGCATGTTTGTGAACTCATGTAAGAAGGGCATCTAGAACAGGGTCAGACCAGGAGGCGCCTACCCCTCCACATCAAAGCCACTAAGAAGACACATAATTCACCTACATATTTATAAAAAAAACACAAAGAAAGAAACAGAGGAATGACAGAAGATAAGAGAGAGAGACAGAGAGAGAGACAGAGAGGAACAGAGACAGAGGGAGAGAGAGGGGGGGGGGAGAGAGAGATTCAGAATAAAAAAGACAAGAGGTGGGTGCAGATACTGTGATAGGTAAATAAGAGGGAATGTACAGGGCTGGTTCACTATGTTGGTCTGGGCCATTTTCTGGTTATCAGAAAATTTCTTTTCCGATACGTTTGCTATAAAAAAGATAGGTTGGATTATTAGAAAATGAATCCTACTGAACCAGCCCTTAATACTGGTTAAAATCCTTTACTTCGCTTAAGCACCTAATTTCTATGACACACTGTCACAAAATCAGGGTAGGAATTACCTAGAATAAATGTGACTCTGTGATATCATAATGTAGCCCTAGGAATAATGTATATACAAAGTAGCCATGTGGATAGGGTGGGTTGAAACAGGGGAGACAGTGGACTTTGGGGAAGCTATAGATAGAACAACACTGAGAATGTGAACTAGTTTACGGCCGGTGCTATTAAGCCTGTTATTGTAGGAGGCAATCATGGAGTTTCCACTTTTCTACTCCCCACCATCCTTGAATCCTAATGTTCAAAGTATTTTGTCAACCTGAACTTTATATACATTTTTTTGCTGTCATAGGCTTAAAATCTATTCAATTGGAATAATCAGGGTTAGATTTATAACAGATATCCCAGTCTCATGTAGCATAAGCACTAGTCTTGAATATATAGGTTTTATAGAATAAGACTATAGACATGAGCAGTTGAGTGATGGAGGTACCAGCAGTTGGCTACATGTGGGGCAGGTGGCTACCTTCAAACCCTGCATACGAGCCCTGGTGTGGCCTTTATGGTAAAGCCACAGGGTGCGGCTTATATACCGTTACAGCTTAAATATGTGGTAAATAGCTTTATCCAACTCACAACCACAGCATGGTGCCCTTGATTGAGGTAGGCCCTTGATTGAAGTAGGCCCTTGATTGATGTAGGTCCTTGTGGGGTCCATGTCCCATGTTAATTATATTGAATTTTAATGATTTTAAATAAATGTTTCTGTCCAATTTTTCTACAATGGTTTAGTCATGATGTCTGGTACCGATTTCCACACACTATGTTCTGTTAACACTGAGGGGAAGAGGATATTATGTGAGACTTCGGACACCCCTTCGTTAGGCACTGGGGTGCACACATCAGTTTAGGCATGAAGCCAGGAGGGTGTTGCTCCTATAGTAAAAGGAAGAGCTGGCTAAAAATGCCCTTGTTTCCAGTCCTTTCTTTTCATGTAGCTATAACTTGTCCTGTTTGTTGCTCACAAGTGGTCATTCAAGTACAGTGCCAAAAAAGACAGATTTAAGTAGGTACCTAGTTGGGAGAAGTCAGTCAGTATAGTATAGTATAGAGTGTGTGACATGATAATGCAGCTCTCTCTATTTTAAACAAGGGAGGTGAATTTTCAGACTAATGTGGTGAGTGCAAGTTGAATGGTGAAACAGAGCATGACTTGTTTTGAAAAGAGGGCACATACTGACAGCTTTAATTATCATAGGAGCAATACTCTCCTGGTGCCAAGCTATACAAGCTGATACAACCCTAAATATGTGGGCTAAGAGTGGAGCCGGTGGTAGCATGTAGCAGTCTCCACACATATTGCACAAACAAAACCCTGCAGCATCATTATAACTAAGGAACATTGACCTGGCGCCTTTCAACCAGACGAGAAAGAGAGGGGATGCAAGAGATAGAGACATGGAGAGATAGTGTATTAGTGAGACAGAGAGAGAGAAAGAGAAAGAAAGAGAGAGACAGAGAGATACAGAGAGAGAAACAGAGAATGAAAGACAGTGGGACAGAGAGAGACAAAGACAGACAGAGTGAGAGAGAGAGGGAGAGAGAAGGCAAGAGACAGAGACACAGAATGATAGTGAGGCAGAGAGACAGAGAAAGACAGATAGAGAGGGACAAAGAGAGAGACAATGAGACAGAGAGACAGACATAGAAAGACAGAGAGACAGAGAGAGGGAGACAGAGAGACAGACAGATAGAGAGAGACAGAGTGAAGGCAACACACGGAGACAGATAGAGGCAGATAGACAGAGACAGAGAATGAGTCACCTGGTGATCATCTTTTATGTTACATAATAACAATTAACCCATAGCTGTCAGCATGTCTCAAGTCAGTTATGTCACCACTGTCACTGACAGTGCTACTGCTACTAGCTGTGTCCCCAATGTCACTGAGAGTGCTACTTCTACTAGCTGTGTCACCACTGTCACTG
Source organism: Acholoe squamosa (assembly GCA_949317995.1). Taxonomy (NCBI): domain Eukaryota; kingdom Metazoa; phylum Annelida; class Polychaeta; order Phyllodocida; family Polynoidae; genus Acholoe; species Acholoe squamosa. Next base: position 3,642,763 of record OX439041.1, read on the forward strand.
ACAATGCTACTGCTACTAGCTGTGTCCCCACTGTCAGTGAGAGTCCTACTACTAGTAGCTGTGTCACCACTGTCACTGACAGTGCTACTACTACTAGCTGTGTCCCCACTGGCACTGACAGTGCTACTGCTACTAGCTGTGTCCCCACTGTCACTGACAGTGCTACTGCTACTAGCTGTGTCCCCACTGTCACTGACAGTGCTACTGCTACTAGCTGTGTCACCACTGTCACTGAGAGTGCTCCTTCTACTAGCTGTGTCACCACTGTCACTGAGAGTGCTCCTTCTACTAGCTGTGTCACCACTGTCACTGACAGTGCTACTACTACTAGCTGTGTCCCCACTGGCACTGACAGTGCTACTGCTACTAGCTGTGTCCCCACTGTCACTGACAGTGCTACTGCTACTAGCTGTGTCCCCACTGTCACTGACAGTGCTACTGCTACTAGCTGTGTCACCACTGTCACTGAGAGTGCTCCTTCTACTAGCTGTGTCACCACTGTCACTGACAGTGCTACTGCTACTAGCTGTGTCCCCACTGTCATTAACAGTGCTACTGCTACTAGCTGTGTCACCACTGTCACTGACAGTGCTACTGCTACTAGCTGTGTCTCCACTGTCACTGACAGTGCTACTTCTACTAGCTGTGTCACCACTGTCACTGACAGTGCTACTAATACTACCTGTGTCACCACTGTCATTGAGAGTCCTACTACTAGTAGCTGTGTCACCACTGTCACTGACAGTCCTACTACCAGTAGCTGTGTCACAACTGTCACTGACAGTGCTACTACCAGTAGCTGTGTCACCACTGTCACTGTCAGTGTTAGTACTAGTAGCTGTGTCACCACTGTCACTGACAGTCCTACTACCAGTAGCTGTGTCACCACTGTCACTGACAGTGCTACTGCTAGTAGCTGTGTCACCACTGTCACTGACAGTGCTACTACTAGTAGCTGTGTCACCACTGTCACTGTCAGTGTTAGTACTAGTAGCTGTGTCACCACTGTCACTGACAGTGCTACTACTAGTAGCTGTGTCACCACTGTCACTGTCAGTGTTAGTACTAGTAGCTGTGTCACCACTGTCACTGACAGTGCTACTACTAGTAGCTGTGTCACCACTGTCACTGACAGTCCTACTACCAGTAGCTGTGTCACCACTGTCACTGACAGTGCTACTGCTAGTAGCTGTGTCACCACTGTCACTGACAGTGCTACTACTAGTAGCTGTGTCACCACTGTCACTGTCAGTGTTAGTACTAGTAGCTGTGTCACCACTGTCACTGACAGTGCTACTACTAGTAGCTGTGTCACCACTGTCACTGTCAGTGATAGTACTAGTAGCTGTGTCACCACTGTCACTGACAGTGCTACTACTAGTAGCTGTGTCACCACTGTCACTGACAGTGCTACTACCAGTAGCTGTGTCACCACTGTCACTGACAGTCCTACTACCAGTAGCTGTGTCACCACTGTCACTGACAATGCTACTACTTGTAGCTAAGTCACCACTGTCACTGTCAGTGCTCCAACTACTAGCTGTGTCACCACTATCACTGACAATGCTACTACTAGTAGCTGTGTCAGCAATGGCTGTGTTGTCTCAGAGTGACACGTGTATAGATCTGGTTGTACACCTTTGCTTATGAGTGCTGTACATATGACCTGTAATTGTTCAGGTGTTACTGTATGACAATGGCTGACAGAGTAGAGAAAGTATTTGACAGAGTCAGTGACTGGGTAGTAACAGACTATCACTTGTCTTGTTATACCCTCTTTCTGCTGCCTGTATGTTCCATGTCTGTTGCCTATGTGCCCGGGCCTGTGTGATAGTGACAATTGACAGCAGTATTACACAGTGATAATAATACAGTGTCATACTACCACCTACCTTTCTGTTTACACCCTGTGTGCTGCCTGTGTGAGACAGTGAGTGACACAGTCAGTGGCAGTACAATGACAGACTACCACCTACCTTGCTGCATACCCCCTGTGTGCTGCCTGGTGCACCAATAGCTTACTACTGCTGTGTGAGACAGTGAGTGACACAGTGTTTGACACAGTCAGTGACCGTATAGTGTCATACTACCACCTACCTTTCTGTTTTACCCCCTGTGTTCAGCCTGCTCCAGCTATAGCTTCCTACAGGTCTGGTTGTTACTACTGCAGTGCTGGAGTGTCCTAGTGTGGCTGTGTGCCAGGCCTGGCTGCCCTGCCCCAGTGCTGCTGCTGCTGCGGCTGTTACCCATACTGATCCCCCTCTTACTGCCACTGATGTTATTGCTGCTGCCGCTGCTGATATTGCTGTTTCTGCCATGCAGTCCCATAGCAGGACATCTACCTTAGTGCCCCGTTAAACCATGCAGGCACTTTTAAATTGTAAGCCCTTGTATGAAGCCCAACCAAGATGAATCCAACTAAATCAGTGTTTGTTTATAGTGTTCATGTAGATCGATAATACATCACATGAAACCATGAGGACAGTATCAGGATTGTATGGTCTGCATGATGCATAAATGCAGCACTGGTGAGCTACCTATCAGTACTGCTGCATTTATGCATCATATTGGCCCTCTATGGCTCTGATGCACCCACATGACTAGCATGATGCATCAGTGAATCCTGCCAAGCAGAGTCCCCAGAACCTCATTGCTGGTGGCCTCTTACAAAATTACCCCTTTGGGTTGAGTTCAGAACAAAATCACCTCTTGCAAAAAATCCCTTTACATAGGTTAAAAAGGGGCTTCCTAAGAAGGGCAGATTGCTTGCACTCTCTGGATGGGACACAAGATTTTGACCAAGAACAGATGGGAGGTAATATTAATTTTGTTTTACAAATCTGCACGAAAACACATCGACCTGACCCTCTTTATTATAATCACTCACTAAATTTCTACCGATGACAGCTGGCACTTAGTAGGAAGGTCAGCTGTTTATTTGATTCTATATCTGTCACAGTGCTAAAATACTCAACATTATACATGCCCTACACCATCCCAGATGGGTGTATGGCATATAACACCAGTAGTACAGGAGGGGTCTACAACTTTATGATAGTGTCAAGTTGTTTTCTTGATTCAAAATGCATATTAGATTGCTAACACTCAAACTTCTCTGTGAGCTGAGACGTTTTCTTTTTTTCTGTAGAAATAAGGTGCAACTAGCTAACCAATATAGACCCCCAATATTGAACACCTATCAAAACAAAGGCAGGCCACTCATTATCAAGATATGACCTGATACATAGAAATATGTATTGGCGAATCAGCAGGCAAAGGGCATATTTGTGGTGATATTTGCAAACATATTTATGTCCATGAGGCATAGGTAGAGCTATAGAAGTATAGCATTGGTAGAATACATGGAGTATTTAGTGGCACATATATTCTAGGGGCTCATTACCTCCTTACTCATAAATAAGAGGAGAAACCTGAACGCATATATTTGACTGGAGGATTCTAAAATTCTTTTTTCCAAAAATGTTGATAAATCAACCAAACAATATATTAATGAACAAATTGTAGATATTGATTGCACTAGATTCCATCTATATTCAAGCATATTATCATGATGTATGCAGTAATATTCTCAAATACATTTTGCTACATGCCCTTAGCCTCTACTACAGAAGACAATGTCAGTTGCATTGGGCGGTCTTGCATAAAGAAACGGAACGATGAAGATAAAAACCTACGTAGATTTCCATTTCATAAAGCCCTAACGATCATAGTTGCATCTTTTCATCTTTGTCGTACTAAACTAGGGAAAGCTACGATGGTTTTTTGCGATAAATTGTCCTCCAATTCAGTGGCAACTATGATTTTTTGTAGTTGGGTTTCCTAGCACCTCACCCAAATCTAGACAGGGTTTTAAAGTGTGTTTCATCGAAGTAGTTCGGTACTAAAATTTAATTTACTCCCATAAAAAAAAACAACTGGAATGCTTCACTGGGCTCATTAGTTCCTCTAACATTTCTTATTACCTACCTTGCTGTCTATTATGTCCTAGAATACATTATTTTCTATGCTACATCAATATGATCACAGTCATGTCCATACGTTGATATTTTAGTCCTACGACAAAGCTACGTGAATTTCGGTACGTGAATTTCGGTACGTAAATTTTGGTACGTAAATTTCGCTGGTACCTTGTACCACCTACCAGCAACCAGCACCGGAAACCAAAATGGCAGAGAGAGAAGAGACTTTTAATAGAATTTCTGTGCGTCTGCTCGAAAACCCACCACCCCCCTGTTGATAAATAATGACCAGTCCCTTAGCAAAAAAGCCTGCGCTCTACTATAGATCAAAGAGGGGCGCGGAAACTCTCCGCGCCTCCTGTGCAGGGGGGGCACAAAAAATGTTGACTGCCGTCAAAGGGGGGGGCGTAAAAAATTTCCGCTCTTCCCCCCTGTTGATAAATAATGACCACTCCCTAATCATTGTAAAAAAACAAGATCTAGGCTTGGAGAGTGCTGGAAGTAGAGCCTAAACTGGTTCCCGGCATGTGCCACATTAATGCTGCAGCAGCAGGTAACATTCTGCCCAGAAGTTGTCAAATGTTTTTTCACCTCATATGGTCAAAATGTTACCTGCGAGTGCGGATTTTGTATTCCCGCGGTTGTCCGACGTCAATTTCCCATCCGTGTACCTCCCTACCACAGGGTGGAAGAATTAACATGAGGGAGCGTCCACAGAAACAGCATTTCTGTTAGTTTTAGCAGTTGTCAATTGAGCAGGAAGGGTTTAAATCATGCATCAGGTACAACAGAATATACGGGACCAAAAGTTTAAAGGAACATCTTTTATTCTCACCTGGTATTGTGTGTGAAAGATATGAGAAGACAGAATATGGAGTAGCCGGCCCCTCCCTCGTTTTGCTAACGCATCCACTCAGTCGGCAGTCGCTTGGTAAATGAAACATTCACGTAGCCATCACAGATTCTATGCATGGATTACAACCATATTTTCGTCAGATTTCCATTCAACAATATCTGCCCATGGTGGGCGCTCACTTTCAAAATGTTGGCGCTGGAGATTTCTTGAAATATTCCAATAAATTTATTGCAAAAAATAAAGATGAGCAGATTCAGAAATGCCGCCATTGTTTTTCTGCTCTGCACATGCTCAGTAGGAACTTCCTCTGGGGCTGGTTCCCGAAACCTTAAGGCTATAGATGGATACCAGCCCCAATCACCGCCATATTATCATGTTTAAACGATCGTGGCGCCAAGGTTTGTCTATAACAAGAGCTGATATTTCTCTGATAAATAGTAAAAAATGACAAAACTTTATGTCAGGGTTCTTCATGGGATATTTATCTATCAAACCGGGACTGATTTGAGGAATGTCAGACAACATCTATCCCAAGATTCAAGACTTGAAAGTTAGGTGATCACGTTTATTAAGAAAAGCCATTGCGTCCACACAGGACGAAGAGGGCGTTGGGCTGTGTGGTTTCTGTTTATATGTATATTAATGTGGTCTCACTTGTGTAGTTATTATCAGCTCGCTCCACTGATCTCACGTATTGGGAAGACTAACTCTAGTGGTATGATCTTGGCCTAGCCCATTCTTTTAACCAACACCAAGACGCCAATACAAGTCACCATTTATTGTTCACTCGTTATTCACAGTTACAGTTGTTAGGTGATTCCACTCAGTTCTGTATAGCTTCAACGACATCAGTCTATTCACACAAGCAGTTCATGCTTTAACGATCCAGTGCTTCTAGAGAGGTATAGGTACCATAGAGATCCTGCTTAATCCGTTCTTACATTGGCTAAGTGTAATACTAGATACTAAACAGCTTCATCCTCGTCTACTCCAGGAGTATGTGTTGCTTCTTCAACTGCTCTCACAATACTAACTCCTCACCTGTCTCTCACTAACCCATTACACCTTCCAGACGCCATGTACTTGGCTCACACGTATTCTTTCTCCCTACAGAATCTACCTGACCAGATCTCGTCGACTCCATCTCCGTCTGCAGCATTCCACAGCTACCATAAACTCTAGCTACCATAAACCCTACACAGGACTCCTATAGCACTCTCTCGTATAGCATACAATAAATACACACATAATACAGCATACAATAAATACCCACATAAGTGTACCCTGTTATACCCGTTCATTATAATTATTGGTTATTGATGACAAAACAGCGTAGCTGTCTCCCTCGTCAACTGGGCTAAATATGGAGAAGTTATCTTCCTGGTGTACTCTTCATACAGTGATAGGAGAGATAGAACTCCAAGAAATGGCAGATCATATAACCAAGGATCCAACAGCAGGAGCCATAGTCCACATAGGAACTACAACAGTGGATCCTACAACAACAATGGTTCCTACAACAACCTGGGTTCCAACAACTCTGGTTGCTACAACAACAACAGTGGATCCTACTCCAACCAGGGATCCAGCAACTGTGGTTCCTACAACAACCAGGGATCCAACAACTCTGGATCCTACAATAACCAGGGTTCCAACGACTGGTCACTACAGCAACTCTGGTCAACATAACCAGGGTTCCAACTCACATCAGGAGGATTACAAGCCCAACACAAGAGGTTACCAGGGGAACCAGCAGAGTAACCCCCACATACCACCTCACATGATGGATCAAATCTCCAAACTTCTGGTGGCAAACATTTCAGCCACCCCGAAGAACCAGGAAAACTAGTGCCGATGGGCCAGTGCAATGTGACACCCCAAATACAAACAATCACTCAGGATTAACAAACATTCAATCAGAGAAAATTGCTAGTGCTAATCTACCATCTAACAGACAGAGACGTCCATCAGTGATACACATCACCCCACCAGATTCATCATCAAAGGATACAGGTGAGAGTGTCATACTAGTAATTGTGCATGATCAAGTTGTCATATGAGAAATATCATATGGCTAGTGGTATATAGTGTAAATAAATCAAGCTCTCATAATGTGTTAATTCCAGTTATCACTGGTTTATTCAGCTTTAGGCAACATATAGGAAATATCAATCACACATATGTAAATATGCAGGTAATTTCCACATACAGTAAATATACAGTTGTTCATAAAGTATAATGATCTGTTCCACTCCACCTGTGAGGTAATAATAATACAATGTCCAGTATAGTTCTAGGTGGGTTCCCACACCTAGCTCCTGACCTGCTGCTTAGAGGAATTATATAATAATGTTCTGGTAGGTGTCTTGTAGCAGGTATACTCTGGCCACTAGTGGTTCAGACCTATGCCTGTTCTGGCATAGTCTAGCCCAGCATAGTGTAGAGCTATAGCAGGTAGCAGGAGTGATGACTGGAGATGTTACCTCTAGGGTGGTTCTGGAGATTCTGCTTCTAGGACGTGCAGCCAGTGGTATTTGTACCATTTCCTGGCTTGGCCCCTCAGACTGACTGGAGCCAGTGGCATCTGCCTAACTCTGCAATTGTTTGAGGGGAGTCTTTCATGTGTCACTGGGTGCACAAAGGACCCCCATGGACGCCGCCATGACCCCCATTGTCTTGGTTGCTGTGGCATGTTCTGACCCTCATAACTCGGTGAATTACGCCGTTACAACCGCCATTTTGCGCCTGCGCAGACCGAATATGTAAAGTTGTCAACGCCTGCTTTTTGTGCGCTTAACTTGCGCTGGTTCGTCTGTCGCGCATTCGGAGGTTGAATTCGTCTACATAGCGTAACTTCCTTAATAATGGGAGTAGAGCCTTTATCTTGAGCTCATTTTGACCGTCTAATTATGGTCTTTCGATACATGTTTTGATACTTGACCTAGGTTGCTCAGGAGCAACGCTAGAGTGACCGGAAGGTTATGGCGTCGTGACTTATGTAACCTATTGTTCAGTGTTTGGGTGCTGAGACACTCCTGACAGCGTTGGCGGTGCCCAGGCACCCGTGATGGCCGTTTGCATTCACTTACAAGTTATTAGTTTGTGCACTGGGCCATGAGATCGCTGATTTAGACCCTTAGAATCATTATATTGTGCAGTGGACCATGAGCTCGCTCTCTTTGATGTTGTAACCTATGTATCCTTCCCCTAGCTGGTGTACAGTGGGGCATGAACGCTCACATAGAAATACAATGTATTAATTCCTTACATATTCTTTGATTAATACAGTAATATGTTACAATTTATGGAATAATAAAATGGTATATGATAAGAGTACCAAGCTTTCTATTGTACCTCTTCAAAATGGCTGTATCAATGCAAATCTTTATGATGTTTCAGATGTACAATGTTTGGTTGATACAGGTGCTACTATCACCTGTGTCAGACAAGCATTCCTCATGGATCTCCAAAAGAGATTCCATATCCAACTAAGGAAGTCAAAAATCAACATCCGTTTGGCAGATGGATCAGTGTGTCATGTTAGACATTCAGCTATGCTGAATTTTAGAATCCAAGGTGTCAGATTCCAATACCAATTTGCTGTAATTCCCAACCTCACACAGCCCATTGTTCTCGGCACAGATTTCTTAAGCACTACAAAATCCCAAATTGAATTCAATGTTGTTCCTGAACAAATTCTCAAACCCATTAGGGCAGTGAGGGATTTTACCATCCCTCCATTCTCTGAACTTGCAGTATTGGGTAAAGTCAAATCTACTCAATCACTGCAAGGCAAAACTGGAGTAGTAGATAACCTCCAGAGAAATAACAATGCCCCATATCTAGTTCAAAGGGCAGCAGTAACCCCCAGGGAAAATAACAAACACCCCCTAGTGTTACTCAACACCAGCAGGCGCCCACATAAAATCAAAAAGGGTGCCATCATAGCTCTATTTCAGGAAGTCAAAGAATCTGATTTAGAAAAATCCCAACAGGTGTCAGACACTACCCCACACACTGATCAATCCGTCTCAGCCATACAGCCTGAGGATGAACCTCCATTCAGTGACACAGACTCAGACTGTGAGTCTACATATGCTAACCCTGAACCTAACTCAATCAGACTCTCTGAAATAGCAGCTATACATAGTGAGGCCCATGACCTCGAGCCAGAATTGGAAAAAAATGTTCCACCAAAATCTGTGCTCACATCAAAAGATCAGCATGATAGTTTAAATCACTGCTGACCAAGTATGATGATATATTTGTATGAAAAGATTGAGACATTGGTGCTACACACCTGTATAACCACTCTATACATGTAAAACCTGAAGCAGTGCCATGGCATTTCCTACCCTATAGACAAACCCCAGAGAAACAGGCCGCAACAGGGGAAGAATGTGAAAGGCTAGTAAAACAGGTGATTCTCAGAGAATGTGCTGAGGGCCCCTGGGCATCCAGATCCTTTTTAGTACAAAAAGCATCAGGAGGCCATAGGCTCGTAACAGATTTTCGTCATCTCAACCAGAATATAATCAATCAAGCCTTATGTACACCCCGGGCCGATGACACTCTAGACATGATAGGGTCACTCAGACCAAGAGTATTCATTAAACTAGATGCCCAACAGGGATTTTTTTGAATTCCTATAAGGGAGGAGGACCAGCATAAAACTGCATTCATAGCCGATGGGACTTGCTACTGCCCCTGCGGGATTCTGCCATCTAGTAACATTGATTCTGAACAAACTCAAATACAAATGTGCCCTACCATACCTAGATGACATATTGGTACTATCACCATCCATCGAACAACACTTCCATGAGCTGGAAGATGTTTTCAACAGCTTAAGAGTTGGTAAACTCAAATTGAAGAAATCAAAATGGGAATACTTCATAGACAGAATAGACTTCTTGGGAATGAGAGTCATACCCATGGGACTACAACCATCTCCCACAAAGGTGGAATCAATCAAAACCTTCCCAACACCAAAATCAGTCAAAAATGTCAGATCTTTCATAGACTATGCCATTACTTCAAGAAGTTTATAAAAGGTTATGCCCAAATTGCTAGACCATTGTACGCTCTACAAACACATCTCAAAGCATTTGTCTGGACAGAGGACGCAGATAATGCTTTCAAAGCATTAAAGCATGCCCTCTGTACCAATGCTCTTCTCAGATATTCAAACTATGAGAAAGAGTTCAGTTTGGCAACTGATGCTTCCAATGTGAGCTTAGGAGCTGTACTCTCACAGAGAGATAATGAAGGAGTGCTCAGACCAGTAGCCTTTGCAGGTAGAACCCTCTCCAAACATGAGAGAAATTACAATACCACAGAGAGAGAACTACTGGGAGTAGTATATGGAGTATTACACTTCAGACACTACCTAGAAACTAGGCACTTCAAATTATACACAGACCATGCAGCCCTAATTCCACTATTAACCAATACAGGACTCACACATAAATGGGCCAGATGGGCTCTAGACATACAACAATTCTCATTCACCATTCAACATGTGAAGGGTGATGATTACACACCACCAAATACTAAGTCTAGAAGAGAATACCCAGATTCTGGACCCATGACTAACCCTCCACCCCCACCAATGAGAGTTAGAGCAGTCAGTAGAACCAAGTTTGCAAAAGTAACAAAGAAAGTACCATTCAAAAGGGATGATCCACCCAACACCATTGAAAGACCAGAGAAACCCATTAGGGGTATCTTGAAACAATCTACACACTATGTGTTTTGCCATTGTGAGAGAGCATACTCACAACTCTTTCCAGATAATGACTTCGAGCCTATTGAATTCTCATCACTCAATCAGATGCTGAAGGCAACTCCTGAGGAGCCACCCTTCACCCCACCTGACTCAGATGATGAAGATTCAGAAGACACATTATATGCTATTTCTCAAGCAACTTCCAAAACAGTCAGGTTCTTTGAACCAATGCAGGAAGAGGAAACATCGAACCATTTGTGTCCTATGACCACATGCCCAAAGACTAGAGAAATGATTTACGAGGACATATCAAAGCCCCCCACATAATCACAAACTATTCTAAATGAGAAAAAGGTCACAGGAAACAAACCTACCAAAACCCTACCTGCCAGGAAAAATGGCACAAAAGACACTGCATCTAATAAATCAAAGAACTCCGAGAGACAGAAGAATGACAATAAGCAAAATGTGCCTTTAAAGAAAAAGGTTGCCACCAAGGCGAGAATAGGCCCTCTAAAGGAGCCTACACACCAAAACAAGAGTGACACACCCCAAGAAAAGGCACAAGATAGGACAATAGTCAATGAAAAAGAAAAAACAAAGAGACAGAATAAAACAACATGTGCTAGATATAAATCAATTGCTGGATCAGATTCCCGATACATCCATCTCAGGTACAAACCTTGGCTTGGAACAAAGGAAGGACAAGGAACTATTGCCCCTCATACAATATCTTGAGGATGGGACCTTGCCTGCACCAAAAGAACAAGGAAATAGAATCATCAACCAAGGCCAGACATACACCTTGGTAAATGGTACATTAGTCCATATATGCTCCATAAATTGGAGAAAAACCAATACTGTACCACATCAAATTGTTATACCACAGCAATGGGTAACAAGTACACTACAGTATTTTCATGACTCACCTACTGGTGGCCATCTTGGCTCAAGTAGGATGATGTCAGCACTCTGACCTAGGGTATATTGGAAGTCTATGCTAGCAGACACAACCAAATATGTTTCCACCTGCCACACTTGCCTCACAGCAAAAAGGCAAGTACACTCACACAAAACACCAATGACGGTGAGAGATTCAAGGCTTCACCAATGAAGTTCCTGTACCTTGATGCAGTGGGACCACTTCCCACAACGGCCAGGGGAAACAAACATATACAAGTCTGCATAGATTATGCTACCAGGTATGCAACAGCTTGGGCTACTACTGACTTAAAAGCTGAAACAACAGCAGCAGAGTTCTACAAGAATATAATTTGTCATCATGGAACACCAGCCACTCTCCAAACAGACATGTTATACAGGTGCAAAGTTCACAAAATTAACTAAACACCTCAAGATCAAACATAAATTTTCCTCACCGTACAGGCCTCAAAGCAATGGCCTTGTAGAGAAATTCAATGCTAGCATCCGGACAGCGCTCAGAGCATTCTGCTCAAAGCTTCAAAACAATTGGGACTCATTCATTGAACCCATAATCTCTGCATTAAACAACACCAAATCCCAAACCACAGGATTCACCACTTTCTTCCTACTCCATGGAAGAAACCCAGCCACCCGAATGGACCTAGGGCTGCGAATACAGAAAGACATATCCACTGTAGCAGACCATGTAGCTAACATGATAACAAATCAAGATACCTCTAGGAGGAAAGCTGTACAAATGGTCACCAAGCTACAGAAGGAAAGGAAAGATAGATATGATAAGAAACTTACACCACAGGAAATCAAGGTCACCGACATGGTGTACCTCAACATACCAAGAATCCTGACCAACACAGAGTGTAAGAAGCTTCAACCCCTTTTTATGGGACCATAGGTTGTAGTAGACAGACCTAGTTTGACAAGTGCCAAACTCAAAAACTTGGACACCAATCTGCTGGTGGCCAGACCTGTACACATAGACAGACTGAAAAAGGTTGTAGCTGTCAGTAACAATGAATTTGCACACAGGCTTATTCCACAAGCCAAATACTACAACAAAATTGTAAGGAACAAAAATGATATCACCCTTATAGCGGACATCGACAGCGGACAGCGACAGCACACACGGTGAAAAAAGATGCGTCTCGCGGTTATGTTTGTGTATAATACACCTCCTCCCCCGGCAGCGGACAGCGACAGCGCACACGGCAAAAAAAGATGTGCCCGGACCGGGGCGCGATCCATGTACCTCTCACGGCTGAGTGCAACGTGCTAACCTCTAGACCACCACGTTTCCCATTTCAGTGCCACACTATCACTGGTTGGCTTTATATCATAGAGACACGGTTCTAACCAAGGTTCACTGTGGCGCAGTGCATAGGGAGTTGGATTTGGGATGTGAGACTGCAGGTTCGATCCCTACCTTGGCCTGGAAAATTTTGTGGGTTTTAACATGTAACATATAACCGCACGCCTTAGAAAAATGATGTTACAGCCTATATGGTGTGCAATATCGACAGATATGTGTATGGGAATATTCACCAAAAAGCACTGAGTAACCAAGAAATCGTGGTATAATCATGGGTAATACAGGCCATGCTGCATTCGCCACTAATTTATCCACTGAATCCAACCCGATGCTCGATAAATATACCGTATCAGGCTCAAAGACTCCTTACCCTTCTGGGCTATTGATCCGCCACAAAGGACATCACAAGTGGTACCCGGAGGGATTTTCACCGTATGCATAACCGAGCCTACTGAAGACACCTGTCTTATTACACACTGTACATGCAAGCCATAGGCGTTCCGGATACTCAACATTCCATCCCGGGGGTCCAATACGGCCCCGTATAGGCTTGCAAAATCTAAACCGAGGATTCCATCATCGCTAACCTCTGCGATGGTATGCGAAAGAACAAATTCTTTGCCTCCTATTCGGATAGGCATAAATGTCCTCCCAAAAGTTCTCATACTGCTTCCGTCGGCCCTGCAACCATTTACCCCCGTTTTGAGGTTCTCATGTTTGCTGGCCACCGAGTCGAAGAATCTTTTGGACACACAGGAATGGCTAGCTCCAGTATCCACTAAGAATTCTCCTACCCGACCTTCAACAGATATGGGTACATACCACCGTCTCCCTCCCAGCGGGGAGACGGTTTTAACTGGAAAACGTATGGAGGAGTTGACATTGTATACTTCTCCAATTTATTAAACATGTCCGGATTGAAACTAGCAGCCTCTTGAAGATGTCCAAAAGGTGTTAGAGTAGGGTTATGGCTTTATAATGCACGGGGGTTATGAGCAAAAAAGCACTGTCCAAGCCAAAATCGTGAGATAAAACATACTATCGGATCCTCCTTGACCATATTACATAACAGTCCACTGGCAGATTCAACGAGCTGCATAAAACTCCCAGCGAGGCCATACCAGGTACGCCACTGCTCAACGGCCATGCGTCCAGGACCACCTTTTAAACATCTAACCAGATGTGGTTTGGCCTCGTATGGGGTCCACCCATTACAATTCATCACATCGATGAAGTCTTCAAACCATTCCTTCCATGGCCGAGTACCGATCTATTCCTTTGGGTTGACGGCTACCCTTCGGGCTGAGTTATGAGCATACCACAGCTTGTGCCTCCTTCTTCAACGTATCTTTTAACAAACGATACTTCTCACATTTTTCTTTCTGGGACCTTTGGTACTCGGTGGTCTCCTTATGGATTTTATCCTGTTCCGAGAACAACTTGCTCTCCCTTTCCTTCTCATCCTTTGCCTTTAACTCCACCCGATGGGCTAGAGACGACAAACAATACTTGAGGTCAGATTACTTTAGAATCACCTCCTGTTCGACAGAACAAAGCTTTACAATTCGTTCTCTTGTCTCATCTTCTATCTTCTTTTGCGCAGCTATGAATTGTTCGTGCTGCCTCTTAGCTTGTTGCTCTACCTGTTCTTTGGCTTTTAAATAAGCCGCAGTCGTCTTATACCCGGGCCCATCCAACGTCCATACCTGGGCTTCATCTAGGGATAGCCCCAGAGTATACATTTCCGTACTTTTCGGTAATACCTCTCGGGTGATATCTCTCTGGGTGCCGGTAGAACCTTTTGGATCTTCCACATCCCTATCATCATCGCTCTCATGATCTGATAATGTCATCAATGGGTTCCCCCGAGTTGATCGGACCGCCCCATGCATTCCCTCTCTTGTAGGCATCTCCGTCCGTTGAATTGGACTTTGAGCCTTAGGGGTTTCCAGAATATTAGGAGCGCTCGCTGGGATGCTAGGTCCTAGCTGGTGCCTACTAGTTAAAACTTGAGACCAATCGCTCAAGTCTAACCTGGCAGGTTTGACCAACCCGCCTAATACCCCCGTATCCGAAGCAACCTGTCTAGGGGTACTTGGGTATAGTTTAACGATCCCATCTCCAATCATGGCAGGATCGTCTGTTAGACCCGGTGTCGAGAAGACTCCCTGTACACCTTCCAGGTTATATATATGCTGTTGACCCGGTTTCCAGTCTAACAGCAGATGCTGGGATGTGTAACCATCCTCTTCGAATCCCTCAAGCCCTGGGCTGGAGGAACTCGCATTAGGCAGTCTGCAACTTTCGACCGTCTGGCCGCGCTCCACCCCGAAACAACTGGTCACGGCACCAGTGTAACGGTCCGTTTCGACTTATATGTTGGGTGGCTCTTTGGCTAGCTTAACACTAGAGATACTGTCATACTAGTGATTGTGCATGATCAAGTTGTCATATGAGAAATATCATATGACTAGTGGTATATAGAGAGTAAGAATATCAAGCTCTTATTAGTGTTATTCCAGTTATCACTGGTTTATTCAGCTTAGGCAGTATTGTTATGTATCAGTAATACAAATGTTAATATGCAGGTAATTTCCACACACAGTAAATATACAGTTATTTATAAAGTATAAAGTTCAGTTCCACTCCACCTGTGTAATGGTAACATTAGTAATAATACACAGTCCAGTATGGTCCTAGGTGGGTTCCCACACCTAGCTCCTGACCTGCTGCTTAGTGCAGAGCTATAGCAGGCAGTAGGAGAGCTGGACTGGAGATGTTACCTCAGTGGTGGTTCTGGAGATTCTGTTTTCTAGAGGTGCCTGCTTGGGTTATAAGTACCCCCTCCTGGCTTGGCCCCTCAGACTGACTGGAGCCAGTGGCATCTTCCCTAGTCTCTGGTTGTTAGAGGGGAGTCTTTCATGTCCATGGGGGTGCATAGGACGCCCCTATGAGCCTCCCAGCACCCCCATTATCCCGCTCAGTACTGCATCTTCAGACGCCCGTAACTCGGTCGTTTATGTGTCTAGAGCTTTCAAATTGCGCATGCCCAGAGGTGAATATGTGAAGTTACCACTGCCTGCTTTCTAGCTGTGTAACTTGCGCTGGTTTGTCTGAAACAGTATTGGTTGCATAACTTTCTTATGTTGGGCCTTGATCTTGGGCTCATTTTGACCGTCTTATTATTGCGGTTACATAACTACTTTCATATTTGACCTCGGTTCCTCTGGAGCGACGCTAGAGCGACCGGAAGGTTATGGCGTCATTACTTATGTAACCTATCTTTCAGTCTTTGGTGCTCAGACACCCGTGATGGCGTCAGCAGTGCTCAGGCACCCATGGCAGCCGGTTGCATTCAATTTAAACATTATATATACTATTGTTCAGTGAACCATTAGGTCGGTCTGCTTTCACTATTAAATCATTATATTGTGCAGTGGACCATGAGGTTCCTTTGGTCTTATAACTTATGCATATTCACCTAGCTGGTGTTCAGTGGACTGTGGACGCTCATGTGGACATTCAGTGTATTAATGCCTTATATATTCATGCATTAATATGATCATATGTTACAATTTATGGCATAATAAAATGGTACATGATAATACCAACACAACACAAGAAGTTCGGGCTGGGCAAAGCCCCAGACTTCCTACCGCTCCGGTAGGCCTTTAATGGGTAAGTAAACACACGTCTGGACTGGACTATGTCCAGTCCCCTTCTGACGTTCATCCGGCTCCTTAGTAGCAGCTGGACACGAGGCGTGGTGCTGCCCCCTCTTGTATCAAACAGGTATTGCGAAGCGAAGCCTGGTTGGCATAGAAGGAACGAGCACCACACAAACACATCTCTCGGATGAAGCACACGAGAGATACACAACGATGCCGGTCCCTACAATATTGATATAGTCTGCTCAGATGCAGGGAATATGCCTATTAGGTGCTACTGACATCCATAGCTTAATGTGACCTACTAAGTAGTTGTTCATAACCATTGAAATGGTCTGAGAATTTATATTCTCTTCATCTTCCACACTATTTATCCTTGTTCCCAGTTCTCTACAGTTTTGGCTAAGGCTGTATCCCTTACACAGAATGATGACAATAGATGTGAGAGTAGGGCATAAATTTTTTAGCTTCAATTAGTTAAAAAGTGATGGATTTACGGACATCCACTCCCTACTATACATTATTGAACAAGTAATCAATGGATAACTCATGACGCGTGTGTGTTAGTGAAGGATAATGACACGAGGCCGTAGGCCGAGTGTTATTAGCCTTTGCTAACACACACAAGCGCTAACCACTAAACGTCTCCTCCACCAAAGGCATCTCGCTGTTATGTTTAGTACTAAATACACCTCGTCGCCCGGCAGCGGACAGCGACAGCGCACAGGGCTTTGTATCATATCTAGATTTGGTTTGAACCAAGCTTTTCTCGTCGGTCTCTGTGGCGCAATGCATAGGGTGTTATGCTACGGACCTGAGATTGCAGGTTCGACCCCTACCATGGCAATGGAATAGTCTGTTGGTTTTAACATGTAACATATGACATGTAAAGACATGAGAGGCGTGCGGTTATCCTGGATAACCACACGCCTTACATGGATAACCGCACGCCTTACATGGATAACCGAACGCCTTACAAAATTGATGTTACAGCCTATAGGGTGTGCAATATCGACAGATATGTGGATGGGAATAGACCCCAAAAAGCAATGTGTAAGCCAGAAATCGTGATATAACAAGGAAAAGGGAATAGATATATCGAAGGAACAAGGCAGTTCACAGAAATAATTGTGATACATCCAGGGAGAGATCTGATTTCAGACTTCTCAAATTTTGCGGAGAGGCTCCCCATAGTACTGTATACTGGTCACTTTCGACTCTCCTCTGTCTATGAATATGAAGTACGGAAATTGTATAGTCATTTTGTCAGCTGTATCATGTGGCTCTGATAACCATGAAAGATGTAGACTAAACCTTTCATACTCTCATTTTTGCTGAACTGGTGGCATCCATTATCCATTAGCTCCACACTAGTACCCTATTGTGTTAAATTATAAAAGCTGTGTGATAAATCTGGTGCTGAGTATGAAGCAGACCCTGCACTGTAGCTGTGTCAGAGACCTTGTCACAGCTATATATCAACCACATGGTATTGTGTAGGGGCTGCTGAAAGTAGTCCAATCCTTTTACTAGTATACATACAGGTGCTTCTAGCATGAGGCACTGATCTCATTTGCAATACTATCGCTATGGCACTGATCCCGATGCCAGAGGCAAGTGATTTGTGTTCACAGGGCTGTCCTAATCTGACTGCACACTTTTCTTTAGCAAGACATTGTTCTACCTTCTTCAGGTGGCACAGCGGTAGAAGGTCGAATTGCCCTAGGGGACAACTGACTCTTACTGTATCTGCAATGTTGACCCTGACACTCCACCATCCACCATCCAGCCATAGTATTGTAATGGTTTGTATTACTAGTTTGTTGGTTCGGGCCTTACCAATTAGGAAAGAAGGAGTAAGGCAGTAATTCAAGTGTATGCCAATGTAAGTTTATTGCTAAGACACTTAACGGCTACCCGGAAGATAATCAAGTGGCAGCTGATGTTAATGAATAGTTCTACACGGTAGGAGGCCAGGAGGGCCTCTGACATAGCGGCTGAGCCCCAGTCTTTATATACGGACCATGGTGTTTGTCGCCAGATGTCCCCACAGGCCCGGATCAGTGCTTCCACCTATCCGGAACCTGAGGAACACCCAGCGACTGGACTCACCTGCCATGCCAGACGGTACCCATAACTATGGTTATAATATAATGCCTCTACAGTATGTATGTATGTGGAGCTGCTGACATGTGCCTCAGGTACCAAGTAGAACACACACACACACACACACACACACACATCTATATATATATATATATATATATATATATATATATATATACATATATATTTTTTTTAAAGTTGTTTATTGGGATAATTACATTTACAGAGTAAGTGCAATTGTAACCTGGTGCCCACGCATTGTGGTAATTATACCAAGCCCCCTTCACATTTCATTTTTGTTCTAACATTCTGAGTAAACAATTCAATCAGTAATGGCCTCATATTTGCTATTCACATCAACAGTATATTATTGATACCCTTACAGAAAGACAAAAAATGAGTCAGCGATCAAAATAATGATGGGATGAGATGAGGATGAGGTCTAACTTTAAAGTTACACAAAAATTTGTCACATGAAACAATTCGGGTAGTCTCTCTTAATGGAGTTCTTAAAATCAGATAGGGTCTCTATGATTGTGTATTTTACTTTTAGTTGATTCCACATCGTGCAGGCTCTATACAAGGAGCTTCGAATTACGATAGGTTTGAGGCTATGTGGTATTAACAATCTTTTTCCCTGATGGAAGCGGGTGGGTATGTTTCTCTTATCGACTAGATTTTCACATTTTGACAGGTAGAAGGCATAGAATAAAAGATGTTGATCTCTCCTATCTGCAAGCTCCATACATTTGCTAACGTTTTTGATTTGTTCTGTTGTCATGGATGGATTTTCTTCTAATTTAACTTTGTAAACTACTCTTAATGACCAATTTTGTAATAATTGTAATTTTTTTTGTTTCCCCTCGATAATCCCTGTCCCACACAAAGTCACAATAGTCAAAAGTTGGTAGCACCATAGTCTTAAAGATATCTAGAGCTGTAGAATTATCAACAAATTTTCTCACTCTAGCAAATTGGAAGATTTTATGCCTTATATTCTGTGTACATTTTGTTCTATGATTTGTGAATTTAAGTTCAGGGTCAAGATCTATGCCCAAATATGAAAAATTATATACTCTCTCTAATACAGAATTATTTAACATAAATACACTATTTTCATTTTGGGCACCGTTATATAACATCCATTTAGTTTTCTTTTCGTTAACAGTGAGGGAATTATGTAGACACCAGTTATACACAGCCTTTATGGCATTTTCCATTTCCTGTGGGGTATTCACGGTTATAACTGCATCGTCGGCATATAAAGTGGTTTCAAACGTTCCAGCGGTAGGGAGAGAGTTAATATAGACCGAAAAAAGCACAGGACCTAATACAGATCCCTGCGGGACTCCATATTTTAATTTTTTAGAAGTAGACAGTACATCATTGGATATAGTATATAATTTTCAAAGAATTTACAGGTCGAAAAATCAAGTCCTAAATTGGACATTTTTCCTAATAATTTAGAGTGTGAGACAGTATCAAAAGCCTTTTTGTAGTCTAGGTAGAGACAATATGAAGGTTTGTTCAATATGATGTTATTAATTATAGTGGATAGATGTTCAGTTATAGCAGTCTGAGTGGAGTGTCCAGTTCTATATCCATGTTGCTTTGGGCATAATAAGTTACAGTCTTTCATATAGGTTTGGAGTCTTTTACATACAATTTTTTCTAGGATTTTTCCCGGTATTTGTAGTAGACTTATAGGTCTAAGGTCATTTACATCAAGAGAGTTTGCCTTTTTGTGTAGAGGAATAACTGTCCCAGCCTTCCATACGGTTGGAAAAACTGAAGAACGCAGGCATTGGTTATATAGTACTAGTATAACATCAGCAATGGCAAAAAAAGCATCCTTAATTATAAATGATTTACAGTTTTTTATGGCGGATGGTTTTTTAATATTAATCTCTTTTATCAACTTAATCAGCTCAATGTAAGAGATATCATACATAAGGTTAGTATTCAGAATAGGTTGTCTATATGGTATATTGGTCATTGGCTCCCCCTCACCAGGTGGGAGTTTTTTCGCTAGGTCTTCACCAATATTTACAAAAAAGCTATTTATATATTCTGCACATCCATCAGGGGGGACAATTAAATTAGTAGTCCGATTCCTCAATTTAATAAGGGTACTGCTGGTTTTATGTGGTTAAAGTTTATGTATAGCATCCCAGAATTTAGTTGGGTCAGTCTTTCTAAATCTTAGTAATAGTTCAATTTCATTTTTTTGACTGAGAAAGAGCTCTCGTTTGACAATAAGCTTGTAATGTTTAGCTACAGCCCAGTCACCATTTGATTTTGTGGATCTGGCTTTTCTATAAAGTTTGTCTTGTACCCTCATTAATTCCAGTATCGGTTGTGTTAGCCATGGCGGTGTATAGTCTGGTATTTTCATCTTTTTTATTGGACATATGCTGTCTAATTTAGATATGATAACATTTATAACTCTATTCCACATCTCATTGGCATCAGTCAATGTTACAATATCATTCCAGTTATATTGTGTAAGCATATTTTTAAAGGCTAGGAAATCATATCGTCTATAAGACCGTACGTATACAGTTTTCTTCTTTAGTTTAACCTTTTCACATTTTAAAGTCTTGTATAAAGGAGTGTGGTCAGATATGTGCACGTCTACCAAGCCAGAGAAGGCAATGTTATGTACATTTGTGTAAAAATGGTCTAAGATAGTCTCTAAGACAGACCTGGTGATTTCATCGATGACTTGAAACAGTTTATTACCAGTACAAAATTCATTCACAGTAGCTTCTTCGACATCTTTTTTACATAGTAGATTAATATTAAAGTCACCCATTACAATAAGTTTTCTATTATTTGTTACATCTTTCAAAAGGGAGGTTAATTTGCTATATATAGCACCTTTTTCTTTACTATCAGGTGGTCGATAGCATACAAAGATCTTATATTTTATTACATTTATTTGGACGTCCACACACAATATTTCAAAATCATTATCTATGAAAGAACAAGTGAGATCAGGGGTGGCTATGTAGTGGTCTTTTAAATATAGCATGAGGCCTCCAGCGTTTTTATCCCTGCTTGGATACCTATCTAGTCTTACATATTGATAGCCAGGGATGTGTAAGTCGGCATCTAGCACTGAAGGTTTTAACCATGATTCTACAATACCAGTGATGTCAGAGTGCGAGATTAACCTAAAGGTGTCTGTCCTTTTACCATATATAGAGTGAGTGTTTGTGCAAAATATCTTTAGACCCTTTTGTGACTTGATTTTATCTAGTACCACCATTTTTATAGTGACCTACAATGTTATATAAGTAATATGAATGATATGAATGATAAATGTGAGAAATGACCACAGTAAAGGTATATTCACACTGTTTAACTGTCATTGGAAGGGGGTCTGGAGCGTGGACAGGTTTTTTTTTTAAATATATATACATTATTAAGTGCATTGCTTTATTGGTTATGATAACGTAAAAGGCTAAATTGATAATAGTAAGATTATAATCATATGTCAATATACCAATTGCCTAGTAAGAATAGGTAAATGCTACCATAATACCATAACATAGAGTAGAGTTCAGCCGGCCAGCTCAGCCTAGATTATTTCTATGCTAACCAGGCGCGCCCAAAAACCTGACGACGTTGTAGCATTACTATGAAAAGCAGGTATAGTTCAGAGGTTAGCTGGACCTGGTATATTTCAGTGTTTAACCAAGCGCGTCCACTGACCTAGAGACGCTGTAGGTTTAATATAGGATATAGTTATTTTTGGACGCGGCTAACCAATATAGAAATGTAGTTGTTATAGACATTGAAAAATACAGTTATTATGGACCAAGGTATATGTACGTTTTGCAGGGTATTAACAACGCATAATATCAACTATTTACATGCTAAGAGAAATAGTCTCCTCTACAATACTTCTTGAGATGAATCATACAGTCAGAGATACATACACATTAGTCCTGTAGCGGCTAAGTGCTTTTGAGAACAATTGGTATGTCATGTCTAACTGAGAAAATATTACTTTGTCTTATTAGGACTAAACGCAGTGAGCATTCGTTGTAGCTTGTTCGATCCCTGACTTAAATATATATATATATATATATATATATATATATATATATATATATATGTATATATATATATATATATATATATATATATATATATATATATCATTCTACACAGGGGGACTGGGGACTTTTATAAACTCTTTCATATACTGTCATACTAGTAATTGTGCATGATCAAGTTGTCATATGAGAAATATCATATGACTAGTGGTATATAGAGAGTAAGAATATCAAGCTCTTATTAGTGTTATTCCAGTTATCACTGGTTTATTCAGCTTAGGCAGTATTGTTATGTATCAGCACTACAAGTGTTAATATACAGTTGGTTATAAAGTATAAAGTTCTTTTCCACTCCACCTGTGTAATAGTAATGATAATAACACACTGTCCAGTATGGTCCTAGGTGGGTTCCCACACCTAGCTCCTGACCTGCTGCTTAGAGGGATAATATAAATGTGTAACTTTACCCTCTTGTAGTTGACTGGTAGGCCACTAGAGGGGTTTAGGCCCAGCATCCAACAGTCATGTCTCAACTACAATAGAGTTACATGATTGTGTAAAGGATGCATCCTTTGAACTGTGGAATTAATTGGCTGGTATCACTCTCTGTGTGTGTGTCTTCCCCTATTGTGGTCTAGGCCTTATAGCCCAGACCCACATGTAGGTACAGACTAGCATTGGAGACACTATTATTAGGCTGCTTAGTGGCAGATGGGGGTCTGCTTAGCGGCGGTTGCCGCCCAGTATGCGGGAAGCACCGCCGGTCGGTAGGGATGCAGACAGCACTGAGTGTGGGTCTTGAAGATGTTTTATATACATGTGACAATACCATGATTCTGTTAGTTTCAGTGCTGATTTAACCATTTTTCCCCATGCATTATCAGAGCACATAGGCACTGTTTTTAGAATTTTGATTGCTTTGTGGATTTTTCGATATAAATGTTCGAGGTCAGGTTGCACCCAGTAATTTTTGGGAAATGGCTGGCAGATATATCAAGTTAGTCTCGCCATGTTTCCCATATTAAAATCATTCAGATCTTTTGGAGATGCGACCCCTGGCCATGCTGGTGGAAGGATAGAATCATAGCCACTACCCCATCAAGCCAGTAGTAGAACCCAATGTAAATGATGGTTTTGACTCACCTGACAGCGGTACCTCCATATTTTGACTGATGCTTACATATGCTCTTTATACCATGGTTTCAACCTCTATATTAAGTATTTACCTTGTAAATCGATGAAGTTTGATGCAAGTCTGGGCGGACAATGAGGAAGGCATTCTGCCATATTGGATTTCTTGTTTCTCAATAAGCTCTGCGGTCCACCGACAATAACATTTAATTTCCACCATGTATAAGGAATTTGCTGCCTCCTCTTTTTCACACAACATGGATTAGGCATTCTCCTTACTGTTACCATGTTTCAATAGATGATTTTAAGGCTATTTTCCATCAAAATGGGGAGAACATGATGCGCTTAGTGTCCGCGTTCTGAGAAGAAAGGTAGTACCAGATGGGGGGACTGCAGAGCGACAGGGGAGGTTGACACTACAGCATAGACGCACAGCCCGCTGTCTGCTATGGTAAAGGATATGAGTCAGCATGCTGTCATGGTATGTTTTGGTTTAGATTCAACTACTATTTATTCTAGCCGTGGTTAATCGAACGATTTTAATCATTAAACTTTTTTTTTTGGAACAGATTTTAACTTTATTTAGTCTAGAGGTACATTCATTATGCAGACATAGGCACGGTGTGTACATATCTTAGTCTGCTGGATATAATATCATTGCTGTATAATAACCTATGCACATACAGTGGTGTATTACGTAATTACCCTTGTTATCAGGTAATTTATTATGAAAATAACATGACCAAACAGTTAATGACCAGATCGTCATTTGAAAAATGTTGTTATGATCTGACCATCAAAACTATTACCAGTATTCATAGAATTGTAAAAGTATAATAACAATATTTTGAACAATTTGGGACACTTTAGTCTACTTTAAGTACAATAATAATAGTTTCCCTCCCCCTAGAATACGATTGATTTTTACAACATGCATTGGTACAGTTAGATTCTAACTATGTTATACATTAATAGAGTCGATGTCGAATTCACTAAATATGGTCTTAAGTTATTTTGTTAATCTTACACATTCTAATATCGGTTTCTAGATATTATTCCGGTTCACAACTTGCATAGTTATTATACAATATAAATTATACATTAATGGAATCATTCAAGCATTTCTTAGATATAGCCTTGAATTTTTCTTTTTCTCTGATATTTCTGATATCAGTTTCTAGATTATTCCATGTTTGGGCACATAGACACTCGGGAGATTTTGTATATATGCTGTACAATTGATTTTCCTATAATTTAATACTGGCGCACTGGAAAATCTAGTATTTCTTACAGTCGGTTTAATATATTCCTCCATTGTTGATCTTTTATAGGCAAGCATTTTAATATGATAAAATCTTCTAGCTTCTAGCATGGAAGTATCAGTTTCTCTATGTACAAAGTTGGTAGGAGTCAATAAATGAAGGTCTAGACAGGTCTTTAAACACTTGTTTTGCAGTCGTTGTAGTTCTAGCAGTAGTTCAGCTTTAGCTCCATTGTAAAGTATATCACAGTAATCAATAATTGGTATAATATGCATTTTGTACATTCTTATTCTTGCTGTGGTTGATAAATATTTCCTAGTTTTATACAAGATTAATGATTTGAAACGAGCATTTTTTATAGCATTTCTCACATACATATTAAAATTCATTTCTTGGTCCAGGGTAACCCCTAGGTATTTGTACGATGAGACGTTCATTAAAGTTTTCCCATTCAGAACAATTTTTGGCTTCTGTATTCTTTTCAACTTGATTGCAGAAGCAAAGGTCATAATTTTTTATTTAGATTCATTCATTGTAAGTTTGTTAGCCGAGGACCAAAGAGAAAAAGTATTTAGTGCAGTAGTAAGTTCATTTGTTAATACATCCATATTCTGTCCTGATACATATAGGACTGAGTCATCAGCATATAGCAAGGTTCTATGGACATCATTTTCAAAGATACAGTCATTAATATACAATAAAAAGAACAAAGGACCCAAAATTGGACACAATAGGCCCTTTTTCCAAGGCCACTGATGGCTCTCACTACATACATGTGGTGACTGACCATGCCACCAGGCACATAACTGCCTGGACAAGTGAAGAAAATACTGCTGCAATTGTAGCACTTGGTTTCTTCCAAAGAGTCATATGTATCCACAGCACTCCCTCAGTACTGAACACAGATAATGCCCAGCAATACGTCTCAAAATTATTCAAATATTTTTGTGAAAAGTTCGGCATTAAACATGTGACAGGAAGTGCACATTGGTCCAGGTCTCAAGGCCTCTGTGAGCGCCAACATCAAACCATTGAATCATCCCTCAGTGCCTTTGTATCAAAATCACAGAAGCATTGGTCAACCTTCCTACAAGCTGTAGTCTTCAGTATTAACAATACTATAAGCAGCGCCTTAGGCTACTCACCAAATTTGTTAGTCTTTGGCAAGCAGACACACCTACCAACTGAAGCAGCTTTGTCCTTGATTAAAGCTGAAAAAGACTCAAGCACCAAGGAGAAAATTATGACCAGCCTACTACAGTTTAGAGATGATATTCTAATGAAAGCTGCAGAAAACATGATCTCTGCTCACAAAAAGATGAAAGCTAGACACAACACTTTAGCAGAACTCAGCTCATATAACACAGGCCAAATGGTATATTTACATATACACAACCTACTAGTCAAATGTACATCAAAAAAGTTGCAACCCACATACTCAGGCCCCTACATCATAATGAAGATGACTTCACCAGTTACAGCTATTCTAAAAAGGCTACAAGATGGAAAAGTACTGAAGAAATCAGTACATGTATCAAGGCTGAGGAGACCAATCACAAGAGCTAGCGCCAAAGCCATCATAAAAAGGCTACAATCAGGGCCCACAAGCTCACTTCACGACCCCGACCAGGATGACCCCTCCAATGTGAGTCTCACCACTCACAAAACAAAGAAAAAGAGAGGAAGGCCAGCCAAAAAGGGAATAATCTCCTTCAGCCCCATGCCCTCCAGAAAATCAAGAAAAATCTCTAAGCGTCCATTATAGACCATAAGTCGTTGTGTCAAACACCAAACATCCATATAAACAACCCTCCTTTAATCCCCACAGGCGCCACGCGCCCCAACCAAATTAATCAACCATTAATACACCAACCACTTAAACACACTGACAGCAACAGTCACAGACCAACGCCCAACCTATTTATAATAACAGCCATAAAAATTCCTATGCATCCAAAATCAACACCGCCTTGATTAACTGTATATACAACCACCTACCCATTCTAAGTGGAACGCCAAACACTGGCAAATGGATTATCAAATAATTAGTTTAGGTTACACACGCCTTATACCGACCGCCCAAGGCAACGCTGTATCCTCGGTTTGTGTATAAACTTCAAAACACACATGCGACGGCTTGTTACCACTTCAAGACCACTATTTCCAATGATAAACCTATTGTAGGAAGATGGATCTCTGACACCCACAACCCATGTTTACACCACTGTCTCCGCCAACCCTTAAGTGCTGTGGTGGCACATATACAATTCAATAACGCGCCGCCCTCAAGGTCTTTAAAAACCACAGGGTCGCCATAGAAACCATACCACCTTGGCTAGGAATAAGAATACCCCCCGCCAAGCTTCCCAATATTCTATTTTTAGACAATACCTCACCACCAACCAATCCAGGCCAGGATAACCCTAATTTGCATAAGGGGCAGTCGACCCCCCCTTGCATCCACCAATAATATTTGGCCTACGCCCCTTTCAGGGCAAGACATACCACCTATGGGAGATCTCAGACTGAAAAGTAGCCAAACTCAGTCTCAGGTTTATAAGCGCTTGCCCACCCACATCTGATCACAACACAACCCACAACCAATACCACCACACCTTAAGCATGGCAACAAGTGTCTGGAAAGGGACCATGGCAGACCCATCGTGCAACCAGCCCAGGTAGGATTATCTTATGGGTCTATTTTAGCATTTAGGATTTTTTTAACAGTCGTTCTAGCATTGTACATGATAATTTTACTTATCATGGTGCCCAGGTACCCCTATTAACCAATGGCGGTGTGAGCCTTAAGTGTGTGTAAAATGTGGAAGAACTTCTCCACTATCCTATAATTTTTAACATTGATAATCCAATTTACTAAGCCTCTTCAGCCAAGCAAATTCTCCACCTTTACCTCTCCCCCATTCACAGCCCACTTAGTCCTTTTTCCTTTATGACTTACAGCCTGGACCCACTGGCAAATAAGCACGGCCCAAATGCTACATGGACCATACACAGCCTCCTTGGACCACATGGGATCAGGAGTGATCTCATGGATCCTTTTGAAATTAGGAGCATAATCATGGAACAGCAACACCTCATCACCTTCCTCGCCCAGGAAGATATTAAACATTACCTCAGCAGCCCTGTGCTAAGACAGGAGCTGGACTTGAGCAATCACTCCATAGCAGCAACCATAAAAGCCTTCATGGTCGCTGTAGCTGGGGATAATCCCCGCCGGCCTCCATGGGGCAGGTTTAACCATAGATCTGCATCATACATAGCACTCTTATGTGCTCGCACGCTTCTAGCGTCAGAACAGCCCCTCAGGGACTTACCCCGCCAATACTCCAGAATTGGACGCGAACTGGCCATAAGGAATACAGCTAGCCTAGTATTCCAGTTTGCTGTTTTCGAGATAAACAGATTCCATGCTCAAGCACGTGTACCGCCCCTGACGGTGACAACAGGCACCAGTCCATCTGCATAAATCCATTTCATGTAACAACAACCCAACCACCCACAGAATCCCCGACCTTTGTAAATACTTGACCATACTAACATCCCATTTGTGACTAAGCTAATGCTATTTTTAAGTGAACCCCACCATTAAATTTCAAAAATCCTGAAAATTTCTCAATTTTTCTCATTTTTTTCTAGAGCAGCAGCCATCCTAGCAGTCTGTATATTCTTACATCTGCTCCTCGGCTGCACCTCAACATCAGACACCAATCTGAACACCATCTTCAGACCCAACTATGGCGCACTGTTTACCAAATTACCCCAAACATTACTAGCCAATTACATGGACTATCCATTGACCTTCAGCCTTAACTTGACCTTTGACCAGAACCTAAGTCAGCCAGAACTACTCAGCCCACTCATCAGCACTGATGCATCCCAATACATTAAGCACACAGCCCATGCCCTAGATAACATGATACAGAGCCTATTCTCTAAGTCAAAGACAACACTAGAAACTTTGTCAAAATTAATCTCCCCTCCAAACTTCAGGCAAGCCAGAAATGCCCCAGGCCAAGTCATTGGTGACATTTTAAGAGCTTCAATGGGCCTCGGGACTCAACCAGAAATTGATATTCTAAATTCTGAGATGTCTGACCTGGATAAAAAGTTAGCCACCAAAATGCACGTGGTAGAATTAGCCACCCATTTCTTGTTAAATATTTCGGAATTTATTTACAATTCTGTTAACATCTTCTCAAAATTCCAAAACGACACCGATGATGCTCTATCTTTTATTTCTGGAAAATTAGAGCATCTAAATTCAAACATCTCATCAATATTATTGAAATTAGAACTCCAATCCAGACAAGACACCTTCTATTCCATGTTATTCACAGCAGCAAATTCTCAAATAGAGTCTTTAATCGACCTCCAAAATGACTTGGAAAATCTGCTCTTAACCATTAATAATCTACTTGAGGGCACCCTACCCCAATCCATCATCACACACGACGACCTCAGTTTAGGTTTAAACAATTTATCCAGCCTCCTGCACGAGGCACATCACGGCATTATTTTAGAAGGCCTACCCATAAGTAATTATTATAAGCGCCGAGTACATGTGCACTGGAGCCATAACTCGAGCCTGTTAATAACCATACCAGTACCCATAACCAGAGGGGGAAGCACCTTTTCTATATTTAGAATAGAAACCTTCCCCGTGCCTTTCGACACCTCCGACACTAAGTCAGTAGGTCATGCCCAGGTGGAGCCACTTCCTGGCTACTTGGCTATGTCCAGGACCCACTCACACTACATACAGTTTACACAGGCTGACCTGGATATGTGTGACCTCGGTCACCTTATCAGCTGTAACCTACCCCTACCTCTGTTGCCGGCCACACACCCCACATGCACTCTATCCCTATTTTTAGACCTACCAGAGGCGGTGCACCATACCTGCAGTTTTAAAGCACACATGGCAGCACCCATAACAAATCTTATCCAACCCCTATCTCACAGCACTTTCCTATTAATAACTGACCATCCCACTTCCATGCTCCAATGCACAGATTCAGGCCAAGTCGAAATTAAATATAGCGCATACTCATACTCATCTCAGTCCCATGCCTGTGCTCCATTAAAAATGCCGGCATGATTTTAACCAATTCTGATTTTTCTTGCACCCAAAATTTCACCCTAGAACCCATATCAAAGGCCTATTTCAATTTACCACTGTGGCGACATTTTGGTCAACCTCCAGTCAATGTTTCCGACATCACCATGGCAACCACTACCCAGACCCTTCACCTGCCCAATTTTGAAAAATTAAAACACCTACACAATCAAAAAATAGCACCCCTCTTTCAAGACACCCTAACCCTTAAAAGAGGGACTTAAGGACCAATCCGCCCTCCTATCCACCAACTCCCTGATGCATCTGGGATATCACCTCCAGTTCTCACCTTGGATACACCTGGTATCACCCCTCCTGGCACTACTTTGCTGCGCATTAACCCTTAAGAACCATCTTCGTGTCAATCAATTGGCTCGCTTTATCACACTAGTCTCAGCAACCCGAACACCCAAGATGGCTAATGCGGAGAGTTGGGATCGTTTTAAAGATCTGATACGCCAGGCTAACAAGGACTGGCCAGCCCCACCAACGACCCCAGACACAGATCTAGAATATGTACAGTCGCCTGGCCGCTACCAAAACATGTTCACCTGGATTTTAATGGCAACCCTCCTATACATCACATGGATTACCGCCAAGAGGTGCCTGCGACACTGGCCCTACTGCAAACAGGACAGCCACAGGACACCTTCAATTGTGGCCAAGATTCATGCCAACGGTCAAACTTTTGACTTCACCGTTGGCAAGATGATCTATGGACAAAATCTCTGGGCACCCACCATCACAGCCCCTAAGGTCTCCCCAGCTCGCCTTACGGCACCCCTGGGCAGACACTTGGATCTCCATTGGAAGTCCGACATCAGGATGATGATCGGGGGACAAGTCCGACAGATCCCGCTGCAGCGCTATCCTCCGGTACCACTTCTATGGAGAATACCACTGTACAGAATCTTGAAGGGAGCCCACCACATGACAGTGGTCATCTCTTCAGAAGGACAGCCCGATTTCCAACTGGCCTCTAGTGATACTGACTCAGCCATACAGCTACCCTGTGAGTCCTGGCCAGCTGATCGCCATGACTCCCCGGCAGAGCTCACTAAGTACACCCCACTCCGGCATCAGCCAAAAACGGGCAAATACATGTACAAGCCACCGGAGATGATGCTCACACCACCCTCAACATCAAACCGCGGTAAGTTTCTTCAGAAACCTCCTTTGATCCTCATGTGGGGATCAATTAACCGCCGGCCACCCCCCATATAACCTGGAAATGGACTCTCCCGGTCGCCCAATCCACCGGATAGCCCCATCTAACACCTTCATGTGGGGATCATCCCCATCCTCAATAGCTCTAAATCCGACCCCACCCACAATTAAAACTATTTTAACAACATCTCCAGTACCATAGCACAGTTTCGACCCACAATAACACAGTTATTTCGACTCACTGTGAAGGCCCACCGCATGATGAGACGTCGCCATCTTGTTTCTGACGTCGCGTCTGGTTCCCCGCAAAACGCTGCGTCAGAACGCCGGCGCTGCATCTCACCACTGCCATCGGCCTCCCCAACGTCAGATCTCTTTCATTTTTCCCACGTTGGCATGACAACTTAACGTCAGTCAGGACACCCGCACTCAATATCTGCGTCAAAACAATAACATAAGCATGTGTTAGCAATATCACTAGACTTGTTTTCAACCCAAGTTAACAATACCACCCCGCATGAGAATTGAAAGCCCGCCATCCCAATTTAGAAGCCCAGAATAAACAACATAACTTCTAACTGGTGATGGACTTCAAGTGTATTATTGGATCAAATCACAGGCATAATCAGGCTCCCGGCAACATGTATAAATTATCACAGTTTTTGGCATCACAGAATCAATTTCAATCACATCTTCGCATTAGGCCCGCCACCTTCCGGAGCTAGTCCTTTTCCTTTTCTGTTTTTCTTTCAGCCATCCTCACTTTTCCTTCCTTCAGGTACAGACGCCACACACCCACAAGATGGTTCCCGCGTCTACCTCTGCAAACGATCCAAAAACCCCACTGTAAAAACCTACATTTCGATCAAAATTTTGAATTACGATCAAAATTCAAACTCAAGCAAAGATTCAGACCTGCAATTTCGGTTTTACACATCAACATTAGCAATCATATTAATCAATTCTACGTACCAGCCTGATCAGCAGATCACCAAACAGGGCCCACTGGCCCCTCCCACCAATACACATATGTCAGACCACCGGCATCACACCCAAATAACCATCGCCACCAAAATTTAAACCGATTACCACATCCATACTCACCCAAAGAGTCCCACCAACAGGATGGCCAGGTATACCATGCCCCCTGGCATCACGACCAGCTTGGCGCGGACAATCATGTTCCCTTTTGTGTGGATCTCCTTTTATCAGCAATAGATAATGTTTTCAAGTCAATCATAAGCCGCTTTCTGATCCCAAAATAGCCTCCGCTCCTTTTTATATCAGGATCCAAAACGGGAGCATATAGTTAATTTTTTTACCTTATTTTTCGAAAAGCGCATCGCCAAAATTCAAAATTCCATCACACCTTACCCACCTTAAGGACCCAAAACCACCTAACCCAAGGTTGGGACAACCCTTACACATGACCCTAATGAGTCCATGGCAAGTCTACACCATTGACCATGCCGTTTGACCATGTCCTTACACGAACGCTGAACAAACGCCAGCTCAGTGGCGCCAGCCAATGTTTATCGCATGAACTAAATAAGAACAGGTCCCCATGCAGTGGCGCTACCCGTGCCGCGCAGCAGAACTAACCTGGACCCTGGATATTCCAGTTTCCCGCTCACATTTGGCCATGAGTCTACACCCGCCCAGCGACACTGCACATCAATATGCACTGCCTAATTCACTACCTTACCTGTCAATTTGGTATTTTTGTTGGTCGCCTTGTAATCCATGCACTGTGATCGACCCTACAACTAAAAATCCCCCTTCTCTTGTTCTGTTTTTTCAATACAGAGACCAACGACCTAACCGAGGAGGCGGAGACCGCATTGACAGGCCAGCAGGAGATAGCAGCAGACCAGGCACGCCCATACCAACCGGCCTGCCCCATTGGAGCACACGAGTCTGCTCTCCAATAGGGCCACCCACTAGATTTGCCACCCTGGGAACAAATTGTCCCCACCTAATGTACAGCTACAGCTGCCCATGCAGCATCAACAAAGACAATAGGCCAGAAACTTTCAAAACAATTGGCTCAACCCAGGTCTGGAGACCCCTACCCAAAATATACCAAGCTTCATCTGAGGAGGACAGTGACTCTGACACCTCCCTCTCAGCAGAACCAATAAACATGGACCCTGCATACAGTTCCGATCTGAACTTGCAGCCTGACTCAGGCAAGCCTAGCAGGACGCACTTTGGCAAAATTTTATCCCCAACACCAAAAAATCCAAATCCAGGAGAAGACCCTCACTAGGTCGCTCCCTCAACCCAAATGTCTTTAACCACCAAGACCCACCACCAAAAGGTCTTGTAAACCAAAGTCGCCATAGAAGGAGAAAATAATTTCAATAACCATCCTTTATTTATATTTATTTATTTTTTTTGAAACTGTCTTTAAATTATGGACTAAAAGTGTAGAGACACACTTCACTCACCGACCGCCCATGGACACTATGGACACTGACTCAGTCAGCCTAGTCAACTGATTTTTAAAGCCAGTTTTTCTTGTTTTGTATAAGGCTACGATACACAACCATGAAAACTCGCTGCATTTTTGCATGTTTTTCCTTTTAAGAACACTATGAAGACCACAAGCCAGGCAGCAGGTTTTGTGATCTTAAGATGCTGTAGTGTTCTACCCCTCGATGTCTAATCGAATCTTTCGATAAACAACGAAGAACAACTATTCAGGTTCCAGTTAAAACTTTATTGTCTACTAACACATAGGCATCAGCCGTTCTCGATCACAGTTACAGGTGGCAGAGTTTGAACTCTATAACAGGTTCGACACTAGGCCTTCTAGTGTCTACAGTTGATATTCCACATACACCTCCTCTATGCAGCAGCACAGAGGAGTACTAGAATATGGTAGCCGGGCAGCCGCCAACCATCGCTCACGAAGGTCAGTCGGGGCTGGACTGACCCTGAGGAAGGCCGTACAACGGCCTTATATACACCGGAGTCGAGGGCCACGTGACCAAGTGGTGACGTGGCGCTGGACTCCAGCGCCCCCAGGCGTCGGGTAATAGAGGTGTTCTCGACGCCACCCACGAGGACCACGAAGGTACCTCGAAGACGACGCGGGACCACCACACCACCCCCCACTAGACTGAAACGAGGTCTCTGAAAATTCAGAGACTCCGGATCAGTCTAAACAAATAGATAATAATATGAACTACTGGATCTGTCGACCTAGTCGACAGAAACAGCAGAGGAATATATAGAAATATAGTTTCTACTGTACTGTAGAAAAAAAATTATTATCACAGTTAAATTATAAGGCGTTGCTCCATCCAACGTAGGAGACCAGTGTCGAAACACTGCTTCAAGACCTGCTCCTGGTCGATCCGAGGGAGGCACGACCGGGTATGGCAACCGGGGTCGTGTCGTTTCCTCCCTGTCTCGTTGAGAAGCTCCTTCCAGCGTAGGAAGCCCATCGATAGTGTACAGTACACTATGATGGTCCTTCGACCGTGAGGCCGAGGATGTGTGTCACCACCGGGTCCTAAGACCAGGGTGGCGTCGGATCCACACAGCTTCGCTGGGAGGTCCGGGGACAGGAAAGGTACCCCCACTCGTGGAGGGTACACCGTCGTCCGGGAACGAGTTCCCGGGGGTTCCGTGCTCACATCGAGACTCTGTTCGATGTCAGCGATCCAAGCTAACGAGGAGGAGCAGTAGTATCATACTACTGATCCTCCGAGATGGACCCTGTAGCGGCGTCGATTTCAGCCTGCTCTCCGTCAGTGCGCTCCTCTCCATGTGGAGCGCTGGCGGCTAGCTGGCCCGAAAACGTCGGCGACTCCGGCAATGGGACCTCACGGTCCATTGTCGTACTCCAAGCCTCGTTAGAGGTCTCAGGTGCATCCCGGGAGTCCCCCTCAGCATATGAGTGGAGAACGGCCGAGTCTGCTGAGTCGCTTCCGTCGTCGTCATCGCTCTCCTGACCTTCACGGTCGTCCTTGTCTCCCTGGTCAGGGGGAGGCGTTGGAGAATGATCGACGACATCGATGTCCCCGTCTATATCCATCGACTGTTCCACCTCGGCAGGTTCTACTGCTTGGGCTGAAGCCGACGGGTCCGGACAGACGGCTACGTTCGCCGGGGCCAGAGGAGTGATGCCCTGAAGATCCGGATGGATCCTCGGTGACACCACTCTCTGGACCGGTGGCGGCGTAGGCTCGGTGGTTCCCGAGAGGGTCTTTAAATTATGGACTAAAAGTGTAGAGACACACTTCACTCACCGACCGCCAATGGACACTATGGACACTGACTCAGTCAGCCTAGTCAACTGATTTTTAAAGCCAGTTTTTCTTGTTTTGTATAAGGCTACGATACACAACCATGAAAACTCGCTGCATTTTTGCATGTTTTTCCTTTTAAGAACACTATGAAGACCACAAGCCAGGCAGCAGGTTTTGTGATCTTAAGATGCTGTAGTGTTCTACCCCTCGATGTCTAATCGAATCTTTCGATAAACAACGAAGAACAACTATTCAGGTTCCAGTTAAAACTTTATTGTCTACTAACACATAGGCATCAGCCGTTCTCGATCACAGTTACAGGTGGCAGAGTTTGAACTCTATAACAGGTTCGACACTAGGCCTTCTAGTGTCTACAGTTGATATTCCACATACACCTCCTCTATGCAGCAGCACAGAGGAGTACTAGAATATGGTAGCCGGGCAGCCGCCAACCATCGCTCACGAAGGTCAGTCGGGGCTGGACTGACCCTGAGGAAGGCCGTACAACGGCCTTATATACACCGGAGTCGAGGGCCACGTGACCAAGTGGTGACGTGGCGCTGGACTCCAGCGCCCCCAGGCGTCGGGTAATAGAGGTGTTCTCGACGCCACCCACGAGGACCACGAAGGTACCTCGAAGACGACGCGGGACCACCACACCACCCCCCACTAGACTGAAACGAGGTCTCTGAAAATTCAGAGACTCCGGATCAGTCTAAACAAATAGATAATAATATGAACTACTGGATCTGTCGACCTAGTCGACAGAAACAGCAGAGGAATATATAGAAATATAGTTTCTACTGTACTGTAGAAAAAAAATTATTATCACAGTTAAATTATAAGGCGTTGCTCCATCCAACGTAGGAGACCAGTGTCGAAACACTGCTTCACGACCTGCTCCTGGTCGATCCGAGGGAGGCACGACCGGGTATGGCAACCGGGGTCGTGTCGTTTCCTCCCTGTCTCGTTGAGAAGCTCCTTCCAGCGTAGGAAGCCCATCGATAGTGTACAGTACACTATGATGGTCCTTCGACCGTGAGGCCGAGGATGTGTGTCACCACCGGGTCCTAAGACCAGGGTGGCGTCGGATCCACACAGCTTCGCAGGGAGGTCCGGGGACAGGAAAGGTACCCCCACTCGTGGAGGGTACACCGTCGTCCGGGAACGAGTTCCCGGGGGTTCCGTGCTGACATCGAGACTCTGTTCGATGTCAGCGATCCAAGCTAACGAGGAGGAGCAGTAGTATCATACTACTGATCCTCCGAGATGGACCCTGTAGCGGCGTCGATTTCAGCCTGCTCTCCGTCAGTGCGCTCCTCTCCATGTGGAGCGCTGGCGGCTAGCTGGCCCGAAAACGTCGGCGACTCCGGCAATGGGACCTCACGGTCCATTGTCGTACTCCAAGCCTCGTTAGAGGTCTCGGGTGCATCCCGGGAGTCCCCCTCAGCATATGAGTGGAGAACGGCCGAGTCTGCTGAGTCGCTTCCGTCGTCGTCATCGCTCTCCTGACCTTCACGGTCGTCCTTGTCTCCCTGGTCAGGGGGAGGCGTTGGAGAATGATCGACGACATCGATGTCCCCGTCTATATCCATCGACTGTTCCACCTCGGCAGGTTCTACTGCTTGGGCTGAAGCCGATGGGTCCGGACAGACGGCTACGTTCGCCGGGGCCAGAGGAGTGATGCCCTGAAGATCCGGATGGATCCTCGGTGACACCACTCTCTGGACCGGTGGCGGCGTAGGCTCGGTGGTTCCCGAGAGGGTTATCAAGGGAACCGAGGAGGAAGACGGGGCTGCTGGCGGGTAGACGGAGGCACTGAGAGACCTACCCGGGGTGTCAGGCTTGTCCTGCACCACCTGCTCTCGGCCAAACATCGTCATAGCCGAGCTCAGACTGTCCATCTTGGGAGACAATTCCCTCAACGGATTCGTCTGAGCCGCCAGCGTCCTGACGTCAGGGACCACTCCACCCTCGACGAGATACCTCTGCGCTTTGCGAGAGGGCTCAGTACGAACGGGCTTCAGGGTTCGGACGCCATGGTGCTTGTCCCTCATCCATTCCGAGAGTTGGACCCCGAAGACTCTAAAAAATTCGCGGTCTATTTCCTCCCAGCCTTCTATGATACTATCCCTCTTGGTAATATCATATTGGGCCTGTGCCTCAAAGTTATTGAGACGTGTTCGGACATCGGTCAGACGAGAGTCCATCTCCATCTGAACGGTCTGGCGCGCCTCATTCCTAAGAGCCGGAAGGAGCTTGTTACGGATGGCCATGTTCGTTCTATCGAACAGGCCGAACAAGTAGGCACTCGCTTCCTCACGAAATGCCTCACCGAACTTGTCGATAGCAGGGCTGCCCGTCATCTGTAGAAGTCCCTTACAATGTTCCACGAATGTCTTCGGGACCCCACGTTAGACGCCATCGCCGTAGGCAGGCTGTGCCAACTCCCAACGCAAGGTTGCTGTCGGGATGTCGGCGCCTGTCATGACGTTGGAGAAGCTAGCTCCTGCTGCCGAGGTCAGTGTCGCGCCTCCCACGTGAACACGCGGCGTGGCAGCTGGGGTGCTGTCCTCCGCCGCCGCAGGGGGTTTGACAGGGGGAGACGAGTTGGTGGTCACCTTGGGTTGCCGATCACGACCACTCCGGGATTCCACCGTCTTGCCTCCAGCTTTAGCACCACTGGTGCTTGGTTTGGCTGAACCGGTCGAAGCAGTCTTCGACTTTTTAGGAGCCGGGGCCGGGGCGGCTTTCGATGCCTTTTCGGGCTTCGAGGGAGCAGCCTGCGGCTTAGGCTTCTTAGGTTCAGTCGAACCGGCAGACTTCCCAGCTTCTGTAGAGTGGGGCCTCTTGTTCCCACTCGTGGAAGCTGTCGGTCCTAGGTCCCGAGGACGACTGGCCTCCCGCTTCTTCCGTTGCTCTACTCTGAACTCGGGGTAGGCACCGTAGAAAGCGGGCATTAGTTCCGGTCTGATATACAGGCGCTTTGTAGACGGGGGTGCGGGGGCCATCCGCATCCAGTGTCTAGTCGGCGCGCCTGTCTTCTCATTCCGTTCGTACTTTCCAACCAGCGTCTCCACTAGTTGGATAGCGCCCTCGGCGTTGTACTTATGGAGCTGCTTGTACGACTTAAGATGAGGCGCCATCAAGCCCCTTCGTGAAGTCACAAAAGGAGGAGAGGTCGGGTCATCAGGGTCCTGGTAACATGGAATGGTCTTTTCCACCTTAACACAACCGAACTGCGGACGAATGGCTCGATGCTCTTCAACCAAGTGTCGAGCATACCTGCCGTCCGTCGCATACACGCGAGGGGGGAACCCCTTACGTGTGCAGTTCTTGAAAGCACACTGCTGCCCTGGATTGAATATACTCCATGCGAACCCAATCTGCTGTCGCTCGGGCAGCGACACCCCCGATGAGTCTGAGGCATTCGTGATATTCTCGATCATCGAGACATACCAGTCAATGGCATGACTATCGTCCGAATACCATTCCTCGTTGTCACTACCATCCTTTCCGACGAGACTAGGGAGTACCACTTGACCATTCTTGCGGTAGTCCTGAAGCTTTGTCAGTGGCCTGTCATCGACGTACTCAGTACGTCGTTTGGCAGTGATCGCTGACAGCCGCTTCCACTCGTCGACAGCCCTGGCCGTGTCTGGGGTTGAGGGTACGGTGCTCTCCAGGGCACCGGCATCGACCTCCGACGGCTCGGTTCCAGGTTCCGGTGGAGCAGTAGACTCGCTACTCCTCTCCCGGGCTGGAGCCTTCTTGGCTGCGGATTCCTTTTTGCTACCTTCCTTCTTGGGCACCTTAGGGATCTTGAAGTCTTTCAAGGTGCCCTTGGATGCCTTCGATTCAGTGGGCTTCTTGCCCTTAGAACCTGAAGGGGTAGCACTTTTCGATGGAGCAGGCGTCGACGGCTCGTCGACCTCCATCTCATCGGGAGAAGAGTTTCTCGAGGCGGCAGCAGCTGCGACCTTCAAGTCGCGCTTCTGCTGCTTAGCTGCCTCTTTCGCCTTCCGGCGGAGCTCCTTCTCCCGCTCCTGGGACTCGGCCAAGGCTTTCTGTGCATCCTCGATCTGCTTCAGAAGAGCTGCACTTTTAGCCGAGGTAGACTCGAGCTCTTGCTCGGGTCTAGTCCTCTTGGACTTCTTCTTCTTCTTCTGCGACTTGTGGCTCGCCGAAGAGCTGTACCCTGACTGCTCGTCGGACGAGGACCCCATGGTTCTTCCTGAACTTATGGGTTCCACTGAAGAGAAGACTCTGGGTCTCGAACCGTACTCAGGCAGGACGAGACGTCGAAGAGAATCTTCGAGGTTTTTCGATCTGCACTCTGGCGGGTCGAAGCCTCGAAGGTGCCTTCGATGTACCTCGAACCGCACTCAGGCGGCTCAAGGGACCAAAGACTGGAGCCTCGAGAGAACACAAACCTGCGCTCACGCAGGTCGTGTCCCTCGACACTGTGCAGGGGAGACCTCCTACACTCAGGTAGGAAGTCCCCGGGGCGGAGTATACCAGCTGGAATAAGCTAGGCTTAGTCCAGCTAATCTGCGTCCGACTCTCACAAGAAGGGCCGCAGATGTGACCTCCGAGGTGTGCGGCGCAGCCTTTTATCCCTGTGGCGCACGCCTCTGATTGGAGGAAGGGCCTACGTGACCGAGGAGGGCAAACCCTATTGGTCCACAGCGCATCACGCCATGACCAAACAAGGTAATCCTCAAAAAAAAATAGAACGACTCACTCTCCCCTCACCGTCACGCTCTGGTTCTCCAGTCGCAATTTTTGCATATGCCGTTATTTCCTATGCGGTCTATGGGTTCCAACACTATTAACATGGATAATTTGGGCACCCCCCCTTCATCAGACTACCGGGATTTAAAAAAAATGGTTCCAATATGGATCTACCCTTCGGGCAGAATCCACCAGCCTATGCTGGGAACCCCTCCACACAGTCAAAATAAAAGTCGGACGCCCCACATTTCCATGTTTCCAGCATCAGGTTGTCTCAAACTAAGAGGCAATCGCATGTCTTTTCGTTGTGTAATTTTTTATTGACCATCGGCTTCACGTCCACAGACAGATTTACTCAAGAACGGCACCCGTTGTTTTAAAGCCTCGTTAAAAACACAGGTGAGTAAAGCTGCTGCTTAGTATTGTGCGAAACATCGATTACTGAGTAGGGTTTAATCTAGGACTTTTCCTGATTTTAACCTTTACTATAGGAACGAGTGTTGAGCCTCGGGGCGGGTTACTATCACCCCCTCCTAGCCTGCCGTCCTTTGATATGGCCGGGCCGACCGGGCTATTAACCCGTTTCCGTCACTTGTGACGGTGTGGATGTAGGAGCTGGAGTGTTTGCTCTGGATTTCCTTTCATCCTCGACACTCGCTGACCGTTCCTTTGATGAGCCTTGGCGCTTAAGCCTCGCTCGAGTCATAGGTCCGGACTGGAGTGACTGATCTCTGACTTCAATCGAGACGTTTCGATGTGAAGTTTGTTCAGTCGTTCGCACCTTCGAGGGGGGGTCGGGCTTCCGACATTCCTTCAAAGGCTGTTTAGATGCTTTCGACTTATCTCGAGGTGCCGGTCGACCACAGCGCCGCTTTGATGGTTTACTGGCATCCAACACCTCCACCTCGCTCAGTTTTCGAGCCTTTTACTGTCGTTTTCGATGACCCTGCGTAGTTTGTTTTTGAGACTGAACTTCCGGCCGCGACCTTTCGATCTCTATTTCGACCTGTCCAGAAAAAGACTTAGCCCTTTTCGTAGCCTTACGAGAAGGTGAATCATCATCAAGTTGTGGTTGCAACAACTCGACAGTTTGTGATAGCTCTATGCCCAACCACCGGCGCACTCTATCGACATTGCTCTTTTGCAACCGTCCGCGGAATGATCAAAGTAATAATGTCGACTCAGAGAGGACAGAATCTACTACGAACGGCCCATCCCAGTTGGGGGCAAGCTTCATAGCTGCTTGGGGGGTGTGGTACCTCACCACCTGTTCCCCAACTGAGTATCTTCTCTGCTTTAGCCCATAGTCATACCCGACCTTCTGGCGTTCCGCAGATTTACCTAGGTTTTCCCTTACCATGCTGTAACTCTCTCTCAATCGGTCACGAAGTTGTTCCACGAAAGTGACGGAACAAGGGACTTCGAGTGG
This sequence comes from Acholoe squamosa, assembly GCA_949317995.1. Taxonomy (NCBI): domain Eukaryota; kingdom Metazoa; phylum Annelida; class Polychaeta; order Phyllodocida; family Polynoidae; genus Acholoe; species Acholoe squamosa. The sequence goes on from OX439041.1 coordinate 3,684,535, forward strand.
GTTCTCGATTGAGCCGAAAATTACGTCCGCTGGCATGAGAATTTCTTCCCAGAATACCATCATATTTGGACTGCATCCAGTAGAACTATGCTCAGAGCTGTTATATGCGGACACCACATATTTAGCCTGCTCATCCCAGTCGTCCATATGTTTGTCTACCAACATAGTCAGACTATGAATCAATGTTCTATTGAACCGTTCCACCTGACCGTCGCTCTGTGGTCTGTATGGATTGGTTCTCTGTTTTACAATCGTCAAATATTCACACATCTCAGAGAAGAGTCGAGACTCGAATTCTCGACCTTGGTCGGAATGCAGAAGCAACGGGACTCCAAAGGTCAGAACCCATTCGTCCACGAAGGCCTCTGCACAGGTCTCTGCCGTGTAATTTGGTAGGGGAATAGCACGTACATACTTGGTGAAGTAATCCTGTATTACTAACATGCAAGTATTCTTGTTTGGCGTGGGTGCAAATCCCGAGATGATATCCATAGCTATCCTCCCGAATCTCACCCCGAACAACTCTTGGTGTAGAGGAGACTTACCCATGCCCTCGCCGGGCTTTACCAGGCAACAGGTAGGACAGTGCCGAACCCAACGACCTATGTCCTTTCCCATTCCGGGCCAGTAATATCTCCTTTTCACTTTCTCGAGCGTTCGTTTACGACCAAAATGTGCCGCTGTTCGGTGTCCGTGGCAAAAGGAGAGTACCTCGCCCCTCAGTTGGCGTGGTACAACTACTTGAATCGTGCGTCTAGCTCGACCCGCCTCGACTTTCCAGCGACACAACAAGCCTTCACGGAAGGTTAATAGAGGCCATTGCCCTGCTAATTTCCGTACCTCGGCGCTCTCGATCGACACATCAGGCCTAGTGGGTTTAGCCCCCTTAACTAGCCATTCAGCAACTCGTTTGATGTCGGCGTCCACTTTCTGAGCATCAATGAGTTCATCGAGAGACCAAAATGCAACACCCACCCGGCTGTCTACTAAACCACCTACAGCTGCCAAAACAGCATTATGACTGCCACAGTCTGTGCGATCCGACCTCTGGCATAGCCGCACAGGGATACGACTAAGACCATCGGCGTTTAGATGCTTGGCCCCACTTCGATGTTCGATCTTAGAGTTTTCGAGACCGAACTCCGAAAGGTGGGCCAGCCACCTACCCATCATTCCTTCTGCCTCTTTGAAATTCAGGAGCCATTTCAAAGATGAATGATCGGTGCGGATAGTGAAGTTACCACCATAGAGGTAGTGCCTAAACTTCCTGGTGTACACGACAACCGCCAGCAGTTCTCTTTTGGTGGTGCAGTAGTTTCATTGTGTTTTACTTAGAGTGTTGTTGGCAAATGAGATCGGGACCTCCACTCCATCCTGTACTTGGGATAGAACAGCCCCGATCGCGGTATTACTAGCGTCAGTGTCCAAGATAAAACGACCGTCGGGTGTGGGGAATCGAAGCACAGGTGTCTCCCTGAAACTTCGTTTTAACTCGACAAAGGCATGTTCGGCTCTTTCCGTCCACGCGAATGCCTCGTAACGACCTCTACTACCTTTAGGTTTTTGGATCACTAAGTCCTGTAAAGGGCTTACGAGTTCCGCGAACCCCGGGATGAACTCTCGGTAGTAGGAACAAAAACCAATGAAGGATCGAATTTCCTTCACCGTAGTGGGCCTAGCCCAAGTCATTACATCGCTAATTTTCCCCGGGTTGGCTTTTATACCCTGTTCAGACACGATTCGGCCCAGGTACTCGACTGAAGTCCTAAAAAGTTGACGCTTTTTAGGTTTTAACTTCAGTCCCCATGCCCGAATCCTGTTGAAGACTTCTGCCAGATTCGCCATTGCCTCATCCGTCGTTTTGCCGAAGACGATGATATCATCGAGGTAAACCAGGCAACTTTTAACCTAGCAAACCTCTCAACATCTCCTCCATCATTCGCTCGAATGTGGCGGGGGCGTTACACAAACCAAACGCCATGCGATCGAACTCGTAGAGCCCCCTTTGGTAGGAAAAAAACGGTTTTCTCGACGTCGTCGGGATTCATCCCGATCTGCCAATATCCCGATTGGAGATCGAGACAACTAAACCACTTGTTTCCTCCTAGGGCATCCAAGGATTCGTCGATGCGCGGGAGGGGGTAAGCATTTTTCTTAGTCACTCCATTCAGACATCGATAATCGACGCAGAATCTCATGGTCCCATCCTTCTTCGTCACCATCTGGATGGGACTGGACCAGGGACTAGTACTTGGCCTAACCACCCCCGTATCCAACATCTCCCTAAGTTGTTCATCCGCCGCAGCTTTCTTGCTGAGCGGAATCCTCCTATAAGGGACTCGGATAGGTTGTGCGTCACCCGTGTCGATGTTATGCAGACATCGATCGGTGCGCCCTAACGGTTCATCTGGGGATTTAAAGACATCCACATGCTTACGTAGTAAGGCGGACAGTTTCAGTCTTTCTTCTGGCTGGGTCAGGTGGTTGTCGCCATACATGTCTAACAGCCAGGTAGGGAGCTCCCCCGTGCGGGTGCTCGCGATTTCCGCGGTCTCGATGTCTGCAGCTTCTTGCTCGAGACGCATGATCACAGATCCTACCTCCGGTGAAGAGAGTTCACCGTTTCTGTCAGCGTACTGTATAGTACCGACCACCTGGCCTTTCTCCAGGACAATGTCTCGATTCAGTGGATTACAGACGGGAAACACTGTTCGACGGACATTGGTGACAAGGGCAGCCTCACCAACCAACCCAAAACTTCTCAGAGTTTTCAGGTCGGGTTCGACTATGCCCTGTCGGTCTCTTTCCAGATCGTCGGATTTTACCAAGACATCGCACCGATGTCTGGCAGGTATCCTAGTGGTCTGTGCTACTGAGGCTATCAATGACACTCTCTTCAGTTTACACTGATGGTGCTCTTCTACCGGCTCGGTCATGACCAATTGACCCGTCCTTGGGTTCAGGATCATACCGTATAATGCCGCGAAGTCGAGCCCCAGAATGCCATCGTCAGCCACATCGGCCACTATTGGGCTAAACACATAGTGGGTCGATGCGACCTTAAGAGGTAGAAATAATCGACCATAGGTCCGCATTTCGGCTCCAGACGCAGTGCACGCCGTTATTCCCTCGTAGAGATTATCTGACGGCACCACTAACGTTTTCGCGAGTTCCCGAGAGACAATGGTGTGGCTGGCACCAGTATCTATCAGGAAGTCTAGAGAACGCCCTCGAATCTCTGCAGACAGGTACTATCGTTTCCCCGACAAGGGGGCGGTTCCTGCTAGCATTCTCAACCCTATGTCAGTACTCAGATCGATCCCTCTCTTCTTCAGAAAAGAGAGACAGGGATCATCTGAGGGAAGCTCTGTTGCGCAGACTCTGGCCAGCTGCCGCATCAGGGCCTCTCTCCCGGCGTCAACTTTCACTTTCGATCCAGTCGAACCCTCGACCTCAGAGTTCGGGCTGCCAGCGCCCTGTTCCTTGGCCATTGAGGCTTTTTCTACACCGACATCTTCGGAACCGGACCGGTGATCAACCGGTGCCGCTGTGGTAAAGGGCTGGGACGGCCCTACCGGGACCTTACCTAGTTCCCTCGAATCTACTGTCGTCTGATCAGGAGTGCCAGAGGTGCTGATACCTTGGCTTTTCGATGGTCAGGCAGCTCGATTGCCACGTCGAGCCGCCCGCCTCAGTTTTCCGTCGCGTCAGGTGGTAGACCTTTAATCGGCTCGGGGCAAGTTCGTGCGAAATGCCCCTGCTTCTTGCAGTTCCAACACTTGGCGTCGGACGGAGGGGTACTCGGCTTCTCTGAGCTAGTACCAGGGACATCCCCTCCCTCGATAACCCTGAGTAAATTCTTCAATTGACTCAGCGAGAAGGTCTGCTCCTGTACATTGGGTTTGGAGGCCTTGTTTGGTGTTTTCGATTTACCAGCGGATTTCTGACCTTTCTTAGTCTTACTCCCCGCCCCGGGCTTCGAGTATGAGGACACTTCCCCCTGTCCCTCCTCGACCAAAGCGGCGTCGGCCAGCGCCGACAATGCATTTGTCGAGGTAGGATTCACCAACTTCGGCAGGAGTTGTCGTTTCCGCAACAACTCGTCTGCCAAGTCCATGAGATCCTTTAGGGACATGTAAGTGCGCCACTCCCGAAGAACGTCTTGTTGTAAATCAACGTCATACAATCCTCCTATGAACAACTGGTTGACTTTGGTTATGAGCCATTCAACCGAGAAGTCCACACCTGGATAGGCATCGCCGGCAAGACGTCTCAAAGCAAAGCCATAGGCTCTAATGCTTTCGTTCTTGCCTTGGCGTCTCTTCTCCATTGTAACAATGGGGTCTTGAAGGCTAGAAGTCATGGCTTCCGTTACCTTGTCGACCAGTCCCTCCAAAGTCCCATCTCCATGCTCCTCCCATAGCCACACAGTATCAGCTGCAGGGCCATTCTGGAATAACATGAGGAGTTGAGCTAATGCCATACTCGAGGTCCATACATTTACTCGACGGACGTGATTGAATCCGTGGTACCAACGGAGCCAATCGTCCTTCCAGGTAAATGGAGGGCACTCGACTGACCTAGTTCGGGTTGGTTCATCACCGATAGAGGTATTTTCAAACATTCTGCTTGATCTCCTGACCTGATCAAGAGCGAATGTCGTGCCTCTTCTAGGTATTTGATGGTCCATCCCCATGTTTCTCATAGTCGTGTCTGCACGACTGTGATTCATCCCCCAGGGATTACCAGAATCGGCATCACTCAAGCGCGAAGCCTCGAATCTGATATCCCTATATTTGGGCGGATCAACATGTTGTTGGGTCGTGGTAGGGGTCGAGAACTGTCCGATCACTCCACTTAGACCATCGGTGCGTGGCATCGAAGGAACAGGTAGTTGCGCAGACTCTGGCCAGCTGCCGCATCAGGGCCTCTCTCCCGGCGTCAACTTTCACTTTCGATCCAGTCGAACCCTCGACCTCAGAGTTCGGGCTGCCAGCGCCCTGTTCCTTGGCCATTGAGGCTTTTTCTACACCGACATCTTCGGAACCGGACCGGTGATCAACCGGTGCCGCTGTGGTAAAGGGCTGGGACGGCCCTACCGGGACCTTACCTAGTTCCCTCGAATCTACTGTCGTCTGATCAGGAGTGCCAGAGGTGCTGATACCTTGGCTTTTTCGATGGTCAGGCAGCTCGATTGCCACGTCGAGCCGCCCGCCTCAGTTTTCCGTCGCGTCAGGTGGTAGACCTTTAATCGGCTCGGGGCAAGTTTGTGCGAAATGCCCCTGCTTCTTGCAGTTCCAACACTTGGCGTCGGACGGAGGGGTTCTCGGCTTCTCCGAGCTAGTACCAGGGACATCCCCTCCCTCGATAACCCTGAGTAAATTCTTCAATTGACTCAGCGAGAAGGTCTGCTCCTGTACATTGGGTTTGGAGGCCTTGTTTGGTGTTTTCGATTTACCAGCGGATTTCTGACCTTTCTTAGTCTTACTCCCCGCCCCGGGCTTCGAGTATGAGGACACTTCCCCCTGTCCCTCCTCGACCAAAGCGGCGTCGGCCAGCGCCGACAATGCATTTGTCGAGGTAGGATTCACCAACTTCGGCAGGAGTTGTCGTTTCCGCAACAACTCGTCTGCCAAGTCCATGAGATCCTTTAGGGACATGTAAGTGCGCCACTCCCGAAGAACGTCTTGTTGTAAATCAACGTCATACAATCCTCCTATGAACAACTGGTTGACTTTGGTTATGAGCCATTCAACCGAGAAGTCCACACCTGGATAGGCATCGCCGGCAAGACCTCTCAAAGCAAAGCCATAGGCTCTAATGCTTTCGTTCTTGCCTTGGCGTCTCTTCTCCATTGTAACAATGGGGTCTTGAAGGCTAGAAGTCATGGCTTCCGTTACCATGTCGACCAGTCCCTCCAAAGTCCCATCTCCATGCTCCTCCCATAGCCACACAGTATCAGCTGCAGGGCCATTCTGGAATAACATGAGGAGTTGAGCTAATGCCATACTCGAGGTCCATACATTTACTCGACGGACGTGATTGAATCCGTGGTACCAACGGAGCCAATCGTCCTTCCAGGTAAATGGAGGGCACTCGACTGACCTAGTTTGGGCTGGTTCATCACCGATAGAGGTATTTTCAAACATTCTGCTTGATCTCCTGACCTGATCAAGAGCGAATGTCGTGCCTCTTCTAGGTATTTGATGGTCCATCCCCATGTTTCTCATAGTCGTGTCTGCACGACTGTGATTCATCCCCCAGGGATTACCAGAATCGGCATCACTCAAGCGCGAAGCCTCGAATCTGATATCCCTATATTTGGGCGGATCAACATGTTGTTGGGTCGTGGTAGGGGTCGAGAACTGTCCGATCACTCCACTTAGACCATCGGTGCGTGGCATCGAAGGAACAGGTAGGGTCCGACGCGACCTCGAATCAACTTTCGAGATGTCGTCGATTGCCCCCACCATTCTATCTATCTCAGCCTGTTGTTTTGAACTTTCCGCCTGCCTTAATTCCGACACTAGGAATTCCAGGCGGGTATGTTCGGGCTTCGAGAGATCTCGTTGCTCGCTGATGGCAAAGAGTTGCTTGACCTCCTTCATGGCACGGTCAAGCCACTCTCTATAGTCAGGGTTTTCGACTAGATCCCCTTGAGTAGCAACTCTAGTAGTGCTGCATTCACTACTTTGTTGCCTATCTCGAAGTCTAGCGGTACGCAATTTCGATTCCGTCTGCTCCTTCAGACGTTCTTCGAGTGCGAGTTCATCACGAACTTCTTTATTCACCCTGGCTTCATCAGCCTTCCTGCAAGACAATATCTCTCGTCGGAGCTCATCGATTTCACCACGCATGGCTCCCAGTGTATCCGAATCCTTTTGATCTTTCAGTGACTGGGCTACTAGGGATTCAGACTTCAAGGAATTAAGCTCGGCCTCTTGCCTCGCTTTTTGTTCCATTAGGACCTGATATTCCGCCATTTTGTTTGCGTGTTCGATTCATTCCTCACAGCGACGACGCATTTCTGCCTCGTCCCTGGCTCGAGCATCCTCGTCAGCTTGCATCTGACAGAGTAACGACTCCTGTTCCTGACGTAGCTGTTTCACCTGCTTTTCATAAGCCGTTAGGTGCTCAGCTACTTTTTCAGTATTGCAGTTGTTCCTCCAACATAGTCTTTTCTACTTCTTGTAGTTTCAACTTATGTTTAAGGGACGTCTGCTCGTGCTGGGCATCCCGAAAATCGTTTCGAGCTCTCTCGACACATTCTCGGCGGCTTATAGCAAGGCGATCGATCTTTGCTTTTAGCGATTGACAATCCATTGCTGTCAACCGACTACGCTCGATCTCTGACTTCGTTGCAAGCAAGGACTCTTTTTCGCTAGAGAGCTGCTTGACCTTCTCCTGAAGATCAGTGAGTTCTCTATTCGCGATCTGAGTCTTGTTCGAAGCCTCTAACGCCTGCTGCCTAAGCTGTTCCAATTTCAGCTCTATTTCTGTACTCTTCTCCTGAGCTTTCGTGGTGTTACTCGCGAGAGCATCCAACTGCTGGCGACCCTGGCGCAGTTGGCGTTGCTGCTCTTGTAGCAACTCCTCGTTGAGTCCCCTGCCACTGTCAATACTTCCTTGTATCGACATGGGCGAGGGACCCTCGAAGGACCAACTGCCAAGGCCCATTGGAGTTCCCACAGGCGGGGCTGATTTTTCTACATAGGACAAACTCTGTGTCCTTAAGTAGTTCTCAGCCGCCGGAGAGAGTTGAGTCCATACTCGCCAATTGAGTAGTCGGCTCCTTTGATACAGGCCCAACGGGTCAGACGATGGACCTAATATCAGGGTGTGGTTCAAACCACCACCGATTAGTGGATCATTTCTATCCACTAACGGGCCTGTAGTCACTTGATGTTGGTGATTGGGGTCATCACCTTCATCCAAGTGACCCTGCATGTCGAAATTAAGCTCGCAGTACCTATGCGGACTAAAGTTAACAACTGGTCACGGCACCAGTGTAGTGTTCTACCCCTCGATGTCTAATCGAATCTTTCGATAAACAACGAAGAACAACTATTCAGGTTCCAGTTAAAACTTTATTGTCTACTAACACATAGGCATCAGCCGTTCTCGATCACAGTTACAGGTGGCAGAGTTTGAACTCTATAACAGGTTCGACACTAGGCCTTCTAGTGTCTACAGTTGATATTCCACATACACCTCCTCTATGCAGCAGCACAGAGGAGTACTAGAATATGGTAGCCGGGCAGCCGCCAACCATCGCTCACGATGGTCAGTCGGGGCTGGACTGACCCTGAGGAAGGCCGTACAACGGCCTTATATACACCGGAGTCGAGGGCCACGTGACCAAGTGGTGACGTGGCGCTGGACTCCAGCGCCCCCAGGCGTCAGGTAATAGAGGTGTTCTCGACGCCGCCCACGAGGACCACGAAGGTACCTCGAAGACGACGCGGGACCACCACAATGCCATAAGGTTCTTTTCCTTTCACACTGTACCTTTTCAAACCCAACCATGTCAATATATTTATGGGTTTTAGCTAGTTTAGACTGAAGGCTAAACATGCTAAACCTTCCATTAACTAAGACAAACCTTTCTACAAATTAACAGACACTCTACAGATAAATAAACCAAGAACAAAAATCCAAATTTTTTTTTTTTTTAGAAAATTCCTTAAACATATCACCTAAAAGCCTTCAGACTCCCTAAGCCTTATTAGTATTATAAGAAATGATTGATCGACTTGCCAGTCATCAATTACCTTACCTCTGTTTTTATTTATTATATTGTATTGTATATTGGCTCAAGACCTAAATAGTAAGTGCTTACCGGTACTGAAACAGACTTCAGTAACAACTTGTCTACCTCAAGGTCTGCCTTAGAGCCAATAACTGCATGTTTTAGGATAGTTTTTATTCCTTTACCCTTGTGTGAACTTTAGTGCTAGATAAATAATCCAGCCCTTGTATTCTACCACGACCTGAATTTTTCATATTCTTCTTGTCAAAATTACAAACAACACCTCTTTAGCACAGTTTTGTTTTGTACTGTTTATAAATTACTCATGTTCTACCAAAAACCAATATTAAATATCTCCTTAATACTGTAAACTTTCAATTTAATGATAAGATGTAATACCTATTATTACACATCAAATATATTGTCAGTAGACCTTTTCTCACAAACTTCCTCCTTAAAACCTCGCGTGGAATCAAGTAGGAATGTGGGGATTTGTCAGTAGACCGTTATAGGTATTGTACTTATCATATTTATTTTTCACCTTTAACTCTACCATGTAACCCAGTGTCCGGGTCTACCCACAAGCCAAGCCATACCCATAGACCAAAGGCTGGCGGTGTCAACTGCACTCAGTGACCCCGCCTCCTCCCACTGGAGGATACGCCGTCAATCACAAGCAGCCCGCTGCATGCTGGGAATTCCTAGCAGACAACTAGGAACAACTCCTCCTGCTGGAGGACATGCCCATTGATCATGAGCAGCTCACAGCATACCGGGAGTTCCCAGTAGCTATATTTAGAACCACACTGAACTCTGTGAACCCCAGTGCTATGTTCGGGATCCCCCCTACATACCTGCACTAGAGTTCCCCAGTCGCTATATTTAGCTCACCTGATACTATTTTTAGGATGAGCCGGGTGAGCGGCTCCTACTACAAATACCTGTGGAGGGAGCAGCTCACTCATCTTTCCACCTTCATACTCCATACCTCACACACTTACGTGAGACCAAGGCCCTTGGCTCAAGGGCTAGGCTTGGACACTGTTGGGCACCTTTATACTGTATCATCAACTATACCTCGTGGACTTCAATTAATAAAGTGGATATCAAACTGGATTCCTGATTCGTCTGTATTCATCCTTATTCATCATTTACGGACTTGTTGACACTATATATAAAAATGGGTGAGTAGATCGCTGGTTAGAAATGTTCGATTTGTGACTGCTTCAGCCTATAGTACCCTTGGGGTACCAGATGAAGCAAAATTTTTAGGCTGTGAAGCAGTTAGAAAAGTGCCAGCTAACTCTACCTGTAACTTAGAACATTAAAACAAAATCATTTTCATGAATGTGTGAATAATGCTCTTTCTTTGAGAAACTACTTTTAAAAATTAACCTGCATATATTATAGGGTAAAAATGAAACACACATACTCTCATAGAGTCCTTAGCAACAGGTGACAGAAAACTTTGAAAATGCGCCATTATTTTCCTTTCCTGTTAGGCTTTGTAAGACCATCCCCATTCAAGAATCACAATAAAATATGAAGTACACATTTGTTTCAAATCAACCCTTGAGTATTGTATCATAACTATCTCTGAACCAAAACTTTCCAATCGGCGACTCTTGGATGTTTGTGGCCATATCTAGGTCACAGGTCAAAGGTCAAGGCCGTAAGGACGCCACAAATGTGACCACAGATCGTCAGGTGGTGCCACAGATTTTGCCGCCCTGTTTGTACAGCAGGGGGAGGTGGTGGGAGCATCAAATTAACGAAAATTTACCTGGATCTAAGCCAATTGCCCCCACTATCTAGTGGCGAAGCCACTAGTTTATATCTATAAAGGCAGCCATTGTCACATTGCCCTCATTTCTATTTTTAATACATCATCAACTAGTACTGAGATAGAATCAAGTGTAGATTTACATTTTTGGTAGCCACCTTGGTTTTTTGATAGTATATTAAATCTATCTAAGTGATTGCTTAGTTTATTATGTATAAGTCTCTCTAGAATTTTGCCTGGAACTGGTAGAACACTAATCGGTCTAAGATTTGATACATTGAACGGATCGCCACCTTTTGGTAATGGAGTCACCGTGGCAATTTTCCAGCTATCTGGGATTTGACCTGTATTTGTAATCAAATTAATAATTTTAATAATTTTTTGAGGAAACTTCATCATAGTTTTCCTATATATATATCAGTAGATAAATAATCAATGGCAGATGACTTAGATGTATCTATATCAGACAAACATTTTTTGATTTCTTCATCAGTAAAATTCATCTCAGGCATGTCTACCTCGCAGCGAGTACCTTTGAAATTAAATATAGTTTGGTGTTGTTCAGCAAGTCTAGGTCCAATCTCTGCGAAAAAATTATTAATATAGGTAGATGTATCATTAATCGAAATTACATGGCCATTTTCATCAGTTAACATAATAGATTTGTTGTTGCCTTTTTTTGAAGGTAAAATATCTTTCATAGTACTCCAGAATTTTTTTGAATCATTTTTGAAAATTTCAGACAAATTAGAATAATAAGTCTCCTTGGCCTGTTCAATTTCTCTGTTAACTATGTTTCTACACTCTCTGGCTCTATGCCAAGAGATGATATCCATGCGTTGTCTTGCTAATTTTAATAACACATTTTTGTCGTTAATCCTTTCAAGAAGTTCATTAGACATCCATGGACTAGGCTTATCTACAACCTTAAAACTTTTAACAGGACATTGTAAGTCAAGCATTCTTTTTATCATATTTTCCAGTATATTCCAGCATATAGTTGGGTCATTTGATTGGTTAAAAAGATTCCAATTACAATTTTCTAGGTCTGTATAGAATTTTTCTAAATCTAACTTATTATATGATCTTCCGAGGAAAGTTCTATAAGTTCTATAATTCTTTTTTACATGTATTTGAAATTTCTGAATATGTACCGGTAAATGGTCTGATAAATGTATGTTTAGTGGACCACTAGAGGTGATAGTATCACAGTTTGAAAAAATCAAATCTATACACGTGTTTATACCCGATGTGGTTGTGACCTCATTTACAAGTTGTACCAAATGAAAATGATCAAAGGTTTCTATGAGAAGCTGCTTCTCTGGTGTATTGGTTAATATGTTTACATTGAAGTCTCCAAGAATGAAAATATCATATCCATCTAGATTATCGATTTGTAGAAGTAAGGCTCGCATGGTAGTACAAAATTCCATAAGATTACCTGAGTGTGGTCTAAACTTGAATGCTAAAATATGCAAATCAGCTATAACCATGGTATGATCACAAGGTAGTAGATACAGTATATGATGGACGGTCAGAGAACTCTGTGTGTAGAGGGGGGAGCCAGTGTGAGTAGAATTGCTGGAACCTTTGGTTAAATATTGTCTCGGTCACATGGTATCTAAATTCCACTTGACTGGTCAGTGTTGAGCACAAACTATGTGTGGAATATCTTTTGCATTTACATCAACATAAAGCAGGAACGAGTCCCTTTAGCAACAGAGTAAATTGATACTAATGATGCACTGTCCTCAGTTGCTTCTAAACTCCAGTATTTAAACAGCAATATACTACTCAACCTGAAACTACAGACCAAACGGGATACCTTCTATTCAATGTTATTTTTGGCAGCAAACCCGCAAATTGAATCCTTCATAAATTTACAAAACTGATTAAGACACCCTACTAGACTCGCTTAACTTTTCTTTTGTCACATTGAGTTTGTAGGTGTGTACACTGAACCAAGAAAGTGTGTGTTAGAGGCTATACTGAGAGGCCTCCCAACCCATTCATTTTACTGATTATCTATGTTGGTTGTTGTTCTTCTACCTATATAAAGATCCAGGAAAATGTGTGTTAGAGGGCACTATTGAGAAGTCTCCCCACTTATTCTCAGGACTGATTTATCTATCTTAATGGATGTTGTACTGCCTACATAGACCCAAAAAAAGTGTGTGTTAGAAGGCTCCCCACTTCTGACTACTCTATTGCCTATAGACATATGGATGCCTGATTGTCTATATATGGGCCCCAAGTATACTAGTCGTAGCCTAGTTTTGACTGAAGAATACAGTTGATCTATTATCAGTGTCATTTTCTGAAATAAAGGTCAATCTTGCCTAGTTCTGGAGATCTTACCTGGTTTCCTCTAAACTATGAGAATAACTCCTATACTGGCCAACGTTATCTGCTTTTGAATCCCATCACCTGTGTTTGTGTTCACCATGGGTTATGTGCTACAGAGAAAAGTGAAATGATGGAATGTAAGCTCCTTCAAAATTTAATTCCCATGAGACAATAGAACTGAGCCTCGGTAATCTGTCAGACACACTTCATAATGTCCACAAGGGAGCCGTGATTCTAAGCACACTGGGAGAATCAAAACAAACTTGACATCACTGTACCCATACCAGTAGGACTGGGGGGAAACACCTACTATATTTATAATAGAACAGAGGTATTTTTTAGTCCCCCTTTGACAGCACCAACATCAACTCTACAGGGTTTACACTGCTACAGGCACTACCCACTTATATAGCCATGTCAAAATCTCATTCACATTACATTGAGATGGATCACATGGATATGGATATGTGTAAAGATGATGCATTTATAAGCTGTGACCTGCCACTGCCCATGCTATCACCTCGCCAACCCACATGTGCATTAGTAGTAAAGTATGTATTGGAACGGGACTATAGTTAAGTACTCTTTATTACTCACTGGACCTGCAGCCAATCAGAGGCCTCCATTTGGTCATGTGACCTGTGACGTCACAAGGGGGCGTGGCATCATTTGCATAATATGCCACGCCCCCTTGAACTATGATGTCACAGGCGACCTTAACCTTTGACCTCATTTGCATAATAGGCCACACCCCCTTGACCTATGACGTCACAGGTGACCTTGACCTCATTTGTATAATAAAACTTTTTTTTTTTTGAGAGGACAAGTTGAAATTGATACTCCTATCAGTCTCTCTTTAGAAAACATCTGTAAATAGTCTTTTAATGAGTTGAGGTCTTTATGAACATTTTGTTTTAACAACGTCGCTTTAAAGAATTCACTGAAGTATAAAACCAATTTATCAGTTGTATGTAAGTAGACATACCCTTTTATTAGTATTTAAAGAGGTGTGGGTCATTATGTAAATGAGGGTGTAACTAAAAAATAGTTAGTTTTTTAAGGCAAGCTAAAAGCTTGCCCCCAAAAAAAATTGGTACCTTCATTTTATTTAAAAGCTTAAAGCTTGCCCTTCTTGTTTTTTAAAAAAAAAAAAATAGAAAAACATTTGTAAATAGTTTTTGATAGGGGGTGGGTTTACTAATATTTAAATTTTTTGGGAATTTTATAAAAATTGTATATAGCAAATAAAACACATCACTGTTATGCAAATGAGGATTAACTGTTTATTCAATAAGAAACCTGACTACCACCAGCATGTAGTTACATGAAGATATTTATCACAGCTTTAGCATCTGTGATATTACAGAGGCTGAAGGAGAAGCTGTCAGTAGTTTACCTCTGCGAAGACTGCGACATAACATTTAAGAAGAGGCATAAAAGGTGTGTAAGAGTAACGCAAGTAAAATGATAGCGCAAAGTAAGGAGGGTGGGTGGTATAATATTATAAATCTGATATATACCAATAAATCACCATCAAGCTTACAACGCTCTAACTCAGATGAAGTAGAAGTTAAAAATGCTACCAATTTCTAGTGAAACGTTAGAGTGACGTAATGATTAATTTGTGGTGAATAACGTAAAGTATAAAAAGCATATATATGACTGTGATACTTTTTTTGTAACACCTAATTAGGGGATTACCATGGTTATGTAACCCCTTATTTGATCTATTTAGGAGATTGTTGACCCTACCGTAATGGTCAGAGGTGGGTTTACTAATATTAAAAAGGGATGAGTGTGGAAATGATGTTGGATAAAAAAGGGTGAAGCAGGCAAGTGGTTAAAGTAAAAGAGAATTTTTTTTCTTAGTATTTGCTCAGTACCACCACTGCACATGCCAGATAGAAGGATATGGGGATGGTTTAATATTAGTTTTGGTAGAAAAGGGTCAAGCAGGTGTCGTGCTTGCAGCTCAGCTCACGGACATGTAGGGGTAAAGTCGCCTGGGGGCCGACTACCCTTAGCATACCAGCTGCCATAACAGTCGGTCGCCAGCTGACTTTGTTTTTGAGAGGTTCTGAGTGTTGCTGATTTATGCTGTGGCCTGCCTTCGTTTATAACATTTCCAGGCATGAGCTTATAATATACCAACCCTCATCCACTAATTTACAGAAAAAGGTGTTTAAATCATACATGTACTTTAAATTTGCGTAGTTGTTGCAACGACACCTAGCACCCTGTGGTGGAATTACATCTTATTTTTTAAAAAATAAAACTACCTCCTCACTTACCATATACGTATGCAAGTATCACACCTGTCTTAACTCATCAGTATTTATAGCACCCCAAACATGGCGGACGTTGTATTTTGGATGAAACAAGGAGTGGACATTGTCCACCACACTGAAAAACTAGGTGGACGCTAACATATATGGTTTATGCTAGAAATCTGTCACCACTTCCCATTGTCACACCGTCTTTTAAAACAGTTAGAAAAACTATTTCGACTTATAAATCCAAAATGACTGGTTTCGATTTATTGTGTAAATTATCCAGGGTCCCTACCGTCTTACCTTTGGACACTAGCGGGCACCCCATGTACATTTAAAATAGAATCCTCCCAAGGTTATTTTTAAATGTCAGTACCGTTTGGAAGATGCCATTTCACTTATGTAGGGATGACAGATGTCCGTTCATACGCACATTTGATGTGGTGGCGGATAGCACACCCAAAGTATATCAATATCACATTACATACTTGACCAATTAGGCTAACATCATGTTACACCAGTAGACAGGCATAACTAACACAATAGACGGGTTCACACTGATTCTTATCCATGCAAACACAGTCTGCGTCGTCTGACCCTTGTTTTTGCACCAAACGCAGCAGCCCAACGCCATCTTGGATTTGTATTAAAAGACCAAAATTAATGACGGAGGAGATGAATTCTTTTTATTGTTAAAAGTGGTTCTAAAGAGAACCTATGATCCCTTTAAGGGGTCAAGTCCTGCTTGGTTGGTTTGTGCAGACTGAACTGAACCTTGGTATTTAGAATCATGGTGAGGTGGAATATATCTATCGTTTAAATCAGTTTGAATAAGGGTGTAGTTTTACAACGCGACTAATGTGTACTTGAGTCAAAACTATGCTACAAATAGTATACATGGGCCCATATGGGCAATAAGGTATCCACATATCTATAGGTAATACAGTAGTCAGAATAAGTGGGAAGATTTAAAAATGTCGGGGAAATAACATAGGGAGGGGTAAACTGCATCTTTCAAAATTACCAGCTTCACACATATCCATGTTGGTGTGATTCATCTCAATGTAACGTGAGTAGGATCTGGACTTGGTTATGTAAGTTGGTAGCGACGGGTACCAGTGTATACCCTGTGAAGTAGACATTGTTTGTATCAGAGCAAATCGGAATACCTCTGTTCTATAAATAGAGTAAATACTTTTCCCAGTTTGATGGGTATGGGTATAGTGACATGAAGTTTGTTTTGATTCTGCCAGTGCGCATACACATGATGAACTACTTTTTCAACCACCATTTCTTCCAAGCATAATTTGGAGTTTCTACTGTGACATAAAAAAGAGTGCACAACCCACCTACCTCAGATTATTCCCCCACAACTTAGCATACCTGTGTCACCCGGGCGCTAGTAGTTCTCCGAGTATCCTACAGGGGGCAATAATGTACTGGTATTTTCTCTGTTACGCCTACTAGTAATACTACTACTACTGCTGCTGCTGCTGCTGCTACTGCTACTCCTCCTACTACTACTACTACTACTACTGTTACTTCCTTCACCTACTACGATGTTGTGCCTGCAACTACTATTCTACTACTGGTGTTGCAGTTGCTTCTACATCTGTTGCTGCTACTGCTGCTGCTCGCTACTTCTACTACTGTTATTGTTATTGGTGCTGCTGCTACTGCTGCTACTGTCACTGCTGCTGCTGCTCTTACTACTAGATACTACTGTCACTGCTGTTGTACTCACTGCTGCTGCTGCACATGCACATGCTCCTGCTGCACATGCACATGCTGGAGTTGCCGCTGCACTTGCTCCTACCACTACACATGCTCCTGCTTCTGTTGCCCCTGCTGCTGTTGATGCTGACAGCGGATGTAATCTAGCCGTCCAAGAAAAATCAGTGCTCTTTATATAGTTGAGAAAAAGCTGTAATCCCGTTTTCACCTGGATCTTTTCAACCCTGGATTAATCAACATGAAAAAGGGAAAAATGCTTTTTAGAATAAGTGTATCAAAGCAGATAAAAGGTGTAATAACTGTAATAATTACCTTAATGCGACTTACATGTACAGTGAAACTTGTTTATAACAAACTTCCTCATTACGAAATTTGTTTATAACAAACAAAAATACCCATTCATAAACCATTCCTATACATTCCTATAGTAAATAAACTTGGTTAGAACGAAGTGCTATTGACATAAACTTGTTTATAATGAAGTGATTTTGACCCTTAAGGTTGGAAAAATGTGAAATAAAATGCAGTGCTTGGCCAGTGGAGAACCCCTAGCACACCCAGAGATGTCCTATAACAGCCCCTGTCACCTCTAGGACGCCCCCACCCCTACTGCCATCCATAGTTCAATAGAGACATTGGGGATGTCCTATCACAGCCCCTGTCACCTCTAGGACGCCCCCAGCCCTACTGCCACCCATAGTTCAATAGAGACGTTGGAGATGTCCTATAACAGCCCCTGTCACCTCTAGGACGCCCCCACCCCTACTGCCACCCATAGTTCAATAGAGACGGATGGGGATGTCCTATCATAGCCCCTGTCACCTTAAGGACCCCACCCCCACCCCTACTGTTGCCCATAGTTCAATAGAGATGGGTGGGGATGCCATATCACAGCCCCTGTCACCTTTAGGACCCCCCCCCCCACACGCCTACTGCCGCCAATAGTTCAATAGACGGGTGGGGAGGTCCTTTCATAGCCCCTGTCACCTCTTGGACCCCCCCCATGCCTACTGCCGACCATAGTTCAATAGAGACGGGTGGGGATGTCCTATCACAGCCCCTGTCACCTCTAGGACCCCCCCACCCCACCCCTACTGCCGCCCATAGTTCAATAGAGACGGGTGGGGATGTCCTATCACAGCGCCTGTCACCTCTAGGACCCCCCCACCCCACCCCTACTGCCGCCCATAGTTCAATAGAGACGGGTGGGGATGTCCTATCATAGCCCCTGTCACCTCTAGGACCCCCCCCCCACCCCTACTGCCACCCATAGTTCAATAGAGAAAGGTGGGGGATGTCCTATCACATCCCCTGTCACCTCTAGGAGATGCATGTGCATGACCAGCAAAGACACCCCTCCCCCCTGATGTTGAACTTGGTTACAACGAAATTTGGTTACAACAAACTTTTCAAGCTTGAAACAAGGGGTTCGTTGTAACCAAGTTTTACTGTATAAGAGGATTATGGAACGTTAGGAGATAAAGGTCTTCACAGACTGTATACAAAAACTACAGGGGGTGCTTTACAACAAAGGAAAAATATAATCTTGTAAGAGAAAAGTCAAAGTGCTTTAATTGGATTACTCACTACCGAAGGTGTGGTCAACACGTACCCACCTCCTCGCCTCCCTACCTACCTACCTACCTACCTACCTACCTATCTACCTACCATACTACCTCTCGTATAAGGTACACCCAATTTGAGGAAAATGGTATAAAGTGGAAAATAACTATAATTTTCACTTCCAGGAAAAAAATACCTCAGGGAGTATGTCTTCCTTTGTACGTAGCTACCTTTGTACATGCCTACCTTTGTAACTACAGACGTACACGTGTGGTAAGAGGATTAAGTCCAACAAATCAGTTAATGAGTCATTCCCCCTTTTATCTTTTCCCGCTGGGACCAACCACACTTAATGAACTAAGGAATCCATGCCTACATCAAACAGCAGGTGAAAATCAAAACAAACAGATACCCTACTGAGCAAAGACCACTGTAAAAAAAAAGAAAAAAAAAAAAAGAATTAAATCTCTTTTAAGTCTTTTGATCAATTTAAAACCATAGTTAAGAGTTCATCTCGGACAGGTACATAAGGAAGAGTAAAATTCTGTTCCCTCACACATCCTTTGCCACCTTCATCATGGAAACACCGAGCACATGTCTCAGTTTCTTTGGAATCGTCATCTTGAAAAGCATAAAAGTAGAAAAAAAAAGAAATCAAGTAGTTTACCTATTACAATAGGCATCATTACAATACAACATTAACTACTATTCTGTTTAGTATACAGTTATAGAATTATGAACTACTGTGTAGATTCTCAAAACTGCTAATGCTGACCATGTATTTCTATGAATATGAGGTAATTTCATGATAAATCACTAACATGAAGTTGTGTTCTTGACTAGATTTTTAGGAGATAAAGGTCTTCACAGACTGTATACAAAAACTACAGGGGGTGCTTTACAACAAAGGAAAAATATAATCTTGTAAGAGAAAAGTCAAAGTGCTTTAATTGGATTACTCACTAGTGAAGGTGTGGTCAACACGTACCCACCTCCCCTACTCCCTACCTACCTACCTATCTACCTACCATACTACCTCGCGTATAAGGTACACCCAATTTGAGGAAAATGGTATAAAGTGGAAAATAACTATAATTTTCACTTCCAGGAAAAAAATACCTCAGGGAGTATGTCTTCCTTTGTACGTAGCTACCTTTGTACATGCCTACCTTTGTAACTACAGACGTACACGTGTGGTAAGAGGATTAAGTCCAACAAATCAGTTAATGAGTTATTCCCCCTTTCTACTCCTCCTCTTGTCAGCAACCTGTGGTGTGGCTTACCTTCTATGTCTGTTGTGATTGGGAAAAAACTCAGATCTTTTCTTTTAAATCCTCATGCAGTGCACGGTTAGTGACTATGGGATCAAATCCTTTAAGTCTTTTATCTTTTCCCGCTGGGACCAACCACACTTAATGAACTAAGGAATCCCTGCCTACATCAAACAGCAGGTGAAAATCAAAACAGACAGACACCCTACTGAGCAAAGACCACTGTAAAAAAAAAAAGAAAAAAAAAATCTCTTTTAAGTCTTTTGATCAATTTAAAACCATAGTTAAGAGGTTTATCTCGGACAGGTACATAAGGAAGAGTAAAATTCTGTTCCCTCACACATCCTTTGCCACCTTCATCATGGAAACACCGAGCACATTTTTCAGTCTCTTTGGAATCGTCATCTTGAAAAGCATAAAAGTAGAAATAAAAAGAAATTAAGTAGGTTACCTATTACAATAGGCATCATTACAATACAACATTAACTACTATTCTGTTTATTATACAGTTATAGAATTATGAACTACTGTGTAGATTCTCAAAACTGCTAATGCTGACCATGTATTTCTATGAATAGGAGGTATTTTCATGATAAATTACTTACATGAAGTTGTGTTCTTGACTAGATTTTTACGATATAATGGGAACACCAAAAGCAAAAGCAACCTGACTATCCATGTTGCTATACAGAGCTCCCTCTTTTTTACAATATTTTGGTTTGTGGCCAGTAACATCACCAATGATTCACAAATAAAAGAAAAGTGAAGACACTCCTCTCTCCAGTAGGTCCAGATTCAAACTGACCGTGTGTAACTGTCATACCTGACGTCAGTTAGGTTTGGGGTAATTAAGGGTTACATAATGGTACTGGTAAGACCGAGCTGGCATTTGTGTATTGCAAAGGATTAACAAAATGTGTGTAGATTGAGCACACTTTTCAGAACCTAGGCACTTTTAAGAAAAAAGCTTGTGAATGTGTTAGGAAAATGTTTTCAACCAATAAATTGAGTAAAATGTAAAAGCGGGTTGAAAATACATGTGTGTTATGAGATTGTGTGTTCCTGCAACAGACATTTTTTACACTGCATTGATTTTCAAGCCCTCCTAAATCTATACCATTAGCAAAGATAGATGAGCAAGACTGTTATCAATTCATCACCTGGAGGTACATGCCTGTGCTTTTGCCACCCTGTGGGTAATCTTTATCTTCTGATGTAGATTGTAATCTAATTGTTCAACAGGTGAATAGATTTACATACCTCACCATTCTCTCGGGCTCTCTGTACTATAGGACAATGCCACTGCATGTGCCAACTAAGTGGGCACCACTAGTATCTCTAGCCATGGGAGGAAGCATTAATTCAGAAGTATGTAAAGTGTTATTTATCAGCTTTACTGCGAGTAGGGTGGATTCCTTAAATGTGAAGATTTCTATGCTTGGGTCAGCAATTTCATGTACAGGTGGAGGATGCACAAAACTCTTTTCCTTGCCAATGAGTATTCAATTGTTTTGGAGCTGAATTCCTATGTATACCTGTATGTGGCGTTATTTTATCATTATATTATGATTTGTTATATGGTAGTGCTGCAACAACAAACACATATCACCAAACTTTATGAGCTTCGAATTTTAGTTGTGAACCTACACCCCTCTAGTACCTACATCAGGCTCTGTAGTAAATCAAAAAGAGACCTGCTATTGAAAATAACATAAGATGATCTGTGAAAAATTCCCTTAATGCATGTTGCATTAAGGTCTCTTTTTACAGTTAATGTCACACAAACCTTAAAACCCTGGTCATAAGCCAATCATTTTTGCCATTTATGGTCAAATCCGCTTCTAAATTCATGCTCAAGTCTGTCACTTGATTATTAGTGGGGTTTTATTATAAAAAATTAAGCAAAACCCTAAAGTCTGCTTATAATATTTTCCATCCCCGGCTTATGAAAGGGCCCGGCTTATGACTGAGATTTTATGGTAACCATTTTCAGGATGCATTATGAATTGAGTCACCACAAGTTTCGATTATGTATACACCTTCTTGAGTTTAGGAAGGAATATAAAAAAGGCATAGGTCCTTTCCAAGCAGGACAGATAAACAATAACAAATCTTGTACAGCAGTACTGTTGTATAATAGTACTTCTGTCGTAAAATAATCGCACATTTTACGGGCTCGTTCCACAGCCTTGGTCGGGACTATTGTTTGCTAATCCAAAATTTTATATAGGCAATGTATGGAAAAAAATTGTCCGATTGGCAAAAAAGCGGCCCCAACGACGCTGTGGAACAGCCCTTTAAATGCTTGTGGTCAGACTATCCCTAATCCGACAATTTATGATATTGCAAAATATGGAAAAAATAGCCTTATTAATGCTATTCAGACCTTTTTATGCCTGCGGTACCAGCGCTTAGACCTATTTAAACAGCCATGTAGTCCCTTATGCCCTGTGTGGCTTTTATCCCACAAATGACTCTTAAGACCCCAGTGCTCCGGGTACCATTAAGTATCACCAGATATGAATGATGCAGCAATTGTTGAAAAGGTAAAGACCAAGTAAGATTTAGTTTTTAACAGGTTTCATCGTATATTAAGCAAAGACCCTTTCTATGGGAGTTTAATACTTTACAGCTAGTTTGTTAGGTGCCTTTTTAGATACCATTCCCTGTTAGATATGGATGAGTGTTTTCAATTAAATGGTTACTTCCCATACATTCCAGGTTTTGTTTCATGGAAAAGGTTGAAAGAAAAATGTGTTGGATAGCCCTCTGTTTAATCAAGTATTTTGGGTGGAGTTAGCAACAGGTCTACCCTGGGCAGAGTTTGGGGAGTGGTGCCAGATCTATGTTAATTAACATACCTCTAGGGGCCTTTGACACCTGCATAAAAATTACCAAAGGTGTTTGTACACATCAGTACTGGTTTAGTCCACTGCTGTGTGTGAGCAGAGAGATCAGTCACCATGAAGGCCACCCTCTTCCTCGTCAGCATCATCTGCTGCCTGTATTGCTTTGTGAGTAAGTGAATTGTTATCAGTTGATATCATGCCATTTTTCTAATGGGATTATTACAAGCATACTAATTCTAGCAAAAATGGAGTTATCGTAGCATGCAAAAGTTGGGAAATGATAATTGTGGATCAACACAGTAAAAAATAGGCTCACGAGGGCGTAAGGGGCATACCTTTTACCATGTATTTATAAACAAACATATGTGCCTTTTTCAAAAACAGTCAACCCTGTCTTTACAATCCCTGTCTAGGTTCTTGCAAAAGAATGTTATTGAATGGTTGAAGCAATTAGCTATACTTTAGTAATACATTATTAAGGACATCAAATTCACTGTAAAATATTGTAGCCCAGACACATATTAAACCACTTTCAACGATTCAGATAATCAAATATGAAAAGACCAGAAGGGTCTGGTCTGTAACCATTCATGATACATTCACCTTACAGTAGATGGAGCCACTGTATCAGAGTACAAACATATACTCATTGTGCACTATAAACTTCAATGTAGAATGTTTAAGCTGGCACAGGAAATACGATGGCAATTTCTAAAAATCGTCCAGTCACCCAACTCTAGTACAGTCCCTTTTGTGTAACAACGTGCAAATATAAACCATGCATTTATTAGCCAACATGCTAATTCTTTGGAAATATGTATTATATAGAACAAACCAGTAACAGTCGTGCAATTGCATAATTTTAGGGTAGTGGTGGAAGTTCATTTATAACCTAGTGATGGTTAGGCCTTGGTAGACCTTGATAAAAAGTAGTGATAACATTGGTAGAAAACTTCTCTGGTATCTGAGTATGACTAGATTGTTTTTAATACTTTTAAATGCCATAAGGCACACCCTGGCATTGGGTGGTGATCGACTGTTGAATTTTAAGAGGATTGCTGGTAAGTCCAACTGTTTATATCTTGAAGTGAACAGTACAGGGCAATTCACACATTATTTCCACACACTTTTTAAGATGGAGCCTCTATTCTCCAAACTGGACATCACAAGAGGGGCAAGATCAGCCACCACCAACCCCAAACCAACCTTCAGAAAAAGGCCCATGATGGTGCAGCTGATAAAAAAGCCTTAGAAGAAACCATGGGGGTTGACAAGATAAAGAGATTCCTCGCACTAGTCTTGAAGTCAGCAGAAACGGCCAAACAACTCTCAGTGCCAAAGGTTGAAGCAGTTCATGAGCGTGATGCTAAAGTCAGGAGGCTGGTACGTACCCTTGTCACAGCACTGATCAACAGGAAACAAGTCACATCTACTGATGAAGGAGGTAGGAATCAGTAACCATTTCTTTTAATCGATGGAAAGTAGTAGCAGTAATTCTGCATTTGTCCTTTAATTTGGTCCTAAATTTATGTGAGTTTTACTTGTATGTCGGGATAAATTATTAGAAATGAATCCTCAAAAAAAGTGAATAAGTAAGGGCTTACATGCAGCGTAGAGTAGGTCCAGTGCTTGAGTAGTTAGAATTCTGCAATGAAGTAGGACCAGAATCTCTTTCCACTAAGTGCTTTACTAATAAGAGCATGCATTACACATAAAAAATCATCCAATTATAGGAGATGGCGAGGAGGAAGAAGAGGAGGGAGACCAGGGCCAGGAGGGTAACATGAAAAGATCAGCTCAAATCCAAGGTGAACATTCTTCTTCCACAGGGATCTCGGTATAGCTATCACACTGGCCTAGAATGAAGGGTCCCTTTCAGAGCAATCTGTACACTCGTGCTTAAATTTTCTTTACACTTCACCACTATGATATATGGGCCTAAATCTAGAGTAAAAGTAGAGTAATGTAGAAAACACCAGCAAGCGTAGTCAGATGTAAAGGGGAAAGAAAACTATAAACAACTTTGGCAAAGTACCCCTTATCTCCCTAATCAAGGTCTGTACATAGCAAATAGAGCTGGCAGAGGGCAGCACCGTTCCCTCTACTTTCTCACCCTTACCATAGCATATGGATAACACCTACACAGACTTAACCTGGTAACCAGCCCATGTCCATGAAATAGAATGTCCTGTTTGTTGCCAAACAGCCTTTTAGGGACATCGATGATCATCCATAGATTATGTGAAATTTATAATGCAGATAAGATTCAGAAAATATAACAACATATTGTATATATATCTTTTTTATTGAAAATGCATGTGTTGGTGTAGGGTGAAGCTGCTAGAGTAATTCTGAATTTTCAAGTCAGTGACCATGGTACCGTTCCCATTAGGACCTGAAAATTCATTATGCACACTGATCCAATTATGTCAAAACCAATGATATAACAACAGATCAAATGCACCCTAATGGTGACTGTAAAGTACAGCCCATTTACAAATTAATGCTGCATGGTTAAATAGCCCAACCGAGTTATGCTAGATGATAATTTCATGTTGGAAACTTTACCTCTATAAGTCTGGTTGTTACGCTTAACATCCCATATTTCACCGTTATATATTCTCAGCAGGATGATGAATATCAAACCAATATGAATGCATAATTTCTGATGCATGCATTTTGTATTTTATCTCAATGTACCTTTCTGACACATAGAGGCTCTTGGTGAATTTGGAACTCAATCTATGCCTGACAATACCTTAAAGACCATTCATAGCCAACCATATTATTTTCTAATTTACATACAATCATGAAGGACGACACTATAACTACCCCAAGGATCGTAATTATGAAGAGGAGGATTTGGAGGAAGACGGACACCATGGTTGGTAGTATTCAACCATGAGCTAGCAAACAGAAAGGACAGTTCCTGTGGGATTTAATACAAGATTTAGCCACCAGGGGGCACCACTATGGGCTAGAATAGAAAAAAAAATATGCTTAAAACTTGTATAGGCTACTTTTTATGAAGAATTCAATGGCTTTTGATAAAAAGTTCAATTTTGGGTGAAAAGGTTCCAAATTTGGCATGTAAAAAGAGTTTTCAATCTATACAGGAAAATCAATGATCCCATTTGAAGGAATATTTCGCAAGGTTTACTATGGTGAAAACATAATGAAATTACCATTTCTAGATCAAAAGTTATGCGCAAAAGAATAAAGAAATTATGCTTATTAGCATAGAATTATATCTCATGACCAATTAGACAGAGCTTATTGACATTCATGAAATGGTCACACCTTCCCACATTTAGTAAGCCATTCCTCCAAATCTAACAGAAGTGATTTAAATTTTAAAGTTGACTTTATTATGGAGCACCCTTTCTCCTTGCCTCTACACTAGTATGATTGAAGGTTTTTATTATATTATAATAAATCATTACTGTAGGGGCCGGTATCGTCGTATATATATTAGTGCCGTTCATCCGAGAGACGTGTTCGTGTGGTGCCTGTTCCTTCTATGCCAGCTAGGTGTCGCTTTGTGATACCCCGTTGGTACAAGAGGGGGCGGCACCATGCCTCGCGTCAAGGTCCTACTAAGGAGCCGGACGAGCGGCAGAAGGTGACTGGATCTGGTCCAGTCCAGACGCGCAGCCTAACTTGTAGACCAGAGTGGAATAAAGTCCTACCCGAGAGGTAGGGGTTTCTGGGGCTTTGCCCAACCCGAACTACTCGTGTTGTGTTGGTATTTCTAGTGGTAAGCGAGCCAAAGAGCCACCCAACATATAAGTCGAGACGAACCATTACACTGGTGCCGTGACCAGTCGGTTCGGGGGTGGTGCGCGGCCACATTGGCCGAAAGCCTCGGGAAACCCGAAGCGGATCCCCCCAGCCCTGGGCTAGAGGGATTCGAAGAGGATGATTTTACATCCCAGCACCTGTTGTTAGACTGGAAACCCAGTCAACAACAAATGTATAATCCGGCGGGTGTCCGAACTGTTTTCTCGACACCTGGTCTGATGGACGGTGCCACAGGTGAGGGTATCGTAAACTTGTATCCGGGTACACCCCGAACGGGAGTACCGGATACGGGATTGTTCAAGGGAATAGTAAAACCCCCAACTCTAGACCTGAGTGATTGGTCCCAAGCTATAACTAGTAGACGCCAGCTGTGTCCTATTGTACCAGCAGGCTCGGCTAGCAACTTGGGTACGCCAGTGGCACAAAGCCCTGAAAAACATACTGCGACCCTCCCAATAGCAGTACCAGATGGTGCAAACGAAGTACCCCCATTAATGACATCGTCAGACCATGAGAGCGATGATGTCAAAGCCATAAGGGACGCAACAGTCCCAAGCATAAATGCGAAGAATAAGCCTAGGGGTGCCGAACCGAAAAGCTCGGAAAGGCATCACTTAGGCCGATCGCTAGATGAAGGCTTGTCTGACTCCATGTTTAATCCTGGAGGCAGTCGCAGGTCTATATACGGACGTCGGATGGGCCCTGGGTATAAAAATACCCCGGCCTATTTGAAAGCCAAAGAACAGGTAGAGTTACAAGCTAAGCGGCAACATGAACAATTCATGGCGGCCCAATTAAAAATAGAGGAGGAAACTAAGTCTCGGATCGGAAAATTACGTTCCGAGGAGCAGGAGGCGATTCTAAAAGAATCTGACCTAAAGTATCGTCTAACTTCGGCAACCCATCGTTTGGAAAGGAAGGAGAGAGACGAACTCGAGAAAGAGAAAAGATTGGCTGAGTTGGAACTCGAAGAAGCCAATAGACTTAGAGCAATCGAAAAGGCTAGAGCCGAAGAAGTTGCTAAGACCCGGGATGTAAACAGATTACAATCCGAGTTGCATGCTATGGAGGAGAAGCTGAAGAAACTTCAACTCCGAAAGGCGGAGACCGAGGCCAAATTGGTCTCGGAACAAGCCGAGATAAGGAGGGAGACCAACGAGTATCAAAGGTCTCAGAAAGAAAAAGGTGAAAAGTACCGCTTACTAAAGGATACTTTTAAGCGAGAGGCTCTGGCCGCTCAAGAAGAACGAAACCGAGCTGTGGCGGAAAATGAAAAGATTCGATCCGAAATCTTAGAAAACGCACAGCTGAGGGAGGAACAGCGAAATCTGACCACAGATCTGGCTACCCTCACAATAAATAAGTCTGCCATGGAGAGTTATTTACAAGAGCAGGAGCAAGCGAATGCCCCTCCGGCGAGTAAGGACACAAACCCGAACTCGACTTTCGTTAAACAGGGCGACCCTGTCTCCTGTTCTACGCCGAAGCATCCGCCGTATAATCCATTTGTCAATGATAATGCGATGCGGAATGTAGATCAAGGGGGAGTTTATATTAGAACCCAAGATAAACATGGCCGAACTAGTAGAGTCCAGATAAGTGAAGTGCCCGTGGTCCACAATTTGGACCCGGACTATGTACCACGGGAAGCCTCTGACAGCAGTGCAGAGACTAGCGGATTCCACATACATGTGGATCCGAGTGACAATGTGGGGTTGGGAGCCGGTAATGACAGCAACCAACCCAACCCATCAAACGATGGCAGTCATCCGACAGTTAACCAGCCTTCTAGCAGCCGGTTATCAAAGCACACAAGGAGGGGGCAGTACCCCGGGTCCCACAGGCTTCAGTGGTACCTCGGGTCCTGGCCCTAACCAGGGTGGCGCGGGTTATATGAACCACAGTGTCCCACAGTGGACGTATACTCAGCCACCACCACCACCTCCACCGGGCAATACGAGCTTCGGTGGTATAGGGAGCAACCGAACCTTGAATGAAACAAAGACGGTTGAATGGAGCAAACAGCAATGCACTAGATTGATGTATGCTCATAATTCTGCTCGAAGAGTAGCCGTTATTCCAAAAGAATATGACGGTACTCGACCATGGAAAGAGTGGTTTGAAGACTTCATCGACGTGATGAATTGTAATGGGTGGACCCCATACGAGGCAAAGCCACATCTGGTAAGATGTCTGAAGTGCGGCCCGGGTCGCATGGCTGTAGAGCAATGGCGAACCTGGTACGGTCTCGTTGGAAGTTTTGAGCAGTTGGTAGAATCTGCTAGTGGACTGTTATGCAACATGGTCAAGGAGGACCCGATGGTCCGTTTCAAGAAACGTACGCAGAAGCCCAACGAAGCTTTTCGAGCATACGGTATGGAGCTCCATGCCCTGCTAAGCAAAGCCAGACCCGGTACTGAAAACCAGGACTGGTATATGGACGATCTGATTACCCAATTCGTCAAGGGTCTGAGAGACCAAGATGAGCAGGTTGCTGCCAGGGATGCCTTGAAAGAAGGTGTAACACTTCACGACATATTTAATGGTATAGATATGGCCGTGAAGAAGCGAACAATGTTAGCTGGTGACATACCGAATGCCAGCCGCTCGGCTCCCCTGGTATCAGTGGTCCAGCAGTCTCAGGCGCAAGGCCCCTCAGATGATTTTGAATTGATTGAAATCGAACAGGAGGACGGAACCTTCTGTTCGGTCCAATTAAGGAAGAATACTTCGGGCAGGAAGTATATTCCTAGGAAATCTTTCAATAAGCCAAGGGACTCGAGACCACCACCCGAGGTCAAGAGTGACCCGAAGGCTAGTGAGAAGGCATCCAAACCTTTAGTAAGCGCCGATAAATCGAAGGGTCAGTCCCCGGACATGACCAAACTTATGGAGGACATGTGTAAGAAAATTACAGATGCCATCCAAGCCAGTCGGCAGAGACCCCGAGTGGATCGCCGGACTGTTAAGTGTTTTAGATGCCAACGCAAGGGACACTATTCGTCCGAATGTACCGCTCCTAAACCGGTAATGGCTGCCTTCTATGAACCCGAAGACAACGGCGAAGGAAGGGAGAACACTACGGATTCCACTGACGTGGAAAACTAGTGGGGGTTGTATCAACGGCATCTGATACGACCCCATGGAAGAACGAATGCCAAAATGCTACCGGGGGTGACCCGGTGGAAGATTTCGAATCAATTACACCTGGAGGCCGGGTGGCCGGGGGTGCGCACCCCTGCACCTTGGCCGGGGCCGGGGACCCTAGTGTTTATATGTATGAGGGTGAGCGTATGGAGGCGAATGGCCACACTAGGGGAGAGGAAGGATGGATCAAAGAGTTGATCCGAGTGTGTGGGACACGCCTTCCCCCAAGTCATCCGTGTCTGGAGTTCCTGAGAGGACTCGGATTGAATCTTGGTGATTCGGGAGACTTTCACCAGTTTACCAGTAACCCCTCACCCTTAGGGGGGAGACGGTGGTATGTACCCATATCTGTGGAAGGCCGGATAGGAGAATTCTTAGTGGATACTGGAGCTAGCCATTTCTGTGTGTCCAAAAGGTTCTTCGACTCGGTGGCCAGCAGCCATGAGAACCTCAAAACGGGGGTAAATGCTTGCACGGCCGACGGAAGCAGCATGCGTACATTTGGTAGGACGTTTATGCCTATCCGTATAGGAGGCAAAGAATTCGTTCTTTCGCCAACTATAGCAGAGGTTAGTGATGACGGAATCCTCGGACTGGACTTTGCAAGTTTATACGGGGCCGTCTTGGACCCGAGGGACGGTATGATGAGTATACGGAACCCGTATGACTTACATGTCCAATGCGTATTGAGACAAGTGTCTTCGGTCGCATCAGTGATACATACGGTGAAGATCCCACCGGGTACCACTTGCGATGTCCTTTGTGGCGGGTCCATGGCTCAGAGGAATGAAATTGGAGTCTATGAACCCGATACGGTGTACTTGTCGAGCGTCGGGTTGGACTCAGTGGATACATTAGTGGCTAATGCAGCTTGGACTGTATTACCCATGACTAACCGAAGTGGTTCAGTAGTCTATCTGAGGCGAGGCGACTGTATTGGGAGGATGAGCTCGGTGGAACATGTCGCCGAAGCAAAATTCAATAAACCACTGAACCCTGTTAGTAAGCATCCTTTGGATGAAGAATTCCAAAAGCTGATTAGTCAGTCCGATTTAGAAAATACGGAAGATAAGGATTGCCTGTCGAAACTCCTACAAAAGTACGAGAGTGCTTTTGGTAGGGAGGGAGGACCGGTGGGTAGATCCGATAAGGTGTTGCACACCATAGATGTGGGCAACGAGAAACCTTTTAAAATTCCGTATCGTAGACTTCCTCTAAAGAAGAAGTTAATTTGTGAAGAGGAAATACAAAAACAGTTAGACCTAGGGGTAATCGTGCCCAGCTCGAGTCCCTGGTCTAGCCCCGTTTGTATGACCACTAAGAAAGACGGTACAATCCGCTTTTGTGTCGACTATCGGAAATTGAACGGTATAACAAAGAAGAACTCGTATCCTTTACCAAGGATAGACGAGACTTTAGATAGCTTGGGCGGGAACCAATGGTTCTGTACCTTGGATCTACAGTCCGGGTATTGGCAAATACCGATGCACCCCGATGACAAGGAGAAGACAGCATTCTCCAGTCATATGGGGCTATTCGAGTATAATGTCTTACCCTTCGGATTGTGTAACGCCCCCGCTACATTCGAGGCTATGATGGAATCCTTACTGAGTGATCTTTTGTGGAAGAAATGCCTGGTTTACTTGGACGATGTGGTCGTGTTTGGCAAGTCGTTCAAGCAATGCCTGGCGAATCTGCAATTGGTCCTCGACCGGATACTATCAAACGGTCTTAAACTTAAACCCAAGAAGTGTAATTTGTTTAAGAAAACCATTACATACTTGGGAAGGATCATTACTCCTAACGGAGTGAGTGCGGATCCGGAAA
Source organism: Acholoe squamosa (assembly GCA_949317995.1). Lineage (NCBI taxonomy): Eukaryota > Metazoa > Annelida > Polychaeta > Phyllodocida > Polynoidae > Acholoe > Acholoe squamosa. The sequence continues at coordinate 3,715,875 of OX439041.1, forward strand.
AATTGGAAGCCGTAGAGAATTGGGAAAGGCCCACGAGTGCTAAGGAGGTGAGATCATTTTTAGGATTTTGTTCCTATTATCGTGATTTCATACCAAATTACTCTCGTGTGAGCTTCCCCATGCAGTGTCTAGCTCACTGGACTCCGGGTAGGGCACGGGACCCATTCCCATGGACCAGCGAGCAAGAAGAATCTTTTAATAAAATAAAAGATTTATTTAGGAATACACCCGTGTTGAAATATCCCACTCCCGAGGGACATTTCATCTTAGACACCGATGCGAGCAATGATGCAATTGGGGCAGCTCTCTCTCAGGTCCAAGAGGGAGTCGAAGTGCCAATAGCATTTGCCAGCAACACGTTAAGCAAGACACAGCGAAATTATTGTACCACCAAACGAGAACTCCTCGCTGTGGTGGTGTATACGAAGAAGTTTAAGCATTTCCTCTGGGGAAGTGACTTTACCTTAAGAACCGACCATTCGTCCCTTAGGTGGCTCCTTAATTTTAAGGACGCCGAGGGGATGATAGGACGATGGTTAGCTCATCTATCCGAATTCGGATTAGAGCATAAACAGATAGAGCACCGACCCGGTACTAAACATATCAATGCGGATGCCTTGTCGAGACGACCCATCCGAAGGTGCCAGAATGCCACTTGTGATGACTGCGGGGCCCACAATGCTGTGGTAGCCGGGTTGGTATTTAATTATACCACCCCCCGTATCCCCTGGGAGGAGGCTGTATGCAGCTATCTCGATTGGTCCCCGGAGACCATCAAGAAGTTTCAACAGTCAGACCCCACCACTGCGCGCATAATGGAATACCTACGGTCAGGTATTAAACCGGCAAGGCCTCTAGTTTCCCTGGAGGATAGGGAAGCGAGGCGATTGCTAGCTCAATGGACCGAGCTAGAGATCCGAGACGGCATACTATGTAGGTGGAAGACAACTCCCACCAACGGTAGGCTGTTGCAAATAGTGATACCCGCCCCGATGAGGAGGGATATCATGTATTATTGCCATGGCCACCAAACGAGTGGCCATTTCGGTAAGAAGAGGTCAATAGAGCGTCTACAAAGGCGTTACTACTGGCCCGGTATGAGAGGCGACCTGCTCCGGTGGATCGCCACTTGCCCGGATTGTTGTAAAAACAAACCGGGACCCGGCCTGGGTAAGCAACCCTTATCACAGGAATTGTTTGGTGTCAGATTCGCTCGAGTAGCGATAGACATCATCAGTGGGATTAAGACGACGCCGCGAGACAATACTTGTATGATGGTCGTAACCGACTATTATACTAAGTACACTCGGGTGTTCCCCCTTCCTAACCACAAAGCCGCCACATGCGCGGAAGCATTTGTGAAGGGCTGGGTGCTGCATTTGGGTGTTCCCCTTATGATGCACAGTGACCAAGGAAGGGAGTTCGAGTCGGAGCTATGGCAGGAAATGTGCCATTACCTAGCCATTTGCAAGACCCGAACAAACTATACCGACCACAGTCGGATGGGCAGGTAGAGCGTTTCAACAGAACCCTCATACAAGTGCTAAAGCCCCTGGTCAATACCCACCAGGACGACTGGGATGAACAGTGTGAGTTCGTGGTACATGCCTACAACAACACTGTCCATTCATCCACTAATTGCACTCCCAACCTGCTAGTGTTCGGCGAGGACATCATAATGCCCGCCGACTTAGTGTATGGAGTGGTTGGTATAGACCCGGAGGCGCCCTGCACTGTGTTGTTTGTGGAGTCATTAAGAGACAGGTTCAAACAGGCATACGAGGCCGTTCGTAAAGAACTGCTGAAGAGTGCGAAGTGGCAGAAGGTGGGTTATGACACCAACGCTAAACGAATTCGTTTTAATGTAGGGGACAAAGTCCTAAGGTATTATGAGCCGCTGGAGAAGCTGAAGCTCGTAACGCCTTGGGAAGGTCCGTTTAAAATAATTCGTATCATCTCCGAATCTACGGTGATGATGGAGGACTGCCTAACTGGTAGGAAATGGAAGACAAATGTCGGAAAACTTCGGCCCTGGAAGGGACGCGAAGAGGCGGAGAGGGAGTTCGGCTACAAACCACCTGTATCTGTCCCTAGCGGACCGAGCGTGGTAGTACCGACGAAACGCCCTAGAGGCCGGCCGAGAAAGGCGCCGGGAGACGAAGGTATGGTGGAAAAGAAGACGCAGGCCAGGAAACGACCTAATCGTAAGAAAAGGAAAAATGTCTCGCTGAGTGAAGGCATTACGTATGGGAAGGTGCCCGCTGTGGCCAGGCGGAATCCAGAGAGGGCCGTACGTAAAGCCGGGAAAAATAAGAGGCTAACCGAAGGCGTTAGACGCAGTCCCCGGTTGAGGTCTGCCGTAACCTAACTCAGTACACAACGAGCTGCTGCGTGTTGTCCGCCATGGGCGGGTAACATACGTCCACGGCTGGAGATGCCGAACGTGCCCTCCCCGAGGAGCTGTATCCCGTGAGCGGCGGTCGGATTAACCGGTACATTCGCTTTGAAGCGTTGTATACACCGCCAAACTCCAGCAGATAGCACTCGGGTGGTAGGCCGCGTCCCGCATGTCGAGTCGAATGTTAGTTCGGATCTAGTTCCCTAGGTGGCGCCGCGGGTGCGGCGGGAAACGTTGGAACTAGGTCACCGGATAGCCACGGCGGGATCTCGCGAGACGAGATACGTGACGTCATACTGGTCATAACTAGAGCGGACTCGTGGTGGTTAGACGCCGTTTTTGCTCTAGTTGTTGTTGACGGTTTACAGGCCCCTAGCTGTCGGTTAGCTTGTCTAACACCACCTTTTGTTGGACGAATCCTTCGGGAGGAGTCCAACACAGACGCCAAATCTTTTGGAAGTCGCCCTCAGCGCCATGGCACAGGGGACGATTGACGCCGCGCGTCAAACTGCCAACGTTCTGTTGGAGGAAGGCGAGGACCCGAAGGTCCCGTCTCGGGTCGAGGAATCTATGGATTCTTCGACAGAGGAGGCCGCCCGGACGCTCTCGGCTATGGCCGAGGCCATCGACCGGGAGAGGATGCCACCTCCACCACCACCACGCCCGGAGCGCTCGTCTGCAGCAGCTGCTTCGGGTAGCAAAGTGGATGTCCTGGACATTCCAATGTATCCTCCGGGATTCAAGACTCGGATCGAACGTATGGCTCACGTCGATCGCGAGGCCGGTGTCCACCTCCTGGGGGACCTACATCCCCATGCACGCCTCCATGTTCGGATGTGGACCAATGGCGGTGGAGCAGGGTGTGCCCGAGCCCATACCAGATGATTTCAAGACTCTGGTAATGGACTCGTGCAGTGACGAGCTGGCTGACAATATGCCAGTTTCTTGGCTCCGCAACTACCTGAAGTTAGCGGAGAATATGGCGGTGAACGAGAGCCTGGCCCGAGCCGTCTTGATCTCTGAGGGCATCACCCGAAAGGCCTCAGAGTTAAGGGAGTCCGAGTCCGATATGGATACAGACTCCACAGTAACGTTGTCGTCGGTGGAAACCGACCGGGTCAAGCGATTGACCCGTAAACCTACGCCTAAGGGTCCTCTCACTGAGAGCGATCTGGAGGCTGAGGATGTCCGCATCGCCATCGAGAGGTCCACAACCGAGACGGACCCAGCTGCCGACATCCCGGAGGCACCTGGCGAGATCTCGGATGAGGACATCTCGCGCCAACAGGCTGCTGTGGAGGCAAAGCGAGCCGAGCTTGCCAAGCAGCAGAAGGAGCTCACCGCAGCTCGCCGGGCCCATCGCAAACAGCAGGCCCAACAGAAAGCCAAGGTCTCTTCCGACTCTGACTCCCCGGTCAGCGGAAGGAGGAGCCCTCGTACAGAGGACAAGAATCGACGAGAGTCGGATTCCAGCCCTGAGATGCCGGCGCAGCCCACCAAGGTTCAGCGCCGGAAGAAAAAGAACGGAGCGAAAGCGTCTCCCGCAGAACCCACACCCCCCACCAAGCCGAGGGGTAAGGGTCAGCCGAAGACGCCCGCCTCCACCACCACTACTACAACCACCACAGTAGCCACCTCGGCTGCAGCTTCCACTGCCAGCACCAGCGGAAAAGGCGCCAAATCCTCTGCCAAAGCTTCGGCTGGTACTACCACCACCAGCCGAGCGAGCCGTAGGGGAGCTGGTATCTACACGGACAGTAAGGATAGCGATAGCGATCCAGAACTGCCCGAGTCGGCCAAATCTGATTTGGAGTCAGTGACAATGTGGGAAGAGATGACCACGGATGTCCCTAAAGACGACAATCAGAAATGGATGTGGAAGAATGCAGCCGAAGGGTTCAAAGAACGGACTCCTCGCTGCTTCGCGGACTGTGCCTACGACACGGTCCATTACATGTGTCCCGGCGCCGTCAATAAGGACGGTGACAGCGATGACGAGGAGTGGATGAAATCCGGCCCCTCGGATACGCCTGTAGGTAAATTCTACCTCATTTGGATTGACCAGCTGAAATCAAAATTGGGGTTGATTTACAGCTACGAGGCCCGGACGAAAGTTCAGTGGGCAATGACCCAATGGGGACCAACCGGCAGCCGTCGACGGTGCCCATTCGAGTCATGCCAGCTGGCTCTCACGGGTGAGAAGACATACGAGACGAAGCCTCGCTTCGCTCGCCACATCGTTGAACATCACATGCACCACAAGCCTGTGATGATGTGTGTGCTTGGGGACCGCCCGAGCAAACATTGTGATGGATCTTTCAGCACTCACCGGCGCCGAGACATGGCTCTGCACTTGCAGAAGGCCCATGGCATCGGCCTGGAGAAAACCAGGAAACGAGCCATCAAGTGCTTCAACGAGCTCCTAGCTAACTGGGCCTCGTTGAGCATTAAAGACGTCAAGGAGCAGGCATTCGAGACCGGATTCTGCTCATGGAAGAGCGGCAACTTGTTGACCTTCTTCCAAATCAACTTCTCTTCCACGAAGTTCGGGATGCCCAGTGAGGTGCACCTGAAAGTAAAAAAGTGGAGAGGAGATGATAAGCGAGAGAAGGCCAAAGCCCGCTCTAAGGGTCCCGGCGGAGGCACAACAACATCTACCGGTGCTTCCAAGAGGACCCGAGCAGACCGGTCCGTGAGCCCTTCGGGTGGCAAGGACCAGCCAAGACCAGCTAACCCAGCTGATCGTCGCGAGTCGGGACAACAAGTCTCGGCTCTGGATATGCCTAGCAACCGGGCCCAAAGGTCGGGTAGCCAGGCAGCCACAACGGCGACTCCAGCCACCACCACCTCTACACCTGCACCCGCGGAACAACGCCCGGGCGAAGCCACTGGCAGCCATGATGGTGGGGGCGAACTCTTCGCTCCCCCATCTGGGTATTCTTCTTGGTGGGCCGGAGAAGGATCTTCCGGCAAGCGCCCCACGTACAGCGAGTACGCGGCGAAGTTCCCCGCTATGGGACCAGCCGGACCCGAGTCGCAGGTCCTTACCTCCCTGGGCCGGACCAAACCCCGTGGTAGAGGCCGTGGTGGGCTGGAGACCACCCGAGCTTCCCCGGGCGGTGGCCGAGGCCGGGGCGGTCTTACGGTTGAGGGCCCGTCTGCTCCTCCAGCAGGTACCCCACCTGCCCCAGTGGAAGCCACCGCGCCTCCACCAGTCATTGCTCCACCAACGGGCCCTCGGGTACCCCTGATGGAGTTAATTTCGGATACGCTGTCAGGTCTTCAGGATCCGAACACGTTTGTTGACCACAGAGATGTCCAAACGGTTCACATCCAGAATGAGCTGATGGCGGAGTGGCAGGCATTGCACCGCCAGAAGTCAGTCGACTACTGGCGGGCGATGACTGAAGCCACCCTCAATCTGGTATACGAAATCCAGAAGAGGGAGGAAGACAAGATCAGGCAGCTGGAGAAGGACAGAGTCCAGGAGGCTCTCGAATCCTGCCGGCGTCAGCAAAAGGAAGCCGAGAAGCTTAAGGAGTTTCACCAAGCTGAAAACGCCAGATACATCCATAGGTTTAAGGAGGCTGACCTCAAGTTTTTCCTGGCATTCGGGAAACATCTGGAGGAGTGGGACGGCTTACCGTCGTCCCTTATCTTCATACCAGATACACCCCCGGATGCCCCGCCAGCCCCGGCTACTCCACCGGTTCTGGCCACTCCACCGGTCCCGGCTGCTCCGCCAGTTCCGGCAGCTCTCCTGCTCCCACCCCCCACCGTCACCTGGACTGTTACAACTGCCACGGTCGCTTCACCAGCATCCGAGGCAATGGACAGTCCATCCGCGGTGATGAGGGCCCTGAGCTTGGAGGGCGATACGCCCAGCGAGGCTTCCGCGGCGCTCTCTACGAGCAGCTGTAGCAGCTCGGCTCCATCTGCCACAATGGAGTCGGCTGAGAAGATGGACACGGATCCGGAAGATCTTTAAGTGTCCATCTGACGGTGTCTCTTTTGTACCCGAGGGTAAAAGCATTTAATATGCCAGAGGCACTGTTCCTTACGCTGGACTCCTGATATCTGGAACGTAACCTGCAACGAAGATGGACGCTATACCCGACACACCAAAAAGGGATTACCACACCTACCCGGGGCTCCATCTTCCCATCTTCATCAGGGCACATCACAACAGCAACGTGGCTTGCCACCACACATATGTCGCCGGATGGAGCTGCAGAAACCAGTCGTTCCAGATTCGCCGGAAGTCCGGTATATTGTAAGGGTGATCCTGCTACCCTGGTAGGACACCTCTATTCTTCAGTATTATTATTTTTGTATAAATATATTTTTATACCAAATATATATTTTTGTAACTAAAACAAACAAATTTTTCTCTCGGGTTATCTACCCCACCTCGGGTCGGTTGGTTAATACTGTAAAATTTTATTCATATCGCCTGATTACTCGTCTACGACTTTTTAATGCGTCTTGTTCATAATAATAACACTATTGTAACACTGTTACTACACATCACCATAGGTCGATGGTGCATAAGGCGCCACTTCCTATTTGTTATTATTAAATTACCACTACTTCGGGTTATATGCGACGATGCCTCATTATGTACATATTATTTATAATGCCCCTAAATGTTCTATATGCTATACAAACTGTATATATAGACTTACCTATTTGTGTATAATATTATTGTATAAAGTTAACAATAGGTATTTATTAATTACACCCAACCCTAGGTATAGTCTAGTGGGGGTGGTGTAGGGGCCGGTATCGTCGTATATATATTAGTGCCGTTCATCCGAGAGACGTGTTCGTGTGGTGCCTGTTCCTTCTATGCCAGCTAGGTGTCGCTTTGTGATACCCCGTTGGTACAAGAGGGGGCGGCACCATGCCTCGCGTCCAGCTCCTACTAAGGAGCCGGACGAGCGGCAGAAGGTGACTGGATCTGGTCCAGTCCAGACGCGCAGCCTAACTTGTAGACCAGAGTGGAATAAAGTCCTACCCGAGAGGTAGGGGTTTCTGGGGCTTTGCCCAACCCGAACTACTCGTGTTGTGTTGGTATTTCTAGTGGTAAGCGAGCCAAAGAGCCACCCAACATATAAGTCGAGACGAACCATTACATTACCATGGCATTATTCTTGATAACTTTGCTCAAGTGTTTACCCTTGTATAGATATATCATTATTGACATACATTGGTATTATTTGCTTAGCAATTTAACAGCAACACCAAAAGCATCATGCCTACATCTTAATAAGATGCATTATGTATAAATGCAATAATTACCCTCAAAATTTTAATAAGACCACCCAGTATCTCATGTACAATTGAATTAACATTTGGCACTGAAACAATGTTCTCTGTATTAAAGACCTGGTATGACTTTCTCATTTAGAGCTCTACAGCACTGGACACACTGGAGGCAGCAAAGGAGGCGACACAATCAACATCTTAAATTCAAACACTGCCGGGGATAGTCTTCAGGCTCTTGGAGCTCTCCTTGAGGGACATGACCTGTCAGTCCTAGCTCATATTTTAGGTGTGGACGATTTTGAGCCTGAATATACAACTTGGGAGCCATATAGCACTGAAAGCACAATGTCAACTGCATTATACACTGAGAGCAGTAGTCCATCGACAACTGGAAGCATTTAGACACTACCATTCTACTTATACCGACATTCCCTTCAAAATTGATCAATGCCATTTCTTGAAGAGTACAATGTATTACATATAGCTTTGATAAATAGCTTTCATTTCTGTGTTATGAGATTTGCTTCCTTTTGTAATTTCTCACTTTTCATTATATAGGCAGTAATTGATTCAACATGAGTTCAATATGAAAAGTAAACCTATATGTATCATATAGATATAAAACTATAGGATTATTTGTGTATTACCAATAAGAGTTTGATTCATTGATTAGCACTCGTTATCTTTGCTTAATCATCCAATTTAATAAAGCTTTCATCCGCACACATTTTATGTCAATTAAATATATTCATTTGATTGAATATGGGTCAAGTCGACAGAAAGTGTCATATTTTTCGCTTTAATATGCCAGAAAAAGGAATGCCCCGTAATGCATATATTTATTATACAGGATTTGCAGCAAAACGAAATGTGAAGCTATCTAAATGCAAAATAGATGGGGTGTGGGCCAACATAACAAACTGGTAAGAGTTTGCCGGGATAAGAAATACAAGAACAAAGAAAAAAATAAGAACATTATTCTAAAACTGAATTTTTTTCTATACAATTTCACAACAGAACTTCAAATCCTATCAGCATACCAGCTGTTTAAAAAGATAATTGTATAAAAAGTAATTGTAATTGTGTTTATTAGCACTTTGGTCTCAACAAAGGGTCAGGTTTTCTTTTTGCGTGCCCACAGGGCATCATTCCAGCACTACTGTGGGTCATAAGTATACAAACAGTATTGAAATGCACATAATATGACATGACTAGATATAAATTAAACAGGATGATGTGGAAATAATACTCAGTACCTCAGATGAAGCAATGTTTCTAACAATGATCCTGAAGACGTTTTTGCTTTGGGCTCGCTGTTGGTGGTGATTCAGCTGGTCCCACAGATATATCCCATGGCAATATGAACTTGTTAACTAAATTCCCAGCGTATATCACTAGTTGATAATGACCTCCAGGATGTGAATCTATCTGCATAAGTGATCTTAGACATCGCTACTAAGTCTTGTTGACTCATGCTGCCACCATGCCAGTGGCACTAGGCATACCAGTACTATTCATTACAGGAGATGTCCAGAATTTACTGTACTAAGTACAGTGGACAGGGCATTGAATTCTAAAAAGACTCGAGCCAATTATTTGTACAGAAGCCTTTATCATTCTGTGTAAACAAGTGATATAGGCGTTGCCTTTTTGTATGACAACTCTTCCAAAACAACAATACTGATTCCTACTGTTAGTGTTACCTATGGCAGACCTGAGGATCAGAAAATGGCTAATGACATTTACTTGTGGCCTTTTCCTGTGGGCTCCCAGGGTCTTTGATGTAAGCCACACATGCTATGTATTTCACCTGAGAATCATCGCTGTATCCCAGGTATCTTTATGGTATCGTATGGTTCGAAGTAAGACCAGACAAGAAAGGCACTATTTATTTCGGTAAGGGTTCACATCCACCTCGAGGTTAAACGCTAAGTAAATCAACTAGCTCAGAGAAATGTGGTCCGACTCCGATCGTGGGCACACCTTCCCCGGCCCCAGGTAGGGGCTGGAGCAGCGCAAACAGTGCTGCCATCATCAGGCAGGGACCAGTGGTCGTTATAACCTCTAGTGGCTACCGGCCCTCTCAAGGAAGATGCTCACACTTTATCACGCTCTACGAGCCCCTACATATATATAAAGAGTATTGGAAGCCTTAAATGAGAGAATAAAAGGAGTAAAAAAATGACAGATTGGTTACGCTTGCTTTATAAGTAAAGAAAGGTGAAAAAGATGTCTAACCTGTGCTCTCTTCCTGAACTCCTGCTTTTGTATTGCATCTTTTTCTTTGTCAGGCAATTTAACAGTTCTGCTGTAAGTATTCCTGCTTTTTAACACACTACAGGCTCTCTGGTAGACCTGATCATCATGGCTCATCATGAGGTTGAGGTAGGGCCCCCACTTAGTGACTAACCTGTCCAGTTCAGCATATATGCTGCTTCCTCTGCCATGGTGAACCTAGTGAAAAGAAACAAAATTAACATACTGTAGGGGCCGGTATCGTCGTATATATATTAGTGCCGTTCATCCGAGAGATGTGTTCGTGTGGTGCCTGTTCCTTCTATGCCAGCTAGGTGTCGCTTTGTGATACCCCGTTGGTACAAGAGGGGGCGGCACCATGCCTCGCGTCCAGCTTCTACTAAGAAGCCGGATGAGCGGCAGAAGGTGACTGGACCTGGTCCAGTCCAGACGCGCAACCTAACCTGTAGACCAGAGTTGAATAAAGTCCTACCCGAGAGGTAGGGGTTTCTGGGGCTTTGCCCAACCCGAACTACTCATGTTGTGTTGGTATTTCTAGTGGTAAGCGAGCCAAAGAGCCACCCAACATATAAGTCAATTCGAACCGTTACAATACATTGAGCGACACAGGTAAGACACAGAATTCAATAACAGAAGACACTATCATGTAATTAATATAGGGCATGGGAGAAATGATTTCCTGTGCACAACGGAATGCTCAAATTTTGAAAACACAGTTGGGTTGGGGGGACTTATCAAACTTTGACCTCTGTGAGAGGGGGGGGAAAGAAACATTACATGTATGCCCTTTCATGAAAAAAAAAAACCAGCTTATTACCTCATAAAACAAAGGAGTCGACTTGATACATTTTGGCACGTCTTAGGGGGAGGGGGAATTTTAACTTCTTTTTTTTTCTATAGGAATACACAGGCTTCTCAGGGGGGTGAGGGGGGATAGAATTTTCAGGCACCTCCCGAGGGTGGGGGAAGAAATGTACCCCCCTAACCAACAACCAAGCTCCTGAACCAACTATCACAAAAAAAGAGAGGACTACCATCAGGTTCATACAGAAGTAAAAGGATAAGGGGAGGAGTAAGATGAGGAAGAGACACAATGAGAAATGCTTTCTCCCCCTTTGCTAAAGGAAAAACCCATAAAAGGTACTAGGGTCTACTTCTAGGAGGGTCAGGTGAGGAGAGAACTGTTTCAGAAGAAATAGGGGAAAAAAGAGGAAGCTCTGTGCCACAAATTGAACACCGACCGCCCTAACCAGACACAGGAAAAGTTCCCCTGGATCATAAGGAACATGGAGAAAGCAAAAAAATATTACCTTTCTATAACTAAATTTAAACTGGAGGCTGAAATAACATTCTTGGTCAGAAACTTCGGTCAGAAACCTCAATCGGAAACATCCGTCTGAAACCTCGGTCAGAAATCTCGGTCAGAAACCTTGGTCAGGAACCTTGTTTAGAAACCTCCCCGACGAAATTGCATCACATTGGTGAGAATGAGCCTTCTGCAATTAGTTGATATATCAACTTGGCCCATGGATTTAGCCAGGCCAGGCAGATAAATTTAAAAAAATGTTGCTGCTAAGCAAATAATGACCTTAGCAAGAGGGGAATGACAGAAATGAATTTCCCAGTGGGAGAGCAGCAGAAGCTGCCTGAGAAGTGATTTAATGCAGGGTCATTACTAATGGCTACAACTTGCTTTTCAATGTTTATACATATCTTAGGATTCTGGAAAGTGCTGTTGTACTAATAAAATCACGTCCACATAATATGGGTGATTCCTGTGAACTGCCCCACCTTTGGGGGCCAGGGGCCCAACATAACAGACTCAGGATTACATTTTAAGACTTTATTTTATTGATAACCCTATATCTTGGCTGTATGAAAAGGTCCATTCAAGTCATTAACTCAGTTTTTATCACAGTCGCAGTAAAAAGGTTTATTATGTGTAACACGCTTGATCGATATAACTTCTTATACATAGAACTTCTTCAATAATGTCCCTGTGATTACCATATTTAATGTCCAAACTAGTATAGTAGTTATAAATAAGTGTACTAAAAATTAGGAGTAAGGCTTGAAAACTTTTGAAATTATGAGACGTAATGTTTTGAGAAAATTGAGATTTTTCAAAAATTTCTAACACAAAACCTTAACTTTACTCTCACAAGCTTAATATTCTTTAACAATCATCCTTCTTTGACTCCTACAGTATATGGCTATGTATCATGAGTTCAATGTAACTTTTGAGTTTGTCCCGTTCCTAACCATTTTCATATTTGGTCCACACCAGTGTATAACCTATTGGTATATTTTGGATTTTTTTGGCCCATGGGCTCAGGCTAGGTGTACACTTTGAGCAAATGTATAGATTTACCTATTATTAAGGTTTATTTTTATCAATATGGAGTGAAACATGTCCCAAAATTCACATTTTTCATCTTTTTTGTCATTTTCTATGGCATAGAAAACAAGAAAACATTCATTATATGTAGCTTATTTTGTGTTAATTTTTTCGTATTTCCCTCTGGCAATTATTTTCACTCATAGGCACACTGTTATAAGCTATTTGGTTAACAGGCTACAGCTTGGTATGTGAAAATTGCAATGTCCTGTTCTCAACCACTTTTCCAAAAAACCTTTCCTCTGTCTGACTGCTTAACCCTTCTTAGGGGCTACCAAACTTACCAGGGTGCTCATGTCCTGTTCCCAACCAGTAAAAATAAAACAACCCATCACTGGTATTATTTTCATATTTAATTTTTTTCATTATATGGATCGTATTAGCCCAGAGACATCCTATTCAAAAATGGAACATAGTAGGGGGTTGCCCTGACACTATAAATGTATTAGCCCATTTTAAGACAGGTTTTGGTAGTGGTACAGATGTGTCTTGTTCCCAACCACTTTTTTGTTTGTGATATTATTCAGTTTTAACACTCATGGAACCCACTCAAAATGACCTATTCACTTCTTCTCCGTCCTCCATCTACCCATTACATGGAATTATCTCCATATGATGAATAATATGTGCTGGTCACAGTAATTATTGTCCTGTTCCCAACTACTTTGTCCTGTTCCCAACCACTTGATGTCCTGTTCCCAACCACATATCTTTCAATGCAACATTATTCAGGTGTACAACTCTGGAAACCCGCTCAAAAGCACATGCTACCTCCTCTCTCTCCTCCCACCTCTTTCCTCATTGCATAAGCTTATATCATTCTGATGAACTACAGGCTGTTGCAGTAATAATTATGTCCTGTTCCCAACCACTTGTTGTCTTGTTTCCAACCACATATTGTCCTGTTACCAACCACTTTTCTCCAATGCAATATTATTTAGTTCTCTTACTTGCCAAACGCACTCAAAAGTACATATTCCCTCCCCTCTGTGCTCCAATCCACTCATTTCACAAAATGTTCTCATGATGATGAATAATATCCTGGGCACAGTACTGATTATGTCCTGTTCCCAACCACTTGATGTCCCCTTCACAACCACATATTTTTCCAATAAAGCATTATTAAGTGATACCACTCATGAAACTCAAAAGCACTCCAGTCCCTTTCTCCTGCCCTCCCACCAACTCATTACATAGAAGTATCCCATTACAATGAATAATATCCTGGTCACTTTAATGATTATGTCCTGTTCCCAGCCACTTGTTGTCCCGTTCCCAACCACTTCCTAATTTCACACTTTACAATGCTACCACTCTTGAAACTCTCTTATAATCACTCAGCTCATTCTATCCCATCTTCCACCATCTGTTAGCAAAGAAATATCTCAACATAATTGATTAGACCTCAAATTTTGGGTGTTTTCTATTTTTGTCCTGTTCCCAACCACTTTTTGTCCCATTCCCAACCACATTATATCAATCAGCTTTCCTAATATCAAGCAAATAGATTTCTGAATTTGCCCATGATTCCAAATAGATCTTGAAGGGGACAGACCTGTGTTAAAAATAAAACTGAAAAAGAAGCCATCCCCATCTGATCAACTGCAACAAAGTGGCAAAGTTTGGAAATATTTTCTTTAAAAAAATAGCCAAAAATGAATTTTGGGGGACTCAGTGCCCTTAATCTTCACAGAGATAAGGGGAATTGCTATAACTTTTTCAAAATATGCATCCATTGGCTCAATTTAGCATAAAGAAATTTTGTGTGAGGGGAAAAATATATTATTTCTCTTGTCATAAAGAAAAAGTGGTTGGGAACAGGACAAGTCTTTACATACTAGGTTTGCATGGTTGCCATGCTAACCAAGCTCATATTTAAGAAGAATCAAGCATCCAGTGTTATACACCCATACCTGTAGTTTCCCTATACAAAAGGATTTAACCATAATCCAAATTTAGTTCTGCCACCCTCTGGATCCCCTTTGCCCTAAAAGTTGCATCAAACTCATAATACAGAGCCATATTCTATATGTGGGCAGCAGTCCAAAACTGCTCATAATTGGCCAAATATCGATCAAGCGTGTTACACACAGTCACTCATAGATTGAGGCTCCATAGAGGTACTTAGACCTTTCATATCAGAATGCTGCTTTATACACAACTACTTAAGCAATGGGACTACTGTTTAACACCAAAAAATGTACAATCAATACCTATCTGGGGTCTTCTGTATGATTCAGAAAATTAAATTTCACTTTTTTGCGACTAATTTTTTCACATTGATCAAACCAGAAGGTCCAAAAATTAACTAGGAGCACCCATACAGGCCTAAAATACCAGCCACACATGTCTAGTAAAAGATTAGATAGCATTAGTATACCTCAGACAACTCTCAGGTTGACCACAACCAATGAAGCAATACCATATCAAATGCCCTCTGCGGAGGCGTATACCGGTCAAGTGCATTACACACAGTCACTCATAGATAGAGGCTCTATAGGGGTACTTAGACGTTTCATATCAGAATGCTGCTTCATACACAACTACTTAAACAATAGGACTACTGTTTAACACCAAAAAATGTACAATCAATACCTATCTGGGGTCTTCTGTATGGTTCAGAAAATTAAATTTCACTTTTTTGCGACTAATTTTTTTACATCGATAAAACCAGAAGGTCCAAAAATATTTTTGTTCAGAAATGAAAGGATGACCATTCCACATGATAGAGGTACCATAGGCGCACATTGTGTTAAATTTTGGGGGGGTGACTACAGGATAAGTACATTTTTTATGCATAACAGTGGTGCTGTGACACGCTTGATCAAAAACAATGAGAAGCACATAGAGGAGGTATCATAACCACAGGAATCTGTGTAAATAGTGGGAATATGGAGAAAATCGATCGAAATGGTACCTAAAACAGTGCCAGCAGGGAAGAGAAAATGAATTGGCATGGGTGGGGGTTCCAAAATGGCGGAGAAGGTACCAAACCTGCACTAAAGCAAAGCCAAGGCCTTATTCTATGATATTAAACACAGTTATTCATCAATTTTGCCCTAGTGAGGCAACTACACCCCAGGATATTATTTTGATCAAGTGTGTTACCGCCGACTAATAATTTTGGTCAAGCGTGTTACACATTTTTTTGGACCACAGAAGCTACCAGGGCTTGCATTTTTGCCCACCCGATCGTCTAGCATGTATTCTACACGATTTACATACTTTCGGTAAACAAAAAAAAATCAAAAACATCTATCAGCATCTAACATCAATATTTCATCAAGTTTTGATCAATATCACTCACCTTTTGGTTGTTTTTCAACAAATTGTTGGTGGTGAACACCTATAAATTTGATCCCAAGCAAGTTGAGAACCGGATGACAATTCTGGGAAGGCCCCGGATGAAGACCACTTCCGCCCGGGTAACAGGAGGTGATTTTCTTCTCCCGCCATAATTTTGCCGAATACCGGTCAAGCGCGTTACAAAAGATGAACGACCATGGTTTGGGGCAACCAAAGCATGTAGAGACCCGATTTTTTTTTTAAAATGACACCTCAACAATAGATGCACACTGTATAATAGGTGAAATAACCCCAAAATGATTTATACAGGCAGCACAGAGGAAAGTGTTGCTTCAGGGGGTGTGGGGATTACTGACTTGAAAATTACTTAAATGTGTATTGCGCGCAAAAATACCGAAAAATACCCCATATGGCCCCCCTCTATGGTGATAGATGAGAAACCACAACTGTTCTAGTATATATTATATTGATTTTCAATTTTGATCAAGCGTGTTACACATACTATTTAAACTTACAAGAACTGATAGTAAAAAAAATTACCTCTAATCCACATGGAAATGTTAGATAGGACCCCAAGCTATGAAATAAATAATATAATGGTGGGCTACTACTGCTTTCCTTGATGATATTTGGCATGGAATAAGGTAGAAATTGAAAAAAAAACAATTTTTGGCCATTTTCAAACTTTGGGCCACCATAGCTCAAGAAATTTTGGTCTTACATACGCAAATTTGCCCTCTTTTTGAATCCCAACATGTTTTCTCTCAAATGAGACCATAAATAGGAAGATTAGTTGAACAATTTTTATTCTGGAGCCACATGTATCCAAAAAGACCTCAAAAACCCGAAGGTGGGGCAGTTCACAGGAATCACCCATATGAAACTTGCACTTTTTGAAACCCAATTGTAGTGATAAGAGATGTGGCTGGACAGTGATGTTTCCTTGCCATGCGTATATTGGATTATATAGGCATGGCAGTCCAATTGATGCATAGCTCCTCTAATAGGTCTGCTGTGCAATTATTTGGTAGCCATGAATATCTGATTTAACAATGCAGGGCAGTGGTATCTTTTGACCACTGTTAACTTCATGTTCATATATTGTGTTAACATAAAGTTAGAGAGAGAAAGCATAAGAGCATACAGTGTATAAGCAAAGAGTGTGGGTCATGGTCTAGAAACACCCTCTAACAACCAGATGTAATGAAGAAAACGTGACAGTCTTATGACATCAAAAAGGGATCATTAAGTTTTTAACATCAAGATATGCACGGTTAAGCATTGTGTTAAGTGTCGTGTCCCTATATTCTATTTATAACATGGCATCCCCGTGGAGAAGATCTAAAGGTATTATGTGTATTAAAAGAAACCTGGAGGCACATTTTCTCCCGTTGGGCCACATATTCCTACAGCAGAAACTATGAATGTCCCTGGTTTCTTGAATAGATGCCCGGCAGCTGTGTTATAAGCAGGTTGGTGTGCAATTGATTCTGTATTAGAAGCTAGGCCTGTCTCATGATTGAGATTATGGGCATTATATATATGTAGCATTACCTCACCCCCCACTCATTTGCATTGGAGCATACCCATCATACTATTGGTACTCCCACATGGGCCACATTTTGCACCACCCTCACAGATATTCACCTGGGGTTTCTATATGATGTCGCAGGTTATCATAATTATTTTTGCCAATGAGATAATGTCTCTGGCATCATTTTAGTATACTTGCTTTTGAGGAGAATGTAACCAAACTGAGTTTAAAATAAAGTGAGCAGTGAAAGTCAGATTTCTTTAAATTGCTCAGAAACTTGTGCTTGAGGCCCCTTTCTACAATATCAATGTGAAAATATATATCAATAGCTTTCATCTTATATAAAAGCTGTTTATATAAGTTGCTATTAACCCTTGTGGCTTTGCAAGTGTTTGTCGAAAATGTTTGCCTACAGGTTACCACCTGTGATATAGCTATACATAGTGCTCCACTGTCCTGGCTTACCACCCCACTGCAGGAGGGGGTCCATGTTTGGGAAGCTAATACATGGCACATTCTCAGGGTCAATAATCTTTAATAACTTTGGTTCTAGTTGGGAGAGACAAACTTCTATCTGATTAATGTAACTCAAAAGCTGCCCTCTCATCAATAATTGATCATTGTTCTCATTGTATCTTGCATTGGACTCATAAAATCAATTGAAGGAAGATGAATTTTCATTTTGGCAATTTCCATAATATTCAACAACTACTAATACCTTATTAGGACTACCTTTATTGCAATCTAGCTATAGAAATAGATTGGCAGATCCTCTGTATGGTAGTTATGACACAGGTGCCACATAAAATGGTATTACAATGGCTTGGGTTAGGGTTGCCAGTTTTACATTCATCTATACCAGCGATGATCAACCAATTAAATATATTGCAGTCAATTTCCTCTTATACCCCATGGGTAATGTGTAAAAGACCTTCCTTTGTCAAAATGTAAATAGAAATTTGAAAAGAAATATTCATTGTAAAGCCACCCAGGATGAAATGAGGTGCAACGGCTACTCTAGCTCAATAATAAAAAAGGGTATACACATATATTGTTATAAATATCAAATTATTAAAGTTTTCCCGCATCTTCAACTTAAGATTTCAATTGGTCTTTCCTCAACATTTCATAAGTCCACAATTGTTCAACAGAGACATCTGACATTTATAAAGTTCAGCGAAGATATAAGAAAATTGATTTTGTTGAAAATCTTGGTATATTGGATAATTCTGGCATGATAGTGTCTTCTCTCAGCTAACAAAAGTCACTTGATGTATAGAATCTGTGAAAGTTAATGCAGGTGTATCAACTAAAGGTGAAACTGTCATTGTTAGGTGTGGACAAATTGCATCTTAAGGACACTCTGCGAAAATAGTCTGTGTACAGTACATTTTTTTGGTCACCTTGCACTTGGCCGTTGTGGATGTATTGTGAAAAAATGTGATGTGGATCATATATGTGTCATGTGACTAAAGTAAAGCATAACTTGTTACCCTAGGGGGTAACTTCCATAGAAAGAATTTGATGTAAAATGTGATTTTTATAAAATGGCTACAAGAAAAAGCAAAGGATAGATCTGAATGGATGTAGCTCTAGGCAAGGTCAAAATGGCAGGTGGCAGGTGGGGTATTACTGGCACCCTATAGCTAGATGCAGCAAGTTGGAAACCTGAGTGATTTCCAGTTTTTGAGGTAGCTGTGCATGTAAAATGTCTCATTCAAGGGGCATTTTTGCATCTGCTGCAGAAGACAAGTCTTGTGTATGATTCCATCTCAAAAATTATAACAAAATATGAAAATAAAAGCATTTTCTATGCATTATTTCCTCATAATATAGGTCAGACTAGACAAAATGCCCTCTGTAGGCCCCATACGGGCTGAAATAGCACCATGTTCATAAATGTCTTAATCATTTTCAAGATAAGAATATCTGAAGACAGGTGCATGGTGCAAAACCCTTTTGTTTCTATCAAATTCCGTCATCAATTGTTGTTTTGACCTGATGATTCATTGAACATCTAATCAAAATACTATTAGAACTTCATATTAGGCATGTGAGGCCTATTATGGAGCACTATAAAGCTATTTAGCTGTAAATAGCAATTAGAATCATGAGATGTGCCTTGTTGTATCACTTAGATATTTCACATGCCTTTAAAGATGATTAAGCAGAACCCAAAAATGGATATTTCTGGTATCAGTGTGTGATCACACATCCTTATATAGTGTTCTATGTGGTTCCATATCAAAAACCAAGCAAACATTCTACTGAAAATCACAGTTTTTCCAAACTAACAAAAATCACATGTCTCCAATAGTGTATTGAGCCACCGTAGAGGCAGGACAGTAAGGCATACACATTTATAAACTTGATGGGTCAGTATTATGCATTATCTATGAAAAACTAATGGTTAAAATATTTTTTTACAAAATATATAGGGCCAAATTTTGAAAAACAGTAATTTTTTTAAAGTAATGATTTTTAAATTCATACCTTTTACTTCACTGGTGAACTGTGCACTATATCAATGTAATACCATCTACCCTGGCATGAAAGCAATGATTTTCATCTTTCATTTGCTGAAAATATTGTGTAAATTGGATAATTTTTTGCTGAACTACAGCATTTCTTAGCTTAATTCAGGAAAAAACTAAGTTTTAAGTTTGCAACTTGCTGCATCTAGCTTGAGCATTGTGGGGCTGATTTAGCAATATTCATATGAAATGAGTTTTTAGATATTTTTTCACTTCGAGCCCATTCTTTAGACCTTTCTCTTCGAACCTATGTTTAGAAAAGTGACAAAATCAAGTTTGTAGGTCATGATATTTCCCATTGATTTTTCAGTTACTGATTCACTAACCAGCAGAAATGAGGTTTTATGGCTTTTGCTAAGGCTGTGCTCAGCTTGATGTCAATGTTTACTTTATTCGAATTTAATCTCAGAACAAGTTAAGGGATATTTCCCATACCTAAGTATGTCATTTGCCTCCCAAAACAGTCAATTTGAAATTAATGTAAAAAAAGGTGGGTTTGATAGGGGGTGCCAGTAATAGCAACATATCTGCTCAGTCGTTGGTATTAATGGCACCCTAAAATACCAGAAGCGCTAGCTGGGATGCTAGGTCCGAGCTGGTGCCTACTAGTTAGAACTTGGGACCAATCACTCAAGTCTAACCTGGTAGGTATAACCAACCCGCTTAATACCCCGGTATCCGAAGCAACCTGTCTAGGTGTACTTGATTACAGTTCAACGATCCCATCTCCAAATCTGGTGGAATCGTCTGTTAGACCCGGTGTCGAGAAAACTGTCTGGACACTTTCCGGGTTATACATATGCTGTTGACCCGGTTTCCAGTCTAACAGCAGGTGCTGGGATGTGTAGTCATCCTCTTCGAATCCCTCTAGGCCAGGGCTGGAAGGATTCGCATTAGGTTGCCTGTGACTTTCGGCTGTTTGGCCCCGCTCCACCACCGAACCAACTGGTCACAGCACCAGTGTAATGGTTCGTTTCGACTTATAAGTTGGGTGGCTCTTTGGCTGGCTTATCACTAGAGATACCAACACAACACGAGTAGTTTGGGTTGGGCAAAGCCCCAGACTTCCTACCGCTCGGGTAGGCCTTTTATTATAAGTTCAGAACACACGTCTGGCCTGGACTATGTCCAGTCCCCTTCTGCGGATCATCCGGCTTCTTTGTAGAAGCTGGACTCGAGGCATGGTGCTGCCCCTCTTGTACCAAACGGGTATTGTGAAGCGACACCTGGTTGGCATAGAAAGAACGAGCACCACACGATGAAGCGCACTAATATACAACGATGCCGGCCCCTACAGGATCAACTAGTCTTTGAAGTTTTCTGATCCTATTCAGACTAACTTTCATCTGGATCCTCCTACGGTTTGTGCACCTGTGGAGGGCAGGTGAAATCAGATTTATAGATACCCAACCGAGTGACGATCTCTGTGATCATAGGATTAGAGCTCTTTTCTGAAAGATATCAAAAGCCGACTTTGATCCTGCTGGACCTCTTTTTCCTCTGGACTGTCTACCATTTGATGGTCTAAGGAGTTTTCTAATTTTTTTTTCATCAGCTTTATGGAACTCCTACTGAGCGAGGGTGTCTGTGACTAGAGGATTAGGTCTTTTTTTCTAAGAGACGTCAAAGCCAACTTTTATCTATTCAAACTGCAGTAAGGGGCTTATCTCCAGAGAAGTATATATAAGGGAGGCAGAAAATTTCATTCACTCACACTTTCTCTCCAACCCTCACCATGAGTAAAAGACAGCTCTTGAGGAAGCTGTTGAAGCTGCTGAAGATGCAGCTGCTCCTGCTTACAACCAATCTGGTGTAGCGGGTGGTGGTGTTACTGCTGCTGCTGCTTTTGCTGACGATGTTGGTACTGTTGACGGAGGGTGTCATACATCTCCTTACTGGCCACAAACGTTTTATGCTCCCGTTGGCGATGCTGATGCAGGTGGTGCTGCTGGTGCAGACACTGACGATTGTGGTGATATGGATTATTTGGAGACCGATAAAGATCAGCAGACCCAGCATGTGGCAGAAATGGAGGAGGGGAGTTAACTTCTCCAGTGGTTGCTCAAAGATTACCCGATCTACTCACCACAGCTATCGTGAAGTCTCTAAGAACCACCGGCTTCTGCTATCCACCAGGGGACACCAACGTCGAGCAGAGTCGGAGTGAGTTTTTTCCTACCTCCCCAACTTACTCCCCTTCCACAACCAACGGTGTGTGCTTATCCTGTTCCCAGAAGTCCGGAGACACAGACGCGAGCGTTGCTCTTGTTGCTGGTTCTGCTGCTGATTCAGCTCACACTGATAACCCTACTCTTCTTACTTTGAAACCCTCTATGGCAACCAGAAAAAAGAAGAGAAAACCGGTAGTGAAATGTGTACCACCAGCACCTCCCACTGTCCCCAGATTGGAGTTCTTAGTCAACAGTTTGAAGCTGGAGATCTGGCTCGACGGGGTTAGGCTCTCCAAGGAATGCTACAGCGCCATAAAGTGCACCTCAATTTCCTACTAGGGAAGTGACCTTCACCACTCCTCAAGCTAATACCGAACATCCCCAACGCCCAAGAGGAGCTACTACCATGCCTGCCAAAACAACGCGACTCTTTATTAACCCCTCCCCACTAGAACTAATTCAGAAACTTTGGAAGACACTATCACTTCTGAAGAACTCTGACACAAAGTGGAAAGTTCTATTTCCCACCAATTTGAAAGTTTGGGTTTACATGGAACCTAGATAATTCCCCATAGGGGGCAGGTTCACCCGTTAGGTTCTACTTAAAAAGAGAGGCGGTGCGTTAGATTTTCCCAACAGGTTATGTGTCTTTCGCTTATACAAGACCGGCAAACTCGCTTCAAAATTGTTGCATCAGTTTGATTCCACTGCAAAACCTGAAACCTTTTCATCAGCGACTTACCCATGTTAGAGAACTTGTTTGATATACAAATAGAGGTTTACGCCACCCATAAATTGAGAGGTCAGAACCTGAAAACCCGAGTTACCCTAATCAGACCACCTTCCAAAACATCGGCTACCCAAGGTAAAGTCAACGTTCACCTGTCCGCGACACACGACATGTGTCAGTCCTGTGGGAACACGCCCCACTGTGGGCTAGCGGCACATCCGACTTTCCAGGACACAAAGGTCCGGTGTGCTTTGTGAGACAGTCTGACTCAGATTCTGACCCCTTAATAGATAGGGTTTTGAATTACATAAACGACACTGCCAAGGTCAACGGGAAAGCAGTGCTAGAACTTTACCGGCCAGCGTTAGCAAGGTTAGATGAGACGATAGGCGAAGCTCTCCGCCTAGAGGAGGCGTTCAGTCCTCCTGGCAGCGACTTCACTGAAACTCGGAAAAAGACACCCTTTAGTTGAACTGAAGAAGAGACCTCTAAGATATGTCCGCCAAGTTCCGGACTTAAGTTCCAGACTTAGGTTTCAACTCGAGACTTTATGACTTAAATCTGATTAAAGAATTGGAAACCATCATGCCAACACTTCAGGGGTACATATGTCAAACCTCTAGGGTTCTCAGATTTTCTTCAAAATGGTACAGGCCCAGAGCCATACTTATGTAGTGGGCACAGTGTGTGCTACATTAATTTAAACCACCGTTATGGTCAATTGTGCTAATGTATATATGCTACACATCCCAAGCAGTACTGTTCTTTACCATCATATATATGTTGATTAGGTCATAATTATGTAATAGTATAGACCATTAAAATTCCAGGAAATAAATGTCAGCATTGCTCCTGTTTTTTTCAGGACCACTTGGAAACATAAAACATGTATCACCAAATGGAGAAGACTTACTTTGTGGTTCTTTTACTCCCTCTACCCGTACTGTACCTCACGGCAGTAAACTCAGTATATGGCCTAGGTAAGTGTAACTATACTTATCCCATGTGCATCCTTTTAATTATGAATATACATGCAAAGATCACTTGATATGTTGTCATCAAAATGAAAGACGGGCTTGAATTTACCAGAAAAAAGTAAGACACATGAAAAGAATACCTCTAAACAAATCATTTATCTAATCAGTCAGGTTAGAAAATATCTACTTGAAATGGATCAAATCTCCAAGCTCCTGGTGGCAAGCATCTCAACCACCCCACAGAACCAGGAAAACTAGGATGTCACAGTGCCGATGGGCCAGTGCACTGTGACACCCCAAATACAAACAATCAATCAGGATTAACAAAGATCCAACCAGAGACAATTGCTAGTGCCAATCTACCATCTAACAGACAGAGACGTCCATCAGTGATACACATCACCCCACCAGATTCATCATCAAAGGATACAGGTGAGAGTACCAAGCTTTCTATTGTACTTCTTCAAAATGGCTGTATCAATGCAAATCTATATGATGTTTCAGATGTACAATGTTTGGTTGATACAGGTGCTACTATCACCTGTGTCAGACATTCATTCATCATGGATCTCCAAAAGAGATTCCATATCCAACTGAGGAAATCTAAAATCAACATCCAGATGGCAGATGGATCGGTGTGTCATGTTAGACATTCAGCTATGCTGAACTTTAGAATCCAAGGTGTCAGATTCCAATACCAATTTGCTGTAATACCCAACCTCACACAGCCCGTGGTACTCGGCACAGATTTCTTAAGCACTACAAAATCTCAAATTGAATTTAATGTTGATCCTGAACAAATTCTCAAACCCATTAGGGCAGTGAGGGATTTTACCATCCCTCCATTCTCTGAACTTGCAGTATTGGGTAAGGTCACATCTACTCAATCACTGCAAGGCAAAACTGGAGTAGTAGATAACCTCCAAAGAAATAACAATACCCCATATCTAGTTCAAAGGGCGGCAGTAACCCCCAGGGAAAATAACAAACATCCCCTAGTATTACTCAACACCAGCAGGCGCCCACATAAAATCAAAAAGGGTGCCATCATAGCTCTATTTCAGGAAGTCAAGGAATCTGATTTAGAAAAACCTCAACAGGTGTCAGACATTACCCCACACACTGATCAATCCATCTCAGCCATACGGCCTGAGGATGTAACTCAATTCAGTGACACAGACTCAGACTGTGAGTCCACATATGCTGACCCTGAACCCAACTCAATCAGACTCTCTGAAATAGCTGCTATACATAGTGAGGCACATGACCTCGAGCCAGAATTGGAAGAGAATGTTCCACCAAAATCTGTGCTCACATCCAAAGATCAGCATGATAGATTAGAATCACTGCTGACCAAGTATGATGATATATTTGTAGGAAAAGATGGAGACATTGGTGCTACACACCTGTATACCCACTCAATACATGTTAAACCTGAGGCAGTGCCATGTCATTTCCTACCATATAGACAAACACCAGAAAAACAGGCCGCAATAGGGGAAGAGTGTGAAAGGCTAGTACAACAGGGCATTCTGAGAGAATGTGCTGAGGGCCCCTGGGCTTCCAGATCCTTTTTAGTACAAAAATCATCGGGAGGCCATAGGCTTGTCACAGATTTTCGTTATTTGAACCAGAACATGATAAATCAAGCCTTATCTACACCCCGGGCCGATGACACTCTAGACATGATAGGGTCACTCAGACCAAGAGTATTCAGTAAGCTAGATGCCCAACAGGGATTTTTTCAAATTCCTATAAGACAGGAGGACCAGCATAAAACCACATTCATAGCAAATGACAAAAAATATGTCTACGAAAGGATGCCGATGGGTTTAGCGACCGCACCTGCGGGATTCTGCCATCTAGTCACATTAATTCTGAACAAACTCAAATACAAATGTGCCCTACCATACCTAGATGACATATTGGTATTATCACCATCAATCGAACAACACTTCCATGACCTGGAAGATGTGTTCAACAGCCTAAGAGTTGGTAAACTCAAACTGAAGAAATCAAAATGTGAATACTTCATAGACAGAATAGACTTCTTGGGAATGAGAGTCACACCCATGGGACTGCAACCATCTCCCACAAAGGTGGAGTCAATCAAAACCTTCCCAACACCAAAATCAGTCAAAAATGTCAGATCCTTCACAGGCCTATGCCAATACTTCAAAAAGTTTATCAAAGGTTATGCCCAAATTGCTAGACCATTATATGATCTACAGACACATCTCAAAGCATTTGTCTGGACAGAAGAGGCAGATAATGCTTTCAAAACACTAAAGCATGCCCTCTGTACCCATGCTCTTCTCAGATATCCAAACTATGAGAAAGAGTTCAGTTTGGCAACTGATGCTTCCAACGTGAGTTTAGGAGCTGTACTCTCACAAAGAGATAATGAAGGAGTGCTCAGACCAGTAGCCTTTGCAGGTAGAACCCTCTCCAAGACTAGACACTTCCAATTATACACAGACCATGCAGCCCTAATCCCACTATTAACCAATACAGGACTCACACATAGATGGGCCAGATGGGCTCTAGACATACAACAATTCTCATTCACCATCCAACACGTGAAAGGTGATGATAACATACCTCCAGATGCTATGTCTAGAAGAAAATACCCAGACTCTGGACCCATGACTAACCCTCCACCCCCACCAAGGAGAGTTAGAGCAGCCAGTAGAACCAAGTTTGCAAAAGTAACAAAGAAAGTACCATTCAAAAGGGATGATCCACCCAACACCATTGAAAGACCAAAGACACCCATTAGGGGTATCTTGAAGCAATCTACACACTATGTGTTTTGCCACTGTGAGAGAGAATACTCACAACTCTTTCCAGATAATGACTTCGAGCCTATTGAATTCTCATCACTCAATCAGATGCTGAAGGCAACCCCTAAGGAGCCACCCTTCACCCCACCTGACTCAGACGATGAAGATTCAGAAGACACAATATATGCTATTACTCAAGCAACTTCTAAATCAGTCAGATTCTTTGAACCAATGCAGGGAGAGGAAACATCAAACCATTTGTGTCCTATGACCACACGCTCAAAGACTAGAGAAATGATTCAGGAGGGCACACCAAAACCCCCCACACTATCACAAACTATTCTAAATCAGAAAAAAGGTCACAGGAAACAAACCTACCAAAACCCCACCTGCCAGGAAAAATGTCACAAAAGACACTGCATCTACTAAATCAAAGAACTCTGAGACAAAGAAGAATGACAAAAAGCAAATTGTGCCTTTAAAGAAAAAGGTTGCCACTCCCACCAAGGCGAGAATAGGCCCTCCAAAGGAGCCTACACACCAAAACAAGAGTGACACACCCCAACAAAAGGCACAAGATAGGCCAATAGTCGATGAAAAAGAAAAAGAAAGAGACAGAATAAAACAACATGTGCTAGATATAAATCAACTACTGGATCAGATTCCCGACACATCCATCTCAGGTACAAACCTTGGCTTGAAACAAAGGAAGGACAAGGACCTGTTGCCCCTCATACAATATCTTGAGGATGGGACCTTGCCTGCACCAAAAGCACAAGGAAACAGAATCATCAACCAAGGCCAGACATACACCTTGGTAAATGGTACATTAGTCCATATATGCCCCATAAATTGGAGAAAAACCAATACTGTACCACTTCAAATTGTTATAGCACAGCAATGGGTAACAAGTACACTACATTATTTCCATGACTCACCTACTGGCGGCCATCTTGGTTCCAGTAGGATGCTGTCAGCACTCCGACCTAGGGTATATTGGAAGTCTATGCTAGCAGACACAACAAAATATGTTTCCACCTGCCACACATGCCTCACAGCAAAAAGGCAAGTACACTCACACAAAACACCAATGACAGTGAGAGAGTACATGGCTTCACCAATGAAGTTCCTAAACCTCGACGCGGTGGGACCACTTCCCACAACTGCCAGGGGAAACAAACATATACAAGTCTGCATAGATTATGCTACCAGATATGCAACAGCTTGGGCTACTACTGACTTAAAAGCTGAGACAACAGCAGCAGAGTTCTACAAGAATATAATTTGTCATCATGGAACACCAGCCACTCTTCAAACAGACAACGGAACATGTTATACAGGTGCAAAGTTCACAAAGTTAACTAAACACCTCAAGATCAAACATAAATTCTCCTCACCATACAGGCCACAATCAAATGGGCTTGTAGAGAGATTCAATGCTAGCATAGGCACAGCGCTCAGAGCATTTTGCTCAAAGCACCAAAACAATTGGGACTCATTTATTGAACCCATAACCTTTGCATTAAACAACACTGAATCCCAAACCACAGGATTCACCCCTTTCTTCCTACTTCATGGAAGAAACCACTTCAATGGACTTAGGGCTGGGGATACAGGAAGACATATCCACCGTAGCAGACCATGTAGCTAACATGATAACAAATCAAGATACCTCTAGGAGGAAAGCTATAGAAAGGGTCGCCAAGCTACAAAAGGAAAGGAAGGATAGATATGATAAGAAACTTACACCACAGGAAATCAAGGTCACCGACATGGTGTACCTAAACATACCAAGAATCCTGACCAACACAGAGTGTAAGAAACTTCAACCCCTTTTTATGGGACCATATGTTGTAGTAGATAGACCTAGTTTGACAAGTGCCAAACTCAAAAACTTGGACACCAATCTATTGGTGGCCAGACCAGTGCACATAGACAGACTGAAAAAGGTTGTGGCTGTCAGAAACAATGAATTTGCACACAGGCTTATTCCACATGAAGCCAAATACTACAACAAAATTGTAAGGAACAAAAATGATATCACCCTTACAAGAGAAACCACAGGCATAGGCCCTATCAAGCCTAGGCCTGCACACCACATACTAAGAAAAACATCTAGGTGTGGTACAGTTTCAAGAAAGTAGAAACAAATTGAGATACCAAAAGAACATAAGATTTTCAAAATGTATTACAAATTCTCTTCATCCACACATAAGACATGTGTGACTGGTAATGAATTACTTATATGTATATAAAGCCAATCAAATTTGTAAATATATCAGTAGGTTATTGCCTCTGAATGGTCAAAGCCTGGGACCCTCCAAGTAAAGCAGACATGAAGTCTAAGAAGAGTAAGGGTAACACAATGGAGTGTCTAAAGCCTAATCCCCACATGAAAGAGCGCGCTATGCCAACACAGCAGTCTATAGAGATCAATTGACCTCATAAGCTACCCTCAGACAACTGTCTAGACGGTCATGAATGGCTGTCCTGGATGACAGGAGGAGCTAATTACCAGTACACAGACTACACAATAGACCCCACAGTTAGCAGACACTGGAGATTAATGCATTGTCTCCAGAGAAACAATACCAGGCCCACAATGGATGTGGGTAGGGTAGGCTACATAAGAAGCACTGTGGACCATAGCCCACCATCAGTCTTCATCCAGCTGCAGTCTGGAATACAAGTCTACAGGACCCCACTTGGGAATTAGCCAGCCCACTTCTCCATTAGGAGAGACTGCACTAGGATAAAGAACACACCTACTTCACCTTCAACCTGACCTTACCATTAACTGGTCAATCTCTATAGTTTCACCGGACATATTGCCAAGACAGCTCAATCTTGCAAAGGTACAGTTTGAACCACTTCATTTAAAGTGTTGCACCATACACTTAGACTTTACCAGCACCCAAATCACTACAAATTTGACAAGACTTTAAACAGCAAACTTGCTTTACACAAAGCACCATGGGGAGACTGAGAGTTTCACCCATACTGCTAACTATGCTGTTATTATATACTATGGAACCACTTACTGCAGGTTATACACCTGTGGTGAGACAAAACATAGGAGTAGTATTCAAACCTAGCCCTCAACCATTGGTCAATGGACATACAACCACAACTCTGTTGTTAGCTATCCCCTACAAGATACCTCGGGCACCCGTTACCCAAGGATCCATAAGGATAGAATACTCCATTTGACCACTCCTACTCTACAAGATCATACCTCT
This sequence comes from Acholoe squamosa, assembly GCA_949317995.1. Classification (NCBI taxonomy): domain Eukaryota; kingdom Metazoa; phylum Annelida; class Polychaeta; order Phyllodocida; family Polynoidae; genus Acholoe; species Acholoe squamosa. The sequence goes on from OX439041.1 coordinate 3,745,469, forward strand.
GGTCAAATTATCCAACAAGCCAAAGAGCTTGACACCTTGCTGGAGATTGCAGACAAGGAGATAAATGAAACATTAGCCTCCATCAAATTGTTCCTATCCAACCCCATAAACACATTGGACAAGGCCAAAAGAGAGGCCATACTGGGTTTTCTAGCACCCCGGTTTTGCGGTGTGCTAGGTCTAGCCACAGTAGAAGATGTAAACCAAGTAATGGGACAGCTCAAGAACATAGATGAAATACTAAGGAAATTTGCTAAACAAGATCAGGAAGCAGCTAGTCTCATTGAAAAGATCACAGACAGACAAGATAAGTTTGTTAAAGCATACATCCAAGATAAGAAGGTACTGGACAGCACAATCAACACCATAGGTGACACCGTCAACCTGTGGGCCTCTAACATGTCCAGGTCACTTGACTCATATTCAAGGCACGAGAAAACTCAAAGGGAAAAGATGCAAGTATTAAATGATGCATTTATTATCATAGCAGCAAGAATGAATACAGTTCAATCACTGCAAAGGACAAATGCAGCCCTGAGGATGCTATCATCAGGAATCCTAACCCCTGATATAGTACCACCCTCAGACCTTGCTAGATACTTAATTGACATTAATAACAAGCTTAGGATTACACACCCTGGAGCACAAGTCGCAATTAATGACTTAGATTTCTATTATTTCACAGAAGCTGACCTCATACACTTACTCAGCTCACCATATATATATTCATCTGGACATTATAATTCAATCTACCACCTCTACCTTCAAACTGTACCAAATGATTACATCACCCATGCCTATAGACACACAGGAGACCCCCACCAGAGGAGTCACCAAATTGCAAACCACAACTGAGTTTCTAGCAGTATCTTACAATGAATCATTATTCATCGAATTGGACTCAGCAGATATGCAGGCATGCGAAGGTACTACAGTAAAGGTATGCAGAGATGTAAATGGTAGAATTTATAAACACAGGCCTACATGCCCTGTAGCCATTTTTACTAACCAGGCTCAACAGATTAAGGAACATTGCAAGTTTACAGTTTCGCCACTGCAAGCACCTACCACCAATGCTATTTCCATTTCTGAAGATGAGTATCTGGTCACTACTAATGAACCCCATTACTTTATCAACTGCCATGGTAAAACGTCTGAAACTCGAAAAGCCCAGTCCTACTCAATCATAGGTGTACCCTGTGGGTGCACAATCAGTGTAGGAGAATTTTCTCTTCCAAACACAAGGTTGCCCTGTAACTCAACCTTATCATTTCATTACATTCTCAAGACAATTAATTTACCATTCATGGCAGCACTTAACCAAATTTCTGAAACCAAACCAGATGAAAGAGAGAATCTTCCAAATTTCCCAGTAGTAAACCTTTCTAGAACCTTAGAAAAACTACAGGTAAATCCAATAATGGATGATATTACCCAACTAAATTTAGAGCCCTTTGCCAAAACATTATTAAAAGATGCCTCCAACCTTGATAAGGCAATGGAAACATGCTACGTAGAATCATACCTACGTCGAGTTACAGAGCATCCAATCTTCCAAAGCTTAGGACTCATCCTAGGGATATCAGCTCACATTTTTATAGTATACATACTACTCAAACTATACAGACTAGGAGGGACTGTAGCCTACCTGCCTACAGCCAAAGCCTTCAGACTAGTCACCGAGCTGCCCCTACACAAATTGCTCCCAGATAAGAATCCTACCAAATTAACCCCTACAGAGGAAACTCACACCCCTTTCCTCACAATTCAGGAAACTCACACCCTGATAATTGCTATATTATTCACCATGACCATCTACTCAGCCTACAGAATAATGAAGTACCTTAAGAAATTTGCACAGACACACTGTGGCAAGAAAAATGTGGCCAAGCGCACAAATCCCACAATATATTTTAAAATATATTGTGGAGACTCAAACTTCCCGCTACCCCTGAGGCCAATACCACATGAATTTGATGAGATTAAATCAGCAGCTGCCCCGACCTATAAGGATATAGTGGTTAAAACCTTCCCACTACCTAAGGCTATATTTACCTGGAATGGACCAGCAGTTATAACAACACAGAGAGGAGAATTTGCTTATCACCTCCCTCAGGTGATACACCTACCTTGGCGCACTAGGTCCAGTACCATACCAGCCCTTAAAAACAAAGGACTGTACTACTCCATGCTTCTCCAGAATGATTGTGGCACCAGCCCGGTGACCATGACAGCACTGGAAAATACAACAGATATAATTATTGACGAACACCAGGAGGAGACCGCAAGGTCAAACATGCAGACTATTGCTAATTTTCTAAACCACCAGCCCTCCCCGGTGACTGTGGAAACAGCCTAGACTGCCCACAGCCTAGACTGCCCCCAGTCCACCACCAGTAAACAACATATCAGAGACAGTATTCAGAACTTTTCGGACAATTTGCCGGCCCTGAAAAGGGCTTTGGGGATGGCGGGTTTTTACACCCTAGGTTTCAGTCAGTCGGGATCCTACCACAGATCCTCGGGTTCAACATCGACGGGAGAGTCCGAGTCCGAGTCCGATCCATACATATGGCCGTGGTCCTGTTCCCACTCAACAAGCCGGGCCTCCATCATCCCCAGTCCATACTCGGCGGCCATAGACGGGTCCCCGGATGCCGCGAGATCGATGAAGGACACTGCCAACAAATAATCCCACAAGACTCGCTCCCGCGGTCCGAAGTTCGAGTCCATGGGCCAGAACCCTAGATTACTCAAGGCCCTAGCCAAAAGGGCCACAGTGGCCCCCCGACGCAAGGCTGAGCCCATGAAATATTGGCAGGAATACATGTCCACCAACACATCACCATGCTCACTGATCTCTCTGAAATTCCTCACTATGTAGCCATAGTGTATGGTCTGGTTGGCCTCCACCAGGGCCCTAGCCGGACTCCCCACCACCATTACCTGGGAGACAGGCAAAGCAAAGATAGCTTGAAGGTGGGCCATGGTGTTACAGCAGAGGTTTCCAGAGAGGAACTGATACTCCAATACCAGCCACCCACTCCTTAAATGGACACACACACACCCCCCCCCCCACCCTGAACTGTCCACTGAAACCAAGCTAGGCACTGCCACAGACACATGCCAGAATCTGGCACCTAACACCTCAAGTGCCACCACTGCATGAGCACACCAGGGAGGAGACTCACATCTCACTCCTGACACACCTCCACTGTCAATGAAATTATCAAAGTATTAGAAAAAATTTTTTAGAAAATATACACAGCCACTTGTTGATGTATAATATGAAAATCTATGGTATTCTCACAAAATCGATGATTAATGCGCGCATATACGCGCAAAATTGCGAAATTGCAATTTAAAAATTGTAAATTGTACAAATCCAACACAAAATATACATGAAAGCAGGTAGATAACTAAGACAGTTTTTGTACCCACTAGCACTTGTATACTATACCAAGGTTTACTTAAAGTAACACACTTTAGGCGTCCAAGAAAATTGTTGGAAAAATGAAAAAAAAAAAAAAAAAAAAAAATGTTGAGGAAAATTATTGACATGAAAAATGTTTACTTAAGATACTCACCAAATAATCTCTTTCAGGGACACATACTCAAGAAGGCTAGGGAAAAGTCAATTAAGCAGCGGCCCACTGCCGAAATTGCCAATTAATACACCCATATAGCAAAATCAAAGAGTAACTCAGAGACAAACTAGCCTATTGTACATGAAGTACTTTGTTTTTCCGGTCCTCGGAAAATTTGTCTCAAATCCCAAAAATTGTATCGTGTAAACTAGATTGTACGCTTGTACCCAATTTGCACACTAAAATTGTATGTTTGCACACCAGATTGTACGCTTGTACCCAATTTGCACACTAAAATTGTATGTTTGCACACCAGATTGTACACTTGTACCCAATTTGCACACTAAAATTGTATGTTTGCACACTAGATTGTAAGTTTGTACCCAATTTGCACACTTGAATTGTATGCTGCACTTTATACTGTATGTCTGTACCCAATTCATGTTTTTTATGTGTAACCAAGCTGTACGCAAAATTATATATGTACATACAGAAATTATCAATTGGAACGCAAAATTATATATTGGCACACTAAAAATTGCCAAATGTACGCAAAATTATATATTTGCATACTAAAATTGCCAAATGTACGCGAAAATTATATATTTGCATACTAAAAATTGTCAATTGAACACAATTACACGCGAAATTGTAAATTTGCACACTAAATTGTCATTTATGTTCAATTTGCACGCTAAATTGAACATTGAATGCCAAAATTGCACACTACTTGCCAAATTGTAGGTTGTACATAAAAATGGAAAATTGTACCCAAAATTGATGTTACATAAGCAAATACGCTCAGGTATGGTAAGACATAGAAACTCGGAAATGTACTAATACCCAGGAGAAAATTGTTTATACTGACAAAGCTCTACCACAAAAATTGCATTTGAAGCACTCCCCATTACTTCAAATCCTCTTACAAACAGTATACAACTCCAAAATAAGGTAAAAATTGTATAAATTGTACATTCCCTCGGCGAAATGACGGAGTTTCGCATTCTCTCGGGGGAGAGGTAGTATTCTATGATATACCATTTTATTATTCCATAAATTGTAACATATTACTGTATTAATCAAAGAATATCTATGAAATTAATACATAGGTTGGTTCTAAGAGCTATAAGAGCGCTCAAACTTTGTATAAGAGCGTTCATGCCCCACTGCACACCAGCCAGGTCAGTTACAAATGTCATACTAGTTATTGTGCATGATCAAGTTGTCATATGAGAAATATCATAAGACTAGTGGTATATAGTGTAAATACATTAAGCTCTCATAAAATGGTGTTATTTCCAGTTGTCACTGGTTTATTCAGCTTTAGGCAACATGTAAGAAATATCAATCATACAGTGGTTAGTATGTAGGTAATTTGTACATACAGTAAATATACAGTAAGTTATAAAGTATAATGTTCTGTTCCACTCCACCTGTGAGGTAATAATAACAAAATGTCCAGCATAGTTCTAGGTGGGTTCCCACACCTAGCTCCTGACCTGCTGCTTAGAGGAATAATGTGATAATGAATAACTTTACCCTCTGGTGGAAGTCTTGAGGAAGATACCCCCTGGCCACTAATGATAGAAACCAATGCCTGTCTAGCATAGTTTCACCATAGTGCAGTGGTATAGCAGGTAGCAGGAGATGACTGGAGATGTTACCTCTAGAGCGGTTCTTGGTGTTCTGTCCTCCTGGAGGTGCAGACAGGCTATTTGTAGCAAATCTTGGAAAAGCACCTCCAGACTGACTGGGGCCAGTAGCATCTGCCTAACTCTACAATGTTAGAGGGGAGCCTTTCCTGTGTCACTGGGTGCACAAAGGACCCCCAACGACGCCGCTGTGTCCCCCATTGTCTTGGTCGGTTCTGTAACTTCAAACCCTCATAACTCAGTCGTTTACGCATCTACAGCCGTCATTTTGCGCATGCGCGGAGTTGAATATGCCAAGTTTGAACTGCTCGTTGGATAGGCACGTAACTCCTGCCGGTTTGTCTGTAGTGCACTCGGACCTCCATTCAGTCTCTATGGCATAACTTCCTTAATAATGGGAGTTCTGCCTTGATCTTGGGCTCATTCTGACCGTCTAATTATGGGCTTTCCATAAATACTTTGATATTTGACCTAGCTTGCTCAGGAGCGACGCTAGAGCGACCGGACAGTTATGGCGTCGTGGTTATGTAACCCATTGTTCAGTTATTAGAGTGCTCAGACACTCATGACGGCGTCAGCGGTGCTCAGGCACCCGTGACGGCCGGTTGCATTCACTTACAAGTTATTAGTTTGTGCACTGAACCATGAGGTCGCACACTGAGACCCTCATTTTTATTATATTGTGCAGTGAACCATTAGGTCGGAGCCTTTGATGTCAGAGAGAGTGTTTGTAACTGACCTGGCTGGTGTGCAGTGGGGCATGAACGCTCTTATACAAAGTTTGAGCCCTCTTATAGCTCTTAGAACCAACCTATGTATTAATTTCATAGATATCCTTTGATTAATACAAAATATGTTACAATTTATGGAATAATAAAATGGTATATGATAGAATACTCCGTCTCCCCCGAGAGACTGCGAAACTCCGTCATTTCGCCGAGGGAATGTACAATTTATACAATTTTTTTTTACCATATTTTGGAGTTTATATACTGTTTGTAAGAGGATTTGAAGTGATGGGGAGTGCTTCAAATGCAATTTTTGTGGTAGAGCTTTGTCAGTATAAACAATTTTCTCCTGGGTATAAGTACATTTCCGAGTTTCTATATCTTACCATACCTGAGCTTATTTGCTTATGTAACATCAATTTTGGGTACAATTTTCCATTTTTATGTACAACATACAATTTGGCAAATAATGTGCGATTTTGGCATTCAATGTTCAATTTAGCGTGCAAATTGAACATAAATGACAATTTTAGTGTGTAAATTTACAATTTCGCGTGTAATTGTGTTCAATTGACAATTTCAGTATGCAAATATATAATTTTTGCGTACATTTGGCAATTTAAGTGTGCAAATATATAATTTCGCGTACATTTGGCAATTTTAGTGTGCAAATATACAATTTCGCGTGCATTTGGCAATTCTAGTATGCAAATATATAATTTCGCGTGCATTTGGCAATTTTTGGTGTACAAATATATAATTTTTGCGTACATTTGACAGTTTTAGTATGCCAATATATAATTTCACGTGCATTTGGCAATTTTGGTGTACAAATATATAATTTTTGCGTACATTTGACAGTTTTAGTATGCCAATATATAATTTTGCGTTCAATTAATAGTTTCTGTATGTACATATATAATTTTGTGTACAGCTTGGATACACATAGAAATGTTGATTTCTAAAAAAAAATCTGATTTCAGTGTATGAATTGGGTACAGACATACAGTATAATGTGCAACATACAATTCAAGTGTGTAAATTTGGTACAAACTTACAGTCTAGTGTGCAAACATACAATTTTAGTGTGCAAATTGGGTACAAACATACAATCTAGTTTACACTCTACAATTTTTGGGATTTGAGACAAATTTTTCCGAGGACCGGAAAAACAAAGTACTTTATGTACAATGGGCTTGTTTTTCTCTGAGTTACTCTTTGATTTTGCTATATGGGTGTATTAATTGGCAATTTCGGCAGTGGGCCGCTGCTTAATTGACTTTTCCCTAGCCTTCTTGAGTATGTGTCCCTGGAAGAGATTATTTGGTGAGTATCTTAAGTAAACATTTTTCATGTCAACAATTTTTCTCAACAACAATTTTTTTTTTTTTTTTCCATTCATTTTTCAACAATTTTCTTGGATACCTAAAGTGTGTTACTTTAAGTAAATCTTGGCATAGTATACCATTGCTAGTGGGTACAAAAACTGTCTTAGTTATCTACCTGCATTCATGTATATTTTGTGTTGGATTTGTACAATTTACAATTTTTAAATTGCAATTTAGCAATTTTGCGCGTATATGCACGCATTAATCATCGATTTTGTGAGAATACCATAGATTTTCATATTATACATCAACAAGTGGCTGTGTATTTTTTTTTCTAAAATTTTCTAATACTTTGATAATTTCATTGACAGTGGAGGTGTGTCAGGAGTGAGATGTGAGTCTCCTCCCCGATGTGCTCATGCAGTGGTGGCACTTGAGGTGTTAGGTGCCAGGTTCTGGCATGTGTCTGTGGCAGTGCCTAGCTTGGTGTCAGTGGACAGTTCAGGGTGGGGGGGGGGGTGTGTGTGTCCATTTAAGGAGTGGGTGGCTGGTATTGGAGTATCATTTCCTCTCTGGAAACCTCTGCTGTCACACCATGGCCCACCTTCAAAATATCTTTGCTTTGCCTGTCTCTCAGGTGATGGTGGTGGGGAGTCCGGCTAGGGCTCTGGTGGAGGCCAACCAGGCCATACACTATGGTTACATAGTGGGGAATTTTAGAGAGATCAGTGAGCATGGAGATGTGTTGGTGGATATGTATTCCTGCCAATATTTCTTGGGCTCAGCCTTGCGTCGGGGGCCACTGTGGCCCTTTTGGCTAGGGCCCTGAGTAACCTAGGGTTCTGGCCCATGGACTTGAACTTCGGGCCGCGGGAGCGAGTCCTGTGGGATTACTTGTTGGCCGTGTCCCTCATCGATCTTGCGGCATCCGGGGATCCATCCATGGCCGCCGAGTATGGGTTGGGGATGATGGAGGCCCGGCTCGTTGAGTGGCAACAGGACAATGGCCATATGTATGGCTCGGACTCGGACTCTCCCATTGATGTTGAACCCGAGGATCTGTGGTAGGATCCCGACTGACTGAAACCTAGGGTGTAAAAACCCGCCATCCCAAAGGCCCTTTTCAGGGCCGGCAAATTGTCCGAAAAGTTCTGAATACTGTCTCTGATATGTTGTCTTCCTGGTGGTGGACTGGGGGCAGTCTAGGCTGTGGGCAGTCTAGGCTGTTTCCACAGTCACCGGGGAGGGCTGGTGGTTTAGAAAATTAGCAATAGTCTGCATGTTTGACCTTGCGGTCTCCTCCTGTTGTTCGTCAATAATTATATCTGTTGTATTTTCCAGTGCTGTCATGGTCACCGGGCTGGTGCCACAATCATTCTGGAGAAGCATGGAGTAGTACAGTCCTTTGTTTTTAAGGGCTGGTATGGTACTGAACCTAGTGCGCCAAGGTAGGTGTATCACCTGAGGGAGGTGATAAGCAAATTCTCCTCTCTGTGTTGCTGGTCCATTCCAGGTAAATATAGCCTTAGGTAGTGGGAAGGTTTTAACCACTATATCCTTATAGGTAGGGGCAGCTGCTGATTTAATCTCATCAAATTCATGTGGTATTGGCCTCAGGGGTAGCGCGAAGTTTGAGTCTCCACAATATATTTTAAAATATATTGTGGGATTTGTGCGCTTGGCCACATTCTTCTTGCCACAGTGTGTCTGTGCAAATTTCTTAAGGTACTTCATTATTCTGTAGGCTGAGTAGATGGTCAGGGTGAATAATATAGCAATTATCAGGGTGTGGGTTTCCTGAATTGTGAGGAAAGGGGTGTGGGTTTCCTCTGTAGGGGTTAATTTGGTAGGATTCTTGTCTGGGAGCAATTTGTGTAGGGGCAGCTCAGTGACTAGTCTAAATGCTTTGGCTGTAGGCAGGTAGGCTACAGTCCCTCCTAGTCTGTACAGTTTGAGTAGTATGTATACTATAAAAATGTGAGCTGATATCCCTAGGATGAGTGCTAAGCTTTGGAAGATTGGATGCTCTGTAACTCGACGTAGGTATGATTCCTCGTAGCGCGTTTCCGTTTTCTTATTAAGGTTGGAGGCATCTCTTAATACTGTTTTGGCAAAGGGCTCTAAATTTAGTTGAGTAATATCATCCATGATTGGATTTTCCTGTAGTTTTTCTAAGGTTCTAGAAAGGTTTACTACTGGGAAATTTGGAAGATTCTCTCTTTCATCTGGCTTGGTTTCAGAAATTTTGTTAAGTGCTGCCATGAATGGTAAATTAATTGTCTTGAGAATGTAATGAAATGATAAGGTTGAGTTACAGGGCAACCTTGTGTTTGGAAGAGAAAATTCTCCTACACTGATCGTGCACCCACAGGGTACACCTATGATTGAGTAGGACTGGGCTTTTCGAGTTTCAGACGTTTTACCATGGCAGTTGATAAAGTAATGGGGTTCATTCGTAGTGACCAGATACTCATCTTCAGAAATGGAAATAGCATGGGTGGTAGGTGTTTGCAGTGGTGAAACTGTAAACTTGCAATGTTCCTTAATCTGTTGAGCCTGGTTAGTAAAAATGGCTACAGGGCATGTAGGCCTGTGCTTATAAATTCTACCATTTACATCTCTGCATACCTTTACTGTAGTACCTTCACATGCCTGCATATCTGCTGAGTCCAATTCGATGAATAATGATTCGTCGTAAGATACTGCTAGAAACTCAGTTGTGGTTTGTAATTGGGTGACTCCTCTGGTGGGGGTCTCCTGTGTGTCTATAGGCATGGGTGATGTAATCATTTGGTACAGTTTGAAGGTAGAGGTGGTAGATTGAATTATAATGTCCAGATGAATATATATATGGTGAGCTGAGTACGTGTATGAGGTCAGCTTCTGTGAATAATAGAAATCTAAGTCATTAATTGCGACTTGTGCTCTAGGGTGTGTAATCCTAAGTTTGCTATTAATGTCAATTAAGTATCTAGCAAGGTCTGAGGGTGGTACTATATCAGGGGTTAGGATTCCTGATGATAGCATCCTCAGGGCTGCATTTGTCCTTTGCAGTGATTGAACTGTATTCATTCTTGCTGCTATGACAATTAATGCATCATTTAATACTTGCATCTTTTCCCTTTGAGTATTCTCGTGCCTTGAATATGAGTCAAGTGACCTGGACATGTTAGAGGCCCACAGGTTGACGGTGTCACCTATGGTGTTGATTGTGCTGTCCAGTACCTTCTTATCTTGGATGTATGCTTTAACAAACTTATCTTGTCTGTCTGTGATCTTTTCAATGAGACTAGCTGCTTCCTGATCTTGTTTAGCAAATTTCCTTAGTATTTCATCTATGTTCTTGAGCTGTCCCATTACTTGGTTTACATCTTCTACTGTGGCTAGACCTAGCACACCGCAAAACAGGGGTGCTAGAAAACCCAGTATGGCCTCTCTTTTGGCCTTGTCCAATGTGTTTATGGGGTTGGATAGGAACAATTTGATGGAGGCTAATGTCTCATTTATCTCCTTGTCTGCAATTTCCAGCAAGGTGTCAAGCTCTTTGGCTTGTTGGATAATTTGGCCAGAGGTATGATCTTGTAGAGTAGGAGTGGTCAAATGGAGTATTCTATCCCTTATGGATCCTTGGGTAACGGGTGCCCGAGGTATCTTGTAGGGGATAGCTAACAACAGAGTTGTGGTTGTATGTCCATTGACCAATGGTTGAGGGCTAGGTTTGAATACTACTCCTATGTTTTGTCTCACCACAGGTGTATAACCTGCAGTAAGTGGTTCCATAGTATATAATAACAGCATAGTTAGCAGTATGGGTGAAACTCTCAGTCTCCCCATGGTGCTTTGTGTAAAGCAAGTTTGCTGTTTAAAGTCTTGTCAAATTTGTAGTGATTTGGGTGCTGGTAAAGTCTAAGTGTATGGTGCAACACTTTAAATGAAGTGGTTCAAACTGTACCTTTGCAAGATTGAGCTGTCTTGGGAATATGTCCGGTGAGTCTATAGAAATTGACCAGTAAATGGTAAGGTCAGGTTGAAGGTGAAGTAGGTGTGTTCTTTATCCTAGTGCAGTCTCTCCTAATGGAGAAGTGGGCTGGCTAATTCCCAAGTGGGGTCCTGTAGACTTGTGTTCCAGACTGCAGCTGGATGAAGACTGATGGTGGGCTATGGTCCACAGTGCTTCTTATGTAGCCTACCCTACCCACATCCATTGTGGGCCTGGTATTGTTTCTCTGGAGTCAAGGCCTTGATCTCCAGTGTCTGCAACTGTGGGGGTCTATTGTGTAATCTGTGTACTGGTCTGTCATCCAGGACAGCCATTCATGACCATCTAGACAGTTGTCTGAGTGTAGCTTATAAGGTCAATTGATCTCTATAGACTGCTGTGTTGGCATAGCGCGCTCTTTCATGTGGGGATTAGGCTTTTAGACAGTCCATTGTGTTACCCTTACTCTTCTTAGACTTCATGTCTGCTTTACTTGGAGGGTCCCAGTCTTTGACCATTCAGAGGCAATAACCTACTGATATATTTACAAATTTGATTGGCTTTATATACATATAAGTAATTCATTATCAGTCACACATGTCTTATGTGTGGATGAAGAGAATTTGTAATAAATTTTGAAAATCTTATGTTCTTTTGGTATCTCAATTTGTTTCTAATTTCTTGAAACTGCACCACACCTAGATGTTTTTCTTAGTATGTGGTGTGCAGGCCTAGGCTTGATAGGGCCTATGCCTGTGGTTTCTTTTATAAGGGTGATATCATTTTTGTTCCTTACAATTTTGTTGTAGTATTTGGCTTCATGTGGAATAAGCCTGTGTGCAAATTCATTATTTCTGACAGCCACAACCTTTTTCAGTCTGTCTATGTGCACTGGTCTGGCCACCAATAGATTGGTGTCCAAGTTTTTGAGTTTGGCACTTGTCAAACTAGGTCTATTCACTACAACATATGGTCCCATAAAAAGGGGTTGAAGTTTCTTACACTCTGTATTGGTCAGGATTCTTATTATGTTTAGGTACACCATGTCGGTGACCTTGATTTCCTGTGGTGTAAGTTTCTTATCATATCTATCCTTCCTTTCCTTTTGTAGCTTGGCGACCCTTTCTATAGCTTTCCTCCTAGAGGTATCTTGATTTGTTATCATGTTAGCTACATGGTCTGCTACTGTGGATATGTCTTCCTGTATTCCCAGCCCTAAGTCCATTGGGGTGGCTGGGTTTCTTCCATGGAGTAGGAAGAAAGGGGTGAATCCTGTGGTTTGGGATTCAGTGTTGTTTAATGCAAAGGTTATGGGTTCAATAAATGAATCCCAATTGTTTTGGTGCTTTGAGCAGAATGCTCTGAGCGCTGTGCCTATGCTAGCATTGAATCTCTCTACAAGCCCATTTGATTGTGGCCTGTATGGTGAGGAGAATTTATGTTTGATCTTGAGGTGTTTAGTTAACTTTGTGAACTTTGCACCTGTATAACATGTCCCATTGTCTGTTTGAAGAGTGGCTGGTGTTCCATGATGACAAATTATATTCTTGTAGAACTCTGCTGCTGTTGTCTCAGCTTTTAAGTCAGTAGTAGCCCAAGCTGTAGCATATCTGGTAGCATAATCTATGCAGACTTGTATATGTTTGTTTCCCCTGGCAGTTGTGGGAAGTGGTCCCACCGCGTCGAGGTTTAGGAACTTCATAGGTGAAGCCATGTACTCTCTCACTGTCATTGGTGTTTTGTGTGAGTGTACTTGCCTTTTTGCTGTGAGGCATGTGTGGCAGGTGGAAACATATTTTGTTGTGTCTGCTAGCATAGACTTCCAATATACCCTCGGTCGGAGTGCTGACAGCATCCTACTGGAACAAAGATGGCCGCCGGTAGGTGAGTCATGGAAATACTGTAGTGTACTTGTTACCCATTGCTGTGGTATAACAATTTGAAGTGGTACAGTATTGGTTTTTCTCCAGTTTATGGGGCATATATGGACTAATGTACCATTTACCAAGGTGTATGTCTGGCCTTGGTTGATGATTCTATTTCCTTGTGCTTTCGGTGCAGGCAAGGTCCCATCCTCAAGATATTGTATGAGGGGCAATAGTTCCTTGTCCTTCCTTTGTTCCAAGCCAAGGTTTGAACCTGAGATGGATGTGTCGGGAATTTGATCCAGTAATTGATTTATATCTAGCACATGTTGTTTTATTCTGTCTTTTTCTTTTTCTTTTTCATTGACTATTGGCCTATCTTGTGCCTTTTGTTGGGGTGTGTCACTCTTGTTTTGGTGTGTAGGCTCCTTTGGAGGGCCTATTCTCGCCTTGATGGGAGTGGCAACCTTTTTCTTTAAAGGCACAATTTGCTTTTTGTCAATCTTCTTTGTCTCTGAGTTCTTTGACTTAGTAGATGCAGTGTCTTTTGTGACATTTTTCCTGGCAGGTGGGGTTTTGGTAGGCTTGTTTCCTGTGACCTTTTTCTCATTTAGAATAGTTTGTGATTGTGTGGGGGGTTTTGGTGTGCCCTCCTGAATCATTTCTCTAGTCTTTGAGCGTGTGGTCATAGGACACAAATGGTTTGATGTTTCCTCTCCCTGCATTGATTCAAAGAATCTGACTGATTTGGAAGTTGCTTGAGTAATAGCATATATTGTGTCTTCTGAATCTTCATCATCTGAGTCAGGTGGGGTGAAGGGTGGCTCCTTAGGAGTTGCCTTCACTATCTGATTGAGTGATGAGAATTCAATAGGCTCGAAGTCGTTATCTGGAAAGAGTTGTGAGTATTCTCTCTCACAGTGGCAAAACACATAGTGTGTAGATTGCTTTAAGATACCCCTAATGGGTGTCTCTGGCCTTTCAATGGTGTTGGGTGGATCATCCCTTTTGAATGGTACTTTCTTTGTTACCTTTGCAAACTTGGTTCTACTGGCTGCTCTAACTCTCCTTGGTGGGGGTGGAGGGTTAGTCATGGGTCCAGAGTCTGGGTATTCTCTTCTAGACATAGCATCTGGAGGTATGTTATCATCACCTTTCACGTGTTGGATGGTGAATGAAAATTGTTGTATGTCTAGAGCCCATCTGGCCCATCTATGTGTGAGTCCGGTATTGGTTAATAGTGGGATTAGGGCTGCATGGTCTGTGTATAATTGGAAGTGTCTAGTCTCTAGGTAGTGTCTGAAGTGTAGTACTCCATACACTACTCCCAGTAGTTCTCTCTCTGTGGTATTGTAATTTCTCTCATGTTTGGAGAGGGTTCTACCTGCAAAGGCTACTGGTCTGAGCACTCCTTCATTATCTCTCTGTGAGAGTACAGCTCCTAAACTCACATTGGAAGCATCAGTTGCCAAACTGAACTCTTTCTCATAGTTTGGATATCTGAGAAGAGCATTGGTACAGAGGGCATGCTTTAATGTTTTGAAAGCATTATCTGCCTCTTCTGTCCAGACAAATGCTTTGAGATGTGTCTGTAGATCATATAGTGGTCTAGCAATTTGGGCATAACCTTTGATAAACTTTTTGAAGTATTGGCATAGGCCTGTGAAGGATCTGACATTTTTGACTGATTTTGGTGTTGGGAAGGTTTTGATTGACTCCACCTTTGTGGGAGATGGTTGTAGTCCCATGGGTGTGACTCTCATTCCCAAGAAGTCTATTCTGTCTATGAAGTATTCACATTTTGATTTCTTCAGTTTGAGTTTACCAACTCTCAGGCTGTTGAACACATCTTCCAGGTCATGGAAGTGTTGTCGATTGATGGTGATAATACCAATATGTCATCTAGGTATGGTAAGGCACATTTGTATTTGAGTTTGTTCAGAATTAATGTGACTAGATGGCAGAATCCCGCAGGTGCGGTCGCTAAACCCATCGGCATCCTTTCGTAGACATATTTTTTGTCATTTGCTATGAATGCGGTTTCATGCTGATCCTCCTGTCTTATAGGAATTTGAAAAAAATCCCTGTTGGGCATCTAGCTTACTGAATACTCTTGGTCTGAGTGACCCTATCATGTCTAGAGTGTCATCGGCCCGGGGTGTAGATAAGGCTTGATTTATCGTGTTCTGGTTCAAATAACGAAAATCTGTGACGAGCCTATGGCCTCCCGATGATTTTTGTACTAAAAAGGATCTGGAAGCCCAGGGGCCTTCAGCACATTCTCTCAGAATGCCCTGTTGTACTAGCCTTTCACACTCTTCCCCTATTGCGGCCTGTTTTTCTGGTGTTTGTCTATATGGTAGGAAATGACATGGTACTGCCTCAGGTTTTACATGTATTGAGTGTGTATACAGGTGTGTGGCACCAATGTCTCCATCTTTTCCTACAAATACATCATCATACTTGGTCAGCAGTGATCCTAATCTATCATGCTGATCTTTGGATGTGAGCACAGATTTTGGTGGAACATTCTCTTCCAATTCTGGCTCGAGGTCATGTGCCTCACTATGTATAGCAGCTATTTCAGAGAGTCTGATTGAGTTGGGTTCAGGGTCAGCATATGTGGACTCACAGTCTGAGTCTGTGTCACTGAATTGAGTTACATCCTCAGGCCTTATGGCTGAGATGGATTGATCAGTGTGTGGGGTAGTGTCTGACACCTGTGGGGGTTTTTCTAAATCAGATTCCTTGACTTCCTGAAATAGAGCTATGATGGCACCCTTTTTGATTTTATGTGGGCGCCTGCTGGTGTTGAGTAACACTAAGGGATGTTTGTTATTTTCCCTGGGGGTTACTGCTGCCCTTTGAACTAGATATGGGGCATTGTTATTTCTTTGGAGGTTATCTACTACTCCAGTTTTGCCTTGCAGTGATTGAGTAGATGTGACTTTACCCAATACTGCAAGTTCAGAGAATGGAGGGATGGTAAAATCCCTCACTGCCCTAATGGGTTTGAGAATTTGTTCAGGATCAACATTAAATTCGATTTGAGATTTAGTAGTGCTCAAGAAATCTGTGCCGAGAACAACGGGCTGTGTGAGGTTGGGTATTACAGCAAATTGGTATTGGAATCTGACACCTTGGATTCTAAAGTTCAGCATAGCTGAATGTCTAACATGACACACCGATCCATCTGCCAAGTGGATGTTGATTTTAGATTTCCTCAGTTGGATATGGAATCTCTTTTGGAGGTCCATGAGGAATGATTGTCTGACACAGGTGATAGTAGCACCTGTATCAACCAAACATTGTACATCTGAAACATCATATAGATTTGCATTGATACAGCCATTTTGAAGAAGTACAATAGAAAGCTTGGTACTCTCACCTGTATCCTTTGATGATGAATCTGGTGGGGTGATGTGTATCACTGATGAACGTCTCTGTCTGTTAGATGGTAGATTGGCACTAGCAATTGTCTCTGGTTGGATCTTTGTTAATCCTGATTGATTGTTTGTATTTGGGGTGTCACAGCGCACTGGCCCATCGGCACTGTGACATCCTAGTTTTCCTGGTTCTGTGGGGTGGTTGAGATGCTTGCCACCAGGAGCTTGGAGATTTGATCCATTACATGAGGTGGTATTTGGGGGTTACTGTGTTGGTTCCCCTGGTAACCTCTTGTGTCAGGTTTGTAATCCTCCTGGCGCGAGTTGGAACCCTGGTTATATTGACCAGAGTTGCTGTATTGACCGGAGTTGTTGGATCTCTTGTTGTTGTAGGCACCATTGTTGTTGTAGGATCCACTGTTGTAGTTCCTATGTGGACTCTGGCTCCTACTGTTGGATCCTTGATTATAGGATCCAGAGTTGTTTGAACCCTGGTTGTTGTTGTAGGATCCAGAGTTGTTGTAGGATCCAGAGTTGTAGTTCCTATGTGGACTATGGCTCCTACTGTTGGATCCTTGATTATTATAGGATCTGCCATTACTTGGGGTTCTGTCTCTCCTATCACTGTATGAAGAGTTACCATTGTTGGAGTTGGAAGAGCTGTTGTCTTTCCTACTGTTGTGACCCCCCCGGTTGTTGTTGTTGCCCCCTCTACCTCTACCTCTATTGGATTGGTAGTTGGGGTCATAGTTGTTTCCTCTATATCTACCGGTAGGGTCTCTTGATGTAATTTTAGCTTCCTGTTGCCTTACATGGGCACTAGACATTAGGTTAACATCTTCATCTGCACTAGTGCTGATTTCCTGGACCTTTTTCTTAGTAGGCTGTGGATTAGACTCTGCCTCCCTTACCTTCCTAGATCTTTCTTGGGTCTCAACCTCTAGGGCTAGGTCTAGGGCTTGGTCAAAAGAGTCTATTTTCTTGTTCTCAAGAGCTACAGAGATCCAGGGCCTCATGCCTTGGGTAAATGCCTTGCTTAGGATTTCATCGCTTTGGCGTTGGGCATTACACACTTTCCTGAGATGGCATGCATAGTCTAGGACAGGTTCATCTACTTTTTGTGCATGGAGTGCTGTCCTTGAGATGATATTGTCTCGAGTAGCAAAATACTCTTTTAATTTATTCACTACATTGGTCCATGTCAACATATCAGGTGTGGCACTTTCCCTGAAGGATTCAAACCAAGCCAGTGCTTGTCCTTCAAGGTACTTGGGTAGATATGTTACCATGGTGTCACTGTCTGTTACTTTGTACTTATCCTTCAGATATTCTGGGAATTTGTGATCAATAAATAATGCTGTTGACATGAGTGGTGTTGGGTGTGAAAAGGTTTTGGGTTTTGTTACCTCATGTAGCCTGATCTTTCTGTCGTCCTGTTGTTTTCTGTCTATGAGTTTGGTCATGTTGGACACCATGGAGATTATGATGTCATCCTTGGATCCGGAGGCAGATGGTGTGACAACAGGTGTGATGGCAGATGTGGGAGGCTGTGGGGTCTGGGATGATACCATCTTCATGAGATCTGCTATCTGTTGTTGTTGTCTCTCTAGGGACTTCCGCTGATCTTCCATGGCCTTCTGTTGAGCATCTATTGCTGCATTCCTCTCTGCCAGTTGTTGGTTGAGGATCCTCTCCCTTTCCTCCTGCTGGGACTTGTTGGTCTCTAGGGCAGTAACTGCATCTTGGATGGCCTTCTCATAGGCCCTTATCTTCTCAGCTGTCTGATTAGGTTGGGGGCCTTCATCGGTGTCCATGATGGAGGGTGTGGGAGAAGTGTCTCTGGAGGAGTGGCTGTCAAAGGCCGGAGCTGGGGTGGAGGATCTAGATGAGGGTGTGGATCCACCCCCTGAGGCAGATCCTTCTTCCCCTGAGGTAGATAGCGTGAGCTGAGCGTCCTGTAGAGATCCCTGGGAAATGTTGCATCCCTGAGAACTGGTTGTTCCCTGAGTAGACAGGGTGGGTGGTGTGGGGTCTACTGAGTGTGGGTCTGTTGTATTGGAGGCTGGTTTGCCTCCTGTGGGCTTCCTAGATCTAGGTGGGAGGGAGACCTCTTCAACAGGCCCCTGACTACGTAAGGTCTTTGTGTGTTGTTCTGCCAGCTTGACTGATAAGACCTTGATGTGTGTGGTGGACCTCACTGACATGTGGGAGACCTCACTGACGTTTGGGAGACCTCACTGACGTGTGGGAGACCTCACTGACGTGTGGGAGACCTCACTGACGTGTTGGAGACCTCACTGTCGTGTGGGAGACCTCACTGACGTGTGGGAGACCTCACTGATGTTTGGGAGACCTCACTGTCGTGTGGGAGACCTCACTGATCGTATGGGAGATCTCATTGGTGTGTGGGAGATCTCACTATTGTGTGAGAGATCTCGTTGATGTGTGGGAGATCTCATTGATGTGTGGGAGATCTCACTGATGTGTGGGAGATCTCATTGATGTGTGGGAGATCTCACTGATATGTGGGAGATCTCACTGATGTGTGGGAGATCTCACTGATGTGTGGGAGATCTCACTGATGTGTGGGAGATCTCACTGATGTGCGGGAGACCTCACTGACGTGTGGGATACCTCACTGATGTTTGGGAGACCTCACTGTCGTGTGGGAGACCTCACTGATCGTATGGGAGATCTCATTGGTGTGTGGGAGATCTCACTATTGTGTGAGAGATCTCGTTGATGTGTGGGAGATCTCATTGATGTGTGGGAGATCTCACTGATGTGTGGGAGATCTCATTGATGTGTGGGAGATGTCACTGATCGTGTGGGAGATCTCATCGATGTGTGGGAGATCTTACTATTGTGTGCGAGATCTCATTGATGTGTGGGAGATCTCATTGATGTGCGGGAGATCTCACTGATGTCTGGGAGATCTCGTTGATGTGTGGGAGATCTCACTGATATGTGGGAGATCTCACTGATGTGTGGGAGATCTCACTGATGTGTGGGAGATCTCACTGATGTGTGGGAGATCTCACTGATGTGTGGGAGATCTTACTGGTATGTGGGAGCTCTCACTGGTGACCTTTGTGGGCATGGTGTCAAGGTCACTGGGTGGGTGGAGTGGGATTTACTGTGTGTATGATTGTTTTTAGTAATGTTGCCAGCTTTAATTTTTATGAGCCTGTGAGAAATGGGATCTTAGTAGGATGTTCTCCACCACTTTGTCATACTAGTTATTGTGCATTATCAAGTTGTCATATGAGAAATATCATAAGACTAGTGGTATATAGTGTAAATACATTAAGCTCCCATAAAATAGTGTTATTTTACAGTTGTCACTGGTTTATTCAGCTTTAGGCAACATGTAAGAAATATCAATCATACAGTGGTTAGTATGTAGGTAATTTGTACATACAGTAAATATACAGTAAGTTATAAAGTATAATGTTCTGTTCCACTCCACCTGTGAGGTAATAATAATACAATGTCCAGCATAGTTCTAGGTGGGTTCCCACACCTAGCTCCTGACCTGCTGCTTAGAGGAATAATGTGATAATGAATAACTTTACCCTCTGGTGGAAGTCTTAGGGAAGATACCCCCTGGCCACTAATGATAGAAACCAATGCCTGTCTAGCATAGTTTCACCATAGTGCAGTGGTATAGCAGGTAGCAGGAGATGACTGGAGATGTTACCTCTAGAGCGGTTCTTGGTGTTCTGTCCTCCTGGAGGTGCAGACAGGCTATTTGTAGCAAATCTTGGAAAAGCACCTCCAGACTGACTGGGGCCAGTAGCATCTGCCTAACTCTACAATGTTAGAGGGGAGCCTTTCATGTGTCACTGGGTGCACAAAGGACCCCCATGGACGCCGCTGTGTCCCCCATTGTCTTGGTCGGTTCTGTAACTTCAAACCCTCATAACTCAGTCGTTTACGCAGCTACAGCCGCCATTTTGCACATGCGCGGAGTTGAATATGCCAAGTTTGAACTGCCCGTTGGATAGGCGCGTAACTCCCGCCGGTTTGTCTGTAGTGCACTCGGAGCTCCATTCAGTTTCCATGGCATAACTTCCTTAATAATGGGAGTTCCGCCTTGATCTTGGGCTCATTCTGACCATCTAATTATGGGCTTTCCATAAACGCTTTGATATTTGACCTAGCTTGCTCAAGAGCGACGCTAGAGCGACTGGACGGTTATGGCGTCGTGGTTATGTAACCCATTGTTCAGTTATTAGAGTGCTCAGACACTCATTACGGCGTCAGCGGTGCTCAGGCACCCGTGACGGCCGGTTGCATTCACTTACAAGTTATTAGTTTGTGCACTGAACCATGAGGTCGCACACTGAGACCCTCATTTTTATTATATTGTGCAGTGAACCATTAGGTCGGAGCCTTTGATGTCAGAGAGAGTGTTTGTAACTGACCTGGCTGGTGTGCAGTGGGGCATGAACGCTCTTATACAAAGTTTGAGCGCTCTTATAGCTCTTAGAACCAACCTATGTATTAATTTCATAGATATCCTTTGATTAATACAAAATATGTTACAATTTATGGAATAATAAAATGGTATATGATACAAACACACTTTCTGACATCAAAGGCTCCGACCTAATGGTTCACTGCACAATATAATAAAAATGAGGGTCTCAGTGTGCGACCTCATGGTTCAGTGCACAAACTAATAAGTTGTAAGTGAATGCAACCGGCTGTCACGGGTGCCTGAGCACCGCTGACGCCGTCATGAGTGTCTGAGCACTCTAATAACTGAACAATGGGTTACATAAGCATGATGCCATAACCGTCCGGTTGCTCTAGCGTCGCTCCTGAGCAAGCTAGGTCAAATATCAAAACATATATGGAAAGCCCATAATTAGACGGTCAAAATGAGCCCAAGATCAAGGCAGAACTCCCATTATTAAGGAAGTTATGCCATGGAGACTGAATTGAGCTTCGAGTGCACTACAGACAAACCGGCGCAAGTTACGCGCCTATCCAACAGGCAGTTCAAACTTGGCATATTCACCTCCGCGCATGCGCAAAATGGCGGTTGTAGCTGCGTAAACGACCGAGATATGAGGGTTTGAAGTTACAGAACCGACCAAGACAATGGGGGACACAGCGGCGCCCATGGGGGTCCTTTGTGCACCCAGTGACACATGAAAGACTCCCCTCAAACAATTGCAGAGTTAGGCAGATGCTACTGGCCCCAGTCAGTCTGGAGGTGCTTTTCCAAGATTTGCTACAAATAGCCTGTCTGCACCTCCAAGAGGACAGAACACCAAGAACCGCTCTAGAGGTAACATCTCCAGTCATCTCCTGCTACCTGCTATACCACTGCACTATGGAAAAACTATGCTAGACAGGCATTGGTTTCTATCATTAGTGGCCAGAGGGTATCTTCCTCAAGACTTCCACCAGAGGGTAAAGTTATTCATTATTACATTATTCCTCTAAGCAGCAGGTCAGGAGCTAGGTGTGGGAACCCACCTAGAACTATGCTGGACATTGTATTATTATTACCTCACAGGTGGAGTGGAACAGAACATTATACTTTATAAATTACTGTATATTTACTGTATGTACAAATTACCTACATACTAACTACTGTATGATTGATATTTCTTCATGTTGCCTAAAGCTGAATAAACCAGTGACAACTGGAAATAACACTATTTTATGAGAGCTCAATGTATTTACACTATATACCACTAGTCTTATGATATTTCTCATATGACAACTTGATCATGCACAATCACTAGTATGACAGTTCAGCCCCTAGTATTTGCATTTGAGCTCTCACATTTTGTACGTTAGTAATGATTAAATATTATGCACTGAAAAGATTTTCAACCTCAGTTCATCTGGATTTTGAATTACTAAAGTTTATCCTACATCCAAAAACAATGCCAGTGCCAGATCTGTGTGAACCAAACCCATGTCAGAATAACGGGACTTGTGTAGAGATATCGTCCACTGAATTCAACTGTACATGTGAGTTTGGCTGGTCAGGTCCTGAATGGGATGGTAAGCTAGTAGTATATAAAGTGTATCGGAACAGGACTATAGCTAACTACAGGATATTACTCACCTAGGATGCAGCCAATCAAAGGCCTCCCTTCTGGTGGGAAATTCAAATGGGGGTCACGTAACCTAGACACCCAGTGGTTTGGCACCAAAACGAACTTTTCAGTAGCCTAAATTTTGGCAGGAAATTCAAAATGGTCACGTCAACCAGACCCCCTGTGGTGTGCCGCCAAATGGGAGGCCTCTGATTGGCTGCATCTCGGGTGAGTAATATCCTGTAGTTAGCTAAAGTCCCGTGCCGATACACTATATACTACTTAAGCTTCTTTTTTAGGAAGTATTTGTATTCTTTTAAGTAAGCCTGTATTAATGCCTTTTTTTCAAAGAAAGCTGTGATCGTCCTCACACAAGAACACAAGACAATCAAAATATTCTGCAGTACGCTAAAAACAAAGTAATACTCTTTACTAAGGGGTTTGAGGCCATCTTAATCACATAAAAGTGGAGAGTAGGGCCCTGAAGAATCAGATTAATTTCTTCAATATTTTGAGAAATACTCTTGACATCAGACCCCATGTCCCTTGTTGATTTCTAAAAAGTAACCTCGTTTCCTTGTTGATTTGACGTGTCTGGGGCCCTAAATGGACTAACTTTGTGCAGGGGTTGAACTGTGGGTTCGCTGGTCAAGGTCCTAAGGCCGCAAGTCTTGTTAAAATGATGCAGGTCTGAAGAGAGCAGACATGTGACTAGCAGACACATTGGGAGCAGATGCAGGACAGCTATTTTTTCTGTTATTAGCCTATGATTGCCGCATACTTTGGGGATATTTGACAAACATGATACTGTGAAATGAGCTTCACCTCTCAAGTAATCAAATCATTTCACTGTCATGTCATGCATCTGCTCATTTGCTTGTCATCTGTCTGCTCATTTTTAGAGCAGCTCAGCTATTTTTAGTCTATTACAACCACAAATTTGTTTTATCTTTGGATAGTCCCAAGGAGTAGGATTCACCCTGCTAATTGCTGAATATTACTTAAAACAGATGGAAAACACTCTAAATGATATCGGTGTCAAGTGTTGCATCTGCTAGTCATGTGTTTGGTTGTCACATGTTTGTTGTTGAGTGTTGGCCTACCATATGTCTGCTCTATTAAGACTTGGACACATCATATCTGTTATGTAATGTTAAACTGTCTTCCTACAAGATCCATGTACCTCAAACCCATGTCACAATAATGGAATGTGTAAGGACACAGATCTAGAAGGAGATTATGAGAGTACTTGTATACCATCATACCATGGCACTAACTGTGAAGGTAAGGGAACTCTAATCTTTCTATCTCTCTTGGTCATCCTGATGCATGAATGCAGGCGAATAACTTGCCAAGACTACATTCACACATCATGACGACCATACAGGGTTAATACAGTCCATGAGTGTTGTCATGATGCTCCAATGAAGTGCTGGTGAGATAACTTGCCAGCACTTCATTAGTGCATCGTAGGCATGATGCACTCATGCATCATCAGTCCTGACAGAGTTAATAAAACAGTAGTATTACCACTTTGCGGCTAAACCTGCATATAATATACAGGGGGAAATAAAGGTATAATATGCACCTTTAAATTTATTATTAAATAATTACAAGAAATAATTGTACATGAGGAATATCCTATCAATCAAAAATAAAAAGTGACTCTACCTCGGGTGTCACCTTTAGGTTCTACAGTTCCACTCTCATTCAACTCTTGTCACCCTTGATTATCTTATATTAACAATGAATACCAATAAGCACATTAAGTCAATAGTACAGACCTAAAGATAAATCTTAAATGACTCCAAAAACAATCTCCATCAACACATAATCAATGTAAAATGTGTGCTAATCATCACTCTTACCTAACATTGATAATATTTGATAAATGCATGTTACAGCTTAAATTTGTTTCCACTTTTCATCTTTGACTTGGCACCAAAGTCTGTGGTCGAAATATTTATGCTACTTCTGTATATCAGGAGTTGGCGAGTCCTCCAGTCAACCATATTTCTAGAATATCTCACAACTGTAGATGGGTCATCAATGCTGGACTTGGTAACGTAAGTCAGAGCTTACTCTTACAGCTTTTACACATCCACTCACAAGGAGACTGTTGCTTACAGGCAAAGACCATCCTACTTTACTGATGATATCAAGGATAGTACAGGGAACCTATACTGTACTTGGTGATACTTTAATGGTACTTTTTAGGTTTTGGCCATTTTAAGTCAAGTGTAATGTAATTCTGCCCAACTTGGTTTCATCTAAGAGTCACAATTTATATTTGTAAGGTATAATGATACCTGTCAGTAGTTTAGTATGTATCAGAATGGGACTATAGCTTATCTAAGGATATTACTCACCGGGGATGCAGGCAATCAGAGGCCTCCCTTTTAGCGGGAAATTCTAAATTGTCACGTGACCCAAATCCCCTATGGTGTGCCGCCAAAATGCCGCACTCTGATTGGCTGGCTGTTTAGGTCATGTGACCTCTATTATGCAAATAAGGTCACTTGACCCTAATTTAAATGGACCAATCAGAGGTCGTCATTTTGGTGGGAAATTTGAAAAATAGTGACCTCTGATTGGTTGGCTGTTTACATGTCATATTGTCAGCTGTATGCAAGCAAGTAGTTATATGACCTTATTAGCATAACGAGGTGTAGTTTGTAGATGAGGTTGTGACTATAGTGAGATATTTTTTATATATATATAAAAAAAGGCAAGCTGATAGCTTGCCAAGAAAAAAAAAACAAAAAAAAATTAGGAAATATTTTGGGGGGCCGTCGGGGTAGGGGGCCATGGGGGGGTACCATTGGGTTGGGGGCGCGTTGGGGTGGAGACCCCCTTTTTTTTGGAAAGCCGCCCCTTGGGTAGGGGGGGTTTACTGAAAATAAAATTTACATGGGGTAGTTAAATATTAAAAAGAAATACAATAGAGCCCACATATGGAGTAGTACACATTCCACTTTTTATTGTCATAATTTCATTTCTTTTTTTTTCCTTTTCGAGCAATTATATTTACACTCTCTACATGTCATAGTTGAATATAGCATAGGAATATGATAGAACCCACACATGGAACAGTACACATTTTAATTATATTTACAAGTCGGTGAACACAAGCTTACATACAAACTATCTCGGTGTCTTATCTATACATGTATCGTGATACATTATGGGAGTTCTTTGTCCGGTTCATATATATTGTTCCTGGTGAAGCTACGGTGGTGGCTTGTATATATAAGCTGTTTCTCATATATCTACTGTGTCCTCTGTGGACTTAGGTTCATACCTTCCGAGGCCAATGGGCAGGTAGGAGAATGTCTGAAACGCTCCATGGCAACGTCATAACTTTCTAACCATGTGCGTATAGTGACACCACATTGGTAGCATTGAATGAACGCCCTTACCTCCGATGTAAAAGAATCCGTGGGCGGCGAGTTTCTCTGTGAAAGGACAGGGTTTATTCCACATAATTGTGTTGAAAGTGTTGAGTCTCCTTGATAAATCAACAAAACGTACATACTTGTCCATTATCTTAGGTAGGTAGGTAGCTAGGTAGGTAGCTAGGTAACATGGTGGGAGCAATTGACAATGGTGGTAGTAGCTGTGTCAAGTGTGGACATACCAGTGGTAGGCAAGATGGTAAATAAGACACCAGAGACATGACGTAAGTGGTTCATATAGATGTGCTTAATCCCCTTTCCAGCTGCACACTCTCCGTCTCCACCATATTCCTGTATAGGGACTTAAGATGTGATTACCGTGGTGCATACCTTTACATAATTCATCAAGCCCTTCCACAATTACTCTCCATGTCTCATCTCTTTTTCTTTGTTTTCAAAGCAAAGCAATATATATCTGACCAGGTCAAACCTCCTCATGTAATCCATCAGCACTCAAATGAGCTGATGATGTGTACTGTTAGTTTAGCTTGCCACATTTTCAACACTTTGAAGGCGTGAAGAGAGATATCTTGTTCTGGTTGTTGAGCAATACTATTTAGCTTTTCAGACAACAAGTCTAAATATGTCCCCATATCTTTCCACTCTCTGGATAGAGATTCAGACTTGGTGACAAAGTACCTCTCCATAAAAAAAAAAAAAAAAATGATCAGGTTTTTGTAATCTAATTTGTATGTCTTGAAAAAGTTCTGCGACTGAAGTAACACATCCTGTCAATGAACACTCATGTAGGCATGGTGAAGTTCTCCCCATCTGTCATGAGGCGTAGTTTTAGGCCACCAAGTTTGGAACATCTCTGTATACATATCCTGCACCGTCTTGATAACAACCATCTCCTGCAGACAATCATAGGTGATGTCCAATTAGATTCCAAATTTCTTCCAAGATCCAACTAACAGCTTCCTATATCATTGGAGTTATAGGAGTCCTATCGAGCAAGGGTCTCTTCTGTGTGACTACAGGATTAATCCTCTTTTCTAATCTATTCAAATTGCACTAAGCGACTTATCTCCAGAGGAGTATAAAAGGATGGGAGCAACCCTCACCATGAGTAGAAGACAGTCTAAGCTACAGCTTGCAAGGAAGACGAAAAGGACCAACAAGAGTTTATTGTCTTCTCCTGCTGCTGAAGATGCTGCTACTGCAGTTGCTCCTGCTTACGACCTATGTGGTGTATAGGGTGGTGGTGTTACTGTTGGTGGTGGTGCTGCTGGTGCTGTTGCTGGTGGTGGTAGCGCTGCTGCTGGTGCTACTGCTGCTACTGCTGCTGCTGGTGCTCATGCTGGTGCAGCTGCTGCTGATAATGACGGAGCTACTGTTGACGGTTGGTGTCATACATCTCCTTACTGGACACCGATGTTTTATACCCCCGTTGCTGCTGCTCCTGCTGCTGCTCCTGCTGCTACTCCTGCTAGTGCTGCTGCTGCTGATGCTGATGCTGCTGCTGATGCTGATGCTGAAGCTTATGCTGATGCTGAAGCTAATGCTGATGCTGTTGCTAACACTGATCATTATCACCCTTACGCTGGAGAAGTCCGTGCTGGTGCAACTACAGCTGACGAAGACACCCACGATTGCAGTCATACGGATTATTTGGAGACCCACCACTTGGCAGAAACAGAGGAAGAGGAGTAGGAGGAGTAGGAGCAGGAGGAGGAGGATGAGTAATAGGAAACGCAGGAAGAGTCAACTTCTCCAGCGGTTGCTCAAAGATCACCCGATCTACTCACCACCGCTATCGTTAAGTCTCTAAGAACCGCTGGCTTCTGCTTTCCACCAGAGGACACCAACGTCGAGCAGAGTCGGAGTGAGTTTTTTCTTACCTCCCCGACTTACTCACCCTCCACAACCACGACCGACCGTGTGTGGTTATCCTCTTTTCAAAAGTCCCAAGATACCAACGCGAGCATTGCTCCTGTTGCTGGTTCGGCTGTTGATTCAGCTCACACTGATGGTGCTACTCTTCTTACTTTGAAACCCTCTATGGGTATCAAGAGGAGTTTTACCAAGAGTGGCGACCAGGCGTCCAAGAAGAGAAAAGCAGTAGTGAAATATGAACCACCAACACCTTCCACAGTCCCCAGATTGGAGTTCTTCATCCACAGTTTGAAGCTGGAGATATGGCTCAACAGGGTTAGGATCTCCAAAGAACACTACAGGGCCGTAAAGTGCACCTCAACGCCCACCAGAAAAGTAAACTTCACCACTGAAGCACTCCTCAAGCTAATAGCGACTGTCACTGACGTCCAAGAGGAGGTTCAGATACAAGAGAGAGCGGTTTCCCCAGGACTACCCAATTACAACACATGGTTCTTCGTCCTGGATCCGGAAAGTGCACTGTATGTTGCTGTCAGCTACTACAAGGGTAAGAATGTCATTCAAGTGTGCAGGTACGAAGGACCCCAGAAAACTGTGACACATGATGATGTGTGTGAGATAGTGCTGATATATGTTTTATATGAGGTGTATGTAGGTGTATATTTTTTGTGTAGGTAAGTTGCATATTTAGGTGTACAGGTAAATGAAAGGAAAATCGATAGATATATAGATAGATAGATATTGTAGAGGTATTATATTATAACCATATGTATGGGTACCATCTGGCGTGGCGGGTGAGTCCAGTCGCTAGGTGTTTCTGAGGTTCCGAATAGGTGGCAGCACCGATCCGGACCTGTGGGGGCATCTGGCGACGAATACAAAGGTCCGTATATAAAGACCGGGGCTCAGCTGCTACGTCAGATGCCCTCCAGGCCTCCGAGCATATAGACCTAGATATCAATCCATATTAGCTGCCCCATCACAACTTTCCAGGTAGCCGCTAAGTGTCTTCTCAATAAAAACCATTGGCATACACTTGAATTACTGCCTTACTCTTTCTTTCCTAATCTGTAAGGCCCAAACCACCAAACTGGTAAAACAAACCATTACATTGGTGCCGTGACCAGGATATTGTGGCGTATAGCCCGGACGTTATAATGTCCGAACGGCAAATACATGGGTTAGACAGCCTCGTGGAAGCTAACCCTGAGGGACAATTTATTGTCCAGGAGAATGGCAATGGGTCATTGATGATCCATACCCATTCGAACCCACAGGATGTAGATGCTGCATCCTGGAGGGAACCCGGACCTCACTACACACTGGATAGTGAGGAAAATATACCTGACTCTGTACGGAGGGAACAATCCATACAGAGAGTACCTTGCTGGGTCAACAATCACTTGTTGACGAATTAAGCAATTCAATGTTCGAAGTTGGTGGTAGTGTGAACAGGTCGTTACATGTCATGAAGTGAGGTAACAGGAGTCCAGACAATTCAGTTGATGATCCAGCTTTATTGTAAGATTGGCATAAGAGTAGTCAATGCAGTTTAGAGTATGGTACTCGCGAGTCTGACCAAGCTATATTCTGGGGCCAAGGCACCTGAGTGTTGTAGGGTCTAGGTTAGGAGAGAATAAGATGATCTGAGCAGGATCCGTCCAGCTTATAAATGGGGAAAGGAGCTGCTCGGGGTGACTCATGCCTCCATATTAGGGCATGTCCAGTGACTTAGTCTGGGGATGAGTAGCTCAGCCCCAGTCCGGTTAGATCCAGTCTGATCAGGAGGGTGGTGAGCTGCTCTCCAAGGTGAGTCACCTGGACAGGTGGGCCTAGGGGTAGTGTATGAGTCATGCGTTCCAGTGGGGGTTCACAGGTGGAGCCTGGGGGTTTCCACTGGGAGAGGGAGGGGGTGAGTGAGTCACTCTGGAGTGAGTGAGTCACTCAGCCCGGTAGGCTGAAAATAGGTAACCTTGGGTTCTACAGGGGAAAGCTTGGTCAGCTTGGTTAGAGTATGGCTTAATAATTATAATACATAGAATAGTCCCTTGACAGTAGCACTAATCCAGAACATCCTGCACCCATGCCAAAAAGGGTAACGTTTGGAAAATTACAGTACAGCATACCCAGACCCGGACTGCCTATTCTAGATTACAGCGCCATAGACAGCGATGTGACATATGCAGTACCGGAAGGTGAAGAACTTAAATAACCGGATGTCCTGTTGTTAAACGAAAACCTATGTAACTTTGAACGAGAATCTAAACACCTTGGTTAAAGCGAAAGATGAAGTAATCAATGAAAAACTGCATCTGGAAGAGGACCTTGTTGGTATGCGAAATGAATTCGAAACCAGAAAGAGTGAATACATGAAAGAATTAGAAAATGAAGAAATGAAACTTCAGGAAATGAGAAATTTATTTAATAAAGAATATGTCAATAGACACACTCGTATCCAAACATACAAAGATACAAATGATCAGTTATGTCGTGATAAGGCCAACTATGAAGCTGACATAAGTGAGTATCAAAGTGAATTAGAGAAATTGAAACTTCAGTGTAATAAGCAAGCTGAAGACAATGAGACAATCCTGGACTCTAGATAAGTATGTAAAAGCCGCACAACTGACTATAGGTAATATAGATCCGAATGTGGTATCTACAAAGTTGGCAAATACAGTCCAAAACGTAACACCCACCAGATACAATCCGTTTGTAACTGATGGGGGGATAAAAATGTAGATTCTGGTATCTACAAGAAACCAGATCATTTCGTATCCTGTGGAGTGGGTGCACAGATCAAGGATCAACAAGTAGCGACCTACACCTCATGTTCCTAAACATGATCCGGTTGTAGGTCCCGTACCGCCGATACCAGATCTGAGTCATAAGTTTAACCGACTCAAATTAATGCAGTGGCAAGTGGACCAAGCTTGACTCTACCCTCCCAACCTCATGTACCTGGACCAATAAGAAATTTACTTACGCCACCTTCTTATTTTTCTCAACCCGGACATAGTACTCCAGCGGGACCAAGGTGGCCCCGGTGGACCTGGATCCGGAGGATCAGGATCGGGAGGAGATGGCAGGAAACCGAATCGGAGGACATCCATGCCAGCATGGATGCAAAACATCTTTGATAGAAGCCAATGTATCCAAAATTTGGGCCATGACTGCTGAAAGGGAGCAGATGGCATGGAAGTCATGAAATGGAGCATGCGAGAGGCAGATAGACTACGAGGATGTAATAATCCGGCTCATAGACAGGCAAGAATACCCCCTCCCTATGATTTGAATGATCCATGGAAGTACAGGTATCAGGCTTTTGTCGATGATGTCAACTGTAGTGGTTGGACAAAAGAAGAAGCTCTGCCTTATCTAATCTGTTGGTTAAATAAGGGCAGAAAAGTAGCACTCAACCAGTGGAGAGCAGCGTATGGAATTTACGGTACCTACGACCAATTAATCGAATGTGCCGCTAACCTCTTTGGTTCTATCGTAAGAGAAGATCCATGGGTAAGCTTTAAGAAAAGGACCCAGAAACCCAAGGAGTCTCATAAGTCTTTTGGGTTGGAGCTACAGGACCTGCTTTCTAAAGCATGTCTGAATTGGGCTCATGATGATGATTGCTATCTGCAAGAATTGTTTACACAATTCTACAGTGGATTGTGAGATCCGGATCACAAACAAGTAGTTTTGGATTCCTGGAAGGATGAAACATCCTTCAGCAATCTGTTCATAGCCATTGATGGCTATGATATGAAGAAAAGGTTAGTGGGTCTGGCACCCAATCCACTCAAGTATCTGAGACATTCCAATTGGCCCCTGTTGACTTACAGGAAGCTAATCAGGAAGACGAATACATCTCCGATGACAACGAAGAATATATTGGTTCAGTCCAGGTAGCTGGAAACTATTACCTCCAGAAACGCTATCGAAAAGTGAATGTGAAAGAAAAGGAGGATCCGTTGCAAAATAAAACAGCTCCCGGACCGACCCAGGCTAGTAACATTACAACTACAACTGTCCCTACCGTAGCAGCTGCTGCTGCTCCTGCCGACCTGGTGGAGACACTAGTAGCACGACTAACTGATGCTCTGAGAAGGCCCCGAGTGGATAAATCCCAGAGGAGGTGCTTCAGATGTCAGAAATTAGGGCACTATGCAGTGGAATGTACGGCTGATAAGCCTGTCCCTCGTGGATAGGGAGGAAAACTGAGGAGGGGTCCCTCGATGGGCAGAGAAGGGGATTCCGATGACAATTCTTGCCATGATATCACTGTCCGTGATGATAGTTCGCATGCAGTAGCAAATTCGCTTAGCACCGGAGTGGTTGTAGACACCCGGAAGGTTAAGGGAGGCTGATACAACAGGTGCCCAGGGAGCACAGGGGAAACCCAGTACCGGTAACGAGGTAGGCGGTTGTTTTTTAGCCAGGGACGGTAGTGCCCACCTACCCCTTGGTCATCCTTGTCTGGAAAAGGATGTGGATTGAATCCAGGTGTGAACAATGACGTCCCGATTGTCACGGACACACCCTCCGTACTGAACGAAAGGCGGTGGTATGTTTGCCTCACTGTTAACGGAAGATCCGCTGAATTTCTTGTTAATACGGGTGCCAGCCACTCCTGTATCTCCAAGAGATTCTATGATCTTATACCGAATGACCATGATACTCTCATATCGGGAGGAAATGCTCAGACCGCTGATGGCAGTACTATGCAAACGTATGGTAGAACTTGTGTGAAATTGCAATTGGATGGAATGCATGACTATGTCATAAGTGCCACCGTTGCGGATATAGCAGATGAGGGGATACTCGGGTTGGATTTCGCATCCCTATATGGTGTGGTCTTGGAGCCACAATCAGGAGTGTTGAGTGTGAAATACCCGTATCCTGTAAAAGTGTACTGTGTGTACTGAGAAATGTAAGCAGTATGGGAAGTGTGGGACACACTGTCCGAATTCCCGCAGGTGTAGCCTGTGATGTGCTCTTAAGGAGCGATCCTGTGATGCGCAATAAGCCTGCAGTGATAGAACCGGATGTAGTTCCTTTATCAAGTATAGGACTGATGTCCGTAGATACTATAGTAGCGAATGCATCCTGGGCGGTAGTACCGGTTTCCAATACTGGGATGGTACTATCTACCTAAAAAATGGACAGGTCTTTGGAAATATTACACTTTCGGAAACAGTAACTGATAGTACGTTGAAGTTACCCAAGGTAACGGATGACGATGATATTTCAGATGACTTATTAAAGTTGTATGAAGAAACTTCATTAGAGAATCCGGAACATCGGAAAGAGTTTTATGATTTACTCCATCAGTATAGAACTGCCTTTGCCAAACCTGGTAAAAAATTGGGTATGACAACTAAAGTAGTACATAAAATAGATACTGGAGAAGCAGAACTGTTTAAAATACCGTATAGATGGTTACCTTTAGCGAAGAAAAGAGTAGCTGAAGAGGAAATAAGATGTTGGAACAAGAGTAATAGTCCCATCCAATAGTCCATGGAGTAGTCCTGTATGTATGGTAACGAAAAAAGATGGTACTATACGCTTCTGTATAGACTACAGGAAGTTGAATGGAGTAACGAAAAAGAATTTGTATCCATTACCGAGAATAGATGAAACCATTGACTCCTTAGGAGGCAATAGTTCCTTTTGTACCCTAGACTTGCAATCAGGATATTGGCAAGTGGAAATGAATCCATCCGATATTGAGAAAACAGCATTTTCGAGTCATATTGGATTATTCCAATATAACGTAATGCCTTTTGGCTTGTGCAATGCACCAGCTACATTTGAAGCAATGATGGAAACTCTTTTGAGTGACCTGTTGTGGAAAAAAATGCTTAGTGTACCTTGAGAATGTAATAGTCTTCAGAAAGACATTTGAAGAATGTTCTAACAATCTAAAATTGGTATTAGAACGAATTATTTCTAATGGTCTCAAATTAAAACCTAAGATATGTCATATGTTCAGAAACTATTTGGGCCGTATCATCTCAGATGAGGGAATAAAAGCTGATCCAGAGAAAATCGAATCAGTTACGAATTGGAGTAGACCTAACTCACCTAAAGAAATGAGATCATTCTTAGGCTTTTGTTCCTATTACAGGGAATACATTCCTAATTATTCTAGAGTCAGTTACCCATTACAAATAATAGCTAACTGGACCCCAGGATGTACCAAGGAAAATTTTCCTTGGACGCATGAACAGGAATCTGCTTTTCTAAAGCTAAAGGATTTGTTCACCAGTACTCCCGTATTGCAATATCCAAATGAGATGGATCATTTCATACTGGATACGGATGCTAGTAATGACAGCATTGGTGCTGCCCTTTTGCAAGTTAAAAATGGAAGAGAGGTACTCATTGCTTTTGCTAGCAATACACTGAGTAAAACTCAACGCAATTACTGCACAACCAAACGTGAACTGTTAGCAGTATACAAAGAAGTTCAAACACTTCTTATGGGGGACTGACTTTACTCTACGTATGGATCACTCCTCTTTAAGATGATTATTGAACTTCCAAGATGCTGAAGGAATGTTGGGTCGATGGTTAGCCCATTTGTCCGAATACGGGCTAGAACATCGCCAAATTCAGTATAGACCCGGAGTGAAGCATTTGAATGCTGATGCCTTGCTCGCATACTAATCCGGAAATCGGATAATCAAACCTGGACCCGGGATGGGCAAACTTCCCCTATCTCAGGAACTTTTGGGAGTTAGATTTGCAAGAATCGGAGTAGATACCATTAGTGGATTTAACACAACCGGTAATGACAATACCTGTATGATGGTAGTGTGTGATTACTATACAAAATATACAAAAGTTTTCCCACTACGGCATCACAAAGCAGTTACTTGTGCCGAAGCCTTTGTAAAAGGTTGGGTACTGACTTTCGGTGTACCACTTATGCTACACAGTGACCAAGGTAGAGAGTTTGAATCCAATCTCTGGGAAGGAATGTGCGAATATTTAGCTATTTGCAAAACCAGAACCAATCCATATAGACCACAGAGTGATGGATTGGTTGAAAGGTTCAATAGAACCCTTATTCAAGTCCTTAAGTCACTTGTAAATGAAAACAAGGATGATTCGGACGAGCAATGCCATTTTGTGACACATGCTTACAACAGTACAGTACACTCAAGTACCAACTGTGCTCCAAATCTTTTAGTATTCGGAGAGGATTTAATAATGCCTGCAGACTTGGTATTGGAGTTGTAGGTATGGATCCGGAACTACCTTGTCATGTAGTTTTCGTGGAATGTTTGAGGGACAGATTCAGGAAAGCATATGAGTCCGTCCGGATCGATTTAGAGAAGAGTGCCAAATGGCAGAAAGTTGGGTATGATACCGATTTAAAGAATCAGAAATTCAAATCAGGAGATAGAGTGCTAAGGCTACACGAACCACTTAGACATGTAAAATCAGCGTCTAATTGGGACGGTCCTTTCACTATAACTCAGGTTATTAGTGACTGTAATGTAATCATCAAATCGGATCTCCGATGACTGTAAAAGTCAAACGTGGCTAGACTGAGAAAATGGTCTGGAAGGGAGACCTGCACCGAAATGTATGGTGAAGGATTTGATAAGATTCTGAATCTGATCCGGATAGTGAACCAGGTAAAGAACCCAATATCGAAGAGAGGCCAGGGTAGGCCTAGGAATAACTGTATCAGTACCGCCATCGCTAACACAGACTAAGCGTAATGGAGTAAAAAATGTTTAGGCAGGTGAATATAATAAGAAGAGGAAAGGTGTTTTGAAGGCCAAGAAACTTCTAGAGAAGGCTCTTCGAACTGTCAGGTCTGAAAAAGAACTATCCAAAGAGGGGATAGGCGTCCGCCGCATACCATAAAACATTCGGTTTGTTTATGTTCCGTCAGTAGCACATGCGTTGCCGCACCGCGTCCAGTCTCAGCTGACCTCTCATGACCCCGCTTGCAAGCGTGGAAATGACGTCAAGGAAGCTAGCGTGTCGCCATATTGTTTTTTGGTGAGGATCGAGGCGGACGAGTGATCGTCTGTCTGCAGATTTATCACCTCTAAACAAGCTAGCTCCACCCACAGAGTCGATTCTTAGGAAGGCGGCTCCGTTACTTGTCGGCCCCAACACTGTTAAAGTGCAATGCACCAGCTACGTGCAACCAGATCCGACACTACCTAGGTAGACGGATCCAAGGACCAGTGGAAACCGGCCAAGGATGACCCGTTTCCAGATGCTTATGATGGGAGGTACCTATACATCCACCCGGACTTGCAGGCGCAGACTCTACATCTAGATGGTACCCCAGTCAAAGTGGATCCGAGGGTGAGGCTCGCGATCTAGGATGTGATGCTCCCGCTCCAACTCGAGAGGACGCCACTGGAGTGGCTTAGAGATTGGACGTGGTTCCAACGAGGACTCATGGTGGACATTGCCTTCCGAGAGTCCGTATACAAGACTAACAGAGCCTTCGCGCTGGAAGGGTATCCCAAGCCCGATAGGTCTCAGTGGAATATTACAAAAGATAACATTGATTGGGTAGGTAGTATAGCCGAACCTGTTGGCCAGACCTACCTCCACCCTAACACTGTCCGACAGTACTTGCATACTATTATGGAGTACCCTGAAGCAGCTTCCAACTTTGAACAGTGGAATGACGGCTATTATATAGCAGAAGCCAAGATGACCCATGTCAGGAACTCCTCTCTCCTAGGACTGGACAGTAATGCAGCTCTCCATATGATCATCCACCGTCGTATGGCAGCAGAAAAAGAAGCTTGTGAAAAGGCCTGAGTTGAGGAAGTGAAACCCGCTCCTCCAATTCCTGACCTAAAATTAGACACTAGAGGCTCGGATCCTCCTAAATCCGCTTCTAGCAGCTCTACCGGAAAGTCTGTGGATCTGATAGTCCCAAGTACCTCGGGTAAGGCTGGAAAGGCTGAACACGGAACTAAAGATCCGGATCCGGAAGATTGGAAAGTTTCTAAGAACAGGAGGTCTGCTGCTCGGCGGCTTAAGAATCTGCCCGATTCTGCCAGAGCCAATCCGAAAGTCAGCACCTCAGGCACAAGCAGTTCGAGTACCGCCATGGAGGTGGTCTCATCGGATGACGACTCCTTAGATGAGTCCTCAGTAGAGTATGATAAGAAAGTTATCCCATCTACTCAGACTGAGACCGAACGTTGGGCTAATGCCAAATCTGGGTATAAGACCTGGATCCCGACGTGTTTCCAAGATTGCGCTTACGGAGTGAAGAAAGACGGTTCAACTCTGTATGCCTGCCCGATTCGGTTAACAAAAACGGGGAATCAGATGACGAAGATTAGATGCATCTTACTGACGTGGATCCCAATCCGAGCAAGGCCTATCGTAAGATGTTGCTTATGCTTAACCACACTGAAGGGTATCATACCTATACCCAGAGGCAGAAGTTGCTTTGGGCACTTGAGAAGTGGTACGGTGACGACCAAAAGTCCTGTCCCTTCTCCATTTGCCAGGATGCTAGTGATGTCTCGGTCTGGACCTGGAGTACTTCAGCCCGGTTCCAAAAACATCTTGTAGAAGCCCACTTCCACCATCACCCTGTCTACATCTGTGACCCGAGTTATGGGAAGAAGGGTAAGAAATGTTCTACAAAGGTCACATATAACTGGCGTAGTGATCTGGCAAGACACCAGAAGAAAGGGCATGCTGAAGGTCTAGATACAGCCCGTAAGAAGATTATGGATCTGCATCAGGAACTCATGAAGGAGTTTAATAGCCTAAGGGAGGATGCTTGGTCGAAGATCCAACCAAGGGACCGAGTCCTCTGCGAAGTTCCGAAAACCAAGGATTTACAAACTTCGTGCTAAGATTATCCTTATTCCCAGAAAAGGAAAGTTGGACATGCATGAGACTCTTTGGCAGAATTGCGAGGAGTCTGGAAAGGACGGCAAACGAGTCCGTCCAGCACCATATCCAGGGCAGATGATCGTTCCAGATCCCCCCTGGCACGTCACCCACACGAGCAGACCCAGGGTACTCCTATTTTCAAGAGACCCGGATCTGCCGGATATGCTCGAGCAGCATCTAAGCAAGGGAAATTAGATACAAGCAATTTCCCGTCAATGTTACAAGGCCCTGGACCTGAGAGCCAGATCTTGGTCATTGGAAAAGGGGGTCGCCTTGTCGCTGCTGGATCCGCAAGTGCCGCATCTGCTCAGCAGATAACGTTCACCCCTGAACAGGTACAGATGTACATGGACATGGGGTTGAAACAGAATCAACCACCCACTTACTGTGTCCCAGTGGCACCTTCAGGAATGTCCGGAAGTCCCACATCCGGAAATGTTGTTCCGGTAGTGTCAACACCC
The DNA here is from genome assembly GCA_949317995.1 of Acholoe squamosa. Taxonomy (NCBI): domain Eukaryota; kingdom Metazoa; phylum Annelida; class Polychaeta; order Phyllodocida; family Polynoidae; genus Acholoe; species Acholoe squamosa. The sequence goes on from OX439041.1 coordinate 3,783,705, forward strand.
CCCAAGAGTGTTTCATTGCCGGTCAAACCAAAAGATGCGATTACCATTAAAACCGGTAGTGCAGAAATTTGGTTCGAGAAATCTTGTCAAGGGGAGGCTGATGTGCAGAAGGCCATCTACAACCACTGTGAGAAATGTGTAAAAGAGTGAGCCACAGAATTCCATCACGGTCTTCTGAACGACACTCTGATTTGTTTAAAAGAGGTAGGCGATGCTGAGAAGGAATGCCTAAAATCTGTGATCCGAGAGGAAGTAGAGGCTCGGGAGGAAGAAGTTGTAGCTGCAAAGGAACAGGCAGCTATGGATGTACACATCTTAGAGAAACGTGTAAAAGAAGAGATAACCCGAAACACTAATCTAAACACTAAGTTCATGAGAGTGTTTGGTGTCGACATAAATGAATTGGACGGTACTCCCGCGTCGGCCCTAGACCTTCTGAGGAAGAAACACACTAAGAAATCCACTTAGTGTGTTCCGGGTTACTTACAAATTTTTTTCTCTCCTCTCTCTCACCTGATAACCAGACTTAGTGTTTTGCAGAAGGTAGATTATCTACCTCCTGATGTTCCCCATACAAATTAACACTTAAGTCTATTCTATTTGTTCCGGGGTTCCTTTAATAACCAGATATAGACTGATCAGGATACAATTTTACTGTTATCTCCTGATAGTTCTCTTCGGATTATGGACTTCCTATAAATCCGAATAGTAGTTGTGCTGCTAGAAGATACTACCGGATGCGGATACCGATGCCTGATGTCTACTGTTACCTGTTTCCTGATTGCCATACTGGATGGACTTACCACTGTGCCGTATTGCTGTCTTATGTACCAAATGGTCTTATTACCACTATCTACCTTCTTCCAGATCAACTATTTGGACTACAACTTTGTCAACTATATCACAAAAGGACTATTATTACCACATGTTGACAACTGGATTATTTGTTAACACCATTCGGATTATTACAACAGCAGACCAAGGGGGCATTACACAAACAGGTCTCGTTACATTACGACTCTCGTAGGGAGCGAAGCGCGTTACACAATATAAATAGTTGCTCTGATTTTCCAACCAGAACTTCTCGTTATACCCTAGCGACAAAACCTCCCAGCTCTCTTTGTCCTGATTATGGATTTCAGTGACTTCTCCTTTCTCCTCCCAATGTTCCTTGTCATTTCTTACCTCTGTCACCTTGAGTTGTTTTTCTTTTCTATCTTTCTCCAGCCGTTTCATCCTTCTCTCCTCTCTAGCTGCCCTTATTTCTGCTCTCTGCCTCTTGCGCTCTTTCTTCTCCCTGTTAGCTTTTGATTCCTCGACGCCGTCAGAAAATTCTCCTTGTGGGTGTATAATTTTTTGTCTTTGATAAGCTGTTGCCTTATTCTGACATCCTCATTGGCCATTTTATCAGCTGCTTCCATGGCCTCTCTTTCTTCCTCCTCGAGCTGTCTCTATTTAATCATTTTCTCCTGGTGGTCCTTCTTTCGCTGCAACTTGGCTTTCTGTGCCTGACTGCTGTTCTTTTCAGATTCTCGTCTATGTGGCACCCATGTCTTTTTCATTTTTATTTTGCAGTAATCTGGCCTGTCCTCTCTCTCCTCCTTCCACAGCAGCTTTTTGTTCTCTTCAGAGGGTGTAGGTCTCACCTTAGCACTTATCTGCATAGGCTCCACTCCTGGTATACCTGAGTCAGCGATAAACCAGAACATATTTTTTAATTTTTGTCTTAATAGTATGAAAGACTTGTGTCAGAATTTTCAATTAGATAGCCGTACTTGACCTTGGTTTAATGTGATGTTACTTTGACAAAATTAGACATTAGAAGCCATAATTTTTGTGAAGAAGATTGATTATGGTTATAACTAGGTACAATGTTATCTACCTGCAACAGCATTCTCTTTAAGAAAATCCAATGCCTTTTGTTGGTGGTTTGAGAGATGGAGCTTCTTACTTCTTACCGGTCTTCCCAACCTCATGCCTTAACCTGTTGTACTGTAAATCAAGACACCAGGGTGGATTTTCTTTTTCATTCTTTTAAAAAAAATTAAATATTGACATATCTCAAAGGTTCATAAAGTTGGGTTATGAATTGTATGATGTTATAAAGATTAGCTTTTAAGTGTCACGTTAAGAAAATAAATTCTACTTTAAAAATTAAAGAACTGAATAGAATTATCTTTATGACCATTTGATTGTATAAAGCACAAAATACCATTAGATTATAATTAAAGTACTTACTTTAGCCTTGACTGACTGAGTGTAGTCTGATACCTTCCCAGCACATTGCTTAACTGTACAGTTGGTTCTTCTGACGTCATTAACATAGGATGCAATGTCTCGCCACCCCTGTCTCTTCACCTCTTTACCACCCCCAGGTCCGTCAAAATGGTACTTTAGGGCGTCTCGATTTACATTGATAGCATCAAGATGGGCATCAAGTTCTGTATCAGACCATCTACCCTCTTTGACAGGTATATCTTCTCGGAGGGCCACATCCTCTGACTTACTGATGGTACTCCCCTCTGAGTCGCTCACGTGAACTGTGTCATTTCCTTGAGGGATGAGTGGGGGGGAGGGGGGAGAGAAGGGAAGGGTGGAAGCTTTAGACCTGAAACTGCCATCTCGTTCCTTGGGTGTGAGGACCAGTTGTTTCTTTTTTTTGGTACCTGTACCTTCCTGTATGTGAGAAATGAGAGAGAAACCGTAGTAAATATTAAAGTATACCGGTACACAAACGAGAAAATTAGAATGAGAAATTGTTATGAAGAGTTGTTCATTTTTATCGTTATGAGCATGCAACGTCTAAGTTATTTTCCCAGCCGTTAATTTCATTTTTATCAAAGTAGTGCGGTTCCTGGATTCTCACTTCACCTTTAGGACATGAATAGAACTCACCTTTTCCCCCATTTTAGGCATTTGGATTAACATCACAAACTTCACAGCGACACATAGGCCCCCTGGCAGATCATATCAGAATCATAGCGACCCTATAGACAAGACAAGGTAAAATGTATGTTAGGCTGCATGTATTTATTTTTAAATGATACTATTAGCCTCAAATGGTGTCCTTTAGAATCTGTATAAAGTTTCATTTTTAATTTTCTTTTATTTACCAGAAATTATCATGATCTCTGTCAATAGGAGGAAATAACTGAACAATTAATATGGAACAAACAACTTTTATTTTAAATGTTTATCTTTGAGTTTACATCTTTCTTTGTTTCTTGGATAAATGAGATATTATACATAGGCTATATTGCGTCCTCTTCCTGAACATGAAAGCACTTCCTTTTCTCTGTATGTGCTTTGTGTCGCCATGAATTAAAATAAAAAGCACAAACTTGAACTATCTCATGTACTCCTTAAAAATTGAAAATGAATGAATCTGTTACAGAAGTCATTAACTGGAAATATTAATGTAATGGTTCGTCTCGTTAAGTTAGATTAAATCATAACGAAGAGAGAGAAAAGTTTCCGGGTAGGCAACCGAGCTTTTATTTCATAGCTTATGTTACATACGATCACAGCCTCAGAGGACTACATGCTACTAGGGCATTCGGTTACCCTTTCGGGTAACAACCTGGTTGAGCAGTGGGTAAACCACTACTGAAGAACATGGGCTAGGACCAGCCTTATATAGGGGAAAAGCCCGCGAAACTCAGACCGGCCACGTGTCGTGTGGCGGACGAGTGGTAGGCCCCCTGGTGTAATGGATACGAACCCAGAGGCAGGTGCTGCCACCTGCCATCCGGATTCCCCCACCACACCCGAAGGACCTAGGTCTGAGTCTCACGGGTACATGAATGTAAAGTGTAAGTACCATACCCCTACACTGCCCCCCTTAGACAATAACTTGGGGGTAATTAAACCGCAGTGTATTAATAACCTAGTAAGTGATTGTTTACAATACTAAAAAGGGGTATTAATTACACTTGCTCGATGTGAAATAGGCTATAGTATAAGACTATCCTATTTCTGAAAAATTATACAATAATAGCATCGCGTGTCGTTCATTTCATTTCCACCAGTAGCTTATAACAACCACAAATGATAAATATATAATTATCACAGATTTATAGTAACGTTTTGACAACAGTAGGGTCCTGAAAAGGACCAGTGGTTGTAAATAATGATCGTATTACAGTTATTGAACCAGGAAAAAAAAAATTTTCGACTTTTTAAATTAACAACTCTGTCCACTTTACAAAGTGAATTGAATATTAATGATCAGATATGAACAATTAATCTGATACTATATGAACACAATTAGGTATTAACCTGAGTAATACAATACTAAGTTTAGAGAAATCCGTTGGACCTTCTCTTATTTTATAGAAAAATATTTATACTTTTGAGACGCAGCTCAGTTTATACCTTAGTATTTTATATTTATAAGTTACAGAAGAAGTATAGTCTCTTAATATATTGAGACCAGGAATGACCTATATAGACAGTTATAGGTCTAGGATTACCTTAAACAACTTTTAGGATTCGCAGATCCAGTATATTTATAGGTACCCTTATATAATAATATATCTTTATAAAAGATATTTTATAGTTATAAATACAATTTTACACACAATATAATATTATCAACAAAGTTACTTGGAGGATGTAACAGGAGTCGGATGCTGCTGATGTCTTGGTATGGGCGAGCTGAACCCTGATGCCTGAAGTGCTATAGTAAAACTTGTTGGTGGGTGTAGCTAAACCCTGATGCCTGTAGTGCTAGCTAACTGGAGATAATAAGAGGTCCATTTGTAGATTATTGAAGAACTTTATGGGCGTAGCTAAACCCTGATGCCTGTAGTGCTAGCTAACTGGAGGTAATAGTAGATCCAGTTGTAGACTGTTGATGGACTTTATGGGCGTAGCTAAACCCTGATGCCTGTAGTGCTAGCTCACAAATAGTAGTGGTGTAGTAGTAAATCCGGTTTGTAGTTCAAAAGTCCATATTAGTGTAAATTGTCCATGATTTTATAATAGGCATAGTCATTATAGCACAGTACAATTATGGTGTTTACAGCGTTCGTACTCCTCCTCCAGAGTGACTTGTTTGTTTCTCCTTCTGTTTTCAGTTTCCGGATTAGGGTACAGTTTGGTACCCGAATCAATACGGGTTGGATAAAAAAATGGTTTTCTATCCAACAATACATAGGTAATAGCACCCCGGAACACACAATTATGCCCAATCTTCATGCAACAGTTTTCACTGTTCCATGTTCTCCTCGGGTGGCTGGTTTGGACCCGGTTGTTGAGCCTGTGGCTGAACGGGGGGGTCCACACCGGTTCCATCCGTAGATGCCAATGCGGGGACAGCAGGTGTTAGTTTCACCTTTTGGCGTGCCTCAAACAGGTTCAAAGCATGCTCAGGTGTGCCGTCCCAGTTATCCAAGATAAAAACCTTGAAGAACTTTTGCTGGTTCTTCATGTTCGTTGCTCGTTCTAGGTCGAGCATCTGAGAAGCTGTTTCCTTCTCGGATAGGGCCTCCTGCCGCAGATTAGCAGCTTCCTGCTTATCTTTGGCAACATCCGCCTTTATCTGAGTCGAGATCCGGTTGATCTCTGACTTCTGGATCGCGTCAATGCACTGGAGAGTGCTCGACATGGTCCGACGATACATGTCCAGGTGGAGGTTTTCCGGATGGTGCTGTAACGTTTCAAATTGCTTGCCCTGAATATTGCAAGACAATTTGTCCTCCTTCTTGAAGAAGGTCTCCACTGTCTGGAACAGCTTAGGCCGATGAACCACAGCACCAGGTGGGGGTACCTGACCCTGAGGCTTCGGCTGTGTTCCAGACCCACTCGCAGTGACAGCTACACGCGTGTGCGAAGAAGCAACCGCAGTAGTAGCCGCACTAGCAGTGGTCGAAGAAGGGCCATGATTTGGTAATCCCTGAGCTAGGGCCAACCGCGACAATTCCCTTCTAAGGTCTTTGGCTGTCAACAATGGCGCGGGTGGACGTTGTCTCACCACAGCACTCATTGTTGGTCGGGGAGCTTGACCTCCTACTGTCGGCAGTTCCTGCTTGACCCTCCCGTACTGATCAAAGATTTGTATCTCTGGTCCGGGTGGGCCCATAGCAGGATACTGCTTCGGGTCTTTGACATTCAAAGGCGCGTGTTTCCGGGAGGACTGGCCACCCGGTCCACTGACACCAAAGAATGTTGGATTCTGTGCACCTAGTGGAGTTGGTGCTCGTCCATAATGGGAAGGAGTTCCAGTAGGAGATGGAAGACGTGGCTTCTTCCTTCCCCCATTCGTCTGTCTCTCCAATGCCTCCAGTGGTGACCTGGCTCGGCTTGGAGATTCAGACGCCTGTCTCTTCCTATCTGCCGCGGAGGGTCCCTGGCGGTAATCCCTGCGGCTTTGGACCTGTTCTCCGGATGGAGTTACATAAGCCCCACCACGGCGGCGGGCCTTGTTGCTCCTCCATTCGTTCAACAGATCATACTCCTCTTGAGCGTACTCTAGTTTGCCGGACCCGGGAGTCTGGGCAAACCGAGCCTTTAGTTTCTGGTTAGTACCAGGAACAGTAGGCGCAAACTGCTTCGTACTCGGTGTGAGGGAAGCCAACTTCTCTGCATTGAGGCCCTTAAGGTTACCGTAGAGTTCAGAGTGAATTTTCATCACCCGATCTATGGCTGCCTCCAGGCCCTCTCCATGCGAAGTCACATAGTGCCGGACCATATCTCCGCGTCGGGGGGTGACACATCCTGTGCATTTAGCACATTTCTTTCTCCCGGTCGCAGACATATTCCGGCCTCTGGTGCATATGAACCTCCACGAGATGACGAAGGAACTCGTCTTTCTCGATGAAGAATTCAACCTCACCCTCACTTTGAGTACAACGTTGAAAGGGACAATCCTTACGATCCTCCCCGTAGTACTCATCTAGAGCAAACTTGAGCTTGCCCTTCTGGTCGTAATTGTACAGACCATATGGCGAATTCTTAACGAATTCCCAATAGATCCAGTACATATTGGCCGGCTTTCTATCGGAGAGCTTCTTGTGAAGCCACTCCTCCATATCTTCACGCTTCTCACAGGTGATCCGAGGGGGCAGTCTCCATACGGATTTACTCCCCTTCAGGTGTCCCCTGTGTAGAGGAATGAAGTTGCTATTGGCGTTAGCCCAGATAGCAGCCTCTTGCTCGTCAGTCGGAGTGGCATCCACAACTGGGTCAACCGGCTCCTCTCCCTCCGGGTCGGATGGTACATCCACAGGTTGCACAACGGGTTGTTGACCCGCGAGAACCTGGGCTGCGGCATCTTGAGTGTCTCCACTCAAATCGGCCATTACATCGTGTAGCTTGACGATTGGCACACCGAGCTCAACTTTTACGGTTGGGACAGCCCGTTCAGCTTCTGTATTATCGGCTTGAACGTCTACCTTGATAGGTTCGGGTTTGCGTTGGTCATCCTTCTTCTTATTCCGCCTGCGGGATCTGCCGTTAGTAGAAGTGCCAGGCTCGGATGCGTCCGTCTCATTGCCGGAGACATCCGAAGCCTTAGCACCCTTCTTATTGGCCGAGCGTGGAGACACCCGACAGGTTCCGGTACTGTCGGCCACACTCGTGCTGGTAGAGGGTTCGGTTCCTGACCGCTTCCCTTTACCCTTACCTTTGGTGGGGGTTGCTTTACCCTTTCCACCAGCTGCTTTCTCCTTTACTTGCTCAGTCTTCGTAGGGGTAGACTAAGCAGTTTTAAGGGAACCATCTGCATCAGATAGGGCCTTCTCAGGTACTACTGCTGCGTCTCCCAAGGTAGGAGCTTCAGCAGGAGACATGAGACGGTCCATCCGATCGGCCATCTTGGCTGTTACGTGCATGGGTGCGGGTCCGGGTACTAACTCCAGATGCGCCAGTGCATATTGCCTCTCCAATAGACGTACTACTAGGTCCTGTATTACCCCGAGTCTGTCTAGTGGAGATACACCAATACGGGCCTCTTCCGCCTCAATGGTTTGAGACGTAATGGGGACCCCTGGACAGTAATCCACAACAGCGTTACCTGCTGCTTCATACTCATCCGCTGTGCCTAACATTAGGATCTGGTCTCTATCTATGTATCTAGAGACCTCATCTGCCTTGACACCGATATAACCCGTTTTGTCAGACACGTAGGAAGGCCTATAAGAGGTATTCCTTCGGAAAGCCATTTCTGCGTCCCAGACGGCTTCACGAAACCATAAGTGGACTACCAATCCTTTGGCCATCTGATGGTAATCCATCAACCAGGACTCCGGAAAGGTATTAGCCCATTGCGGATGAGCACATTCCCAGATTGCATTGACAACACGTTCGTCAACCTCTCTGGGCGTCCCATAACAGGTGGGTATCAGCATTTCCTCAGAAATTGCTAACATCCGTCCGTCATAGGGACCGGCTACATCGTGCCATTCTGGACTGTCTGGGAGGGGCAGCTCTAGGTACATTGGCCTGTCAACTGGAGAAGCAGGTCCCAAAGCACCGAATGAGGTACTCCCACCAAGACGGGGCGGCAATTGAGGGGGAGGTGGCATCAGAGCCCTGTCATGAGACTGGACTCCTGCTGGCTCTCCACTCAAACCTTCGGATGGAGGGGCTACGTAAGGCTCACCTACATCAGTTTGTTGTTGAACACCTCGGCGTTCAGGACTAACTTGTCTGGAGTTGTCGGATGTGTCATAGAACGATTCTACGTCGCTATCATCTACTCCAGAGAAGTACTGATCAACATTCATTTGTTGATCCATCTGATCACAATCAGCATCCTATTGCTGATCGTCGTATGTATAAGTGGGACTCTGGGGAGAACCACTTCCATACTCCGGCGGGGTGCTGGCACTGGCACCACCGCCAAGGCGGACAGCCTCTTCTGCCATCGACAGAAGTGGCTGTTCGGGGATAAAATATCCCAATCCACCGGATAAGCAGTAAGTACTGCTTACCCAGTGAAAGGCGGGTGCCTTTTAACGAGGGCACACCTCGGAATATGGCTGTCTTAGGCTATCAGACTCCAACAAGAGTAAGACCACCCTCGGCCACGTCTTCTTCCTTCGCAGGAATAAGACAATATGGCGGGATACTCGAACTTGAATCGGTGGGCATGATCAAACCGGCGCCTCACGTGACCATTCGAGCCCTTAATTAGGTCACGCGCCCTTACATAAAAACAATACAATACCCGATCGGTCGTCCGTCCGTACTCAGGGTTCAACCATGACAACTCGCTAGGTATTATGGAGTTTATGGATAGCATAAGCATATCCACCGGATTATCCGTCCAAAACCATGGGTACGTTGTCATAGGGCCTTTTCCAGAAACTCATGACCGGCTCAAATATACATTGAACTAGGTTACAACATATAACAGTACACAGTACAGGACAACACACTCGTTGTGTTAACAGGCTAGGTTACGGCAGTCTTTAGCAACCTTGGACTGCGTCTAAGAGGTTTTGAGGCCTCTTTTATTGACCTGGTATCCATAAGAGCCTTTACCAAGGTCTTCTTAGCCTTAGAAGGACCTTTCCTCTTATTTTTACCTGCGCCTGCCGAGACTTTTTGTATCTTCCCCTGTTTTCCGGATGTTACGACAGGGGGCACCACCCTCTTCGGGTCTGCAACCTTCCGTGGCTGCCCGGGTCCTCGCTTTCGGGTCGGTACCACTCCGAGTTGCTTAACATGACTCTGTTCCATTACTTTCAATAGACCATCACCATACATTTTGGTGGAGGTATCCCTCCCTCTCCATGGGCGTAGTCTCGCTACATTTGACTTGTAACATTTACCAAGCTGTGATTTAATAATCACTGTGCAATCACTAATAACCTGAGTTATAGTGAAAGGTCCATCCCAATTGCTGGCTAATTTCAGGTTGGCTAGAGGTTGGTGTAGACGCAGTACTCTATCCCCTAGATTAAAAAATCTAGCTTTTAGACCTGTGTCATAGCCAACTTTCTGCCAACGCGCAGTTTTCTGCAACTCGTCTCTAACCCTCTCATAGGCTTGTTTGAAATTATCCCGTAGGGATTCTACAAACATCACCTGGCAAGGGGTTTCCGGATTCATTCTTATTACGCCAAACACCAAATCGGCTGGCATAATCAAATCCTCTCCAAAAACGAGGAGATTAGGAGACCAGTTTGTGCTCGAATGTACAGTGCCATTATAGGCATGTACCACGAATTCACATTGTGCATCCCAATTATCCATCTGCTCATTTACCAGAGACTTCAATACTTGGATCAAAGTCCTATTGAATCTCTCTACCTGTCCATCGCTCTGTGGTCTATAGGGATTAGTTCTTCTCTTGCAGATCGCCAGACAATTACACATCTCTTGCCACAGACTAGACTCAAATTCTCTGCCTTGGTCACTATGTAACATGAGTGGGACACCTAGGTGCAGCACCCACCCTTTTACAAAGGCCATAGCACAAGTAACAGCCTTATGATCCGGTAGAGGAAACACTCGGGTGTACTTGGTATAATAATCAGACACGACCATCATACACGTGTTGCCACTAGGAGTGGGGGGAATCCCACTAATAATGTCAACAGCTATTCTAGCAAACCTTACACCAAACAGTTCCTGGGATAATGGCAGTTTGCCTAACCCGGGTCCTGGTTTGTTCTTACAGCACTCGGGACAGGTCTCCACCCATCGGGTGAGATCTGTACTCATGCTGGGCCAATAGTATCGTCTGGTTAGACGTTCTAGAGACCGTTTCTTTCCAAAGTGTCCACTAGTTCTATGTCCATGACAGAAATACATAATATCTTGTTGCATAGCACTAGGTATGACAACTTGCAAGGTTTTCCTCCTATTAGAATGGTTCTTCCATCGGAACAGAATACCATCCCGGACTTCTAGCTCGGCCCATTGAGCTAAGAATTGTCTCATCTCTCTGTTTTCCAATGACACTTCAGGTCTTGGAGGACAGATACCCTGATTAAGGAACTTAATCAAACGTGATGTGACTGCATCAGACTCCTGGAACTGCTGGATGGTCTCCAAGGACCAATTCAAGACATGTTCCGGATGGGTTTCGAATGGAACTCGAACCCCTGCCAACACAGCATTGTGTGCTCCACAATCAGTGCACTCAGCATTTGCACATTTCCTCACTGGGATTCTAGACAAAGCATCTGCATTCAAATGCTTTGCCCCGGCTCGGTGTTCAATCTGGCTGTGATTTAGACCGAATTTGGATAGGTGCGCTAACCAGCGACCTATCATCCCCTCTGCATCTTTGAAGTTCAATAACCATCTGAGGGAAGAGTGGTCAGTCCGTAGAGTGAAATCACTCCCCCACAAAAAGTGCTTGAACTTCTTCGTATAGACCACCACAGCCAACAACTCACGTTTAGTGGTACAATAATTTCTTTGAGATTTACTCAACGTGTTACTAGCGAAGGCTATAGGAACTTCAACCCCATCCTGGACCTGAGAAAGGGCGGCTCCTATGCTTTCATTACTAGCATTCGTATCTAGAATGAAATGATCATTCTCCGTAGGGTACTTCAACACAGGTGTACTTGCAAACAAATCCTTTATTTTCATAAAGGACTCGTCTTGCTCGGATCCCCAAGGGAATTGTTCCTTTCTTATCCCGGGTGTCCAGTGGGACAAACTCTGGATAGGAAAGGCAACCTTTGAATATCCTGGGATAAAGTCCCGGTAGTAGGAACAGAATCCGAGGAAGGATCTGACTTTTTTCGCATTCGTGGGTGCCTGCCAATTTGACACGGCATCCAGTTTCTCCGGATTGGCTTTAATCCCTTCATTCGAGATTATTCGCCCCAAGTAATTATTATAATAGATCTTTTGAAAAGATCGCATTTCTTGGGCTTCAGCTTCAAACCATTAGTTATGATCCTTTCCAGGACCATACCTAAATTTTCCAAGCATTCTTCGTATGTCTTCCCAAAGACAATCACATCATCTAGATAGACAAGACATTTCTTCCATAAGAGGTCACTTAATAAAGTTTCCATCACGGCTTCAAATGTCGCCGGTGCATTGCACAATCCAAACGGCATCACATTATATTGGAATAATCCAATATGACTGGAAAAGGCCGTCTTCTCCATATCTTTCAGATGCATACCCACTTGCCAGTACCCGGATTGTAAGTCTAGAGAGCAATACCATTGCTTACCTCCAAGGGAGTCTATAGTCTCATCAATCCGTGGTAAGGCATATGAATTCTTCTTGGTCATACCATTCAATTTCCGGTAATCTATGCAGAAACGGATGGTACCATCTTTCTTAGTCACCATGCACACAGGGCTAGACCAAGGACTGGTTGATGGAATTATTACATCCTGTTCAAGCATTTTAGCTATCTCCTCCTCAGCTACCCTTTTTTTGGCTAGTGGGAGTCTTCTATAAGGAATCTTAAAAGGTTCATTCTCACCAGTGTCAATCGTATGCAGTACCTTATCGGTACGCCCCAATTTTTCACTTGGTGCTGCAAAAGCTTTATGGTACTTGTATAACAAGTCAGTTAGAGCTTCACATTGTTCATCACTTTCTACATGGCTTTCGGCTACTAGAATGTCTAGTTCCGGGCTCCTTTCGGGTGAGGAAGGGGCTCCGGGTGCCGAAACATGTTTACAGCCTTCTACCAATTCAGACAGGACAACCGACCCGAGGATCGTATCACGGGTACATGAACGTAAAGTGTAAATACCATACCCCAACATTAACATGCAGCTTCAGCGACCCTTCAGGGTTAACATAATCAAGGGGCATACCGGTTGGTAGGGACTAGGCCTGCGTGTGGTACATACTGATAGCAGGTTAAGCACAAAATAAGTAGAAAACCACTATACCACTGAATAACATCTACTCTTTTCATAGATAAATAAATCATACTGATTTCTCCAGTACTGACTTAGTCTTTAAAATCAGTATATTGCAGGTACGATCTATATAGCAGTATTTGGCAATAAAAGAATATATATGGACTTGAACGGTAAAAAATTAAAGGCTTAATGTTTGTAGTCGCTAATTAAAATGAGATGAACAGTTCTCCTTGGAACAAAAGTATGATTAATGTCTAATTGTAATAGACATGGCTTAATGTTTGTAGTCGCTAATTAAAGTGAGATCAATAGTTCTCCTTGGCACAAAAGTATCAAATATGTCTGACTGTAAGACTTTTATGTCCTTATAAGTTCAGTTAGTTTTCATTTCCTAGGTTTAGAAGTCTTCTTTGCTGCTTTTTTTGGGGGGGCGGTTTCTCTTTTACGGGTGGTTTTGGTGGTAACCTCTGCCTCATCCGCCTTTTTTGGATCATTGTTGTCCTTCACCTTTTTTAGGTTCTGCCTGCTTTTTCGAGGGGCCGCCTCCTCCTCTGACTTGTCATCTCTGTCACCTTTTGTCTTTCTCTTCACTCTGCACATGCCTAGAAGAACGCTTACCCTTATGGCTGAAGTCAATAAGCACTGATGTTTTACTATAGTCAATAGGATCATCCTCTGTCTTCGCTGTATCATTAACCAGCACAACTGACTTATCTTTCTGCGGTGCAACTGAATTATCTTTGAGTTGAGGTTGATGGGCTGGTGTGGGACTTTAGTTAAGGTCCATTTCTTTGATTTCATACATGTTCTTAGGTTCTTCCTCTTCATGCTTCTCTAAACTCTCTTTCTCTTTGTCATGTAACTGGTGGTCTTCCTCGGTTACAAATTTTTCCTGTTTCTCTCCATCTTTAGTTGAATTATTATCTTCATTACCGTCTGCCCCCTTATAATTTACTTGTTCTATTGTTTTTGGCTTCTCCAGCTCTTTCTCTTTCTATTCTTTCTCTTTGGTCTGCTTTCCTTTGGCTTGTCCATCATCTACCTCTGGCAGTGGTGTTTCCAAACACAACAAGGTCTGACAGCTACGAGTAGTGGTCCCAACTGCTCCTTCTGTCACATTAATCAACTTTGCCAGCACTGTAAAGCTAAAACCAAGAAGAAAACTTTTTTTTTATTTTATTAGATTTCATTGAAATGAGATAATTCAACAGCTAAGGGCATATTCATGGCGAGAACTACATTACAAAATATCACAGAGAAATGGGTCTGTGCCCACGCACATGTGGACAACACACATCCTGAGGGGACAGCAAAGAGGAGAAATAGACTGTTTTAAATGGGCTAGGGAAGACAGGGTAATAACAGTACTTTTACAAAACATTATTGGACACCAAGGTACTTTGACTCACCTTTTATTATTTCTGTTTGGTTGTTAGATGTCTGGAACTGTGTCGACAATATCAACTCTCTGTCTGAAACAGTTCTTTCTTCCAGTGTTATTATACGCTGGTCAGCATCTGTATGGCGATAAAGTAGGTCTTTCAAGTGTTTGTTGGTCTCCCTCCTGTCTAGTTCTGACGAGGTAACCAGAGATTCCAGTTTGGCTACCACAAAAGATAACTCGTCGGTACTTTGAGGGAATGGAGTAGAGGTGGAAGGAGAGGGGGAGGAGACCTTAGAAGGCTCTTGTAAAGATGCCTTAGTAGAGTCTGCTCTTCTTGCTGGCTAAAGGGGAGCTACCAAAGGTCTGTTGTTTGCCAGAGCTGACCTTGTCTGCTAGAGTTTCATTATGAACAGTATTAACTGTAGTAAGATCTATTATATCCTCGTCTTTGCTGTCATTAACTACACAAACATTCATATCATCTGAGGATGAAGCAGATTCTTTCTTTTCAATTTTAACATGTTTGATAGACCTCTTAAGCTTAAGGGGTTTCTCTTTGTTTTTGTATTGCTTGCTGGGAGTGGAGGATGCTGGAGCAGAAAACTTGCATGACGACTGGGTTTGACTGACAGCTGGCTTAGCTGAGGCCTTGTTTGATTTATCCGTGGAGGGTTTGATGCGTAAGGGGGGTCCTCCTTCTTTTTGTTCTGTAGACCATGCACTATCTTTCCGTTAGGACCTATAAAAGAAATTGAATTGGTTCATATAATTATTTATAAAAAAACATAATGATGCATAAGGGTGAGGAAACAATGATTCTTTAGTCTAGGAGGAACTACAAATCAAAGTCAAATTACTTCATGAAATATATTGGCAGTTGGAAATGAGAAAAGGTGCAAAGGAATGAAGTAACAACAGTTTTCTCACTGCTATGTACTTTTTCCCTTTGTACTTGAGGCACATTATCTCCTCCGACAACAAACCTGGACATTCCTTTCCATCCCGTATGAGCTTCAGGTAAGCCTTGTTCTGATAAAAAATGAGAGGGGTACAATTAAAAAATAAAAAATAAAAGAATAAAAAGAGGCATGATGTAAAGAAGACGCGCCTTACACGCGGGAGATTACGGTAAAACACATGGGCAAAGAGAGCTCGACATAAAGTGAGATAAAATTATTAAGGCAAAAAGATTCTTTGTAGTGGAAGTAGGTCACAGTGGACATAGGTTACTACATCAAAAAGAGATCGATATAAAGTTACATGAAGTTAGTAAGGGATAAAGTTTCTTTTGTAGTGGAAGAAGGTTACAGTGGACGTAGACTGTTACATGAAACTAGAGGGGCAGAAAGAATATGTGTGTAAACTTACCCATGACTGTGTCCCAGCCTTCCTTTCTACGTCCCTGGGCTCCCTTACCACCAGGCTTGATGTTGTGGCGTTGCTTCAGGAGTTGATTAAAGAGGACCTGATGCTCCTCCCTTGTCCACGTCTCCTCCCTTACTCGCTCTGTTCCCCTCTGGGTAAGGTTGATAGGAGTTGAGGTATTGGGCTTATTGGGAGTTAATTCTAACTTGCCTCTGAGCAAATTGTCTCTGAAGATAGGACAGGCATTGTGTAGCAAGATATCTGTCTTCCTGATCAAGAGTCACTTCAAGGACCTGTTCCTCTGAGCTACTTTGGCTCAGGACACTGGACACATCAGAATCGTCTTTTCCTTTCTTTCCTTGCTTTCAGGCCCCCCCCCTAAATTTTTCAGACGGTTTGAAGATTGGAGCTCGTCTTGTAAGAGGATGTCTGTGTCTTCATCAACCTTGGCTTGTTCCTCATCGCACAAGTCAGGGAGGTAATCCAAATCATCCTCTCGGTCATTGTCTGCTTCCTCGTCCTCAGACAGGTCATAGTCCTTGGAGTACTGAAAAATTAATAAAGAACTTTAAATGTTGGGTGTATTCATCAATGACTTTTATTTATACACAATGGAGCTGGTTGATCCGGATGCAGCCTGAAGGGTGGGAGGTGACTGTAGACATAGATGCACAGCATCAAAGTTAAACCCAAGCCCACTGAACCCTTATACAAGTTTCAAGGACAACTTACATACCCCGTGACCCTAATATATTGAGCGACTGGGGTGAATGAGAAAAACTTTTCCCCTATTATCACCCAAACCGCATGACTGAAATGACAAGAATTATGACCGTGCTTAAAAGACAGGCTACCTAAGTGATATAGACTACTAACTATAGTGCAAATACACCCTATGTCAGGTGAGATTCATCTGTCCTTTTTTTTCTGTGTAGAAAGACATGTTAGAAGAGAGTCGCTGTCGAAGCGGTGAACAAGGCGGGTCCTTTACAGAGGGAGTGACGTATTGCACTATCTAGGTCAAATTATGCTGGTTCGCTGTGCCGTGTATGCATCGTTGCAGGCAACTTTCCTCGTTCCGCAACAAGAGAGTCGCTGTGACGGCGATTCTCATTATATCAGGGGGTGGGGATGTAGAGAGAGTGAACTTGTATTTAGCAACTTGGCCCCCCCAACCCAATGGTACCCCCCAAAGGCCCCCCCCCCCACCTCAAGGGCCCCTCAAATATTTCCTATTTTTTTTTTTTTTTTCTTGGCAAGCTTTCAGCTTGCCTTTTTTTATTTATATGAAAAATATCTCACTATAGTCAAACCCTCATCTACATGAAAAACCACACCTCTTCATGCTAATAAGGTCACTTAACTACTTGCTTGCATACAGCTTATGGTATGACGTGTGGACACCCAACCAATCAGAGGTCTCCATTTTGGCAAAAAATTTTAAAAAATAGAGTCACGTCACTAAATTTTTCAAATTTCCCACCAAAATGACAACCTCTGATTGGTCCATTCAATTTAGGGTCATGTGACCTCAATTGCATAATAGGGGTCACATAACCTAAAGAGCCAGCCAATCTGAGGGCGCCATTTTGGCAGCACACCACAGGGGGTTTGGGTTACATGACCATTTTGAATTTTCTGCCAAAAGGGAGGGTTCTGATTGGTCCATTTTGGCGCTACACTACAGGGGGTCTTGGTCACATGACCCCACATTTGAATTTCCCTCCAAAAGGGAAGCCTCTAAATTGGCTGCATCCCCAGTGAGTAATATCCTTAGATTAGCTGTAGTCCCGTTTTGATTCATACTATACTACTCCTGTCCAAATATAGCATCTTTTGCATTGTTGTTAATAATGAACTTTTAACCTTTAAATGTCTCAGTCCAAAAAAAATGCTGTGGTTAGGATTTTGAAAAACAATAATGTTTGGAGATGTGGTGAGAAATATATTTTAGCAGTCATACAAAGAAGAACTGTACAGTGTTATTTGACTTAGTCTATTTCAGGTTGTGCAATTCCACATCCGTAGCGGTAATATTCCATCGGTAGTAAACTATTGTCCTAGCAATGTAATTATATATGATGGCCCAACAGCTGGACATGAACTCTATAACTACTGTAACAACGGCTTTCACGCTCCACCGTTCACCTCATCCGGGATGTACATGTTGATTTTGTTTACATTTAATGGAATATCAGGGATCGAGTGGTTTAGTGGCGCATACAGATTCAAAGGTGAATATTTATTGCCTCTGAAGGTAAACTCTTATCACACTATGGCTAAAAAATTGCCAAAACTCCCATAGGAATAGTTCAGGAATTTTAGGCCTAGGTGCAATTGTAGAATACTTTAACAATGTATTTTAATGGTATAAAAGACACTCTTGCCTGGACCCATGAGTTTTTCACTTGTCATGCAAAAATGCATCATGAAAACAATTGAAGATAAACTTGGCCGTTGAGGAGTGCAGCTGGACATCTCTTTGTTGTGATGATACATTGATGCAGACAATGTTAACCTTTCAAATTGATAGGAGAGAAAGCCTGGCTTAAATTCTAAAAAGAAAATAAGAAAAAGGAATTACTTTCCAACTAAAGGGTAATTGGACCATTTGGATCCCAAATTACATTTAGTGCTAATAATGCAAAGTAATCATACAACCTTTTGATATTATAACAGAAATCAATGAATGTGAAAATGTGATGTGCGCCAATAACGGGATGTGTGTAGACCAAGTGGCTGCCTACCACTGCAGTTGTGAAGCAGGATACACCGGTGATTTGTGTGAGAGTAAGTTATCTTTTATATATTCACACTCTCTCAAAGTAGTGTCTTTCCTTAAGATTACTGGAGTCATCATCAGTGCATGAAATTTACATATGAGCTGAAATAACTGAAGTGGAGGTAAATAACTTAGTCCTGATTTTCTAGTATTGTTTTTGGGCTGTGAAAACAATGTGACTAGAATATTTCGCTAGAGCTGGTATGTATTGATCCTGAACATGCAATCGTGCAATACTATAGAATTTTCATGCAGCGGCACAGTTTCCCTAACAGAGTTATGATTTGGTGAGAGTCAAAAAAGTATGATTTCTTTAAATGATAACAGAAACAGTAAACTTTCTCTTTCCTCAAATAAAGTTTTTGGTTATAATATAATGAATGAAAATGCGCAAAAATTCTGATTATTTCATCTAGTGGATTTGAGCATTCAAGATAAAATGCTTCACCAACTAAATATGTGTGGAATGTATTCCCCATTGATGTTGGTTAGCATTATTGAAAGAACTTATGCCTTCCTGGTGGACCTTTCAAAACCTTCTATCTTTATTACAAGTGTGCCTCCTTTTTGTGATTATTATATCTATTACTCTAGACCAGTATACCAGGGAAAGCACAGGTAGTTTGGAACTTGGGCTAAATGTGACTAAACTTGAAACCGCCCATAATTTATTTAGAAAAATGAACAAAGAAAAGAAAAAATAAATTCAAGCAAATTACAGCAAAATGCAATACATGTCTGACCTACAGGTGAGCTAGCTTTGTTGTGTGTGTGTTTGTTTGGATGTTGCCAGGGGTGACATACCAACACTGGTCACCAGGTGGGAGGGTAACTACACTAGACTAATACTAGCAACACAGGTGTAGGACCGGTGTTAGTTCACATTACTCTAGACAAGTATACACAGGAACACACAAGTAGTTTGGAACTTGGGCTAAATGTGACTAAACTTGTCACCGCCAAAACCCAAGTCAAAAACAAAGAAATAAATAACCAAAGTTCTGTATCAAAGTTCACACGAAGGAAATGAGTTCACTTATAGATGCTTGTAGGCCTGAGAATCAACAGTGCTTTTGAGATGCACATGTCTGTGGCAACAAGGCATGATAGGGGTTTGGTCAGATATATGAGTGCCGCTGAACTTTTATAGTAGCCAATTTGTCTCACATCTTCCAGTGATAAACCAAGCCTGTACATATAAGCCATGCCAGCTCGGCATAAGGAATGCATACGGGTACCATCTGGTGGTTTGCCGATTTTCACTTGCAGTCATTTGAAGTAAGCAAGCAGCATAGAATAGGTCAATGGAACAAGGTTGCCTTCTTTGTGAAGAAATGTTACTGCACATAGTGGTGATCCTGGCGACGCTGTGACTGGAATGTAGTGTATGTATTGGGCAAATTGAACTGTTTTAGAGCTTAAGATTGCAAAGAACAGTCCATACACCGTATATTCGCTCCGTGTGTTAGATAGTGTACACCAGGTGTGGAACAAGAGTTCTCCACTAAATTGATCTTATGTAGGAGAGCCATGAAGGCTATGGTGATAGCAGCCCACATACAAAGTTTGTTGACATTACAAATTTGTACACATAAAGTAGGTCTTTTTGGTTTGGGATCACCTATTAGTATTTTCAGACCTTGCATGGTAGTAGTGAACAGGAATTCCTGCCTAATATAATCATGGTTGTAGTTGAAATGTTTGTTCAATGACAATACTGCATAATAGTCTTACAATATAACGTCACATTAGTGTCACATCAGTTGGTATGGGGAGGGTATTAATAGAAGAGCAGAATAAAATGTATTTTTTCCGTTGTGGGGACTTGGATTGCCAAGTAGATGGTGCCCAGGCAAAGGCATGAAATTCAGCAGATCTGGCATCCAGTTTGAATATCAACTCTTCTCCCCTTACAACAGGAATCAATATTTGGAACAAAATTAACACCTGACTTCAACCTAGATAAATAGTCAACTGACCCCAGGGAAGGCTTCAGAAAGACCTTATATACACTGGAGTTAAGGCCATGTGACTAGGTTGTGATGTGGTGCCGGACTCCAGCACCCCTAGGCATTGGGTACATAAAGTGTCCTCTATGTCACCAACAAGGAACTCGATAACTATTTAATATTCCTAGGTTATGACTCATGACCACCATAAATCTATGAGGCACATGTTACTAGTACTGAAACTTGTCAACTGCACTACCTGCACAAAACTCCCATATAAGGTCCAGTACAAAGATTATTTGAGACTAATTGATTCTATTGAACATGAGGCCAATATCCTATGGAGAGTTTAGATATAGAGTATTTGCAAGATCCTAGATGGACAGGGTAAAAGTTATTTCCACAAGACTCCTCATAAGGCTAAAGGTATACCTCTGATCACAGGCATACATTTTGCCATGTAAGGGGCATGGTTTATATTAGCGTCTATATCTTGCGAGTTGGCTGTGTTCTGAGTGGGGCATCCTCTTGGGTCTGAAATGGTTATGCCTGCTGGATGATGGCAGCACTGTCTTCCAGTCTTCTCAGCTTGGACACGAGGTGTCACCACCCAACCCCTCTGACTATATATAAGTTGTGTCGGAAGCCAGCGGGGGAGAATCCTTCTTGGTTCTATTGGTATACCTTAAGACCTACTGCACTCCGAGAACTTACCTGGTAGTCGTTTATATGAACTATAAGAACACAGAGATAACCACTTAGAATACCTTAGTTCCCTATTAATAAGGATACTGTAATAAAACTTTTTGCCTTCAGAACCGAATAACAGACTATTCATGATCTTTTCTGAATAGCGATAAGCCTAAGTCAAATCGAACCATTACATCCTTAATCCAGATATTTCTATTAAAAAGGGAGGTACTGAAGTTCCTACTTTTTCTTCATCACCTGTAGTGGTGAATAAACTTTTCCTCTGAATAATTAGATATGTAGAGGTCGGCGAAAACGTCGCTTGGAGAAACCAGGACTCGAACCCGGGACCCTCCAATTTCGAAGCGGAAGCTCTACCTCTGAGCTACTTCCCCTGGCCTGACATACCCTGTCACCAACACGGCCCCACTGACATTTCCACCTTCCACCTACCTCTGGATCGGTATGGTATACATAGGGGGAGTGACCACCAAGTGAGCTGGCCTCTGGAGGCTCAACGCACCCGAGGAGGGAACGAACCCCTACAGATAACTCCTTCAGCCCTGAACAATTAGACATTAATTCATCACCAAGACCTGATGCATTCAGTCAAGTTTTAAAAATATGGACCTGCTTGCCCACGGGTCCTCTATCCTAGTATTCTAGTATGCAAATTCCTGTTTTTCTTTGTGATTTAGGAAGGCATGTGAAGCCCAACAAAGAAAATTTATAGTATAAAGTTTTTAAAACAGAGAGGCATGATAAACTTTCACAGAGTGCGAAAGAGTAAAAGACGATCATTTGTGTTTCTTTCGATGCCCCCTCTTATCACAAGTACCGCTCTCTGAAACACACTGAAGCACTTTTCCACAAAGCCTATCCAGAGGCAAATGCGAAAACCTTCAAAAGAGTTAGCTTACAGGACTTGGACGGACTAGAGAATCTTTTTGAGGTTCACGTAAGAATGTTTTCTCTCAGATGGTTGGGAATGAAAAAAGAGAGAACCGTCCAAGCGAGGTGTAGACATGTTCAAAGACGGCTTGACCTTACCTGGTCTTACCTTGAAGTTCCTCTTCTCCTAAAGCTGCACCGTACATTCTGTGGGGTGGGCAAGTAAAGGATGTGCACAACTTGCTAAGAAAGGTCCTTCTGTCATATTTCACAGACACCACAAGAGTGGACAAACGCAAATAAGGGAGAGAAAATGCGGGGCAGAAAGCAAAGTGTGCAGACACATCTTTTGCGTGGACCCCAACAGCCTCTATCTGAAGTGTATGGGGGAAGCGCACTGCTCAGGCTACTATGTGGTACACTGCAGAGAAAACAACTTCTGAGAAGTCTGCAGCCAACAGGTCAACTCTTCCGCCACAGAATGGTTGAGCTACTGATCCCTTGTTGAGGAAAAGAAAAAATGAATACTGTACCAATACAATTATGGCAAGGTGAGCATCAGGATGAAACTCGTTCATCCTGAAGAGGGCAATAAAACAATACACTGGAATACACATCCATTTGAAAATGGAGATGCTCCCAGGCTATTAAACTGAGTATTAATAGCTGCTGGCCGAGGCTGCTCATCCGCAGACACAACCGTTTATCAATTCCACAGATGTTATTGGCATGGTCACTTGTGTCGTTCGACCAAGTCTACTCTTAAATCTCCTGACTGGCAAGCGTAGTTAGAAAAAAAAAGGCAAAGAACACAGCTCAAGTGGCTGAAAGTGAGAGAGACCAAAGAATGCGAGGCAAAAAAAGGCACAGTGTGTCGTGAAAAGACCACCTTGTTTGGGTAGAAAAAGCGAAGCGGAGATTCTCAGAGGTGTGATGAACGATTCCATTTTCAGACTGATTTAGGTCAACATAGAAACACCTGAGGCGTTGAAGGAGAAGTTTGAGGAAATGACTCCCATTTTCAAGAACTGTTCGTAAAAAGAAGAGATGTGAGCGATCACATGCAGCACTTCTTAGAAACCGCGGGTAAGCTGAAACAACCTCAATGACAGCACATAGGAAGTTATCACGCTCAGAAAATCCTTCGGCACACCTCTCTTAAAGTGGTACATGGAAAACGGATTAGTTCTAGCCAAGGGGTACTTAGTGGTCGAATTGTCAATGGACTATTCTATGCATTGTAATTATGAATGACATACTCAAACCAAACTGGCCAGGCTACCCCCTAGTTCAAACCAAGGTCAACCTATTTTTAGCTTGGCAGGGTGAAGAGTTCACACCTGCCCTCCTCCAGTGGGAAATCCCCAGGCTCCCTCCTGTGGATCCCCCACTGGAGAACCCAACTATATTTATATTCACCTAGCCAATAGGAGCAGCTCACCCCTCCTACCACAGATTGGGACTGAGCAGAACCACCGACTTAGCATATTTGAGTCGCTCCCTATGCTAAAAATAGAAAGTACAGAAATAGACACGACGTCATCTGGGCTTGCTCCTGACTATATAACCTAGCCAGGATCAAGCCTCAGCATCTTATTCTTCTCCAACCTAGACCCTACGACACTCAGGTGCCTTGGCTTAGGATATAGCTTGGTCAGACTTGCGAGTACTATATTGTACACTGTATCAGTTACTCATCATGCCAATCTTACAATAAAGCTGGATCATCAACTGACTTGTCTGGACTCCTGTTACCTCACTTCATGAAATGTAACGAGACATTGACAATGGTGGAGAACCCTATTTGTAACGTCCCATTGTTTTCACCTCTCATGAGCCATGAATCAAAGTGAGACAACACCCATAGAGCCATTTACAGAAGATGCCGTTACATCCCCAGGGCTAGACGCGCCCCCACCAGCAGCAGCAGCAGCAGCAGCAGCAGCCCCAGACCAGCAGCAGACTGTTCTGTTATCTGACTCGTCACCTGACGCCTTTCTGTTGGATCCAATCCTACCACCATCATTTTTAACACCCAAGCCATCACCTGTGAGTAGAAACAAAACTTTTTCATCAACAATTGATGACAATAATACCGGTACACAGACCAGCACCCCACTCACATCACGAGCACCAGTACTTAATCTGACCTTACCTGGTTTCTCAAGTGCTGAATCTCCAGCCCTAAGACTTGCTGGTCTACCAGGTGAACCATCATCTACACCTGTAACTTCACCAAGTCACTTAGACCTAGACTCACACCTAGAGCCCAGGTCACCACAACTACAGGCCGCCTTAGAAAGCATACCTACATCACCTCGGCAGCCTGCTACCGGTACAGACACCACTTCACCCCCAGCTGGTTTTACGCACCCTAGCCCTTCTGAACTCACCTGGGACAGTTATATTGCTCCTGACCCTACACTACTACCTGAATCTGATCTCTGGAGACAAAGAATAAGATCAGCTATCAATAGGTGGAGATCAGCAAGGACAAATAGAGCTCAGGAGGCACCAGCCCATAACACTCACAGCACACAGTGTGGTGAAAGTCCCTCAGCATTTGTAGGCCGCGTTAATAGAATATTAGAGGAGCAGTGGCCTGATGCCACCACCTTTAGTAACCCCTTCAGGTCATATCTAAATACCTCGACCCCTGAGGCTACCCCTACACCACCCAACACTCTCAATACCCCATACCCGGATACAGGAGCCACCTCCTCAGACTATACACCCCTACCTAGCCCCAGGAGGAGGAGAGCACAGTCTACCTCACCTCTTAGAAGGCAGACACCCCCCTACTATAGGGTATTGAGGAGCATAGACTCAGCAGTATCAGGTGCCATAGGAGCCACCTCCCAGATCTTCAGGAGAAGAGCCACCCCATACTGCACCTCAGAGGACAGCCTAACCTCTGAAGACGACCCTGAAATTACCTTTCCTCACCTATGCAGAGGCAGAATGGACAGCAGAACACCCACTACACACCCTCCCAGGTATGATCAGGATGACCTGGCCAGGAATCCGGTAAGAGAATGTACACAGGCAGTCAGCGACTCCTTAAGCAATTTACTGACTGGCCAGATTAATTTCCTATCAGCTGAAGTCCAAAGGGTAGGCCAGGAGCACACCAGCCATCTAAACCGAGTCAATGACAGGTTAGACAACATGGACACCTGGAGGGCTCAGATGGAGCGCGACTTAATACAGTCACACAGGAGAGCTGCTGAAGATAATACAGATGTCCTGAGAAGGTCTGAAATAATGGCAGCAGATATCTCTGAGCGCATCAAAAGAAACATGGATGATGTTAGAAGAGAGATTTGCTCAGTTTTTGGCCACAGGCCCCCACTCCAGCCCCCTTCTGCCCACTCCTCACCAGCAAACTTGGGCATACCTCACGCCTCACAAACTCCCAGTGCACCTACCATGCCTGGCTTCCAACATGTTGGCAATAACATAAGGTTAATCCCACCCAGCGCCTTCCAAAACAACAATCCAGCTGGCTTAATGGGTGCCACGCCCACCTCACACAGATCAACCCTAGACGAAATTCCTAGTGTCTCCACCACTCACCAGATGGCAGCACCAGCCACCACTCCGGCGCAAGCCAGCGCTAACACATTAGGCACAGTGGCAGGTAAAATTTACATCCCTGCTCAGGCTCGTACACCCAGCAACAGGCCTATACCTATGCAAACCCTGTATTCTCAAAGTACAAGTGCACATCCCACGGGGCACCACAAGGCATACGACCACTCCACCCCTATGATACCAATGATAGGCCAATCTCACATCGCCAGTAGTTTGGGTCAAATGACTTTGGGTGATGAAAAACTCTCCTCAGCCCAACTCAGCTCTTTCAATAAACCTGAGACATTTGACAAACCAACTGAGTACAGGTCTGCAGCCAAATTCATCACAGAATTTAAGTTCTGGATCAGAAATGTATACCCCCGCCACCAACACCTACATGCCTCCTGCCTATACACCTTCCTGAAGGGCAGGGCAGCTCAATGGTTTTTCGCCAATATTTTTGAGAAGCCCATTATGTATGACAATGAGGCAGTATATGCAGCCTTCCTAAATCGATTTGGCACCCCTGACCCTGCAACCATCAGTAAAGGTTATAGAAACAGAACACAACAGCCGAATGAAACAGTAGGGCAGTACTTAGAAGACATGACCCTGCTTCTGGCAAACAGCAACCTGGAAGAGTCTGTTCAAGTGGATTACCTGATTAATGGACTTAAGCCTCAAATTAAATCGGTAATCCTCCCTGACATACCTAAAACCATAGCTGATGCAGAAAAAATAGCCCATACACAGGAATTGTGCATAGAAGCAAATAAAATGGCCATGGCCGCAACCCAACAAGCCGACCTCTGCGCCATGAACAGCAACAAAAACAACAATGGCATGCCCAGAAAAGAAAACCAATTCTCGAACAAGAAAAGGTATGACAGATACCCCAGTGGCAATTACAACAAGCAGTACGAGACCAGGACCCAAACCGGCTCCAACAACCAACCTGACCCCAATTACAGAAGATTCAGAAGGTCAAGGTCTCAGGATGCTTCTGGAGGGAGAAATAAACCACCTCAGCAAAGAGCTAGGTCACAGAGCGCCCCCAGGAATCCCACCTCCAGAGATGACAACAAAATAGTCATCACAGTGGCCACAGCCCCAGCAAACAATAAACAGGTTTCCTTTAAAAAGGTCACACATGAGGCTGATTTCATAAACACCAATAATCCACCAGAATAGGAGGACCAGAGACCCCACACCCAGCAGATTCCCCAGGAACAGCAATGAAAATGATCCGACGGAACCTGAGGGCAATGCTGACCTACATAACATTGATGAAGACAATCATGATCAAAATGATGGTGACGAAGACTTCATTGATGAAGACACAGATTATGATGACGAAGAATAGGTTTCAGGGGAAGGATGCAAAGCACCAAACCACCCCGCCCCCACCACAGTGGATATGAAATCTGGAACGCCCCCCGCCAGCCACCACCCACCTGATGTTCAAAGTGATGCAGAAATCAACTCCCTACAGCAGCCAAGAATAGATTTAACCAAGGACAACAACCTGGATTTTGGTGACAGCTCCTCTTCAGACAGCGAAGACTGTTATGAGGAC
The DNA here is from genome assembly GCA_949317995.1 of Acholoe squamosa. Taxonomy (NCBI): domain Eukaryota; kingdom Metazoa; phylum Annelida; class Polychaeta; order Phyllodocida; family Polynoidae; genus Acholoe; species Acholoe squamosa. The sequence goes on from OX439041.1 coordinate 3,810,715, forward strand.
AGCAGTAGCAGAGTGGCACGGCTTCAATTGAGAATCAAGTCAGATAAGTATGGGCAGCAAGGTAAGGTCTCTCGCATTAATACCGAGTTAACTAAGGGTGCAGTCTTTGTCGACATAAATGACCACCCCAATAGAGTTTTGGTAGACTCTGGAGCATCCTTATCTTTTATCAGTCAAAAAATGGCAGATAAGGTAATACACACCCCAGACTTTAAACATGGAAGACGCTCACGTATGAATGTCCTCCTAGCAGACAGATCCACAGTACAGGTAAACCATGCCATTACACTCAGCTTCCTAATTGAAGGCAAGGAATTTGTTACAAGGTTACATGTAGTACCAAAGTTGAATCACCCCATTATCCTTGGAGTAAATTTTATGACCAAGTACAAGGCTAAGCTTAGCTTTGGTCCCAAACTTCCCTCCATAAACACAATCAGGCCCGCTGAAAATATTACAATACCACCAAACTCTGAAACCACCCTCAATGCTATTGTCAATGGTTCAGAAAAATTAAATAAATTGACAGGCATCACTGAAAATATCAAACCAGCCCTACCTTTCTTGATTAAGCGCGCCTTGGTTAAACCCAAGACAAGTGCAAAATTAATACCGGTAACTGTGGCAAATCCTTTGCATTTAAAGAAACACACACCTCTAGGTATTTTCAAACCTTTCAACATGAAAAAGGCCATACCAATAGGCCCCCTGGACACTCATCATTCACTGAACCATGTCTCACCTGCCAACGAGCTTTTTCCAATAAATTGTGGGGAAGACCCCCTGGAGCAATTTCCCAAGGGTAATGAACCCCTACAATACAAAATATGTGAGCAGCTCAATGACACTCAGAAAATGCAGGTACGTAAAATTGTTGAACAAAATAGGCAGGCTTTTGTGATTGATGACAGTGCCATTGGCTCCAACACTGAAAATGAGGTCAAGCTGGAATTAATTCCAGATTTTAAGCCCTGCAACAGGCCCACATACAGAATGTCCCCACATAAAGAAATTTTCCAAAGAGAGCTCCTGAATAAACATTTAGGGCAGGGAATCATTGAGGAATGTACCAAGCCCTGTGAATGGAATTCACCAGCCTTCTTGGTACCCAAACCTCAGGGAGACAGATCTGTAGCCTCAGGCTGGAGAGTGGTAGTGGATTACAGATGGGTTAATCAAAACCTCAAATCTTTTTTCTATCAATTCCTCAGAGCAGACGACCTCATGCAACAAGTTGGCAGAACAGGTGCAAAATATTTCTCAAAATTAGATGTGTATAGTGCCTACCATCAAATTCCCCTGGCGGAAGAATCTAGGCCTATTATCACCTTTTCAGCCAATGGAACCAGATACATGGCCAAAGTTCTCCCAATGGGACTCAAAACCTCAGGTTTGTCTTTCATGAATGTTATGGAGCTATTGCTCATGAAATGCAAATACAGAAATGCAGTGGCATATGTCGACGATGTGGCTATTTATAGCCCCACCTGGGAAAGACACCTGCAGGACCTGGACGAGGTACTCAAACTTTTCATCAAAGGAAATATCAAACTGAAATCAGAAAAATGTGAATTTGGCACAACCAAGATGGATTTCTTGGGATTTTCTCTAGATCAACAAGGTGTGTCACCTTCCCCAGACAAAATCTGGCCAGTCAAAACCTTCCCTCCACCTAAAAACATCCACGACCTTAGATGTTTCAATGGCATGGCACAATTCTACAAAAGGTTTATTAAAGGTTTCGCCCATATAATGGCACCTCTATATGAAGCCACCAAAGGGACCTTTAAATGGACCACAAGTTGCCAGCGCGCCTTTGAAAAAATCAAAGCTTCAATTTGCACTGAAGCTGTCCTCAAATTCCCTGACTACAGCAAGCCATTTGTCATGTTTACAGACTCAAGCAACTACAGCTTGGGAGCTGTGATCACACAGGTAGATGAAAATGGTTTCTATATACCAATTGAATTTGCAGGTAGAGGTTTGACACCACAAGAGACCAGATATGGAATAACAGACAAAGAACTTCTAGGCATCGTCTTTGCAGTTAAAAGTTCCACCATTATGTGGATGGAACCCACTTCAAAGTGTACTCAGACCACACTGCCCTGGTCTCCCTTTTTAATACAAAAGAGAACATTACTAATGGGAGACTGGCCAGGTGGGTAGACACAGTCATGTCTTATGACTTTGAGGTGAAATATCTGCAAGGCAGAGCAAATTTTGTGGCAGATTTCCTATCCAGGAGATCCTACCCACCCTGCTCTGATGACCCAGTACCAATTAGATCCCAGGGGAAAATCATTCTTCCCCCAAGAAATTAACTTTCTCTGATATCTCCATGACCAAAGTCTTTAGGTCCAACGAGCCAGTACCCAAGAACCCAATCCAGATGGGACCCCCTAGATCAATTCTAAAAGGAGTAAAATCTGGGGAAGTACAGGCAAACCACCCAAGGGTGTAATTGCAAAGAAAAAAAACTCTGAAAGAAATCACTTAGCCTCATTAGCAGCATCAACAGAGCTGTGCGTCTTGACCAGGGCACAGTCACAGAACTCCCAGGAAGACACACCCCCAGCAACCAGCCAATCACGGCCCAGAACCACTGTAAACAAACAAGGCCGACCCACAAAGGTCAAGCCAGCTGGTTCAAGGCCAAGAGGTTGACCTCCCAAGTCCCATTCACCCAGGGTATCAGTCAAGGCAGCCAACGCCAGACGCGCCAAGCTGTCACATAAAGTGTTACCTTTGGCTGAAAGGGCTATCACCAAAATTTGCAAGCACCCCTCACTTACACCCTCTAGAGAAGTATTGATAAAAGCACAAAAAGAAGATCTTTTTGCTTCATCAATGCTAAATTACATTCAGGATGGGAAATTGCCACCAGATCAAGGCTTGACAAATCAGATTTTAGCCAATAATGATCAGTTCATCATACTAGATGACGTACTTTTCAGAATCACTGACACAGTCATGGGTAAATCCCTAGACCCCTCCCTTCAAATTGTGATTCCAGAAAAGTGGGCAGAATCAGTAATTAAATCCACACACTGCTCCCCATTAGGAGGACACTTGGGTTCAATGAAAACATATGCAGCTATCAGGTCACGGTACTATTGGCGCTCAATGTTTAAACAGGTGTTTGATTACTGTGGCACATGTCACACATGCCTTACCACCAAAAAGAGGCCGAAAAATCTAAAATCACCAATGACACTCCATGAACCTGTACTCACAGCCTACTCTCACGTCATCATGGACACAATGGGACCATTCAAGGCTGTTAATGGATCCCACCACATACATGTGGTCACAGATCATGCCACTAGACATGTAACAGCATGGTGCACAGAAGACAACACAAGCGCTGAAGTAGCCCTTGGTTTCTTTCAGAGAGTGATTTGCATTCATGGCACTCCCTCAGTTTTAAACACTGACAATGCTAAACAATACACCTCAAAATTCTTTGCCCTCTTCTGCAATAAATTTGGTATTAAGCATGTCACAGGGAGCACACACTGGTCCAGATCTCAAGGTCTATGTGAATGCCAACACCAGACAATAGAATCATCCCTCAGAGCCTTTGTGTCTAAATCACAAAAACATTGGTCAACCTTCCTCCAAGCTGTGATTTTTAGCATGAACAACACAGTCTCTAGTGCCTTGGGTTACTCACCCAATCTCTTGGTATTTGGAAAACAAACCCACCTACCCACAGAGGCTGCATTAGCACTGATCACAGCAACAGAAGATGTTGACCCGACACAAAAAGAAAATGTAGCCACTCATTTATTAAATCTCAGGGATGAAATTCAAATGAAGGCAGCAGAAAACATGATAAAGGCCCACAAAAAGATGAAGGCCAAGCATGACGCCTCTGCAGAGGTAACCACCTTCAATACTGGTCAGTTGGTGTACTTACATATACCCAACCTCCTGGTGAAGCACACCACCAAAAAGCTGTGTGGTGGTCCCGCGTCGTCTTCGAGGTACCTTCGTGGTCCTCGTGGGCGACATTGAGAGCACCTCTATTACCCGACGCCTGGGGGCGCTGGAGTCCAGCGCCACGTCACCACTTGGTCACGTGGCCCTCGACTCCGGTGTATATAAGGCCGTTGGACGGCCTTCCTCAGGGTCAGTCCAGCCCCGACTGACCATCGTGAGCGATGGTTGGCGGCTGCCTGGCTACCATATTCTAATACTCCTCTGTGCTGCTGCACAGAGGAGGTGTATGTGGAATATCAACTGTAGACACTAGAAGGCCTAGTGTCGAACTTGTTATAGAGTTCAAACTCTGCCACCTGTAACTGTGATCAAGAACGGCTGATGCCTATGTGTTATTAGACAATAAAGTTTTAACTGGAACCTGAATAGGTGTTCTTCGTTGTTTATCGAAAGATTCGATTGAACATCGAGGGGTAGAACACTACACTGGTGCCGTGACCAGTTGTTAACTTTAGTCCGCATAGATACTGCGAGCTTAAGTTCGACATGCAGGGTCACTTAGATGAAGGTGATGACCCCAATCACCAACATCAAGCGACTGCAGGCCCGTTAGTGGATATGAACGATCAACTAATCGGTGGTGGTTTGAACCACTCTCTGATAATAGGTCCATCGTCTGACCCGTTGGGTCTGTATCAAAGGAGCCGGCTACTCAATTGGCGAATGTCGACTCAACTCTCTCCGGCTGCTGAGAATTTCTTGAGGGCACAGAGTTTGTCCTATGTAGAAAAATCAGCCTTGCCCGTGGGAACTCCAATGGGCCTTGGCAGTTGGTCCTTCGAGGGTCCCTCGCCCGTGTCGGTACAAGGAAGCATGGACAGTGGCAGCGGACTCAACGAGGAGTTGCTGCAAGAGCAGCAATGCCAACTGCGCCAGGGTAGCCAGCAGTTGGATGCTCTCGCGAGTAACACCACAAAAGCTCAGGAGAAGAGTACAGAAATAGAGCTGAAATTGGAACAGCTTAGGCAGCAAGCGCTAGAGGCTTCAAATAAGACTCAGATCGCAAATAGAGAACTTGCTGATCTTCAAGAGAAGGTCAAGCAGCTCTCTAGTGAAAAAGAGTCCTTACTTGCAACGAAGTCGGAGATCGAGCGTAGTCGATTGACAGCAATGGATTGTCAATCACTAAAAAAGAAGATCGATCGCCTTGCTACTAGCCGCCGAGAATGTGTCGAGAGAGCTCGAAACGATTTTCGGGATGCCCAGCACGAGCAGACATCCCTTAAACATAAGTTGAAACTACAAGAAGTAGAAAAGACTATGTTGGAGGAACAACTGCAAGAGTTGCGGCATGAGTTGAACCAAAAATCAGCCGAGCATACTGAAGAAGTAGCTGAGCACCTAACAGCTTATGAAAAGCAGGTCAAACAGCTACGTCAGGAATGGGAGTCGTTACTCTGTCAGATGCAAGCTGACGAGGATGCTCGAGCCAGGGACGAGGCAGAAATGCGTCGTCGCTGTGAGGAATGCATCGAACATGCAAACAAGATGGCGGAATATCAGATTCTAATGGAACAAAAAGTGAGGCACGAGGCCGAGCTCAATTCCTTGAAATCTGAATCCCTAGTAGCCCAATCACTGAAGGATCAGAAGGATTCGGATACTCTGGTAGCCATGCGTGGAGAAATCGATAAGCTCCGACGAGAGATATCGTCTCGCAGGGAGGCTGACGAAGCCAGGGTGAATAAAGAAGTTCGTGATGAACTCGCACTCTAAGAACGTCTGAAGGAACAGACGGAATCTAAAGTGCGTGCCGCTAGACTTCGAGAGAAGCAACAAAGTAGTGAATGCAGCACTACTAGGGTTGCCACTCAAGAGGACCTAGTCGAAAACCCTGACTACAGGGAGTGGCTTGACCGTGCCATGAAGGAGGTTAAGCAACTCTTTGCCCTCGGCGAACAACGAGATCTCTCGAAGCCCGAACCTGACCGCCTGGAATTCCTAGTTTCTGAATTAAGACAGGCGGAACGTTCAAAACAGCAGGCAGAGATAAACAGAATGGTGGGGACTATCGACAATATCTCGAATACAGATTCGAGATCACGTCGAGCCCAACCTGTTCCTTCAATGCCGCGCACCGATTGTCTAAGTGGAGTGATCGGGCAGTTCTCGACCCCTGCCACGGCCCAACAACATGTCGATCCACCCAAGTATAGGGATATCAGGTTCGAGGCTTCACATTTGAGTGAGGCCGAGACCGGTAACCCTTGGGGGATGAATCATAGTCATGCAGACACGACTATGAGGAACATGGGGATGGACCATCAGATACCTAGAAGAGGTACAACATTCGCTCTTGATCAGGTCAGAAGATCAAGCAGAATGTTTGAAAATACCTCTATCGGGCATGAACCGGCCCGAACTAGGTCAGTCGAGTGCCCTCCATTTACATGGAAGGATGATTGGCTCCGTTGGTACCACGGATTCAATCACGTCCGTCGAGTAAATGTGTGGACCTCGAGTATGGCATTAGCTCAACTCCTCATGTTACTCCAGAATGGCCCCGCAGCTGATACTGTGTGGCTATGGGAGGAGCATGGAGATGGGACTTTGGATGGACTGGTCGACATGCTAACAGAAGCCATGACTTCTAGCCTGCAAGATCCCATTGTCACAATGGAGAAGAGACGTCAGGGCAAGAACGAAAGCATTAGAGCCTATGGCTTTGCTTTGAGACGTCTTGCCGGCGATGCCTATCCAGGTGTGGACTTCTCTGTTGAATGGCTCATAACCAAAGTCAACCAGTTGTTCATAGGAGGATTGTATGACGTTGATTTACAACAAGACGTGCTTCGGGAATGGCGCACTTACATGTCTCTCAAGGATCTCATGGACTTGGCAGATGAGTTGTTGCCGAAACGACAACTCCTGCCGAAGTTGGTGAATCCTACCTCGACAAATGCATTGTCGGCGTTGGCCGACGCCGCTTTGATCGAGAAGGGGCAGGGGGAGGTGTCCTCATACATGAAGCCCGTGGCGGAGAGTAAGACTAAAAAAAGTCAGAAATCCGCTGGTAAATCGAAAGCGCCAAACAAGGCCTCCAAACCCAAGGTACAGGAACAGACCTTCTCGCTGAGTCAATTGAAGAATTTACTCAGGGTTATCGAGGGAGGGGATGTCCCTGTTACTAACTCGGAGAAGCCGAGTACCCCTCCGTCCGACGCCAAGTGTTGGAACTGCAAGAAGCAGGGGCATTTCGCACGGACTTGCCCTGAGCCGATTAAAGGACTACCACCTGACGCGACGGAAAACTGAGGCGGGCGGCTCGACGTGGCAATCGAGCTGCCCTACCATCGAAAAGCCAAGGTATCAGCACCTCTGGCACTCTTGATCAGACGACAGTAGATTCGAGGGAACTAGGTAAGTTCCCGGTAGGGCCGTCCCAGCCCTTTACCACAGCGGAACCGGTTGATCACCGGTCCGGTTCCGAAGATGTCGGTGTAGAAAAAGCCTCAATGGCCAAGGAACAGGGCGCTGGCAGCCCGAACTCCGAGGTCGAGCGTTCGACTGGATCGAAAGTGAAAGTCGACGCCGGGAGAGAAGCCCTGATGTGGCAGCTGGCTAGAGTCTGCGCAACAGAGCTTCCCTCAGATGATCCCTGTCTCTCTTTTCTAAAGAAGAGAGGGATCGATCTGAGTACTGACGTAGGGTTGAGAATGCTAGCAGGAACTGCCCCCTTGTTGGGGAAACGATGGTACCTGTCTGCAGAGATTCGAGGGCGTTCTTTGGACTTCCTGATAGATACTGGTGCCAGCCACACCATTGTCTCTCGGGAACTCGCGAAAACGTTAGTAGTGCCGTCAGATAATCTCTACGAGGGAATAACAGGGTGCACTGCGTCTGGAGCCGAAATGCGGACCTATGGTCGATTGGTTCTACCTCTTAAGGTCGCATCAACCCACTATGTGTTTAGCCCAATAGTGGCCGATGTGGCTGACGATGGCATTCTGGGGCTTGACTTCGCGGCATTATACGGTATGATCCTAAACCCAAGGACGGGTCAATTGGTCATGACCGAGCCGGTAGAAGAGCACCATCAGTGTAAACTGAAGAGAGTGTCATCGATAGCCTCAGTAGCACAGACCAAGAGGATACCCGCCAGACATCGGTGCTATGTACTGGTGAAATCCGAAGGTCTGGAAAGAGATCGACAGGGCATAGTCAAACCCGACCCGAAGACTCTGAGAAGTTTTGGGTTGGTTGGTGAGGCTGCCCTTGTCAGCAATGTCCGTCGAACAGTGTTTCCCGTCTGTAATCCACTGAATCGAGACATTGTCCTGGAAAAAGGCCAGGTGGTCGGTACCATACAGTACGCTGACAGAAACGGTGAATTCTCTTCACCAGAGGTAGGATCTGTGATGATGCGTCTCGAGCAAGAAGCTGCAGACATCGAGACGGCAGAAATCGCGAGCACCCACACGGGGGAGCTCCCTACCTGGCTGTTAGACATGTATGGTGACACCCACCTGACCCAGCCAGAAGAAAGACTGAAGCTGTCCGCCTTACTACGTAAGCATGTGGATGTCTTTAAATCCCCAGATGAACCGTTAGGGCGCACCGATCGATGTCTGCATAACATCGACACTGGTGACGCACAACCTATCCGAGTCCCTTACAGGAGGATTCCGCTCAGCAAGAAAGCTGCTGCGGATGAAGAACTTAAGGAGATGTTGGATACGGGGGTGGTTAGGCCAAGTACTAGTCCCTGGTCGAATCTGGCAGAAGTTTTCAACAGGATTCGAGCATGGGGACTGAAGTTGAACCCTAAAAAGTGTCAGCTTTTTAGGACTTCGGTCGAGTACCTAGGCTGAATCGTGTCTGAACAGGGTATAGAAGCCAACCCGGGGAAAATTAGCGACGTAATGACTTGGGCTAGGCCCACTACAGTGAAGGAAATTCGATCCTTCATTGGCTTTTGTTCCTACTACCGAGAGTTCATCCCGGGGTTTGCGGAACTAGTAAGTCCTTTGCAGGACTTAGTGATCCAAAAACCTAAAGGTAGTAGAGGTCGTTACGAGGCATTCGCATGGACGGAGAGAGCCGAACTTGCTTTTGTCGAGTTAAAACGAAGTTTCAAGGAGACACCTGTACTTCGATTCCCCACACCCGACGGTCATTTTATCTTGGACACTGACGCTAGCAACACCCGTTCAGGGCTGTTCTATCCCAAGAGCAGGATGGAAAAGAGGTCCCAATCTCATTTGCTAGCAACACTCTAAGTAAAACACATTGAAACTACTGCACCACCAAAAGGGAACTGTTGGCAGTTGTCGTGTACACCAGGAAGTTTAGGCACTACCTCTATGGTGGTAACTTCACTATCCGCACCGATCATTCGTCTTTGAAATGGCTCCTGAATTTCAAAGAAGCTGAGGGGATGATGGGTAGGTGGCTGGCCCACCTTTCGGAGTTCAGTCTCGAAAACTCTAACATCGAACATCGAAGTGGGGCCAAGCATCTAAACGCCGATGGTCTTAGTCGTATCCCTGTGCGGCTATGCCAGAGGTCGGATTGCACAGACTGCGGCAGTCATAATGCTGTTTTGGCAGCTGTAGGTAGTTTAGTAGACAGCCGGGTGGGTGTTGCATTTAGGTCTCTCGATGAACTCATTGATGCTCAGAAAGCAGACGCCGACATCAAACGAGTTGCTGAATGGCTAGTTAAGGGGGCTAAACCCACTAGGCCTGATGTATCAATCGAGAGCGCCAAGGTACAGAAATTAATAGGGCAATGGCCTCTATCAACTTTCTGTGAAGGCTTGTTGTGTCGTTGGAAAGTCGAGGCGGGTCGAGCTAGACGCACGATTCAAGTAGTTGTACCACGCCAACTGAGGGGTGAGGTACTCTCCTTTTGCCATGGACACCGAACAGCGGCACATTTTGGTCGAAAACAAACGCTCGAAAAGGTGAAAAGGAGATATTACTGGCCTGGAATGGGGAAGGACATAGGTCGTTGGGTTCGACATTGTCCTACCTGTTGTCTGGTAAAACCCGGTGAGGGCATGGGTAAATCCCCTTTACACCAAGAACTGTTTGGGGTGAGATTCGGGAGGATAGCTACGGATATCATCTCGGGATTTGCACCCAGGCCAAACAAAATTTCCTTGCATGTTAGTAATCCAGGATTACTTCACCAAGTATGTACGCGCTATTCCCCTACCAAATCACACAGCAGAGACCTGTGCAGAAGCTTTCGTGGACGAATGGGTTTTGACCTTTGGGGTCCCGTTGCTTCTGCATTCTGACCAAGGTCGAGAATTCAAGTCTCGACTCTTCTCTGAGATGTGTGAATATTTGACGATTGTAAAACAGAGGACCAATCCGTACAGGCCACAGAGCGATGGTCAGGTGGAAAGGTTCAATAGAACATTGATTCAGACTCTGACTATGTTGGTAGACAAACATATGGACGACTGGGATGAACAGGCTAAATATGTGGTGTCCGCATATAACAGCTCTGAACACAGTTCTACTGGATGCAGTCCAAATATGACGGTATTCGGGGAAGAAATTATCATGCCAGCGGATGTGATTTTCGGCTCAATCGAGAACCCGCTCGAAGTCCCTTGTTCCGTCACTTTCGTGGAACAGCTTCATGATCGATTGAGAGAGAGTTACAGCATGGTAAGAGAAAATCTAGGTAAATCTGCAGAACGCCAGAAAGTCAGGTATGACTATGGGCTGAAGCAGAGAAGGTACTCAGTTGGGGAACAGGTGGTGAGGTACCACACCCCCCAAGCAGCTATGAAGCTTGCTCCCAACTGGGATGGGCCGTTCATAGTGGATTCTGTCCTCTCTGAGTCGACATTATTACTTCGATCGTCCCGCGGGCGGTTGCAAAAGAGCAATGTCGATAGAGTGCGCCGGTGGTTGGGCATAGAACTATCACAAACTGTCGAGTTGTTGCAACCACAACTTGATGATGATTCACCTTCTCATAAGGCCACGAAAAGGGCTAAGTCTGTTTCTGGACAGGTCAAAATAGAGATCGAAAGGTCGCGACCGGAAGTTCAGTCTAAAAAACAAACTACGCAGGGTCATCGAAAACGACAGCAAAAGGCTCGAAAACTGAGCGAGGTGAAGGTGTTGGATGCCAGTAAACCATCAAAGCGGCGCCGTGGTCGACCGCCTCGTCGAGATAAGTCGAAAGCATCTAAACAGCCTTTGAAGGGATGTCTGAAGCCCGACCCCCCCTCGAAGGTGCGAACGACTGAACAAACTTCACGTCGAAACGTTTCGATTGAAGTCAAAGATCAGTCACTCCAGTCCGGACCTATGACTCGAGCGAGGCTTAAGCGCCAAGGCTCATCAAAGGAACGGTCAGCGAGTGTCGAGGATGAAAGGAAACCCAGAGCAAACACTCTGGCTCCTACATCCACACCATCACAAGTGATGGGAGGCAGACGCCGACGGAAACGGGTTAATAGCCCGGTCGGCCCGGCCAAATCAAAGGACGGCGGGCTAGGAGGGGGTGATAGTAACCCGCCCGAGGCTCAACACTCGTTCCTACAGTAAAGGTTAGAATCAGGAAAAGTCCTAGATTAAACCCTACTCAGTAATCGATGATTCGCACAATACTAAGCAGCAGCTTTACTAACCTGTTTTTTTTTAATGAGGATTTAAAATAACGGGTGCCGTTCTTGAGTAAATCTGTCTGTGGACGTGAAGCCGACGGTGAATAAAAAATTACACAACGAGAAGTCATGCGATTGCCTCTTAGTTTGAGACAACCTGACGCTAGAAACATGGAAATTTGGGGCCTTTGATTTTTTATTGGACTGTGAGGATGGGTTCCCAGCATAGGCTGGTGGATTCTGCCCGAAGGGTAGATCCATATTGGAACCATTTTTAATCCCGGTAGTCTGATAGAAGGGGGGGGTGTCCTAATTATCCATGTTGATAGTGTTGGAACCCATAGACCGCATAGGAAATAACGGCATATGCAAACATTGCGACTGGAGAACCAGAGCGTGACGGTGAGAGGAGAGTGAGTCATTCTATTTTTTGAGCATTACCTTATTTGGTCATGGCGTGATGCGCTGTGGACCAATAGGGTTCGCCCTCCTCGGTCACGTAGGCCCTTCCTCCAATCAGAGGCGTGCGCCACAGGGAAAAAAGGCCGCGTCACACACCACGGAGGTCACATCTGCGCCCTTCTCGTGAGAGTCGGACGCAGATAAGCAGGACTAAGCCTAGCTTATTCCAGCTAGTACGCTCCGCCTGGGGACTTCCTACCTGAGTGTAGGAGGTCTCCCCTGCCTAGTGTCGAGGGACACGACCTGTGTGAGCGCAGGTTCGTGTTCTCTCGAGGCTCCAGTCTTCGGTCCCTCGAGCCGCCTGAGTGCGGTTCGAGGTACATCGAAGGCACCTTCTAGGCTTCAACCCGCCAGAGTGTGGATTGAAACACCTCGAAGATCCTCTTCGCCGTCTCGTCCCATCTGAGAACGGTTCGAGACCCGGAGTCTTCTCTTCAAGTGGAACCCATCAGTTCAGGAAGAACCATGGGGTCCTCGTCCGACGAGCAGTCAGGGTACAGCTCTTCGGCGAGCCACAAGTCGCAGAAGAAGAAGAACAAGAAGTCCAAGAGGACCAGACCCGAGCAAGAGCTCGAGTCTACCTCGGCTAAAAGTGCAGCTCTTCTGAAGCAGATCGAGGATGCACAGAAAGCCTTGGCCGAGTCCCAGGAGCGGGAGAAGGAGCTCCGCCGAAAGGCGAAGGAGGCTGCTAAGCAGCAGAAGCTCGACTTGAAAGTCGCCGCTGCTGCCGCCTCGAGGGACTCCTCCCCCGACGAGATGGAGGTCGACGAGCCGTCGACACCTGCTCCATCGAAAAGTGCTACCCCTTCAGGTTCTAAGGGCAAGGAAAGTAGCAAAAAGGAATCTGCAGCCAAGAAGGCTCCAGCCCGGGAAAGGAGTAGCGAGTCTACTGCACCCCCGGAACCTGGAACCGAGCCATCGGAAGTCGATGCCGGTGCCGTGGAGAGCACCGTATCCTCTCCCCCAGACACGGCCAAGGCTGTCAACGAGTGGAAGCGGCTGTCAGCGATCACTGCCAAGCGACGTACTGAGTACGTTGATGACAGGCCACTGACCAAGCTTCAGGACTACCGCAAGAATGGTCAAGTGGTACTCCCTAGTCTCGTCGGAAAGGATGGTAGTGACGAGGAGGAGTGGTATTCAGATGATACTCATGCCATTGACTGGTATGTCTCGATGATCGAAAATATGACGAATGCCTCAGACTCGTAGGGGGTGTCGCTGCCCGAGCGACAGCGGATTGGGTTCGCATGGCGCATCTTCAATCCAGGGCAGCAGTGTGCTTTCGAGAACTGCACACGTAAGGGGTTCCCCCCTCTTGTATACACGACAGACGGCAGGTATGCTCGACACTTGGTGGAAGAGCATCGAGCCATCCGTCCGCAGTTCGGTTGTGTTAAGGTGGAAAAGACCATTCCATGTTATCAGGACCCCGATGACCCGACCTCTCCTCCTTTCGTGACCACACAAAGGGGCTTGATGGCGCGTCATCTCAAGTCGTACAAGCAGCCCCAAAAGTACAACACCGAGGGCGCTATCCAACTAGTGGAGACGCTGGTTAGACAGTGTGAACGGAATGAGAAAACAGGCGCGCCAACTAGACACTGGATGCGGATGGCACCCGCACCCCCATCTACGAAGCGCCTGTATATCAGACCAGAACTGATGCCTGCTTTCTACGGCGCCTACCCCGAGTTCAGGGTAGAGCAGCGGAAGAAGCGGGAGGCCAGTCGTCCTCGAGACCCAGGACCGACAGCCTCTACGAGTGGGAACAAGAGGCCCCACTCTACAGATGCTGGAAGGTCTGCCGGTTCCTCTGAACCTAAGAAGCCTAAGCCGCTGGCTGCTCCCTCGAAGCCCGAAAAGGCATCGAAAGCCGCCCCGGCCCCGGCTCCTAAGAAGTCGAAGACTGCTTCGACCGGTTCGGCCAAACCTAGCACCAGCGGTGCTAAAACTGGAGGCAAGACGGTGGAATCCCGGAGTGGTCGTGATCGACAACCCAAGGTGACCACCAACTCGTCTCCCCCTGTCAAGCCCCCTACAGCGGCAGAGGGCAGCACCCCAGCTGCCACGCCGCGTGTCCACGTAGGAGACGCGACACTGACCTCGGCAGCAGGAGCCACCTTCTCCAACGTCGTGTCAGGCGCCGACACCCCGACAGCAACCTTGCGTTGGGAGTTGGCACAGCCTGCATACGGCGATGGCGTCGAACATGGGTCCCCAAGACGTTCGTGGAACGTTGTAAAGGACTTCTACAAATGACGGGTAGCCCTGCTATCGATCATTTCGGTGAGGCATTCCGCGAGGAAGCAAGTGCCTACTTGTTCGGCCTGTTTGATAGAACAAACATGGCCATCCGTAACGAGCTCCTTCCGGCTCTTAGGGAAGAGGCGCGCCAGACCGTTCAGATGGAGATGGACTCTCGTCTGACCGATGTCCGAACGCGTCTCAATAACTTTGAGTCACAGGCCCAATATGATATCACCAAGAGGGATGGTATCATAGAAGGCTGGGAGGAAATCGACCGCGAATTCTTTAGAGTCTTCCGGGTCCAACTCTCGGAATGGATGAAGGACAACCACCATGGCATCCGAACCCTGAAGCCCATTTGAACTGAGCCCTCTTGCGAAGCGCAGAGTTACCTCGTCGAGGGTGGAGTGGTCCCTGACGTCAGGACGCTGGCGGCTCAGTCGAATCCTTTGAGAGAGTTATCTCCAAGGATTGACAGTCTGAGCTCGGCTATGACGATGTTGGGCCGAGAGCAGGTGGTGCAGGACAAGCCTGACACCCCGGGTAGGTCTCTCGGTGCCTCCGTCTACCCACCAGCAGCCGCGCCTTCCTCATCGGCTCCCTTGATAACCCTCTCGGGAGCCACCAAGCCTACACCGCCACCGGTTCAGAGAGTGGTGTCACCGAAGATCCATCCGGATCTTCATGGCATCACGCCTCTGGTCCCCACAAGTGTAGCCGTCTGCCCGGACCCATCGGCTTCCGCCCAAGCAGTAGAACCTGCCGAGGCGGAACAGTCAATGGATATAGACGGGGACGTCGATGTCGTCGGTCAATCTCCAACGGCTCCCCCTGACCAGGGAGACAAGGTCGACCTTGAAGGTCGGGAGAGCGACGACGACAACGGAAGCGACTCAGCAGACTCGGCAGTCCTCCACTCAGATGCTGAGGGAGACTCCCGGGATGCACCCGAGACCTCTAACGAGGCTTGGAGTACGACAATGGACCGTGTGGCCCCATTGCTGGAGTCGCCGACGTTTTCAGGCCAGCTAGCCGCCAGTGCTTCACATGAGGATGAGCGCACTGACGGAGAGCAGGCTGAAATCGACGCCGCTACAGGGTCCATCTCGGAGGATCAGTAGTATGATACTACTGCTCCTCCTCTTCAGCTTGGATCGCTGACATCGAACAGAGTCTCGATGTCAGCATGGAACCCCCGGGAACTCGTTCCCGGACGACGGTGTACCCTCCACGAGTGGGGGTACCTTTCCTGTCCCTGGACCTCCCTGCGAAGCTGTGTGGATCCGACGCCACCCCGGTCTTAGGGCCCGGTGGTGCCACACATCCTCGGCCTCACGGTCGAAGGACCATCATAGTAGAACTGTACACTATCGATGGGCTTCCTACGCTGGAAGGAGCTTCTCAACGAGACAGGGAGGAAACGACACGACCCCAGTTACCATACCCGGTCGTGCCTCCCTCGGATCGACCAGGAGCAGGTCGTGAAGCAGTGTTTCGACACTGGTCTCCTACGTTGGATGGAGCAACGCCTTATAATTAACTGTGATAATAATTTTTTTTCTACAGTACAGTAGAAACTATATTTCTATATATCCCTCTACTGTTTCTGTCGACAATGTCGACGGATCCAGTAGTTTAAATTATTATCTATTTGTTTAGACTGATCCGGGATCTTTGAATTTTCAGAGACCTCGTTTCAGTCTAGTGGGGGTGGTGTGGTGGTCCCGCGTCGTCTTCGAGGTACCTTCGTGGTCCTCGTGGGTGACATCGAGAGCACCTCTATTACCCGACGCCTGGGGGCGCTGGAGTCCAGCGCCACGTCACCACTTGGTCATTTGGCCCTTGACTCCGGTGTATATAAGGCAGTTGTACGGCCTTCCTCAGGGTCAGTCCAGCCCCGACTGACCATCGTGAGCGATGGTTGGCGGCTGCCCGGCTACCATATTCTAATACTCCTCTGTGCTGCTGCACAGAGGAGGTGTATGTGGAATATCAACTGTAGACACTAGAAGGCCTAGTGCCAAATTGTTATAGAGTTCAAACTCTGCCACCTGTAACTGTGATCGAGAACGGCTGATGCCTATGTGTTATTAGACAATAAAGTTTTAACTGGAACCTGAATAGTTGTTCTTCGTTGTTTATCGAAAGATTCAATTGAACATCGAGGGGTAGAACACTACAGCTGCAACCCACATACTCTGGCCCTTACACTATAGTTAAGATGACCTCATCAGTGACTGCAATTTTAAAAAGATTGCAGGATGGACATGTCTTTAAAAAGGCAGTACATCTATCCAGGCTAAGAAGACCCATTACTAGAGCCAGCGCCAAAGCCATTATAAAAAGGCTCCAGACTGGCCCTGTACAAGCTCTCTTCGACCCTGATTCAAGCATAATTGCTGATACCAATACACCAGCCCCTCCCCTCAAGAAAAAGAGAGGAAGGCCGGCAAAGAAAGGTATCATCACCTTTGCCCCATCACCCAAGAAAAGGGCAAAGAGAAAGAAGCAATAAAATTTCGTTGAAATCACATATAAAGAAAGCACAAAATACCCCCCCCCACACACATAAACACCTCTCAACCCCAACCCCCCCCCCACACACACACACAACAACACTCACCACGGCTGTTGGCCCATACTCAGGCCACGTGCCATACCCCTGCTATCTACAGGGCAAACCGCACTCACACACACCTAGGCCCAATTACCCACCCCACACATGTGACAACCGACCTCAAAGCCCCGACCTGATGATAACAAATTCTCTTGGCAGCACACCATATCATCAGGCACCCCTTTTTCATTCTTTGAAGATTACTAACACTCACCTCTTAACTTATCACCTTACACGCTTTTTGTTTTTATATTTATCCTTTTTATTATATGTATCTCGTTTTTCTCAAACCAATTTCATTTTTCCTTTAAATTATTTATCAAAGTCCCAATGAGCCCAATTATACACTGTTTGACCCCAGGATCAAACCCCTCAACCAGCCGCACTGTCAACCACTCAAGGGCAGCATATGCACACAATTTTGTCCAGCTATGTTTAGGTAGCCACATAAATTGCCCATGGCAGCAGTGTATCCTCTGGTACATGTTTTTCATTTAAAGAAAAATCATGCATACACCGGCTAGATAGCTTTTCAGCTCTCCTATTTACCAGTTGACACACCTATTGTAGGTGCTCGTATTACCCCATACCCACCCATGTTTGTACCTCTGTTTAGCACGAGGGCGCTGATACAGGTAGAACCCCATATTTATGAGCTGTCAATTAAGAGCAGCTCAGTACTCCCATGCATGATGTTTCTCACGCACATGAATTCATGGTCAGCAATTTTTAGACATATGTACTGACCTCTCCACTCCCGCCTTATCTCGAACCTGACCCCAGGATCCCAATTATAAACCTTATTACCGGGGCATAGGTTCCAAATTTGCATAAGGGAACATATGCCCAAACTGCAGCCATCCAATAGAATCAGGCTCAGCCTTTTTAGGGCAAGACATACCACTATAGGGATATCCAAAAGTGAGAAATAGCCACCCTCACGGATGGGTTTATAAGCCTTAGCCCACCCCCACCTTAGCCACTCCACAATATCACCCAGATCACACCATATCAGCGTTTCCAAGTGAACAAGTGCCTGGACCAGGGATCACCATGGCGTTTACGACATGCAATAAGCCCAGGTAGGCCTGTCCTATGTGCCCATTAACCAGCACTAGTTTTATCATGCATTCTTATATGGTCAATGACATAACCTGATGTCATGCTACCCAGGTACCTCTATTAAACAATGGCAGTGTGAGTACTAGACTACCTGTAAAAAGTTTGATTGTTCACTTCGCGCCCCATACCTGACTTTAGTGTTGTTGCCCCTATACTTACCCCTCTGTATGGTTTACAGTTTATTCAAAAAGTAGCTTACTCAAATTAAAACTTCTCTTCAGTGAAAATTGGACAATCCACGACCTCCTGGGACCAGTAGGACTGTTGAAAGAAGGAAGAGACATTTTTGAGTTTAGGCAGCTCATTGTACACCACCAAAATTTGGTCTTCAATATGACTTCTAGAAATTTAGCACATTACCTGAATGACCCTGCAGTCCACAAGGAACTGCCACTATCAAACCCGTTGGTCTCTACCCTCGTCAAGAGGATGTTACTTTATGTCTGTTGCGACATGCCAACTTCTCCAGATTGGAGCACCTTTAAACCTAAGACAGCTGCTTACATACCCTTGCTGTGCGCCCGCACACTTCTGGTCTCCGACCAGCCCTTAAAAGACCTTCCCAGATATTTTAGTGGGACAGGCAGAACCTTGGTCATCAGGGACGCCATAGAATTAGTAGTTCAGAAAGCCATTCTTGAGACCCACATGTGGTCCAATAACCTGTCTAAACTCCCACCTACAGCCCATTGCTGAAATAAATCTGACAGGGTAAGCTACAAAAAATTTGTTACTCTCACAAACCCCCCATTTAGTCTTAGCCTACTAACACCCAAGGTCCAGTCACATCTCCCTCATACCCCCCTCACACCCTCGCCAAGCAACCACCCCCCACTGTTTAAACAAACCACACTACACCCACCTAGGTGTGCCTACAGTCCCCTCTAACAGGAGGACACCTCCCATACAATCGACCATAAAAACCCCCACCACATAGCCCAATTGCTGATATGACTCACAAACTCAATCCCCCATCACATCTCTTTTACAGAGCCGCAGTACCTCTAATAGTGCTGTGTATCCTCTTCAACCTCACCAATGGATCACAGGACAAGGAGTTACCACAAAGGATCGTATTCAGACCAAATTATGGAGCACTGTTTACGCAGTTACCACAGCCCCTTATCTCAAATTTCATGGACTACCCCCTGGTTTTCAGTCTGAATATCTCCCTGTCCCCCAACCCCCAGAGACCTGATAAAGTGTCACCCCTACTCAAAC
This sequence comes from Acholoe squamosa, assembly GCA_949317995.1. Taxonomy (NCBI): domain Eukaryota; kingdom Metazoa; phylum Annelida; class Polychaeta; order Phyllodocida; family Polynoidae; genus Acholoe; species Acholoe squamosa. The sequence continues at coordinate 3,829,965 of OX439041.1, forward strand.
CCGGCACCCCACCATACATTACCCAAACCGCCAACAATCTGGATACAATGATTAGCACCCTATTTGACAAAACCCAAAATTCTGTAGACCTTTTGATTAATTTAATTGCCAACCCCAGGAACCGTCAGACCAGAAATGCCCCAGGACAAATCATTGGCGATATTCTCAGGGCAACCCTAGGCCTGGGAACCCAACCTGAAATTGACCTTCTAAATGCTGACATTTCTGACATTGACAGAAGATTGGCCACTAAAATGCATGTGGTTGAATTAGCCACCCATTTTCTATTAAATATCTCAGAATACAATCACAATTCCCTAAACATCCTATCTGAATTCCAAAATGATACTGACGACGCACTGTCCCTGCTGGCCCAAAATCTAAAAACATTAGATTCCAATTTCTCAAACATTATTTTAAATTTAGAATCCCAAGCCAGACAGGACACCTTTTATTCCATGTTATTTTCTGCAGCAAACTCACAAATTGAGTCATTAATCGACCTTCAGGAAGATCTAGATATTTTATTAAGTGCCTTAAACAGCTTAATGGAGGGCGAGCTCCCTCCCACCTTAATTCCCCATGACACCCTCAGGTCAGGCCTAAACAACCTCTCCAGCGCCTTGAGTAGCACCCACCAAGGTATATCAGTCCTTGACATACCCATAGGTCATTACTATAAAAGGAGAGTAAGTGCCCAGTGGAATGACCCCTCCACCCTCCTCATCTCACAACCCATACCCATAGGACTAGGAGATAATGTCTATACCCTATTCAGAACTGAAACCTTCCCAGTCCCCTTTGACACATCAGATGTTAACTCCACAGGTTACACCCTGGTACAGCCCCTACCCCCCTACATAGCCATGTCCCCCAGCCGCGCCCACTTCATGGAGCTCCAGCAGGCAGACCTGGACCTATGCACACAAGACGCCTTTATCAGCTGTAACTTACCCCTGCCCTGCTATCACCTCTACATCCCACCTGCACTCTGTCCCTACTCCTGGACATACCTGATGCAGTGCACCACACCTGCAGTTTCACTGCACACATGGCTGCACCCATACCCAACCTGATCAAACCCATTTCTAGGTCAACATACCTCATGTTTGCTAGAAGGTCGCCATCTTACTTACAGTGTCACAATGCGGGACAAATTCCAATGATCAATGCAGCATATTCAGTCATTTCAGTACCATGCCTATGCTCTATTAAAAATGCAGGCATGGTTATGATTAATTCAAATATAACCTGTGTACAAAATATAACACTGGAACCCATAGCCATGAGCCCCATAAACTTACCACTATGGCGACATTTTGGTTCACCTCCAGCTAACATATCAGGCGTTACTATGACAACCGTGCCACGCTCCCTGGAACTACCTAACTTTCAGCGTCTCAAATCCTTACACAACCAAAAAATAGTACCCTTAATTAAAAGCGTACTCACCCTCAGACCAGCAGCCGAAGGTTTGTCAGATGAATCTTCTCTTCTGTCAGCAAGTTCACTAACACACCTTGGTTATCACTTGGAATATTCGATCTGGTTCCACTTGGTCACCCCTCTGATTGCTGTCCTCTGTTGTGCAATGACATGCCCGATCCAGATACGCGTATCACGCCTGGCTCAGTTGGTGACAGTCCATCTAGCACTCAACACACCCAGAATGGCGGATGCGGCTACTTGGCAGAATCTTAAGGATCTGATCAACAAGGCCAACAACAACTGGCCCTCAGCACCCACACAACAGCCCGTGGAACAGAGCCTGGAATTTATCCAGACTCCTGGAGGTTACGACGCGATGTGGGCAATCGGCTCCGTCCTGATCATCTTGTACCTGGCCCGCCTCTTCATCTCCAGATGCTGCAGGCACTGGCCACACTGTAGGCAAGATGAATCTGATGGCTTGCCCCAGTTTGTCCTCCGCATCCACTCCCAGGGAAGAACATACGAGTTTGTTGTGGGAACCATGATTTTCGGCTCCAACCTATGCCCACCCTTCATTAAGGCCCCTAAAATTGGAAAGCCCCGCCTCACTATGCCCTTTGGCCGTCACCTGGATCTCCACTGGAAGGCCAAGGTCAGCTTCATAATTGGCGCCCAATTGAGAGTGGTGCAGCTCGAGAGATACCCTCGCTGCCCTCTTTTCTGGAGACTACCCCTCTACAGGATCCTAAATGGGAGGCCACATGTTATGACCCTGGTCATCAAATCCAAAACCCAGCCAGATTTCCAGCTGACCCCAGGATATGAGACGATCGAAGACACCAATATCCCAGAGATCTCCAAGATCCAGGCCCCCAGCAGCCCCAGCCCCAGGCCCAAAAACCCAGCAGCCCGGTGGAACTAACTAAATTCACACCCAAGGAATACCAACCCCTTAAGGACATGTACGTGTTTGACCCAACCCTGGAGGATATATCTACCAAATTCCCACCAGAAATCCGTATGTTTATATTTCCTTTCAAAATCCTTAAGGCCCGTGTCTTGATTTATGTGGGGATACCCACATGTCTCCATAGCCATATTATTCCACAGCCACCGGCCACCCCTGTTTTCTCATATATAATGGAACCGACAACCCATACCACAGCATACGACCGGATAGCCACACACAGGATAACACATCCTATGTGGGGATACCCCATCCTCCCCCCCCTCCCCCACACAATAGTCCAGCCCGGCTATGCCGAGCCATCCTGACTGCATTACCAAAGTAAGAAAACAACCCCCCCCATACCTTATCAGCCGTTATCAGCTGACAAATAAACCCAACTAAAACAAACATACCGCCACATACTTATACAATAGCAGCCCCACTGACCCAATTTGGACGTTGTATAGCGGATCGCGGACGTCAAATGCTGATGCTGCGTCTGGGCATTTTCGCGCCAAACGTGGCGTCATGACGTCACCTGAGCGTCCCCAATACAGCTCCAAGCGTCAGTTTCTGCACGTTATAACGTGGGATTGGTGTCATAAATACACAATCCAACGTTCGCACGTGGTGCACACATCAATACAACAACATAAGCACATGTTTGTATTGACAGTAGACTTGCGACATACCCCGACTTACCACTCCCTGATCACAATACCAATCTAATTCAGACAACACCGGCGCCAAATTTACAAGCCCCTATATTCATAACATAACTCTAAACTGGTGGTGGACTTTTCTATATTATTGGTTATCATTTAGCAAGTATCACGATTTTTGACTCTGGCCGCCAGATAATAATCACATGGCAATCACATCAAATCACAGGAAATCAAATGTCATCAGCATTAATTATCACAGTCTGATCTGAGCCCTCCTGGCCGTTGACGTCAAAATCACAGTAGTAAATCACAGGCAAAATCACAGTCAGTCAATCACATAGCGCATTAGGCCTTGCCACCTTCTGGAATCCAGTCCTTTTTCTTCATTATCACATCATCCCAATCAGACAGCGGCTCCCGTAGGTACCGTCACAGGCTGCAATTTAAACAAGACCAATTCCCCGTTTACAACGGAATCAATTTTTTTTTTTAAATAACCAAAAATTCAGGATTTTCTTTTTACTCTTCCTCTACTCCTCTCCCCTCTCTCCCCCCCCTCCATTAGAAAGTCACAGCTGAACCTCAGACCTACCTCCTTGCCAGACAGACCTCCGGGACCCCCCATGTCAGGGTCGTCAGGGCAGCCACCTCCATCCTTCTTCCCCTTACAAGGAAACAACACTAGTCCAACCCAGTAGTAGACGACCCGCAACCTGAAAACATAGGTCAACTTTACCCCTGTAGTTCCGGCAAATGATTTTCCTCTTTTTTTTTTTCTCAAAATCGCACACCTAAAAAGACCCAACCAGACAGTACTTACCCCCATCCGTCAAGCTCCACCACAGCAAGGTAAACCGCCCCTCCTGGGCTGACCAAGACGAACATATCGACGATCGTGCACTCCGACATCTTTCTGGATCTCACACAGAACGTCCTCAAGTCAAAATTTTCAGCAGCTTTCTGACGTCAAAAACGCCGGCCTCCCCTTTTATACTAGGTCTAGCCGCGGGAACATCAAGTCGCCTTTCAAACCTAACTTTCGGACCCAAATCCAGCCAAAATCAATCAGAATTCTTCAAAATTTCACCACCACACCATCCAACCACAAAATCTCGAAAACTCCCCGGCCCCCCCTTCCCAACCCTGAAGGGTTGGTGCAAGTCTACATCATTCACTTACCGTAAACTCATAGGCCTCAGCGTAAATCCCATACATTAACAAACACTGTAGAGACGCTGGCGCAGTGGCGCCTCTCGGTGTTATTTTTCCGAACTAAAATCCGAGACGGAGCAGCGTACGGCCCAACGACCGTCCGCTGGCACCGCCAGGTGTGTAGCAGTGGAATTAACATAGAGTCCTTGGATACGGCCTCCCGCCTAGCTCCAAACCTTAGCCTTTTGCTTCTGTATGGTACTCCTAAGTGTCGACTTGACCAATTTTTAGCACCACGAGTTAATCTTGGTATTTTTGTGGACCCGATTGTGAACCATACAACCCTGACACGGTCTCTAACGCCTTGTTTTATCTGCTCTATGTTGTTTTCTGACAGATCAACGCGAGATGACTGGGACCCAGACAACACCTCCCCAGCAGGAAAACACCAAGGTCAAGCAACCAGCGACCCCCAGAGCTCAGGGAGGACGAACCCCACCGACAATAGCGGAAGTGCACGCAACAAAAGAGCCGACACCCCCATCCCAGAGATCCGCCATAGCCGGGGAAGCTACCCCCACACCCCAGCAAGGCCCAAATGCCTGATCGCAGGATGCAGACTGTGCTCCAGCACCCCTGAGGGTTTTGTCTGCCCTTGTTCCTACACAGGCATCAAATTTAGGCCCCTAATATCCCAGAGACACTACACCACCACCACCTTCACCAATAGCACCCCAAATCTACATCACCATGACAACAAAGATGACAATAGCTGTGAGTCTGAGGACTCTGATTCTTCAACCTCTATATCTGCCGAACCAGGTAACCTGGCCTCGGTGAAAGAGGATTTTAGAGACATAGACTTAGACCCCAGCACTCCCATAAAACGAGCTGCACTCAAAAGGAAGTGGGCAAGGGGCAGATTCTACATAAGAATCCCCCGACCCCACCCTAATCTACCCCCCTCCAGTATCAGTGCTGGAGACAGTAAACCTTGGAAGCATTCAAGACCCAGAAAACCATGTAAACCCCACCCAAATTCAAACTATAAGTCAGTTTCACCCTTATTTTTCCCCTCCACATTTATCGATTGTAGGGACACAATTTGAAACACCCCCCCCCCAAGAACCACAGTACCGCTTTCATTTGTATGCGATCTTTAATTTGATCTGCAAGGTTTACATTTTTCCCACGATTGTAAAATGAAACCAAAACTGATGTTGTATCATCTCAACCAACAATCACCATACTTTTACTTGTAAAACTCTGTGTAAGCTTAGAGTTGACCTGGCTGGCAGATCAACCCTATCTTTCAGGTGCCACAGAGCCCCCATCTCTCATTTTCAAGCCCAACCATGTTGTTGTATTTATGGGCTTTAGCCTCAGTAGAAAATTATGTGTGAAAAATATTTAAATATTTATTGTCTCAAGAAGTTGAACACCCAGAGCCTATAATTTCCACGTCCAAAGTTCTATAGAACACTACCTCGGCAAGCCATTTTTCAGCCCCAAAAGTAACAAGTGACAACTACCTTGAGCCAAAATGTTCTTTTCCAAAAAATCCAAAGATTTTTTTTTTAGAAATTTCATATTTTCACCAACCTCTCGGCTCTGGGTGAACAATTTCTCCTTGCATGCAAGTTTATGTTTTTAATTATTTTTATGTACAAGCTAGTCCAAAAGGGACCATCAGTCACATCTCACTGAATGTCACTGACGATCGTCACCTTGCCCACATAAGTAGCTTAGCAGTGAATACCACTGCTACCCAGCTCATTCATTAACTTATTTTGTTAAAGCCTTGTATGTAAGGACAGCATGTACATATTGTCATCTTATTTAAAACCTTATTTAAACAATCTGTGCTTTTTATACCGCTGACACTACTCAACCACAGCAACACATAGCAGCGAGTATCACTGTTGCCCTATTTCCACTCAGAATATGTTTTTGTAATTATATACCGTATATTCTTCATACTGGATATCAAGAATGTATTCTTACAAATGTATCATCCGCAGGACAGTTCTAGTCATGTCCCTACTACCCTGCTCAGCCAGAACAGTCTTAGTGTTTTCAGCATCTATTTTTGTCATGTTCAAGCCAGATTATTTTTAGCTAGTTCATAAAGTTTGCCTCAACTCAGAGGATGCAAGTTTCAAGTAGTTTTAGCAAAGAAAAACATCAGTTGTTATCCAAACTCCATTTCTTGTACCAACTACTACCGGTAGAACCAAATATTGTACCCTTCACAAGAAACTTGGTAACATCAATTTTATTCCAGCGCTGAACATCTTTTCAGCCCCCTTTTTGACTTTTATATTTGAGCATGTCAATGGACTTGATATAGACTCTCATTCCTTATAATTATACTCCCTTTAACCTCATGCAGAGATGAGTGGGAATGTGGGGATATGTCAATGGACTATCCTATGCATTGTAATTATGAACGACATACTCAAACCAAACTGGCCAGGCTACCCCCTAGTTCAAACCAAGGTCAACCTATTTTTAGCTTTGCAGGGTGAAGAGTTCACACCTGCCCTCCTCCAGTGGGAAATCCCCAGGCTCCCTCCTGTGGATCCCCCACTGGAGAACCCAACTATATTTAGATTCACCTAGCCAATAGGAGCAGCTCACCCCTCCTACCACAGATTGGGACTGAGCAGAACCACCGACTCAGCATGTTTGAGTCGCTCCCTATACTAAAAATAGAAAGTACAGAAATAGACACGACGTCATCTGGGCTTGCTCCTGACTATATAACCTAGCCAGGATCAAGCCTCAGCATCTTATTCTTCTCCAACCTAGACCCTACGACACTCAGGTGCCTTGGCTTAGGATATAGCTTAGTCAGACTGGCGAGTACTATATTGTACACTGTATTAGTTACTCATCATGCCAATCTTACAATAAAGCTGGATCATCAACTGAATTGTCTGGACTCCTGTTACCTCACTTCATGACATGTAACGAGACATTGACAGAATACTCGTCGGAAAAAATGTGAGCAGCATAGTATGCATCGGAACAGGACTTTAGATACCTACAGGATATTACTCACTTGCGATGCAGCCAATGAGAGTCCTCCATTTGGTCATGTGACCCGTTGCCATGGCAATGTGACCTACCTTGGGGATTAGCGACCACCTCTCAGCCAATCAGAGACCAGCATTCTGGTAACCAGGGCAATGTGACCTACTTAGGGGATTTCCAACCAGTGACCATGTTACCATGACCTACTTAGGGGATTAGCAACCACCACTAAGCCAATCAGAGGCCAGCATTCTGGTTACCATGGTAACATGACCTAATTAGGGGATTAGTGCGATCACATGACCCCTTGTTTGTAAACAAAGGGGCAGGTCTAATTATGTAAATGAGATACTCCTGAATTCTTTGCGCGTGATGATGATGAGTCGACTAGTTTTTTTAAATAAGTTCATCTTTTTTTATCATTTTTAATCAATCATTTTTTCTTTCGTGCAAACAGACCGCAAAGTCTCACCTTGCCAGTGTCACAGTCACTGACTCTCTCCATCATACATTGCACTAGTTTGGATAGATCCAACACTATTTTGGCCAGATATAGGACCTTCGTCTGCATGAATTATAGACGCTTGCAGCGTCTCGTTTCCTCTTTAACTGAATTCTTCACATCATTATCATTGCGAGCCTGAAAAAACCAAAAAAAAATGTTCGCTCAGTTTTTGGTTTTTGGTTTTTGGTCATCCGCATGAAGCATTTATTGGGGTTTCTTTTTCTACATGCTTCAATCAGGAAATGTACACAATGAGGGCCACAGCTGTCAGCAGTAGTTTCTTGGAGTTAAACATTGTTTTTTTTTGCCACTTGAACGGAGCAGAACACTTCAGGAAAGATAATAACTCTGCGCTCCATGGAGGTTAGCTGAATGAATCAAAGTAGTACACCTCTCCTGTCCTCGACACGTAAAAAGCCAGCCAATGTTGACCTGTTTTGTCTGAATGTTATCCTTCAACACTATTTCAAGTTTGTTCATTCACGTTCTTGTCTTCAGTTCATGTGGTAGTCTATGATGGGATGTCAATCTCTGGTCAGCTTGACGACATTGTCGAACACAAAGTACCGTTGTGGTCTCCGTCAGCGCCGTGCCAAAACTGAGCTCCAGCCTCAGCTAACCCCCTTTCATAAGGTTCACTCTACACGCGAACTGTCCGGAGTTAAATCCAGGCGGAACAGCATGTAACCTTTCAGGAAATTGTTGTAGGATATGTCTCAGCAGCATGAACCCTCGTACATCCCTGTTTCTGTGTGTAGTGCTAGGTACTCCCTCACAGCTTCCCTTTTGGTAAAGTCGGGGACATAGGCGCCGTTGGGCACCTTCTGGTCATTCACTATCACTTGAAGCGATTTGACGTAGCAATGTTTCAGTTTGAAAGGGTTCTTGGCGTAATTTCTCGTCCAGTGCGTCACTGTTCAGTTTCAGCACCTCGCATTCTAGATGAAGGTAATTTTCGTTCAGGTCCTAGTACTCTTGGGACTTACTGATGGTGAAATTGATGTTGTTCCCGTCTCCCAAAGACGGGAACAACAGCCGGACAAAGGTTGACTTTAGGATAGTTTGATTTAGTGCTACGGCATGCAGGTTGAGCTCAGAGAGCGCGCACTCGCTGGTGTTTTCGTGTACGTAAGCCATTGTGTTCCCCTTTACACATCAGTGGTAGACTGACGTCGGTGACCTGTTATCCTTTTATTTATAGGCCGCCTCCCTAGCGATCGAAAATATCCCCCTGCCGTCTCTTGCAAGAACCGCTTCCCGTTTGAGGAGCTCGCCTCCGTCATTTGGCCCCCGCTTTCTTGGGCGTCGTTTTTTTCCCTAGAGAGATCACTTTACCCGCCAGACTCTTCAGAGCACCTACTCCTCAGTGTTTCACGCTGTTCTTGAAAGTACCTCTCTCTGTCATATCCATGGCCACACCCACACCAGTGCAGAACAGAGTTTTCCCCACTGTCTTCAAAAGGGTGTGGCCGAGCGCATAAGTCCTAAGAGGGCGCCACCGAAACCGTGACCGCTGTAGAAAGATGCTGTACACATTGATTCTGTTACCGAACTGAGTGTTGAATTAATTGCTGTATCCTTATCTGGATCTGTCTCTTAAGTAGATGTCAACCTCGTCCAACCTTTTGGACTTCAAGGGAAAATAATCCAAGTGTGGAAAACTGATAGCTTGCATTCCCCCTTTCTGCCGTCTGCTTCTGTCGACAGCGACGCAGCGTAACAGAGGGATGTGCATGTCGCCCACTTGTCTGTCTTGAATGGCATTGGTGTATACATACACGTCTCTGAAAGGGTGCATGATGTAGATGCAGGTGGTCTTTGTCACGAAATGAGTGTTCACCCGAATCCTAGAATGTGTGCCAGATGTTCGGTGACGAGCATGCCAGTGTGTCTGTGCATGTTGATGGTGACCCGTCTCATCAGCCAGTTCTACCAGAAGACGGCCTTCAAATTTTTCAAAAAGTTCTGACCTTCTAAATTATCTGTCAGGAGCAGGTTCAAGCATCAATTAACTTAACGTTGTTTCCTGTGAAGATGGGTAGCATGGGGAATATGTTCAGCAGCAATGTTTGCACACACGTTTTTCTCTCCATGTCTTGAACCATGACATGTGCCATACCTTCGCCTCTTGTTGGACGTCTTCAGGTATTGCTTGTACAGGGAAGAATTCTCTTGTGTCAAATTGGCAAGCTTTGACTTCTTCCCAGGTTTCAATATCTGCACCTCCAACTCTTTTTCTAACAGCTCTGGTGTCATTTCGTCGACAAAGTTCTCCTCCATCCTAGTCAGAGGATTATTGCTTCTGATGACCTTCTGCAGGTTAATCACTCTGTCCACCGTCTTCCAGTCCACCTCGGGATTTATCTTGAAGATTTTTCTCTTGTTGAAAACTCTTTTCGCCTCAGCCAGCAAGTTCTTTGTGCACAAAGGAACAATCATGATCAAGTCCTCATCGCTCCATTCTTTCAGGGATATGATTTCACTGAGAGCCGCTTTGTGGTCCTCTGATAGGAGAAGGGCTGAGTCGAGATGGGTTCAAAGAGGTCAGAGTGTCCTGAGGGAAATAGTCCATAGAACTGTTGCTAGGCAGGGTGATGTTCATAGCGTCCTACAAGATTTTCTTGACAGAAATCGTTGAGCTTGTCGCTATAACCTAGCCAACGCACATAAGCTAAGCATTTGCCCTTGACACTCTTGTAGCACAGTACCTTGTCTATCAGGTAAGTCTTGCCGTAACGACTTTTGGATACCTTCTGAACATCCTCTGGATAAAACACGCCCTTCATCTCCTCCCAGGTGTCGTCTTTCAGCTCGAACTCTCTGCTACCCAATGTTTTAGTGACGTTAAGCACTTCCTCCTTTGAGTTTCCCTGGTAAGGGTCCTTTAGCCCTCAACATTCTCACTCTGTTGCCTGGAACGATGAAGTCGGTGTCGGAGCGTCGAGAGTCCGTCTTTTTTCATATTTCCTTGATTTGTTTCTCAGTAGGGAGGTCTTGTCTGTTTTGTGACGCTGGTGAAGCTAGTGAAACTAGAGGGTGCTTTGATGACAGTGTACTTAGCCACCACTTGTCTCTTTTCTCATTCATTCTTGGTCAGTTTCTTAGACCTCACCATATATCGGTGAGTCGGAGTCAGAGTTCAATTTGGGAACTGTGTCCTTCCTTTTTCTTGCTTTGATTACTCGTCCTGATGGAGGAAGGGCGAGCTGTAGCTTCTGCCGGAAGTCGGAGTTTTGTAATTGTCGTCATCTTAGTCATCATCCTTACAACAGGAAAAGGGGCGAGAGTAGTCATCGGAGGTGGCGGCCCAGACAAGGGGAGTGGCGTCCTCGTAGTAATAGTTGTTGATGTCGTCGTCGGCGTCTTCCTCTTCCTCATTGGAACTCTTTCACTTTTCCCTCCTCTGCCGGCAGGTATTCTGTCCGAAGCTTTGTTAGGACCCCCTGCTTTATAGTCTTGGTTTCTGATCAAGGAACTAGTGGGATCTTCCATGCTCAGCACAAGCTTGAAGGGCGTGTACCCCTCTGGTCTGGAAGCTGTCTTCCTCAACCTGCTGGTGGTGTTCAGTAAGTCCACTATGCGAATTCGACTGGCGGGATCCGTTTTTCGACCCATCATCTCGCTCACCGAACCGTCGTTGTTCCACTTGACCAGCTGGGTGGTGATGTTGTGTTATCTCTGTCGAATTTGTTCGAGCGAGACCTCAAGGAGGGAATCTCGGGGGTGGGGGGGGGTCTGTGGTGGTATGAGAGAGGATGCAAGAATCATGTGGTTGTTGGGATTTGGGATAAATGCACATCTAACCCATGTTAAAATGGCGGAACATGCATCTATGGTGTCAATGAATTCACCTGTACCTGTGATGCTGGATGGACCAGTGCCAATTGTTCAGGCAAGTTTAACTTATTATGAGCAAACATGAGTTAGCTGATCCTCACCCTAACAGGACAAACAGTATGTGCCTCATCTTGTTGCTAGCATTCATTTATTTTTCAATCTGAGTACCAGCCCATGCATTTTGATGTATCTTACAGTAAACATAGACGACTGTTCACCAAACCCTTGTGCTAATGGTGGAATGTGTACCGATGGTGTTGATGATTACATTTGTACATGTGTGCCTGGATGGACTGATGTCAACTGTACAGGTGTGTACTATTTAGTATCACATATCAAATAAGTTATGTTCCTACCCTACATAGTTAAAACTATGTAGGGTAGGAACTAAATATATTAATTTTTTGGAAAACGATGTCAGTGCTTGACATCAAATTTATTTCACATCCTTAGAATATTTGGAATACAAAGCTTTTGGTTTGAATTTTTTCGTCAAGATTCAAGGTCATGTAGATGTCATTGAATGATAAAAGTCAGAAAAATTGCTTGAATAGGGAAGTAAATACATACACCCCCAAGATTTTTTAGAATACTACAATACCATGCACCCTGCCTCAGTCATATTGAGCATATCAACTGACATGCACATTGGTTCATACCCTTTAATGCTTTCACCCCGTCATAAAATGCATTTGCTTGTATAAATGTCGGGTATTTGAATAAGCACTGGTCTTGAATATGCAAGAGGGATGCAGGGGTGTTTGAATAAGCACTGGTCTTGAATATGCAAGAGGGATGCAGGGGTATTTGAATTTTAAAATTTACTATAATTTAAGTCTTGGACAGGTTTCCATTTAGTATAACAGCTTGGGGTTAAGCATGATTGGAATCAAAGAGTGCCTCAGCACTTATACAGGATGATACGATGTGTGGGTGTCGGTGTGCCATGCTATGTGACTACTGTCCTGCTTTGACTAAAATGCTAAAAGCTGCTTTTTAGAGGGTAAGCATTTCCTTGCCAAGATTTGTGAAAGTAAGCCATAGTTCAAGAAAGCACAAATACACAGCTTGATCTTGTTGTAGTGAACATAGACGATTGTTCAGTAAACCCCTGTGAGAATGGTGGAACATGTACCGATGGTATTGATGATTACATATGTACCTGTGCGCCTGGATGGACTGATGCCAATTGCTCAAGTAAGATGATCATGATTACATGATTAGATAAGTATCTCTATCCAAAAAAAACAAATAATACTCAAACTCAAGCCAGCTAAATTGCATTACATTTGTTATAGTTTGAATTCTCATGTAACTTTGGTTGGGTTTGAGATATGTTAATATCAAGCGAAACCAGACAAGTTAGCTTGGGTCAGTACAACCGGCACATGTTTATTTATGAGTCACATGATTTCAAAGTGGTGCTATAAGGATAGCTCGATGTTTAACAGGTGTTGCTCTGGCCGTAGCCAGAAGCCAACTGAACTCCCTATGGGGTCCCAGGTAGGGACTGGAGCAGCGACAACTAGTGCTGCCACCACCTCATAGTGGCCAGAGATTGAAGCCACCTCTTGTACTACCTACAATTGTTCAGGAAAGTTTAACTTATTATGAGCAAACATGAATTAGCTGATTCTCACCCTAACAGAACAAACAGTATGTGCCTCATCTTTCCGGTGTCTGAGCACCAAAGAATGAACAATAGGTTACATAAGTGACAGCGTCGTGAACTTCCGGTGATTCTAGCACCACTCCAGTGCATTTTAAGCAGTTATGTAATCGCCATAATAAGATGGTCAAAATGAGCCTAGGATGGAGGCTCAACTTGCATTATTAAAAAAGTTTTGCAACCGGGACTGTTTCAACCTCCGAATGCGCCACAGACAAACAGGCAGAAGTTATGTGCCCAGAAAGCAGGGACTGGAAACCTTACATATTCAACTCAGCGCATGCCTAATTTGAAGGCTCTAAATGGATAAGCGACAGAGTTATGAGGGTCTGAACATGCCAAACTGACCAAGACAATGGGGGACGCGGCAGCGTTTATAGGTGCGCCCACTGAGACCTGAATGACTCCCCACTGACAACCAGAGACAGGGGCAGATGCTTCTGGCTCCAGTCAGTCTGGAGGGCCAAGCCAGGGGTAGGGTACTTATACCCTGGTGTGCACCTCTGGAAATCAGAATCCTCAGAATCACCACTGCAGTAACATCTCCAGTCCAGCTCTCCTGCTACCTGCTATAGCTCTGCACTCTGTTGGGTTAGACTATGCCGGACAGGCATATGACTACACTCCACTGGTAGCCAGAGGCTATCTTCTACCAGTCACCTACAAGAGGGTAAAGTTACACATTTATATTATCCCTCTAAGCTGCAGGTCAGGAGCTAGGTTGTAGGAACTCACCTAGGACCATACTGGACAGTGTATTACTATTATTATTATTATTATTATTATTATTATTATTATTATTATTATTATTATTATTATTATTATTATTATTATTATTATTATTATTATTATTATTATTACTACTACTACTACTATTATTACTACTACTACTACTACTACTACTACTACTATTACTACTACTATTACTTTTATTATTGTTATTATTGTTATTATTATTATTATTATTATTATTATTATTATTATTATTATTATTATTATTACACAGGTGGAGAGGAACATAACTTTATACTTTATAACCGACTGCATATTTACTGTGTGTGGGAACTACCTGCATATTAACATTTGTATTACTGATACATAACATGTTCTGCCTAAGCTGAATAAACCAGTGATAACTGGAATAACACTAATAATAGCTTAATATTCTTACTCTCCATATACCACTAGCCATATGATATTTCTCATATGACAACTTGATCATACACAATTGTGACCCATCCTTACAAATTGGTACTGAAGTCGCACATTTAGGAGCCTAGATATAGCCTTTTCAAGTTGGATAGTGTAAAAAATATCAAATTTTTCAAAATTGATATGTTAGCATTTTTCTATATTATGGGTAGATATCTTTTAGAATCCTTGCTTCCTAAAGTGAAAATAAGCCCCAAAAGCCTGAAAGACATAGCTATAGGTTTTGTGGTTGTAGAGAATTACATAGGAATTATATAGCATTTATAATTTATTATATCTTTATTATGTTAATTATCTCAGTTTAATCTATTATTAATCAATCCGACTACATTTACTGCTAGAAGATCCACAGAGGGCAGTCTGGTTCATATATGCAAGTGTTATATACCAAATGAAAGCTCTTGATGAGCTGTAAATGAATATGGCAATATCTAAACATTTCCTATGTGGGACTTCTGAACCATTTTGTCAGGATGGGTCACAATTACTAGTATGACAAAGTGGTGGAGAACATCCTACTAAGATCCCAAATTACACAAGCTCTTATCAGTGAAGCTGGTAACATTTCCAGGAAAAACCACATTCACAGCAAATGCCCACTCCACCCACCCAGTGACCTTGCCACCATGTTCAAAAGGTCACCAGTAAGATCTCCGACATGTCAGTGAGGTCTCCGACATGTCAGTGAGGTCTCCGACACGTCAGTGAGGTCTCCCACACGTCACTGAGGTCTCCCGCACATCAGTGAGGTCTCCCACATGTCACTGAGGTCTCCCACATGTCACTGAGGTCTCCCAAACATCAGTGTGCACCTTCAACACACCAGTCACCCCACACCTTCCACCATGGGCGACACTGATGAAGGTCCTCAACCCAATCAGACAGCTGAGAAGATATAGGCCTATGAGAAGTCTATCCAAGATGCAGCAAATGCCCTAGAAGGTCAGGCACTTGCCTCAAAGGAAAGGGAGAGGATCCTCAGTCAACAGTTGGCAGAGAGAAACGCGGCGATAGACACCCAGCAGAAGGCCATGGAGGACCAGCAGAAGGCCATGGAGGACCAGCGGAAGGCCATGGAGGACCAACAAAAGGCCCTAGATAAGCAGCAACAACAGATAGCAGACCTCATGAAACTGATATCAACTCAAGCCTTACAGCCTCCCACACCCTCCACCACACCTATTGTCACACCATCTGCCTCTGGATCCAAAGATGACGTCATGATCTCCATGATGTCCAACATGACCAGGCTCATAGACAGACAACAAAATGACGACAGGAAGATCAGGCAATATGAGGTAACCAAACCCAAAACTTTTTCTCACCCACTACCACTCATGTCAACCGCACTATTTATTGACCACAAATTCCCAGAGTACTTATAGGACAAATACAAAGTAACAGACAGTGACACTATGGTGACATATCTACCGAAGTACCTTGAAGGGCAAGCATTGGCTTGGTTTGAAACCTTCAAGGAAAGTGCCACACCTGATAAGTTGACATGGTCCAACGTAGTACATGGACTAAAGGAGTATTTTGCTACTCAAGACAATAATTATCTCCAGGAATGCACTCTGTGCACAAGAGATAGATGAACCTGTATCTGATTATGCAATCTATCTCAGAAAAGTGTGTAATGCCCGATGCCTAAAGGATGATACCTTATTTAGAACATTCACCCAAGGCATGAGGCCCTGGATCTCTATAGCCCTTCAGAGTAAGAAGTTAGACACCTTTGACCAAGCCCTAGTAGAAGCCCTAGAGCCTGAGACCCAAGACAAATCCAGAGAGGCTAGGAATGAAGAGTCCAATCCAAAGTCTACTAAGAGAAAGGTCCAGGAAGTCACCACTAGTTCAGAGGAGGAAGAGTTTAACCTAATGTCCATTGCCCATGTAAAGCAACAGGAAGCAAAGGTTGTCTCTAAAGATCCCAATGGTAGATATAGAGGAAATAACTTTGACCCCAACTACCGCTCCAATAGAGGTAGAGGTAGGGTGGGTAAGAACAACAACCGGGGGGACAGAACAGTAGAAGGGACAACAACTCCAACAGTGGTAACTCTTCACACAGTGATAGGAGAGATAGAACTCCAAGTAATGGCAGATCATATAACCAAGGATCCAACAGCAGGAGCCATAGTCCACATAGGAACTACAACAGTGGATAATTACAACAACAATGGTTCCTACAACAACCAGGGTTCCAGCAACTCTGGTCACTACAACAACAACAGTAGATCCTGCTCCAACCAGGGATCCAACAACTCTGGATCCTACAACCATCAGGGTTCCAACAACTCTGGTCACTACAGTAACTCTGGTCAATATAACCAGGGTTCCAACTTACATCAGGAGGATTACAAACCCAACACAAGAGGTTACCAAGGAAACCAGCAGAGTAACCCCCACATACCACCTCATGTGATGGATCAAATCTCCAAGGTTCTGGTAACAATCATTACAGCCACCCCACAGAACCAGGAAAACTAGGATGTAACAGTGCCAATGGGCCAGTGCACTGTGACACCCCAAATACAAACAATCTCTCAGGATTAACAAACATTCAACCAGAGACAATTGCTAGTGCCAATCTACCATCTAACAGACAGAGATGTCTATCAGTGATACACATCACCCCACCAGATTCATCATTAAAGAATACAGGTGAAAGTACCAAGCTTTCTATTGTACTTCTTCAAAATGGCTGTATCAATGCAAATCTTTATGATGTTTCAGATGTACAATGTTCGGCTGCTACTATCACCTGTGTCAGACAAGTATTCCTCATGGATCTCCAAAAGAGATTCCATATCCAACTAAGGAAGTCAAAAATCAACATTCATTTGGCAGATGGATCAGTGTGTCATGTTAGACATTCAGCTATGCTGAATTTTAGAATCAAAGGTGTCAGATTCCAATACCAATTTGCTGTAATTCCCAACCTCACACAGCCCATTGTTCTCGGCATAGATTTCTTAAGCACTACAAAATCTCAAATTGATTTCAATATTGATCCTGAACAAATTCTCAAACCCATTAGGGCAGTGAGGGATTTTACCATCCCTCCATTCTCTGAACTTGCAGTATTGGGTAAAGTCACATCTACTCAATCACTGCAAGGCAAAACTGGAGTAGTAGATAACCTCCAAAGATATAACAATGCCCCATATCTAGTTCAAAGGGCAGCAGTAACCCCCAGGGAAAATAAACAAACACCCCCTAGTGTTACTCAACACCAGCAGGCGCCCACATGAAATCAAAAAAGGTGCCATCATAACTCTATTTCAGGAAGTCAAAGAATTTGATTTAGAAAAACCTCAACAGGTGTCAGACACTACCACACACACTGATCAATCCATCTCGGCCATACAGCCTGAGTATGAACCTCCAATCAGTGACATAGACTCAGACTGTGAGTTTACATTATGCTGACGCTGAGCCTAACTCAATCAGACTTTCTGAAATAGCACTATACATAGTGAGGCACATGACCTAGAGCCAGAATTGGAAGAGAATGTTCCACCAAATTCTGTGCTCACATCAAAAGATCAGCATGGTAGTTAGAATCACTGCTGACCAAATATGATGATAAATTTGTAGGAAAGGATGGAGACATTGGTGCTACACACCTGTATACCCACTCTATACATGTAAAACCTGAAGCAGTACCATGTCTTTCCTACCGTATAGACAAACACCAGAAAAACAGGCCGCATAGGGGAAGAGTGTGAAAGGCTAGTAAAACAGGGGATTCTTAGAGAATGTGCTGAGGGCATCCAGATCCTTTTTAGTACAAAAAGCATCAGGAGTCCATAGGCTTATAACAGATTTTCGTCATTTGAACCAGAATACAATCAATCAAGCCTTATACACCGCGGGCCGATGACACTCTAGACATGATAGGGTCATTCAGACCAAGAGTATTCAGTAAGCTAGATGTCCAACAGGGATTTTTTTCAAATTCCTATAAGGGAGAAGGACCAGCACAAAACTGCATTCATAGCAAATGACAAAAAGTATGTCTACAAAAGGATGCCGAAGGGACTTGCTACGGCCCCTGCGGGATTTTGCCATGTAGTAACATTAATTCTGAACAAACTCTAATACAAATGTGCCCTACCATACCTAGATGACACTTTAGTATTGTCATTATCCATCGAACAACACTTCCATGACCTGGAAGATGTTTTCAACAGCTTAAGAGTTGGTAAACTCAAATTGAAGAAATCAAAATGTGAATACTTCATAGACAGAATAGACTTCTTGGGAATGAGAGTCACACCCTTGGGACACAACCATCTCCCACAAAGGTGGAATCGATCAAAGCTTTCCCAACACCAAAGTCAGTCAAAAATGTCAGATCCTTCACAGGACTATGCCAATATTTCAAGAAGTTTATCAAAGTCATGGCAATCACTGATTCGGGGGGTAATCCGGTTGCCTTCATGGACACCCCCACTCAGTTTTCCTTCTTTGCTGAGTCCTCCTTACTCGGATTGTTCCGGTAACAAGCATTTCTATAAACTGTCTTATCTGCCTCACACTCGGCAGAATAATGTCCAGTTTCCTGACATCGAAAGCACGTCACTACACTCCTATCAGGCCTAAGCCTTCTAAGATTTTCAGTGATCTTCTTTATCAAATTGGTAACCAGGTCCTCTAATAAAGATGGACCGGTGTTCGGTTTGGTATCGGGTTGAGTCACAGGAGGTTTGGTGGTAATCACTTTCTCCTTGACGTAACCCGGCTTCTTTTCCCAGTTCCGGTTGTACCGGGGGTTCCCTTGGCCAACGGCCCTAACGTTTTCATCTTCGTCAGGTTCCCCTGATTCGGATGAATCTGTTTCGGGTATCCCATCCGGGATTATCATTGCTGACATCCGTTGAGGTACCTTCCTGGCAAAGATCCCGGCCTTACGATTATAATGATCTAAGGACTGGAACAAATCTGTCAAAGAGGCATCATTCTTCCAAGCTTCACAAGCCACTGTCCTGTGTTCCTGATTCCGCAATCCTTCGATGAATTGTTTAAACATTTCATCTAGGAAGCATTCATCATCTAATCTCCATTGAGGTCTGGTTTTATGCAACAGTCGTTGACATTCTAAGCGGAACAAGATTCCTTGGGTTTCTGCATTCTTTTACTGAACGTCAGCCAAGGATCTTCCCCAACTATATTTCCATATAAATATGAAGCAATCTCTATGAGTTCATCATATTTCATATGGGCTGAGAGTCCTACAATTTGGGAATCTCTCCATTGTTCCACGGCTCCTTTACCATCGCCTTCCTTTAACCAGCATACTAAATAAGGGAGAGCTTCCGCTTTGCCCCATCCATTGCAGTTAAAGACATCTGCGCAGTCTTGATACTCCTCCTTCCAAGGATTCTTTGCATGAAAGGGAGTAGGTATCTTAGTTACTCTACGAGCCGGATTTGTGGATCCAGTAAGGGTTAACCCCCTACTCCATTCCATGATCTCCGTATCGTCCAGACCTTGATTGTAACAATCAACACCTAAGTTAGCAATCGCTGCATTGGAATCATGCAGTGCTTGTAACCCTTGAGAAAGAGATACTAGGCGACTGAGTCTCTTTTTCCTTGAGGATTCGTACCATAAGTACCTCCAAAGCCACCGGGTGGTGGTCCTCCTCCACCCCCTGATCCTCCTGCTCCGTATGGAGGCACCTGTGAGAAGGTGTATCCACCGGCTTGAGGAGTGCACCCTGGATTATTGGTGGGTTGTGCGTTTCCACCAAAACTAAAGAAACCACTATTGTTATTAGTGTTTCCTCCTGTTCCATACGACTAATTTCCATTATCAGAACCGGCAGAGGGTCTGCTTCTGGAACTATCTCCTGAAGGTCCTGATCCTTGATCGCATGCGGATTGCCCTCCCGCTGTACTGGAATTCCCAGATGTTCGTCCGGTTGTTCCTCCGGATGTATTCCGGGCGTTACCATTAGACGGATTCGCTCCTGATTGGGATTGATTCCATCCATACTGGGCATACGGGCCATTTGGTCCCCCTAAAGGTGACTGTTGTGGCCATCCACCGTCAAAGGTGGAGGTTTTTACTGAGTGGTTTTGTTTAACTCCACTCGTGGAAGTACCCCCAGCATTTCCCGTACCTAAACCAAGAGGTTTTGAGGTATAATCCGTGAATCTAACCTGATGACTCTTTACTTCTTCGCAACTAGGTACAGTTGCCTCTGTTGCCTCGTCTTCGCCCCTCAAAGAGTACATCTGGTTACACGTCGTGTTTAGGGCAATTCCTGAAACAGTGAAGTCTGGTTCAAGAGTGCCTACCACACAGCCAGTATCCTCTAGATACTTTGACATCTGGATGGCTTTAGCTTCCAGTTCGGAATAATCATCCAGCATTTTTGTCTGCTTAGCAGTCAAGTCTGCGGATTCACGTATCCATTGACCTCTGAGTTTTTCATGCGCTTCGGTTTGTTTTATGATACGTACTTCGTGCATCTTTGAAGGCTGATTCTATTTTCTTCAGCTCTTCTTGATACTTGCCATAGGCCGATTGAGTTAAATTTAACTCTTGTTTAGTTTTATTCAACTAATCACATGAGGCTCTGTATTCCAGATCCGCCGTGTATAGTGCATCACAATACTGTTCGTGCTGGAGTTGGAAATCTTGTTTTTGTCTCGAGTTCTGGTCAGTGTAACGAGATCCTTTTGGATCAAATGGTAGTTGACCAAATTGAGCGGTACTTTTGTGCATAGGTGCAGGTTTCAAAGTACCTCCTGGCATGAATAAGGAATCTCCAAATTCTTCCAGTTCATCGTGTAAGTTCTTTCTTACATCCGCAAACCCATCAGGGTAGTGTTCCTGTGGATCTCTCCACTCTGTACCTTGGGATGGTGATTTGATTTCACCATCTTCCATCGAGGAATTTAGCTCATGATTTGGGCCATTTCCCCTAACTGGGCTCAGCTCAGTCATTTTTGACTGCACTTACCCGAAGACCAACTGGTCACAGCACCAGTGTAGTGGTTCGTCTCGTTAAGTTAGATTAAGTAATCATAACGAAGAGAGAGAAAGTTTCCGGGTAGGCAACCGAGCTTTTATTTCATAGCTTATGTTACATACGATCACGGCCTTAGAGGACTACATGCTACTAGGGCATTCAGTTACCCTTTCGGGTAACGACCTGGTTGAGCAGTGGGTAAAACCACTACTGGAGAACAAAGGAGTAGAACCAGCCTTATATAGGGGAAAAGCCCGCGAAACTCAGACCGGCCACGTGACGTGTGGTGGACGAGTGGTAGGCCCCCTGGTGTAATGGATACGAACCCAGAGGCAGGTGCTGCCACCTGCCATCCGGATTCCCCCACTACACCCAAAGACCTAGGTCTGAGTCCCACGGGTACATGAACGTAAAAGTGTAAATACCATACCCCTACAATTGTATGTTGTACACACATTTGTATTTTTGTACCCCAAATTTACATATGTATAGGCAGATACACCAATTCATAGAAGATGTAAGACAACTTCAAAGCCAGGTTGTAAGTCGAGCATCCAAAACAGAAACTTGCACAATCTATGGTTAGATACCTAGAATTAAGGAAATGTATTTTTACCCAGAAACAAAAAAAAAAGAAAAAAAGAAAGGATGTTATACATACTGACAAAGCTCTTCCACAAAAATTGTATTTAAAGGACTCCCTATTACTTCAAATCCTCTTACATACAGTATGTAATTAGGAATAAGGTAAAAATATATTGTACATTCCCTCTGCGAAATGACAGTTTCACCTATCTTTGTGGGAGGGGGAGTATTCTATCATATACCATTTTATTATACCAATAATCTTAACATATGATTGTATTAATGCATGAAAATATGAAGCATTATTACATTGTAACTCCATATGAGCGTTCACGCTCCACTGAACACCAGCTATGTCAAATATACATAAGTTATAAGACCAAAGGACCGACCTCATGCTTCATTGACCACCAAACAATAGTATATATAATTATTAATGGTGTGGTGGTCCCGTGTCAACCTCGAGGTACCTTTGTGGTCCTCGTGGGCGACGTCGAGAGCACCTCTCTTACCTGACGCCTGGGGGCGCTGGAGTCCAGCGCCACGTCACCACCTGGTCACGTGGCCCTCGACTCTGGTGTATATAAGGCCGTTGTACGGCCTTCCTCAGGGTCAGTCCAGTCGCGACGGACCATCGTGAGCGATGGTTGGCGGCTGCCCGACTACCATATTATAATACTTCTCTGTGCTGTTGCACAGAGAAGGTAAATGTGGGTTAATAACTGCAGACACTAGAAGGCTGTGCTAGTCTTCTAGTGTCGAGCATGCTTTAGAGTTCAAACTCTACCACCTGTAACTGTTATCGAGAACGGCTGATGCCTATGCATTATAGACAATAAAGTTTTAACTGGAACCTGAATAGTTGTTCTTCGTTGTTTATCGACGGATTCAATTAACCTCGAGGGGTAGAACACTACACTGGTGCCATGACCAGTTGTTAACTTTAGTCCGCATAGATACTGCGAGCTTAAGTTCAACATGCAGGGCCACTTGGATGAAGGTGATGACCCCAATCACCAACATCAAGCGGCTGCAGGTCCATTAGTGGATACGAACGATCCACTAATTGGTGGTGGTTTGAACCACTCACTGATATTAGGTCCATCGACTGACCCATTGGGCCTGTATCAAAGGAGTCGACTACTCAACTGGCGAGTGTCGACTCAACTCTCTCCGGCTGCTGAGAATTTCTTAAGGACACAGACTTTGTCCTATATAGAAAGAACAGCATCACCCGTGGGAACTCCAATGGGCCTTGGTAGTTGGTCTTTCTAGGGTCCTTCGCCCGTTTCTATACAAGGAAGTATAGACAGTGGCAAGGGACTCAACGAAGAGTTGTTGCAAGAGCAAGAACGCCAACTGCGACAGGGTCGTCAACAGTTGGATGCTCTGACGAGCAATACCACGAAGAGTAGAAAATCTGTCATTTTTCATGGGAAGAGGTACCTTGAAAAAATTATGTGTCGTATGAACTCCAAACGACATGGAAATGTTAGATAGGATCCCTGACTAAGGAAAAAAATAGTTCATGATGTTCTAGGATTGTTTACATAAGCAGTAAATTACATGGAAATTTAAGAAATTTTCCCAAAAATGCAAAATTCTGGCAAATTTTCACCTTTGACGCCCAATATCTCCAAGGATTATAGGCCGATATAAGCAAATTTGTCAATTTTTTGAAGCTCCGGATGTTTTCTTTCAAATTTGACTAGAATAAAAAAGAAGGGAGCTTTAACTTGTTTATTGCAGCTCCCTGAAGGTAAAAAGACCCAAAAACATTGTTTCTTGAATCAGCCCATGTACTACATATACCAGCACCTATTTGAGTGTCATGCCTACCCTCATGCAATGAATCAATACTGAAGGTCATAATGCACAAATATAGCCCAGGTGAGTTACTCACCAGGGGTGCATTTGTGCATCATGACAATTGTCGGGTCTGCTGCACTACTCCACTATTGGCTATAGAGTGTTAAATGATAAGGAGCAGATTCTCTCATGTTTATCTCCCTTTTACAGCCGATACCAATGAGTGCAGTCCAAATCAGTGTGAGAACGGTGCAACCTGCAATGATGAAGTGGGTTTGTACACATGTACCTGTGCACCAGGCTACACGGGCAACAACTGTGAGGGTATGTTATCTATATATGGGCGATTCCTGCCAAAGCTCCCACTTTCTGCTTTTTAGAGTCTTTTTGGGGTTAGGGGGTGCGGAATAAAAACTATTTAAACATTCTTCCTATTTTTGGTGTTATTTGAAAGTAAAAATCCTGTGGATCAAAGAAAAGGCAAATTTGCATACGTCGGACCAGAATCTTTTGAGATATAATGGCCCAAAGTTAAAAAATGGCCCAAGTAGCATTTTCAACCTCATTCCACCCCCTGAACCATCAAGCCAAGCAGTAAGAGACCACCATAATTTTATTTATTCCTTAGTGGGGGGTCCAAAGAAACAATTCCATGGGGTATGGAGGTGATATGTCTCAATATTTCTTTTACCCTAACCATTCTTCTAAGTTGAAAATAGTGATGTCAGTCTCATGATGAATCATTTATGGCATTAGATCAGCTAAAAATATAGTATCCTCAGACTTCCTTCTCATCACCATCAAGGGGTCTGTATAGGGGAATTTTGGTGAAATTCTTTTTTGAGTACTATTCACCCTTTGCGGGCAATACACATTCAAGTATTTTTGAAGTCAACCCACCCCTCTTAAACAGCACTTGTGTATGTACAGGCTGTATTAATCGTTACTGGCTTATCTAACCCATCCTATGGCATATATCTATTGATGAGGTGCCATTTAAAAAAAAAAGAAATGAGTCTTAAAATGCCTTGGTTGCCCAAAACCAGAGTTGCTTGCCTGATGTAAGGCGCGTGATGAATCGTGTAATACCTGTGATGAAATGATTTCTGGTCCCATAGCTTCTCTGTTACACCTAAGTACATGCACATCTGTGGTTTATATGATAGAATAAGGCCCTGGCTTTGATTTTAAGCATTTATTGGGCACCCCCAGCCACTCTGCTACTACCCAGCCCCTGCAAAGCACTCTTTTCAACAGCTCAAGCCTCATTTTCATTTTTTTTTTCAATTGATTTTAGGCCAATTATTCACTATTTAAATGTTTTTTTTCTGTCGTTATAATACATCCCCTATGTGTTTAAAAATCTTAATCAAGTCCTTAGAATCAGGGTGAAACTCATATTTGCTAACTTACTGTGACATTTATCTGACTTCAACCCGATTTTAAAACTCACTTACTGCTCTTAAAACCTGCAAATGAATTGGTGCAGCATTAGTAGAATATATACTCCATATGTCAGCGCCTATTTCAGTGTCATGTCTCCCTTCGTGCAATTTATCAATACTGAAGGTCATAATGCACAAATATAGCCCAGGTGAGTTACTCACCAGGGGTGCATTCGTGCATCATGACAATTGCCGGGTCTGGTGCACTACTCCACTATTGGCTATAGAAAGTTAAATAACAAGGAGCAGATTCTCTCATGTTTATCTCCCTTTTACAGCCGATATCAATGAGTGCAATCTAAATCTGTGTGAGAACGGTGCAACCTGCAATGATGAAGTGGGTTTGTTCACATGTACCTGTGCACCAGGCTACACAGGCACCAGCTGTGATGGTAGGTTATCTATATATGTGGTAGATATAATCAAAAAAAATTGTTTAATGTTTTTTACTAACTATAACAACAATTTCTGAACAATATGTTAAAAATATTTTTCCTTAAGGATAATGACATTCTGGGGCGTTATTCAGACATCAAGTTACCTCAAATTGTATGTATACGTTGCCATTCGATGCATATTATGGAATATTCTATATGATCATTCTATACTAAGCCTTATTTATCTAGACATATATTATTCGGGACCTTCCTTATAGCATTTTTGTTTCTACATACACAGTTAACATAGATGAGTGCAGCTCAGACCCATGTCAGAAAGGAGGTAGCTGTACTGATGGAGTCAACTCTTACACTTGTACATGTGCATTAGGCTTCACAGACTCTGACTGTGAAAGTAAGTAAGGCCTGAAAAACTAATAGAACTGTAAAGGATCTGCAGTTACTCTTTATTTCCCACCCCCTGCATTATCTGAAAAGGATGATCTTTCTCTTCTATACTTTATGCATTAGATTGTATGTTGTAGAAAAAGTTTTTTTTGTTACAGCAATAACCTAAGTGATCTTTCTAATAACTATGATTGCTGACTAATATCTAATGTATAATTAAAGGAAGACAAATGATTTCATTATAATTTTCTAACACAGCTAATATAGATGACTGTCGGTCAGACTCATGTCAGAATGGAGGAACGTGTGTTGATGGCATCGAACCTGCAGTCTCACATCCCAAATCCAACTCCCTATGCAGTGCGCCACAGGGACTGACGAGATACGCTCTGTTCGAACCACGTCTGGATATGATACAAAGCCATGTGCGCTGTCGCTGTCCTCTGCCGGTCGACGAGGTGTATTCTACACAAACATAACAGCGAGATGCATTCAAATCTTTAGCCATGTGCCGCTGCCTGTCCGAGCTGAGACGGCTGCTCTCGCTGTCCGCTGCCAGGGGAGGAGGTTTATGTACCTGTATGTACACACACTACGGCTGGCTTCAAGTCCCGGGGAAGGATTTTTGTTTTCAACTTGTTTTTATTGATATTCTATTGATTATTTATTGATTTTTTATTGATTAATCGTGTAATAAAGACAGTAAGGAATGGGCTATCGAGCACCGAGTTCAGTGTATCGTAGGATATCAGCCACTCGTTACGATATCCTACGA
The DNA here is from genome assembly GCA_949317995.1 of Acholoe squamosa. Lineage (NCBI taxonomy): Eukaryota > Metazoa > Annelida > Polychaeta > Phyllodocida > Polynoidae > Acholoe > Acholoe squamosa. The sequence continues at coordinate 3,856,808 of OX439041.1, forward strand.
TACACTGAACTCGGTGCCCGATAGCCCATTCATTACTCTCTTAACATGCTGCCCCTTCTGAATGCTGCTGTCAACGATTACACTAATGTTTATAGCTGGTCATGCCAACCTTCAATGTTATCACCATAAACATCAGCAAATCTACATAACTTGGCTCTCACAGTGCCAATACAATGTAACAAGCAATCAGGAAGCTAAATTGTAGAAGTCGTTTCAGGTCCCCAAAGCTGTGGCTGACCCATTAGGGTACGAGTTTTAGAGGTCAATGACCAAGAAGGTGTTAGAAATACTTTAAGCTATCTAAGGCCTATCAGTATGGAAGTCAATCGTGTAAAAATGCTAATGTATAATGTAGTTAGTCCTTAAGAAGCAGCTTTAGGTGCCTAGAAGCTGTCCTGGTTATTGCTGACATAAGAGGGTATGAGGTTTAAGGGTTGGTAACTAATGAGAAACTGGCACTGTAACCATAGAAATATATTTTGGTAACGCTGTATGGTGTATTAAATAGAGACAATGGTCATCAGGTCCTGTCAACACTACCCTCCTAGGACATAGCTAGCTCCCATGGCGTCCTAAAGACTCAGGATGCCGTCCTCAAGACTCAGGACACCCTGGGTACTGGGACATGGCAGCATCCTCATAGATCACTGCCACAAAAACACCAGGGAAACTACAACTAAAATTTGATTTTTATGTTAAGTTTTAGAAATATTTAATTCATATGAACTGCTAGATACAAAACTCATCTACTCAAATCTGCAAAATCTAAGGTACCCTATCTTGAATAACAGAGATACATTAAGTTTACTTATACCAAAATGGGTACTTACCCTCCTTCCCACCATGTCTCCATGCACCCTTGCTGATAGGATATGGTAAGATTAAATCACCAAAAATAAAAAAAAAATACTCCAGTAAACTCCCACGGCAGCAAATGTATGTATTAAGTTAATTGCCTGAGAAGCCACTTTTATATAGCTCATACATTTTTTATCTCTTTGTAATTGCATCTGGAAAGCCCCCCCCTCTACTCCAGCAACCTGGCCTATGCTGACTGTGAGGGAAAGCTGTGAAAAGTGCTTCCATGAAAGGTATAGTCTAAAGGTGCAGGGGGTAGAGGGGTCGGGCAGGGGTGATGGGGCGTCCCCAGCAGTGGGGACCCAGTTCTCAACACAGGACATCTTCTCTTTCCAGCAGTGGCTCAGACCTGGTCATCAGACACATCTAGTTTCTTTCCGCGCTGACGACTGCCTGGACTAGGTTCCAGGAAAAATGGTGGTTTCTATGGAAGCCATGGTTTGTTTACTACCCCAACCCCCGAGTGCCAAAGAAAAACGTGGCTTGGACCACAATTGCAACTCCACATTTTTCTTGTTCTATAAAGTATCCTTGAAAAGTATCTTTGTATAATCAATTCAGGGGAAATACATTCTAATAGATTTAAAATATATTGGAATAGCTATGGAATGGTAATTTGACAGACCAAAGACAATATCAATCTGGTACTCCAACAAAAGTATGAAATTGAAAATCATATTATTATCTTTTACACAACATATTCTATATGTTACACAACATATTCTATATGTTGTGTAAAATTTTGTTTGCTTCACATCATCCTGTAAATTAGTTAATCCATACTTTATGTGAAAGCATTAATTCTGCACGAGAAATAATAAGTCCATATTTATAGTCAGATTTCACCACTTATTGTTTAATTTGTGACATGGTGATGAATACGTTTCAAACTAAAAAAAAAAAACAACATTTCCCAGTAGTTTCCTATAGTATTACCCCAACAACCTAATTGTATAGTTTACTATAGTATTAGTTACTATAGTTTGCTGTAGTATTGCTAATACAACCGATCCTATAGTAAACTATAGTATTAGTTACTATAGTTTACTGTAGTATTAGATACTATAGTTCACTATATTATTAGTTACTATACTTTATTATAGTATTAGTTACTGTAATGTATGACCGTAGGTGGTTCGGAAAGGATCAGGAATACAAGGATATCCGGTTTCAGAAGGCAACAAGTCTTTATTCAGTATCCTAAGTTACAGGGAGCTAAATAGATTCCGTATGGTAAAGGGACTGTTCAGAAAGCTCGGATTTATGACTACCAGGTAAGGCTTCAGAGTCAGTAAAGTTCAGATGGTATTCCTAGGGAATCCGGTAGGATTCTCTTCCCTCCTAGGTTTCGACCTGACTATTATATAGCCACAGGGGTTGGGTGGCGACCTCTCGTGTTCAACCCCCGCAGCCCGGAGGGTGGTGCTGCCACCACCTGCCAAGCGTGCCAGGTTCTCAACCCGAAAGGCTGCTCCGCTCGGAACCTAGGCAACCCGTAAGCCATAAACACTACTACTAAACCGTGCCCCTACACTACCCCCAACAAGACTATAACAAGGTGTTACATAATGGGTAGAAACTAAGTTATAGTATTTACAACAACAACATATTATAAAGGGTGCACGGCTGGCTTACAGGTTGTCTGACTCTACATTAAAGTATAAACATGGAAATATGATGAGCATTGATATATGGTTATGTGGACACATTTACACCGTAGTATGTACGTTATAAGTGTAATAAATACATCTAATTACATGTTTGTTTCAGTGTCATCATTTACACGGTACATATAGTGTTTCTGGTGTTAATCATCATAATTTATACAGTAAGGAATGGAAGACTTAATACAGCTGCTTCCATATATACCATGTTAACCTGGAGTATTTATCCGACTATCCGAACTAGATTAATAAATAGATACCATGTTTTTAGTGGTAAACACATACGGGATGGTATAAATAACATCTATAACCTTTAGGTTCGGAATGGAAGGAATTTTTAGCTATGAACCTGATATTTATAATATCGATTCTAGTTAGGATACATGTATTATACGAGTAACATAGGATACTTTGATGAGTATGATATGTGAATAATATTAATAACATTTTTAAATAGTTTTATACATTTACAGCACCAGAAAAACACATATACGACCTTGAACACTTAGTGGTGATAACGATCTGGCCTTAACAACTGCCAGATATATGTAGTTTAATTAGATAGTAACCTACCAGTGTAGCAGCAAACTGTACAAACATATAGGATTAAATAGTAACGTAGTTTTTATATCACCCTTGGAGTTTTTGTACGTATGGCCGTCCCATCATCTCGATATAGCTGTGTATCGGTACTAGCTCAGGGCCTCTCGGGACCTTTCAGAGTCTGAGTACAGGGTCGTCCATCTCCTAGATTCTGGAATGTCCATTCCGGTCGTATTCAACTGTTTACAGGTGAGTCCTATGCATTGTAATCGTCTGCTGCCAGCCTTCGTATCCATTCCAGGTGTCAGCACTCATCATACCATTCAGATAAATGTTAGAACATATTAAAAAGATCAGAGATACACAGATTAATCTTATCATACTTATTTGCTTCCGGAATCCTTGGGTTTTTCAGGTTCTGTCCTTATTCACATCAAACACAGGTGGGGCAGCGCCTCTCAATAAAGACAGAGGAGACGATGCTTCCAGACTGCGATCCCTACGATCAGGTGCCGGGCGTTGGATCCCACGGAATGAGATCTTACCCGGCTGTGGCTTCATACGTTTTGCGGATGTGGCCTTATTGGAGTCCCGATAGGCGCTGTCGCCCCGGTACTCCCTCATCTCTCCGAACTGTTCATTGGTAATCCTTAACCTTCCCGGAGTGTAATTCAGCTGAAACGCCGCCTCCAGTTTGGAGTTGACGTGCGTTTCGCACATTCTACTGACTTTCGAATTCAGACTCCGGAAGTTGGTTTTCTTCCAGGAATCCCACTTATCAATCAGAAGTTTGTGCAGATCTAAGGCTGCCTTCAGAGCTGACTTCACACCGACCTGGTGTTCATCCTTCAGATGTAGGACTAGCTCACTCTTCCGGAATGTGGTTAATCCCGAGCAGATGGCACTATTCCTCCCCTTATTCATATAACACATATACACCAGGTGATGGTGCATATGTTCCTCAACAATATGACAGATGAATCTCATATGGGAGTTGAACTTTTCGGGTTCATCGCTTCCCCTAGCACAGATAATGAACGGACAGGTGGTGTTACTTTCTTTATCCCAACTATCAATGGCCCACTTGATCTTACAGTAGGCATCGAAATCATAATACTCCTTATTCAGGTTGTCGATAGTCTGTTCGACCCAATTTACATAAAAATAGTTCGGATTCCGGTCCTGATGAGTGTACCTCATCCACTCTTCATCATCCTGCTCCCCATCCATGTTAATGAACGGAGGGCAGCTATAATATCGAGTGTTTCGCTTACACTCTTCCAGGGATTTGGGAATCATGTGCATGAATCCACTCCTGACATTGTTCCAGATTTTCTTCTCATCGAGGGTGGGTGCTCCCTCGTCATCATATAGCTCGGGATGGTCTATGTCCGTAGACCAATCCCATGTGTCAGACTCCGTGGTGTCCTTTGGGACGGAAGCCACAGGTTTCGGAACGACAGTAGTCTTCGGGATAGCGCCAGTTGGCTTCGGACTTGTGGCTGCCGCAACCCGAGTTGCCTCGTTTCCGGCTTCCTCCTCCTCCGCCTTCTTATCCATCTTTTCCTTCTTCTTAAGCTTATCCCTCTCCTCTTTCTCCTTTTTCTTAATCAGGGCTTTCGCCTTTTTACTTAAACTCTGTTTCCAGCCTTCTTTTTCCTTAACAGTGCCCTTTGTAGTGACTCGGGCCTGCATCCGGGCCTTGGTTTCCTCTACGGAAGCATTGCCCATACATAGTGTCCCATTAGTATGGGACTATATACACGCGTGTATATTCATATAATTAACACGGGGAGTGATGCTCCTCCCGGCACTACTTGTTGCCTGCAACAATACAACGCTCGATTGGTTACTATGGCAAAGCTACCCTGCACTATATAAGCGCGAGTTTCAAGTAACTCACCAGTCAGGCTCACAAACTCTTACAGTGCACAACTCCCCTGTGTTGGGAGTTGGCACATATTTTTAATTTTTTTAGATATTATTTTCGGCTGCCAAGGTTGATTAAGGGCAATACAATCTTCAAAAGCGTCTTTCTAACCTGGCAATGTTGATCGCCGAAATTTTGCTCAAAATGGGTCGAAAAAAAAGCAAAAAGACGCCAGAGCCTGACTTAGGACCCCTGGATGGTTGCAGGAGGTCGAAAAGGGGGCAGGTGCCTCCTTTGCCTGTTGTTACTGAGCTGCCCACCGACCAAATGCCTGTTGATGACATCGCAGAGCTGAAAACCCGGACGGGGACGATTGAGACGACCTGTATGGAGGTACTGTTCGGAACATCCACTCCACTGGATGCGGAATGATCGGGTTTCTTATAAATACCGGAATCTACATTTTTGTCTGCTCCATCAGCTACAAATGAATTGTATCTGGTGGGCATTACATCTTGGGCTGTATTTGCCAATATTGTAGATACCACATTCGGATCTATATTACCTTTAGTCAGTTGTGTGGCTTCTACATATTTATATAGAGTCATTGCAGTATTAGTATTTTGCAGATCCTGAAGCTCATTAGTGAGTTTCTGTCTATCTTCCTCCAGTTGTTTATTATAAGCTATAATACCCGTCCAGATAGTCTCATTGTCTTCTGCTTGCTTATTACACTAAAGTTTCAATTTCTCAAATTCGCTTTGATATAGGCTTATGTCAGATTCATAATTGGCCTTATCAAGGCATAGTTGATCATTCGTATCTATGTATGTTTGAATACGAGCATGTCTATTGTCATATTCTTTATTAAATGACTTTCTCATCTCCTGAAGTTTTATTTTTCATTTTCTAAATCTTTTATGTAATCCCTCTTTCTGGTTTCAAATTCAGTTCGCATACCAATTAAGTCTTCTTCCAGATGCAGTTTTTCATTGATTATTTCATCTTTCATCAGGGGAACCCCGTATTGCAACACCCAACCTCTCATGAATGCTTCCACACAAGTGATGGCTTTGTGATCCTTCAAAGGGAATACTTTTGTATATTTCAGATAGTAGTCACAAACAACCATCATGCACGTGTTATCCCTAGGGGTGGTATTAAAAGCGCTAATGATGTCAATTGCGATTCTGGCGAAGCGCACTCCGATTCTTGAACCAATGGATTCTTTCCTAACCCTTCCCTGGGTTTGTTCTTACAACACTCGGGACAAGTGGCGATCCACCTTAGCAAATCTCCACTCATTCCCGGCCAGTAGTATCTCCGCGAAAGTCTTTCCAGAGATCTACTCTTCCCGAAATGACCACTTGTTACGTGACCATGGCAGTAATACATAATATCCTGACGCATAGCGCTCGGAATGACAATGTGAAGAATCTTTTGAGTTGGACTAATTTTCCACCTACATAAGATTCCCTCTCTAACCTCTAGCTCGGCCCATTGGGCTAGAAGTCTTCTCATTTCCCTATACTTATAGCAGGGCAAACAGGTTTGATTCCTAACGGAACTGTTTCCAGAAGTTTCTTAGTGATAGGGTCCTTACCCTGGAACTCGCGAATGCTCTCTGGTGACCATTCTATCAAGGTTCCCAGGTAGTCCCGGAGTGCCATATGCGCAGCAGCAATTACTGCATTGTGCTGTCCGCAATCACCACAACTCTCTCGACCACATTTCTGGATTGGCTTCCTAGATAGGGCATCTGCATTGGTATGCTTAGCCCCTGACCTATGTTGGATCTGGCTGTGTTCCAACCCGAATTCCGAAAGGTACGCCAACCATCTGCCTATCATCCCTTCGGCATCCTTAAAGTTAAGGAGCCATCGGAGAGATGAATGGTCGGTTCTTAGTGTAAAATCAGATCCCCATAAAAAATGATTAAATTTCTTAGTGTACACCACCACAGCCAAGAGTTCCCTCTTAGTGGTGCAATAATTCCGTTGGGCCTTATTCAGAGTGTTGCTAGCAAATGCAATTAGGACTTCCACACCATCCTGGACCTGGGATAGTGCAGCTCCAATGCTATCATTACTAGCATCCGTATCCAATATGAAGTGATCTGAAGGGGTTGGGTATTTTAATACCCGGGTATCCGTAAACAAGGCTTTTAGTTTCCTAAAAGACTACTCCTGATCATTCCCCCATGGGAATGGTTCCCGTACATTCCCAGGTGTCCAATGGGCAATACTTTTCATAGGAAAACTCACTCAAGAGTATCCCGGAATGAAGTCTCTGTAGTAACTACAGAACCCCAGGAAAGATTGTACCTGTTAAGCAGTTGTTGGTCTTTCCCAGTCCCGAACACTCTCTACTTTTTCCGGATCAGCTTTAATCCCATCTGTGGATATAATCCTACCTAGGTAAGTAATTGATTTCTGAAATAATTTACATTTCTTAGGTTTCAGACGTAATCCATTGGATACTATCCTCTTGATCACTTCTTCCAGATCCACGGAATGTCTTTCCAAAGACAATTACATCGTCCAGATATACTAGACATTTCTTCCATAATAGATCACTATAATAGATTGAATAGGCCTAAGTGACTGGAAAACGCTGTTTTCTCTATGTCCTTGGGCTCCATTCCGTTCTGGCAGTACCCGGATTGGAGATCCAGGGTGCAGAACCAATTATTCCCTCCCAGGGCATCTAACGTTTCATCAACCTTGGGTAGAGGATACAAGTTTTTCTTAGTTAGCCCATTTAGTTTCCTATAATCCACACAGAAGCGGATGCTTCCATCCTTCTTAGTAGTCATGACAACTGGACTAGACCAGGGACTGGTACTAGGCACAATCACTCCCTTTTCCACTGATCCATTATTTCATTTTCACAAATAATTTTCCTCTTAAGTGGCAATCAGCGATACGGAATCTTAAAGGGCTCCGCCTCCCCAGTATTGATATGGTGTAGTACCTTATCATTCCAGCCCAACAGACCACCAGAGTAGCCAAAAGCATCCTCATATTTCCGTATCAAATTCCGAACTTCCATCTTCTGATAGCTGTTTTCCAGAGAGGATTCCTCTATTAGTTTATCCGACTCCATATTCATTTTTCCTTTCCCTAACAATTTATGTTCGGGTTTCCGGATGTCCTCTCGTACCTCATTTACCAACGTCATGGATCCAAGTCTGGATCCCTTCTGTAGATGGTCTTATCGCCTCAATTCATCACTGGCAGTACATTCCAGAATGGATTTCCTACCAGAGTGTCTACTGATTCTAGCCCAATGCTGGCTAATTGAACCACAACTGGTTCAAATACACCCTCCTGGTCTTTCAGTTTCCGATCTGAAGTACAAAGTACATCACAGGAGACACCCGGGGGTATCTTTATTGTATCCACTACGCTGGCTATTGCACTTATCTCTCTTAATACACACTTCATTTGGATATCATAGGGCTTCCGGATCCTCAACTTCCCACTACACGGATTCAGCTCGGCCTCAAATAGACTCGCGAAGTCTAATCCAAGTATCCCGTCATCGTTCATATTGGCTATAGTGGGTAAGAGAACAAACTCCTTCCCACCAATTGATGCCTTCATAAATGTTCTACCAAGAACCTGCATATGGGTCCCATCGGCCGTACAAGCGTTTATCCCCTTTATGAGGTTCTTACTCTTGTCTGGCAAGAGGCTGTAAAATTTATTGGAGATCATGGAGTGACTAGCCCCGACTAATATGATGGCAAATAAGTAAAATAACTAAAGTTTATAATGTATGAACCTCAGTGCTGAGAAATACCCTTAACTAGCTTAGAAAAATTTGTGTACTAAGTCTTTCATTCAGTCCTTTTATGGGAGCGATGACACGGCCAGACATCGAGGTGCTTTCTATTTTCTTTTACCCGTTTAGGCTCCACCCCCCTAAAGATTCTTAGCAGGACTAAAAGTAGACGAATTTAGCTAACTTATGGCATTGGTCCCATGCAGAAATTCAAAATATGAAGGGCAGTAGAATTAATTTACTTTTAGCTACTATAGAATACATTGGGAAACAGCTATAAGGCGCACCTACAGAATAATTTCTGTATTGGGGGATAGGCCTAATTTTCAGCACTGAGACTAATACACAGTAAACTTCGGTCATTTTACTTATTTACCATCGTACTCCCATTAACAAATATTCAGGGGTTCATTTTTATTAGCCTTTTAGTTTTGGTCGATATGGGCCTATTTTAGCATAGAAAGTATATAGAAATCATTGGTATGGCCAGACATCAATTTGCTTTTTATAGATTTTACATAATTAGGGCTTCCTAATTTCTCCCCCCCTTTTTTGGGGACAAAGTAGACATATTGTAGATACACATACTCGGATTTCATTGCAAAATTTGAAATATTAAGGTCAGAATAAATGCATGAGTTTTAGCTTTGTTCAGCTAATTACATTATAGAATATATTGGGAAACAGCTATAAGCAAACCAACAAAATAATTTTAGGCCTAATTTTCAGCACTGACACTAATACACAGTAAACTTACTTTACTTCTTTACCATCATACTCCCATTACAAAATATTCAGGATTTATTTAATGACAGCTCATTTAGTTTTTGTCGTCATGGGTCTATTTTAGCATTGAAGGTATATGGAAATGACTGATTTGGCTAGACATCTAAATGCTTTCTATTTTGTTTGGAAAACTTTATTCACATAACATTCTGTGCATAGACATTAACATTGGAAAACTTTATTCGCATAAAATTCTGTGCATAAACATTAACATTAACTTGTGAACAGTGGTCAACATTATAACATTAAAATGACTTCATTTGAACAAGTTATAAAAAATAGTCAACAATTTACATAGTCTGTCAATAGATCTTTAAATGACTATTAGTGAGGGAGGACAGAAGCTCAGAGGTCTTCAGTTGATCCAGGTGTATTCCAGTTTGGTACAGAGTGATCATAAGATGGTACAGCATGATCACTCACCAAGCTTATCCAGCCAAGCCTATGTATGCCTTAGTATAGGGTGATCCTGAGGCTTGATCCCGGCTAGGTTATATAGTCAGGAGCAAGCCCAGGTGACGTTGTGTCTATTTCTGTACTTTCTATTTTTAGTATACGGAGCGACTCAAATATGCTGAGTCAGTGGTTCTGCTCAGGTTGGAACCGGTTGTGTCTAGTTCCAATCTGTGGCAGGAAGGGTGAGCTGCTCCTATTGGATAGGTGAAGCTAAATATAGTTGAGTTCTCCAGTGGGGGACCCACAGGAGGGAGCCTGGGGATTTCCCACTGGAGGAGGGCAGGTGTGAACTCTTCACCCTGCCAAGCTAAAAAAAGGTTAACCTTGGTTTTGAGTAGGCTTGTAGGCAGAGCTGTGGATAAGCCTAGTGGTGAAAGGTAAATATATATATATCGAATAATTGTAATACCCAGAGTCGTCCATTGACATATCCCCACACTCCCACTCATCTCCGCTATGAGTGCAGGGAAATTATAGGTTTACAAGAGTAAGGATTCTGGGTTTACCAACTTCATATTTACAGAAGGAAATATCTGTGTAATCTTGATCGGTATGAAGGCAATTGCCACAGGGTTTTTAATTGTACGGAGTCTTTAAAGGTTTGTTTGTAGTGTAGGATAAGGTTATTAGTAAATTGAGGGAAAAGTCAAAAGGAGCCTTTAAGGAATATGATTTTGATTAAGGGTTTGAATTATACCTTTCACTGATTCGTATCTAAAGTATTTGCAAGGTAGCTTGGATTGGGGCTGATCAAGGAGACACACTGAATGCTGAATAATGCTTAAACATGCAAATTATATGTTGACTAAATTGACTAAAACCCATAAATACAAGACATGGTGGGCTTGAAAAGGTATGAAATTTAAGAATCAGCCTAGGAACTGGGCTTAAAGGCTGTCTTTATGACTGATTTTTCCGGAGTCCTTTCATAAAGGGGGCTCAAGAAAAATGTACAAGTACAAGATAGTGACTGATACACTCCCAACCCTAGCTCAGGGTGTACTCAAAACATTTCTATTAAGTGTTTTGACCTGAGCAAGGCCTGAGAAGTTTCTCTTATAATGATGGAAGTGAGTGAGGATATCCCCACACAAGCACGCAGCTCTGTATGAGTGACAGGTGCATGCAAATCCTGTTAGGAGAGGGAGTGTTTGATGCTAGACTTCCAATATTCCATAAATCCCCGTTCAACAACTGTGCGCTTTTAAACCAATATAAATTTGGTTTCTCATTAATGTAAGTATTATCAGAAGTTTGGTTAATTTTTGAGATATCACTATGGATGGAGGCATGGGGCCAAAGGGGGAAATCGTTGGGGAGGGGGTTCTTGGTACAGATGAGGTGTGCATGAGTAAATGCTGGGCTCTGGTGACATGTGAGCATACTTGCTTTTTTAATTTATATCACTCAGGCTGATTGTTGCTTGTTACATTGCCATTTGGTATACTACCGTTTAGAAAAAGGTGAACTGACTGCAATTTGCATCCAGCTCCCCTTCCTTCAGGGAGTATGTGCAGTGTGCCTGATGTGTGATTTACAGAGTATTTGCTTGTTGCCATTATATGCTTAGTCACTGAGCAAAATTTATCAAGCACAGCCCTTTGTCTGTTGGGGGGGTGAAGGGGGCTCATGAACGACTTAATTGATATGGCCTTTCATTGATAGTGATCTCGCACATTACGCTATTGTTTCAAGGGTTGGGACGTTCCAAGTTTGTTGTCCAATGTGGGGGCGGGGCCGTAAGGTGCATGGAGGAGTTGGTCTAAACATAGCTACTAGGAATTCCTGGCTTGCAGTGAGCTGCTGGTGATGAATGGGCATGTCCTCCAGCAGGAGCAGTTGGTCTAAACATATCTGCTAGGAATTCCTGGCATGCAGTGAGCTGCTCGTGATTAATGGGCGTATACTCCAGTGGGAGGAGGTGGGGTCACTGAGTGCAGTTGACACCGCCAGCCTTTGGTCTATGGGTATGGCTTGGCTTGTGGGTAGACTTGGACACTGGGTTACATGGTAGATTCAAAGGTGAAAAATAAATATGGTAAGTACAATACCTATAATGGTCTACTGACAACGGGTAAAACAAAAATAAAGCATTTTGATGTCTGGCCGTATCAGTCACTTCCATATACTTTCAATGCTTAAATGGGCCTATGACGACCAAAACTAAAACAGCTATAATATATTAACCACTGCATATTTTTTAATGGAAATATGATGGCAAATAAGTAAAATAACTAAAGTTTATAATGTATGAACCTCAGTGCTGAGAAATACCCTTAACTAGCTTAGAAAAATTTGTGTATTAAGTCTTTCATTCAGTCCTTTTATGGGAGCGATGACACGGCCAGACATCGAGGTGCTTTCTATTTTCTTTTACCCGTTTAGGCTCCACACCCCTAAAGATTCTTAGCAGGACCAAAAGTAGACGAATTAAGCTAACTTATGGCATTGGTCCCATGCAGAAATTCAAAATATGAAGGGCAGTAGAATTAATTTACTTTTAGCTACTATAGAATACATTGGGAAACAGCTATAAGGCGCACCTACAGAATAATTTCCGAATTGGGGGATAGGCCTAATTTTCAGCACTGAGACTAATACACAGTAAACTTCAGTCATTTTACTTATTTACCATCGTACTCCCATTAACAAATATTCAGGGGTTCATTTTTATTAGCCTTTTAGTTTTGGTCGATATGGGCCTATTTTAGCATAGAAAGTATATAGAAATCATGGGTGTGGCCAGACATCAATTTGCTTTTTATAGATTTTACATAAATAGGGCTTCCTAATTTCCCCCCCCCTTTTTTGGGGACAAAGTAGACATATTGTAGATACACATACTCGGATTTCATTGCAAAATTTGAAATATTAAGGTCAGAATAAATGCATGAGTTTTAGCTTTGTTCAGCTAATTACATTATAGAATATATTGGGAAACAGCTATAAGCAAACCGACATAATAATTTTAGGCCTAATTTTCAGCACTGACACTAATACACAGTAAACTTACCTTACTTCTTTACCATCATACTCCCATTACGAAATATTCAGGATTTATTTAATGACAGCTCATTTAGTTTTTGTCGTCATGGGTCTATTTTAGCATTGAAAGTATATGGAAATGACTGATTCGGCCAGACATCTAAATGCTTTCTATTTTGTTTGGAAAACTTTATTCAAATAACATTCTGTGCATAGACATTAACATTGGAAAACTTTATTCACATAAAATTCTGTGCATAAACATTAACATTAACTTGTGAACAGTATTAAACATTATAACATTAAAATGACTTCATTTGAACAAGTTATAAAAAATAGTCAACAATTTACATAGTCTGTCAATAGATCGTTAAATGACTATTAGTGAGGGAAGACAGAAGCTCAGAGGTGTTCAGTTGATCCAGGTTTATTCCAGTTTGGTACAGAGTGATCATAAGATGGTACAGCATGATCACTCACCAAGCTTATCCAGCCAAGCCTATGTATGCCTTAGTATAGGTTGATCCTGAGGCTTGATCCTGGCTAGGTTATATAGTCTGGAGCAAGCCCAGGTGACGTCATGTCTATTTCTGTACTTTCTATTTTTAGTATAGGGAGCGACTAAAATATGCTGAGTCGGTGGTTCTGCTCAGGTTGGAACCGGTTGTGTCTAGTTCCAATCTGTGGCAGGAAGGGTGAGCTGCTCCTATTGGATAGGTGAAGCTAAATATAGTTGAGTTCTCCAGTGGGGGACCCACAGGAGGGAGCCTGGGGATTTCCCACTGGAGGAGGGCAGGTGTGAACTCTTCACCCTGCAAAGCTAAAAATAGGTTAACCTTGGTTTTGAGTAGGCTTGTAGGCAGAGCTGTGGATAAGCCTAGTGGTGAAAGGTAAATATATATATATCGAATAATTGTAATACCCAGAGTCGTCCATTGACATATCCCCACACTCCCACTCATCTCCGCTATGAGTGCAGGGAAATTATAGGTTTACAAGAGTAAGGATTCTGGGTTTACCAACTTCATATTTACAGAAGGAAATATCTGTGTAATCTTGATCGGTATGAAGGCAATTGCCACAGGGTTTTTAATTGTACGGAGTCTTTAAAGGTTTGTTTGTAGTGTAGGATAAGGTTATTAGTAAATTGAGGGAAAAGTCAAAAGGAGCCTTTAAGGAATATGATTTTGATTAAGGGTTTGAATTATACCTTTCACTGATTCGTATCTAAAGTATTTGCAAGGTAGCTTGGATTGGGGCTGATCAAGGAGACACACTGAATGTTGAATAATGCTTAAACATGCAAATTATTTGTTGACTAAATTGACTAAAACCCATAAATACAAGACATAATGGGCTTGAAAAGGTATGAAATTTAAGAATCAGCCTAGGAGCTGGGCTTTAAGGCTGTCTTTATGACTGATTTTTCCGGAGTCCTTTCATAAAGGGGGCTCAAGAAAAATGTACAAGTACAAGATAGTGACTGATACACTCCCAACCCTAGCTCAGGGTGTACTCAAAACATTTCTATTAAGTGTTTTGACCTGAGCAAGGCCCGAGAAGTTTCTCTTATAATGATGGAAGTGAGTGAGGATATCCCCACACAAGCACGCAGCTCCGTATGAGTGACAGGTGCATGCAAATCCTGTTAGGAGAGGGAGTGTTTGATGCTAGACTTCCAATATTCCATAAATCCCCGTTCAACTGTGCGCTTTTAAACCAATATAAATTTGGTTTCTCATTAATGTAAGTATTATCAGAAGTTTGGTTAATTTTTGAGATATCACTATGGATGGAGGCATGGGGCCAAAGGGGGAAATCGTTGGGGAGGGGGTTCTTGGTACAGATGAGGTGTGCATGAGTAAATGCTGGGCTCTGGTGACTTGTGAGCATACTTGCTTTTTTAATTTATATCACTCAGGCTGATTGTTGCTTGTTACATTGCCATTTGGTATACTACCGTTTAGAAAAAGGTGAACTGACTGCAATTTGCATCCAGCTCCCCTTCCTTCAGGGAGTATGTGCAGTGTGCCTGATGTGTGATTTACAGAGTATTTGCTTGTTGCCATTATATGCTTAGTCACTGAGCAAAATTTATCAAGCACAGCCCTCTGTCTGTTGGGGGGGGGTGAAGGGGGCTCATGAACGACTTAATTTATATGGCCTTTCATTGATAGTGATCTCGCACATTATGCTATTGTTTCAAGGGTTGTGAAGGTATGTTTGATTGTATGAATTTTTGAATTAGGAAAGTTTGAGTTAGAGCGCTTTGTGGTTGAACATGGCTATGGGAATGAAAAACATGTACTTTGGGTGTGATGACTGAGATGTTTGTCCTACTTCAATGGAGTTAAATACATTCTCTTCCAAAAACTTTGCACCCTCATGTACCAATGACTGGTGATATGGCTCAACTTTGAAAGGGTTTTCATATACAATGTGGTATACCAAAAAGGGTTCTAACAGTACATTGAGATTGATAAGATAAGATAAATAAAGCAAAGTATAATGGAGTGAATGCAAGAGAGCACTAATGCACATGATATTTTGGCATAATGATAAACATATAGATAAGTTTAGTACCCACAAGGCCATTCAAGTATGTAGATCTATACACATGCCAAAGTACACATGCATGAGCAATGCATATGCACTTCTGCATGTGCACACAACACACATTGATGTTATTGCTATATGGAACCGACTATTCAACTCCTACACTGTACAGATATAGCACTAAAATACTAAATGTATGAAGTGCAGGGGTTAAAAGGGTCAAGGTCAAAAGGTATTGTGCAAGTTTAATGTTGATATTAAGCACTCTGATGTACAGAAATGATTTGATTAAATGCTGAGGGGGAAAAACTCTTCACATCAATTGATCAAAGTTCAAGTATCTAATTTCTAAACTAAACTAAATATATTTTTGGAGTGTCTTCCTTAAGGCAGGCAAACCAAAAATAGCACAGCAAACAGAGTAAAACTGAAAATATGCATGCATTTACTATCTAAGTTGAATAATCCCTTATTACAGATATATGACAAACATGTTGCTTATAAAGGGCTTAGGGTTTAGAGACATCCTGTTTAATGTATCAGGTGTGCCTGTACAACAAAAATTAGACTTCTGGCGGGTTGCGGTCAACTGGTTTCTGCAGCTCCATTCGGCGACAGGGTTTGTGGTGGCAAGCTACGTTGCTGTTGTGATGTGCCCTGATGAAGATGGAGCCCTTAGACGTAGTTGAATGGGAGTCAGGTACCGCAATCTCCTTCATGTCTGCTTCTTAGAGTAAGGACTGTCTCTGCAATCACTTAATTTTGATAATGGTGGATACATTGGGAAAAAGGCACATTAGAGAGTCTGTGGATTAGCAAGCATTATCAGAGGCAATACAGGAAGTCACAAAATGTAGACACAATCAAAACCTTGGGTCACATGTTTGGTTACATAGAATTTATCACTCAGGATGATCTCAGCACATCAACTCAATTTTGGCAGAGATCTCTCTAGTACTCCGTAAAATGGGGTGTTGAATTTTTTATGTTTAGGTAGCAGTTGGGTAAATCGGTGGTTGGGATGGGGTGGTTAATCTATCCCACACAAAGATGGAAAGATACCATCCCCACACAAGGATGGGAGGATACCATCCCCACACGAAGGTGGAGGTATTTCAAAATTAATTTGTCCACTGAATGTTGCCTAAAAAAAAAATAGGGAATGTATTAATGATGTCAAATTTTCTTAGTTTGGGGGGGGGAGGGCTGTAGGGAGAAGATACAATTATGTTTATCCCCAAACAAGCTTGGAAATATTTTAAGGTGAAGAAAGGGATGTTGATGGGGGGGGAAGGGGGGGAAGGAATAAAAAAAGGGGGTTAAAAAAAAGGATATGATCATAGAACTGTCCATCCCCACACAAGCCTTGAGCTATTTCAGGATACACAAAAGATAATATATGGAAGAGGAGGGGGATTGGAGATTTGTATGGTGTGTCTGAATTTTAATAGTTACTTAAGATGACATGCTGGCGCTCAGAGTAGGTGGAAAACAAGGTTGGAGCTTTAGAGAAAAAAAATAAAAAAAAAATAAAATAAAATAAATAAATGAATAAATAAAAAGGTTTTAGCTTATGTTAGCTATAATAGATCAGCACTAGGGCTGTTAGGGGGGAGATAGAGACTAATATATGTATGGTTCACGGGTGGATTCCAAAATACCTTGTGATGAAATTAGGATGACAATGCTCTGGATTGCCAGTTTTCGGCCTGTCTTAGGCGGGTCATTCTCTGCCAGACTTAGGAGTCGGTTTTGGAGCGCTCATTTGTACAGTTCTCAGCCTGACTTGGGAGGTTCAATACTCAGCAGGTCTTAGGAGGTTCATTCTCTGCCGGTCTTAGGAGTCGGTTTAGGAGCACTAATTAGTGCTTTACAATTTGTAAATCATCAGTTGCTAATGGTAATCAAATATTGGTGTTCCGTGATATTGAGTCTATCTCTTGATAAACCAATCTGAAGGGGTACAGGGGCAGACAGGTTGGACTAGCTGTGGGTTGTGAAGTGAACAGTCGAACTTTTTACGGGTATTATAGTACTCACACTGCCATTGGTTAATGGAGGTACCTGGGTATCATGACATCAGGTTATGCCATTGACGATATAAGAACGACTGATAGTCTAGTACTAAAGATGGGCACATAGGACAGGCCTACCTGGGCTTATTGCACACTGTAGACGCCATGTGGCTCCTAATCCAGGCACTTGCTCACTGGTTGCGGTGATGTGGTTGGAATTTGAGAATATTTGTGAAAAAGGCTAAGATGGGGGTGGGCTAAGGCTTATAAACCCATCCGTGAGGGTGGCTATTTCTCACTTTTGGATCTCCCTATGGTGGTATGTCTTGCCCTAAAAAGGCTGGGCCTTATTCTATTGGATGGATGCAGTTTGGGCGTGCACTCTCTTATGCAAATTTTGGAACCTATGCCCCGGTAATAAGGTTTTATAATTGGGATCCCGGGGTCAGGTTTGAGATAAGGTTGGAGTGGGGAGGGTCAGCATTTGTGAGTAAAACTGCTGGCCAGGTTCTCATGGATGTGTGAAACATCATGCATGAGCTGGTGAGCTGCTCTTGATTGGCAGGTCATAAATATGGTGTTCTACCTGCATCATCATCCTCGTGCTAAACAGAGGTACAAACATGGATTGGGCATGGGGGAATACAGTCTCCTACAATAGGCGTGTCAACTGGCAATATGCCATACTGGTAAATAGGAGCCCTGAAAAGCTATCTAGCTGGTGTATGAATGCTTGAAAAGCATGTACCTGAGGATACACTGCCGCCGTGGGCAATTTATGTGGCTACCCAACCATAACTGGAACAAGACAGTCTGCATATACGCTTTCAGTAATGGCCTGGTGGTCAGCTGTATTGGAAACAGCTGGTAGGGTGGGCCTATGGGGGTGGGAGGGTAGAGGGAGGGGTAAGTGTTAGCTTTCAGTGATGACCTGACAGGGTGACTGTAGACTATACACTATTTGATGGTGTGATCAGCTGATCAGCTGGGTGTAGTGTTGGTCTAAACTTGTGAAGGTTCATGTTTGGATGTTTGAATACAAATTGGTTCAAAGATTTCTTTGATAGCATATGAGTTGCTGTGAAAAGAAGGGGTTCAACCTTAAGTGTACTACAAAAAGAATGAGTCTAAATGTGTAATAGTGGTTTGAATTTTGTTTGAATTTCTTGAAGAAAGACTAGATTTTAGTCCAATATGAATGTGAAAGACCAATGATATAATTTTGACATGGAGCTTTGGATAATATGAAAACATATTATTCTCTAGGAATAGGTTCTATATGACGACAGGAGTCAGCTGACCATATGAGAGGGAAAGGGGAGAAAAGGGAGAGGGGTGGGGTCATACTCAAGTCATGGAGATGACTAGGGGGTGGTATATGGGAGAGTGGAGTGGAGGGGGAGATAAGTTTCCTCTGATAGGAGGCACGTGACTATTCATGTAGAAGCTAGTGGATGAGGGGGGGGGGTCAGAACTGACCGGAGGTATATGGGAGAGGGAGGGGGGGGGAGTCTGGACTGACCACAGATGGTATAGGTTATAGGGAAATAAACAGTAGCGGTTTCTTATTGAATTCAGATACTAGGACACATATCAGGTTATTGGGGTGGGTTGGTTCAAAAGTGATATCAAATTGGGCCTAAAATTGTTGGCTTTCTTATGGATTGATATAGCATGGCTATTGTTGTTAAAGTGGGACTAAAATGTTTTGTGTTTCATTCTGATTGATACAGGATGGCTCATGTCATTAAAATGGGACTAGAATTTTGGGTTTCCTTTGGATTAATGTAGGATGGCTTTTTATCGTTAAAAAGGGCCTTAAATGTTTAGGTATCTTCTGGATTGATGCAGTGTGACTACTGTCGTTAAAATTGGCCTAAAACTTTGGGTTTCTCATGGATTAATACAGGATGGTTATTGTCGCCAGAATGAGCCTAAAATGTTAGGGTTTCTCATGGACTGATATAGGATGGCTATTTGTCATGAAGATGGGCCTAAAATGTTGGCTTTCATTTTGATTGATGCAGGATGGCTATTGTCGTTAAAATGGGCCTAAAATGTTTGTGTTTCATTTGGATTCATACAGGGCTTTTATTTTCGTGATTAACTAGGTGAATGGCCAGAAGATAAGCTTTGATAAGTCCTGGGTCTGAAATGTTGTCAGAGTAACATGGTAAAATTTTGATCAAATACAGGGTGTTGTGATTTTGAGAGATAGGGTCATGTTGAGGTCAGGCACACAACCAGGTTGGGTTTGGATAGGGGGGGGGGGTGAGAAGATAAGGGGTGATATTGGGGTAAGGCACATGACCAGTGAAGAGGGGGGGGGTTAAAAATACATGTGGTCAGCTGATAAGTAGCTTGTAATTGGAAGGGGTTGTGTAAAGGGAAGGGGTCGGGGTGAGCAGAGCTCAGTACTGAGGTATGAGCGGCTCCTGGTGTACAGAGCAGCTCCCGTAGGGAGTGTAGTATTTGGGAGAGGCACAGGGAGTAAAGCACGTGGCTGTAGTGTGCTGCTGATTGGTTTCCCAAAAGGGGTGGCTACTAGGGGTGGTGGGGGGGAGGGCTGACCACAGATAGTGTGAATATTGTGCTCTTATGCTAGTTGTCTTGTAAAGAGGGGCAAACAAGAGGGTTTTACATGTACATGGAGAGATCATAGAGTATTATACAAGAGATCCTGCATGACAAAATAGTAACCTGTGACCAGAACCTGTTTTGCAATTATGTCAGTATTAATGTGGACTTCCTACCTTTGTGCCCATAAGTTGCTGGTGCCAATCATCAGGTGGATATAAGTGTTGCTGTATGGATTGGATCCTCCTTGTGCCATTTGAGAGCATGGTGTATATATGGCATATAGTCTCTGGTACTCTGGTCTACTCTGGTGTATGTGTGGAGTAGGTGGTGATACTACCTGTGGTGGTGGTAGTGCTGGTGGTTGGAGTAACACACAGGAGGAGCTACAGGAGGAGGAGGCCTGCTACAGTGAGTAGTAGTAGTAGTAGTAGTAGTAGTAGTAGTAGTAGTAGTAGTAGTAGTAGTAGTAGTATGTATGTATGTATAGGCTGTAGGCTGCTGGAGGCTGGGAGCTGTTGGCTGGCATTCTGGTGTTGGTAGAATCCTGCTATTGTTCTTGTAAGAGGTAATAATAGGTCGAAAATCATAGAAAGTTGGCAGATGGGGCCTCCCGTGGAGTTTGGGGACCGGAGATTAAACCCTGGAGTATCTGAACGATATTTTTTGTGGATAATGTATATGTGTTGGGGTAACTACCCACAAAATATTTTCAGTTAAATATGAAATCCATTGCTGTGGCAACACCCTGAACATCTCTACTCTGGAAGACCCAGGAAAGGTGTCTTGCCGAATGACATTAGGGGGTATTTTCCCTTAAGCCATGCAAAATTAATTCTTTATGTATTTGGTCAACTTTTATGTTAACTTTTGTTGACTACTGGGTCTAAGGATAGGATTCAGAGAGCTGCAGCTAAAGGACTTGGACTTTTGTCCTACACTTGAATCCTTTTTCTTCAGGCCTGAAATGGCATTTTCACTGAATTCCTTGAAATTCCTGGTTCAGGAAATTTCAAAACTTGCTGGTATACATAAAAGTGACACAGTCTTAGGTAGTTACTTTTAATCATGTGGAAGACAATGCCCATCATGTGTACTTTCAGGTGGTATATAGGTTTAATGGGCCAAAAATATGTGAACACCTCACAATCGAGGTCCTCAGCATGGCATGTAACTCAAATGTCATTCGGGAAGACAGATTCCCAGAATTGTGATAAAAGTTTATCACAAAAACGTTCATTCTAGGATAGGAAGATCACATCTGACATAAACACTGATACAATTTCCATAATCTACAGGTCAAAATGGTTCAGACCAGAGATTTCCATGGAAGTATGATGATAATTTCTCTAGGAAACCAAGCCCTCACCATGGCTGTACCTCAAATGTCATTCAGAAAGACAGATCCACAGATTCGGGATAAAGGTTTATCACAAGAACCTTCATTCTATGATAAGAAGAATGCATTCTAGGATAAGAAGAACGCATCTGACATAATTGCTAATACAATTTTTATAATCTACAGGTCAGAATGGTCCAGGCTAGAGATTTCCATGGAGGTATGATGATAATATCTTTAGGAAATGAACCACTCAACATAGCATGTAACTAAAATGTCATTCGGCAAGACATGTCATTCGGCAAGACATTTTTTAGACTTTTCCCCCTGCTATTCCAAAACATGAGGGATAATTTATCTGTTTTACACTATGGCACTTAGATATATGTGGGGGGTAAATAACTGACATAGTTAGTATAGTTAAATATGTAAACCCCAGCCAGGATGAGAAGGAATGTGCTATTTCGGGAAGACATCAAAAAAGGGCTGTCTGGCTGAAAAAAATACTCATGGCCTGCTCACAGCCAAGATAATAGAGCAATTCCAATTATTTTTTCCAGATTACTTTAGCATGGGACTAACTCTAAATGTTAGCATAGAAAATTAACCCATATACATTATAGATATTTTAGGAGAGGGTCATATGCGCTAAACTTTTCGCCCAGACAAACTGCTTTACAAAAAGTTAATTTCTCAAAAAATATAGACCAACTGCCCATAGCAAGGCAATCTTAGGTCCAAAATTTCGGTTTCCCTTCAGATTTCAGTGGTAATAAATGGAAGGTCCCATTCCTATTGTCAAATTTTTAAAAAAATATGAAAAATAACAGATTTATTGATTTTTGCCTACAAAATTGGTCATTTTGGGCCTATTTTAACCCCCTGGTGCCCAAAATATGCATATTGGACCATCAAAACCCATATGTAACATGAAGATCTCAATGAGCCCTACATTTTGAGCCAAAAGAATTAGGGGGAAAACTAAAAACCTAAGTGTAGGAGCTGGAATACATCCAAATTTGTCATATGCAAACCTTCTATGATTTGTGACCAATAGTGGAATTTTAATTAAGTTCTCCACCAGTGTCAATAGATCGTTAAATGACTATTAGTGAGGGAAGACAGAAGCTCGGAGGTCTTCAGTTGATCCAGGTTTATTCCAGTTTGGTACAGAGTGATCATAAGATGGTACAGCATGATCACTCACCAAGCTTATCCAGCCGAGCCTATGTATGCCTTAGTATAGGGTGATGCAGCCTCTAGGTCTATGAGCAGAATAAGATCCTGAGGCTTGATCCTGGCTAGGTTATATAGTCAGGAGCAAGCCCAGGTGACGTCGTGTCTATTTCTGTACTTTCTATTTTTAGTATAGGGAGCGACTCAAATATGCTGAGTCGGTGGTTCTGCTCAGGTTGGAACCGGTCGTGTCTAGTTCCAATCTGTGGCAGGAAGGGTGAGCTGCTCCTATTGGATAGGTGAAGCTAAATATAGTTGAGTTCTCCAGTGGGGGACCCACAGGAGGGAGCCTGGGGATTTCCCACTGGAGGAGGGCAGGTGTGAACTCTTCACCCTGCCAAGCTAAAAATAGGTTAACCTTGGTTTTGAGTAGGCTTGTAGGCAGAGCTGTGGATAAGCCTAGTGGTGAAAGGTAAATATATATATCGAATAATTGTAATACCCAGAATCGTCCATTGACAAGTCCATAGTAAGACCGACAGTAGGCCTAATATATTAATTCTATACTTTATGTGACAAACAATTAATGAATTAACAATATTTGTCCTTGTTCAGGTGCTTTAAAAACATTATAAAACAAAATCCTGTTTATTGGGGCACGGCATGAATGACCTTGCGTGCATTATTGTGTAACAGTGCATGTTGAGTAAGGTTCTCTAAGCAGTACCACTTGAATTAATGAATGGTTCATAAATAACATTTAACAATTATACAAGGACTAGTATCAGCTAGCATACCTTTAAAAAACTATCCTATCATTACCAAATTACATGTCTGAACTGGTGCAATAACCTAGTATGTACACTAAAAATTGTAACTGTGGCTAAAAAAATTGTCCAATATCTTGTATAGCAGAGATCTAGGGATTATTGTGTAGTATGACGCTTATTAAGGATGTATTAACTAAACTTTGACCACAGATTTTTTAAAACAATAATTGATTACTGCAAATAAAATGCCTAGTTCTGGTGATTTTGACAGGTTAATCTGTTATACAATTGTCTAAAATATTGCTGGAGAGATATCAATACATTCAAACGCCAGATAGACCTGGTTTTGTGAAAGTCATTATTTTTACCTTCTAGACCTCATTATCCCTTAGAACCGGATATGTCTTGTTGTGAGACCGATCCTGATACACAGGGGTATTAATAGGATTGAGGGACAAGGCCTATCTATTTAACCAAACAAAGAACAATTGATTGACCAGTTAAGAAACAGAAAAAAGAAACTATCAAATTTCAGTCTTCCTGCCTGCCTGCCTTGAATGGACTGAATTTTTAAGGTTAAAGAAAGTAGACAAACACCAAACATTATTATTTGATATATCTTTATTTGGCAAACTTTTATAACATATCTTAAAAGAATTAGATTAAGTATGAATGATTTCAGTGCTTTGATAAGGAGAGAAGCATTTACATGACGATGAATTCTATTATTTTAATACAATTTGGCTGTAGAATGAACGGGAGTTCTGGTCAACTCAATGAAATTGTTTTTATAGTTTAACCCTTCATCAACTTCCACCATGAGGGGCTTTGATTGAGTCAAAGTTCTCTCCCTTGTGAACACCTTGTAATGTGCCTGAAGAATGCAGTAACTAATATGGTTAAGGTCCCTCTGGAGGTTAATTCAAAAGATCCTGGGATCGCAACCTCAGTGATCTTAGGAATTATTCTGCCTTATTCAATTAAGCGATCTTAAGATTAGATTGTGTTTACTTTCCCTAGCCAGCACTAAAATTGCATGAATCTTAGCCTCAGCCCTCCTACACTATTCCAAGAAGTACTGACTGGGCACAGGGGTAAGAATCCCAAAATAAAGGAATAGCTGTGGAGTCACTCCTCTTCACAACAGTGTTTATATTATCGTTCCCATCCCCATATGGGCTACCAAAAGAGCACAGGGTGCAGTTGACCACGTACAGTATTCAAGAGTTGTTCCCAGGAATGTATGATTTATGCTTGCCTATGTAGGGGTATGGTATTTACACTTTACGTTCATGTACCCGTGGGACTCAGACCTAGGTCTTCGGGTGTAGTGGGGGAATCCGGATGGCAGGTGGCAGCACCTGCCTCTGGGTTCGTATCCATTACACCAGGGGGCCTACCACTCATCCGCCACACGTCACTTGGCCGGTCTGAGTTTCGCGGGCTTTTCCCCTATATAAGGCTGGTTCTATCCCCATGTTCTTCAGTAGTGGTTCTACCCACTGCTCAACCAGGTCGTTACCCAAAAGGGTAACCGAATGCCCTAGTAGCATGTAGTCCTCTGAGGCTGTGATCGCATGTAACATAATCTATGAAATAAAAGCTTGGTTGCCTACCCGGAAACTTCGTTATGATTTAATCTAACTTAACGAGACAAACCACTACACTGGTGCCGTGACCAGTATGTCTTTGGGTAAGTGCAGTCAGAAATGACTGAGCTGAGCCCAGTTAGGGGAAATGGCCCAAATCATGAGCTAAATTCCCGGATGGAGGATGGTGAAATCAAGTCACCACCCCAAGGTACGGAGTGGAGAGATCCACAGGAACACTACCCTGATGGGTTAGCGGATGTAAGAAAGAACTTACATGATGAACTGGATGAATTTGGAGACTCCTTATTCATGCCAGGAGAAACCTGCACCTATGTACAAAAGTACCGCTCAATTTGGTCAACTACCATTTGAGGTACCAAAGCCTAGTGCAGGTATGTTTGAAACTCCATATAGTTCTCGAATTAAACACCAAAAGTGTGGATTCAAAAAGAACAAAATGGACGAGCGGAAAAACAAGATTTCCAACTCCAGCACGAACAGTATTGTGACGCACTATACACGGTGGATCTGGAATACAGAGCCTCGTGTGATGAGTTGTATAGAACTAAACAAGAGTTAAATTCAACTCAATCGGCCTATGGCAAGTATCAAGAAGAGCTGATGAAAATAGAATCAGCCTTCAAGGATGCACGGAAAACGTATCATAAACAAACCGAAGAGCATGAAAAACTCAGAGGTCAATGGATACGTGAATCCACAGACTTGACTGCCAAGCAGACAAAATGCTGGATGATTATTCTGAACTGGAAGCTAAAGCTATCCAGATGTCAAAGTATCTAGAGGATACTGGTCGTGCAGTAGGCACTCTTGAACCAGACTTCACTGTTTCAGGAATTGCCCTAAACACGACGAGTAACCGGATGAACTCTTTGAGGGGCGATGACAAGGCAACAGAGACAACTGTACCTCGTTGCGAAGGAGTAAAGAGTCATCAGGTTAGATTCACTGATATTACCTCGAAACCTCTTGGTTTAGGTACGGGAAACACTGGAGGTAACTCTACCGGTGGGGTTAAACAAAACCACTCAGTAAGACCCCCCACCTTTGACGGCGGATGGCAACAACAGTCACCTTTAGGGGGACCAAACGGCCCGTATGCCCAGTATGGATGGAATCAATCCCAATTAGGAGCGAATCCGTCTAATGGTAACACCCGGAATGCGTCCGGAGGAACAACCGGACGAACATCCGGGGATTCCAGTACAGCTGGAGGGCAATCCAGATGCAATCAAGGATCCGGACCTTCAGGAGATAGTTCCAGAAGCAGACCCTCTGCCGGTAGGACTGGTTAAAGTAATGGAAATCAGTCATATGGAACATGAGGAAACACTAATCCCAATAGTGGTTTCTTTAGTTTTGGTGGAAATACACAACCCACCAATAATCCAGGGCCAAATCCTCAAGCTGGCGGATACACCTTCTCGCAGGTGCCTCCATACGGAGCAGGGGGATCGGGGGGTGGAGGAGGACCATCACCCGGTGGCTCTGGAGGTACTCATTGTACGAATCCTCCAAGGAAAAAGAGACTCAGTCGCCGAGTATCTCTTTCTCCAGGGTTACAAGCGCTGCTTGATTCCAATGCAGCAATTGCTAACTTAGGTGTTGATTGTTACAATCAAGGTCTGGACGATACGGAGATCATGGAATGGAGTAGGGGTTTAACCCTTACTGGATCCACGAATCCGGCTCATAGAGTAGCTAAGATACCTACCCCCTTTAATGCCAAGAATCCTTGGAAAGAGGAGTATCAAGGCTGCGCGGATGTCTTTAACTGCAATGGATGGGGCAAAGCGGAAGCTCTCTCTTATCTAGTATGCTGGTTAAAGGAAGGCGACGGGAAGGGAGCCGTGAAACAATGGAGAGATTCCCAAATTGTAGGACTCTCAGCCCATATGAAATATGATGAACTCATAGAGATCGCTTCATATTTATATGGGAATATAGTTGGAGAAGATCCTTGGTTGACGTTCACTAAAAGAACGCAGAAACCTAAGGAATCTGCCAAAGTGTTCGGCTTAGAATGTCATCGACTGTTGCACAAAGCCAGACCTCAATGGAGATTAGATGATGAATGCTTCCTAGATGAAATGTTTAAACAATTCATCAAAGGATCGCGGAATCAGGAACACAGGACAGTGGCCTGTGAAGCTTGGAAGAATGATGCCTCTTTGACAGATTTGTTCCAGTCCTTAGATCATTATGATCGTAAGGCCCATATCTTTGCCGGGAAGGTACCTCAACGAATGTCAGCAATGATAATCCCGGATGGGATACCCGAAACCGATTCATCCGAATCAGGGGAACCTGACGAAGATGAAAACGTTGGGGCCGTTGGCCAAGGGAACCCCCGGTACAACCGGAACTGGGGAAAGAAAACGGGTTACGTCAAGGAGAAAGTGACTACCTCCAAACCTCCTGTGACTCAACCCTACTACCAGTCCGTCTTTATCAGAGGACCTGGTTAACAATTTGGTAAAAAAGATCACTGAAAATCTTAGAAGGCCTAAGCCTGATAGGAGTGTAGTGACGTGCTTCCGATGTCAGGAAACTGGACATTATGCTGCCGAGTGTAAGGCAGATAAGCCAGTTTATAAAAACGCTCATTACCGGAACAATTCGAGTAAGGAGGACTTGGTGAAGAAGGAAAACTGAGTGGGGGTGTCCATGAAGGCAACCGGATTGCCCCCCGAATGAGTGATTGCCATGACTGCCAGCCTATCGCCACTTGCGGTACTGGTGAGAATCCTCTAGCGATTTCGCCCAGCAGTGAAGTTAAGGGACCTGATCAGTTCCTTACTCATGAGGCTGGGGAGACTGATAGTACACCAGGTGTCAAGAACCGGCAGAAGAACACAGAGGGGAAACCCGATATCAGTCCAGAGGGAGTGGCCAATGAGTTGGCCAGGGTGGGGTGTGCCCAGCTTCCCCCGGGTCATCCTTGTCTCGAATTCTTGAAGGGATGTGGATTTGACCTCGGCGCTAAGACGGAACTTGCTAAGTACGCAAGTAGTCCTACCTACTTGAAAGGTAGGAGGTGGTATACAGTTGTATCTGTGAGTGGTAGATCTGCTGAGTTTCTTGTCGATACGGGTGCTAGCCACTCCTGTGTTGCTAAGAGATTCTACGATCTTTTGCCTACGAATCATGAAACTTTCACAACAAAGGAAATGCTCGTACGGCCGACGGTAGCATGATACAAATGTTCGGTAGAACATGTATGAGGTTCAGTCTACAGGAGGATAAGGACTTCATCCTTACTCCTACTGTGGCGAACATCACGGATGATGGTATACTTGGTCATTATATGAAGCAAGGTTAGATTCCCAGAGGGGAATATTGGAAGTGAGAGACCCGTATCATCTCAAAGTACAATGCGTACTTAGGCAAGTGAGCAGTGTAGCCAGTGTAGCCCAGACTGTTAAGATACCACCAGGCACAGCCTGTGATGTCTTATGTCGAGCGGACAGACAGTTTTCAGGAAAAACTGGAGTTATAGAGCCAGACATGGCAATGTTGTCAAGTATCGGATTGGAATCCGCCGACATTCTAGTAGGTAACGCTGCTTGGACAGTGGTTCCTATATCCAATACCGGTAATAAGACTGTCTACGTACAGAAGGATACGATCCTCGTGTTGGTTGTCCTCTCTGAACTGGTAGAAGACTGTGAACATGTTTCGGCACCTGGAGTCCCTTCCTCATCCGAAAGGAGTCAAGAACTAGATACTCTAGTAGCCGAAAGCCATGTCGAAAATGATGAACAACGTGAAGCTCTAACTGACTTGCTATACAAGTACCGTAAAGCTTTTGCAGCACCAAGTGAACAATTAGGGTGTACCGATAAGGTACTGCATACGATTGACACTGGTGAGAATGAACCTTTTAAGATTCCTTATAGAAGACTCCCACTAGCCAAAAAGAGGGTAGCTGAGGAGGAGATAGCTAAAATGCTTGAACAGGATGTAATAATTCCATCAACCAGTCCTTGGTCTAGCCCTGTGTGCATGGTACCATCCGTTTTTGCATAGATTACCGGAAATTGAATGGTATGACCAAGAAGAATTCATATCCCTTACCACGGATTGATGAGACTATAGACTCCCTTGGAGGTAAGCAATGGTATTGCTCTCTAGACTTATAATCCGGGTACTGGCAAGTGGGTATGCATCCGAAAGACATGGAGAAGACAGCCTTTTCCAGTCATATTGGGTTATTCCAATATAATGATGCCGTTTGGATTGTGCAATGCACCGGCGACATTTGAAGCCATGATGGAAACTTTATTAAGTGACCTATTATGGAAGAAATGTCTCGTCTATCTAGATGATGTGATAGTCTTTGGGAAGACATACGAGGAATGCTTTGAAAATTTTGGTATGGTTCTGGAAAGGATCATAACTAATGGTTTGAAGCTGAAGCCCAAGAAATGCGATCTTTTTAAAAGATCTATTAATTACTTGGGACGAATAATCTCGAATGAAGGGATTAAAGCCGATCCGGAGAAACTGGATGCTGTGTCAAATTGGCAGGCACCCACGAATGCGAAAGAAGTTAGATCCTTTCTTGGATTCTGTTCCTATTACCGGGACTTTATCCCAGGATATTCAAGGGTGACCTTTCCAATCCAGAGTTTGTCCCACAGGACACCTGGAGTGAGAAAGGAACGATTTCCTTTGGGATCCGAGCAAGACGAGGCCTTTATGAAAATAAAGGATTTGTTTGCGAGTACACCTCTGTTGAAGTACCCTACGGAGAATGATCATTTCATTCTAGATACTGATGCTAGTAACGAAGGCATAGGAGCCGCCCTTTCTCAGGTCCAGGATGGGGTTGAAGTTCCTATAGCCTTCGCTAGTAACACGTTGAGTAAATCTCAAAGAAACTATTGTACCACTAAACGTGAGTTGTTGGCTGTGGTGGTCTATACGAAGAAGTTCAAGCACTTTTTGTGGGGAAGTGATTTCACTCTACGGACTGATCACTCTTCTCTCAGATGGTTATTGAACTTCAAGGATGCAGAGGGGATGATAGGTCGCAGGTTAGTGCACCTATCCAAATTTGGTCTAAATCACAGCCAGATTGAACACTAAGCCGGGGCAAAACATTTGAATGCAGATGCTTTGTCTAGAATTCCAGTGAGGAAATGTGCAAATGCTGAGTGCACTGATTGTGGAGCACACAATGCTGTGTTGGCAGGGGTTCGAGTTCCTTTCGAAACCCAACCGGAACATGTTTTGAACTGGTCCTTGGAGACCATCCAACAGTTCCAGGAATCTGATGCAGTCACATCAAGTTTGATTAAGTTCCTTAACCAGGGGATCTGCCCTCCAAGACCCGACGTGTCATTGGAGAACAGAGAGATGAGACGATTCCTAGCTCAATGGGCCGAGATGGAAGTCCGGGATGGTATTCTATTTCGATGGAAGAACTACTATAATAAGAAGAAAACCTTGCAAGTTGTCATACCTAGTGCTATGCGACGAGATATTATGTATTTCTGTCACGGGCATAGAACTAGTGGACACTTTGGAAAGAAACGGTCTCTAGAACGTCTAACCAGACTATACTATTGGCCTGGCATGAGTACAGATCTCACCCGATGGGTAGAGACCTGTCCCGAATGCTGTAAGAACAAACCAGGACCCGGGTTAGGCAAACTGCCATTATCCCAGGAACTGTTTGGTGTAAGGTTTGCTAGAATAGCTGTTGACATTATTAGTCAGATTCCCCCCACTCCTAGTGGCAACACATGTATGATGGTCGTGTCAGATTATTATACCAAGTACACCCCAGTGTTTCCTTTACCGGATCATAAGGCTGTTACTTGTGCTATGGCCTTTGTAAAAGGGTGGGTGTTGCACCTAGGTGTCCCACTCATGTTACATAGTGACCAGGGCAAAGAATTTGAGTCTAGTCTGTGGCAGGAGATGTGTAATTGTCTGGCAATTTGCAAGACAAGAACTAATCCCTACAGGCCACAGAGTGATGGACAAGTAGAGAGATTCAATAGGACTCTGATCCAAGTATTGAAGTCTCTAGTAAATGAGCAAATGGACGATCGGGATGAACAATGTGAATTCGTGGTACATGCTTATATTGGCACGGTACACTCGAGCACAAACTGTTCTCCTAATCTCCTCGTTTTTGGAGAGGATTTGATTATGCCAGCAGATCTGGTGTTTGGCATAATAAGAATAAATCCGGAAACCCCTTGCCAGGTGATGTTTGTAGAATCTCTACGTGCTAATTTCAAACAAGCCTATGAGAGGGTTAGAGATGAGTTGCAGAAAACTGCGCGTTGGCAGAAAGTTGGCTATGACACAGGTCTAAAAGCTAGATTTTTTAATCTAGGGGATAGAGTATTGCGTCTACACCAACCTCTGGCCAACCTGAAATTAGCCAGCAATTTCGCCCATGGAGGGGGAGGGATACCTCCACCGAAATGTACGGCGATGGTCTATTGGAAGTAATAGAACAAAGTTGTGTTAAGCAACTCAAAGTGGTACCAACCCGAAAGCTAGGACCCGGGCGGCCATGGAAGACTGCAGACCCGAAGAGGGTGGTGCCCCCTGTCGTAACATCCGGAAAACAGGGGAAGATACAAAAAGTCTCGGCAGGCGCAGGTAAAAATAAGAGGAAAGGTCCTTCTAAGGCTAAGAAGACCTTGGAAAAGGCTCTAATGGATACCAGGTCAATAAAGGAGGCCTCAAAAGCAGGTGCCTATGACGGACGGATGTTAGTACTGGTAGTCCATTTATGGTTTCGTAAAGCCGTCTGGGACGCAGAAATGGCTTTCCGGAGGAATACCTTCTTTAGGCCTTCCTATGTGTCTGACAAGACGGGATACACCGGTGTCAAGGCAGATGAGGTCTCTAGGTACATAGATAGAGACCAGCTCCTAATATTAGGAACAGCGGAGGAGTATAAAGCAGCAGGATTATTGTTGTGGATTACTGTCCAGGGGTCCCCATTACATCTCAAGATCTATTGAGGCAGAGGAGGCCCGGATTGGTGTGTCTCCACTAGACAGACTCGGGGTAATACAAGACCTCGTAGTACGTCTATTGGAGAGGCAGTATGCACTGGAGCACCCGGAGCTTGTCCCCGGGCCAGCACCCGTGCAGGTAACGGCCAAAATGGCTGATCGGATGGACCGTCTCATGTCTCCTGCTGAAACTCCTACTTTGGGAGATACAGCAGAAGTACCTGAGGAGGCTCCACCTGGTGCAGATGGTTCCCCGAAAACTGCTCAGTCTACCCCTACGAAGACTGAACAGAAGATAGTGAAAACAGCTAGTGGAAAGGGTAAAGGAACCCACACTAAAGGTAAGGGAAAAGGGAAGCGGTCAGGAACCGAACCCTCTACCAGCACGAGTGTGGCCGACAGTACCCGAACCCGTCGGGTGTCCCCACGCTCGGCCAACAAGAAGGGAGCTAAGACTTTGGATGTCTCCGGCAACGAGACGGACGCATCCGAGCCCGGCACTTCTACTAACGGCAGATCCCGCAGACGGAATAAGAAGAAGGTTGACCAACGTAAACCTGAACCTATCGAGGTAGACGTTCAAGCTGAAACTCCAGAAGCTGAACAGGCTGTCTCAACCGTAAAAGTTGAGCTCGGTGTGCCAATCGTCAAGCTACATGACGTGATGGCCGATTTAAGTGGAGACGCTCAAGATGCCGCAGCCCAGGTTCTCGCGGGTCAACAACCCGTTGTGCAACCTGTGGATGTACCATCCGACCCGGAGGGAGAGGAGCCGGTTGACCCAGTTGTGGATGTCACTCCGACCGACGAGCAAGAGGCTGCTATCTGGGAAAATGCCAATAGCAACTTTGCCGACTTCATTCCTCTACACAGGGGACACCTGAAGGGAAGTAAATCCCTATGGAGACTACCCCCTAGGATCACCTGTGAGAGGCGTGAAGACATGGAGGAGTGGCTTCGCAAAAAGCTCTCCGATAGAAAACCGGCCAATATGTACTGGATTTATTGGGAATTCGTTAAGAATTCACCCAATGGTCTGTACAATTATGACCAGAAGGGCAAATTAAAGTTTGCTCTGGATGAGTACTACGGGGAGGATCATAAGGATTGTCCCTTTCAACGATGTACTCAAAGTGAAGGTGAGGTTGAATTCTTCATCGAGAAAGACGAGTTCCTACGTCATCTCGTGGAGGTTCATATGCACAAGAGGCCGGAATATGTCTGCGACCGGGAGGTAGGCAAGAAATGTGCTAAATGCACAGGATGTGTCACTCCCGACGCGGAGACATGGTCCGGCACTATGTTACTTCGCATGGAGAAGGCCTGGAGGCAGCCATAGACAGAGTGATGAAAATTCACTCTGAACTCTATGGCAACCTTAAGGGCCTCAATGCCGAGAAACTTGCTTCTCTCACACCGAGTACGAAGCAGTTTGCGCCAACGGTTCGTGGTACTAACCAGAAGCTGAAGGCTCGGTTTGCCCAGACTCCCGGGTCTGGCAAATTAGAGTACGCCCAAAAGGAGTATGATTTGTTAAACGAATGGAGAAGCAATAAGGCCTCTCCATCCGGAGAACAAGTCCGAAACCGCTGGGACTACCGTCAGGGACCCTCTGTGGCAGATAGAAAGAGACAGGCGTCCGAATCTCCAAGCCGAGCCAGGTCACCACTGGAGGCTCTGGAGAGGCAGACAAATGGGGGAAGGAAGAAGCCACATCTTCCGTCTCCTACTGGAACTCCTTCGAATTATGGACGAGCACCAGCCCCACGAGGTGGTGCACAGAACCCGACATTCTTTGGTGTCAGTGGACCGGATGGTCAATCCTCCTGGAAGCATGCGCCTTTGAATGTCAGAGACCTGAAGCAGTACGCTGCTATGGGCCCACCCGGACCAGAGATGCAAATCTTTGATCAGTATGGGAGGGTCAAGCAGGAACTGCCGACAGGAGGAGGTCAAGCTCCACGACCAACAATGAGTGCTGTGGTGAGACAACGTCCAACTGCGCCATTGTTGACTGTCACAGACCTTAGAAGGGAATTGTCGCGGTTGCCCCTGGCCCAGGGACTACCAAACCAAGGCCCTCCTATGACCACTGCTAGTGTGGCTACTACTGTGGTTGCTTCTTCGCATACGCATGTAGCTGTCACTGCGAGTGGGTCTGGTGCACAGCCGAAGCCTCAGGGTCAGGTACCCCCACCTGGTGCTGTGGTTCATCGGCCTAAGGTGATCCAGACAGTGGAGACCTTCTTCAAGAAGGAAGACAAATTGTCTTGCACTATTCAAAGCAAGCAATTTGAGACGTTACAGCACCACCTGGAAAACCTCCATTTGGATATGTACCGTCGGACCGTGTCGAGCACTCTCCAGTGCATAGATGCGATCCAGAAGTCAGAAATCAACCGAATCTCTACTCAGATAAAGGCAGATGTTGCCAAAGAGAAGCAGGAAGCTGCTTATCTGTGGCAAGAAGCCTTATCCGAGAAGGAAACAGCTTCTCAGATGCTCGACCTAGAACGGGCAACGAACATGAAGAACCAACAAAAGTTCTTCAAGGTCTTTGGAGTTATCATGGATAACTGGGACGGCACACCTGGACATGCTTTGAGTTTGTTCGAAGCATGCCAGAAGGTGAAACTAACACCAGCTGTCCCCGCATTGGCTGCACCTACGGATGGAGCTGGTGTAGACTCTCTTGTTTAGCCACAGGCTCAACAACCGGGTTCAAACCAGCCACCCGAGGAGAACTTGGAACAGTGAAAACTGTTGCATGAAGGTCGGACATAATTGTGTGTCCCGAGGTGTTATTACCTATGTATTGTTGGATGAGAAATTATTTTTTTTATCCAACCCGCATCGATTCGGGTACAAAACCGTACCCTAATCCGGAAACTGAAAGCAGAAAACAAAAAAAAACAAAAAAAAAAAGTCACTTTGGAGAAGGAGTATGAATGCTGCCAACATTATAATTGTACTGTGCTATTACATAAAGACTGTGCCTATTATTGAACTATGGACCTTTAATACCGGAATACCTTAATATGGACTCTAAACTACAACCAGATTTACTACTACTACTTGTCAGCCTTCACTACAGGCATCCGGGTTTAGCTATGCCCATAAAGTCCATCAATAGTCTACAACTGGATCTACTACTATTTCCAGTTAGCTAGCACTACAGGCAACAGGGTTTAGCTACGCCCATCAACATATTCTTCTATAGCACTTCAGGCATCAGGGTTCAGCTCGCCCAAAATCTACAAATTCCTGGATTAAACATAGCTCTTCAGGCATCAGGGTTCAGCTCGCCCATACCAAGACATCAGCAGCATCCGACTCCACGTATATTCTCCAGAAACACGTAAGTTTGTTGATAATATTATATTGCATATAACATTGTATTTATGACTCTAATATCTTTTATTAAGGTATATTATTATATAAAGGTACTTACCTATAAATATACTGGATCTGCGTATCCTAAAAGTTATTTCAGGTAGTACTAGACCTATAAATGTTTATATGTGACCCATCATAACAAAATGGTACGGAAGTCGCAGATAGAAAATGTTTAGATATTGCCATATTCATTTAAAGCTCATCAAGAGCTTTCATTTGGTATATAACATTTGCATATTTGAACTAGGTTGCCCTCTGTAGGTCTTCTAGCAGTAAGTATAGTCGTATCAATTAATAAAAGATTAAACTGAGATCATTAACATAGTAAACATATAATAATTCATAAATCATATACAATTCCTATGTAATTCTATATAACCACAAAAGTTATAGCCATGTCTATTAGGCATTTGGGGCTTTAATTAAGTTTAGGAAGCAAGGATACTAAAAGACATCTACCCATATGTTAGAAAAATGCTAGAATATCAATTTTGAAAATTTTGATATTTTTGACACTATGCAACTTGAAAAGGCTATATCTAGGCTTCTACATGTGCGACTTCAGTACCACTTTGTAAGGATGGGTCACATATAGGTCATTCCTAGTCTCAATATATTAAGAGACTATACTTCTTCTGTAGATTGTAAATATAAAACACTAAGGTATAAATTGAGCTGCGTCTCAATTATATGAATATTTTTCTATAAAATGGAGAAGATCCAATGGATTTCTCTAAAGTTAATATTATATTACTGAGGTTCAATACCTTATTGTGTTCATATGGTATCAGAATGATTATTCATATCTGATCGTTTTTGTTTGTTTCACTTTAAAGGTGGACAGAGTTGTTAATTTAAAAAGTCAAAAATTTTTTTTCCGGGTTTTATAACTGTAATACGATTATTATTTACAACCACCGGTCCTTTTCAGGACCCTACTGTTGTCAAACATTAATATAAATCTGTGATATTTATATTTATCATTTGTGGTTGTTATAGCTACTGGTGGAAATGAAATGAATGATACTCGATGCTATTATTGTATATTTTTTCAGAAATAGGATAGTCTCATACTATAGCCTATTTCACATTGAGCAAGTTTAATTAATACCCCTTTTTAGTATTGTAAACAATCACTTACTAGGTTATTAATACACTGCGGTTTAATTACCCCCAAGTTATTGTCTAAGGGAGGCAGTGTAGGGGTATGGTATTTACACTTTACGTTCATCTACCCGTGGGACTCAGGCCTAGGTCTTCGGGTGTAGTGGGGGAATCCGGATGGCAGGTGGCAGCACCTGCCTCTGGGTTCGTATCCATTACACCAGGGGACCTACCACTCGCCCGCCACACGTCACGTGGCCGGTCTGAGTTTCACAGGCTTTTCCCCTATATAAGGCTGGTTCTACCCCCATGTTCTTCAGTAGTGGTTCTACCCACTGCTCAACCAGGTTGTTACCCGAAAGGGTAACCGAATGCCCTAGTAGCATGTAGTCCTCTGAGGCTGTGATCGTATGTAACATAAGCTATGAAATAAAAGCTCGGTTGCCTACCCAGAAACTTTCTCTCTCTTCGTTATGATTTAATCTAACTTAATGAGACGAACCACTACACCTATAAGAAGCATTGTGCCCCCTCCCCCAGAACAAAGAGAGAGAAGGGAAGAATTACCTTACAGTGCACTTAACGCATGAGTAGCTCTAAGAGCCATCAAGGACACTCAGCAAACATCCTCACTCCCCTCTATATGTATGCAGCAGGCTATTCACTCTTTCGATCAGGAGTGTTCCCTGTAAGTGCTGAGGTTAAACCATTTAAATTCAATTAAATTCTTTCACTAAGATCGCAGTGATCTTAGCGCTGGAAAAAGAATAGTGAAGTGATCTCAGGACTTGATATTCCTGACAGGCCTGCAACCACTGCATCAGATAGGGTAGACTAGCCAGGTCTTATGATATGTGCCTTCACTAAGATCGCAGGGGTAGAAATCCCAGGTTCTTTTGAATTAACCTCCAGAACAGAGTGTAACCCACCTCTAGCATAGCCACACAGATCCCGCATCCCATAGTGTTACTCTATCGGATTAGTGCTTGACGGTACTGGCACTTGATTTCAGTGAGCCTCATTTTCAACTCCAATTAGGTTATGATGTCATGACGTCACACACAGTGATGGCAGCCGGCTGGCTGTTGGAGCCGGTGGATGATGGAATTAAAGTGATTAGGGATGAGTAGTGAACCAAATAATCATACTGCCAGCTCTGATAGAACTAGAAACAATTAAAGGGCAAATGATACTGTCCCTACGCCATCTGTCAGTGACTGATGGCCGTCAGTTGGCCATAAATCAGCGGTTTTGTTGTGTTGACATCCCTCAGATCAAGTAGCTGTAGCATCAAGCACTAATCCTCTAGGGGCCGTAATGCTATGGAAAAGATCTAGACCCCTCCTGTACTATTGGTATAATATTATATCTCATACATCCATTTGGGACAGTCTAAGGCACAAACAAATTTAAGATCTTTAGCACTGTGACACATATGGAGGCAACAATTGAGTTTACAGGTGGACTACCTAATTTAGAGCCTCAGGTTAGATTGTAGCCCCAGGTTAGATTGAAGCTTAAACTATACTTGTCATTCTAAGGTTACCATATATATGTAGGTATGTGTAATAATGTATAACATGTTCTGTAAATGCGACTTGCAGTGCAATACACTGTGGCATGGTTAAATTATTTTTTTCAAATAATTTTTACAAAGAAGGGAGTTATGTTATATATGGAAACCTTTTATCTTTATGTACATGATAACTCCATACATATTTATATCACTATACATTTTATATTGTAGCACTATGTGTACACTGTAACATGTTGTGTAAATGTAAGTGCAGGAGATATAGACCCTATTAATTGAGCTAGGGAAGCCCAGGGCTTGTAAGGCCTGTCACTGGACTGTAAGGGTGAATTACCTTTAAGTGGAGCCCATTGGTCTAAGCAGTTGCAGCTATACAGTCACCATGTAGTACTGTTTGCCCGTAATGTAATTGGCTTTTTATCACTAGAGACAAAGTCCTAATTTTACTTCTTTTACTTTTAATTTCATTGTCGCAGACAGTAGATAGAATCTGCCTAATTCAAAATTGACCAACAATTTCTGTCTGGGATTTTAGTCTGACACATGAAAAAAAGATGAACTCATGGAGTCGGTTTGAAGTTAGTGCTCTTTACTGTAGCCACCTAGAAGATTGTACTTTCCTACACTAAATCCCACAGAAAAAAAAATTCTCCAACAAATATAGGGTATGCCAAAAATATTTCCTGTTTGGCAGTTTCATTTTTTGACTCAAGGTGTTGTTTGCATAAATCCTGTCTACTACCTTTAGAATATGCTCTGCTGTGTCACTTGCGTTTGATAATTTTCGGTTTTAATATCTATAGGCAGAGTTGAAAAAGAAACTATGATGTATATATCGACGATAGACAGCTCTCCTTGTCATAGCTGGAAATGGTAGATCATGAGCAGCACTGAAACCAAACAATCATTATGTAACTTTTATGTCCTGCTCGTCTTAATTCATTAGCTCAGAGAATTATTCATGCATAAAAGGTTATTTAGGCAATTTAATTATAATTACTTGGATAACTGATCTGCCAGCGGGATTTGTGGCAAATTACAAAAAAACTTCTTTTTTAATCTCTTACTAATTGGATTTTTCAAAATTTAAGGGCAGTTCCTAAAACATGATTAAAAATGGCCTTCTCTTTCTTTCTTTTTTAGTCCTCTGGCTGACCAAAATGTTCTCTCAAAAGAATTTTTAATCTAAGATATTGTAATTACACAGCCATATGATGTGTAATTACACAGCCATATGATGTGTTTTGTTTTCAAGAACCAAAAGCTACTAAGTTAATAAGGATTGTTTAATTTCAATGTTAAAAGGCTGAAATAAAGTCTTAACTTACAAACCAATTTGTGCTCGCCTCCTGCAAATAATAGGAGAAAAAGGGAACCTTTACCAACTATCAAAAAGATAAAATGTAGATAACTCAATGATGCTATAGGTTTCCTATGTTTCTACTCTCATGGACAAGCTATGTCCAGCCACAGCTAACAATAAAATCATTGTGAGTGTGAGAGATATCGTTGTGTGAGACTGAAACTGAGTCAACAACAATCATAATTTGTTGAAAACTAACCGTCAGGAGGCCATTCACCAATAAAAATTGACGTCCGTCTTTGCCAAAATAGACATAAATATTTGAGTTTTCTGTCCATATTTGAACACTACCTGGCTCCTACCCCCTCCTTATTAATAATACGGATCCTAAAACCCATATATATGGATGTTCATATTTGCAAATGTGGACTTCCGCATTCATTTAATAAATATGGTAATCATAATCATGTTCAGAATTTATGATGCCATGTCCACTGTGGTGGGTGTCAAATCATGGGACAATGACCTACCATATTCAATTATCATTAGAACCATTGCAACATACCTGCGATTCACAAGGAAGACAAAGAGAATGCAGGCAAAGACCAAAATGACAATGACAACTGCACCAGTAAGACCAAACACCAAAGTTCTCCAATCTGCTTCCTCCTTTTCTGGAATCAAAATTACATGACAGGTTTATCTCATTGAGCCAAAAACTTTTTTAAGGTTTGTAAATGTTCGGAATACATTTGGGTGAAATAAAACAATTTGATACATAATTTTGATTCAGATTTACATTGTTTTGTTGTTAACCATAGTTATTACAGAGATCAGTTAGGTTATTGCTGTAACAAAACAACATTTTACTACAACATACAATCTAAAGCATAAAGTATAGAAGAGAAAGATTGTCCTTTTCAGGTAATGCAGCTAACACTATCATTTTGTCTACCCTACAAT
Organism: Acholoe squamosa; assembly: GCA_949317995.1. Lineage (NCBI taxonomy): Eukaryota > Metazoa > Annelida > Polychaeta > Phyllodocida > Polynoidae > Acholoe > Acholoe squamosa. The sequence goes on from OX439041.1 coordinate 3,897,085, forward strand.
TTCCATGGAGCTTTTGTTAAAAAAACATTTTTTTTGAGGGGGGGAAATAAAGAGTAACTGCAGATCCTTTACAGTTCTATTAGTTTTTCGGGCCTTACTTACTTTCACAGTCAGAGTCTGTGAAGCCTGATGCACATGTACAAGTGTAAGAGTTGACTCGATCAGTACAGCTACCTCCATTCTGACATGGGTCTGAGCTGCACTCGTCTATGTTAACTGTGTATGTAGAAAAGAAATGTTGGTATTTGCCAAATGATATAAGGAAGGTACCAAATGTGGCATGGACTGCAAGAAGGGGTCTTAGGGCCCCCTGCACTAAGACCCCTTTTCGCAGATCGTGTCACAAATATAATATGTCTAAATAAATTAGCCTTAGTAAATAAGGGGTTCTAGGCTTATTTCTGAAATGTTCATCACAAGATTTTACCATTTGATCATATAGAATATTCCATAATATGCATTGAATGGCGATGTATACATACAATTTAAGATAACTTAATGTTTGAATGACGCCCCCAAAATATGTGTATTATCATTATCCTTAAGGAAGAAATATTCTTAACATATGGTTCAGAAATTGTTGTTATAGTTAATAAAAAAACATTAAACAATTTTTTTGGATTGGATTATATCTACCACATATGGGCGATTCTTGCAAAACATCACACCTATGGGGCTCAGGGGGTCAAGATGACAAACTCAGCATTACATTTTAAGACTTTATTTTATTGATAGCCCTATATCTTGGCTTTATGAAAAGGTTCATTCAAGTTATTAACTCAAAGGGGGTCGGTTTTTATCGCAGTCGCCATAAAATCACAAAATTGATTCATCATGCGCCTTACAATTAACTTATGGAACACAATACACCTTTAAAATTCATTATATCATTACTAAAGTACATGTCAAAACTAGCACAACAGCCTAGCATGTGTATAAAAAAAAATTATAAGTGTGGCTGGACGCCGCCATGACCCCCATTTTCTTGGTCGCTTTGGCATGTTCTGACCCTCATAACTCGGTAAATTACGCCGTTACAACCTCCATTTTGCGCCTGTGCAGACGTGAATATGTGAAGTTGGCTATGCCCGCTTTTTCTGCACTTAACTTGCGCTGGTTCGTTTGTGGCACATTTGAAGGTTGAATTAGTCTACTTGGCGTAACTTCCTTAATAATGGGAATTCCGCCTTGATCTTGGGCTCATTTTGACTGGCTAATTATGGCCTTTTTATAGATGCTTTGATATTTGACCTAGGTTGCTCAGGAGTGACGCTAGAGCGACCGGAAGGTTATCGCATCGTGACTTATGTAACCTATTGTTCAGTGTTTGGGTGCTGAGACACTCCTGACAGCGTCGGTGGTGCCCAGGCACCCGTGACGGCCGTTTGCATTCACTTACAAGTTATTAGTTTGTGCACTGGACCATGAGGTCGCTGATTTAGACCCTTAGAATCATTATATTGTGCAGTGGACCATGAGGTCGCTCTCTTTGATGTTGTAACCTATGTATCCTTCCCCTAGCTGGTGTACAGTGGGGCATGAACGCTCACATAGAAATGCAATGTATTAATTCCTTACATATTCTTTGATTAATACAGTAATATGTTACAAATTATGGAATAATAAAATGGTATATGATAGAATACTGCGTCTCCCCCCAAAAAATGCGAAACTCCGTCAATTCGCCAAGGGAATGTACCAAATGCATAAAGTATAGAGGAGAAAGATTGTTCTTTTCAGGTAATGCAGCTAACACTATCATTTTGTCTACCCTACAATTTCCATGGAGCTTTAGTTAAAGAAACCATTTTTTTTGGGGGGGAAATAAATAGTAACTGCAGATCCTTTACAGTTCTATTAGCCTTACTTACTTTCACAGTCAGAGTCTGTGAAGCCTGATGCACATGTACAAGTGTAAGAGTTGACTCCATCAGTACAGCTACCTCCATTCTGACATGGGTCTGAGCTGCACTCGTCTATGTTAACTGTGTATGTAGAAACAGAAATGTTGGTATTTGCCAAATGATATAAGGAAGGTACCAAATATAATATGTCTAAATAAATTAGCCTCAGTAAATAAGGGGTTCTAGGCTCATTTCTGAAATGTTCATCACAAGATTTTACCATTTGATCATATAGAATATTCCATAATATGCATTGAATGGCGATGTATACATACAATTTAAGATAACTTAATGTTTGAATGACGCCCCCAAAATATGTGTATTATCATTATCCTTAAGGAAGAAATATTCTTAACATATGGTTCAGAAATTGTTGTTATAGTTAATAAAAAAACATTAAACAATTTTTTTGGATTGGATTATATCTACCACATATGGCCGATTCTTGCAAAACATCACACCTATGGGGCTCAGGGGGTCAAGATGACAAACTCAGCATTACATTTTAAGACTTTATTTTATTGATAGCCCTATATCTTGGCTTTATGAAAAGGTTCATTCAAGTTATTAACTCAAAGGGGGTCGGTTTTTATCGCAGTCGCCATAAAATCACAAAATTGATTCATCATGCGCCTTACAATTAACTTATGGAACACAATACACCTTTAAAATTCATTATATCATTACTAAAGTACATGTCAAAACTAGCACAACAGCCTAGCATGTGTATAAAAAAAAATTATAAGTGTGGCTGGACGCCGCCATGACCCCCATTTTCTTGGTCGCTTTGGCATGTTCTGACCCTCATAACTCGGTAAATTACGCCGTTACAACCTCCATTTTGCGCCTGCGCAGACGTGAATATGTGAAGTTGGCTATGCCCGCTTTTTCTGCACTTAACTTGCGCTGGTTCGTCTGTGGCACATTTGAAGGTTGAATTAGTCTACTTGGCGTAACTTCCTTAATAATGGGAATTCCGCCTTGATCTTGGGCTCATTTTGACTGGCTAATTATGGCCTTTTTATAGATGCTTTGATATTTGACCTAGGTTGCTCAGGAGTGACGCTAGAGCGACCGGAAGGTTATCGCATCGTGACTTATGTAACCTATTGTTCAGTGTTTGGGTGCTGAGACACTCCTGACAGCGTCAGTGGTGCCCAGGCACCCGTGACGGCCGTTTGCATTCACTTACAAGTTATTAGTTTGTGCACTGGACCATGAGGTCGCTGATTTAGACCCTTAGAATCATTATATTGTGCAGTGGACCATGAGGTCGCTCTCTTTGATGTTGTAACCTATGTATCCTTCCCCTAGCTGGTGTACAGTGGGGCATGAACGCTCACATAGAAATGCAATGTAATAATTCCTTACATATTCTTTGATTAATACAGTAATATGTTACAAATTATGGAATAATAAAATGGTATATGATAGAATACTGCGTCTCCCCCCAAAAAATGCGAAACTCCGTCAATTCGCCAAGGGAATGTACCAAATGCATAAAGTATAGAGGAGAAAGATTGTTCTTTACAGGTAATGCAGCTAACACTATCATTTTGTCTACCCTACAATTTCCATGGAGCTTTAGTTAAAGAAACCATTTTTTTGGGGGGGAAATAAATAGTAACTGCAGATCCTTTACAGTTCTATTAGCCTTACTTACTTTCACAGTCAGAGTCTGTGAAGCCTGATGCACATGTACAAGTGTAAGAGTTGACTCCATCAGTACAGCTACCTCCATTCTGACATGGGTCTAAGCTGCACTCGTCTATGTTAACTGTGTATGTAGAAACAGAAATGTTGGTATTTGCCAAATGATATAAGGAAGGTACCAAATATAATATGTCTAAATAAATTAGCCTCAGTAAATAAGGGGTTCTAGGCTCATTTCTGAAATGTTCATCACAAGATTTTACCATTTGATCATATAGAATATTCCATAATATGCATTGAATGGCAATGTATACATACAATTTAGGATAACTTAATGTTTGAATGACGCCCCCAAAATATGTGCATTATCATTATCCTTAAGGAAGAAATATTCTTAACATATGGTTCAGAAATTGTTGTTATAGTTAATAAAAAAAACATTAAACAATTTTTTTGGATTATATCTACAACATATGGGCGATTCTTGTAAAACATCCCACCTATGGGGGTCTGGGGGTCAAGATGACAAACTCAGCATTACATTTTAGGAACTTTATTTTATTGATAGCCCTATATCTTGGCTTTATGAAAAGGTTCATTCAAGTTATTAACTCGAAGGGGGTCGGTTTTTATCGCAGTTGCCATAAAATCACAAAATTGATTCATCATGTGCCTTACAATTAACTTATGGAACACAATACACCTTTAAAATTCATTATATCATTACTAAAGTACATGTCAAAACTAGCACAACACCCTAGAATGTGTATAAAAAAAAATTATAAGTGTGGCTGGACGCCGCCATGACCCCCATTGTCTTGGTCGCTTTGGCATGTTCTGACCCTCATAACTCAGTAAATTATGCCGTTACAACCGCCATTTTGGGCCTGCGCAGACTTGAATATGTTAAGTTGTCAACGCCCGCTTTTTGTGCACCTAACTTGCGCTGGTTCGTCTGTGGCGCATTCGAAGGTCGAATTAGTCTACATAGCGTAACTTCCTTAATAATGGAAGTTCCGCCTTGATCTTTGGTTTATTTTAATTGTATAATTATGGCCTTTCCATAGATGCTTTGATATTTGACCTAGGTTGCTCAGAAGCGACGCTAGAGCGACCAGAAGGTTATCGCATCGTGACTTATGTAATCTATTGTTCATTGTTTGGGTGCTGAGACACTCCTGACAGCATCGGTGGTGCCCAGGCACCCGTGACGGCCGTTTGCATTCACTTATAAGTTATTAGTTTGTGCACTGGACCATGAGGTCGCTGATTTAGACCCTTAGAATCAATATATTGTGCAGTGGACCATGAGGTCGCTCTCTTTGATGTTGTAACCTATGTATCCTTCCCCTAGCTGGTGTGCAGTGGGGCATGAACGCTCAGATAGAAATGCAATGTAATAATTCCTTAAGTATTCTTTGATTAATACAGTAATATGTTACAAATTATGGAATAATAAAATGGTATATGATAGAATACTGCGTCTCCCCCGAAAAAATGAGAAACTCCGTCATTTCGCCGAGGGAATGTACAAAATGCATAAAGTATAGAGGAGAAAGATTGTTCTTTTCAGGTAATGCAGCTTACACTATCATTTTGTCTACCCTACAATTTCCATGGAGCTTTTGTTAAAAGAACCATTTTCTTTAGGGGGGGGGGGAAATAAATAGTAACTGCAGATCCTTTACAGTTCTATTAGCCTTACTTACTTTCACAGTCAGAGTCTGCGAAGCCTGATGCACATGAACAAGTGTAAGAGTTGACTCCATCAGTACAGCTACCTCCATTCTGACATGGGTCTGAGCTGCACTCGTCTATGTTAACTGTGTATGTAGAAACAGAAATGTTGGTATTTGCCAAATGATATAAGGAAGGTACCAAATATAATATGTCTAAATAAATTAGCCTCAGTAAATAAGGGGTTCTAGGCTCATTTCTGAAATGTTCATCACAAGATTTTACCATTTGATCATATAGAATATTCCATAATATGCATTGAATGGCAATGTATACATACAATTTAAGATAACTTAATGTTTGAATGACGCCCCCAAAATATGTGCATTATCATTATCCTTAAGGAAGAAATATTCTTAACATATGGTTCAGAAATTGTTGTTATAGTTAATAAAAAAAACATTAAACAATTTTTTTGGATTATATCTACAACATATGGGCGATTCTTGTAAAACATCCCACCTATGGGGGTCTGGGGGTCAAGATGACAAACTCAGCATTACATTTTAGGAACTTTATTTTATTGATAGCCCTATATCTTGGCTTTATGAAAAGGTTCATTCAAGTTATTAACTCGAAGGGGGTCGGTTTTTATCGCAGTTGCCATAAAATCACAAAATTGATTCATCATGTGCCTTACAATTAACTTATGGAACACAATACACCTTTAAAATTCATTATATCATTACTAAAGTACATGTCAAAACTAGCACAACACCCTAGAATGTGTATAAAAAAAAATTATAAGTGTGGCTGGACGCCGCCATGACCCCCATTGTCTTGGTCGCTTTGGCATGTTCTGACCCTCATAACTCAGTAAATTATGCCGTTACAACCGCCATTTTGGGCCTGCGCAGACTTGAATATGTTAAGTTGTCAACGCCCGCTTTTTGTGCACCTAACCTGCGCTGGTTCGTCTGTGGCGCATTCGAAGGTCGAATTAGTCTACATAGCGTAACTTCCTTAATAATGGAAGTTCCGCCTTGATCTTTTGTTTTATTTTGATTGTATAATTATTGCCTTTCCATAAATGCTTTGATATTTGACCTAGGTTGCTCAGAAGCGACGCTAGAGCGACCGGAAGGTTATCGCATCGTGACTTATGTAACCTATTGTTCAGTGTTTGGGTGCTGAGACACTCCTGACAGCATCGGTGGTGCCCAGGCACCCGTGACGGCCGTTTGCATTCACTTATAAGTTATTAGTTTGTGCACTGGACCATGAGGTCGCTGATTTAGACCCTTAGAATCAATATATTGTGCAGTGGACCATGAGGTCGCTCTCTTTGATGTTGTAACCTATGTATCCTTCCCCTAGCTGGTGTGCAGTGGGGCATGAACGCTCAGATAGAAATGCAATGTATTAATTCCTTAAGTATTCTTTGATTAATACAGTAATATGTTACAAATTATGGAATAATAAAATGGTATATGATAGAATACTGCGTCTCCCCCGAAAAAATGAGAAACTCCGTCATTTCGCCGAGGGAATGTACAAAATGCATAAAGTATAGAGGAGAAAGATTGTTCTTTTCAGGTAATGCAGCTTACACTATCATTTTGTCTACCCTACAATTTCCATGGAGCTTTTGTTAAAAGAACCATTTTTTTTAGGGGGGGGGGGAAATAAATAGTAACTGCAGATCCTTTACAGTTCTATTAGCCTTACTTACTTTCACAGTCAGAGTCTGCGAAGCCTGATGCACATGAACAAGTGTAAGAGTTGACTCCATCAGTACAGCTACCTCCATTCTGACATGGGTCTGAGCTGCACTCGTCTATGTTAACTGTGTATGTAGAAACAGAAATGTTGGTATTTGCCAAATGATATAAGGAAGGTACCAAATATTATATGTCTAGATAAATTAGCCTTAGTAAATAAGGGGTTCTAGGCTCATTTCTGAAATGTTCATCACAAGATTTTACCATTTGATCATATAGAATATTCCATAATATGCATTGAATGGCAATGTATACATACAATTTAAGCTAACTTAATGTTTGAATGACGCCCCCAAAATGTGTGCATTATCATTATCCTTAAGGAAGAAATATTCTTAACATATGGTTCAGAAATTGTTGTTATAGTTAATAAAAAAAAATTAAACAATTTTTTTGGATTGGATTATATCTACCACATATGGCCGATTCTTGTAAAACATCCCACCTATGGAGCTCAGGGGGTCAAGATGACAAACTCAGCATTACATTTTAAGACTTCATTTTATTGATAGCCCTATATCTTGGCTTTATTAAAAGGTTCATTCAAGTTATTAACTCGAAGGGGGTCGGTTTTTATCGCAGTCGCCATGAAATCACAAAATTGAATCATCATGCGCCTTACAATTAACTTATGGAACACAATACACCTTTAAAATTCATTATATCATTACTAAAGTACATGTCAACACTAGCACAACACCCTAGAATGTGTATAAAAAAAATTATAAGTGTGGCTGGACGCCGCCATGACCCCCATTGTCTTGGTCGCTTTGGCATGTTCTGACCCTCATAACTCAGTAAATTATGCCGTTACAACCGCCATTTTGAGCCTGCGCAGACTTGAATATGTTAAGTTGTCAACGCCCGCTTTTTGTGCACCTAACTTGCGCTGGTTCGTCTGTGGCGCATTCGAAGGTCGAATTAGTCTACATAGCGTAACTTCCTTAATAATGGAAGTTCCGCCTTGATCTTTGGTTTATTTTAATTGTATAATTATGGCCTTTCCATAGATGCTTTGATATTTGACCTAGGTTGCTCAGAAGCGACGCTAGAGCGACCGGAAGGTTATCGCATCATGACTTATGTAATCTATTGTTCAGTGTTTGGGTGCTGAGACACTCCTGACAGCATCGGTGGTGCCCAGGCACCCGTGACGGCCGTTTGCATTCACTTATAAGTTATTAGTTTGTGCACTGGACCATGAGGTCGCTGATTTAGACCCTTAGAATCAATATATTGTGCAGTGGACCATGAGGTCGCTCTCTTTGATGTTGTAACCTATGTATCCTTCCCCTAGCTGGTGTGCAGTGGGGCATGAACGCTCACATAGAAATGCAATGTATTAATTCCTTAAATATTCTTTGATTATAACAGTAATATGTTACAAATTATGGAATAATAAATGGTATATGATAGAATACTGCGTCTCCCCCGAAAAAATGAGAAACTCCGTCATTTCGCCGAGGGAATGTACAAAATGCATAAAGTATAGAGGAGAAAGATTGTTCTTTTCAGGTAATGCAGCTTACACTATCATTTTGTCTACCCTACAATTTCCATGGAGCTTTTGTTAAAAGAACCATTTTTTTTTAGGGGGGGGGGAAATAAATAGTAACTGCAGATCCTTTACAGTTCTATTAGCCTTACTTACTTTCACAGTCAGAGTCTGCGAAGCCTGATGCACATGTACAAGTGTAAGAGTTGACTCCATCAGTACAGCTACCTCCATTCTGACATGGGTCTGAGCTGCACTCGTCTATGTTAACTGTGTATGTAGAAACAGAAATGTTGGTATTTGCCAAATGATATAAGGAAGGTACCAAATATAATATGTCTAAATAAATTAGCCTTAGTAAATAAGGGGTTCTAGGCTCATTTCTGAAATGTTCATCACAAGATTTTACCATTTGATCATATAAAATATTCCATAATATGCATTGAATGGCAATGTATACATACAATTTAAGATAACTTAATGTTTAAATGACGCCCCCAAAATATGTGCATTATCATTATCCTTAAGGAAGAAATATTCTTAACATATGGTTCAGAAATTGTTGTTATAGTTAATAAAAAAACATTAAACAATTTTTTTGGATTATATCTACCACATATGGGCGATTCTTGTAAAACATCCCACCTATGGGGGTCTGGGGGTCAAGATGACAAACTGAGCATTACATTTTAGGAACTTTATTTTATTGATAGCCCTATATCTTGGCTTTATGAAAAGGTTCATTCAAGTTATTAACTCGAAGGGGGTCGGTTTTTATCGCAGTCGCCATAAAATCACAAAATTGATTCATCATGCGCCTTACAATTAACTTATGGAACACAATACACCTTTAAAATTCATTCTATCATTTCTAAAGTACATGTCAAAACTAGCACAACACCCTAGAATGTGTATAAAAAAAAATTATAAGTGTGGCTGGACGCCGCCATGACCCCCATTGTCTTGGTCGCTTTGGCATGTTCTGACCCTCATAAGTCAGTAAATTACGCCGTTACAACCGCCGTTTTGCGCCTGCGCAGACTTGAATATGTTAAGTTGTCAACGCCCACTTTTTGTGCACCTAACTTGCGCTGGTTTGTCTGTGGCGCATTCGGAGGTCGAATTAGTCTACATAGCGTAACTTCCTTAATAATGGAAGATCCGCCTTGATCTTTTGTTTTATTTTGATTGTATAATTATGGCCTTTCCATAAATGCTTTGATATGTGACCTAGGTTGCTCAGGAGCAACGCTAGAGCGACCGGAAGGTTATCGCATCGCGACTTATGTAACCTATTGTTCAGTGTTTGGGTGCTGAGACACTCCTGACAGCATCGGTGGTGCCCAGGCACCCGTGACGGCCGTTTGCATTCACTTATAAGTTATTAGTTTGTGCACTGGACGATGAGGTCGCTGATTTAGACCCTTAGAATCAATATATTGTGCAGTGGACCATGAGGTCGCTCTCTTTGATGTTGTAACCTATGTATCCTTCCCCTAGCTGGTGTGCAGTGGGGCATGAACGCTCAGATAGAAATGCAATGTATTAATTCCTTAAATATTCTTTGATTAATACAGTAATATGTTACAAATTATGGAATAATAAAATGGTATATGATAGAATACTGCGTCTCCCCCAAAAAAATGAGAAACTCCGTCATTTCGCCGAGGGAATGTACAAAATGCATAAAGTATAGAGGAGAAAGATTGTTCTTTTCAGGTAATGCAGCTAACACAATCATTTTGTCTACCCTACAATTTCCATGGAGCTTTAGTTAAAAGAACCATTTTTTTTAGGGGGTGGGGGGAAATAAATAGTAACTGCAGATCCTTTACAGTTCTATTAGCCTTACTTACTTTCACAGTCAGAGTCTGCGAAGCCTGATGCACATGTACAAGTGTAAGAGTTGACTTCATCAGTACAGCTACCTCCATTCTGACATGGGTCTGAGCTGCACTCGTCTATGTTAACTGTGTATGTAGAAACAGAAATGTTGGTATTTGCCAAATGATATAAGGAAGGTACCAAATATAATATGTCTAAATAAATTAGCCTTAGTGAATAAGGGGTTCTAGGCTCATTTCTGAAATGTTCATCACAAGATTTTACCATTTGATCATATAGAATATTCCATAATATGCATTGAATGGCAATGTATACATACAATTTAAGATAACTTAATGTTTGAATGACGCCCCCAAAATATGTCCATTATCATTATCCTTAAGGAAGAAATATTCTTAACATATGGTTCAGAAATTGTTGTTATAGTTAATAAAAAAACATTAAACAATTTTTTTGGGTTATATCTACCACATATGGGCGATTCTTGTAAAACATCCCACCTATGGGGGTCTGGGGGTCAAGATGACAAACTCAGCATTACATTTTAGGAACTTTATTTTATTGATAGCCCTATATCTTGGCTTTATGAAAAGGTTCATTCAAGTTATTAACTCGAAGGGGGTCGGTTTTTATCGCAGTCGCCATAAAATCACAAAATTGATTCATCATGCGCCTTACAATTAACTTATGGAACACACTACACCTTTAAAATTCATTATATCATTACTAAAGTACATGTCAAAACTAGCACAACACCCTAGCATGTGTATAAAAAAAATTATAAGTGTGGCTGGAAAACTTCAGAAGTTGTCCAATATTTCATAAAGCAGAGATTAAGATTCTTCTATTTTTTTTTACACGTAATATTAACATTGGTCTCAAAGACTCAAAAACTGTAGGATAAGCATAAAGATCAATTAAATACATCTTCACGTGTATACTTCTTGTAACAAAACTCATTTACCACTTATTTAATACTTGCTCTGTATGGTTCACTCTGATAATGACCCTCCTTACTCTGTAAAGTGCGTGATGAATCGTCTTCACATTTTAATTTCATGGCCACTGTGCCAATATAACAAAACCAAGCGGCAATCTAATACACTACCAAAATGAGAAAAACATAGGGGTTGTCTTATAACCATCTCTATAAATCAAATGTCTCAATATCTCAATATTGATGGACTTAACAGGTTATATATTGACTCCGGTATTGATGGGAAGAGGGCACCTCTCATACTAGTAATTGTGCATGATCAAGTTGTCATATGAGAAATATCATATGGCTAGTGGTATATAGTGTAAATATATCAAGCTCTCATAAATAGTGTTAATTCCAGTTATCACTGGTTTATTCAAATTCCAGTTATCACTGGTTTATTCAGCTTTAGGCAACATATAGGAAATATCAATCACATGTATGTTAATATGCAGGTAATTTCCACATACAGTAAATATACAAGTGTTTATAAAGTATAGTGTTTTGTTCCACTCCACCTGTGAGGTAATGATGATGATGATGATGATGATGATGATGATGATGATGATGATGATGATGATGATGATGATGATGATGATGATGATGATGATGATGATGATGATGATGTTGTTGTTGTTGTTGTTGTTGTTGTTGTTGTTGTTGTTGTTGTTGTTGTTATTATTATTATTATTATTATTATTATTATTATTTTTATTATTATTATTATTATTATTATTATTATTATTATTATTATTACCTCACAGGTGGAGTGTAACAGAACACTATAATTTATAAACACTTGTATATTTACTGTATGTGGAAATTACCTGCATATTAACACACCAACACTTCACACCACACCTGACTGACACACCTGGGTAGGACATAGGTGTGCAAATACTGCTGGCAGGCAGGCTGGCAGGCAGACAGAACTGACACACCACACCTGACTGACACACCTGTGTAGAACACAGGTGTGTAGACCCTGCTGCCGTGCAGGCAGAGCTGACACAACATACCTGACTGACACCGGGGTAGGACCCAGGTGTGCAGACCCTGCTGGCAGGCAGGCAGACAGACAGAACTGACACACCTACCTTGACTGACATATCTGGGTAGGAAGAAGGTGTGCAGACCCGCTGGCTGGCAGGCAGACAGACAGAACTGACACACCACACCTGCCTGACACATCTGGGTAGGAAGAAGGTGTGCAGACCCTGCTGGCGGGCAGGCAGGCAGGCAGGCAAACAGAAGTGACACACCACACCTGACTGACACACCTGGGTAGGACAGAGGTGTGCAGACCCTGCTGAAAAACAAGCAGGCAGGCAGATAGAACTGACACTTGTGTAGTTCTATCTACATACTAGCTTTGAGAAAGTTTGTTTTAACCTTGTAAAAGATTTTTCCCTGGAGGAAATTTGTGTAGGCTTAACTTACTGTCACAATTGGTTCCTGTGAAGCCAGGTACACATTGACTTGTCAAAGAGCTAAGGACATTAACAAACGTTCCTCCATTGTGACATGAGTCTGACCGACAGTCATCTATATTAGCTGTATGAGAAAATTATAATGAAATCATTTGTCTTCCATAAATTTTACAAAGTAAAATTATTCATTAGATATAAGTCAGCAACCATAGTTATTAGAGAGATCAGTTAGGTTATTGCTGAATCAAAACAACATTTTACTACAATATACAATCTAATGCATAAAGTATAGAGGAGAAAGATTGTTCTTTTCAGGTAATGCAGATAACACTATCATTTTGTCTACTCTACAATTTCCATGGAGCTTTTGTTAAAGAAACCATTTTTTTTTTGGGGGGGGGAAATAAATAGTAACTGCAGATCCTTTACAGTTCTATTAGCCTTACTTACTTTCACAGTCAGAGTCTGTGAAGCCTGTTGCACATGTACAAGTGTAAGAGTTGACTCCATCAGTACAGCTCCCTCCATTCTGACATGGGTCTGAGCTGCACTCGTCTATGTTAACTGTGTATGTAGAAACAGAAATGTTGGTATTTGCCAAATGATATAAGGAAGGTACCAAATATTATATGTCTAGATAAATTAGCCTTAGTAAATAAGGGATTCTAGGCTCATTTCTGAAATGTTCATCACAAGATTTTACCATTTGATCATATAGAATATTCCATAATATGCATTGAATTGCAATGTATACATACAATTTAAGATAACTTAATGTTTGAATGACGCCCCCAAAATATGTGCATTATCATTATCCTTAAGGAAGAAATATTCTTAACATATGGTTCAGAAATTGTTGTTTTAGTTAATAAAAAAACATTAAACAATTTTTTTGGATTATATCTACCACATATGGGTGATTCTTGTAAAACATCCCACCTATGGGGGTCAGGGGGTCAAGATGCAGGATACCGATGACGGCGGTCTAGCTAGTCCTGAGGACTAAGGCGTCTGCCGCGTCCGCACTGACGCAAATACGCGGACTCTACGCGGACCTGCAGGCGGTGAGCGTAGGTGCGCTGGCTTAGTGGTAGTCCTCAGGACTATAGCTAATAATGCACTGCTTAAGTGTAATGCTGCTAGTAGCTAGTAAGCATAGTCCTAAGGACTAAAGCCTAGTCCCCAGGACTAAGAATATGAGGATATTGTCCTAGGGACTAATTGTACATTCCCATGAATTACCCTGCAAGCCGCATGACTTTGTATAAGATTGTGCTGTTAGTCTCCAGGACTAAGCTTTCTGCCCCTGGGGACTAATTCATAGACTCAGGGACTACTTGTTTAGTCCTGAGGACTACAAAAAACATTTGCCTAGTCCTTAGGACTAATGCATGTGGTTCTGAGGACTATTTCATTGATTGATGTCTAATGTAATTGTGACTAGGGATGTAGTCCCCAGGACTTCAAATTTAGTCCTGAGGACTACTTTTTAGTCCCCATGACTGCTCTGTGTAGTCCCAGGGACTAAAGATACAGTCCTGGGGACCAAGGACTGTGTCTCTAGTCCCAAGGACAATGTCCTAGTCCCCAGGACTGTATCTTTAGTCCCTGGGACTGCACATTGAAGGTAGGCCTATGGTCCTAGAGCATAGTCCTTGCGTTTAGAGCCTACATCCCACCTACCCCTTGAGACTTGGCAGTTATGTCAAGGTGAATATCGATGCCCCATTGACAAAGCACTGAACCCCCGTATTGCACCCCTGCGTTAAATAACCCGCGGGAAATCTGCACAATGACGTCATAGGTCTATCGCGCATGTGCAGCATTTTTGAAACGTAAACATTCAAGATGGCGGCACACGGCATTTTCGGGTAGACGACAGGTAAATAAGAGTTAATTATGGATTATATTGATGAAATATCGATTGATTTTCCACTCAAACACCTTGACATAAATGTAAAGATGAACTCTGATCAGTTTGAGCTTCCTGTTTCTTCACGAGCGGCCTCGTGCGGAACGGGCAGGAAGCGCTCGTGAAGAAACGGTCAGCTCAAACTGCTCATCGTTCACCTTTACCATTACATAGATAGTCCTTGGGACTAAGACCTAGTCCTCAGGACCGGCTGGACTGAAATAGTAGTCCCTGGGACTATGTCTCTAGTCCCCAGGACTACATCTATAGTCCTGAGGACCAGGCAGCTACATCTTTAGCCCTCAGGACCAGGCAGCTACATCTTTAGCCCTCAGGACTTAACAGTTAGTCCCAGGGACTGAACCTTGTACCAGGGTATAGATATGGAAAAGGCTGCGTTGATCAATTTCTAGCCTTCAGAACCATTCTTCTAGCCCGAGGACTACACTTTAAGTCCTTCGGACTAAAGTTGTAGGCCTCAGGACTAATGTCCAATCACCAGGAATGTCTCTAGTCACTAGCACTAGGTCACAAGCACTAGATGTGTAGTCCTCAGGGCTAAAATATCATGCTGAGGACTATAATCTTTAGTCCTCAGGACTAAGTTTTTAGTCCCAGGGACTATGTCTTTCTAGCACCGAGGGCTGTTCCGCGTACCCATGTGGTCGTAAAAATAAAACGTAAGGCCTTAGTCCCAAGGATTGTCCCTGGGACTACACATTAGTCCCAGGGACTAAAGATACAGTCCTAGGGACTAGATTATAGTCCTTGGGACTTAGACCCTGGCTCATAATCATCCAAGAGTAGCGAATAGTCATGGTGCCCTGGGGATGAGATTCATAGTCCCAGGGACCACCTGTTTAGTCCTGAGGACTAAACTGTAGAACGCCGAGTAAAGGCGCGTTCTAGTCCCCAGGACTAGATGTCGGCGCGTGGCTGCTGCTGGCCGCTGCAGCGTATGCGGCAAACAGGGCCAGCGCGGACGCGGCAGACGCCTTAGTCCTCAGGACTAGCGAGACCGCCGTCATCGGTATCCTGCGGTCAAGATGACAAACTCAGCATTACATTTTAAGACTTTATTTTATTGATAGGCCTATATCTTGGCTTTATGAAAAGGTTCATTCAAGTTATCAACTCGAAGGGGGTCGGTTTTTATCGCAGTCGCCATAAAATCACAAAATTGATTCATCATGCGCCTTACAATTAACTTATGGAACACACTACACCTTTAAAATTCATTATATCATTACTAAAGTACATGTCAAAACTAGCACAACACCCTAGCATGTGTATAAAAAAAAATTATAAGTGTGGCTGGAAAACTTCGGAAGTTGTCCAATATTTCATAAAGCAGAGATTGAGATCCCACTCAACAAAAAAGTGGTATTTAACGTCAAAACCCCGTTTTTAACGTTTTAAAACGTTTTGCCATGATAAGGAGCCACAGGGAAACGTTCTGAAACGTTTTGCAACGTTTCTTGTTGACTGGGATTCTTCTATTTTTTTTGCACGTAATATTAACATTGGTCTCAAAGACTCAAAAACTGTAGGATAAGCATAAAGATCAATTAAATACATCTTCAAGTGTATACTTCTTGTAACAAAACTCATTTACCACTTATTTAATACTTGCTCTGTATGGTTCACTCTGATAATGACCCTCCTTACTCTGTAAGGTGCGTGATGAATCGTATTCACATTTTAATTTCATAGCCACTGTGCCAATATAAAAAAAAACAAGCAGCAATCTAACACACTACCAAAATGAGAAAAACATAGGGGATGTATTATAACCATCTCTATAAATCAAATGTCTCAATATCTCAATATTGATGGACTTAACAGGTTATATATTGACTCCGGTATTGATGGGAAGAGGGCACCAACACTTCACACCACACCTGACTGACACACCTGGGTAGGACATAGGTGTGCAAATACTGCTGGCAGGCAGGCAGGCAGGCAGACAGAACTGACACACCACACCTGACTGACACATCTGTGTAGAACACAGGTGTGTAGACCCTGCTGCCGGGCAGGCAGAGCTGACACAACATACCTGACTGACACCGGGGTAGGACCCAGGTGTGCAGACCCTGCTGGCAGGCAGGCAGGCAGACAGACAGAACTGACACACCACACCTGCCTGACACATCTGGATAGGAACCAGGTGTCCAGACCCTGCTGGCGGGCAGGCAGGCAGGCAGGCAAACAGAAGTGACACACCACACCTGACTGACACACCTGGGTAGGACAGAGGTATGCAGACCCTTTTTTTTTGTTTTAAAGATCTTTATTGCCAATAAAGTATGTTACCGTTACAAAATGCTTCATTATATTGTACATACACAGTAGTAAAGTCAAACAGGAGCTTCATCAAGTCTTCTGTTTGAGGTCAAATAATATTAAATATCAAGTAAGACAGTAAAAAAATTAAACAGTTTCATGTGGCAAAAGAAGGCTATGGACCTCATCCCCACTAATAAAGTGTTATGGGTTGATCCTTCTGGTCCTAGCTGATTAGTCATTTTATTGAAGTAGGAAACTAGACACTAAGTGAACATATAGTAGGAAATTTAGAGAGTAGGGGAGAGAATTTTGGCAAAAAAGTAAGGTATGCAAAATCTGTTATATATTATGTATACGGTAGAAGGGATTTAAGGTATATTCTGGTATCCTTTTTAAATATTTCCAATGTTTCAGCGTTCCTTCTACCACATGTTAGAGCATTCCATGTTATGGCACCATGAAACTCTACACTTCTTAGATAAGATAAACAGTTTGGGGTAATTGTTTTACATAGGGGAGCATCATGTTGCCTAGTTTGGAGCCTTTGTATAATTTTGTAATCTACAGATCTCGATCGGCTATACATATAGTTTACAGTATGTGCAAATCTTCTGTCCTTTAATTTATTACAACCAGTAATATTATGTATAAAATTTGTGTTTGTAGTATGGGGTACATTCAGACATATTTTCAGGCATCTATTTTGAGCATATTGCAGTGGGTCCAAATATTTACCATAAGTAGTTGAGAAACAAATATCTGCGTAGTCCATATAAGGAAGTATCGTGGTTTTATAAATTTTCACTGATAGTTTGACATCTAGATATTTTCTTAGTAGACACAGTTTATATGTTTTATAGGCGATGGTTTTGATCTGATTTTTTAGGTGATACTTATAAGAGAGGAGGGGGTCAAGGGTCACACCGAGATATTTATAACTGGGGACAATTTGTAAAAATAATTGGTTATTCATAGAAATATTTGCTTCCAAGGTTTTTAATTTCTGGTTTGTTGAAGTAAATAACATGATTTTAGTTTTTGAAATGTTAATCGAGAGTTTGTTTTGAACACACTGGGTATAATAATTTTCTAGGTCACCTTGAAGTTCACTTTTAGCTTGTTTAAAGCTATTGTGTGAGGAATAAATCACCGTATCATCTGCATAAAGTCTAATATTACATTTCTTGATACATTTAATTACATCATTTACATATATTAAAAATAATAAAGGACCCAATATTGAACCTTGGGGTACTCCACAGGATATATTTTCCATATCAGAACTCAAACCATTTGCAAATACCAATTGATGTCTGTTAGATAGATAATTTTTAAACCAGTGATAGTTGTCTGAGCGAATTCCATAGTGGTGTAGCTTGATTAATAGGACTGAGTGGTCTACTGTATCAAAAGCCTTTCTGAGATCAATAAAGGTAGCAATCGTAGAGTTTCCAACATTTAATTCCCTTTTAATATCATCAGTAAATTTCGATAGAGTATCTACTGTACTATAACCTGCACGAAAGCCACCTTGTTTAGGGGTCAAGATATTTTCTTTAACCAAGAAACCATATACTCTATTATGTTCAATTTCTTCTAATAATTTACATGGTAGTGGTAGAAGGGAAATAGGTCTATAGTTATTCACCAGTTTTGTATCGCCTGATTTAGGGATAGGGGTTACTCTGGATATTTTCCATGAATCAGGTACGGTATTGGTCTTAAAAGAAAGGTTAAAAACTTTTACAAGCTTTCCAGGTGAATGTTTGAAAACAGTTTTTAATACCTTGGTAGATATATTTTCAATTGCTGAAGATTTTATAGTATTTATATCATGGACCAACTTGGAAACTTCTTGTATATTAGTGATAAAAGGCTCGATTGAATTTAGACAGGTTTTGTCGTAGGGTTTCCAAGGGATATAGAGATCTTTGGCAAGTATGGGACCAATTTGTGTAAAGTATTTATTTATAAAATTTGGGACTTGGTCAGTGGGGATGGGGGTATTATTATTGTTATGGTCTACTAGGTTAATCACTTGTTTAGTTTTAGGGTGTCCAGGTATAAGATTGTTAATAATTCGCCAAAATTTCCTATGATCATTTTTGTATTCTTCAAGAAATTTTTTCTAGCTCTGTTAATTATTTTGTTTGTCTTATTTCTACAGATTGAAGCTTGGGTCCATTTGTTTTCTTCAGAGGATTTTCTAGCAGACCAGAGCAATTTGTTTTTATATCTTATGGTTTCATATACGTGTTGATTCATCCAAGGATCTCTATGTTTTTTTAAAAAAAATTTGTGTAGGGGACAAAATCTGTCTAGTATATTTCTTATTGCATTTTCCATTTCATTCCAAGCAGTATTTACATCTTCAGTAGTGTCAAAAATTGACCAATCATATGCATCAAATTCATGTAATAATAAATCATCAGGTAGTTTCATATAAGATCTTCCTTCAACGTATGTAAGTTCTTCTTTGGTTTTCCATTTTTTTCTTATAAGAAAAATAGGAAGATGGTCTGATATAAAGTTATTAGCGATGCCAGTAGTTATAAAATTTGGACATATATTAGTAAAAATAAGATCCAAGGTTGCATTTTTCCTTGTGGGATTATTAATTTCTTGTTTAAGACCAACCCCTTTTAGTCTATTCAAAAGGTTATTTACCATATCGGAATCCTCACGTACATTGAAGTTCATATCACCCATGCAAATAATCTCATAGTTATTTCTGTTTTCAATTTGAGAGATTATACCGGTTAGGGAGTCAATAAAGGCAGCTTGGTTGCCATCTGGTGGTCTATTCACATTAAAAATTATAATTTGTTTCATATGTTGTTTTGTTATTACAATATTCTGTATTTCAATATTTTCATCAGATATATTTAGGTGAGAATACATTTGATAGTCATGGGTTAACGAGTTTTTAATATATAGAGCAACCCCACCTCCAGTCTTGATATTCCCTTTTACATTTAGTACTTGCCTGTCCAATTTATATCTTACATAACCTGCTAGCTGGTAATTACTTTCATCATCTTCACATTTGAACCAAGTTTCAGAGAAAGAATATACATCCAACTCAGCAGGATATAATTCTGCACAGATAGAAGCATAGTTAGAATTGATACTCCTAGCGTTAAGATGTAATAGTCTGAGGCCTCTGGTGCCATGTAACTGGTTAATTGTGTTGTATTGCATACATAAAGATCATGTAGAGTACCTCTACATGTACACATCCCATAGTGAGACTTATATCAAATCCTCTACTTAGAATTTCTCTCCCAATCTCTTGATAATAAATATACATAAATTTCATCCCGAGGGCATAGGCCTTTATGCCGCCCCATAACATGGATGAATCAATCATTCAGTTGAAGTTAGACACGCATTATGATAGACTACCGGGTACATAACCAGCCTTGTGATAATGATTTTGTAATATAGTTTTCAAATCGATACAACAATTCTTATAAGAAATGTTTTGTATAGGTTAAGACATTACATTTAATTTTCAATTGTCTCTTGCTTTTTGTAGTCTGATTTCTTCTGCAGTTGGAAGTGGTTTTTCTCCTGTGATGGTGTATCTAAGTTTCATCAGCAGCTCACCCAGCTTGTTACCGTGTCCACTTGAGGCTATATTGTCGAAAGTTATTTCTTCTTTTTGTCCTAGGTGAAGGCCTGTACCATATACTTTGTGTGGGGTGGCTTCATACAGGTATTTACCACGGCTTCTGGTTAGAATGTCTTTGAGATGTGGGTGTTCAAACTTGATTGAGATCAGTTTCTCCATTACCTCTTGGTCCATAGCATACCATTCTTTAGATTTTGTACATCCTTTGGCAGCATACATAGCGTCTATGGGGGTTGGTGCAGCAAGTACTCGTCGTAGTACATTCATCTGCTTAGATATTAAACACATCTTAGCAGCATAGGCTCTTTCTATGGAGTCATATTCATGACCTTCAAACTTGATCGTACACTTGTAGAGGTTTGAGAAAGGTGCAAATTCACCTTGAAATGCTAGGCCATCAGGTGTTTCTACAGTCTTAGCATTTGCCATGGTAAGTTCAAATGGTAGATTGTCAATGTCTTTATATTGGTATAGTTGACCTGCTATTGTGATGGTAGATCCTCGTACGTAGCAATCTATACCTTTCGACTTAGCTAGGGCTTGGATTGAGCGTAGGTTTCTTTGTATTTTCTTCTCTTCAGGTGAGATATCATCTGATAAATGTACACCTTTCCAGGTTAAATTGTTCTTCAGATTTTTTACATTCCCAAAGATTTGAGTCTTGTATTGCAATGCAGAGAAAATGACGATTAAATGTCTGGGTCTTGGCCTGGAGTTTGGGATTTTTCTCTGATGAGCAGTAGGTACTTGTTTTTTTCCTTTTCTGTATATGGCATCTGCTACTGAACTATTGAAGCTAAGACCTACATCCTTAATTAGATTGTCTAGTGTATCCCTTAGGGATGCAGGAGTGTCTTCGTTCACCCCATCAATCAACTTTCTTGAATTTTCATTATTTCTTCTTCAGCTTTAACAATTTTATCACTATATGTAGAAAGTGAGTTTGACACTGAGGAGCATTTTTTCTTCGAGTTCTTGAATTGTCTTTGTTGGTTTATCGGGGAACCCGCTCGGGCCAAATAGTCTAGCCTCCATTCCCTGAAGTATACGAACTGTACTTCTGTTTATTCTTTCTTGGGAGGTAATACGGTCCTCTAATTCATTTATTTTGTCGACCAAAGTTTTTGTAGAGGCTCTGTAGTCTAATCTAGGTAGGAATTTAGCTTCCTCCTCAAGATTTTCTTCATTTTCCACTTGCAAATTGGTGTTTTTTGCCTTGCCGGAAGTGCCCTGCGCCATGTTGGATTCGGGCTGCAAGTGTGGATTTATTTTCGTACTTCTTGTACGTCTCGACATTCAGTCAGTTTAAATTTTACTACTTGGTCTAAACATACCAAATTTTCAGCTATTAAGATGATCTTATCATAAAGACAGTGGATAAGGCTTGCATGTAGGTTGTACAAGAAGGAATTTTCCTTTTTCGATGTCCGAGCGCGAAATGTCAACACGCCATGGGCAGCGCCATCTTGGATTTCTATTGCGAAGCCGCTGTCATGTCGAGAAGTTTTCCTCAAATCCTTTGCAGTTCAAGTATAAGTGTAGAATTTATGTATCTCTGAGGATTCCAGTGATGTTTACATACCGTGTCCTAGAGAAATATAGGTTGTAGATATATATTACTCATAATACGGCTGTTTTTATCCGGAGCCCATCAACGTACGAGTTCTAGCCCGGTGCCATAGTTTCGCCATTCGTGCTGAAAAACAAGCAGGCAGGCAGATAGAACTGACACTTGTGTAGTTCTATCTACATACTAGCTTTGAGAAAGTTTGTTTGAACCTTGTAAAAGATTTTTCCCTGGAGGAAATTTGTGTAGGCTTAACTTACTGTCACAATTGGTTCCTGTGAAGCCAGGTACACATTGACTTGTCAAAGAGCTAAGGACATTAACAAACGTTCCTCCATTGTGACATGAGTCTGACCGACAGTCATCTATATTAGCTGTATGAGAAAATTATAATGAAATCATTTGTCTTCCCTAAATTTTACAAAGTAAAATTATTCATTAGATATAAGTCAGCAACCATAGTTATTAGAGAGATCAGTTAGGTTATTGCTGAATCAAAACAACATTTTACTACAATATACAATCTAATGCAGAAAGTATAGAGGAGAAAGATTGTTTTTTTTTCAGGTAATGCAGCTAACACTATCATTTTGTCTACTCTACAATTTCCATGGAGCTTTTGTTAAAGAAACCATTTTTTTTTGGGGGGGGGGGAAAATAAATAGTAACTGCAGATCCTTTACAGTTCTATTAGCCTTACTTACTTTCACAGTCAGAGTCTGTGAAGCCTGTTGCACATGTACAAGTGTAAGAGTTGACTCCATCAGTACAGCTCCCTCCATTCTGACATGGGTCTGAGCTGCACTCGTCTATGTTAACTGTGTATGTAGAAACAGAAATGTTGGTATTTGCCAAATGATATAAGGAAGGTACCAAATATTATATGTCTAGATAAATTAGCCTTAGTAAATAAGGGGTTCTAGGCTCATTTCTGAAATGTTCATCACAAGATTTTACCATTTGATCATATAGAATATTCCATAATATGCATTTAATGGCAAAGTATACATACAATTTAAGATAACTTAATGTTTGAATGACGCCCCCAAAATATGTGCATTATCATTATCCTTAAGGAAGAAATATTCTTAACATATGGTTCAGAAATTGTTATAGTAGTAAATTAAAAAAAACATTAAAATATTTTTTGGATTATATCTACCACATATGGGCGATTTTTGTGAAACCTCCCACCTACGGGGGTCAGGGGGTCAAGATGACAAACTCAGCATTACATTTTAAGACTTTATTTTATTGATAGCCCTATATCTTGGCATTATGAAAAGGTTCATTCAAGTCATTACCTCCCAGGGGGTCGGTTTTTATCGCAGTCACCATACAATCACTAAATTGATTCATCACACACCTTACAATTAACTTATGCAACAAAATACACCTTTTAATTCATTCTATCATTACTAAATTACATGTCAAAACTAGCACAACAATTGTCCAATATTTCATATAGCAGAAATTGAGATTCTTCTAATTTTTTTGCACATAATATTAACATTGATCTCAAAGACCTGTAGGATAAGCATAAAGATCAATTAATTACATCTTCAACATGTACACTTCTTGTAACAATCGTCATTAACCACTTATTCAGTACTTGCTCTGTATGGTTCAGTCTGAAAATGACCCTCCTTATTCTATAAGGTGCTTGATAAATCGTCTACAAATTTTAATATCTTGGCCACTGTGCCAATATAAAAAAACCCAGCAGCATTCTAACACACTACAACGATGATAAACATATAGGGGATGAAATATAACCACAGAAAAATAATTAAATAGTCAATAGTTGACCTAAAATCAATTGCAAAACATTGAAAAAGAGGGTTGGGATGCTGAAAAGAGTGCTTTGCAGGGGCAGGGTAGTAGCAGAGTGGCTGGGAGTGCTCAATAAATGCTCAAAATCAAAGCCAGGGCCTTATTATATCATATAAACCACAGATGTGCATGTATTTGGGTGTAACAGAGAAGCTATGGGACCAGAAATCATTTCATCAAGGGCCTTACACGATTCATCACGCGCCTTACATCAGGCAAGCAACTCTGGTTTTGGGCAACCAAGGCATGTTGAGACTCATTTCTTTTTTTTAAATGGCACCTCATCAATAGATATATGCCATAGGATGGGTTAGATAAGCCAGTAACGATTAATACAGCCTGTACATACACAAGTGCTGTTTAAGAGGGGCGGGTTGACTTCAAAAATACTTGAATGTGTATTGCCCGCAAAGGGTGAATAGTACTCAAAAAAGAATTTCACCAAAATTCCCCTATACAGACCCCTTGATGGTGATGAGAAGGAAGTCTGAAGATACTATATTTTTAGCTGATCTAATGCCATAAATGATTCATCATGAGACTGACATCACTATTTTCAACTTAGAAAAATGGTTAGCGTAAAAAAAAAATTGAGACATATCACCTCCATTCCCCATGGAATTGTTTCTTTGGACCCCCCACTAAGGAATAAATAAAATTATGGTGGTCTCTTACTGCTTTGCTTGATGGTTCAGGGGATGGAATGAGGTTGAAATTGAAAGAAAATGCTATTTTGGGCCATTTTTTAACTTTGGGCCATTATATCTCAAAAGATTCTGGTCCGACATATGCAAATTTGATCTTTCTTTGATTCCCAGGATTTTTACTTCCAAATAACACCAAAAAGAGGAAGAATGTTTAAATAGTTTTTATTCTGCACGCCCTAACTCAAAAAAGACACTAAAAAGCAGAAAGTGGGAGCTTTGTCAGGAATCGCCCATATATAGATAACATACCCTCACAGTTGTTGCCCGTGTAGCCTGGTGCACAGGTACATGTGTACAAACCCACTTCATCATTGCAGGTTGCACCGTTCTCACACTGATTTGGACTGCAATCATTGATATCGTCTGTAAAAGGGAGATAAACATAAGAGAATCTGCTCCTTATCATTTAACATTCTATAGCCGATAGTGGAGTAGTGCACCAGACCCGACAATTGTCATGATGCACAAATGCACCCCTGGTGAGTAACTCACCTGGGCTATATTTGTGCATTATGACCTTCAGTATTGATAAATTGCACGAAGGGAGACATGACACTCAAATAGGCGCTGACATATGGAGTATATATTCTACTAATGCTGCACCAATTCATTTACAGGTTTTAAAAACAGTAAGTGAGTTTTAAAATCGGGTTGAAGTCAGATAAATGTCAGAGTAAGTTGGCAAGTATGAGATTCACCCTGACTCTAAGGACTTGATTAAGATTTCTAAACACATAGGGGATGTATTATAACAACAGAAAAACATTTAAATAGTGAATGATTGGCCTAAAATCAATTGAAAAAAAAATAGAAAATGAGGCTTGAGCTGCTGAAAAGAGTGCTTTGCAGGGGCTGGGTAGTAGCAGAGTGGCTGGGAACTGCTGGGAGTGCCCAATAAATGCTTCAAATCAAAGCCAGGGCCTTATTCTATCATATAAACCACAGATGTGCATGTATTTGGGTGTAACAGAGAAGCTATGGGACCAGAAATCATTTCATCAAGGGCATTACACGATTCATCACGCGCCTTACATCAGGCAAGCAACTCTGGTTTTGGGCAACCAAGGCACGTTGAGACTCATTTCTTTTTTTTTAAATGGCACCTCATCAATAGATATATGCCATAGGATGGGTTAGATAAGCCAGTAACGATTACTACAGCCTGTACATACACAAGTGCTGTTTAAGAGGGGCGGGTTGACTTCAAAAATACTTGAATGTGTAATGCCCGCAAAGGGTGAATAGTACTCAAAAAAGAATTTCACCAAAATTCCCCTATACAGACCCCTTGATGGTGATGAGAAGGAAGTCTGAGGATACTATATTTTTAGCTGATCTAATGCCATAAATGATTCATCATGAGACTGACATCACTATTTTCAACTTAGAAGAATGGTTAGCGTAAAAAAAAAATTAAGACATATCACCTCCATTCCCCATGGAATTGTTTCTTTGGACCCCCCACTAAGGAATAAATAAAATTATGGTGGTCTCTTACTGCTCTGCTTGATGGTTCAGGGGGTGGAATGAGGTTGAAATTGAAAGAAAATGCTATTTTGGGCCATTTTTTAACTTTGGGCCATTATATCTCAAAAGATTCTGGTCCGACATATGCAAATTTGACCTTTCTTTGATTCCCAGGATTTTTACTTTCAAATAACACCAAAAAGAGGAAGACTGTTTAAATAGTTTTTATTCTGCACGCCCTAACCCAAAAAAGACACTAAAATGCAGAAAGTGGGAGCATTGTCAGGAATCGCCCATATATAGATAACATACCCTCACAGTTGTTGCCCGTGTAGCCTGGTGCACAGGTACATGTGTACAAACCCACTTCATCATTGCAGGTTGCACCATTCTCACACTGATTTGGACTGCAATCATTGATATCGTCTGTAAAAGGGAGATAAACATAAGAGAATCTGCTCCTTATCATTTAACATTCTATAGCCGATAGTGGAGTAGTGCACCAGACCCGACAATTGTCATGATGCACGAATGCACCCCTGGTGAGTAACTCACCTGGGCTATATTTGTGCATTATGACCTTCAGTATTGATAAATTGCACGAAGGGAGACATGACACTCAAATAGGCGCTGACATATGGAGTATATATTCTACTAATGCTGTACCAATTCATTTGCAGGTTTTATATATTTAAGAACAGTAAGTGAGTTTTAAAATCGGGTTGAAGTCAGATAAATGTCAGAGTAAGTTGGCAATTATGAGATTCACCCTGACTCTAAGGACTTGATTAAGATTTCTAAACACATAGGGGATGTATTATAACAACAGAAAAACATTTAAATAGTGAATGATTGGCCTAAAATCAATTGAAAAAAAAATAGAAAATGAGGCTTGAGCTGCTGAAAAGAGTGCTTTGCAGGGGCTGGGTAGTAGCAGAGTGGCTGGGAGTGCCCAATAAATGCTTCAAATCAAAGCCAGGGCCTTATTCTATCATATAAACCACAGATGTGCATGTATTTGGGTGTAACAGAGAAGCTATGGGACCAGAAATCATTTCATCAAGGGCATTACACGATTCATCACGCGCCTTACATCAGGCAAGCAACTCTGGTTTTGGGCAACCAAGGCACGTTGAGACTCATTTCTTTTTTTTTAAATGGCACCTCATCAATAGATATATGCCATAGGATGGGTTAGATAAGCCAGTAACGATTACTACAGCCTGTACATACACAAGTGCTGTTTAAGAGGGGCGGGTTGACTTCAAAAATACTTGAATGTGTAATGCCCGCAAAGGGTGAATAGTACTCAAAAAAGAATTTCACCAAAATTCCCCTATACAGACCCCTTGATGGTGATGAGAAGGAAGTCTGAGGATACTATATTTTTAGCTGATCTAATGCCATAAATGATTCATCATGAGACTGACATCACTATTTTCAACTTAGAAAAATGGTTAGCGTAAAAAAAAAATTGAGACATATCACCTCCATTCCCCATGGAATTGTTTCTTTGGACCCCCCACTAAGGAATAAATAAAATTATGGTGGTCTCTTACTGCTTTGCTTGATGGTTCAGGGGGTGGAATGAGGTTGAAATTGAAAGAAAATGCTATTTTGGGCCATTTTTTAACTTTGGGCCATTATATCTCAAAAGATTCTGGTCCGACATATGCAAATTTGATCTTTCTTTGATTCCCAGGATTTTTACTTCCAAATAACACCAAAAAGAAATGAGTCTCAACATGCCTTGGTTGCCCAAAACCAGAGTTGCCTGCCTGATGTAAGGCGCGTGATGAATCGTGTAATGCCCTTGATGAAATGATTTCTGGTCCCAAAGCTTCTCTGTTACACCCAAATACATCATTTCATCAAGGGCATTACACGATTCATCACGCGCCTTACATCAGGCAAGCAACTCTGGTTTTGGGCAACCAAGGCACGTTGAGACTCATTTCTTTTTTTTTTAAATGGCACCTCATCAATAGATATATGCCATAGGATGGGTTAGATAAGCCAGTAACGATTACTACAGTCTGTACATACACAAGTGCTGTTTAAGAGGGGCGGGTTGACTTCAAAAATACTTGAATGTGTAATGCCCGCAAAGGGTGAATAGTACTCAAAAAAGAATTTCACCGAAATTCCCCTATACAGACCCCTTGATGGTGATGAGAAGGAAGTCTGAGGATACTATATTTTTAGCTGATCTAATGCCATAAATGATTCATCATGAGACTGACTTCACTATTTTCAACTTAGAAGAATGGTTAGCGTAAAAAAAAAAATTGAGACATATCACCTCCATTCCCCATGGAATTGTTTCTTTGGACCCCCCACTAAGGAATAAATAAAATTATGGTGGTCTCTTACTGCTCTGCTTGATGGTTCAGGGGGTGGAATGATGTTGAAATTGAAAGAAAATGCTATTTTGGGCCATTTTTTAACTTTGGGCCATTATATCTCAAAAGATTCTGGTCCGACATATGCAAATTTGACCTTTCTTTGATTCCCAGGATTTTTACTTTCAAATAACACCAAAAAGAGGAAGAATGTTTAAATAGTTTTTATTCTGCATGCCCTAACCCAAAAAAGACACTAAAAAGCAGAAAGTGGGAGCTTTGTCAGGAATCGCCCATATATAGATAACATACCCTCACAGTTGGTGCCCGTTTAGCCTGGTGCACAGGTACATGTGTACAAACCCACTTCATCATTGCAGGTTGCACCGTTCTCACACTGATTTGGACTGCAATCATTGATATCGTCTGTAAAAGGGAGATAAACATAAGAGAATCTGCTCCTTATCATTTAACATTCTATAGCCGATAGTGGAGTAGTGCACCAGACCCGACAATTGTCATGATGCACGAATGCACCCCTGGTGAGTAACTCACCTGGGCTATATTTGTGCATTATGACCTTAGTATTGATAAATTGCACGAAGGGAGACATGACACTCAAATAGGCGCTGACATATGGAGTATATATTCTACTAATGCTGCACCAATTCATTTGCAGGTTTTAAGAACAGTAAGTGAGTTTTAAAATCGGGTTGAAGTCAGATAAATGTCAGAGTAAGTTGGCAATTATGAGATTCACCCTGACTCTAAGGACTTGATTAAGATTTCTAAACACATAGAGGATGTATTATAACAACAGAAAAACATTTAAATAGTGAATGATTGGCCTAAAATCAATTGAAAAAAAATAGAAAATGAGGCTTGAGCTGCTGAAAAGAGTGCTTTGCAGGGGCTGGGTAGTAGCAGAGTGGCTGGGAGTGCCCAATAAATGCTTCAAATCAAAGCCAGGGCCTTATTCTATCATATAAACCACGGATGTGCATGTATTTGGGTGTAACAGAGAAGCTATGGGACCAGAA
Organism: Acholoe squamosa; assembly: GCA_949317995.1. Classification (NCBI taxonomy): domain Eukaryota; kingdom Metazoa; phylum Annelida; class Polychaeta; order Phyllodocida; family Polynoidae; genus Acholoe; species Acholoe squamosa. Next base: position 3,926,640 of record OX439041.1, read on the forward strand.
ATCATTTCATCAAGGGCATTACACGATTCATCACGCGCCTTACCTCAGGCAAGCAACTCTGGTTTTGGGCAACCAAGGCATGTTGAGACTCATTTCTTTTTTTTTAAATGGCACCTCATCAATAGATATATGCCATAGGATGGGTTAGATAAGCCAGTAACGATTAATACAGCCTGTACATACACAAGTGCTGCTTAAGAGGGGTGGGTTGACTTCAAAAATACTTGAATGTGTATTGCCTGCAAAGGGTGAATAGTACTCAAAAAAGAATTTCACCAAAATTCCCCTATACAGACCCCTTGATGGTGATGAGAAGGAAGTCTGAGGATACTATATTTTTAGCTGATCTAATGCCATAAATGATTCATCATGAGACTGACTTCACTATTTTCAACTTAGAAGAATGGTTAGCGTATAAAAAAAAATTGAGACATATCACCTCCATTCCCCATGGAATTGTTTCTTTGGACCCCCCACTAAGGAATAAATAAAATTATGGTGGTCTCTTACTGCTCTGCTTGATGGTTCAGGGGGTGGAATGATGTTGAAATTGAAAGAAAATGCTATTTTGGGCCATTTTTTAACTTTGGGCCATTATATCTCAAAAGATTCTGGTCCGACATATGCAAATTTGACCTTTCTTTGATTCCCAGGATTTTTACTTTCAAATAACACCAAAAAGAGGAAGAATGTTTAAATAGTTTTTATTCTGCATGCCCTAACCCAAAAAAGACACTAAAAAGCAGAAAGTGGGAGCTTTGTCAGGAATCGCCCATATATAGATAACATACCCTCACAGTTGGTGCCCGTGTAGCCTGGTGCACAGGTACATGTGTACAAACCCACTTCATCATTGCAGGTTGCACCGTTCTCACACTGATTTGGACTGCAATCATTGATATCGTCTGTAAAAGGGAGATAAACATAAGAGAATCTGCTCCTTATCATTTAACATTCTATAGCCGATAGTGGAGTAGTGCACCAGACCCGACAATTGTCATGATGCACGAATGCACCCCTGGTGAGTAACTCACCTGGGCTATATTTGTGCATTATGACCTTCAGTATTGATAAATTGCACGAAGGGAGACATGACACTCAAATAGGCGCTGACATATGGAGTATATATTCTACTAATGCTGCACCAATTCATTTGCAGGTTTTAAGAACAGTAAGTGAGTTTTAAAATCGGGTTGAAGTCAGATAAATGTCAGAGTAAGTTGGCAATTATGAGATTCACCCTGACTCTAAGGACTTGATTAAGATTTCTAAACACATAGAGGATGTATTATAACAACAGAAAAACATTTAAATAGTGAATGATTGGCCTAAAATCAATTGAAAAAAAATAGAAAATGAGGCTTGAGCTGCTGAAAAGAGTGCTTTGCAGGGGCTGGGTAGTAGCAGAGTGGCTGGGAGTGCCCAATAAATGCTTAAAATCAAAGCCAGGGCCTTATTCTATCATATAAACCACAGATGTGCATGTATTTGGGTGTAACAGAGAAGCTATGGGACCAGAAATCATTTCATCAAGGGCATTACACGATTCATCACGCGCCTTACATCAGGCAAGCAACTCTGGTTTTGGGCAACCAAGGCATGTTGAGACTCATTTCCTTTTTTTTTAAATGGCACCTCATCAATAGATATATGCCATAGGATGGGTTAGATAAGCCGGTAACGATAAATCGGGCTTCCCTAGCCCACTTAAAAGGGTCTACTTCTCCTCTTTCCTATCCCCTCAGGATGTGTGTGGTGCACATATGTGCGGGCACTGACACATTCCTCTGTGCGGGCTTCCCTAGCCCACTTAAAAGGGTCTATATCTCCTCTTTCCTATCCCCTCAGGATGTATGTGGTGCACATATGCGCAGGCACTGAGACATTCCTCTGTTAAATTATCAATCTGTGAAGCACGGGATAGCCACTTAGTGCCGCTCAAGTGCTGTAAAACACAAATCAATCAATCAGTAAAGATTAATACAGCCTGTACATACACAAGTGCTGTTTAAGAGGGGTGGGTTGACTTCAAAAATACTTGAATGTGTATTGCCCGCAAAGGGTGAATAGTACTCAAAAAAGAATTTCACCAAAATTCCCTTATACAGACCCCTTGATGGTGATGAGAAGGTAGTCTGAGGATACTATATTTTTAGCTGATCTAATGCCATAAATGATTCATCATGAGACTGACATCACTATTTTCAACTTAGAAGAATGGTTAGCGTAAAAAAAGAATTGAGACATATCACCTCCATTCCCCATGGAATTGTTTCTTTGGACCCCCCACTAAGGAATAAATAAAATTATGGTGGTCTCTTACTGCTTTGCTTAATGGTTCAGGGGGTGGAATGAGGTTGAAATTGAAAGAAAATGCTATTTTGGGCCATTTTTTAACTTTGGGCCATTATATCTCAAAAGATTCTGGTCCGACACATGCAAATTTGACCTTTCTTTGATTCCCAGGATTTTTACTTTCAAATAACACCAAAAAGAGGAAGAATGTTTAAATAGTTTTTATTCTGCACGCCCTAACCCAAAAAAGACACTTAAAAGCAGAAAGTGGGAGCTTTGTCAGGAATCGCCCATATATAGATAACATACCCTCACAGTTGTTGCCCGTGTAGCCTGGTGCACAGGTACATGTGTACAAACCCACTTCATCATTGCAGGTTGCACCGTTCTCACACTGATTTGGACTGCAATCATTGATATCGTCTGTAAAAGGGAGATAAACATAAGAGAATCTGCTCCTTATCATTTAACAGTCTATAGCCGATAGTGGAGTAGTGCACCAGACCCGACAATTGTCATGATGCACGAATGCACCCCTGGTGAGTAACTCACCTGGGCTATATTTGTGCATTATGACCTTTAGTATTGATAAATTGCACGAAGGGAGACATGACACTCAAATAGGCGCTAACATATGGAGTATATATTCTACTAATGCTGCACCAATTCATTTGCAGGTTTTAAGAACAATAAGTGAGTTTTAAAATCGGGTTGAAGTCAGATAAATGTCAGAGTAAGTTGGCAAGTATGAGATTCACCCTGACTCTAAGGACTTGATTAAGATTTCTAAAGACATAGGGGATGTATTATAACAACAGAAAAACATTTAAATAGTGAATGATTGGCCTAAAATCAATTGAAAAAAAATAGAAAATGAGGCTTGAGCTGCTGAAAAGAGTGCTTTGCAGGGGCTGGGTAGTAGCAGAGTGGCTGGGAGTGCCCAATAAATGCTTCAAATCAAAGCCAGGGCCTTATTCTATCATATAAACCACAGATGTGCATGTATTTGGGTGTAACAGAGAAGCTATGGGACCAGAAATCATTTCATCAAGGGCATTACACGATTCATCACGCGCCTTACCTCAGGCAAGCAACTCTGGTTTTGGGCAACCAAGGCATGTTGAGACTCATTTCTTTTTTTTTAAATGGCACCTCATCAATAGATATATGCCATAGGATGGGTTAGATAAGCCAGTAACGATTAATACAGCCTGTACATACACAAGTGCTGTTTAAGAGGGGTGGGTTGACTTCAAAAATACTTGAATGTGTATTGCCCGCAAAGGGTGAATAGTACTCAAAAAAGAATTTCACCAAAATTCCCCTATACAGACCCCTTGATGGTGATGAGAAGGAAGTCTGAGGATACTATATTTTTAGCTGATCTAATGCCATAAATGATTCATCATGAGACTGACTTCACTATTTTCAACTTAGAAGAATGGTTAGCGTATAAAAAAAAATTGAGACATATCACCTCCATTCCCCATGGAATTGTTTCTTTGGACCCCCCACTAAGGAATAAATAAAATTATGGTGGTCTCTTACTGCTCTGCTTGATGGTTCAGGGGGTGGAATGATGTTGAAATTGAAAGAAAATGCTATTTTGGGCCATTTTTTAACTTTGGGCCATTATATCTCAAAAGATTCTGGTCCGACATATGCAAATTTGACCTTTCTTTGATTCCCAGGATTTTTACTTTCAAATAACACCAAAAAGAGGAAGAATGTTTAAATAGTTTTTATTCTGCATGCCCTAACCCAAAAAAGACACTAAAAAGCAGAAAGTGGGAGCTTTGTCAGGAATCGCCCATATATAGATAACATACCCTCACAGTTGGTGCCCGTTTAGCCTGGTGCACAGGTACATGTGTACAAACCCACTTCATCATTGCAGGTTGCACCGTTCTCACACTGATTTGGACTGCAATCATTGATATCGTCTGTAAAAGGGAGATAAACATAAGAGAATCTGCTCCTTATCATTTAACATTCTATAGCCGATAGTGGAGTAGTGCACCAGACCCGACAATTGTCATGATGCACGAATGCACCCCTGGTGAGTAACTCACCTGGGCTATATTTGTGCATTATGACCTTAGTATTGATAAATTGCACGAAGGGAGACATGACACTCAAATAGGCGCTGACATATGGAGTATATATTCTACTAATGCTGCACCAATTCATTTGCAGGTTTTAAGAACAGTAAGTGAGTTTTAAAATCGGGTTGAAGTCAGATAAATGTCAGAGTAAGTTGGCAATTATGAGATTCACCCTGACTCTAAGGACTTGATTAAGATTTCTAAACACATAGAGGATGTATTATAACAACAGAAAAACATTTAAATAGTGAATGATTGGCCTAAAATCAATTGAAAAAAAATAGAAAATGAGGCTTGAGCTGCTGAAAAGAGTGCTTTGCAGGGGCTGGGTAGTAGCAGAGTGGCTGGGAGTGCCCAATAAATGCTTCAAATCAAAGCCAGGGCCTTATTCTATCATATAAACCACGGATGTGCATGTATTTGGGTGTAACAGAGAAGCTATGGGACCAGAAATCATTTCATCAAGGGCATTACACGATTCATCACGCGCCTTACCTCAGGCAAGCAACTCTGGTTTTGGGCAACCAAGGCATGTTGAGACTCATTTCTTTTTTTTTAAATGGCACCTCATCAATAGATATATGCCATAGGATGGGTTAGATAAGCCAGTAACGATTAATCGGGCTTCCCTAGCCCACTTAAAAGGGTCTACTTCTCATCTTTCCTATCCCCTCAGGATGTGTGTGGTGCACATATGCGCGGGCACTGACACATTCCTCTGTGCGGGCTTCCCTAGCCCACTTAAAAGGGTCTATATCTCCTCTTTCCTATCCCCTCAGGATGTGTGTGGTGCACATATGCGCAGGCACTGACACATTCCTCTGTTAAATTATCAACCTGTAAAGCATGGGATAGCCACTTAGTGCCGCTAAAGTGCTGTAAAACACAAATCAATCAATCAGTAACGATTAATACAGCCTGTACATACACAAATGCTGTTTAAGAGGGGTGGGTTGACTTCAAAAATACTTGAATGTGTATTGCCCGCAAAGGGTGAATAGTACTCAAAAAAGAATTTCACCAAAATTCCCCTATACAGACCCCTTGATGGTGATGAGAAGGAAGTCTGAGGATACTATATTTTTAGCTGATCTAATGCCATAAATGATTCATCATGAGACTGACATCACTATTTTCAACTTAGAAGAATGGTTAGCGAAAAAAAAAAATTGAGACATATCACCTCCATTCCCCATGGAATTGTTTCTTTGGACCCCCCACTAAGGAATCAATAAAATTATGGTGGTCTCTTACTGCTTTGCTTGATGGTTCAGGGGGTGGAATGAGGTTGAAATTGAAAGAAAATGCTATTTTGGGCCATTTTTTAACTTTGGGCCATTATATCTCAAAAGATTCTGGTCCGACATATGCAAATTTGACCTTTCTTTGATTCCCAGGATTTTTACTTTCAAATAACACCAAAAAGAGGAAGAATGTTTAAATAGTTTTTATTCTGCACGCCCTAACCCAAAAAAGACACTAAAAAGCAGAAAGTGGGAGCTTTGTCAGGAATCGCCCATATATAGATAACATACCCTCACAGTTGTTGCCCATGTAGCCTGGTGCACAGGTACATGTGTACAAACCCACTTCATCATTGCAGGTTGCACCGTTCTCACACTGATTTGGACTGCAATCATTGATATCGTCTGTAAAAGGAAGATAAACATAAGAGAATCTGCTCCTTATCATTTAACATTCTATAGCCGATAGTGGACTAGTGCACCAGACCCGACAATTGTCATGATGCACGAATGTACCCCTGGTGAGTAACTCACCTGGGCTATATTTGTGCATTATGACCTTCAGTATTGATAAATTGCACGAAGGGAGACATGACACTCAAATAGGCGCTGGCATATGGAGTATATATTCTACTAATGCTGCACCAATTCATTTGCAGGTTTTAAGAACAGTAAGTGAGTTTTAAAATCGGGTTGAAGTCAGATAAATGTCAGAATAAGTTGGCAATTATGAGATTCACCCTGACTCTAAGGACTTGATTAAGATTTCTAAACACATAGGGGATGTATTATAACAACAGAAAAAAAATTAAATAGTGAATGATTGGCCTAAAATCAATTGAAAAAAATAGAAAATGAGGGTTGAGCTGCTGAAAAGAGTGCTTTGTAGGGGCTGAGTAGTAGCAGAGTGGCTGGGAGTGCCCAATAAATGCTTAAAATCAAAGCCGGGGCCTTATTCTATCATATAAACCACAGATGTGCATGTATTTGGGTGTAACAGAGAAGCTATGTGACCAGAAATCATTTTATCAAGGGCATTACACGATTCATCACTCGCCTTACATCAGGCAGGCAACTCTGGTTTTGGGCAACCAAGGCATGTTGAGACTCATTTCTTTTTTTTAAATGGCACCTCATCAATAGATATATGCCATATAATGGGTTAGATAAGCCAGTAACGATTAATACAGCCTGTACATACACAAGTGCTGCTTAAGAGGGGTGGGTTGACTTCAAAAATACTTGAATGTGTATTGCCTGCAAAGGGTGAATAGTACTCAAAAAAGAATTTCACCAAAATTCCCCTATACAGACCCCTTGATGGTGATGAGAAGGAAGTCTGAGGATACTATATTTTTAGCTGATCTAATGCCATAAATGATTCATCATGAGACTGACTTCACTATTTTCAACTTAGAAGAATGGTTAGCGTATAAAAAAAAATTGAGACATATCACCTCCATTCCCCATGGAATTGTTTCTTTGGACCCCCCACTAAGGAATAAATAAAATTATGGTGGTCTCTTACTGCTCTGCTTGATGGTTCAGGGGGTGGAATGATGTTGAAATTGAAAGAAAATGCTATTTTGGGCCATTTTTTAACTTTGGGCCATTATATCTCAAAAGATTCTGGTCCGACATATGCAAATTTGACCTTTCTTTGATTCCCAGGATTTTTACTTTCAAATAACACCAAAAAGAGGAAGAATGTTTAAATAGTTTTTATTCTGCATGCCCTAACCCAAAAAAGACACTAAAAAGCAGAAAGTGGGAGCTTTGTCAGGAATCGCCCATATATAGATAACATACCCTCACAGTTGGTGCCCGTTTAGCCTGGTGCACAGGTACATGTGTACAAACCCACTTCATCATTGCAGGTTGCACCGTTCTCACACTGATTTGGACTGCAATCATTGATATCGTCTGTAAAAGGGAGATAAACATAAGAGAATCTGCTCCTTATCATTTAACATTCTATAGCCGATAGTGGAGTAGTGCACCAGACCCGACAATTGTCATGATGCACGAATGCACCCCTGGTGAGTAACTCACCTGGGCTATATTTGTGCATTATGACCTTAGTATTGATAAATTGCACGAAGGGAGACATGACACTCAAATAGGCGCTGACATATGGAGTATATATTCTACTAATGCTGCACCAATTCATTTGCAGGTTTTAAGAACAGTAAGTGAGTTTTAAAATCGGGTTGAAGTCAGATAAATGTCAGAGTAAGTTGGCAATTATGAGATTCACCCTGACTCTAAGGACTTGATTAAGATTTCTAAACACATAGAGGATGTATTATAACAACAGAAAAACATTTAAATAGTGAATGATTGGCCTAAAATCAATTGAAAAAAAATAGAAAATGAGGCTTGAGCTGCTGAAAAGAGTGCTTTGCAGGGGCTGGGTAGTAGCAGAGTGGCTGGGAGTGCCCAATAAATGCTTCAAATCAAAGCCAGGGCCTTATTCTATCATATAAACCACGGATGTGCATGTATTTGGGTGTAACAGAGAAGCTATGGGACCAGAAATCATTTCATCAAGGGCATTACACGATTCATCACGCGCCTTACCTCAGGCAAGCAACTCTGGTTTTGGGCAACCAAGGCATGTTGAGACTCATTTCTTTTTTTTTAAATGGCACCTCATCAATAGATATATGCCATAGGATGGGTTAGATAAGCCAGTAACGATTAATCGGGCTTCCCTAGCCCACTTAAAAGGGTCTACTTCTCATCTTTCCTATCCCCTCAGGATGTGTGTGGTGCACATATGCGCGGGCACTGACACATTCCTCTGTGCGGGCTTCCCTAGCCCACTTAAAAGGGTCTATATCTCCTCTTTCCTATCCCCTCAGGATGTGTGTGGTGCACATATGCGCAGGCACTGACACATTCCTCTGTTAAATTATCAACCTGTAAAGCATGGGATAGCCACTTAGTGCCGCTAAAGTGCTGTAAAACACAAATCAATCAATCAGTAACGATTAATACAGCCTGTACATACACAAATGCTGTTTAAGAGGGGTGGGTTGACTTCAAAAATACTTGAATGTGTATTGCCCGCAAAGGGTGAATAGTACTCAAAAAAGAATTTCACCAAAATTCCCCTATACAGACCCCTTGATGGTGATGAGAAGGAAGTCTGAGGATACTATATTTTTAGCTGATCTAATGCCATAAATGATTCATCATGAGACTGACATCACTATTTTCAACTTAGAAGAATGGTTAGCGAAAAAAAAAAATTGAGACATATCACCTCCATTCCCCATGGAATTGTTTCTTTGGACCCCCCACTAAGGAATCAATAAAATTATGGTGGTCTCTTACTGCTTTGCTTGATGGTTCAGGGGGTGGAATGAGGTTGAAATTGAAAGAAAATGCTATTTTGGGCCATTTTTTAACTTTGGGCCATTATATCTCAAAAGATTCTGGTCCGACATATGCAAATTTGACCTTTCTTTGATTCCCAGGATTTTTACTTTCAAATAACACCAAAAAGAGGAAGAATGTTTAAATAGTTTTTATTCTGCACGCCCTAACCCAAAAAAGACACTAAAAAGCAGAAAGTGGGAGCTTTGTCAGGAATCGCCCATATATAGATAACATACCCTCACAGTTGTTGCCCATGTAGCCTGGTGCACAGGTACATGTGTACAAACCCACTTCATCATTGCAGGTTGCACCGTTCTCACACTGATTTGGACTGCAATCATTGATATCGTCTGTAAAAGGAAGATAAACATAAGAGAATCTGCTCCTTATCATTTAACATTCTATAGCCGATAGTGGACTAGTGCACCAGACCCGACAATTGTCATGATGCACGAATGCACCCCTGGTGAGTAACTCACCTGGGCTATATTTGTGCATTATGACCTTCAGTATTGATAAATTGCACGAAGGGAGACATGACACTCAAATAGGCGCTGGCATATGGAGTATATATTCTACTAATGCTGCACCAATTCATTTGCAGGTTTTAAGAACAGTAAGTGAGTTTTAAAATCGGGTTGAAGTCAGATAAATGTCAGAGTAAGTTGGCAAGTATGAGATTCACCCTGACTCTAAGGACTTGATTAAGATTTCTAAACACATAGGGGATGTATTATAACAACAGAAAAACATTTAAATAGTGAATGATTGGCCTAAAATCAATTGAAAAAAAATAGAAAATGAGGCTTGAGCTGCTGAAAAGAGTGCTTTGCAGGGGCTGGGTAGTAGCAGAGTGGCTGGGAGTGCCCAATAAATGCTTAAAATCAAAGCCAGGGCCTTATTCTATCATATAAACCACAGATGTGCATGTATTTGGGTGTAACAGAGAAGCTATGGGACCAGAAATCATTTCATCAAGGGCATTACACGATTCATCACGCGCCTTACATCAGGCAAGCAACTCTGGTTTTGGGCAACCAAGGCATGTTGAGACTCATTTCTTTTTTTTTAAATGGCACCTCATCAATAGATATATGCCATAGGATGGGTTAGATAAGCCAGTAACGATTAATAGTAGTATAGTGTGAGACACAATGACATAGTTTGGTTAAGGGCAAGTTTTGAGGTGAAGGATTTAAAGTTTGGATTTGATTCAGCTATGTATGTGTAGGGAAAATGTTGAGCTATCAGAATGTGCAATAATATTTGGGGGAATATTAAAATGAATAGTGAATTTAGTGGTCCAAAGTCGGGTAATTTTTGGGTGTTTTGGTGAGATATCAGAATGTTAAAACCATCTGTGGGAACGCATTGACTGCATGGAATTACCTATGGTTTTGGGGTATGACGCATTCTATGTGAATATATGTGCATGTATGTTTTTAAGTTGATTAGTTTAAAATCAATCGAGTAATGAACAAATGAGTGTAGACTGTGAATGTATGGAGTTGGAAATCCAAGATGGCCGTGGCTGGAGGCAGGTGCTGGCTTGTCCTGGGGTAGGTGGCCTACATTCACGCGTGGGGTAGCCTCGAATGCTGCTAGCTGATTGGATGGTTGTGCTCACGTGATCACTCATGTGTTCATCGGATAACACAAAGAGAATTGTGCCAGGAGTATTGCACCACCATTGCAGGTCCAGCGGCTACAGGGAAGGGTGGTTATTCCTGTTCTCAAAATAACCGGCACAAGCCAGTTCCTTTTCAGTTGCGTTCCCACCTCTGAGTCAAACATGGCTGCTACGATGGATGACTTTCCTTTCAATATTAAGCCTGTCTATGACAGGGAGCTTACTCCGGAGCAAGTGGAGGTGTGAGACACAATGACATAGTTTGGTTAAGGGCAAGTTTTGAGGTGAAGGATTGGGAGTTTGGATTTGATTCAGCTATGTATGTGTAGGGAAAATGTTGAGCTATCAGAATGTGCAATAATATTTGGGGGAATATTAAAATGAATAGTGAATTTAGTGGTCCAAAGTCGGGTAATTTTTGGGTGTTTTGGTGAGATATCAGAATGTTAAAACCATCTGTGGGAACGCATTGACTGCATGGAATTACCTATAGTTTTGTGGTATGATGCAATCTATGTGTATACATGTGCATGTATGTTTTCAAGTTGATTAGTTCATAATTCATTGAGTAATGAACAAAAGAGTGTAGACTGTAAATGTATGGAGTTGGAAATCCAAGATGGCGGCAGCTGGTGGTAGGTGCTGGCTTGTCCTGGGGTAGGTGGCCTACATTCCAGTGTGTGCTGACCTCCATTCGAATTCTGCTTGCTGATTGGGTGGGGGTGGGTAGGTGAGTTCAGTTGAGCAAATAAGGGGTGGCAGGGAGTAGGAGTGACTAATGACATATCAATTCATAAATAACCTTGTAAACTGATTTGTAATAAAATAGATATAGCTAATATTGTCTTTGTTTCAATTTTTGTGATTATTCAATAGGAATCAGGAGAGAATACAAAACACTTGAGTTCAATGATGAATCATTTTAATATCTACAAATATAATTGCTAAAATACTAGAATTTCTACAGTGATATCAATGTATATTTCATCTTATTATACTTCTTCATCAACTTCAGGTAAGGGTATATTTTGGATTATAAAGTTTAGAATCGACATAAGATTTTCATTGACGAAATCACCATCCATGTCAGAGAATGATAGTTCCTCCTCCTCATTATAGCATGAGGGTGAGGGAGTTGAGTCAGAGAGTGGATTAGAGGAATCAAATGGGAAGGAGGAGGAGGGGCTGAAACCAAAGAAGGAGGATCCATCAGAGGGTGATGATCCCGACTCAGAGGAGGGGGACTTGACCCCTGATGATGGGGATGGGGTCCCAGAAGCAATTGAGTATGCTATAGTACTGTGGTCGTTGCTTGATTCAGGTTGTGGAGCCTCAGCCTGGGAGGGGTCAGGCTGGGGTTCCTCGGCCTGGGAGCAGTCAGACTGGGGTTCCTCAGCCTGAGAGCGGTCAGACTGGGGCTCCTCAGCCTGGGAGGGGTCAGGCTGGGGTTCCTCGGCCTGGGAGGGGACAGACTGGGGCTCCTCAACCTGGGAAGGGTCAGACTGGGGCTCCTCAGCCCTGGAGGTGGAGGGTTGGGGCTCCTCAGCCTGAGAGCGGTCAGCCTGAAGCTCTTCAGCCCCGGAGGTGGAGGGCTGGGGCTCGTCCGCCCCGGAGGTGGAGGGCTGGGGCTCCTCAGGGCGCAAGGGGCATTTAAGCTCATGACGTTTCACCATTGATTCTGTGACCCTCTCTGTACCACAATATTTACACTCGTATGTCTGGAATAGATCAGGGGATGAGGGCTCAATGTCAGCAGGGGTTGGATGGTAGGAAGAAGTAGCGGTTTGAGGCGGGAGACGTGTCAGGGCAACAGAGCAGGGTCTTATCAGGGGTCGAGGGGGAGGGGACGCTTCATGGACTCTTTTTGTTTTCTTTCCTTTTCCCTTTGTGCTAAGGTCTTTTCTTTTTTTCGAGTGTTTTGTGGAGGGTTCATCTATGATTTTGGGGGAGTTTGGGCGGGTCTGGTCCATGACTCTTGTCATGGTGCGGGGGGTTAAATCTAATAAGTTGTCTACATCAACCCCCTGGGGTGGGGTGGGTTCCAAAGTGCATACCGCATTTTCAGGGGAGTGTATAGATGGAGGGGAAGGCCTAATCAGTGGTGATTGGTAGGGGGATCTGGTTTTGGGTTTTGTGGAGTAGGGGTGATGCCTGAGGGTGCCAATGGGTCGGGAAGGATTTGATGGGGGATAGTCAGAGTCAGAGTCAGAGTCAGAGGAGGAAGAAGAAGATGGTGCAGTTGATGTGGATGATATAATGGATGAAGTACGCCGATTGATCCTCATCACCAGCCTTCCCCTCATGGTGTTTCTGTAATTAAGCAAAAAACAAGAAAAATTGTAGAGAATTTTCTTTTTAACCTATGTTTTACAATAGATAGTCCTGAATATTTAAAGGGGAATGCACTCTGTTTACCTTTTTAATATCATGTATTATTATTCCAAGAGACATATGCTTCTTCAGGAGGTGTGATATCTTCATAGTTCATTGATCATCTTTGAGACATCCTTCAAAATAGTTCAGAAAAGTACAGGTTCAAATTCTAGACCATGCTGCATTTATATGAGGTGACACATGTGGGGAAAAAAGCTTTCAGTGATTCAATTATAAACCAATAGTTTCACTAATCAACTGGAAAAAGTAAAGGAGAATGAAGTATAACATTTCTTACCTGTCTGTTTCCTGTGTAGGGGGTATGATGTCAGGGGACATCCCTCCATCAGATGACTGCTGGGTGTTCACACTGGATTGGGTTCTGTCAAAAAGCACATAAATAAAAATCATTAGTTATGGATTTTTTATTTATTTATTTATTTTATCATGTAATGTATCAATGTATATAAATGCAAATGCACACTACACTACCCATAGCAAATCATTCTATGTCATTTATGGGGGGAGGGGTTCATATTTAATTCTGATATTCTTACCTGTCGGAGGGTTAATCATCGGAGATTGTGGCAACTTCAGGGTCGGCAGGGTTGTGTGATGTTATGATATTGCTCGACCTTCGGGTCGGGGACCGATGCTCGGGCTACGGTGTCAATCATGAATAAACTTCACTTCCGACTTTGCACGACACATGGCTTGACATTACATGGTTGGCAGCGGTGGGATTTGCCAAATATTGCCCTATAATTGATGACTGAAAGTGCAAAAGGGTGATACAGGTAAAGATAGGATCCCAGACAACACTTGTGAATGACAGTTTGATGTGTACATATCAGCAAATAAGCAGATTGAAGCATATTAATGTTAGCCAATGTGAGCGAAAATTGGGGCAGATGATGAATGCCCTGTTTGGAAGTCAAGATAGACACTGTTAAAACTGTGTGTTAGTATAGCAAAAAAAAAAAAAATTGCCCAAAAGTGTGGACAGCCTATGTAATCAATGAATTACATTTAGCATTCTAGGAGTAACACCCAGTCCAGTGTCCCCAACTACCAAAGTGTCAATTTGAACTCTGAATGTGGTAGTTGTATAGGAGTCAGCAGCAAATAAAATCACACGGTGTACCCATTCATGTTGAAAATAGTGTGTCTATGAAGTGTGACAGTACCCACAGTTATAGTACCGTAGACCCCATAGGAAACATACTGTCCAAGCCAGGTACAGGACTGACACTAGTGATAGTGGTTATCTTTGAACAACTAGAGTGTAAATCAGACTGGTCTGTTCAACCCAAATTGCCAAAATGGCAGCCAAAGAACATGCCCCAACCATGCAGTTTGCGGGTACAGGTGATAAAACCGAGAAGTATAATTTGTGGAAACAGCGCATGGGGCTGTACTCCGTAACCTCGACAAAAACTGGCGAAGCATTAGTGCCGTACATATTACAGTCTCTAGACGATGAAGGGCTAAAAATATATAACTCCTTCACTCTGACTGATGCCCAGAAGAAGGACCCGGAAGAGATATATGCGAAATTCGAAGAGAGACTGAAAATAAATAAGCCTAACTTCAGAGCTGCGAGGCTTGACTTGCACTTCATGTACCAGGAGAATGAGTCCCTGGATGAATTCTATACTAAATTCAGGGGTGTGTCAGTAGACTGTAGCTTTACCCCAGACGAGGAGAAAGAAAGGTTTGTCGAACAACTTCTTGCCAGCACCCCATTAGCCGAGTATCGTAAGTGGCTCCTTGGTCAGAAAGCTGACGTCACAATTGATGCAGTCCTTGAAGAGGGGCGACAACGCGAGACCACTGAGAATAGCCTTAACCACATTGACGAGCGGGGTAAGAGTACAAAAACTCAGACGACGGTTGATGCGATCCGCCAAGACGGACGACAGCGTAACAAGAAACAAAGCCGTGAACAACAATCCACCAATGAAAAGTGCTATAGGTGTGGGTTGTATCATGAAGATGATATAAATAGCTGCCCAGCTGCAGATATGAAATGTTTCAAATGTGGAAAAGTCGGTCATTGGGAAAAGAGATGTTGGATCGATAAAGCACAATCCTCCTCAGCTGACAAGAGCCGACGTGGGCGCAACTATCGGGGCCGAAGGGGTAAAGACACAAGGAAAAAGCATGTGGCCCAAATAAACACAAATGACACTGAACCTGAAACCCAGTATGATGAATTCGAGACTGTAGAATACAGTACCCTTACGGTAGACGTTGCAGGTGTTACCGAGGGTACCGGGCGACGCAAGGAAGTGTACGCCAAGGTCGATATTGATGTGCAGTCAATTGTGCGATATCAGCTGAACCCAGTGCAAAAATCACGTCTGTCAAAGACCTACAGCTCCGTTATCCAGAGCAGTTTGATCGTATTGGCAACCTTCCAGGTAAAGCCAAGATATACCTGAAGGATGATGCAATACCGGTCATTAATGCCCCGAGAAAGTACTCGATCCACATCAAAGAGAAGCTCAAGGCTGAATTAGACAAGATGGAATCACAGGGGGTCATTTCAAAGGTGACTGAACATGCTGACTGGTGTAGCAGCCTTGTCACAAGTATAAAACAAGATGGTTCCATCCGTGTATGTTTGGATCCCAAGAAGCTAAATGAAGCTCTGAGGCGCTGTCCACACAAAATACAGACAATTGAAGAGATCAGCCACAAGTTCCATGGTGCAAAATATTTCAGTAAACTTGACGCGAAAGCAGGGTACTGGAGTGTAGAACTGGAAGAGGAAAGTCAGATCCTGACGACATTTAGAACACCATTTGGACGATATAAGTACAAGAAGCTACCATTTGGGTTAAATGTTAGCCAGGACATTTTTCAGCAAAAGATTGACCTGATCCTAGAAAGCTGTCCTGGAACTGTCGGCATAGCTGATGACATAGCATGTTATGGAGCAACTGAGGCCGAACATGACAGCAAACTAATGAATCTCATGGAACAGGCAAAGAAGAATGGCCTGGTATTCAACAGCCAAAAATGTGACATAAAGAAGTCTGAGATCACATATTTTGGCATGGTATTCAGTGTTGCCGGTATGAGGCCTGACGAAGCCAAGGTGAAGGACCTCAAGGCCATGCCAGCACCCACCAACAAGAAAGAACTGCAGGAGTTCCTTGGACTGATAACCTACCTCAGCCCGTTCATACGCAACCTCTCAGCACAGGCAGAGCCAGTGAGGAAGCTCTTGTGCAAGGACACACCATTTGAGTGGTCAGCAGACTACCAGCATGTGTTTGAGCATCTCAAAACACTGATCAGCAAGGAAGCATGCTTAAAGTATTACGACACCGAAGCTCCCACATATCTGATGGTGGATGCAAGCGAACAAGGTCTGGGCGCAGCACTACTACAGCCAGACCGGTTGCAGGATGGTAGTTATACTGTAGAGACCAGGCCAGTGGCATTCGCTAGTAAATCTCTATCTCCTGCTCAGAAGAACTATGTGAACATTGAGCGTGAGATGCTGGCCATCACTTTTGGCATCAAGCGACTACACATATACTTATACAACAGGCCATTCACTGTGTTATCAGACCACAAACCGCTTGAGATGATAACAGCCAAGCCAATGATGGTCGCACCACCAAGACTTCAGGCCATGCTGCTTGAAGTGCAGGACTATGACTTCCAGGTGAAGTACACCCCTGGTAAGGCCGTAGGTCTTGCTGATGCTTTAAGCCGCCTGCCAAACCCAGCAAACTCAGAAGATGTGCCTTTGGACATTCGGATCGAGCATGTGCAGTTCTCCGAAGATAGATTAAGTGACATCAGGAGGTCTACCCAGGCAGACCCAGCTCTGA
The DNA here is from genome assembly GCA_949317995.1 of Acholoe squamosa. Classification (NCBI taxonomy): domain Eukaryota; kingdom Metazoa; phylum Annelida; class Polychaeta; order Phyllodocida; family Polynoidae; genus Acholoe; species Acholoe squamosa. Next base: position 3,943,519 of record OX439041.1, read on the forward strand.
ATGAGTTGAAGGAAATTATCTACTGTGGATGGCCGGAGACAATGAAGGAGTTACCTGTGCAAATACGCAACTTTTGGGCCTTCAGAGACCAGTTGAGTGTAGTTGATGGCGTAATCCTATGTGGTGAGAGAGTGTTTATCCCTGAGCCACAGCGCCAAGTTGTCTTAAAAAACCTGCACACGGGACACCTTGGTATTGTGAAGACCCAGATGAGGGCACGCCTGGATGTGTATTGGAAAAAAATCAATGATGATATAGAGCGGCTATGCAAGAACTGTACTGTGTGTCAGGAGCACCAGAGGTCACAAGTAAACGAGCCTATGTTGCAGACTGAGGTCCCAAGCCGACCTTGGAGTGTACTTGGCACAGATCTGTTTCAGTTAGGCAATGAACAATACCTACTGACAGCAGATTACTACACCAAGTTCCCATTTGTGGACAAACTACCAAATCCAGCAACCTCTGAAATAGTTGTAGATATACTTAAGAAATATTGTGGTGTGTTTGGATTCCCAGATGTGATTCGCTCTGATAATGGACCACATTACAGCAGTGCTGATTTTGCTAAATTCGAGAGGGAGTACCATTTCAAGCATGTCACATCGTCACCCCGTTACCCAAGGTCCAACGGGTTTATTGAGCGCCAGGTGGCTATTGCAAAGGGTGTTATCAAAAAAGCGCAGCAATCTGGAGAGGACATCAACCTAGCTCTACTGCGGCTGCGGACAACCCCACTGACTGCCAAGGTGCCGAGCCCTGCAGAACTGATGTTCCAAAGGAGGATCAGAGACTCGCTACCAGTACTGATCAAGAGCACATCCCGTATGCACGAGGATGCACGGGAGGAACTCCAGAAAAAGCAAGTTCAGCAAAAGGCATATCATGACCGAAGCACCAAGGAATTGCCTCCACTCATACCAGGACAGAATGCTACCTACCAAAATGTACAGACTGGCAAATGGGACCAGGCTATTGTCCAAGCAAAGTCAGCAGAGCCCAGGAGTTACATAATAAAGACCCCAACAGGCAAACTACTCCGCAGGAACCGTGTCCATATCAGAGACACCCCCAGACATACACCCCTTGATAACAGTGCACATGGAGCTAGGGTGGAGGCTGGTACACCTATTGAGATGCCAATACCGCAACCAGGGTCACCCCAAAAGGCTCCTCCAAGGATGCCACAGTTAAAGCCAGTCCCACCACAGTCATCATTCCCACAGGTGCTAGATGGTGGTAGTGTTGATAAGGGGAAGGTTGTCCCAGATACTGCACCACAGGTGACTTCACGGTCTGGGCGTGTTGTGAGAAAGCCACAAAGATTCTGTGAATGATTATTTTCAAGTGTGAAATTGCATCATATAGTTTATATGGCAGTGGAATAGTACATTGCCCACAGGACGGAGCATTTGTGTTATATTTTGGTTCATATTCACAAGTGATGGATAATCTATAAAAAGTATAACTGTTGTTGATAAGTCATAAGTTTAACTGTTTATCTAGTTAAAGACTGTTACAAACTGTTATTCAAATACCCAAGTTTGAGGTTGATGGACAGTGATATTTGAACTTTATTCTCATTTACTAAAACTGAGATACTGAGTGAAGAACAGGTTGTGGCTACATCCTAACTTTATTTGCAGAGACAATAACTAAGACATAGAGTTATCGAATATATGCATCTTTCATATATGAAGGGAGGGATGTAATGTTATGATATTGCTCGACCTTCGGGTCGGGGACCGATGCTCGGGCTACGGTGTCAATCATGAATAAACTTCACTTCCGACTTCGCACGACACATAGCTTGACATTACAGGTTGGAGGCAGCAGGATGTGGGTGCTCTCGATCACGCAACACTTCGCCGGCTTTCTCCATGAAGTTGTCAAACAACGGTAAGTACACCTCGGTGTGCCTCCTGAAATCATCCAGCAGAGACACACCGGGGTAGACTGTTGCCTTGTTGGTGGCATATGCCTGCAAGGTACCCCTGAGCATTGATGCTCCTCCTACCAAGCGTTTAAAGACTTGGTGCATCATTTCGACTCCCTCCTCTAAGAGGGAGGCTTCCTCCTGGGGGAAGATCTTCACACATAGGAGGGTCATCAAGCTCATCAAAGACTTGAAGTCCCTGATGGCATGGCTGTTGAAAGAAAAAGAGAAAAGAATAAGGGTCCATGTATTTTTTCCCCTCCTACCATCATACTGGAACATGGAACTAGTGAGTAATTCAACAGGGACATACCAACCCTGAAGGTCGTATTTATTACAATAAGGGAGTGGTCATTATTTATCAACAGGGGGGGGTGTAAAATTTTTAGTCCCCCCCCTCATGAGGGGTCAAATTATTTTACACCCCCCCCCCCTCAAACCCCCCCCCCATTGATAAATAATGACCACTTCCTAAACATGTATTTCACGCGTAATAAATGCGGTGAAACGGCCTCCTGATGGGTTACTCACTATTACTCTATTGACATTTCATACATTTCTTGATTGACAGCTTGGAACATTATCTCAGAAGAAATAGGAAAAGACTGCATCATAAAACCTATGTTACATTGGTGAATCATGCTGACCTTATACATAATACACCAAACCAATAGCATACACTGAGAGTGTTACAGTACATAGATCCATGCTGTGTTTTATTCAGTCTTGATATAGGTCTAGATAGTCACACTGTTTAGAGTAGAACACATGTCTTAGACAGATGGTATACAGATAGGTGTAAACATGAAACCTAATGTCCTCATAAAATGGCATTCCTGATCCACCCCTCCCTTGGAGATTCACTCATTAAGAGGCTACACCAGCATCAGAACAGACTACTCCCTCAGGATACACACCAAGGATAAATAGAACAGGTAGGTTTTAATATCATTTCTCATACCACTTTTCATATATCAACCATGAGACAGACACAATGTCAGGGAATATGTGGAGGAACAGGGACAGTAGGAGAGGAGAGATTACCCCCCCCCCCCCATGGTTTGGTCCCACTTTGCCCACAGTATAGAGACAGGGAGGGAGGAGATAGACTCCCTGATAAGTCCCCGACACACAGAGACGCTAAAACCTCCCCCTTTTCTATCGTCGCACGACAGTAGACGCGCGCTGACAATAGGCGACGCGTGGAGGCACGCGGCAGATGCTGCGTGCCATAGCCCTGGGGACGCGGACGCGGCTAGACGGACACCAGCCAAGCGACGCGACTTTCGCGCCATAATTAAACCCTGAATAACCACAACTTCACCCCCCCCTCCCCTCCACAACCAGGTACCCTGACGCACACAACATAGCGTCACATGCATTGTTTTTTTCTGTCTGACCTCTGAATGAACCCAACCAGCGGAATACCGAAGCAGAACCCACAAAGCACAACATAGGGTGGGGGGTGGTCTTAGGTTGTATATCTTTTTGTGTAGGGAGTGAGCCTAAAATACAAATGTCCGAGCGGTGGGCGACTAGATTCGCAGAAATTAAAATAATTTGATATTTGCGAGTGCCCTGCAAGAACAATTCGCAACAAATTCACGGCAGTGGATCCGTAGCTTTAAACTACGAAAAAAGCCCTCCCCCTGCGGGAATCGATCCCCGGCCGCGGTGGGGTGAAACGTGCGCTTTGCCACGCACCTAATTTCGGCCGTATTAAACACTGCAAAGTATGAGTTAGTACTCATGAAGTTGATCTTTTTAGTTCCAGTTCTCACCAGCATACGTCAGCTCTTTACGGCACTCACCCACTCACCCAGTGATAGCCCCAGGAGGTGCTGACATGTGGTGGTGAAGACAGAAACTAAAATGAACAACTTGGCCAATGTTGACATATCACAACTGCTACTGGTGAACCGTTTACCACAGAAACGAAAGTAAGCTATCACAAGCTATCCCCCGAATTCTAGTCGACCGTCTTCTTTTGTAACTCAATGACACTTCATAGAAAGGTAGTGGTGAATCATAATATGATTTCAATACTTGAGCTGTGTCCGATATGAAGCGTTTGTCTTAGCGCTAAGCCGATACCACTATACGAACGACGATGATCTCAGCATTCCAAAAATGTAAAGTTTAGCTCTGAACTCCTATTCTAAGTTGCTTAAATCATTGATCAAAGTTATTTTCTAAGCACCTTATGTCGCGAATCTCTATATGGCATAAACTCTGTTCCCTGTTTTAAAGATATCCCACTGGCACTGGTCAAAATATTCATGACTGACTTGTTGCACCCCCCACCCCACACCTCAAGAAAGGGGTCTGATTTTTTTTCATCCCCCCCCCTCAAGGAAATTGGTCTGTATTTTTTATGCCCCCCCAAGAGAGGGGCCTATTTTTGCACACACCCCCCCCCCCTCAAGGAAAGGGTCTGAATTTTGTCACCCCCCTTCAAGGAAATTGGTCTGTACTTTTATGCCCCTCCCTCCAAGAAAGGGGCCTATTTTTGCACCCCCCCCCCATCAAGGAAAGGGGCATAAATTTTGTCATGCCCCCCCCCCCCCCAGGGAAAGAGCCTGAATTTTTTCATGCCCCTCCCCCATTCACATTCCATGACACTGTGTCTCATTCATGCAAAGAAAAAATGTACTTACTCAATATTCTGATGACCAATGTCAGTCATCTCCATGGTGGTGACTTTGACCCCAGCCTCCTTCCTGGGGTCAATGATTAGAGAGCCATCCCTAAAGAACCAGTCAGATGGTTCTGGGGATTGGGACAAGCCCTACTCCTCCTCCTGGTGATCCTTGTTGTTGGACATGATGAATATCAGCTTATAGCTCCTTGCTCCTGGGGGTGCTTTGAGAATTGTGCAGGAAGGCCCTCTGCTCATTCATCTTTTTATGGACCTCAGAGGAAAGGAGGGGGGGGGAAATATATATATTGGAACCCACCCCATGGTGGGGGGTGGGGTCGATGCCTAGCAGAGTTCACAGGGTGAAGATGCAGGTCATGGGTTTTGCATATCTGCCAGTGGAGTATACCCCTTTGTGTTATCTCAGGGCCATGTACAGGGTATAACAGTATGATGCTTTGTGAAAATTTTGGTAAAATTGGAATAAATTCCTGTTATGATAGAATTGATGTATGTTTTGGTAGTGAATGTATGTATCAATGAATCATGTGGTATTGAGATAATTTTGCTCTGATGTGCCTTTGTATCAATTTATTGATATTATTGTTACTCTCCTAAAAGGGTGGCATGATGCACTTATGCAGCACCATAGCTCATTAACCCTTTAAGGGCCGATGATGCATTAATGCATCATGCTTACTGGTCGTCATGATGCACCAATGAAGTGCTGCTGAGACTACTCACCAGCACTTCATTGGAGCATCATTGCAACCCTTTGGGAGTATATGTATCAACCCGGGAGGGTCGGCATGATGCTCCAATGAAGTGCTGGCGAGTAGTCTCGCCAGCACTTCATTGGTGCATCATGACGACCAATGGGCATGATGCACTCCTGCAACAGCGGCCTTTAAAGGGTTAAGTAAGATATTGGTTTCATTTGTCTGGTAGGTTATCCAACAAAAGATAGTAAAAACAAAGAATCGCTCACTCTTCAGTGCACCATGTGAACTTTATGATGGTTAATCACTGTGGGTTATATCATGTTGATACTCTCACTCAGGGAATTACTCATCATTTACCATTGGGGGGGGGGGTAAAATTTTTTAACCCCCCCCACCTGATAAGTGATGAACACCCTTAATAGTACCATGATACATGAATGCAGCTGAATGAGAATCACTCAATAGTAGTGCATATGTGCATCATGCTAAGTGCAATTTCTGTTGAACCTTTCATTTTGATACTCACACAAAGGGTCGGCATGATGCACTTATGCAGCACCATAGCTCATTAAGTAAGATATTGGTTTCATTTGTCTGGTAGGTTATCCAACAAAAGATAGAAAAAACAAAGAATCACTCACTGTTCAATATCTTTATTTCTACCATAGATTAATATGATGGTACATTCATGCTCCAAATACAGTCTCTACACTACTTAAAAATGATAATCTTTATAGTTACATACAGTACATGATTCACACTTTCCATATCTTGCAACGACCCCAGTTGTGATGGTAAAGTCTGACAGATTTGGTAATGTCACTCCTTCTGCATGGGCCCTAACATGGAATGAATCTATTTTATATATCTTTAGTTTTTCTGTATATTCCAAAATCCAATCATCTAAAAGGCAACCAGGGTGGGGGTACAATATTTTGGTGAAGTAAATTGTCTGAGCTTCTCCCTTTGTGTTCATGAGGTCAATAGCCACATGCATTCTGAATGGTTTGATGCCACAGAGATCATCCTTTGTGTGTCCCACAATGGAGAAATGACTCAGGGCCAGTTCCCAATTCAGTTCAGGATTGAAAGTCATGTATAGATCTCTCCCATAGTTCTGCCAGTCATCCCCTGCATGGACACTACCAATGGGAATGCTCACATCCATGTCATGTTGTATCCTTGATTGGTTTTCTCTAAGAGGCATGGAGTCTGGTATCTCCTCTGGTATTTCATCCAATCCTTGAATCATCCCCAGTGTGGTATCTTTAGTGCAAGACTCAGAAATATCAAGAAGGGTGTGGCTACCCCTGTTATGCAGCCTGGGGTCCTTGGGGGCATTCTGGGTAACCACAGATCTGGTCCCTTCAGCAACACATGTATCATCAGTCACCTTAAAGAAAAGAAGAAAAAATGCTGCTTACTTGGTCATGTCTCTTTCACATAATTCAACACTGTCAAAGTGAACTAAGAGTATGATCAGGGGTAATAAATGTACAACTCATGTGCCTGCAGTGGTAGTCACTGGTAGAGGATGGTGAGGAGAGAATGATAAACATGTTTACTTACCACCTTGTGGGGGAGAGTGACCATGGACTCTACCTCTTCTTGTAGAGCCTTTGTGATTGACAATTCCGACATGGTTTCTATCATGTTATCTTGAGCCATGGTATGATAATAGGGTTCACACTATGCGACTGCTCTCTCTAAACTCCAGCTCTTGAGTGCGCTCTGCAGCCATCGAAATGCACCCAATCAGAGAGCAGTGTACATGACATTATAGTTATGAAATGTATGAAAAGTGAGTCCTTCCCTGAGAGTGAATTTGTATGCCCTCATAGTAGAGAAACAGTAAAAACACTATAAATAATCAACTGTGCAGACTGGTATACTTAATTATGTTTTCATATTTTTTAGGAATGATGGAGATTGCGAGACTCCTGTTGGTGTTCGCTGCAGTCTGGGTGATGTGTGCAGCCGATAGATGCCCAGATGCTCCTAACTGCAGTTGCCTGCCACGCATTGTAATCTGTCGCAAGACTACGGTTCTACCAGGACGAATGTCAAAGGGGTCATCACCTCTCAGAATTAGCCCGCCACAGTCTGCAGACCTCCAGGAGTCTGTGTTGAGTGTCACCAAGTTATGGGAGTTCATAGGATTATTCCCTTCCCTGACAAAGGTTGATATCAGGAACGGCCGTGTACCAATGCCCTGTGATCTCATCAATGTCCTGAAACAAATGAGATCAAACATTCTAATCCTGTCTGACTGCCCGTCCACTGATATCAACACCGTCGTGCCTTCCACAGATGTACCCCCCACAGTCCAAGCCTCCACAGACACACACACTTGGACTGGTGAGAACAGATAGATTTATTGTGGACAGTTTCTAAAAAATGTATCAGTGTTGCTGGTATTACAGTATATATACAGTGTAGGAAATAATGATCATTGTCAGTCTTGTACTTTTATGTAAAGATTTTTATAGCAATGACCCAATTAATCATATTGAATTTGCCCTTACAGAGGTACCTGTGACTACCAGCGCACCAGTCCTCAACACCACAGACTCTACTTACCTGAGGTATGAGGACACTACACTCCTCACGTCTGGATGGGTGCTGGCCGGGATTCTCTTTTTGGTGGTGGTGATCATTGGATTTTACACCTGCTGCCCCTGCCGGTATTTATTGCATGGCCGTGCATCTTGTAAGTGTCTTGATGCTGCCTGAAAGCTTTTGGTCCCCTCTTTCATTATCAATAGTGCATTCTCCCTTACTGTAGTTCTCCCTGCCTTGTCGCTTGGCTTGATTGTGTGTGGTATAGAATGTAGGTCTAAAAGCTGAACTGCATGGTTATTATAACACTGCCTGATATCTGCTTTATGCCTGAAGCTCAAGTATGTTATTTAAATCTGTAATGTCTCATTGTAATCCAAACCTAATTCATTCATAATTTTATTTACAGCACGTGTCAGCCCCGAGGATGTTACACCAGATGCGGAGAAGGGATTGCAGCGGGTCGGTCAGGTTTTGAGATGGAAAGCGTTGAGAACAGTTCCCAGGCGAGTGACCATATGCATTTGTGGCAGACGATTTGGACGGAGGAGGCAGGCAAAGACACCCTGTGCCACAGATTCACCACAGAGAGCCACGGAGTCGGTATACGAGATGAGGGACATGACTCTCACACAGTCACCCAACTCTGACACAGCTAAGGTGAGTATATCATAACATGATATAACAACAGACACAAAATTTTTTGGTATGATACCTTTATTTTAAAGCATAAGGTTACATGATTATTCATACAATATGCAAGACTACTGTCTACTCTAGATAACAATAATTGAACCTATACTTGGGGCTTGTCCCAAGGGTCTACACACAATAAATCATTGTCATTTGAACCTTTTTTCAAAACATAAGGTTACATGATTATTCATACTACATGCAAGACTACTGTCTACTCTAAATAACAATAACTGAACCTATACTTGGGGCTTGTCCCAAGGGCCTACACACAACAAATCCTTGTCATTCGAATGGATATCAACATACAATTACGGTCAGCACATTTAATAAATCAGTTGATGGTTGTATATGTTGTCTTTTGTCTCTATTAATATTCCACTGTCACCTCCCTAGCTTGAGATATTTTATAGGCCCCTGGGGAAACCATGTAGAGAAAGCAGATCATAGGAGAGGCCAGGTTCTTTGAGAATTTCATCTCTAAGCGTGTCGAGGCTTTGCGGATGGTGGAGAATTGAAGCTTCCTCACATCTAGGTCATGCTGGGTGGAGAAGGCGAATATGGTGTTGTCCTGGAGGAAAGCATCCTGGGTGATTCCATTGCCCTTGTTGCCCGCCATCTGTTGAAATGCTGCAAAGACTTCAGCAAACCTCTTTTCTTCAAAGTCGGGTTGATATGGGGTAGCAGGGAAGCTCTGTCCCCCGACTTGGAGTGACATGTAGTTGCAATTACTATGTTGAAAGCGGAAGCTGTTAGCACTCTGCTTTCCCGAGTAAGCTCCAGCATCTATGAAACAGGCCAACACTATGCTGGGCACCCTGTCAGCTAGGATCGAGTTGATACTGAACTGGTTTACTCCTGCTGGAATGATGTGCGACCTCACTGAGGTCCGAGGATAGGCATAGAGGGCGTGTTTCTCCTTGAGGTCTTCAGCATGAGCTATCACCACTTCAGGTCTAGGTTCAATCAAACAGATTTGAGGGTACATAGAGTCTATCACTACCTTGTACTTGGGGTCATCTGCGGCAGCTAGGAGTCTGAAAGGATCCGAACTCTGATGGAATACAAAGTTCACTGAGGTACCATCGAGTAGCCAATGATCACACTTGTCCCAAAAGTCAACCCCCCAAGGTCCTATAAAGGTTACCAGTTTACCAGCCTTGGTCAGTTCATACCTGTCAACCAATCCTGCATTGGCCTTGTCTGTGGCTGTGGGGTCTGTGGTGCCAACTGAACCTTCAGTGTCTGGATAGAATCCACTCTCCAACCCGACCGTTTCTTTGTATTCTTTGTTCTCAAACACCAATGTGTCTAGATAACACTTATAGGGGTAGTTTGACCCTAAGTCTGGATTCAGATTTTTTCCGTTGAAGGTCACGTCCACTTGTGAAAATATGGAAGACAGCGGACGATTGGTCAGAGAAACTTTATCAGCTGCTGTAACTGCTGTGCCGTCTGCTTTTTGGATCTTCAACGATACTACCATGCTAGAGCTGGAACCATCAATGTAGGCACCTGAATTACCATCTAATCTGAAGGTGATTGGTGCTCCTGGGGAGATGGCTGACTTGGGGTAGATGCGATGACAATGATGATTTGCACAGCAGTCTCCATGAGGGGGGGTTTGAAAACTTGTAGGCGCGATGTACATCCTTCCTCAACGTTCTCAAGTTTGTATCTCATCATCTTGGTAAAGGTGTGTAGTAGAGTACAGATAGATCACTTGGACTTCTTTCCAGACGTACGACTTGAACCAGACTGACGACTTCTGGCTGTACTTAACCTTTTAATAGTCTTTTTAGCATTGGCAGTTCTACTTCCAGCCTTTTTCTTCTTGTTCCCAGAATCCTTACGACGACCCTTCTCACTCACTGCAGCCACGTCAAAGGATACCTGTGATGCTGTTTGGATCCCATCTCCCATCTTCTCCCTTTCTTTCACCCTGTCTTGATTCTCCCTGACAGGTGAACCCAGCTCCTGCTTCAGGGACTTTGTGGCATGCACCTTGCTTGTCTTTTGACTCACAGAGGGCGTTTTAACCACATGGAACTGCTCTCCAGCCATGCCAGGAACGATCACTCTTTGCTTGCTTTCATCATTGCTAGACTCGTTCACTCCCTTCTTCCAGGCCTGTACCTGAATCCCAATCGGAACCAGACCCATGCTTTTATCTCACCGTATGTCTCACGTGGACTGTAGCGTAGCTCTGACCGTTATCGAGTGAGGGGGTCGTCCCATCCTCATGTCTTAAGTAGAGATGGAGAGAAGTCAGTCTCTCGGCCACACAGGGTATGTAACAAGGATAGGTAAAGGTTTTAACACTGCCCACACAGTCTTTGAGTCTGGTAGTACAGAGAACACTGTGTTCAACACCATTGATGACAGATGTGGTCACTTGGTCACAGTGGACCTGAATGACTTTGGAGGCGGCTGTCTTACCTGCTTTTTTATCACTCTTGATGTAAAAGTCAATCAATCCAATCTCCCATCCGTATTCACGGCTGAGATATCGTGGATTGGGTAGTTGAACAGTGAAGTCATTCCACTTGTTATCAGGATAGTAATCAGTCCCATCACCAGAGGACAGAAAGAGGTACATGTTAACCCTTTGAACTGTCTTCTCAGTTCTGAACTAGGTCGAAAAGTTGGTCTGCTTTTATCCATGTATTGTACTTGGGTGAATGACCTATCCAAGAGACCAGCATCTCTTCCCTCCTTGAATTCCTGGAGCCCACTGTACGCCTTTTCAAGATCTTATCTACCTCGAAAATTTCATCTGCATCTCCCTCTTGACTGACTCTCTGGAGTTCCTCTCTGTAGAACCAGCCCTCTATCATCTCGTTGTCCATATCTTTGACACGAAAACTTTGGTAACCCTTGTTCAGTCGCCGGTGAGTGACTGTGTATATAGTCCTGCTCCAAGACTCGTTGTAACTGCGGTGAAATACTCCAGTCAGATAAGACATCCTGACCCTGTCACCCAATTCAAATTCATAAGGTAGTTTGTGGGGACCTGTGCGAGTAGCTCGGTCGTCCTCTAGGTATTGCCTCCTCCACAACTCTGGGGTGTCTATAACACACATGGCATTCAGGGGGGTGGTTCCAATAGACCTATGTTCAGAGCTGTTGTAAGCGTCTGTGAGTTCTTGTAAATGACTCTGCCAATCAAATGAATGTCTCGCCTTGATGAGTCTGGCTATGCGACCTCTTAAACTTTGAATTACCCTTTCTGCGTAGGAGGCTTTCAACTCGTTAGTAGTCACGAAATGCTTGATTCCTTGCGACTTGAAATACTCCTTTGTTATGCTGTTGTTAAATTCTGAACCCGCATCCGAGCGGATTTTTTCAGGCTTTGAGTTATACTTGAAGATATCTTCGAATTCTTCTTTGACATTGATTCCCCTCAGAGCGGTAAGAGGTCTAGTGTACAGGTACCTAGTAAAGATGTCAATGCAGACTAGGATGTACCCATAACCCTTGTTGCTTTCTCTGTAGAAGGACATATTAAGCGTGTCACAATCTAATTGCTGGTCTTTAGAGCTCGCTATGACTCGGGGACGAGGGAAATGCTTCCTGGCAGGACGGAACAGACTGTAAGAAGACTGCCTTTGCAACCAATCCTTGATCTTCTTCAATGAAATGGTGTACTTGCCTTCTCTCCTAACTGTTCTATAGACGGCACTAGCCCCACCATAAGTACCCGGATTGTCTCTGTCAAAGAAGACAGATCTGAGATAGTCGTCCAACTCCTGGTCTGATGCAGGTTTGGGAGGTCTCGCTAAGCTGGAAGGGACACCTCCTATTCCCAGTCCTCTGGGTCTTTTTAGAGGTGGACCCTCTTGAGGGGGAGCTATTTGGCCTTCCATCCCGTCAACCATGATTCGATCCCTTTGCTAGAACGTAGGGCACGTCCTCTCTTGGTGTCTTTACGGTTTGTGACTGAGCCTAGAGTAGTGGAAGCCTTTTTAGTAGATGTACCGTGATCCTCCCGGCCTGGACCCTCCTGTGCCGCCCCCGCCGCGGACGCCGCTTTTGTCTCCGACTGCTGTGCTGCAGCGGCAGTCGGAGCCTTTTCTTTTGTTTTGTTTTTCGGGGGCTTTGCCCCCGCTGTCTTTGTAACACTGTCATCATCATCGTTGTCCTGTTTGTATTTCTTTGCTGATGATTCAACTTCATCCTGAGCCTCTGTTCTCCTCTTTTTCTTTTCAGGCACGCCAGGTGGTGGAAGAGACAGACGCGACACAGACACTGGCTTACCCTCCTTTAGACGACGTACAAGATCAGGGGGGAGCTGTTGGAGGAGCACTCTCGGTGAAGACTGTGGTAACAGCAGAGGTGCACCGTCCGATCCCAGACGTGTTCCATCCCGCCCCGACTCTGCCTTATGCCCCACCTGTGACTTCTGCCCCAACGGCGTCTGCTGACCTGCCTGTGAATCCTGACCCGACTGTACCTGATGCCCTGCCTGTGACTGCCGCCTCCCCGTCTGCTTCTGTGCCTTCGCCGACACAGGATCGACCTTACCCTTTGCCAAAGCCTTTGACGGACCGCTCCCAGGCAGATCATCATCATCAATCGACTGGTCCTCCTCCACCGTACTCGGTGAATGACCCCTCCGCTTCCACACCAGCCTCGGATTCTGCCGGTCAGGATCGTGAGGGTCAGGATGCTTCACCGGTGCCTTCACCGACCGTTCAGACGGTTCGTTCCACGCCCCATCTCCGCGCCTCGTCTCCTGAGTGGTTGAAGACAATATTGTTGTCTCCACATCCGGCAACTCCGAAGACGACCCGGACCCCCCGGATGCTAAGGGGGATCCTGACCGATCAGCAGGATCGTCTGTCACATCAGAGGAGACGGACGCGTTGGCAGGTGGATCGTCGACAGTCCCTTGACTCTTAGACGTGGTGAGTTTAGTCTTTGATAACCTAGTGAATTCCTCAAAGGGTATAGTGATGTACTTTTTCATGTTAATGCTGTCTCAACATAACCCTCTTGAGCCTGTTTTTTACACTCTGTATGACTAGAAACACTTTCAGGGCAGCATCTTGAATGATCCTTAGTCTTTTTCTCACACTCAGTCCAAAGTCAGAGATGGCGGTCAGGATCTTCTTGTACTTTGAAATGAGTTCCTTTGTTTTCCTCCCCACAGGTAGCCGCAGTATGTTCAGCATCACTTCTGAAATACACTCCACTTGATGATCTAAACTTGTAGCTAATATTGCTTCTCCTTGCAGACGGTCAGCATCTAGCAGCACTCGCAAAAATGGATCACACTTTCTTAGTCTAGCAGTAGACATTCCTGTCCATCCATGTCAGAGGTTGCCTTCCAACTGGTACCCCCTTCACACTAACACAAGTATTTATTCACAGGTAGCTCACCAGGTCCTCTCCAGGAAAGATGTTGGTGTATATCTGTGCCTTCAACCTAGGTGGGTCGCTTGGATGGGAGATGTCAGCAGGATGAAGGCAGATGACTTGATAGCCATATTTTTTCTGCTGGACACAGTCCTTGTAACTCTCTTTCAGAACATGACCCAGACCAGTTTGTTTGGCCAGGATGTTGATCTGCCCCACGTCTCGAGGGTTGCAAAGGACTATGTTTGTGTGTACATTGTTGCTTACCGTCTTCTGACATTTCCCAGGTGCAAATAGATTCTGAGTTAAATATAAAACCGAAATAAATTTATGGTGCGAGAACTTGGTGAACAACATTTGTACATGTGGATCCTTGACAACCGTTTCCATAAGATCATCCAGAATCAGTAAAGTGTGATCAGTCTCATCTGTGAATGTGTTTAGGTCCTCTTCTGTAGGCACTCCTCTATGAAATATGATGCCAGGGACTGTTTGTCGCATTCGATCAAATATGGGCTGATTGACAGTCATGCAATATAGAACTTTGCGGACTGGGGTTTTGTAAATAGCATTCCTGTGAGCAAGGATACGGTGTACCAAAGTAGTTTTACCACTCCCACTCATCCCTGATATGCATGCAGCTGATGGTGCATGTAAACCAGGAAACAATGGTCCCTCTATTTCCTCAATGTAATGATCCATGATTGAACTGTGATGTGGTTGTAGTATGACTAATGGTGTGATCTGCTCTATCCAAATGTTCGACTCCTATTAACACCCCACAACCACTCACTACTGTTTTATACTTGTACAAAGAGATGATATTGTTGCCCATGGAAATGAAACAGAAAACAGATTTAAGACAGTCAAGTTTTATTTACTTATTGAGCGACAGGTACAATGTAGCAAGATCTCACAAGTACAAAATATTCACAAATTTTACAACAATCCATATGGGATATCACAGATTGGAGAAGACATACACAATGCGAATAATATGTACATTTATATATTCGAACCACCTGAAATATTAGCCACATACTTTAGTCATCCATGAAACCCTCCTCCCGCATCTTTCTTGCCCAGAAAAGGCTGATGAAGTCATTTCCAGGTAGATTGGTGGGGTTAGTGATTTCTGCCATCCCTTCAGATAGACCGCAGGTGAAATAATTGTCCCACCAGTGGCCAGGTTGAACAATCAAGCGCTCCCCCACCTCTCGCAACTCCTCTACCAACTCGACCTTCATCATATCTATTTTCATTTGCAACACCCCTTCCATTATTGCATCTCTTCTAGCATACCAACATTCTTTCACCTTGATCTGGGATACAGAACGGTAAACCTGTTTGGCTGTCTTATTCTCTTCCACGGCATAAAGAACCCAAAATGGACAGTCGTTAGCCAAAGCCATCTCGTAGAAGAACAAGTGAGCACTACTGATGAATTTTTTGCCGTGTTTCTCTAGAGTGCAGGGGTAGTCATGGGCCAATCGGTGGACTTTCTTTCGAAGCACAAAGGTATTGTGATCTGTCCAGGGGTTCAAAACAATAGGTAAAGGAATGGTGTCTACATGATTTTCCTGGACTACACGTTTCACATAGAAGTAAGAAAATCCCCTCTTTCTCTGGGAATAGGTCATGATGGTATTCTGCCGAACCCTGAACCCAACATTGGTAACACTTCCACTTAACCTTCTGAAAAGCGCATCTTCATAGTACTGCCTGGGATTCATGATGGCCCGTTTCTGTACCCCTTTTGCTTTGACCCCCTCTGTCCCGTCACTCTTGGCCAGATAATATGTCTTGGAAGCCAAAGCAATTAGTTCAGTCCCACTAGCCTCTAACTTAAAAAGCCCAGGCTCTCTTTGGTCATATAGCTTGTGTTCTGCACAACATTCTCGGGGCAGAAAATAGTTTACCCCTTCAGTGCTCACATTGCAACGAGCGATCTGATGCTCATACATTTGAACAGCGTCTGGTTTGATCACCCCGCTCATCGATTGACCACTGATTGTGAAATACAAGCTGTCTGTGTCACAAAGTAGTAATTGGAAGTCGTCTCTAGACATGACCACATCTAAAACGTCATAGTAGTATTGCAAGAGTCTAAGCTTGGCATTCTGAAGTACCGTAAATGCTAGTTGTATGGGCATGTTCAAGTTAATGGACCTCTTGCTCATCTCTACTTCATACATGTCATCAGAGAGACTGGCCATGTTCCTAAAGAGAGGGTCATTGACAGCCAAATGAGCAGCATGCTTACCCCATACATATTTGATTTTCCTATGTTTTGTCTTGTCTAACAAAAGGGATCCATAGCCAGCATTGCCCAGTATTTTCATAGTTTTTTGCCAGGATTTCTTTATGACGGAAAATATCCCCTTCCCGTCTAGCCTTGGTGACAAAGTCCACAAAGGGACCAAAGCAGTAATCGAATCGGTATTCCACCACTTCATATATTTTGGTCACCTCCATTCCTTTGCTCAGGTACCATCGAAGCAAATCAGTGGAGAAAAATACCCGAGAGGCTCGTGTCCCTCCCACCAGTAGCTTTCTTGTGGCATCGAATTTACCATCAGTAGTCTGCCTGATGTAATCCTGCATTGTTTCCCCCCAGTCATCGTAATGTACCTGTGTGTTACAAAACAAGGGTGGGAACTCGGAAAAGTATTCCTTTGGAGTCATGCCTGCCTTCTCAAAACCATCTGGCCACTCTTCAGGTACCTGAATATCTACCTGAACCATCCCTTCAAGTTCCCCAGTCTGTATGCTGTCCTTGATCATGTCTTCAGTCACTGTGTCAGGATGTTCACAAAAGAACTTTGGGATCAACTCCTTGATCCTGTCATACCCATATCCGTCCTGTTCTCTGTCACGGTGCCATTCACATTCATAGCAGACAGTCAGTTCTATTTTCATCTCTTTAAGGTAAGCCTCCCTGGCTTCTGTTCTAGCCTTTCTAGCCTCCATTAGTTTTCTGATGTTGTCTGGCCAACCTGCATTCCCTCCCTTCATATAGAACCAGCATTCTTTCTCGTCATGTCCATGGTAGTAACACCCATTGTACTCAAACCCTCTCTTTGTACCTTTGTCCAGACAAAAACCATCCAACCTATAGGGACCTACAGGGAATTCCTTTCCACTATTCAATTTGTGCTGAATGTGATAACCCTTGTAATCCATCTTCCATTGCATCCAGACATACATGTCCATGTGTCTGAACCTTGCTTCGGGAAAAAAATTGTTTTCTGCCTTCCTGCGGACTGGAAACCCAACAGGCATTTTCTGATTGAGAGAATGTAAATACAAGGCATTCGCGTCATGGCCTAACACTTGTCTAGCAATCTTGTTTTCATTTCCCCTGATGGTAGTCTCACCCACTTTTGTGTAGCGGTTGAATATAATACTGGGTCCTCCAAAGGCACATGTCTTAAGCTTGTGATATAAATCAGAATCACACGTCTCAAAACTGGAAAACTGTTTGTTTGTTCCTTTCACACAGTCAAACAACAGTTTTCTGGCAACCCCTGGAGCAGAAACAGACACTTTGAACAGGTCCACTTTAAGATTGACATAATACTGAAGCATTTTCTGTGCAGCTTCGACAAAAGGTGCAGTATCGAGATTGGCATAGTAGGTCAGAAACTCACTGAAAGTCTGCATGTTTCCCTGATCCCAAATATTTTGTAACTCCCTATAATTTTCCTCTCCTGTCAATGGCTCAGGTCCCTTTCTCCCCCTTGCTATCCACTCTGAGTGCTCTGTTTCCAAAACATTACCATTTTTCAGTTTGGAATAGAATGAATCATAAGATGGTAGCTCAGGATGATCCAGTTTTTCTGCAGTGTCAAACCATTCATAAGGGAGGTATGATTTCCTGGCTTCTGTTTCATAGGCCTTCAAGAATTGGGCATAAGAAGAACCTGCAGCCAGAAAGTTTGATACATCCAAGAACTTGAACCTGGAGGTGGCAATAGCTGTGTACTGGTTTGTACTCTCCCCCACCACCGGCCCACCCTCTCACTTCCTCTTCATCCAGACTCACAGGGAACTCATCTTTTAGTGCTTTCAATTTCTCTGTTACTCCTACCCATCTAGCTTGACACAGGGTCAGGGCTTTCTGCTGTATCTCTTCTAAATACAGAACCATGGATGCCAACAGCTCATCCATGTCAGGATTAATAATACAGTGAGGATTTTCATAACCTTCAACATTGGAACAAATGCTTACACTCACAGGTACATGCTCAGTGGTCCACCTTGTACCCCTACCCATGTTCTCTTCAACATTCGAAATATGGATAGAATTGCAAATCCTGATTGACCTGTATACCCAATGTGCTCTGGAGTTCCTCGAACATGGTTTCTTGGGACACATATATCCCTCCAGGATACCGATATTTGACTCGAGAGCAGCATGATTTTTGGTGTCTTTTTAGATTAGACAAACGGTCAAAGGCTCTACCACAATGAGGACAGGCAAACTTTTGGGCATACTGTGCCATGTCCTGAATCAGACTAAAATGTCGCTCATACAGATTTAGATTGAGCTCTGTTGCTGCCTGCTCTGCATCGGTCATGATGGAGTTGTAAATACAGGTACAAGAACCATCATTGTTCAAGGAATACACATTGGTGCGAGCATCAAAACACCTCTCGAAATCAGGTAGATCACCCATTTCTAGACCTTGGAATTTCTTACAATTGTGTGGGAGGTCATCTACACCTTCTGCAACCTTATAATCATACCATCGAGCATAGAGTATTCTGGCATTGTTTTCCAGATCTTGCTGACCAAACTGATGAAATGCTAATGCTCTGAATGCACACAGTTTATCTTTGTATGCTATCCCATTTCTCTTGGCCAGCCCTATGATACAATTTCTGTCATTGATGTATGAAGGTAAATCAACCCCCTGACCAGCTCCAATAGGATAACCCGTTCTGAACACAAAATAGGTCACATTGGTAACATACACAAGTCGTAATTTAGTGGAATCTGCTTCACGTAACAGGTACTGAAACCAATCTGTTCCTTCAAGCAAATCTACTAGATTAGTCACATCCTGACGACGACTGATCCTTGGAGGGTCGTCCCACAACAGTGCATTGAAATATGGATTCCAATATCTATAGCGTCCTGTTTCTATGTCTCTCAATATCAAGCCGAAAGACATGTTAAGCCTGAAAGTATGTTGTTCAGTGGCCACAATCTCAGTGATGTGAGGAATGAGATCATTGACATCTCCATCAAAATCAGCTAGTGGAAAGTTGTACACACCATGCACTATCCCAGGATCATGTCCCGCCACTATGGTGTCCCTGTGTCTTGTATAAATCTTCATGAATTCAACATTAAGAATTTCATTTCCCTCTCCATCTCGAGTGACCCATGGGGGATCGACATCTGGATCGTTCTCCCAAGATAGAGCATAATTTGGTGTGTCCCTTTCCAGCAGCCGGTTCTGACGATGTACCACCCTATGGTTGTGAAGGCTTAGAAATGAATCACAAACTTCACCACAGTCATCACACTTATAAACTGGTTTTGGGACAGGTGTATCCTCAGCAATTCTATTATGTGCAGCTAAGAGATGCTGGTGGTACGCTTTCCTTTCTGTGAATAGTCTTTGACACAATGAACACACATATCGATCCCTGTTTTTACTTTTATAATGCACACGTCTATGTCGGCTGAGTGAGTT
The DNA here is from genome assembly GCA_949317995.1 of Acholoe squamosa. Classification (NCBI taxonomy): domain Eukaryota; kingdom Metazoa; phylum Annelida; class Polychaeta; order Phyllodocida; family Polynoidae; genus Acholoe; species Acholoe squamosa. The sequence continues at coordinate 3,963,127 of OX439041.1, forward strand.
CAGTGATGGGAATGTTTTTGAACACAACTCACACTTGTGACTCCCTGAAGAACTAGTAGAGGGTCCGTGAATAGTGTTACATTTATCACAGTTGTCAGCATTCACTTCCATCACCCCAGCCATTTGACACTCATGGAGTCTCTTGTCAATTTCAGCCTGCCAACGAGCCTCCTGCCCTTCTGCCCTTCTCCATTTACAACGAGGAATGTGGGTATTGAGACGCTGTTTGGTGGAAAACACTACTGTACACATGTCACACTTCCACTCTTTGGCCCCACCTGTGCATGTTTTTTCATGCATCCTCCTTCCCTTTGAGGTGGCAAACTTCCTGGCACAGCGAGAACACTGCCGTCCCTGAAACAAAGAATGATTGAATAAATGTTTTGCTCTCAATGTGTTTCAGGTGAGATTCCTGGGACATTATCTGAATGCCAACCTCATGCAATACTTTACCAAGTATCAACACTAACATCATATTCTAATTTATTTTCATTTCTTATCATTTCAGACACTGCCGACACGTCCTGTACATACACCACATATATATATATACACCAAGACAGCACTCAGGGATGCACTTTACAGTATTTAAGCATATAAGTATAAATAAAGTTTTGTTCTTACCCAGTTTGTATTGTCTGGTTGTCTATCATCTGGAGGCTCAGCCATGATCAAAGTATAAAGGACCTAATCCCAGATCATAAACATATCAATGTTTCACCTCAGAGGTAATAAGTCCAGTAATATAATCAAAGTGTAAAGGATCTAATCCCTGATCATCAAAGGAGTAATGTTCCACCTCAGGGGTAATAAGTCCAGTAGTGTAGTATCTCCACCAGTACACAAGTTCAATATGAGGTCATGTCAGGTACATGATTCCATAAATACACTATTCCTCCCACCCCTTTCAATAATAGTCACTCCTACTCCCTGCCACCCCTTATTTGCTCAACTGAACTCACCTACCCACCCCCACCCAATCAGCAAGCAGAATTCAAATGGAGGTCAGCACACACTGGAATGTAGGCCACCTACCCCAGGACAAGCCAGCACCTGCCACCAGCTGCCGCCATCTTGGATTTCCAACTCCATACATTTAGAGTCTACACTCTTTTGTTCATTACTCAATGAATTATGAACTAATCAACTTGAAAACATACATGCACATGTATACACATAGATTGCATCATACCACAAAACTATAGGTAATTCCATGCAGTCAATGCGTTCCCACAGATGGTTTTAACATTCTGATATCTCACCAAAACACCCAAAAATTACCCAACTTTGGACCACTAAATTCACTATTCATTTTAATATTCCCCCAAATATTATTGCACATTCTGATAGCTCAACATTTTCCCTACACATACATAGCTGAATCAAATCCAAACTCCCAATCCTTCACCTCAAAACTTGCCCTTAACCAAACTATGTCATTGTGTCTCACACCTCCACTTGCTCCGGAGTAAGCTCCCTGTCATAGACAGGCTTAATATTGAAAGGAAAGTCATCCATCGTAGCAGCCATGTTTGACTCAGAGGTGGGAACGCAACTGAAAAGGAACTGGCTTATGCCGGTTATTTTGAGAACAGGAATAACCACCCTTCCCTGTAGCTGCTGGACCTGCAATGGTGGTGCAATACTCCTGGCACAATTCTCTTTGTGTTATCCGATGAACACATGAGTGATCACGTGAGCACAACCATCCAATCAGCTAGCAGCATTCGAGGCTACCCCACGCGTGAATGTAGGCCACCTACCCCAGGACAAGCCAGCACCTGCCTCCAGCCACGGCCATCTTGGATTTCCAACTCCATACATTTACAGTCTACACTCTTTTGTTCATTACTCAATGAATTATGAACTAATCAACTTGAAAACATACATGCACATGTATACACATAGATTGCATCATACCACAAAACTATAGGTAATTCCATGCAGTCAATGCGTTCCCACAGATGGTTTTAACATTCTGATATCTCACCAAAACACCCAAAAATTACCCGACTTTGGACCACTAAATTCACTATTCATTTTAATATTCCCCCAAATATTATTGCACATTCTGATAGCTCAACATTTTCCCTACACATACATAGCTGAATCAAATCCAAACTCCCAATCCTTCACCTCAAAACTTGCCCTTAACCAAACTATGTCATTGTGTCTCACACCTCTACTTGCTCCGGAGTAAGCTCCCTGTCATAGACAGGCTTAATATTGAAAGGAAAGTCATCCATCGTAGCAGCCATGTTTGACTCAGAGGTGGGAACGCAACTGAAAAGGAACTGGCTTATGCCGGTTATTTTGAGAACAGGAATAACCACCCTTCCCTGTAGCCGCTGGACCTGCAATGGTGGTGCAATACTCCTGGCACAATTCTCTTTGTGTTATCCGATGAACACACGAGTGATCACGTGAGCACAACCATCCAATCAGCTAGCAGCATTCGAGGCTACCCCACGCGTGAATGTAGGCCACCTACCCCAGGACAAGCCAGCACCTGCCTCCAGCCACGGCCATCTTGGATTTCCAACTCCATACATTTACAGTCTACACTCTTTTGTTCATTACTCAATGAATTATGAACTAATCAACTTGAAAACATACATGCACATGTATACACATAGATTGCATCATACCACAAAACTATAGGTAATTCCATGCAGTCAATGCGTTCCCACAGATAGTTTTTACATTCTGATATCTCACCAAAACACCCAAAAATTACCCGACTTTGGACCACTAAATTCACTATTCATTTTAATATTCCCCCAAATATTATTGCACATTCTGATAGCTCAACATTTTCCCTACACATACATAGCTGAATCAAATCCAAACTCCCAATCCTTCACCTCAAAACTTGCCCTTAACCAAACTATGTCATTGTGTCTCACACCTCTACTTGCTCCGGAGTAAGCTCCCTGTCATAGACAGGCTTAATATTGAAAGGAAAGTCATCCATCGTAGCAGCCATGTTTGACTCAGAGGTGGGAACGCAACTAAAAAGGAACTGGCTTGTGCCAGTTATTTTGAGAACAGGAATAACCACCCTTCCCTGTAGCCGCTGGACCTGCAATGGTGGTGCAATACTCCTGGCACAATTCTCTTTGTGTTATCCGATGAATACATGAGTGATCACGTGAGCACAACCATCCAATCAGCTAGCAGCATTCGAGGCTACCCCACGCGTGAATGTAGGCCACCTACCCTAGGACAAGCCAGCACCTGCCTCCAGCCACGGCCATCTTGGATTTCCAACTCCATACATTTACAGTCTACACTCATTTGTTCATTACTCGATTGATTTTAAACTAATCAACTTAAAAACATACATGCACATATATTCACATAGAATGCGTCATACCCCAAAACCATAGGTAATTCCATGCAGTCAATGCGTTCCCACAGATGGTTTTAACATTCTGATATCTCACCAAAACACCCAAAAATTACCCGACTTTGGACCACTAAATTCACTATTCATTTTAATATTCCCCCAAATATTATTGCACATTCTGATAGCTCAACATTTTCCCTACACATACATAGCTGAATCAAATCCAAACTCCAAATCCTTCACCTCAAAACTTGCCCTTAACCAAACTATGTCATTGTGTCTCACACTATACTACTATTAATACAGCCTGTACATACACAAGTGCTGTTTAAGAGGGGTGGGTTGACTTTAAAAATACTTGAATGTGTATTGCCCGCAAAGGGTGAATAGTACTCAAAAAAGAATTTCACCAAAATTCCCCTATACAGACCCCTTGATGGTGATGAGAAGGAAGTCTGAGGATACTATATTTTTAGCTGATCTAATGCCATAAATGATTCATCATGAGACTGACATCACTATTTTCAACTTAGAAGAATGGTTAGCGTAAGAAAAAAATTGAGACATATCACCTCCATTCCCCATGGAATTGTTTCTTTGGACCCCCCACTAAGGAATAAATAAAATTATGGTGGTCTCTTACTGCTTTGCTTGATGGTTCAGGGGGTGGAATGAGGTTGAAATTGAAAGAAAATGCTATTTTGGGCCATTTTTTAACTTTGGGCCATTATATCTCAAAAGATTCTGGTCCAACATATGCAAATTGGACCTTTCTTTGATTCCCAGGATTTTTACTTTCAAATAACACCAAAAAGAGGAAGAATGTTTAAATAGTTTTTATTCTGCACGCCCTAACCCAAAAAAGACACTAAAAAGCAGAAAGTGGGAGCTTTGTCAGGAATCGCCCATATATAGATAACATACCCTCACAGTTGTTGCCCGTGTAGCCTGGTGCACAGGTACATGTGTACAAACCCACTTCATCATTGCAGGTTGCACCGTTCTCACACTGATTTGGACTGCAATCATTGATATCGTCTGTAAAAGGGAGATAAACATAAGAGAATCTGCTCCTTATCATTTAACATTCTATAGCCGATAGTGGAGTAGTGCACCAGACCCGACAATTGTCATGATACACGAATGCACCCCTGGTGAGTAACTCACCTGGGCTATATTTGTGCATTATGACCTTCAGTATTGATAAATTGCAAGAAGGGAGACATGACACTCAAATAGGCACAGACATATGGAGTATATATTCTACTAATGCTGCACCAATTCATTTGCAGGTTTTAAGAACAGTAAGTGAGTTTTAAAATCGGGTTGAAGTCAGATAAATGTCAGAGTAAGTTGGCAAGTATGAGATTCACCCTGACTCTAAGGACTTGATTAAGATTTCTAAACACATAGGGGATGTATTATAACAACAGAAAAACATTTAAATAGTGAATGATTGGCCTAAAATCAATTGAAAAAAAATAGAAAATGAGGCTTGAGCTGCTGAAAAGAGTGCTTTGCAGGGGCTGGGTAGTAGCAGAGTGGCTGGGAGTGCCCAATAAATGCTTAAAATCAAAGCCAGGGCCTTATTCTATCATATAAACCACAGATGTGCATGTATTTGGGTGTAACAGAGAAGCTATGGGACCAGAAATCATTTCATCAAGGGCATTACACGATTCGTCACGCGCCTTACATCAGGCAAGCAACTCTGGTTTTGGGCAACCAAGGCATGTTGAGACTCATTTCTTTTTCTTAAATGGCACCTCATCAATAGATATATGCCATAGGATGGGTTAGATAAGCCAGTAACGATTAATACAGCCTGTACATACACAAGTGCTGTTTAAGAGGGGTGGGTTGACTTCAAAAATACTTGAATGTGTATTGCCCGCAAAGGGTGAATAGTACTCAAAAAAGAATTTCACCAAAATTCCCCTATACAGACCCCTTGATGGTGATGAGAAGGAAGTCTGAGGATACTATATTTTTAGCTGATCTAATGCCATAAATGATTCTCATGAGACTGACATCACTATTTTCAACTTAGAAGAATGGTTAGCGTAAAAAAAAAATTGAGACATATCACCTCCATTCCCCATGGAATCGTTTCTTTGGACCCCCCACTAAGGAATAAATAAAATTATGGTGGTCTCTTACTGCTTTGCTTGATGGTTCAGGGGGTGGAATGAGGTTGAAATTGAAAGAAAATGCTATTTTGGGCCATTTTTTAACTTTGGGCCATTATATCTCAAAAGATTCTGGTCCGACATATGCAAATTTGACCTTTCTTTGATTCCCAGGATTTTTACTTTCAAATAACACCAAAAAGAGGAAGAATGTTTAAATAGTTTTTATTCTGCACGCCCTAACCCAAAAAAGACACTAAAAAGCAGAAAGTGGGAGCTTTGTCAGGAATCGCCCATATATAGATAACATACCCTCACAGTTGTTGCCCGTGTAGCCTGGTGCACAGGTACATGTGTACAAACCCACTTCATCATTGCAGGTTGCACCGTTCTCACACTGATTTGGACTGCAATCATTGATATCGTCTGAAAAAGGGAGATAAACATAAGAGAATCTGCTCCTTATCATTTAACATTCTATAGCCGATAGTGGAGTAGTGCACCAGACCCGACAATTGTCATGATGCACGAATGCACCCCTGGTGAGTAACTCACCTGGGCTATATTTGTGCATAAAGACCTTCAGTATTGATAAATTGCACAAAGGGAGACATGACACTCAAATAGGCGCTGACATATGGAGTATATATTCTACTAATGCTGCACCAATTCATTTGCAGGTTTTAAGAACAGTAAGTGAGTTTTAAAATCGGGTTGAAGTCAGATTAATGTCAGAGTAAGTTGGCAAGTATGAGATTCACCCTGACTCTAAGGACTTGATTAAGATTTCTAAACACATAGGGGATGTATTATAACAACAGAAAAAACATATAAATAGTGAATGATTGGCCTAAAATCAATTGAAAAACAATAGAAAATGAGGCTTCAGCTGCTGAAAAGAGTGCTTTGCAGGGGCTGGGTAGTAACAGAGTGGCTGGGAGTGCCCAATAAATGCTTAAAATCAAAGCCAGGGCCTTATTCTATCATATAAACCACAGATGTGCATGTATTTGGGTGTAACAGAGAAGCTATGGGACCAGAAATCATTTCATCAAGGGCATTACACGATTCATCACGCGCCTTACATCAGGCAAGCAACTCTGGTTTTGGGCAACCAAGGCATGTTGAGACTCATTTCTTTTTTTTTAAATGGCACCTCATCAATAGATATATGCCATAGGATGGGTTAGATAAGCCAGTAACGATTAATACAGCCTGTACATACACAAGTGCTGTTCAAGAGGGGTGGGTTGACTTCAAAAATACTTGAATGTGTATTGCCCGCAAAGGGTGAATAGTACTCAAAAGAGAATTTCACCAAAAATTCCCCTATACAGACCCCTTGATGGTGATGAGAAGGAAGTCTGAGGATACTATATTTTTAGCTGATCTAATGCCATAAATGATTCATCATGAGACTGACATCACTATTTTCAACTTAGAAGAATGGTTAGCGTAAAAATAAAATTGAGACATATCACCTCCATTCCCCATGGAATTGTTTCTTTGGACCCCCACTAAGGAATAAATAAAATTATGGTGGTCTCTTACTGCTTTGCTTGATGGTTCAGGGGGTGGAATGAGGTTGAAATTGAAAGAAAATGCTATTTTGGGCTATTTTTTAACTTTGGGCCATTATATCTCAAAAGATTCTGGTCCGACATATGCAAATTTGACCTTTCTTTGATTCCCAGGATTTTTACTTTCAAATAACACCAAAAAGAGGAAGAATGTTTAAATAGTTTTTATTCTGCACGCCCTAACCCAAAAAAGACACTAAAAAGCAGAAAGTGGGAGCTTTGTCAGGAATCGCCCATATATAGATAACATACCCTCACAGTTGTTGCCCGTGTAGCCTGGTGCACAGGTACATGTGTACAAACCCACTTCATCATTGCAGGTTGCACCGTTCTCACACTGATTTGGACTGCAATCATTGATATCGTCTGTAAAAGGGAGATAAACATAAGAGAATCTGCTCCTTATCATTTAACATTCTATAGCCGATAGTGGAGTAGTGCACCAGACCCGACAATTGTCATGATGCACGAATGCACCCCTGGTGAGTAACTCACCTGGGCTATATTTGTGCATTATGACCTTCAGTATTGATAAATTGCACGAAGGGAGACATGACACTCGAATAGGCGATGACATATGGAGTATATATTCTACTAATGCTGCACCAATTCATTTGCAGGTTTTAAGAACAGTAAGTGAGTTTTAAAATCGGGTTGAAGTCAGATAAATGTCAGAGTAAGTTGGCATGTATGAGATTCACCCTGACTCTAAGGACTTGATTAAGATTTCTAAACACATAGGGGATGTATTATAACAACAGAAAAAACATTTAAATAGTGAATGATTGGCCTAAAATCAATTGAAAAACAATAGAAAATGAGGCTTCAGCTGCTGAAAAGAGTGCTTTGCAGGGGCTGGGTAGTAACAGAGTGGCTGGGAGTGCCCAATAAATGCTTAAAATCAAAGCCAGGGCCTTATTCTATCATATAAACCACAGATGTGCATGTATTTGGGTGTAACAGAGAAGCTATGGGACCAGAAATCATTTCATCAAGGGCATTACACGATTCATCACGCGCCTTACATCAGGCAAGCAACTCTGGTTTTGGGCAACCAAGGCATGTTGAGACTCATTTCTTTTTTTTTAAATGGCACCTCATCAATAGATATATGCCATAGGATGGGTTAGATAAGCCAGTAACGATTAATACAGCCTGTACATACACAAGTGCTGTTCAAGAGGGGTGGGTTGACTTCAAAAATACTTGAATGTGTATTGCCCGCAAAGGGTGAATAGTACTCAAAAAAGAATTTCACCAAAATTCCCCTATACAGACCCCTTGATGGTGATGAGAAGGAAGTCTGAGGATACTATATTTTTAGCTGATCTAATGCCATAAATGATTCATCATGAGACTGACATCACTATTTTCAACTTAGAAGAATGGTTAGCGCAAGAAAAAAATTGAGACATATCACCTCCATTCCCCATGGAATTGTTTCTTTGGACCCCCCACTAAGGAATAAATAAAATTATGGTGGTCTCTTACTGCTTTGCTTGATGGTTCAGGGGGTGGAATGAGGTTGAAATTGAAAGAAAATGCTATTTTGGGCCATTTTTTAACTTTGGGCCATTATATCTCAAAAGATTCTGGTCCGACATATGCAAATTTGACCTTTCTTTGATTCCCAGGATTTTTACTTTCAAATAACACCAAAAAGAGGAAGAATGTTTAAATAGTTTTTATTCTGCACACCCTAACCAAAAAAAGACACTAAAAAGCAGAAAGTGGGAGCTTTGTCAGGAATCGCCCATATATAGATAACATACCCTCACAGTTGTTGCCCGTGTAGCCTGGTGCACAGGTACATGTGTACAAACCCACTTCATCATTGCAGGTTGCACCGTTCTCACACTGATTTGGACTGCAATCATTGATATCGTCTGTAAAAGGGAGGTAAACATAAGAGAATCTGCTCCTTATCATTTAACATTCTATAGCCGATAGTGGAGTAGTGCACCAGACCCGACAATTGTCATGATGCACGAATGCACCCCTGGTGAGTAACTCACCTGGGCTATATTTGTGCATTATGACCTTCAGTATTGATAAATTGCACGAAGGGAGACATGACACTCGAATAGGCGATGACATATGGAGTATATATTCTACTAATGCTGCACCAATTCATTTGCAGGTTTTAAGAACAGTAAGTGAGTTTTAAAATCGGGTTGAAGTCAGATAAATGTCAGAGTAAGTTGGCAAGTATGAGATTCACCCTGACTCTAAGGACTTGATTAAGATTTCTAAACACATAGGGGATGTATTATAACAACAGAAAAACATTTAAATAGTGAATGATTGGCCTAAAATCAATTGAAAAAAAAATAGAAAATGAGGCTTGAGCTGCTGAAAAGAGTGCTTTGCAGGGGCTGGGTAGTAGCAGAGTGGCTGGGAGTGCCCAATAAATGCTTAAAATCAAAGCCAGGGCCTTATTCTATCATATAAACCACAGATGTGCATGTATTTGGGTGTAACAGAGAAGCTATGGGACCAGAAATCATTTCATCAAGGGCATTACACGATTCATCATGCGCCTTACATCAGGCAAGCAACTCTGGTTTTGGGCAACCAAGGCATGTTGAGACTCATTTCTTTTTTTTTAAATGGCACTTCATCAATAGATATATGCCATAGGATGGGTTAGATAAGCCAGTAACGATTAATACAGCCTGTACATACACAAGTGCTGTTTAAGAGGGGTGGGTTGACTTCAAAAATACTTGAATGTGTATTGCCCGCAAAGGGTGAATAGTACTCAAAAAAGAATTTCACCAAAATTCCCCTATACAGACCCCTTGATGGTGATGAGAAGGAAGTCTGAGGATACTATATTTTTAGCTGATCTAATGCCATAAATGATTCATCATGAGACTGACATCACTATTTTCCACTTAGAAGAATGGTTAGCGCAAGAAAAAAATTGAGACATATCACCTCCATTCCCCATGGAATTGTTTCTTTGGACCCCCCACTAAGGAATAAATAAAATTATGGTGGTCTCTTACTGCTTTGCTTGATGGTTCAGGGGGTGGAATGAGGTTGAAATTGAAAGAAAATGCTATTTTGGGCCATTTTTTAACTTTGGGCCATTATATCTCAAAAGATTCTGGTCCGACATATGCAAATTTGACCTTTCTTTGATTCCCAGGATTTTTACTTTCAAATAACACCAAAAAGAGGAAGAATGTTTAAATAGTTTTTATTCTGCACACCCTAACCAAAAAAAGACACTAAAAAGCAGAAAGTGGGAGCTTTGTCAGGAATCGCCCATATATAGATAACATACCCTCACAGTTGTTGCCCGTGTAGCCTGGTGCACAGGTACATGTGTACAAACCCACTTCATCATTGCAGGTTGCACCGTTCTCACACTGATTTGGACTGCAATCATTGATATCGTCTGTAAAAGGGAGGTAAACATAAGAGAATCTGCTCCTTATCATTTAACATTCTATAGCCGATAGTGGAGTAGTGCACCAGACCCGACAATTGTCATGATGCACGAATGCACCCCTGGTGAGTAACTCACCTGGGCTATATTTGTGCATTATGACCTTCAGTATTGATAAATTGCACGAAGGGAGACATGACACTCAAATAGGCGATGACATATGGAGTATATATTCTACTAATGCTGCACCAATTCATTTGCAGGTTTTAAGAACAGTAAGTGAGTTTTAAAATCGGGTTGAAGTCAGATAAATGTCAGAGTAAGTTGGCAAGTATGAGATTCACCCTGACTCTAAGGACTTGATTAAGATTTCTAAACACATAGGGGATGTATTATAACAACAGAAAAACATTTAAATAGTGAATGATTGGCCTAAAATCAATTGAAAAAAAAATAGAAAATGAGGCTTGAGCTGCTGAAAAGAGTGCTTTGCAGGGGCTGGGTAGTAGCAGGGTGGCTGGGAGTGCCCAATAAATGCTTAAAATCAAAGCCAGGGCCTTATTCTATCATATAAACCACAGATGTGCATGTATTTGGGTGTAACAGAGAAGCTATGGGACCAGAAATCATTTCATCAAGGGCATTACATGATTCATCACGCGCCTTACATCAGGCAAGCAACTCTGGTTTTGGGCAACCAAGGCATGTTGAGACTCATTTCTTTTTTTTTAAATGGCACCTCATCAATAGATATATGCCATAGGATGGGTTAGATAAGCCAGTAACGATTAATACAGCCTGTACATACACAAGTGCTGTTTAAGAGGGGTGGGTTGACTTCAAAAATACTTGAATGTGTATTGCCCGCAAAGGGTGAATAGTACTCAAAAAAGAATTTCACCAAAATTCCCCTATACAGACCCCTTGATGGTGATGAGAAGGAAGTCTGAGGATACTATATTTTTAGCTGATCTAATGCCATAAATGATTCATCATGAGACTGACATCACTATTTTCAACTTAGAAGAATGGTTAGCGTAAGAAAAAAATTGAGACATATCACCTCCATTCCCCATGGAATTGTTTCTTTGGACCCCCCACTAAGGAATAAATAAAATTATGGTGGTCTCTTACTGCTTTGCTTGATGGTTCAGGGGGTGGAATGAGGTTGAAATTGAAAGAAAATGCTATTTTGGGCCATTTTTTAACTTTGGGCCATTATATCTCAAAAGATTCTGGTCCGACATATGCAAATTTGACCTTTCTTTGATTCCCAGGATTTTTACTTTCAAATAACACCAAAAAGAGGAAGAATGTTTAAATAGTTTTTATTCTGCACGCCCTAACCCAAAAAAGACACTAAAAAGCAGAAAGTGGGAGCTTTGTCAGGATATCCATTTAAGGTGGTACCACCCTAAATATGCGCTGCGACCCGAAAAAATCCACTATCGCTGACACTTGACAAAATATTTCAAATACTTAAAATTTCCTCAGAACTAAGCCAAATATACCAGATTGTAGCTTTTGAAATGGCAAAAATCATACACTAGGTCTGTCATAACAAAGTGCAATCAGATTTTTCGCAAATCGCCATGGAAACCACCGATGTGATTTTGTGGTCTGCCACCTGAGTCACTACACATCTATCATAGGTCCCTTTGGTCCGCAGTAAATGATCTAAATTATTTTCATTCTTTTCCAATCTTTTTTTAAAAATATTCTCCAAGCCTCCAGGATAATTTTAATGCCAATATATACACAGACAACCTGTTTAGAACCCATTTTATAGCCCTAGAAGTGAAAAATTGACTGTATTTAGTGCAGGACTTTTACCATTCTACCCGGAAGTGACCTGATTTAGGGTGGTACCACCTTAACAGAAAAGTTTGTTTTTTTGGTTGCCATGGTTACCACAAAATTCCTTCATAAATACAATATTTTAAGTCCCTTTAGTCAGAAACAACCCTAAAATTCTGCCTAAAAACGACATTTTTTTGGTAATTTGGGCCTATTGAGATCATGGTCTGGTGTGCGCAGGCACAAATTGCTCAAAAAATGTCCCGTTTTAGGGTATCCATCTTCAATCGAACGTAGCGAAAAATCTGATTGCACTATGTCCTGTCAAATGTACCTCCAAACGTGCCTCAAACCATCTATTTTATGCCAGAATATCCCACTTAAGTCTCAGGAAATTAGGGAAAGCAGTAGAAACAATAAAAATGCCCAATTATGGTCCTTTTTGAAGCCAAAATGGCTCTTTTGGGCCTAAATTGGGCATAACGAACAATGACAAGCTGTTATGTTGCCATGGCAACCAATAACAAACAATAGAATTCTGATCAATTAGGCACCCTATCTATTGCTTGACCCCATACCTTGATATCCAGTGTCAGAGCTGACATGTACCTTGTTAAAAATGTACCCATTTCTTCAAATTTAGCTAAGAACTGGAAATTCCCCTGATATACCCTCAATGGCCTGAACAGTAAAAAGCCAGTTTTGGGGCCTATATTCAATGAAAATCATGTGATTTTAGGGTCAAATCAAAGCAAATCTACAGTTTAACACCTCATTATCCATATAGGAGAGGGCCTAAACACTAATAAGTAATGATGATTTTAAAAAAAAATAGGGTTAAGGGAAAAAAATGGCACAGATTTCTGCTGATCCTTGCATAATCCCATCCCCTGTTAAGGTGGTACCACCCTAAATATGCGCTGCGACCCGAAAAAATCCACTATCGCTGACACTTGACAAAATATTTCAAATACTTAAAATTTCCTCAGAACTAAGCCAAATATACCAGATTGTAGCTTTTGAAATGGCAAAAATCATACACTAGGTCTGTCATAACAAAGTGCAATCAGATTTTTCGCAAATCGCCATGGAAACCACCGATGTGATTTTGTGGTCTGCCACCTGAGTCACTACACATCTATCATAGGTCCCTTTGGTCCGCAGTAAATGATCTAAATTATTTTCATTCTTTTCCAATCTTTTTTTAAAAATATTCTCCAAGCCTCCAGGATAATTTTAATGCCAATATATACACAGACAACCTGTTTAGAACCCATTTTATAGCCCTAGAAGTGAAAAATTGACTGTATTTAGTGCAGGACTTTTACCATTCTACCCGGAAGTGACCTGATTTAGGGTGATACCACCTTAACAGAAAAGTTTGTTTTTTTGGTTGCCATGGTTACCACAAAATTCCTTCATAAATACAATATTTTAAGTCCCTTTAGTCAGAAACAACCCTAAAATTCTGCCTAAAAACGACATTTTTTTGGTAATTTGGGCCTATTGAGATCATGGTCTGGTGTGCGCAGGCACAAATTGCTCAAAAAATGTCCCGTTTTAGGGTATCCATCTTCAATCGAACGTAGCGAAAAATCTGATTGCACTATGTCCTGTCAAATGTACCTCCAAACGTGCCTCAAACCATCTATTTTATGCCAGAATATCCCACTTAAGTCTCAGGAAATTAGGGAAAGCAGTAGAAACAATAAAAATGCCCAATTATGGTCCTTTTTGAAGCCAAAATGGCTCTTTTGGGCCTAAATTGGGCATAACGAACAATGACAAGCTGTTATGTTGCCATGGCAACCAATAACAAACAATAGAATTCTGATCAATTAGGCACCCTATCTATTGCTTGACCCCATACCTTGATATCCAGTGTCAGAGCTGACATGTACCTTGTTAAAAATGTACCCATTTCTTCAAATTTAGCTAAGAACTGGAAATTCCCCTGATATACCCTCAATGGCCTGAACAGTAAAAAGCCAGTTTTGGGGCCTATATTCAATGAAAATCATGTGATTTTAGGGTCAAATCAAAGCAAATCTACAGTTTAACACCTCATTATCCATATAGGAGAGGGCCTAAACACTAATAAGTAATGATGATTTTAAAAAAAATAGGGTTAAGGGAAAAAAATGGCACAGATTTCTGCTGATCCTTGCATAATCCCATCCCCTGTTAAGGTGGTACCACCCTAAATATGCGCTGCGACCCGAAAAAATCCACTATCGCTGACACTTGACAAAATATTTCAAATACTTAAAATTTCCTCAGAACTAAGCCAAATATACCAGATTGTAGCTTTTGAAATGGCAAAAATCATACACTAGGTCTGTCATAACAAAGTGCAATCAGATTTTTCGCAAATCGCCATGGAAACCACCGATGTGATTTTGTGGTCTGCCACCTGAGTCACTACACATCTATCATAGGTCCCTTTGGTCCGCAGTAAATGATCTAAATTATTTTCATTCTTTTCCAATCTTTTTTTAAAAATATTCTCCAAGCCTCCAGGATAATTTTAATGCCAATATATACACAGACAACCTGTTTAGAACCCATTTTATAGCCCTAGAAGTGAAAAATTGACTGTATTTAGTGCAGGACTTTTACCATTCTACCCGGAAGTGACCTGATTTAGGGTGGTACATACCCTCACAGTTGTTGCCCGTGTAGCCTGGTGCACAGGTACATGTGTACAAACCCACTTCATCATTGCAGGTTGCACCGTTCTCACACTGATTTGGACTGCAATCATTGATATCGTCTGTAAAAGGGAGATAAACATAAGAGAATCTGCTCCTTATCATTTAACATTATATAGCCGATAGTGGAGTAGTGCACCAGACCCGACAATTGTCATGATGCACGAATGCACCCCTGGTGAGTAACTCACCTGGGCTATATTTGTGCATTATGACCTTCAGTATTGATAAATTGCACGAAGGGAGACATGACACTCAAATAGGCAATGACATATGGAGTATATATTCTACTAATGCTGCACCAATTCATTTGCAGGTTTTAAGAACAGTAAGTGAGTTTTAAAATCGGGTTGAAGTCAGATAAATGTCAGAGTAAGTTGGCAAGTATGAGATTCACCCTGACTCTAAGGACTTGATTAAGATTTCTAAACACATAGGGGATGTATTATAACAACAGAAAAACATTTAAATAGTGAATGATTGGCCTAAAATCAATTGAAAAAAAAATAGAAAATGAGGCTTGAGCTGCTGAAAAGAGTGCTTTGCAGGGGCTGGGTAGTAGCAGAGTGGCTGGGAGTGCCCAATAAATGCTTAAAATCAAAGCCAGGGCCTTATTCTATCATATAAACCACAGATGTGCATGTATTTGGGTGTAACAGAGAAGCTATGGGACCAGAAATCATTTCATCAAGGGCATTACACGATTCATCATGCGCCTTACATCAGGCAAGCAACTCTGGTTTTGGGCAACCAAGGCATGTTGAGACTCATTTCTTTTTTTTTAAATGGCACCTCATCAATAGATATATGCCATAGGATGGGTTAGATAAGCCAGTAACGATTAATACAGCCTGTACATACACAAGTGCTGTTTAAGAGGGGTGGGTTGACTTCAAAAATACTTAAATGTGTATTGCCCGCAAAGGGTGAATAGTACTCAAAAAAGAATTTCACCAAAATTCCCCTATACAGACCCCTTGATGGTGATGAGAAGGAAGTCTGAGGATACTATATTTTTAGCTGATCTAATGCCATAAATGATTCATCATGAGACTGACATCACTATTTTCAACTTAGAAGAATGGTTAGCGCAAGAAAAGAATTGAGACATATCACCTCCATTCCCCATGGAATTGTTTCTTTGGACCCCCCACTAAGGAATAAATAAAATTATGGTGGTCTCTTACTGCTTTGCTTGATGGTTCAGGGGGTGGAATGAGGTTGAAATTGAAAGAAAATGCTATTTTGGGCCATTTTTTAACTTTGGGCCATTATATCTCAAAAGATTCTGGTCCGACATATGCAAATTTGACCTTTCTTTGATTCCCAGGATTTTTACTTTCAAATAACACCAAAAAGAGGAAGAATGTTTAAATAGTTTTTATTCTGCACACCCTAACCACTAAAAAGCAGAAAGTGGGAGCTTTGTCAGGAATCGCCCATATATAGATAACATACCCTCACAGTTGTTGCCCGTGTAGCCTGGTGCACAGGTACATGTGTACAAACCCACTTCATCATTGCAGGTTGCACCGTTCTCACACTGATTTGGACTGCAATCATTGATATCGTCTGTAAAAGGGAGATAAACATAAGAGAATCTGCTCCTTATCATTTAACATTCTATAGCCAATAGTGGAGTAGTGCACCAGACCCGACAATTGTCATGATGCACGAATGCACCCCTGGTGAGTAACTCACCTGGGCTATATTTGTGCATTATGACCTTCAGTATTGATAAATTGCACAAAGGGAGACATGACACTCAAATAGGCAATGACATATGGAGTATATATTCTACTAATGCTGCACCAATTCATTTGCAGGTTTTAAGAACAGTAAGTGAGTTTTAAAATCGGGTTGAAGTCAGATAAATGTCAGAGTAAGTTGGCAAGTATGAGATTCACCCTGACTCTAAGGACTTGATTAAGATTTCTAAACACATAGGGGATGTATTATAACAACAGAAAAACATTTAAATAGTGAATGATTGGCCTAAAATCAATTGAAAAAAAATAGAAAATGAGGCTTGAGCTGCTGAAAAGAGTGCTTTGCAGGGGCTGGGTAGTAGCAGAGTGGCTGGGAGTGCCCAATAAATGCTTAAAATCAAAGCCAGGGCCTTATTCTATCATATAAACCACAGATGTGCATGTATTTGGGTGTAACAGAGAAGCTATGGGACCAGAAATCATTTCATCAAGGGCATTACACGATTCATCATGCGCCTTACATCAGGCAAGCAACTCTGGTTTTGGGCAACCAAGGCATGTTGAGACTCATTTCTTTTTTTTTAAATGGCACCTCATCAATAGATATATGCCATAGGATGGGTTAGATAAGCCAGTAACGATTAATACAGCCTGTACATACACAAGTGCTGTTTAAGAGGGGTGGGTTGACTTCAAAAATACTTGAATGTGTATTGCCCGCAAAGGGTGAATAGTACTCAAAAAAGAATTTCACCAAAATTCCCCTATACAGACCCCTTGATGGTGATGAGAAGGAAGTCTGAGGATACTATATTTTTAGCTGATCTAATGCCATAAATGATTCATCATGAGACTGACATCACTATTTTCAACTTAGAAGAATGGTTAGCGTAAGAAAAAAATTGAGACATATCACCTCCATTCCCCATGGAATTGTTTCTTTGGACCCCCCACTAAGGAATAAATAAAATTATGGTGGTCTCTTACTGCTTTGCTTGATGGTTCAGGGGGTGGAATGAGGTTGAAATTGAAAGAAAATGCTATTTTGGGCCATTTTTTAACTTTGGGCCATTATATCTCAAAAGATTCTGGTCCGACATATGCAAATTTGACCTTTCTTTGATTCCCAGGATTTTTACTTTCAAATAACACCAAAAAGAGGAAGAATGTTTAAATAGTTTTTATTCTGCACGCCCTAACCCAAAAAAGACACTAAAAAGCAGAAAGTGGGAGCTTTGTCAGGAATCGCCCATATATAGATAACATACCCTCACAGTTGTTGCCCGTGTAGCCTGGTGCACAGGTACATGTGTACAAACCCACTTCATCATTGCAGGTTGCACCGTTCTCACACTGATTTGGACTGCAATCATTGATATCGTCTGTAAAAGGGAGGTAAACATAAGAGAATCTGCTCCTTATCATTTAACATTCTATAGCCGATAGTGGAGTAGTGCACCAGACCCGACAATTGTCATGATGCACGAATGCACCCCTGGTGAGTAACTCACCTGGGCTATATTTGTGCATTATGACCTTCAGTATTGATAAATTGCACAAAGGGAGACATGACACTCGAATAGGCGATGACATATGGAGTATATATTCTACTAATGCTGCACCAATTCATTTGCAGGTTTTAAGAACAGTAAGTGAGTTTTAAAATCGGGTTGAAGTCAGATAAATGTCAGAGTAAGTTGGCAAGTATGAGATTCACCCTGACTCTAAGGACTTGATTAAGATTTCTAAACACATAGGGGATGTATTATAACAACAGAAAAACATTTAAATAGTGAATGATTGGCCTAAAATCAATTGAAAAAAAAATAGAAAATGAGGCTTGAGCTGCTGAAAAGAGTGCTTTGCAGGGGCTGGGTAGTAGCAGAGTGGCTGGGAGTGCCCAATAAATGCTTAAAATCAAAGCCAGGGCCTTATTCTATCATATAAACCACAGATGTGCATGTATTTGGGTGTAACAGAGAAGCTATGGGACCAGAAATCATTTCATCAAGGGCATTACACGATTCATCATGCGCCTTACATCAGGCAAGCAACTCTGGTTTTGGGCAACCAAGGCATGTTGAGACTCATTTCTTTTTTTTTAAATGGCACTTCATCAATAGATATATGCCATAGGATGGGTTAGATAAGCCAGTAACGATTAATACAGCCTGTACATACACAAGTGCTGTTTAAGAGGGGTGGGTTGACTTCAAAAATACTTGAATGTGTATTGCCCGCAAAGGGTGAATAGTACTCAAAAAAGAATTTCACCAAAATTCCCCTATACAGACCCCTTGATGGTGATGAGAAGGAAGTCTGAGGATACTATATTTTTAGCTGATCTAATGCCATAAATGATTCATCATGAGACTGACATCACTATTTTCCACTTAGAAGAATGGTTAGCGCAAGAAAAAAATTGAGACATATCACCTCCATTCCCCATGGAATTGTTTCTTTGGACCCCCCACTAAGGAATAAATAAAATTATGGTGGTCTCTTACTGCTTTGCTTGATGGTTCAGGGGGTGGAATGAGGTTGAAATTGAAAGAAAATGCTATTTTGGGCCATTTTTTAACTTTGGGCCATTATATCTCAAAAGATTCTGGTCCGACATATGCAAATTTGACCTTTCTTTGATTCCCAGGATTTTTACTTTCAAATAACACCAAAAAGAGGAAGAATGTTTAAATAGTTTTTATTCTGCACACCCTAACCAAAAAAAGACACTAAAAAGCAGAAAGTGGGAGCTTTGTCAGGAATCGCCCATATATAGATAACATACCCTCACAGTTGTTGCCCGTGTAGCCTGGTGCACAGGTACATGTGTACAAACCCACTTCATCATTGCAGGTTGCACCGTTCTCACACTGATTTGGACTGCAATCATTGATATCGTCTGTAAAAGGGAGGTAAACATAAGAGAATCTGCTCCTTATCATTTAACATTCTATAGCCGATAGTGGAGTAGTGCACCAGACCCGACAATTGTCATGATGCACGAATGCACCCCTGGTGAGTAACTCACCTGGGCTATATTTGTGCATTATGACCTTCAGTATTGATAAATTGCACGAAGGGAGACATGACACTCAAATAGGCGATGACATATGGAGTATATATTCTACTAATGCTGCACCAATTCATTTGCAGGTTTTAAGAACAGTAAGTGAGTTTTAAAATCGGGTTGAAGTCAGATAAATGTCAGAGTAAGTTGGCAAGTATGAGATTCACCCTGACTCTAAGGACTTGATTAAGATTTCTAAACACATAGGGGATGTATTATAACAACAGAAAAACATTTAAATAGTGAATGATTGGCCTAAAATCAATTGAAAAAAAAATAGAAAATGAGGCTTGAGCTGCTGAAAAGAGTGCTTTGCAGGGGCTGGGTAGTAGCAGGGTGGCTGGGAGTGCCCAATAAATGCTTAAAATCAAAGCCAGGGCCTTATTCTATCATATAAACCACAGATGTGCATGTATTTGGGTGTAACAGAGAAGCTATGGGACCAGAAATCATTTCATCAAGGGCATTACATGATTCATCACGCGCCTTACATCAGGCAAGCAACTCTGGTTTTGGGCAACCAAGGCATGTTGAGACTCATTTCTTTTTTTTTAAATGGCACCTCATCAATAGATATATGCCATAGGATGGGTTAGATAAGCCAGTAACGATTAATACAGCCTGTACATACACAAGAGGAATTTAACATGTTTACCATAGTTTTTACATGGGAAGTTTCTAGCCAACATGCTATTCAAGAGACCCATGCTAGCAGAAATAACATCATTCAAGGCGGGTTTTTTTACTTTATCATGCGGCATGTGCTGTTCAATGTCATAGGTCACAAACTTACTGCCACTGGCATTGTTTGGTGAAAATATCACCATTGGGGCGCCTTGAGCTTGGTGTTGTAGTTGCTGGTTAGGAAACCATGCTGTTGGGTTATGTGGAATTTGAGGTTGCACAGACTGAACACCAGGAGCCTGGAACAGGCTTTGTTGATTGGGTATGATTCCTGCAGCCTGGTACTGTTGTTGTGGGTTAGGAATAACGCCAAACTGATATGAAGCCTGCTGCTGATGGGATGTTGGGACTGGAATCCCATACATATGAGAAGTAGTCGGGTTACCATATACCATAGGTGTAGGTGGGAACTTTAGCCTGCCATCCGGTGCCCTAAATTGACCCACACCAGGCCAACTGACAGTCTGACTAACAGGTGTGACAGGTGGGGAATAAGGTGTGCCATCTCTGTAGAACAGCTGAGGAACAGTGTTAGTAGCTACACCACCACTTCTCCACTGTTTCCACAGTAGGAACTCTTGATAATCATTGTCTAATTCACCATGGGAATGACTTTGACCCACTGGATAGTCAGGTTGATTGTCTCTGGGGACCGGGTGATTGTACCGGGAAGGTGGCTTGTTATCGCGGGTGAGCGACTTGTTTACTTGGGTATTTCCCTCTACTGTAGGCAATTTTTTACTCAAGTTGGGTAATTCAAACATACCTGAGGTGGTTTCAAGGCCGGATTGGCCTGCGGAGGGTCCCATAACTTTAGAATCAGGCCCTAAAACAGTGTTTGCGGCCGAAAACCGGCTTTCCGGAAGTACAGGGCGGCCATTTTGGGCTCCGCAGTTAAAGTTAGAGCTGGCTTGTGATTGGCCAGTTTGGAAGCCTGGTGTGTTCGAGTCACCAACTTTATTCCTTACTGTATCCAACTCTGATGAGTTCAAATACGTAGCACTAGCAGCAAGAAAAGAAGTTTGGGCCTCGAACGCACCTAGGGCGTTCGACCCACCACTTTCGTTCCTTACCGCATCCAGCCCTGAAGGATTCCAACATGGTGCACTAGCAGTAAGAGAAGAATTTTCACCCTCGAACGCACCCATGGCACCTCGCCAAGCCCGTACGCCTTCGTTTAATTGGCGAAGAGATCTGTTATTTTCAGCCCTAAGGCTGGCCAACTCTAGTTCCAACTCCTTGCGTTTACACATTTCATCAATTTTTGATTTCCTGGCCCTTTCAAGTTCAATCTGATGCAATAATTCATTTTGTGTAGATTCCTCCCCAAGGCTGCTAAGCTCACCATGTTGACCGTCCTTCCCGTGGGGCGGCCGGTCGCTCTGCCTGGCCTCCGTGGCCTCCTGCTCGTCACGCTCGGCTGAATCCGCTGAACCAGGTAATTTTTCCGAATCCTCCGGAGAATGACGTTTCCCCGGATTGGTCACCCCACAATTCGGGCACTTGGCCGCGTTACCATGGTAGGAAGTATCACAGGCCACGCATTTAGTCATGATGACTGAGAAAAAAAAAATCTCCAATGTGAGACCGGTGGTCCTTCCTGGGGCTAGGCAATATGGCCGACTACAAGGCCACCAGTGAAGGAACCTGTTACATAACAGGTGAGTAGAAGTGGTGACATCTGGTAATACATTTGGGAACTGCTACTGCCCATTTATCACCACTTATATGCGCGCATATAAGTAGCTTGAAGAATGTTTAAATAGTTTTTATTCTGCACGCCCTAACCCAAAAAAGACACTAAAAAGCAGAAAGTGGGAGCTTTGTCAGGATATCCATTTAAGGTGGTACCACCCTAAATATGCGCTGCGACCCGAAAAAATCCACTATCGCTGACACTTGACAAAATATTTCAAATACTTAAAATTTCCTCAGAACTAAGCCAAATATACCAGATTGTAGCTTTTGAAATGGCAAAAATCATACACTAGGTCTGTCATAACAAAGTGCAATCAGATTTTTCGCAAATCGCCATGGAAACCACCGATGTGATTTTGTGGTCTGCCACCTGAGTCACTACACATCTATCATAGGTCCCTTTGGTCCGCAGTAAATGATCTAAATTATTTTCATTCTTTTCCAATCTTTTTTTAAAAATATTCTCCAAGCCTCCAGGATAATTTTAATGCCAATATATACACAGACAACCTGTTTAGAACCCATTTTATAGCCCTAGAAGTGAAAAATTGACTGTATTTAGTGCAGGACTTTTACCATTCTACCCGGAAGTGACCTGATTTAGGGTGGTACCACCTTAACAGAAAAGTTTGTTTTTTTGGTTGCCATGGTTACCACAAAATTCCTTCATAAATACAATATTTTAAGTCCCTTTAGTCAGAAACAACCCTAAAATTCTGCCTAAAAACGACATTTTTTTGGTAATTTGGGCCTATTGAGATCATGGTCTGGTGTGCGCAGGCACAAATTGCTCAAAAAATGTCCCGTTTTAGGGTATCCATCTTCAATCGAACGTAGCGAAAAATCTGATTGCACTATGTCCTGTCAAATGTACCTCCAAACGTGCCTCAAACCATCTATTTTATGCCAGAATATCCCACTTAAGTCTCAGGAAATTAGGGAAAGCAGTAGAAACAATAAAAATGCCCAATTATGGTCCTTTTTGAAGCCAAAATGGCTCTTTTGGGCCTAAATTGGGCATAACGAACAATGACAAGCTGTTATGTTGCCATGGCAACCAATAACAAACAATAGAATTCTGATCAATTAGGCACCCTATCTATTGCTTGACCCCATACCTTGATATCCAGTGTCAGAGCTGACATGTACCTTGTTAAAAATGTACCCATTTCTTCAAATTTAGCTAAGAACTGGAAATTCCCCTGATATACCCTCAATGGCCTGAACAGTAAAAAGCCAGTTTTGGGGCCTATATTCAATGAAAATCATGTGATTTTAGGGTCAAATCAAAGCAAATCTACAGTTTAACACCTCATTATCCATATAGGAGAGGGCCTAAACACTAATAAGTAATGATGATTTTAAAAAAAATAGGGTTAAGGGAAAAAAATGGCACAGATTTCTGCTGATCCTTGCATAATCCCATCCCCTGTTAAGGTGGTACCACCCTAAATATGCGCTGCGACCCGAAAAAATCCACTATCGCTGACACTTGACAAAATATTTCAAATACTTAAAATTTCCTCAGAACTAAGCCAAATATACCAGATTGTAGCTTTTGAAATGGCAAAAATCATACACTAGGTCTGTCATAACAAAGTGCAATCAGATTTTTCGCAAATCGCCATGGAAACCACCGATGTGATTTTGTGGTCTGCCACCTGAGTCACTACACATCTATCATAGGTCCCTTTGGTCCGCAGTAAATGATCTAAATTATTTTCATTCTTTTCCAATCTTTTTTTAAAAATATTCTCCAAGCCTCCAGGATAATTTTAATGCCAATATATACACAGACAACCTGTTTAGAACCCATTTTATAGCCCTAGAAGTGAAAAATTGACTGTATTTAGTGCAGGACTTTTACCATTCTACCCGGAAGTGACCTGATTTAGGGTGGTACATACCCTCACAGTTGTTGCCCGTGTAGCCTGGTGCACAGGTACATGTGTACAAACCCACTTCATCATTGCAGGTTGCACCGTTCTCACACTGATTTGGACTGCAATCATTGATATCGTCTGTAAAAGGGAGATAAACATAAGAGAATCTGCTCCTTATCATTTAACATTCTATAGCCGATAGTGGAGTAGTGCACCAGACCCGACAATTGTCATGATGCACGAATGCACCCCTGGTGAGTAACTCACCTGGGCTATATTTGTGCATTATGACCTTCAGTATTGATAAATTGCACGAAGGGAGACATGACACTCAAATAGGCAATGACATATGGAGTATATATTCTACTAATGCTGCACCAATTCATTTGCAGGTTTTAAGAACAGTAAGTGAGTTTTAAAATCAGGTTGAAGTCAGATAAATGTCAGAGTAAGTTGGCAAGTATGAGATTCACCCTGACTCTAAGGACTTGATTAAGATTTCTAAACACATAGGGGATGTATTATAACAACAGAAAAACATTTAAATAGTGAATGATTGGCCTAAAATCAATTGAAAAAAAAATAGAAAATGAGGCTTGAGCTGCTGAAAAGAGTGCTTTGCAGGGGCTGGGTAGTAGCAGAGTGGCTGGGAGTGCCCAATAAATGCTTAAAATCAAAGCCAGGGCCTTATTGTATCATATAAACCACAGATGTGCATGTATTTGGGTGTAACAGAGAAGCTATGGGACCAGAAATCATTTCATCAAGGGCATTACACGATTCATCATGCGCCTTACATCAGGCAAGCAACTCTGGTTTTGGGCAACCAAGGCATGTTGAGACTCATTTCTTTTTTTTTAAATGGCACCTCATCAATAGATATATGCCATAGGATGGGTTAGATAAGCCAGTAACGATTAATACAGCCTGTACATACACAAGTGCTGTTTAAGAGGGGTGGGTTGACTTCAAAAATACTTAAATGTGTATTGCCCGCAAAGGGTGAATAGTACTCAAAAAAGAATTTCACCAAAATTCCCCTATACAGACCCCTTGATGGTGATGAGAAGGAAGTCTGAGGATACTATATTTTTAGCTGATCTAATGCCATAAATGATTCATCATGAGACTGACATCACTATTTTCAACTTAGAAGAATGGTTAGCGCAAGAAAAGAATTGAGACATATCACCTCCATTCCCCATGGAATTGTTTCTTTGGACCCCCCACTAAGGAATAAATAAAATTATGGTGGTCTCTTACTGCTTTGCTTGATGGTTCAGGGGGTGGAATGAGGTTGAAATTGAAAGAAAATGCTATTTTGGGCCATTTTTTAACTTTGGGCCATTATATCTCAAAAGATTCTGGTCCGACATATGCAAATTTGACCTTTCTTTGATTCCCAGGATTTTTACTTTCAAATAACACCAAAAAGAGGAAGAATGTTTAAATAGTTTTTATTCTGCACACCCTAACCACTAAAAAGCAGAAAGTGGGAGCTTTGTCAGGAATCGCCCATATATAGATAACATACCCTCACAGTTGTTGCCCGTGTAGCCTGGTGCACAGGTACATGTGTACAAACCCACTTCATCATTGCAGGTTGCACCGTTCTCACACTGATTTGGACTGCAATCATTGATATCGTCTGTAAAAGGGAGATAAACATAAGAGAATCTGCTCCTTATCATTTAACATTCTATAGCCAATAGTGGAGTAGTGCACCAGACCCGACAATTGTCATGATGCACGAATGCACCCCTGGTGAGTAACTCACCTGGGCTATATTTGTGCATTATGACCTTCAGTATTGATAAATTGCACAAAGGGAGACATGACACTCAAATAGGCAATGACATATGGAGTATATATTCTACTAATGCTGCACCAATTCATTTGCAGGTTTTAAGAACAGTAAGTGAGTTTTAAAATCGGGTTGAAGTCAGATAAATGTCAGAGTAAGTTGGCAAGTATGAGATTCACCCTGACTCTAAGGACTTGATTAAGATTTCTAAACACATAGGGGATGTATTATAACAACAGAAAAACATTTAAATAGTGAATGATTGGCCTAAAATCAATTGAAAAAAAAATAGAAAATGAGGCTTGAGCTGCTGAAAAGAGTGCTTTGCAGGGGCTGGGTAGTAGCAGAGTGGCTGGGAGTGCCCAATAAATGCTTAAAATCAAAGCCAGGGCCTTATTCTATCATATAAACCACAGATGTGCATGTATTTGGGTGTAACAGAGAAGCTATGGGACCAGAAATCATTTCATCAAGGGCATTACACGATTCATCATGCGCCTTACATCAGGCAAGCAACTCTGGTTTTGGGCAACCAAGGCATGTTGAGACTCATTTCTTTTTTTTTAAATGGCACCTCATCAATAGATATATGCCATAGGATGGGTTAGATAAGCCAGTAACGATTAATACAGCCTGTACATACACAAGTGCTGTTTAAGAGGGGTGGGTTGACTTCAAAAATACTTAAATGTGTATTGCCCGCAAAGGGTGAATAGTACTCAAAAAAGAATTTCACCAAAATTCCCCTATACAGACCCCTTGATGGTGATGAGAAGGAAGTCTGAGGATACTATATTTTTAGCTGATCTAATGCCATAAATGATTCATCATGAGACTGACATCACTATTTTCAACTTAGAAGAATGGTTAGCGCAAGAAAAGAATTGAGACATATCACCTCCATTCCCCATGGAATTGTTTCTTTGGACCCCCCACTAAGGAATAAATAAAATTATGGTGGTCTCTTACTGCTTTGCTTGATGGTTCAGGGGGTGGAATGAGGTTGAAATTGAAAGAAAATGCTATTTTGGGCCATTTTTTAACTTTGGGCCATTATATCTCAAAAGATTCTGGTCCGACATATGCAAATTTGACCTTTCTTTGATTCCCAGGATTTTTACTTTCAAATAACACCAAAAAGAGGAAGAATGTTTAAATAGTTTTTATTCTGCACACCCTAACCACTAAAAAGCAGAAAGTGGGAGCTTTGTCAGGAATCGCCCATATATAGATAACATACCCTCACAGTTGTTGCCCGTGTAGCCTGGTGCACAGGTACATGTGTACAAACCCACTTCATCATTGCAGGTTGCACCGTTCTCACACTGATTTGGACTGCAATCATTGATATCGTCTGTAAAAGGGAGATAAACATAAGAGAATCTGCTCCTTATCATTTAACATTCTATAGCCAATAGTGGAGTAGTGCACCAGACCCGACAATTGTCATGATGCACGAATGCACCCCTGGTGAGTAACTCACCTGGGCTATATTTGTGCATTATGACCTTCAGTATTGATAAATTGCACAAAGGGAGACATGACACTCAAATAGGCAATGACATATGGAGTATATATTCTACTAATGCTGCACCAATTCATTTGCAGGTTTTAAGAACAGTAAGTGAGTTTTAAAATCGGGTTGAAGTCAGATAAATGTCAGAGTAAGTTGGCAAGTATGAGATTCACCCTGACTCTAAGGACTTGATTAAGATTTCTAAACACATAGGGGATGTATTATAACAACAGAAAAACATTTAAATAGTGAATGATTGGCCTAAAATCAATTGAAAAAAAAATAGAAAATGAGGCTTAAGCTGCTGAAAAGAGTGCTTTGCAGGGGCTGGGTAGTAGCAGAGTGGCTGGGAGTGCCCAATAAATGCTTAAAATCAAAGCCAGGGCCTTATTCTATCATATAAACCACAGATGTGCATGTATTTTGGTGTAACAGAGAAGCTATGGGACCAGAAATCATTTCATCAAGGGCATTACACGATTCATCATGCGCCTTCCATCAGGCAAGCAACTCTGGTTTTGGGCAACCAAGGCATGTTGAGACTCATTTCCTTTTTTTTAAATGGCACCTCATCAATAGATATATGCCATAGGATGGGTTAGATAAGCCAGTAACGATTAATACAGCCTGTACATACACAAGTGCTGTTTAAGAGGGGTGGGTTGACTTCAAAAATACTTGAATGTGTATTGCCCGCAAAGGGTGAATAGTACTCAAAAAAGAATTTCACCAAAATTCCCCTATACAGACCCCTTGATGGTGATGAGAAGGAAGTCTGAGGATACTATATTTTTAGCTGATCTAATGCCATAAATGATTCATCATGAGACTGACATCACTATTTTCAACTTAGAAGAATGGTTAGCGCAAGAAAAAAATTGAGACATATCACCTCCATTCCCCATGGAATTGTTTCTTTGGACCCCCAACTAAGGAATAAATAAAATTATGGTGGTCTCTTACTGCTTTGCTTGATGGTTCAGGGGGTGGAATGAGGTTGAAATTGAAAGAAAATGCTATTTTGGGCCATTTTTTAACTTTGGGCCATTATATCTCAAAAGATTCTGGTCCGACATATGCAAATTTGACCTTTCTTTGATTCCCAGGATTTTTACTTTCAAATAACACCAAAAAGAGGAAGAATGTTTAAATAGTTTTTATTCTGCACGCCCTAACCCAAAAAAGACACTAAAAAGCAGAAAGTGGGAGCTTTGTCAGGAATCGCCCATATATAGATAACATACCCTCACAGTTGTTGCCCGTGTAGCCTGGTGCACAGGTACATGTGTACAAACCCACTTCATCATTGCAGGTTGCACCGTTCTCACACTGATTTGGACTGCAATCATTGATATCGTCTGTAAAAGGGAGATAAACATAAGAGAATCTGCTCCTTATCATTTAACATTCTATAGCCGATAGTGGAGTAGTGCACCAGACCCGACAATTGTCATGATGCACGAATGCACCCCTGGTGAGTAACTCACCTGGGCTATATTTGTGCATTATGACCTTCAGTATTGATAAATTGCACGAAGGGAGACATGACACTCAAATAGGCAATGACATATGGAGTATATATTCTACTAATGCTGCACCAATTCATTTGCAGGTTTTAAGACTAGTAAGTGAGTTTTAAAATCGGGTTGAAGTCAGATAAATGTCAGAGTAAGTTGGCAAGTATGAGATTCACCCTGACTCTAAGGACTTGATTAAGATTTCTAAACACATAGGGGATCTATTATAACAACAGAAAAACATTTAAATAGTGAATGATTGGCCTAAAATCAATTGAAAAAAAATAGCAAATGAGGCTTGAGCTGCTGAAAAGAGTGCTTTGCAGGGGCTGGGTAGTAGCAGAGTGGCTGGGAGTGCCCAATAAATGCTTAAAATCAAAGCCAGGGCCTTATTCTATCATATAAACCACAGATGTGCATGTATTTGGGTGTAACAGAGAAGCTATGGGACCAGAAATCATTTCATCAAGGGCATTACACGATTCATCATGCGCCTTACATCAGGCAAGCAACTCTGGTTTTGGGCAACCAAGGCATGTTGAGACTCATTTCTTTTTTTTTAAATGGCACCTCATCAATAGATATATGCCATAGGATGGGTTAGATAAGCCAGTAACGATTAATACAGCCTGTACATACACAAGTGCTGTTTAAGAGGGGTGGGTTGACTTCAAAAATACTTGAATGTTTATTACCCGCAAAGGGTGAATAGTACTCAAAAAAGAATTTCACCAAAATTCCCCTATACAGACCCCTTGATGGTGATGAGAAGGAAGTGATATACCATTTTATTGTTCCATAAATTCTAACATATTTTGTATTAATCAAAGAAATATCTATGAAATTAATACATAGGTTGGTTCTAAGAGCTATAAGAGCGCTCAAACTTTGTATAAGAGCGTTCATGCCCCACTGCACACCAGCCACAGTCAGTTAGACAGAGTTTATGACATCAAAGGCTCCGACCTAATGGTTCACTGCACAATATAATAAAAATGAGGGTCTCAGTGTGCGACCTCATGGTTCAATGCACAAATTCATAACTTGTAAGTGAATGCAACCGGCCGTCACGGGTGCCTGAGCACCGCTGACGCCGTCATGAGTGTCTGAGCACTCTAAGGACTGAACAATGGGTTACATAAGCACGACGCCATAACCTTCCGGTCGCTCTAGCGTCGCTCCTGAGCAACCTAGGTCAAATATCAAAATATCTATGGAAAGCCCATAATTAGACGGTCAGAATGAGCCCAAGATCAAGGCGGAACTCCCAGTATTAAGGAAGTTACACCATGGAGACTGAATCAACCTCCGAGTGAGCTACAGACAAACCGGCGGGAGTTACGCGCCTATCCAGCGGGCATTATAATCTTGGCACATTCAGCTCCGCGCATGCCCAAAATGGCGGTTATACAAGCATAAACGACCGAGTTATGAGGGTTTGAAGATGCAGAACCGACCAAGACAATGGGGGCCATAGCGGCGTCCATGGGGGTCCTTTGTCCCCCTGTGACACTTGAAAGGGTCCCCTCAAACAATTGTAGAGTTAGGCAGATGCTGCTGGCTCCAGTCAGTCTGGAGGTGCTTTTCCAAGATTTGCTACAAATAGCCTGTCTGCACCTCCAGGAAGACACATCACCAAGAACCGCTCTAGAGGTAACATCTCCAGTCATCTCCTGCTACCTGCTATACCACTGCACTATGGTGAAACTATGCTAGACAGGCATTGGTTTCCTACCATTAGTGGCCAGAGGCTATCTTCTTCAAGACTTCCACCAGAGGGTAAAGTTATCCATTATTACATTATTCCTCTAAGCAGCAGGTCAGGAGCTAGGTGTGGGAACCCACCTAGAAGTATGCTGGACACTGTATTATTAATACCTCACAGGTGGAGTGGAACTGAACATTGTACTTTATAAATTACTGTATGTTTACTGTATGTACATATACCTACATACTAACTACTGTATGATTGATATTTCTTACATGTTGCCTAAAGCTGAATAAACCAGTGACAACTGGAAATAACACTATTTATAAGAGCCTTGAGATAATTACACTATATACCACTAGTCTTATGATATTTCTCATATGACAACTTGATCATGCCAATCACTAGTATGACAAAGTGGTGGAGAACATCCTACTAAGATCCCATATCTCACAGGCTCATAAAATTTAAAGCTGGTAACACAACTAAAAACAATCATGCACACAGTAAGTTAAAGCTGGTACCGCAACTGGGAACAATCATGCACACAGTAAATTAAAGCTGGTACCGCATACACACAGTTAGACCCACTCCACCCACCCAGTGACCTTGACCTTGACACCATACCCACCAAGGTCACCAGTGAGATCTCCCACATACCAGTGAGATCTCCCACATACCAGTGAGATCTCCCACATACCAGTGAGATCCCCCACACATCAATGAGATCTCCCACACATCAGTGAGATCTCCCACACATCAATGAGATCTCCCACACATCAGTGAGATCTCCCACACATCAATGAGATCTCTCACACAACAGTAAGATCTCTCATATATCAGTGAGGTCTCCCAAAACGTCAGTGAGGTCTCCCAAAACGTCAGTGAGGTCTCCCAAACGTCAGTGAGGTCTCCCAAACGTCAGTGAGGTCTCCCACACGTCAGTGAGGTCTCCCACACGTCAGAGAGGTCTCCCACACGTCAGTGAGGTCTCCCACACGTCAGTGAGGTCTCCCACACGTCAGTGAGGTCTCCCACACATCAGTGAGGTCTCCCACACGTCAGTGAGGTCTCCCACACGTCAGTGAGGTCCACCACACACATCAAGGCCTTATCAGTCAAGCTGGCAGAACAACACACAAAGACCTTACGTAGTCAGGGGCCTGTTGAAGAGGTCTCCCTCCCACCAAGATCTAGGAGGCCCGCAGGAGGCAAACCAGCCTCCAATACAACAGACCCACACTCAGTAGACCCCACACCACCCACCCTGTCTACTCAGGGAACAACCAGTTCTCAGGGATCCAACATTTCCCAGGGATCTCTACAGGACGCCCAACTCACGCTATCTACCTCAGGGGAAGAAGGATCTGCCTCAGGGGGTGGATCCACACCCTCATCTAGATCCTCCACCCCAGCCCCAGCCTTTGACAGCCACTCCTCCAGAGACACCTCCCCCACACCCTCCATCATGGACACCGATGAAGGCCCCCAACCTAATCAGACAGCTGAGAAGATAAGGGCCTATGAGAAGGCCATCCAAGATGCAGTTACTGCCCTAGAGACCAACAAGTCCCAGCAGGAGGAAAGGGAGAGGATCCTCAACCAACAACTGGCGGAGAGGAATGCAGCAATAGATGCTCAACAGAAGGCCATGGAAGATCAGCGGAAGTCCCTAGAGAGACAACAACAACAGATAGCAGATCTCATGAAGATGGTATCATCCCAGACCCCACAACCTCCCACACCTGCCATCACACCTGTTGTCACACCATCTGCCTCTGGATCCAAAGATGACATCATAATCTCCATGGTGTCCAACATGACCAAGCTCATAGACAATAAACAGCAGGACGACAGAAAGATCAGGATACATGAGGTAACAAAACCCAAAACCTTTTCACACCCATCACCACTCATGTCAACAGCATTATTCATTGATCACAAATTCCCAGAATATCTGAAGGATAAGTACAAAGTGACAGACAGTGACACCATGGTAACATATTTACCCAAGTACCTCGAAGGACAAGCACTAGCTTGGTTTGAATCCTTCAGGGAGAGTGCCACACCTGATATGTTGACATGGACCAATGTAGTGAATAAATTAAAAGAGTATTTTGCTACTCGAGACAATATAATCTCAAGGACTGCACTCCGTGCACAAAAGATAGATGAACCTGTTCTAGACTATGCATGCCATCTCAGGAAAGTGTGTAATGCCCAACGCCAGAGTGATGAAACCCTAAGCAAGGCATTTACCCAAGGCATGAGGCCCTGGATCTCTGTAGCTCTTGAGAACAAGAAAATAGACTCTTTTGACCAAGCCCTAGACCTAGCCCTAGAGGTTGAGACCCAAGAGAGATCTAGGAAGGTAAGGGATGCAGAAACCAACCCACAGCCTACTAAGAAAAAGGTCCAGGAAATCAGCACTAGTTCAGATGAAGATGTTAACCTAATGTCTAGTGCCCATGTAAGGCAGCAGGAAGCTAAGGTTGCATCAAGAGACCCTACCGGTAGATACAGAGGAAATAACTATGACCCCAACTACCAATCCAATAGAGGTAGAGGTAGAGGGGGCAACAACAACAACCGGGGGGGTCACAACAGTAGGAAAGACAACAGCTCTTCCAACTCCAACAATGGTAACTCTTCATACAGCGATAGGAGAGACAGAACCCCAAGTAATGGCAGATCCTATAATAATCAAGGATCCAACAGTAGGAGCCAGAGTCCACATAGGAACTACAACTCTGGATCCTACAACAACTCTGGATCCTACAACAACAGCCAGGGTTCAAACAACTCTGGATCCTATAGTCAAGGATCCAACAGTAGGGGCCAGAGTCCACATAGGAACTACAACAGTGGATCCTACAACAACAATGGCGCCTACAACAACCAGAGATCCAACAACTCCGGTCAATACAGCAACTCTGGTCAATATAACCAGGGTTCCAACCCACGCCAGGAGGATTATAAACCTGACACAAGAGGTTACCAGGGGAACCAACAAAGTAACCCCCAAATACCACCTCATGTGATGGATCAAATCTCTAAGCTCCTGGTGGCAAGCATCTCAACCACCCCACAGAACCAGGAAAACTAGGATGTCACAGTGCCGATGGGCCAGTGCACTGTGACACCCCAAATACAAACAATCAATCAGGATTAACAAAGATCCAACCAGAGACAATTGCTAGTGCCAATCTACCATCTAACAGACAGAGACGTCCATCAGTGATACACATCACCCCACCAGATTCATCATCAAAGGATACAGGTGAGAGTACCAAGCTTTCTATTGTACTTCTTCAAAATGGCTGTATCAATGCAAATCTATATGATGTTTCAGATGTACAATGTTTGGTTGATACAGGTGCTACTATCACCTGTGTCAGACAATCATTCCTCATGGATCTCCAAAAGAGATTCCATATCCAACTGAGGAAATCTAAAATCAACATCCACTTGGCAGATGGATCGGTGTGTCATGTTAGACATTCAGCTATGCTGAACTTTAGAATCCAAGGTGTCAGATTCCAATACCAATTTGCTGTAATTCCCAACCTCACACAGCCCGTTGTTCTCGGCACAGATTTCTTAAGCACTACAAAATCTCAAATTGAATTTAATGTTGATCCTGAACAAATTCTCAAACCCATTAGGGCAGTGAGGGATTTTACCATCCCTCCATTCTCTGAACTTGCAGTATTGGGTAAGGTCACATCTACTCAATCACTGCAAGGGAAAACTGGAGTAGTAGATAACCTCCAAAGAAATAACAATGCCCCATATCTAGTTCAAAGGGCAGCAGTAACCCCCAGGGAAAATAACAAACATCCCCTAGTGTTACTCAACACCAGCAGGCGCCCACATAAAATCAAAAAGGGTGCCATCATAGCTCTATTTCAGGAAGTCAAGGAATCTGATTTAGAAAAACCTCAACAGGTGTCAGACACTACCCCACACACTGATCAATCCATCTCAGCCATACGGCCTGAGGATGTAACTCAATTCAGTGACACAGACTCAGACTGTGAGTCCACATATGCTGACCCTGAACCCAACTCAATCAGACTCTCTGAAATAGCTGCTATACATAGTGAGGCACATGACCTCGAGCCAGAATTGGAAGAGAATGTTCCACCAAAATCTGTGCTCACATCCAAAGATCAGCATGATAGATTAAAATCACTGCTGACCAAGTATGATGATGTATTTGTAGGAAAAGATGGAGACATTGGTGCCACACACCTGTATACACACTCTATACATGTAAAACCTGAGGCAGTACCATGTCATTTCCTACCATATAGACAAACACCAGAAAAACAGGCCGCAATAGGGGAAGAGTGTGAAAGGCTAGTACAACAGGGCATTCTGAGAGAATGTGCTGAAGGCCCCTGGGCTTCCAGATCCTTTTTAGTTCAAAAATCATCGGGAGGCCATCGGCTCGTCACAGATTTTCGTTATTTGAACCAGAACACGATAAATCAAGCCTTATCTACACCCCGGGCCGATGACACTCTAGACATGATAGGGTCACTCAGACCAAGAGTATTCAGTAAGCTAGATGCCCAACAGGGATTTTTTCAAATTCCTATAAGACAGGAGGACCAGCATAAAACCGCATTCATAGCAAATGACAAAAAATATGTCTATGAAAGGATGCCGATGGGTTTAGCGACGGCACCGGCGGGATTCTGCCATCTAGTCACATTAATTCTGAACAAACTCAAGTACAAATGTGCCCTACCATACCTAGATGACATATTGGTATTATCACCATCAATCGAACAACACTTCCATGACCTGGAAGATGTGTTCAACAGCCTAAGAGTTGGTAAACTCAAACTGAAGAAATCAAAATGTGAATACTTCATAGACAGAATAGACTTCTTGGGAATGAGAGTCACACCCATGGGACTACAACCATCTCCCACAAAGGTGGAGTCAATCAAAACCTTCCCAACACCAAAATCAGTCAAAAATGTCCGATCCTTCACAGGCCTATGCCAATACTTCAAAAAGTTTATCAAAGGTTATGCCCAAATTGCTAGACCATTATATGATCTACAGACACATCTCAAAGCATTTGTCTGGACAGAAGAGGCAGATAATGCTTTCAAAACATTAAAGCATGCCCTCTGTACCAATGCTCTTCTCAGATATCCAAACTATGAGAAAGAGTTCAGTTTGGCAACTGATGCTTCCAATGTGAGTTTAGGAGCTGTACTCTCACAGAGAGATAATGAAGGAGTGCTCAGACCAGTAGCCTTTGCAGGTAGAACCCTCTCCAAACATGAGAGAAATTACAATACCACAGAGAGAGAACTACTGGGAGTAGTGTATGGAGTATTACACTTCAGACACTATCAAGAGACCAGACACTTCCAACTATACACAGACCATGCAGCCCTAATCCCACTATTAACCAATACAGGACTCACACATAGATGGGCCAGATGGGCTCTAGACATACAACAATTTTCATTCACCATCCAACACGTGAAAGGTGATGATAACACACCACCAGATGCTATGTCTAGAAGAGAATACCCAGACTCTGGACCCATGACTAACCCTCCACCCCCACCAAGGAGAGTTAGAGCAGCCAGTAGAACCAAGTTTGCAAAAGTAACAAAGAAAGTACCATTCAGAAGGGATGATCCACCCAACACCATTGAAAGGCCAGAGACACCCATTAGGGGTATCTTGAAGCAATCTACACACTATGTGTTTTGCCACTGTGAGAGAGAATACTCACAACTCTTTCCAGATAATGACTTCGAGCCTATTGAATTCTCATCACTCAATCAGATAGTGAAGGCAACTCCTAAGGAGCCACCCTTCACCCCACCTGACTCAGATGATGAAGATCCAGAAGACACAATATATGCTATTACTCAAGCAACTTCTAAATCAGTCAGATTCTTTGAACCAATGCAGGGAGAGGAAACATCAAACCATTTGTGTCCTATGACCACACGCTCAAAGACTAGAGAAATGATTCAGGAGGGCACACCAAAACCCCCCACACAATCACAAACTATTCTAAATGAGAAAAAGGTCACAGGAAACAAACCTACCAAAACCCAACCTGCCAGGAAAAATGTCACAAAAGACACTGCATCTACTAAGTCAAAGAACTCTGAGACAAAGAAGAATGACAAAAAGCAAATTGTGCCTTTAAAGAAAAAGGTTGCCACTCCCATTAAGGCGAGAATAGGCCCTCCAAAGGAGCCTACACACCAAAACAAGAGTGACACACCCCAACAAAAGGCACAAGATAGGCCAATAGTCGATGAAAAAGAAAAAGAAAGAGACAGAATAAAACAACATGTGCTAGATATAAATCAACTACTGGATCAGATTCCCGACACATCCATCTCAGGTACAAACCTTGGCTTGGAACAAAGGAAAGACAAGGACCTATTGCCCCTCATACAGTATCTTGAGGATGGGACCTTGCCTGCACCAAAAGCACAAGGAAATAGAATCATCAACCAAGGCCAGACATACACCTTGGTAAATGGTACATTAGTCCATATATGCCCCATAAATTGGAGAAAAACCAATACTGTACCACTTCAAATTGTTATACCACAGCAATGGGTAACAAGTACACTTCAGTATTTCCATGACTCACCTACCGGCGGCCATCTTGGTTCGAGTAGGATGCTGTCAGCACTCCGACCTAGGGTATATTGGAAGTCTATGCTAGCAGACACAACAAAATATGTTTCCACCTGCCACACATGCCTCACAGCAAAAAGGCAAGTACACTCACACAAAACACCAATGACAGTGAGAGAGTACATGACTTCACCAATGAAGTTCCTAAACCTAGACGCGGTGGGACCACTTCCCACAACTGCCAGGGGAAACAAACATATACAAGTCTGCATAGATTATGCTACCAGATATGCAACAGCTTGGGCTACTACTGACTTAAAAGCTGAGACAACAGCAGCAGAGTTCTACAAGAATATAATTTGTCATCATGGAACACCAGCCACTCTTCAAACAGACAATGGAACATGTTATACAGGTGCAAAGTTCACAAAGTTAACTAAACACCTCAAGATCAAACATAAATTCTCCTCACCATACAGGCCACAATCAAATGGGCTTGTAGAGAGATTCAATGCTAGCATAGGCACAGCACTCAGAGCATTCTGCTCAAAGCACCAAAACAATTGGGATTCATTTATTGAACCCATAACCTTTGCATTAAACAACACCGAATCCCAAACCACAGGATTCACCCCTTTCTTCCTACTCCATGGAAGAAACCCAGCCACCCCAATGGACTTAGGGCTGGGAATACAGGAAGACATATCCACAGTAGCAGACCATGTAGCTAACATGATAACAAATCAAGATACCTCTAGGAGGAAAGCTATAGAAAGGGTCGCCAAGCTACAAAAGGAAAGAAAGGATAGATATGATAAGAAACTTACACCACAGGAAATCAAGGTCACCGACATGGTGTACCTAAACATACCAAGAATCCTGACCAATACAGAGTGTAAGAAACTTCAACCCCTTTTTATGGGACCATATGTTGTAGTAGATAGACCTAGTTTGACAAGTGCCAAACTCAAAAACTTGGACACCAATCTATTGGTGGCCAGACCAGTGCACATAGACAGACTGAAAAAGGTTGTGGCTGTCAGAAATAATGAATTTGCACACAGGCTTATTCCACATGAGGCCAAATACTACAGCAAAATTGTAAGGAACAAAAATGATATCACCCTTACAAGAGAAACCACAGGCATAGGCCCTATCAAGCCTAGGCCTGCACACCACATACTAAGAAAGACATCTAGGTGTGGTGCAGTTTCAAGAAATTAGAAACAAGATTGAGATACCAAAAGTCATAAGATTTTCAAAATGTATTACAAATTCTCTTCATCCACACATAAGACATGTGTGACTGATAATGAATTACTATGTATATAAAGCCAATCAAATTTGTAAATATATCAGTAGGTTATTGCCTCTGAAAGGGTCAAAGACTGGGACCCCCCAAGTAAAGCAGACATGAATTCTAAGAAGAGTAAGGGTAACACAATGGAGTGTCTAAAGCCTAATCCCCACATGAAAGAGCGCGCTATGCCAACACAGCAGTCTATAGAGATCAATTGACCTTATAAGCTACACTCAGACAACTGTCTAGACGGTCATGAATGGCTGTCCTGGATGACAGGAGGAGCTAATTACCAGTACACAGAGTACACAATAGACCCCCACAGTTGCAGACACTGGAGATCAAGGCCTTGACTCCAGAGAAACAATACCAGGCCCACAATGGATGTGGGTAGGGTAGGCTACATAAGAAGCACTGTGGACCATAGCCCACCATCAGTCTTCATCCAGCTGCAGTCTGGAACACAAGTCTACAGGACCCCACTTGGGAATTAGCCAGCCCACTTCTCCATTAGGAGAGACTGCACTAGGATAAAGAACACACCTACTTCACCTTCAACCTGACCTTACCATTTACTGGTCAATCTCTATAGACTCACCGGACATATTGCCAAGACAGCTCAATCTTGCAAAGGTACAGTTTGAACCACTTCATTTAAAGTGTGACACCATACACTTAGATTTTACCAGCACCAAATCACTACAAATTTGACAAGACTTTAAACAGCAAACTTGCTTTACACAAGCACCATGGGGACACTGAGAGTTTCACCCATACTGCTAACTATGCTGTTATTATATACTACAAAACCACTTACTGCAGGTTATACACCTGTGGTGAGACAAAACATAGGAGTAGTATTCAAACCTAGCCCTCAACCATTGGTCAATGGACATACAACCACAACACTGTTGTTAGCTATCCCCTACAAGATACCTCGGGCACCCGTTACCCAAGGATCCATAAGGGATAGAATACTCCAGTTGACCACTCCTACTCTACAAGATCATACCTCTGGCCAAATTATCCAACAAGCTAAGGAGCTAGACACCTTGCTGGAAATTGCAGACAAGGAGATAAATGAAACACTAGCCTCCATCAAATTGTTCTTATCCAACCCCATAAACACATTGGACAAGGCCAAAAGAGAGGCCATACTGGGTTTTCTAGCACCCCTGTTTCGCGGTGTGCTAGGCCTAGCCACAGTAGAAGATGTAAACCAAGTAATGGGACAGCTCAAGAACATAGATGAAATACTAAGAAAATTTGCTAAACAGGATCAGGAAGCAGCTAATCTCATTGAAAAGATCACAGACAGACAAGATAAGTTTGTCAAAGCATACATCCAAGATAAGAAGGTACTGGACAGCACAATCAACACCATAGGTGACACCGTCAACCTGTGGGCCTCTAACATGTCCAGGTCACTTGACTCATATTCAAGGCACGAGAAAACTCAAAGGGAAAAAATGCAAGTATTAAATGATGCACTAATTATCATAGCAGCAAGAATGAATACAGTTCAATCACTGCAAAGGACAAATGCAGCCCTGAGGATGCTATCATCAGGGATCCTAACCCCTGATATAGTGCCACCCTCAGACCTTGCTAGATATCTAATTGACATTAATAACAAACTTAGGATTACACACCCTGGAGCACAAGTCGCAATTAATGACTTAGATTTCTATTATTCACAGAAGCTGACCTCATACACTTACTCAGCTCACCATATATATATTCATCTGGACATTATAATTCAATCTACCACCTCAACCTTCAAACTGTACCAAATGATTACATCACCCATGCCTATAGACACACAGGAGACCCCCACCAGAGGAGTCACCAAACTACAAACCACAACTGAGTTTCTAGCAGTATCTTACGATGAATCATTATTTATCGAATTGGACTCAGCAGATATGCAGGCATGTGAAGGTACTACAGTAAAGGTATGCAGAGATGTAAATGGTAGAATCTATAAACACAGGCCTACATGCCCTGTAGCCATTTTTACTAACCAGGCTCAACAGATTAAGGAACATTGCAAGTTCACAGTTTCACCACTGCAAGCACCTACCACCCATGCTATTTCCATTTCTGAAGATGAGTATCTGGTCACTACTAATGAACCCCATTACTTTATCAACTGCCATGGTAAAACGTCTGAAACTCGAAAGGCCCAGTCCTACTCAATCATAGGTGTACCCTGTGGGTGCACGATCAGTGTAGGAGAATTTTCTCTTCCAAACACAAGGTTGCCCTGTAACTCAACCTTATCGTTTCATTACATTCTCAAGACAATTAATTTACCATTCATGGCAGCACTTAACAAAATTTCTGAAACCAAACCAGATGAAAGAGAGAATCTTCCAAATTTCCCAGTAGTAAACCTTTCTAGAACCTTAGAAAAACTACAGGAAAATCCAATCATGGATGATATTACTCAACTAAATTTAGAGCCCTTTGCCAAAACAGTATTAAAAGATGCCTCCAACCTTAATAAGGAAATGGAAACGCGCTACGAGGAATCATACCTACGTCGAGTTACAGAGCATCCAATCTTCCAAAGCTTAGCACTCATCCTAGGGATATCAGCTCACATTTTTATAGTATACATACTACTAAAATTATACAGACTAGGAGGAACTGTAGCCTACCTGCCTACAGCCAAAGCATTCAGACTAGTCACCGAGCTGCCCCTACACAAATTGCTCCCAGATAAGAATCCTACCAAACTAACCCCTACAGAGGAAACCCACACCCCTTTCCTCACAATTCAGGAAACCCACACCCTGATAATTGCTATATTATTCACCCTGACCATCTACTCAGCCTACAGAATAATGAAGTACCTTAAGAAATTTGCACAGACACACTGTGGCAAGAAAAATGTGGCCAAGCGCACAAACCCCACAATATATTTTAAAATATATTGTGGAGACTCAAACTTCGCGCTACCCTTGAGGCCAATACCACATGAATTTGATGAGATTAAATCAGCAGCTGCCCCTACCTATAAGGATATAGTGGTTAAAACCTTCCCACTACCTAAGGCTATATTTACCTGGAATGGACCAGCAGTTATAACAACACAGAGAGGAGAATTTGCTTATCACCTCCCTCAGGTGATACACCTACCTTGGCGCACTAGGTTCAGTACTATACCAGCCCTTAAAAACAAAGGACTGTACTACTCCATGCTTCTCCAGAATGATTGTGGCACCAGCCCGGTGACCATGACAGCACTGGAAAATACAACAGATATAATTATTGACGAACAACAGGAGGAGACCGCAAGGTCAAACATGCAGACTATTGCTAATTTTCTAAACCACCAGCCCTCCCCGGTGACTGTGGAAACAGCCTAGACTGCCCACAGCCTAGGCTGCCCCCAGTCCACCACCAGGAGACAACACATCAGAGACAGTATTCAGAACTTTTCGGACAATTTGCCGGCCCTGAAAAGGGCCTTTGGGATGGCGGGTTTTTACACCCTAGGTTTCAGTCAGTCGGGATCCTACCACAGATCCTCGGGTTCAACATCAATGGGAGAGTCCGGGGCCGAGTCCAAGCCATACATATGGCCGTGATCCTGCTCCCACTCAGCGAGCCGGGCCTCCAGCATCCCCAGTCCATACTCGGCAGCCGTGGATGGATTCCCGGATGCCGCAAGATCGAGGAGGGATGCCGCCAACAAATAATCCCATAGCACTCGCTCCCGCGGCCCTAGGTTAT
Organism: Acholoe squamosa; assembly: GCA_949317995.1. Classification (NCBI taxonomy): domain Eukaryota; kingdom Metazoa; phylum Annelida; class Polychaeta; order Phyllodocida; family Polynoidae; genus Acholoe; species Acholoe squamosa. The sequence goes on from OX439041.1 coordinate 4,005,356, forward strand.
AATCCATGGGCCAGAAACCCATATTGCCCAAGGCCCTAGTCAGAAGGGCCACAGTGGCCCCCCCGACGCAAGGCTGAGCCCAGGAAATAATGGCAGGTGTAATTACAGACCATCACATCACCATGCTCAATGATCTCTTTGAAATTACTCACTATGTACCCATAATGGATGGTCTGGTTAGACTCAACCAGGGCCCTAGCTGGACTCCCCACCTCCATCACCTGGGGGACAGGCAGAGCAAAGAGAGCTTGTAGGTGGGCCATGGTACTACAGCAGTGACTTCCAGAGAGGAACTGATGCTCCAATACCAGCCACACACTCCTTAAATGGACACACACACACCCCCCCCACCCTGAACTGTCCACTGACACCAAGCTAGGCACTGCCACAGACACATGCCAGAATCTGGCACCTAACACCTCAAGTGCCACCACTGCATGAGCACACCAGGGAGGAGACTCACATCTCACTCCTGACACACCTCCACTGTCAATGAAATTATCAAAGTATTAGAAAAAAAAAAATTTATTATATACACAGCCACTTGTTGATGTATAATATGAAAATCTATGGTATTCTCACAAAATCAATGATTAATGCGCGCATATACGCGCAAAATTGCGAAATTGCAAATTACAAATTGTAAAATTGTACAAATCTAACATTAATATACATGAATGCAGGTAGATAACTAAGACAGTTTTTGTACCCACTAGCACTTGTATACTATGCCAAGGTTTACTTAAAGTAACACACTTTAGGTATCCAAGAAAATTGTTGGAAAAATGAATGAAAAAAAAAAAAAAAAAAATTGTTGAGAAAATTGTTGACATAAAACATGTTACTTAAGATACTCACCAAATAAATCTCTTTCAGGGACACATACTCAAAAGGCTAGGGGAAAAGTCAATTAAGCAGCGGCCCACTGCCGAAATTGCCAATTAATACACCCATATAGCAAAATCAATGAGTAACTCAGAGACAAACAAGCCTATTGTACATGAAGTACTTTGTTTTTCCGGCCCTCGGAAAAATTTGTCTCAAATCCCATAAATTGAATAGTGTAATCCAGATTGTACGCTTGTACCCAATTTGCACACTAAAATTGTATATTTGCACACCAGATTGTACGCTTGTACCCAATTTGCACACTAAAATTGTATGTTGCACACCAGATTGTACGCTCGTACCCAATTTGCACACTAAAATTGTATGTTTGCACACTAGATTGTAAGTTGTATCCAATTTACATTTGAATTATATGTTGCACATTATACTGTATGTCTGTACCCAATTCATACACTGAAGTCAGATTTTTAGAAAATCAACATTGCTATGTGTATCCAAGCTGTACGCAAAATTATATTTGTACATACAGAAACTATCAATTGAACGCAAAATTATACATTGGCATACTAAAATTGCCAAATGCACGCGAAATTATATATTTGCACACTAAAAATTGCCAAATGTACGCGAAATTATATATTTGCACACTAAATTTGCCAAATATACGCGAAAATTATATATTTGCACACTAAAATTGCCAAATATACGCGAAAATTATATATTTGCACACTCAAATTGCCAAATGTACGCAAAAATTATATATTTGCATACTGAAATTGTCAATTGAACGCAATTACACGCGAAATTGTAAATTTGCACACTAAAATTGTCATTTATGTTCAATTTGCACGCTAAATTGAACATTAAATGCCAAAATTGCACACTATTTGCCAAATTGTATGTTGTACATAAAAATGGAAAATTGTACCCAAAATTGATGTTACATAAGCAAATAAGCTATGGTATGGTAAGATATAGAAACTCGGAAATGTACTTATACCCAGGAGAAAATTGTTTATACTGACAAAGCTCTACCACAAAAATTGCATTTGAAGCACTCCCCATTACTTCAAATCCTCTTACAAAACAGTATATAACTCCAAAATAAGGTCAAAATTGTATAAATTGTACATTCCCTCGGCGAAATGACGGAGTTTCGCATTCTTTCGGGGGAGAGGGAGTATTCTATGATATACCATTTTATTGTTCCATAAATTCTAACATATTTTGTATTAATCAAAGAAATATCTATGAAATTAATACATAGGTTGGTTCTAAGAGCTATAAGAGCGCTCAAACTTTGTATAAGAGCGTTCATGCCCCACTGCACACCAGCCACAGTCAGTTAGACAGAGTTTATGACATCAAAGGCTCCGACCTAATGGTTCACTGCACAATATAATAAAAATGAGGGTCTCAGTGTGCGACCTCATGGTTCAATGCACAAATTAATAACTTGTAAGTGAATGCAACCGGCCGTCACGGGTGCCTGAGCACCGCTGACGCCGTCATGAGTGTCTGAGCACTCTAAGGACTGAACAATGGGTTACATAAGCACGACGCCATAACCTTCCGGTCGCTCTAGCGTCGCTCCTGAGCGACCTAGGTCAAATATCAAAATATCTATGGAAAGCCCATAATTAGACGGTCAGAATGAGCCCAAGATCAAGGCGGAACTCCCAGTATTAAGGAAGTTACGCCATGGAGACTGAATCGACCTCCGAGTGAGCTACAGACAAATTGGCAAGAGTTACGCGCCTATCCAGCGGGCATTATAATCTTGGCACATTCAGCTCCGCGCATGCCCAAAATGGCGGTTATACAAGCATAAACGACCGAGTTATGAGGGTTTGAAGATGCAGAACCGACCAAGACAATGGGGGCCATAGCGGCGTCCATGGGGGTCCTTTGTCCCCCTGTGACACTTGAAACGGTCCCCTCAAACAATTGTAGAGTTAGGCAGATGCTGCTGGCTCCAGTCAGTCTGGAGGTGCTTTTCCAAGATTTGCTACAAATAGCCTGTCTGCACCTCCAGGAAGACACATCACCAAGAACCGCTCTAGAGGTAACATCTCCAGTCATCTCCTGCTACCTGCTATACCACTGCACTATGGTGAAACTATGCTAGACAGGCATTGGTTTCCTACCATTAGTGGCCAGAGGCTATCTTCTTCAAGACTTCCACCAGAGGGTAAAGTTATCCATTATTACATTATTCCTCTAAGCAGCAGGTCAGGAGCTAGGTGTGGGAACCCACCTAGAAGTATGCTGGACACTGTATTATTAATACCTCACAGGTGGAGTGGAACTGAACATTGTACTTTATAAATTACTGTATGTTTACTGTATGTACATATACCTACATACTAACTACTGTATGATTGATATTTCTTACATGTTGCCTAAAGCTGAATAAACCAGTGACAACTGGAAATAACACTATTTATAAGAGCCTTGAGATAATTACACTATATACCACTAGTCTTATGATATTTCTCATATGACAACTTGATCATGCCAATCACTAGTATGACAGAAGTCTGAGGATACTATATTTTTAGCTGATCTAATGCCATAAATGATTCTCATGAGACTGACATCACTATTTTCAACTTAGAAGAATGGTTAGCGTAAAAAAAAAAATTGAGACATATCACCTCCATTCCCCATGGAATTGTTTCTTTGGACCCCCCACTAAGGAATAAATAAAATTATGGTGGTCTCTTACTGCTTTGCTTGATGGTTCAGGGGGTGGAATGAGGTTGCAATTGAAAGAAAATGCTATTTTGGGCCATTTTTTAACTTTGGGCCATTATATCTCAAAAGATTCTGGTCCGACATATGCAAATTTGACCTTTCTTTGATTCCCAGGATTTTTACTTTCAAATAACACCAAAAAGAGGAAGAATGTTTAAATAGTTTTTATTCTGCACGCCCTAACCCAAAAAAGACACTAAAAAGCAGAAAGTGGGAGCTTTGTCAGGAATCGCCCATATATAGATAACATACCCTCACAGTTGTTGCCCGTGTAGCCTGGTGCACAGGTACATGTGTACAAACCCACTTCATCGTTGCAGGTTGCACCGTTCTCACACTGATTTGGACTGCAATCATTGATATCGTCTGTAAAAGGGAGATAAACATAAGAGAATCTGCTCCTTATCATTTAACATTCTATAGCCGATAGTGGAGTAGTGCACCAGACCCGACAATTGTCATGATGCACGAATGCACCCCTGGTGAGTAACTCACCTGGGCTATATTTGTGCATTATGACCTTTAGTATTGATAAATTGCATGAAGGGAGACATGGCACTCAAATAGGCGATGACATATGGAGTATATATTCTACTAATGCTGCACCAATTCATTTGCAGGTTTTAAGAACAGTAAGTGAGTTTTAAAATCGGGTTGAAGTCAGATAAATGTCAGAGTAAGTTGGCAAGTATGAGATTCACCCTGACTCTAAGGACTTGATTAAGATTTCTAAACACATAGGGGATGTATTATAACAACAGAAAAACATTTAAATAGTGAATGATTGGCCTAAAATCAATTGAAAAAAAATAGAAAATGAGGCTTGAGCTGCTGAAAAGAGTGCTTTGCAGGGGCTGGGTAGTAGCAGAGTGGCTGGGAGTGCCCAATAAATGCTTAAAATCAAAGCCAGGGCCTTATTCTATCATATAAACCACAGATGTGCATGTATTTGGGTGTAACAGAGAAGCTATGGGACCAGAAATCATTTCATCAAGGGCATTACACGATTCATCATGCGCCTTACATCAGGCAAGCAACTCTGGTTTTGGGCAACCAAGGCATGTTGAGACTCATTTCTTTTTTTTTAAATGGCACCTCATCAATAGATATATGCCATAGGATGGGTTAGATAAGCCAGTAACGATTAATACAGCCTGTACATACACAAGTGCTGTTTAAGAGGGGTGGGTTGACTTCAAAAATACTTGAATGTTTATTGCCCTCAAAGGGTGAATAGTACTCAAAAAAGAATTTCACCAAAATTCCCCTATACAGACCCCTTGATGGTGATGAGAAGGAAGTCTGAGGATACTATATTTTTAGCTGATCTAATGCCATAAATGATTCATCATGAGACTGACATCACTATTTTCAACTTAGAAGAATGGTTAGCGTAAGAAAAAAATGAGACATATCACCTCCATTCCCCATTGAATTGTTTCTTTGGACCCCCCACTAAGGAATAAATAAAATTATGGTGGTCTCTTACTGCTTTGCTTGATGGTTCAGGGGGTGGAATGAGGTTGAAATTGAAAGAAAATGCTATTTTGGGCCATTTTTTAACTTTGGGCCATTATATCTCAAAAGATTCTGGTCCGACAAATGCAAATTTGACCTTTCTTTGATTCCCAGGATTTTTACTTTCAAATAACACCAAAAAGAGGAAGAATGTTTAAATAGTTTTTATTCTGCACGCCCTAACCCAAAAAAGACACTAAAAAGCAGAAAGTGGGGGCTTTGTCAGGAATCGCCCATATATAGATAACATACCCTCACAGTTGTTGCCCGTGTAGCCTGGTGCACAGGTACATGTGTACAAACCCACTTCATCATTGCAGGTTGCACCGTTCTCACACTGATTTGGACTGCAATCATTGATATCGTCTGTAAAAGGGAGATAAACATAAGAGAATCTGCTCCTTATCATTTAACATTCTATAGCCGATAGTGGAGTAGTGCACCAGACCCGACAATTGTCATGATGCATGAATGCACCCCTGGTGAGTAACTCACCTGGGCTATATTTGTGCATTATGACCTTCAGTATTGATAAATTGCAGGAAGGGAGACATGACACTCAAATAGGCGATGACATATGGAGTATATATTCTACTAATGCTGCACCAATTCATTCGCAGGTTTTAAGAACAGTAAGTGAGTTTTAAAATCTGGTTGAAGTCAGATAAATGTCAGAGTAAGTTGGCAAGTATGAGATTCACCCTGACTCTAAGGACTTGATTAAGATTTCTAAACACATAGGGGATGTATTATAACAACAGAAAAACATTTAAATAGTGAATGATTGGCCTAAAATCAATTAAAAAAAAATAGAAAATGAGGCTTGAGCTGCTGAAAAGAGTGCTTTGCAGGGGCTGGGTAGTAGCAGAGTGGCTGGGAGTGCCCAATAAATGCTTAAAATCAAAGCCAGGGCCTTATTCTATCATATAAACCACAGATGTGCATGTATTTGGGTGTAACAGAGAAGCTATGGGACCAGAAATCATTCCATCAAGGGCATTACACGATTCATCATGCACCTTACATCAGGCAAGCCACTCTGGTTTTGGGCAACCAAGGCATGTTGAGACTCATTTTTTTTTCTTAAATGGCACCTCATCAATATATATATGCCATAGGATGGGTTAGATAAGCCAGTAACGATTAATACAGCCTGTACATACACAGGTGCTGTTTAAGAGGGGTGGGTTGACTTCAAAAATACTTGAATGTGTATTGCCCGCAAAGGGTGAATAGTACTCAAAAAAGAATTTCACCAAAATTCCCCTATACAGACCCCTTGATGGTGATGAGAAGGAAGTCTGAGGATACTATATTTTTAGCTGATCTAATGCCATAAATGATTCATCATGAGACTGACATCACTATTTTCAACTTAGAAGAATGGTTAGCGCAAGAAAAAAATTGAGACATATCACCTCCATTCCCCATGGAATTGTTTCTTTGGACCCCCCACTAAGGAATAAATAAAATTATGGTGGTCTCTTACTGCTTTGCTTGATGGTTCAGGGGGTGGAATGAGGTTGAAATTGAAAGAAAATGCTATTTTGGGCCATTTTTTAACTTTGGGCCATTATATCTCAAAAGATTCTGGTCCGACATATGCAAATTTGACCTTTCTTTGATTCCCAGGATTTTTACTTTCAAATAACACCAAAAAGAGGAAGAATGTTTAAATAGTTTTTATTCTGCACGCCCTAACCCAAAAAAGACACTAAAAAGCAGAAAGTGGGAGCTTTGTCAGGAATCGCCCATATATAGATAACATACCCTCACAGTTGTTGCCCGTGTAGCCTGGTGCACAGGTACATGTGTACAAACCCACTTCATCATTGCAGGTTGCACCGTTCTCACACTGATTTGGACTGCAATCATTGATATCGTCTGTAAAAGGGAGATAAACATAAGAGAATCTGCTCCTTATCATTTAACATTCTATAGCCGATAGTGGAGTAGTGCACCAGACCCGACTATTGTCATGATGCACGAATGCACCCCTGGTGAGTAACTCACCTGGGCTATATTTGTGCATTATGACCTTCAGTATTGATAAATTGCACGAAGGGAGACATGACACTCAAATAGGCGATGACATATGGAGTATATATTCTACTAATGCTGCACCGATTCATTTGCAGGTTTTAAGAACAGTAAGTGAGTTTTAAAATCGGGTTGAAGTCAGATAAATGTCAGAGTAAGTTGGCAAGTATGAGATTCACCCTGACTCTAAGGACTTGATTAAGATTTCTAAACACATAGGGGATGTATTATAACAACAGAAAAACATTTAAATAGTGAATGATTGGCCTAAAATCAATTGAAAAAAAAATAGAAAATGAGGCTTGAGCTGCTGAAAAGAGTGCTTTGCAGGGGCTGGGTAGTAGCAGAGTGGCTGGGAGTGCCCAATAAATGCTTAAAATCAAAGCCAGGGCCTTATTCTATCATATAAACCACAGATGTGCATGTATTTGGGTGTAACAGAGAAGCTATGGGACCAGAAATCATTTCATCAAGGGCATTACACGATTCATCATGCGCCTTACATCAGGCAAGCAACTCTGGTTTTGGGCAACCAAGGCATGTTGAGACTCATTTCTTTTTTTTTAAATGGCACCTCATCAATAGATATATGCCATAGGATGGGTTAGATAAGCCAGTAACGATTAATACAGCCTGTACATACACAAGTGCTGTTTAAGAGGGGTGGGTTGACTTCAAAAATACTTGAATGTGTATTGCCCGCAAAGGGTGAATAGTACTCAAAAGAGAATTTCACCAAAATTCCCCTATACAGACCCCTTGATGGTGATGAGAAGGAAGTCTGAGGATACTATATTTTTAGCTGATCTAATGCCATAAATGATTCTCATGAGACTGACATCACTATTTTCAACTTAGAAGAATGGTTAGCGTAAAAAAGAAATTGAGACATATCACCTCCATTCCCCATGGAATTGTTTCTTTGGACCCCCCACTAAGGAATAAATAAAATTATGGTGGTCTCTTACTGCTTTGCTTGATGGTTCAGGGGGTGGAATGAGGTTGAAATTGAAAGAAAATGCTATTTTGGGCCATTTTTTAACTTTGGGCCATTATATCTCAAAAGATTCTGGTCCGACATATGCAAATTTGACCTTTCTTTGATTCCCAGGATTTTTACTTTCAAATAACACCAAAAAGAGGAAGAATGTTTAAATAGTTTTTATTCTGCACGCCCTAACCCAAAAAAGACACTAAAAAGCAGAAAGTGGGAGCTTTGTCAGGAATCGCCCATATATAGATAACATACCCTCACAGTTGTTGCCCGTGTAGCCTGGTGCACATGTACATGTGTACAAACCCACTTCATCATTGCAGGTTGCACCGTTCTCACACTGATTTGGACTGCAATCATTGATATCGTCTGTAAAAGGGAGATAAACATAAGAGAATCTGCTCCTTATCATTTAACATTCTATAGCCGATAGTGGAGTAGTGCACCAGACCCGACAATTGTCATGATGCACAAATGCACCCCTGGTGAGTAACTCACCTGGGCTATATTTGTGCATTATGACCTTCAGTATTGATAAATTGCACAAAGGGAGACATGACACTCAAATAGGCAATGACATATGGAGTATATATTCTACTAATGCTGCACCAATTCATTTGCAGGTTTTAAGAACAGTAAGTGAGTTTTAAAATCGGGTTGAAGTCAGATAAATGTCAGAGTAAGTTGGCAAGTATGAGATTCACCCTGACTCTAAGGACTTGATTAAGATTTCTAAACACATAGGGGATGTATTATAACAACAGAAAAACATTTAAATAGTGAATGATTGGCCTAAAATCAATTGAAAAAAAAATAGAAAATGAGGCTTGAGCTGCTGAAAAGAGTGCTTTGCAGGGGCTGGGTAGTAGCAGAGTGGCTGGGAGTGCCCAATAAATGCTTAAAATCAAAGCCAGGGCCTTATTCTATCATATAAACCACAGATGTGCATGTATTTGCGTGTAACAGAGAAGCTATGGGACCAGAAATCATTTCATCAAAGGCATTACACGATTCATCATGAGCCTTACATCAGGCAAGCAACTCTGGTTTTGGGCAACCAAGGCATGTTGAGACTCATTTCTTTTTTTTTAAATGGCACCTCATTAATAGATATATGCCATAGGATGGGTTAGATAAGCCAGTAACGATTAATACAGCCTGTACATACACAAGTGCTGTTTAAGAGGGGTGGGTTGACTTCAAAAATACTTGAATGTGTATTGCCCGCAAAGGGTGAATAGTACTCAAAAGAGAATTTCACCAAAATTCCCCTATACAGACCCCTTGATGGTGATGAGAAGGAAGTCTGAGGATACTATATTTTTAGCTGATCTAATGCCATAAATGATTCTCATGAGACTGACATCACTATTTTCAACTTAGAAGAATGGTTAGCGTAAAAAAGAAATTGAGACATATCACCTCCATTCCACATGGAATTGTTTCTTTGGACCCCCCACTAAGGAATAAATAAAATTATGGTGGTCTCTTACTGCTTTGCTTGATGGTTCAGGGGGTGGAATGAGGTTGAAATTGAAAGAAAATGCTATTTTGGGCCATTTTTTAACTTTGGGCCATTATATCTCAAAAGATTCTGGTCCGACATATGCAAATTTGACCTTTCTTTGATTCCCAGGACTTTTACTTTCAAATAACACCAAAAAGAGGAAGAATGTTTAAATAGTTTTTATTCTGCACGCCCTAACCCAAAAAAGACACTAAAAAGCAGAAAGTGGGAGCTTTGTCAGGAATCGCCCATATATAGATAACATACCCTCACAGTTGTTGCCTGTGTAGCCTGGTGTACAGGTACATGTGTACAAACCCACTTCATCATTGCAGGTTGCACCGTTCTCACACTGATTTGGACTGCAATCATTGATATCGTCTGTAAAAGGGAGATAAACATAAGAGAATCTGCTCCTTATCATTTAACATTCTATAGCCGATAGTGGAGTAGTGCACCAGACCCGACAATTGTCATGATGCACGAATGCACCCCTGGTGAGTAACTCACCTGGGCTATATTTGTGCATTATGACCTTCAGTATTGATAAATTGCACAAAGGGAGACATGACACTCAAATAGGCAATGACATATGGAGTATATATTCTACTAATGCTGCACCAATTCATTTGCAGGTTTTAAGAACAGTAAGTGAGTTTTAAAATCGGGTTGAAGTCAGATAAATGTCAGAGTAAGTTGGCAAGTATGAGATTCACCCTGACTCTAAGGACTTGATTAAGATTTCTAAACACATAGGGGATGTATTATAACAACAGAAAAACATTTAAATAGTGAATGATTGGCCTAAAATCAATTGAAAAAAAAATAGAAAATGAGGCTTGAGCTGCTGAAAAGAGTGCTTTGCAGGGGCTGGGTAGTAGCAGAGTGGCTGGGAGTGCCCAATAAATGCTTAAAATCAAAGCCAGGGCCTTATTCTATCATATAAACCACAGATGTGCATGTATTTGCGTGTAACAGAGAAGCTATGGGACCAGAAATCATTTCATCAAGGGCATTACACGATTCATCATGAGCCTTACATCAGGCAAGCAACTCTGGTTTTGGGCAACCAAGGCATGTTGAGACTCATTTCTTTTTTTTTAAATGGCACCTCATCAATAGATATATGCCATAGGATGGGTTAGATAAGCCAGTAACGATTAATACAGCCTGTACATACACAAGTGCTGTTTAAGAGGGGTGGGTTGACTTCAAAAATACTTGAATGTGTATTGCCCGCAAAGGGTGAATAGTACTCAAAAAAGAATTTCACCAAAATTCCCCTATACAGACCCCTTGATGGTGATGAGAAGGAAGTCTGAGGATACTATATTTTTAGCTGATCTAATGCCATAAATGATTCATCATGAGACTGACATCACTATTTTCAACTTAGAAGAATGGTTAGCGCAAGAAAAAAATTGAGACATATCACCTCCATTCCCCATGGAATTGTTTCTTTGGACCCCCCACTAAGGAATAAATAAAATTATGGTGGTCTCTTACTGCTTTGCTTGATGGTTCAGGGGGTGGAATGAGGTTGAAATTGAAAGAAAATGCTATTTTGGGCCATTTTTTAACTTTGGGCCATTATATCTCAAAAGATTCTGGTCCGACATATGCAAATTTGACCTTTCTTTGATTCCCAGGATTTTTACTTTCAAATAACACCAAAAAGAGGAAGAATGTTTAAATAGTTTTTATTCTGCACGCCCTAACCCAAAAAAGACACTAAAAAGCAGAAAGTGGGAGCTTTGTCAGGAATCGCCCATATATAGATAACATACCCTCACAGTTGTTGCCCGTGTAGCCTGGTGCACAGGTACATGTGTACAAACCCACTTCATCATTGCAGGTTGCACCGTTCTCACACTGATTTGGACTGCAATCATTGATATCGTCTGTAAAAGGGAGATAAACATAAGAGAATCTGCTCCTTATCATTTAACATTCTATAGCCGATAGTGGAGTAGTGCACCAGACCCGACTATTGTCATGATGCACGAATGCACCCCTGGTGAGTAACTCACCTGGGCTATATTTGTGCATTATGACCTTCAGTATTGATAAATTGCACGAAGGGAGACATGACACTCAAATAGGCGATGACATATGGAGTATATATTCTACTAATGCTGCACCAATTCATTTGCAGGTTTTAAGAACAGTAAGTGAGTTTTAAAATCGGGTTGAAGTCAGATAAATGCAGAGTAAGTTGGCAAGTATGAGATTCACCCTGACTCTAAGGACTTGATTAAGATTTCTAAACACATAGGGGATGTATTATAACAACAGAAAAACATTTAAATAGTGAATGATTGGCCTAAAATCAATTGAAAAAAAATTGAAAATGAGGCTTGAGCTGCTGAAAAGAGTGCTTTGCAGGGGCTGGGTAGTAGAAGATTGGCTGGGAGTGCCCAATAAATGCTTAAAATCAAAGCCAGGGCCTTATTCTATCATATAAACCACAGATGTGGATGTATTTGGGTGTAACAGAGAAGCTATGGGACCAGAAATCATTCCATCAAGGGCATAACACGATTCATCATGCACCTTACATCAGGCAAGCAACTCTGGTTTTGGGCAACCAAGGCATGTTGAGACTCATTTCTTTTTTTTTTAAATGGCACCTCATCAATAGATATATGCCATAGGATGGGTTAGATAAGCCAGTAACGATTAATACAGCCTGTACATACACAAGTGCTGTTTAAGAGGGGTGGGTTGACTTCAAAAATACTTGAATGTGTATTGCCCGCAAAGGGTGAATAGTACTCAAAAGAGAATTTCACCAAAATTCCCCTATACAGACCCCTTGATGGTGATGAGAAGGAAGTCTGAGGATACTATATTTATAGCTGATCTAATGCCATAAATGATTCTCATGAGACTGACATCACTATTTTCAACTTAGAAGAATGGTTAGCGTAAAAAAGAAATTGAGACATATCACCTCCATTCCCCATGGAATTGTTTCTTTGGACCCCCCACTAAGGAATAAATAAAATTATGGTGGTCTCTTACTGCTTTGCTTGATGGTTCAGGGGGTGGAATGAGGTTGAAATTGAAAGAAAATGCTATTTTGGGCCATTTTTTAACTTTGGGCCATTATATCTCAAAAGATTCTGGTCTGACATATGCAAATTTGACCTTTCTTTGATTCCCAGGATTTTTACTTTCAAATAACACCAAAAAGAGGAAGAATGTTTAAATAGTTTTTATTCTGCACGCCCTAACCCAAAAAAGACACTAAAAAGCAGAAAGTGGGAGCTTTGTCAGGAATCGCCCATATATAGATAACATACCCTCACAGTTGTTGCCCGTGTAGCCTGGTGCACAGGTACATGTGTACAAACCCACTTCATCATTGCAGGTTGCACCGTTCTCACACTGATTTGGACTGCAATCATTGATATCGTCTGTAAAAGGGAGATAAACATAAGAGAATCTGCTCCTTATCATTTAACATTCTATAGCCGATAGTGGAGTAGTGCACCAGACCCGACTATTGTCATGATGCACGAATGCACCCCTGGTGAGTAACTCACCTGGGCTATATTTGTGCATTATGACCTTCAGTATTGATAAATTGCACGAAGGGAGACATGACACTCAAATAGGCGATGACATATGGAGTATATATTCTACTAATGCTGCACCAATTCATTTGCAGGTTTTAAGAACAGTAAGTGAGTTTTAAAATCGGGTTGAAGTCAGATAAATGTCAGAGTAAGTTGGCAAGTATGAGATTCACCCTGACTCTAAGGACTTGATTAAGATTTCTAAACACATAGGGGATGTATTATAACAACAGAAAAACATTTAAATAGTGAATGATTGGCCTAAAATCAATTGAAAAAAAAATAGAAAATGAGGCTTGAGCTGCTGAAAAGAGTGCTTTGCCAGGGCTGGGTAGTAGCAGAGTGGCTGGGAGTGCCCAATAAATGCTTAAAATCAAAGCCAGGGCCTTATTCTATCATATAAACCACAGATGTGCATGTATTTGCGTGTAACAGAGAAGCTATGGGACCAGAAATCATTTCATCAAGGGCATTACACGATTCATCATGAGCCTTACATCAGGCAAGCAACTCTGGTTTTGGGCAACCAAGGCATGTTGAGACTCATTTCTTTTTTTTTAAATGGCACCTCATCAATAGATATATGCCATAGGATGGGTTAGATAAGCCAGTAACGATTAATACAGCCTGTACATACACAAGTGCTGTTTAAGAGGGGTGGGTTGACTTCAAAAATACTTGAATGTGTATTGCCCGCAAAGGGTGAATAGTACTCAAAAAAGAATTTCACCAAAATTCCCCTATACAGACCCCTTGATGGTGATGAGAAGGAAGTCTGAGGATACTATATTTTTAGCTGATCTAATGCCATAAATGATTCATCATGAGACTGACATCACTATTTTCAACTTAGAAGAATGGTTAGCGCAAGAAAAAAATTGAGACATATCACCTCCATTCCCCATGGAATTGTTTCTTTGGACCCCCCACTAAGGAATAAATAAAATTATGGTGGTCTCTTACTGCTTTGCTTGATGGTTCAGGGGGTGGAATGAGGTTGAAATTGAAAGAAAATGCTATTTTGGGCCATTTTTTAACTTTGGGCCATTATATCTCAAAAGATTCTGGTCCGACATATGCAAATTTGACCTTTCTTTGATTCCCAGGACTTTTACTTTCAAATAACACCAAAAAGAGGAAGAATGTTTAAATAGTTTTTATTCTGCACGCCCTAACCCAAAAAAGACACTAAAAAGCAGAAAGTGGGAGCTTTGTCAGGAATCGCCCATATATAGATAACATACCCTCACAGTTGTTGCCTGTGTAGCCTGGTGTACAGGTACATGTGTACAAACCCACTTCATCATTGCAGGTTGCACCGTTCTCACACTGATTTGGACTGCAATCATTGATATCGTCTGTAAAAGGGAGATAAACATAAGAGAATCTGCTCCTTATCATTTAACATTCTATAGCCGATAGTGGAGTAGTGCACCAGACCCGACAATTGTCATGATGCACGAATGCACCCCTGGTGAGTAACTCACCTGGGCTATATTTGTGCATTATGACCTTCAGTATTGATAAATTGCACAAAGGGAGACATGACACTCAAATAGGCAATGACATATGGAGTATATATTCTACTAATGCTGCACCAATTCATTTGCAGGTTTTAAGAACAGTAAGTGAGTTTTAAAATCGGGTTGAAGTCAGATAAATGTCAGAGTAAGTTGGCAAGTATGAGATTCACCCTGACTCTAAGGACTTGATTAAGATTTCTAAACACATAGGGGATGTATTATAACAACAGAAAAACATTTAAATAGTGAATGATTGGCCTAAAATCAATTGAAAAAAAAATAGAAAATGAGGCTTGAGCTGCTGAAAAGAGTGCTTTGCAGGGGCTGGGTAGTAGCAGAGTGGCTGGGAGTGCCCAATAAATGCTTAAAATCAAAGCCAGGGCCTTATTCTATCATATAAACCACAGATGTGCATGTATTTGCGTGTAACAGAGAAGCTATGGGACCAGAAATCATTTCATCAAGGGCATTACACGATTCATCATGAGCCTTACATCAGGCAAGCAACTCTGGTTTTGGGCAACCAAGGCATGTTGAGACTCATTTCTTTTTTTTTAAATGGCACCTCATCAATAGATATATGCCATAGGATGGGTTAGATAAGCCAGTAACGATTAATACAGCCTGTACATACACAAGTGCTGTTTAAGAGGGGTGGGTTGACTTCAAAAATACTTGAATGTGTATTGCCCGCAAAGGGTGAATAGTACTCAAAAAAGAATTTCACCAAAATTCCCCTATACAGACCCCTTGATGGTGATGAGAAGGAAGTCTGAGGATACTATATTTTTAGCTGATCTAATGCCATAAATGATTCATCATGAGACTGACATCACTATTTTCAACTTAGAAGAATGGTTAGCGCAAGAAAAAAATTGAGACATATCACCTCCATTCCCCATGGAATTGTTTCTTTGGACCCCCCACTAAGGAATAAATAAAATTATGGTGGTCTCTTACTGCTTTGCTTGATGGTTCAGGGGGTGGAATGAGGTTGAAATTGAAAGAAAATGCTATTTTGGGCCATTTTTTAACTTTGGGCCATTATATCTCAAAAGATTCTGGTCCGACATATGCAAATTTGACCTTTCTTTGATTCCCAGGATTTTTACTTTCAAATAACACCAAAAAGAGGAAGAATGTTTAAATAGTTTTTATTCTGCATGCCCTAACCCAAAAAAGACACTAAAAAGCAGAAAGTGGGAGCTTTGTCAGGAATCGCCCATATATAGATAACATACCCTCACAGTTGTTGCCCGTGTAGCCTGGTGCACAGGTACATGTGTACAAACCCACTTCATCATTGCAGGTTGCACCGTTCTCACACTGATTTGGACTGCAATCATTGATATCGTCTGTAAAAGGGAGATAAACATAAGAGAATCTGCTCCTTATCATTTAACATTCTATAGCCGATAGTGGAGTAGTGCACCAGACCCGACTATTGTCATGATGCACGAATGCACCCCTGGTGAGTAACTCACCTGGGCTATATTTGTGCATTATGACCTTCAGTATTGATAAATTGCACGAAGGGAGACATGACACTCAAATAGGCGATGACATATGGAGTATATATTCTACTAATGCTGCACCAATTCATTTGCAGGTTTTAAGAACAGTAAGTGAGTTTTAAAATCGGGTTGAAGTCAGATAAATGCAGAGTAAGTTGGCAAGTATGAGATTCACCCTGACTCTAAGGACTTGATTAAGATTTCTAAACACATAGGGGATGTATTATAACAACAGAAAAACATTTAAATAGTGAATGATTGGCCTAAAATCAATTGAAAAAAAATTGAAAATGAGGCTTGAGCTGCTGAAAAGAGTGCTTTGCAGGGGCTGGGTAGTAGAAGATTGGCTGGGAGTGCCCAATAAATGCTTAAAATCAAAGCCAGGGCCTTATTCTATCATATAAACCACAGATGTGGATGTATTTGGGTGTAACAGAGAAGCTATGGGACCAGAAATCATTCCATCAAGGGCATAACACGATTCATCATGCACCTTACATCAGGCAAGCAACTCTGGTTTTGGGCAACCAAGGCATGTTGAGACTCATTTCTTTTTTTTTTAAATGGCACCTCATCAATAGATATATGCCATAGGATGGGTTAGATAAGCCAGTAACGATTAATACAGCCTGTACATACACAAGTGCTGTTTAAGAGGGGTGGGTTGACTTCAAAAATACTTGAATGTGTATTGCCCGCAAAGGGTGAATAGTACTCAAAAGAGAATTTCACCAAAATTCCCCTATACAGACCCCTTGATGGTGATGAGAAGGAAGTCTGAGGATACTATATTTATAGCTGATCTAATGCCATAAATGATTCTCATGAGACTGACATCACTATTTTCAACTTAGAAGAATGGTTAGCGTAAAAAAGAAATTGAGACATATCACCTCCATTCCCCATGGAATTGTTTCTTTGGACCCCCCACTAAGGAATAAATAAAATTATGGTGGTCTCTTACTGCTTTGCTTGATGGTTCAGGGGGTGGAATGAGGTTGAAATTGAAAGAAAATGCTATTTTGGGCCATTTTTTAACTTTGGGCCATTATATCTCAAAAGATTCTGGTCTGACATATGCAAATTTGACCTTTCTTTGATTCCCAGGATTTTTACTTTCAAATAACACCAAAAAGAGGAAGAATGTTTAAATAGTTTTTATTCTGCACGCCCTAACCCAAAAAAGACACTAAAAAGCAGAAAGTGGGAGCTTTGTCAGGAATCGCCCATATATAGATAACATACCCTCACAGTTGTTGCCCGTGTAGCCTGGTGCACAGGTACATGTGTACAAACCCACTTCATCATTGCAGGTTGCACCGTTCTCACACTGATTTGGACTGCAATCATTGATATCGTCTGTAAAAGGGAGATAAACATAAGAGAATCTGCTCCTTATCATTTAACATTCTATAGCCGATAGTGGAGTAGTGCACCAGACCCGACTATTGTCATGATGCACGAATGCACCCCTGGTGAGTAACTCACCTGGGCTATATTTGTGCATTATGACCTTCAGTATTGATAAATTGCACGAAGGGAGACATGACACTCAAATAGGCGATGACATATGGAGTATATATTCTACTAATGCTGCACCAATTCATTTGCAGGTTTTAAGAACAGTAAGTGAGTTTTAAAATCGGGTTGAAGTCAGATAAATGTCAGAGTAAGTTGGCAAGTATGAGATTCACCCTGACTCTAAGGACTTGATTAAGATTTCTAAACACATAGGGGATGTATTATAACAACAGAAAAACATTTAAATAGTGAATGATTGGCCTAAAATCAATTGAAAAAAAAATAGAAAATGAGGCTTGAGCTGCTGAAAAGAGTGCTTTGCCAGGGCTGGGTAGTAGCAGAGTGGCTGGGAGTGCCCAATAAATGCTTAAAATCAAAGCCAGGGCCTTATTCTATCATATAAACCACAGATGTGCATGTATTTGCGTGTAACAGAGAAGCTATGGGACCAGAAATCATTCCATCAAGGGCATTACACGATTCATCATGCACCTTACATCAGGCAAGCAACTCTGGTTTTGGGCAACCAAGGCATGTTGAGACTCATTTCTTTTTTTTTAAATGGCACCTCATCTATAGATATATGCCATAGGATGGGTTAGATAAGCCAGTAACGATTAATACAGCCTGTACATACACAAGTGCTGTTTAAGAGGGGTGGGTTGACTTCAAAAATACTTGAATGTGTATTGCCCGCAAAGGGTGAATAGTACTCAAAAGAGAATTTCACCAAAATTCCCCTATACAGACCCCTTGATGGTGATGAGAAGGAAGTCTGAGGATACTATATTTTTAGCTGATCTAATGCCATAAATGATTCTCATGAGACTGACATCACTATTTTCAACTTAGAAGAATGGTTAGCGTAAAAAAGAAATTGAGACATATCACCTCCATTCCCCATGGAATTGTTTCTTTGGACCCCCCACTAAGGAATAAATAAAATTATGGTGGTCTCTTACTGCTTTGCTTGATGGTTCAGGGGGTGGAATGAGGTTGAAATTGAAAGAAAATGCTATTTTGGGCCATTTTTCAACTTTGGGCCATTATATCTCAAAAGATTCTGGTCCGACATATGCAAATTTGACCTTTCTTTGATTCCCAGGATTTTTACTTTCAAATAACACCAAAAAGAGGAAGAATGTTTAAATAGTTTTTATTCTGCACGCCCTAACCCAAAAAAGACACTAAAAAGCAGAAAGTGGGAGCTTTGTCAGGAATCGCCCATATATAGATAACATACCCTCACAGTTGTTGCCCGTGTAGCCTGGTGCACAGGTACATGTGTACAAACCCACTTCATCATTGCAGGTTGCACCGTTCTCACACTGATTTGGACTGCAATCATTGATATCGTCTGTAAAAGGGAGATAAACATAAGAGAATCTGCTCCTTATCATTTAACATTCTATAGCCGATAGTGGAGTAGTGCACCAGACCCGACTATTGTCATGATGCACGAATGCACCCCTGGTGAGTAACTCACCTGGGCTATATTTGTGCATTATGACCTTCAGTATTGATAAATTGCACGAAGGGAGACATGACACTCAAATAGGCGATGACATATGGAGTATATATTCTACTAATGCTGCACCAATTCATTTGCAGGTTTTAAGAACAGTAAGTGAGTTTTAAAATCGGGTTGAAGTCAGATAAATGTCAGAGTAAGTTGGCAAGTATGAGATTCACCCTGACTCTAAGGACTTGATTAAGATTTCTAAACACATAGGGGATGTATTATAACAACAGAAAAACATTTAAATAGTGAATGATTGGCCTAAAATCAATTGAAAAAAAAATAGAAAATGAGGCTTGAGCTGCTGAAAAGAGTGCTTTGCCAGGGCTGGGTAGTAGCAGAGTGGCTGGGAGTGCCCAATAAATGCTTAAAATCAAAGCCAGGGCCTTATTCTATCATATAAACCACAGATGTGCATGTATTTGCGTGTAACAGAGAAGCTATGGGACCAGAAATCATTTCATCAAGGGCATTACACGATTCATCATGAGCCTTACATCAGGCAAGCAACTCTGGTTTTGGGCAACCAAGGCATGTTGAGACTCATTTCTTTTTTTTTAAATGGCACCTCATCAATAGATATATGCCATAGGATGGGTTAGATAAGCCAGTAACGATTAATACAGCCTGTACATACACAAGTGCTGTTTAAGAGGGGTGGGTTGACTTCAAAAATACTTGAATGTGTATTGCCCGCAAAGGGTGAATAGTACTCAAAAAAGAATTTCACCAAAATTCCCCTATACAGACCCCTTGATGGTGATGAGAAGGAAGTCTGAGGATACTATATTTTTAGCTGATCTAATGCCATAAATGATTCATCATGAGACTGACATCACTATTTTCAACTTAGAAGAATGGTTAGCGCAAGAAAAAAATTGAGACATATCACCTCCATTCCCCATGGAATTGTTTCTTTGGACCCCCCACTAAGGAATAAATAAAATTATGGTGGTCTCTTACTGCTTTGCTTGATGGTTCAGGGGGTGGAATGAGGTTGAAATTGAAAGAAAATGCTATTTTGGGCCATTTTTTAACTTTGGGCCATTATATCTCAAAAGATTCTGGTCCGACATATGCAAATTTGACCTTTCTTTGATTCCCAGGATTTTTACTTTCAAATAACACCAAAAAGAGGAAGAATGTTTAAATAGTTTTTATTCTGCACGCCCTAACCCAAAAAAGACACTAAAAAGCAGAAAGTGGGAGCTTTGTCAGGAATCGCCCATATATAGATAACATACCCTCACAGTTGTTGCCCGTGTAGCCTGGTGCACAGGTACATGTGTACAAACCCACTTCATCATTGCAGGTTGCACCGTTCTCACACTGATTTGGACTGCAATCATTGATATCGTCTGTAAAAGGGAGATAAACATAAGAGAATCTGCTCCTTATCATTTAACATTCTATAGCCGATAGTGGAGTAGTGCACCAGACCCGACTATTGTCATGATGCACGAATGCACCCCTGGTGAGTAACTCACCTGGGCTATATTTGTGCATTATGACCTTCAGTATTGATAAATTGCACGAAGGGAGACATGACACTCAAATAGGCAATGACATATGGAGTATATATTCTACTAATGCTGCACCAATTCATTTGCAGGTTTTAAGAACAGTAAGTGAGTTTTAAAATCGGGTTGAAGTCAGATAAATGTCAGAGTAAGTTGGCAAGTATGAGATTCACCCTGACTCTAAGGACTTGATTAAGATTTCTAAACACATAGGGGATGTATTATAACAACAGAAAAACATTTAAATAGTGAATGATTGGCCTAAAATCAATTGAAAAAAAAATAGAAAATGAGGCTTGAGCTGCTGAAAAGAGTGCTTTGCAGGGGCTGGGTAGTAGCAGATTGGCTGGGAGTGCCCAATAAATGCTTAAAATCAAAGCCAGGGCCTTATTCTATCATATAAACCACAGATGTGCATGTATTTGGGTGTAACAGAGAAGCTATGGGACCAGAAATCATTCCATCAAGGGCATTACACGATTCATCATGCACCTTACATCAGGCAAGCAACTCTGGTTTTGGGCAACCAAGGCATGTTGAGACTCATTTCTTTTTTTTTAAATGGCACCTCATCTATAGATATATGCCATAGGATGGGTTAGATAAGCCAGTAACGATTAATACAGCCTGTACATACACAAGTGCTGTTTAAGAGGGGTGGGTTGACTTCAAAAATACTTGAATGTGTATTGCCCGCAAAGGGTGAATAGTACTCAAAAGAGAATTTCACCAAAATTCCCCTATACAGACCCCTTGATGGTGATGAGAAGGAAGTCTGAGGATACTATATTTTTAGCTGATCTAATGCCATAAATGATTCTCATGAGACTGACATCACTATTTTCAACTTAGAAGAATGGTTAGCGTAAAAAAGAAATTGAGACATATCACCTCCATTCCCCATGGAATTGTTTCTTTGGACCCCCCACTAAGGAATAAATAAAATTATGGTGGTCTCTTACTGCTTTGCTTGATGGTTCAGGGGGTGGAATGAGGTTGAAATTGAAAGAAAATGCTATTTTGGGCCATTTTTCAACTTTGGGCCATTATATCTCAAAAGATTCTGGTCCGACATATGCAAATTTGACCTTTCTTTGATTCCCAGGATTTTTACTTTCAAATAACACCAAAAAGAGGAAGAATGTTTAAATAGTTTTTATTCTGCACGCCCTAACCCAAAAAAGACACTAAAAAGCAGAAAGTGGGAGCTTTGTCAGGAATCGCCCATATATAGATAACATACCCTCACAGTTGTTGCCCGTGTAGCCTGGTGCACAGGTACATGTGTACAAACCCACTTCATCATTGCAGGTTGCACCGTTCTCACACTGATTTGGACTGCAATCATTGATATCGTCTGTAAAAGGGAGATAAACATAAGAGAATCTGCTCCTTATCATTTAACATTCTATAGCCGATAGTGGAGTAGTGCACCAGACCCGAGAATTGTCATGATGCACGAATGCACCCCTGGTGAGTAACTCACCTGGGCTATATTTGTGCATTATGACCTTCAGTATTGATAAATTGCACGAAGGGAGACATGACACTCAAATAGGCAATGACATATGGAGTATATATTCTACTAATGCTGCACCAATTCATTTGCGGGTTTTAAGAACAGTAAGTGAGTTTTAAAATCGGGTTGAAGTCAGATAAATGTCAGAGTAAGTTGGCAAGTATGAGATTCACCCTGACTCTAAGGACTTGATTAAGATTTCTAAACACATAGGGGATGTATTATAACAACAGAAAAACATTTAAATAGTGAATGATTGGCCTAAAATCAATTGAAAAAAAAATAGAAAATGAGGCTTGAGCTGCTGAAAAGAGTGCTTTGCAGGGGCTGGGTAGTAGCAGAGTGGCTTGGAGTGCCCAATAAATGCTTAAAATCAAAGCCAGGGCCTTATTCTATCATATAAACCACAGATGTGGATGTATTTGGGTGTAACAGAGAAGCTATGGGACCAGAAATCATTCCATCAAGGGCATTACACGATTCATCATGCACCTTACATCAGGCAAGCAACTCTGGTTTTGGGCAACCAAGGCATGTTGAGACTCATTTCTTTTTTTTTAAATGGCACCTCATCAATAGATATATGCCATAGGATGGGTTAGATAAGCCAGTAACGATTAATACAGCCTGTACATACACAAGTGCTGTTTAAGAGGGGTGGGTTGACTTCAAAAATACTTGAATGTGTATTGCCCGCTAAGGGTGAATAGTACTCAAAAAAGAATTTCACCAAAATTCCCCTATACAGACCCCTTGATGGTGATGAGAAGGAAGTCTGAGGATACTATATTTTTAGCTGATCTAATGCCATAAATGATTCATCATGAGACTGACATCACTATTTTCAACCTAGAAGAATGGTAAGCGCAAGAAAAAAATTGAGACATATCACCTCCATTCCCCATGGAATTGTTCCTTTGGACCCCCCACTAAGGAATAAATAAAATTATGGTGGTCTCTTACTGCTTTGCTTGATGGTTCAGGGGGTGGAATGAGGTTGAAATTGAAAGAAAATGCTATTTTGGGCCATTTTTTAACTTTGGGCCATTATATCTCAAAAGATTCTGGTCCGACATATGCAAATTTGACCTTTCTTTGATTCCCAGGATTTTTACTTTCAAATAACACCAAAAAGAGGAAGAATGTTTAAATAGTTTTTATTCTGCACGCCCTAACCCAAAAAAGACACTAAAAAGCAGAAAGTGGGAGCTTTGTCAGGAATCGCCCATATATAGATAACATACCCTCACAGTTGTTGCCTGTGTAGCCTGGTGTACAGGTACATGTGTACAAACCCACTTCATCATTGCAGGTTGCACCGTTCTCACACTGATTTGGACTGCAATCATTGATATCGTCTGTAAAAGGGAGATAAACATAAGAGAATCTGCTCCTTATCATTTAACATTCTATAGCCGATAGTGGAGTAGTGCACCAGACCCGACAATTGTCATGATGCACGAATGCACCCCTGGTGAGTAACTCACCTGGGCTATATTTGTGCATTATGACCTTCAGTATTGATAAATTGCAGGAAGGGAGACATGACACTCAAATAGGCACAGACATATGGAGTATATATTCTACTAATGCTGCACCAATTCATTTGCAGGTTTTAAGAACAGTAAGTGAGTTTTAAAATCGGGTTGAAGTCAGATAAATGTCAGAGTAAGTTGGCAAGTATGAGATTCACCCTGACTCTAAGGACTTGATTAAGATTTCTAAACACATAGGGGATGTATCATAACAACAGAAAAACATTTAAATAGTGAATGATTGGCCTAAAATCAATTGAAAAAAAAATAGAAAATGAGGCTTGAGCTGCTGAAAAGAGTGCTTTGCAGGGGCTGGGTAGTAGCAGAGTGGCTGGGAGTGCCCAATAAATGTTTAAAATCAAAGCCAGGGCCTTATTCTATCATATAAACCACAGATGTGCATGTATTTGCGTGTAACAGAGAAGCTATGGGACCAGAAATCATTTCATCAAGGGCATTACACGATTCATCATGAGCCTTACATCAGGCAAGCAACTCTGGTTTTGGGCAACCAAGGCATGTTGAGACTCATTTCTTTTTTTTTAAATGGCACCTCATCAATAGATATATGCCATAGGATGGGTTAGATAAGCCAGTAACGATTAATACAGCCTGTACATACACAAGTGCTGTTTAAGAGGGGTGGGTTGACTTCAAAAATACTTGAATGTGTATTGCCCGCAAAGGGTGAATAGTACTCAAAAAAGAATTTCACCAAAATTCCCCTATACAGACCCCTTGATGGTGATGAGAAGGAAGTCTGAGGATACTATATTTTTAGCTGATCTAATGCCATAAATGATTCATCATGAGACTGACATCACTATTTTCAACTTAGAAGAATGGTTAGCGTAAAAAAGAAATTGAGACATATCACCTCCATTCCCCATGGAATTGTTTCTTTGGACCCCCCACTAAGGAATAAATAAAATTATGGTGGTCTCTTACTGCTTTGCTTGATGGTTCAGGGGGTGGAATGAGGTTGAAATTGAAAGAAAATGCTATTTTGGGCCATTTTTTAACTTTGGGCCATTATATCTCAAAAGATTCTGGTCCGACATATGCAAATTTGACCTTTCTTTGATTCCCAGGATTTTTACTTTCAAATAACACCAAAAAGAGGAAGAATGTTTAAATAGTTTTTATTCTGCACGCCCTAACCCAAAAAAGACACTAAAAAGCAGAAAGTGGGAGCTTTGTCAGGAATCGCCCATATATAGATAACATACCCTCACAGTTGTTGCCTGTGTAGCCTGGTGTACAGGTACATGTGTACAAACCCACTTCATCATTGCAGGTTGCACCGTTCTCACACTGATTTGGACTGCAATCATTGATATCGTCTGTAAAAGGGAGATAAACATAAGAGAATCTGCTCCTTATCATTTAACATTCTATAGCCGATAGTGGAGTAGTGCACCAGACCCGACAATTGTCATGATGCACGAATGCACCCCTGGTGAGTAACTCACCTGGGCTATATTTGTGCATTATGACCTTCAGTATTGATAAATTGCACGAAGGGAGACATGACACTCAAATAGGCAATGACATATGGAGTATATATTCTACTAATGCTGCACCAATTCATTTGCAGGTTTTAAGAACAGTAAGTGAGTTTTAAAATCGGGTTGAAGTCAGATAAATGTCAGAGTAAGTTGGCAAGTATGAGATTCACCCTGACTCTAAGGACTTGATTAAGATTTCTAAACACATAGGGGATGTATTATAACAACAGAAAAACATTTAAATAGTGAATGATTGGCCTAAAATCAATTGAAAAAAAAATAGAAAATGAGGCTTGAGCTGCTGAAAAGAGTGCTTTGCAGGGGCTGGGTAGTAGCAGAGTGGCTGGGAGTGCCCAATAAATGTTTAAAATCAAAGCCAGGGCCTTATTCTATCATATAAACCACAGATGTGCATGTATTTGCGTGTAACAGAGAAGCTATGGGACCAGAAATCATTTCATCAAGGGCATTACACGATTCATCATGAGCCTTACATCAGGCAAGCAACTCTGGTTTTGGGCAACCAAGGCATGTTGAGACTCATTTCTTTTTTTTTAAATGGCACCTCATCAATAGATATATGCCATAGGATGGGTTAGATAAGCCAGTAACGATTAATACAGCCTGTACATACACAAGTGCTGTTTAAGAGGGGTGGGTTGACTTCAAAAATACTTGAATGTGTATTGCCCGCAAAGGGTGAATAGTACTCAAAAAAGAATTTCACCAAAATTCCCCTATACAGACCCCTTGATGGTGATGAGAAGGAAGTCTGAGGATACTATATTTTTAGCTGATCTAATGCCATAAATGATTCATCATGAGACTGACATCACTATTTTCAACTTAGAAGAATGGTTAGCGTAAAAAAGAAATTGAGACATATCACCTCCATTCCCCATGGAATTGTTTCTTTGGACCCCCCACTAAGGAATAAATAAAATTATGGTGGTCTCTTACTGCTTTGCTTGATGGTTCAGGGGGTGGAATGAGGTTGAAATTGAAAGAAAATGCTATTTTGGGCCATTTTTTAACTTTGGGCCATTATATCTCAAAAGATTCTGGTCCGACATATGCAAATTTGACCTTTCTTTGATTCCCAGGATTTTTACTTTCAAATAACACCAAAAAGAGGAAGAATGTTTAAATAGTTTTTATTCTGCACGCCCTAACCCAAAAAAGACACTAAAAAGCAGAAAGTGGGAGCTTTGTCAGGAATCGCCCATATATAGATAACATACCCTCACAGTTGTTGCCTGTGTAGCCTGGTGTACAGGTACATGTGTACAAACCCACTTCATCATTGCAGGTTGCACCGTTCTCACACTGATTTGGACTGCAATCATTGATATCGTCTGTAAAAGGGAGATAAACATAAGAGAATCTGCTCCTTATCATTTAACATTCTATAGCCGATAGTGGAGTAGTGCACCAGACCCGACAATTGTCATGATGCACGAATGCACCCCTGGTGAGTAACTCACCTGGGCTATATTTGTGCATTATGACCTTCAGTATTGATAAATTGCACGAAGGGAGACATGACACTCAAATAGGCAATGACATATGGAGTATATATTCTACTAATGCTGCACCAATTCATTTGCAGGTTTTAAGAACAGTAAGTGAGTTTTAAAATCGGGTTGAAGTCAGATAAATGTCAGAGTAAGTTGGCAAGTATGAGATTCACCCTGACTCTAAGGACTTGATTAAGATTTCTAAACACATAGGGGATGTATTATAACAACAGAAAAACATTTAAATAGTGAATGATTGGCCTAAAATCAATTGAAAAAAAAATAGAAAATGAGGCTTGAGCTGCTGAAAAGAGTGCTTTGCAGGGGCTGGGTAGTAGCAGAGTGGCTGGGAGTGCCCAATAAATGTTTAAAATCAAAGCCAGGGCCTTATTCTATCATATAAACCACAGATGTGCATGTATTTGCGTGTAACAGAGAAGCTATGGGACCAGAAATCATTTCATCAAGGGCATTACACGATTCATCATGAGCCTTACATCAGGCAAGCAACTCTGGTTTTGGGCAACCAAGGCATGTTGAGACTCATTTCTTTTTTTTTAAATGGCACCTCATCAATAGATATATGCCATAGGATGGGTTAGATAAGCCAGTAACGATTAATACAGCCTGTACATACACAAGTGCTGTTTAAGAGGGGTGGGTTGACTTCAAAAATACTTGAATGTGTATTGCCCGCAAAGGGTGAATAGTACTCAAAAAAGAATTTCACCAAAATTCCCCTATACAGACCCCTTGATGGTGATGAGAAGGAAGTCTGAGGATACTATATTTTTAGCTGATCTAATGCCATAAATGATTCATCATGAGACTGACATCACTATTTTCAACTTAGAAGAATGGTTAGCGTAAAAAAGAAATTGAGACATATCACCTCCATTCCCCATGGAATTGTTTCTTTGGACCCCCCACTAAGGAATAAATAAAATTATGGTGGTCTCTTACTGCTTTGCTTGATGGTTCAGGGGGTGGAATGAGGTTGAAATTGAAAGAAAATGCTATTTTGGGCCATTTTTTAACTTTGGGCCATTATATCTCAAAAGATTCTGGTCCGACATATGCAAATTTGACCTTTCTTTGATTCCCAGGATTTTTACTTTCAAATAACACCAAAAAGAGGAAGAATGTTTAAATAGTTTTTATTCTGCACGCCCTAACCCAAAAAAGACACTAAAAAGCAGAAAGTGGGAGCTTTGTCAGGAATCGCCCATATATAGATAACATACCCTCACAGTTGTTGCCTGTGTAGCCTGGTGTACAGGTACATGTGTACAAACCCACTTCATCATTGCAGGTTGCACCGTTCTCACACTGATTTGGACTGCAATCATTGATATCGTCTGTAAAAGGGAGATAAACATAAGAGAATCTGCTCCTTATCATTTAACATTCTATAGCCGATAGTGGAGTAGTGCACCAGACCCGACAATTGTCATGATGCAAAAATGCACCCCTGGTGAGTAACTCACCTGGGCTATATTTGTGCATTATGACCTTCAGTATTGATAAATTGTACGAAGGGAGACATGACACTCAAATAGGCAATGACATATGGAGTATATATTCTACTAATGCTGCACCAATTCATTCGCAGGTTTTAAGAACAGTAAGTGAGTTTTAAAATCGGGTTGAAGTCAGATAAATGTCAGAGTAAGTTGGCAAGTATGAGATTCACCCTGAATCTAAGGACTTGATTAAGATTTCTAAACACATAGGGGATGTATTATAACAACAGAAAAACATTTAAATAGTGAATGATTGGCCTAAAATCAATTGAAAAAAAATATAGAAAATGAGGCTTGAGCTGCTGAAAAGAGTCCTTTGCAGGGGCTGGGTAGTAGCAGAGTGGTTGGGAGTGCCCAATAAATGCTCAAAATCAAAGCCAGGGCCTTATTCTATCATATAAACCACAGATGTGCATGTATTTGGGTGTAACAGAGAAGCTATGGGACCAGAAATCATTTCATCAAGGGCATTACACGATTCATCATGCGCCTTACATCAGGCAAGCAACTCTGGTTTTTGGCAACCAAGGCATGTTGAGACTCATTTCTTTTTTTTTAAATTGCACCTCATCAATAGATATATGCCATAGGATGGGTTAGATAAGCCAGTAACGATTAATACAGCCTGTACATACACAAGTGCTGTTTAAGAGGGGTGGGTTGACTTCAAAAATACTTGAATGTGTATTGCCCGCAAAGGGTGAATAGTACTCAAAAAAGAATTTCACCAAAATTCCCCTATACAGACCCCTTGATGGTGATGAGAAGGAAGTCTGAGGATACTATATTTTTAGCTGATCTAATGCCATAAATGATTCATCATGAGACTGACATCACTATTTTCAACTTAGAAGAATGGTTAGCGCAAGAAAAAAATTGAGACATATCACCTCCACTCCCCATGGAATTGTTTCTTTGGACCCCCCACTAAGGAATAAATAAAATTATGGTGGTCTCTTACTGCTTTGCTTGATGGTTCACGGGGTGGAATGAGGTTGAAATTGAAAGAAAATGCTATTTTGGGCCATTTTTTAACTTTGGGCCATTATATCTCAAAAGATTCTGGTCCGCCATATGCAAATTTGACCTTTCTTTGATTCCCAGGATTTTTACTTTCAAATAACACCAAAAAGAGGAAGACTGTTTAAATAGTTTTTATTCTGCACGCCCTAACCCAAAAAAGACACTAAAAAGCAGAAAGTGGGAGCTTTGTCAGGAATCGCCCATATATAGATAACATACCCTCACAGTTGTTGCCCGTGTAGCCTGGTGCACAGGTACATGTGTACAAACCCACTTCATCATTGCAGGTTGCACCGTTCTCACACTGATTTGGACTGCAATCATTGATATCGTCTGTAAAAGGGAGATAAACATAAGAGAATCTGCTCCTTATCATTTAACATTCTATAGCCGATAGTGGAGTAGTGCACCAGACCCGACAATTGTCATGATGCACGAATGCACCCCTGGTGAGTAACTCACCTGGGCTATATTTGTGCATTATGACCTTCAGTATTGATAAATTGCACGAAGGGAGACATGACACTCAAATAGGCAATGACATATGGAGTATATATTCTACTAATGCTGCACCAATTCATTTGCAGGTTTTAAGAACAGTAAGTGAGTTTTAAAATCGGGTTGAAGTCAGATAAATGTCAGAGTAAGTTGGCAAGTATGAGATTCACCCTGACTCTAAGGACTTGATTAAGATTTCTAAACACATAGGGGATGTATTATAACAACAGAAAAACATTTAAATAGTGAATGATTGGCCTAAAATCAATTGAAAAAAAAATAGAAAATGAGGCTTGAGCTGCTGAAAAGAGTGCTTTGCAGGGGCTGGGTAGTAGCAGAGTGGCTGGGAGTGCCCAATAAATGCTTAAAATCAAAGCCAGGGCCTTATTCTATCATATAAACCACAGATGTGCATGTATTTGTGTGTAACAGAGAAGCTATGGGACCAGAAATCATTTCATCAAGGGCATTACACGATTCATCATGAGCCTTACATCAGGCAAGCAACTCTGGTTTTGGGCAACCAAGGCATGTTGAGACTCATTTCTTTTTTTTTAAATGGCACCTCATCAATAGATATATGCCATAGGATGGGTTAGATAAGCCAGTAACGATTAATACAGCCTGTACATACACAAGTGCTGTTTAAGAGGGGTGGGTTGACTTCAAAAATACTTGAATGTGCATTGCCCGCAAAGGGTGAATAGTACTCAAAAAAGAATTTCACCAAAATTCCCCTATACAGACCCCTTGATGGTGATGAGAAGGAAGTCTGAGGATACTATATTTTTAGCTGATCTAATGCCATAAATGATTCATCATGAGACTGACATCACTATTTTCAACTTAGAAGAATGGTTAGCATAAGAAAAAAATTGAGACATATCACCTCCATTCCCCATGGAATTGTTTCTTTGGACCCCCCACTAAGGAATAAATAAAATTATGGTGGTCTCTTACTGCTTTGCTTGATGGTTCAGGGGGTGGAATGAGGTTGAAATTGAAAGAAAATGCTATTTTGGGCCATTTTTTAACTTTGGGCCATTATATCTCAAAAGATTCTAGTCCGACATATGCAAATTTGACCTTTCTTTGATTCCCAGGATTTTTACTTTCAAATAACACCAAAAAGAGGAAGAATGTTTTAATAATTTTTATTCTGCACACCCTAACCCAAAAAAGACACTAAAAAGTACTAATGCTGCACCAATTCATTTGAAGGTTTTAAGAACAGTAAGTGAGTTTTAAAATCGGGTTGAAGTCAGATAAATTTCAGAGTAAGTTGGCAAGTATGAGATTCACCCTGACTCTAAGGACTTGATTAAGATTTCTAAACACATAGGGGATGTATTATAACAACAGAAAAAACATTTAAATAGTGAATGATTGGCCTAAAATCAATTGAAAAAAAATAGAAAATGAGGCTTGAGCTGCTGAAAAGAGTGCCTTGCAGGGGCTGGGTAGTAGCAGAGTGGCAGGGAGTGCCCAATAAATGCTTAAAATCAAAGCCAGGGCCTTATTCTATCATATAAACCACAGATGTGCATGTATTTGGGTGTAACAGAGAAGCTATGGGACCAGAAATCATTTCATCAAGGGCATTACACGATTCATCATGCGCCTTACATCAGGCAAGCAACTCTGGTTTTGGGCAACCAAGGCATGTTGAGACTCATTTCTTTTTTTTTAAATGGCACCTCATCAATAGATATATGCCATAGGATGGGTTAGATAAGCCAGTAACGATTAATACAGCCTGTACATACACAAGTGCTGTTTAAGAGGGGTGGGTTGACTTCAAAAATACTTGAATGTGCATTGCCCGCAAAGGGTGAATAGTACTCAAAAAAGAATTTCACCAAAATTCCCCTATACAGACCCCTTGATGGTGATGAGAAGGAAGTCTGAGGATACTATATTTTTAGCTGATCTAATGCCATAAATGATTCATCATGAGACTGACATCACTATTTTCAACTTAGAAGAATGGTTAGCATAAGAAAAAAATTGAGACATATCACCTCCATTCCCCATGGAATTGTTTCTTTGGACCCCCCACTAAGGAATAAATAAAATTATGGTGGTCTCTTACTGCTTTGCTTGTTGGTTCAGGGGATGGAATGAGGTTGAAATTGAAAGAAAATGCTATTTTGGGCCATTTTTTAACTTTGGGCCATTATATCTCAAAAGATTCTAGTCCGACATATGCAAATTTGACCTTTCTTTGATTCCCAGGATTTTTACTTTCAAATAACACCAAAAAGAGGAAGAATGTTTTAATAATTTTTATTCTGCACACCCTAACCCAAAAAAGACACTAAAAAGTACTAATGCTGCACCAATTCATTTGAAGGTTTTAAGAACAGTAAGTGAGTTTTAAAATCGGGTTGAAGTCAGATAAATTTCAGAGTAAGTTGGCAAGTATGAGATTCACCCTGACTCTAAGGACTTGATTAAGATTTCTAAACACATAGGGGATGTATTATAACAACAGAAAAAAAATTTAAATAGTGAATGATTGGCCTAAAATCAATTGAAAAAAAATAGAAAATGAGGCTTGAGCTGCTGAAAAGAGTGCCTTGCAGGGGCTGGGTAGTAGCAGAGTGGCAGGGAGTGCCCAATAAATGCTTAAAATCAAAGCCAGGGCCTTATTCTATCATATAAACCACAGATGTGCATGTATTTGGGTGTAACAGAGAAGCTATGGGACCAGAAATCATTTCATCAAGGGCATTACACGATTCATCATGCGCCTTACATCAGGCAAGCAACTCTGGTTTTGGGCAACCAAGGCATGTTGAGACTCATTTCTTTTTTTTTAAATGGCACCTCATCAATAGATATATGCCATAGGATGGGTTAGATAAGCCAGTAACGATTAATACAGCCTGTACATACACAAGTGCTGTTTAAGAGGGGTGGGTTGACTTCAAAAATACTTGAATGTGCATTGCCCGCAAAGGGTGAATAGTACTCAAAAAAGAATTTCACCAAAATTCCCCTATACAGACCCCTTGATGGTGATGAGAAGGAAGTCTGAGGATACTATATTTTTAGCTGATCTAATGCCATAAATGATTCATCATGAGACTGACATCACTATTTTCAACTTAGAAGAATGGTTAGCATAAGAAAAAAATTGAGACATATCACCTCCATTCCCCATGGAATTGTTTCTTTGGACCCCCCACTAAGGAATAAATAAAATTATGGTGGTCTCTTACTGCTTTGCTTGTTGGTTCAGGGGATGGAATGAGGTTGAAATTGAAAGAAAATGCTATTTTGGGCCATTTTTTAACTTTGGGCCATTATATCTCAAAAGATTCTAGTCCGACATATGCAAATTTGACCTTTCTTTGATTCCCAGGATTTTTACTTTCAAATAACACCAAAAAGAGGAAGAATGTTTTAATAATTTTTATTCTGCACACCCTAACCCAAAAAAGACACTAAAAAGTACTAATGCTGCACCAATTCATTTGAAGGTTTTAAGAACAGTAAGTGAGTTTTAAAATCGGGTTGAAGTCAGATAAATTTCAGAGTAAGTTGGCAAGTATGAGATTCACCCTGACTCTAAGGACTTGATTAAGATTTCTAAACACATAGGGGATGTATTATAACAACAGAAAAAAAATTTAAATAGTGAATGATTGGCCTAAAATCAATTGAAAAAAAATAGAAAATGAGGCTTGAGCTGCTGAAAAGAGTGCCTTGCAGGGGCTGGGTAGTAGCAGAGTGGCAGGGAGTGCCCAATAAATGCTTAAAATCAAAGCCAGGGCCTTATTCTATCATATAAACCACAGATGTGCATGTATTTGGGTGTAACAGAGAAGCTATGGGACCAGAAATCATTTCATCAAGGGCATTACACGATTCATCATGCGCCTTACATCAGGCAAGCAACTCTGGTTTTGGGCAACCAAGGCATGTTGAGACTCATTTCTTTTTTTTTAAATGGCACCTCATCAATAGATATACGCCATAGGATGGGTTAGATAAGCCAGTAACGATTAATACAGCCTGTACATACACAAGTGCTGTTTAAGAGGGGTGGGTTGACTTCAAAAATACTTGAATGTGCATTGCCCGCAAAGGGTGAATAGTACTCAAAAAAGAATTTCACCAAAATTCCCCTATACAGACCCCTTGATGGTGATGAGAAGGAAGTCTGAGGATACTATATTTTTAGCTGATCTAATGCCATAAATGATTCATCATGAGACTGACATCACTATTTTCAACTTAGAAGAATGGTTAGCATAAGAAAAAAATTGAGACATATCACCTCCATTCCCCATGGAATTGTTTCTTTGGACCCCCACTAAGGAATAAATAAAATTATGGTGGTCTCTTACTGCTTTGCTTGATGGTTCAGGGGGTGGAATGAGGTTGAAATTGAAAGAAAATGCTATTTTGGGCCATTTTTTAACTTTGGGCCATTATATCTCAAAAGATTCTAGTCCGACATATGCAAATTTGACCTTTCTTTGATTCCCAGGATTTTTACTTTCAAATAACACCAAAAAGAGGAAGAATGTTTTAATAATTTTTATTCTGCACACCCTAACCCAAAAAAGACACTAAAAAGTACTAATGCTGCACCAATTCATTTGAAGGTTTTAAGAACAGTAAGTGAGTTTTAAAATCGGGTTGAAGTCAGATAAATTTCAGAGTAAGTTGGCAAGTATGAGATTCACCCTGACTCTAAGGACTTGATTAAGATTTCTAAACACATAGGGGATGTATTATAACAACAGAAAAAAACATTTAAATAGTGAATGATTGGCCTAAAATCAATTGAAAAAAAATAGAAAATGAGGCTTGAGCTGCTGAAAAGAGTGCCTTGCAGGGGCTGGGTAGTAGCAGAGTGGCAGGGAGTGCCCAATAAATGCTTAAAATCAAAGCCAGGGCCTTATTCTATCATATAAACCACAGATGTGCATGTATTTGGGTGTAACAGAGAAGCTATGGGACCAGAAATCATTTCATCAAGGGCATTACACGATTCATCATGCGCCTTACATCAGGCAAGCAACTCTGGTTTTGGGCAACCAAGGCATGTTGAGACTCATTTCTTTTTTTTTAAATGGCACCTCATCAATAGATATATGCCATAGGATGGGTTAGATAAGCCAGTAACGATTAATACAGCCTGTACATACACAAGTGCTGTTTAAGAGGGGTGGGTTGACTTCAAAAATACTTGAATGTGCATTGCCCGCAAAGGGTGAATAGTACTCAAAAAAGAATTTCACCAAAATTCCCCTATACAGACCCCTTGATGGTGATGAGAAGGAAGTCTGAGGATACTATATTTTTAGCTGATCTAATGCCATAAATGATTCATCATGAGACTGACATCACTATTTTCAACTTAGAAGAATGGTTAGCATAAGAAAAAAATTGAGACATATCACCTCCATTCCCCATGGAATTGTTTCTTTGGACCCCCCACTAAGGAATAAATAAAATTATGGTGGTCTCTTACTGCTTTGCTTGATGGTTCAGGGGGTGGAATGAGGTTGAAATTGAAAGAAAATGCTATTTTGGGCCATTTTTTAACTTTGGGCCATTATATCTCAAAAGATTCTAGTCCGACATATGCAAATTTGACCTTTCTTTGATTCCCAGGATTTTTACTTTCAAATAACACCAAAAAGAGGAAGAATGTTTTAATAATTTTTATTCTGCACACCCTAACTCAAAAAAGACACTAAAAAGTACTAATGCTGCACCAATTCATTTGAAGGTTTTAAGAACAGTAAGTGAGTTTTAAAATCGGGTTGAAGTCAGATAAATTTCAGAGTAAGTTGGCAAGTATGAGATTCACCCTGACTCTAAGGACTTGATTAAGATTTCTAAACACATAGGGGATGTATTATAACAACAGAAAAAAACATTTAAATAGTGAATGATTGGCCTAAAATCAATTGAAAAAAAATAGAAAATGAGGCTTGAGCTGCTGAAAAGAGTGCCTTGCAGGGGCTGGGTAGTAGCAGAGTGGCAGGGAGTGCCCAATAAATGCTTAAAATCAAAGCCAGGGCCTTATTCTATCATATAAACCACAGATGTGCATGTATTTGGGTGTAACAGAGAAGCTATGGGACCAGAAATCATTTCATCAAGGGCATTACACGATTCATCATGCGCCTTACATCAGGCAAGCAACTCTGGTTTTGGGCAACCAAGGCATGTTGAGACTCATTTCTTTTTTTTTAAATGGCACCTCATCAATAGATATATGCCATAGGATGGGTTAGATAAGCCAGTAACGATTAATACAGCCTGTACATACACAAGTGCTGTTTAAGAGGGGTGGGTTGACTTCAAAAATACTTGAATGTGCATTGCCCGCAAAGGGTGAATAGTACTCAAAAAAGAATTTCACCAAAATTCCCCTATACAGACCCCTTGATGGTGATGAGAAGGAAGTCTGAGGATACTATATTTTTAGCTGATCTAATGCCATAAATGATTCATCATGAGACTGACATCACTATTTTCAACTTAGAAGAATGGTTAGCGTAAGAAAAAAATTGAGACATATCACCTCCATTCCCCATGGAATTGTTTCTTTGGACCCCCCACTAAGGAATAAATAAAATTATGGTGGTCTCTTACTGCTTTGCTTGATGGTTCAGGGGGTGGAATGAGGTTGAAATTGAAAGAAAATGCTATTTTGGGCCATTTTTTAACTTTGGGCCATTATATCTCAAAAGATTCTGGTCCGACATATGCAAATTTGACCTTTCTTTGATTCCCAGGATTTTTACTTTCAAATAACACCAAAAAGAGGAAGAATGTTTAAATAGTTTTTATTCTGCACGCCCTAACCCAAAAAAGACACTAAAAAGCAGAAAGTGGGAGCTTTGTCAGGATATCCATTTAAGGTGGTACCACCCTAAATATGCGCTGCGACCCGAAAAAATCCACTATCGCTGACACTTGACAAAATATTTCAAATACTTAAAATTTCCTCAGAACTAAGCCAAATATACCAGATTGTAGCTTTTGAAATGGCAAAAATCATACACTAGGTCTGTCATAACAAAGTGCAATCAGATTTTTCGCAAATCGCCATGGAAACCACCGATGTGATTTTGTGGTCTGCCACCTGAGTCACTACACATCTATCATAGGTCCCTTTGGTCCACAGTAAATGATCTAAATTATTTTCATTCTTTTCCAATCTTTTTTTAAAAATATTCTCCAAGCCTCCAGGATAATTTTAATGCCAATATATACACAGACAACCTGTTTAGAACCCATTTTATAGCCCTAGAAGTGAAAAATTGACTGTATTTAGTGCAGGACTTTTACCATTCTACCCGGAAGTGACCTGATTTAGGGTGGTACCACCTTAACAGAAAAGTTTGTTTTTTTGGTTGCCATGGTTACCACAAAATTCCTTCATAAATACAATATTTTAAGTCCCTTTAGTCAGAAACAACCCTAAAATTCTGCCTAAAAACGACATTTTTTTGGTAATTTGGGCCTATTGAGATCATGGTCTGGTGTGCGCAGGCACAAATTGCTCAAAAAATGTCCCGTTTTAGGGTATCCATCTTCAATCGAACGTAGCGAAAAATCTGATTGCACTATGTCCTGTCAAATGTACCTCCAAACG
Organism: Acholoe squamosa; assembly: GCA_949317995.1. Lineage (NCBI taxonomy): Eukaryota > Metazoa > Annelida > Polychaeta > Phyllodocida > Polynoidae > Acholoe > Acholoe squamosa. The sequence goes on from OX439041.1 coordinate 4,042,949, forward strand.
TGCCTCAAACCATCTATTTTATGCCAGAATATCCCACTTAAGTCTCAGGAAATTAGGGAAAGCAGTAGAAACAATAAAAATGCCCAATTATGGTCCTTTTTGAAGCCAAAATGGCTCTTTTGGGCCTAAATTGGGCATAACGAACAATGACAAGCTGTTATGTTGCCATGGCAACCAATAACAAACAATAGAATTCTGATCAATTAGGCACCCTATCTATTGCTTGACCCCATACCTTGATATCCAGTGTCAGAGCTGACATGTACCTTGTTAAAAATGTACCCATTTCTTCAAATTTAGCTAAGAACTGGAAATTCCCCTGATATACCCTCAATGGCCTGAACAGTAAAAAGCCAGTTTTGGGGCCTATATTCAATGAAAATCATGTGATTTTAGGGTCAAATCAAAGCAAATCTACAGTTTAACACCTCATTATCCATATAGGAGAGGGCCTAAACACTAATAAGTAATGATGATTTTAAAAAAAATAGGGTTAAGGGAAAAAAATGGCACAGATTTCTGCTGATCCTTGCATAATCCCATCCCCTGTTAAGGTGGTACCACCCTAAATATGCGCTGCGACCCGAAAAAATCCACTATCGCTGACACTTGACAAAATATTTCAAATACTTAAAATTTCCTCAGAACTAAGCCAAATATACCAGATTGTAGCTTTTGAAATGGCAAAAATCATACACTAGGTCTGTCATAACAAAGTGCAATCAGATTTTTCGCAAATCGCCATGGAAACCACCGATGTGATTTTGTGGTCTGCCACCTGAGTCACTACACATCTATCATAGGTCCCTTTGGTCCGCAGTAAATGATCTAAATTATTTTCATTCTTTTCCAATCTTTTTTTAAAAATATTCTCCAAGCCTCCAGGATAATTTTAATGCCAATATATACACAGACAACCTGTTTAGAACCCATTTTATAGCCCTAGAAGTGAAAAATTGACTGTATTTAGTGCAGGACTTTTACCATTCTACCCGGAAGTGACCTGATTTAGGGTGGTACATACCCTCACAGTTGTTGCCCGTGTAGCCTGGTGCACAGGTACATGTGTACAAACCCACTTCATCATTGCAGGTTGCACCGTTCTCACACTGATTTGGACTGCAATCATTGATATCGTCTGTAAAAGGGAGATAAACATAAGAGAATCTGCTCCTTATCATTTAACATTCTATAGCCGATAGTGGAGTAGTGCACCAGACCCGACAATTGTCATGATGCACGAATGCACCCCTGGTGAGTAACTCACCTGGGCTATATTTGTGCATTATGACCTTCAGTATTGATAAATTGCACGAAGGGAGACATGACACTCAAATAGGCAATGACATATGGAGTATATATTCTACTAATGCTGCACCAATTCATTTGCAGGTTTTAAGAACAGTAAGTGAGTTTTAAAATCAGGTTGAAGTCAGATAAATGTCAGAGTAAGTTGGCAAGTATGAGATTCACCCTGACTCTAAGGACTTGATTAAGATTTCTAAACACATAGGGGATGTATTATAACCAACAGAAAAACATTTAAATAGTGAATGATTGGCCTAAAATCAATTGAAAAAAAAATAGAAAATGAGGCTTGAGCTGCTGAAAAGAGTGCTTTGCAGGGGCTGGGTAGTAGCAGGGTGGCTGGGAGTGCCCAATAAATGCTTAAAATCAAAGCCAGGGCCTTATTCTATCATATAAACCACAGATGTGCATGTATTTGGGTGTAACAGAGAAGCTATGGGACCAGAAATCATTTCATCAAGGGCATTACATGATTCATCACGCGCCTTACATCAGGCAAGCAACTCTGGTTTTGGGCAACCAAGGCATGTTGAGACTCATTTCTTTTTTTTTAAATGGCACCTCATCAATAGATATATGCCATAGGATGGGTTAGATAAGCCAGTAACAATTAATACAGCCTGTACATACACAAGTGCTGTTTAAGAGGGGTGGGTTGACTTCAAAAATACTTGAATGTGTATTGCCCGCAAAGGGTGAATAGTACTCAAAAGAGAATTTCACCAAAAATTCCCCTATACAGACCCCTTGATGGTGATGAGAAGGAAGTCTGAGGATACTATATTTTTAGCTGATCTAATGCCATAAATGATTCATCATGAGACTGACATCACTATTTTCAACTTAGAAGAATGGTTAGCGTAAAAATAAAATTGAGACATATCACCTCCATTCCCCATGGAATTGTTTCTTTGGACCCCCACTAAGGAATAAATAAAATTATGGTGGTCTCTTACTGCTTTGCTTGATGGTTCAGGGGGTGGAATGAGGTTGAAATTGAAAGAAAATGCTATTTTGGGCCATTTTTTAACTTTGGGCCATTATATCTCAAAAGATTCTGGTCCGACATATGCCAAATTGACCTTTCTTTGATTCCCAGGATTTTTACTTTCAAATAACACCAAAAAGAGGAAGAATGTTTAAATAGTTTTTATTCTGCACACCCTAACCAAAAAAAGACACTAAAAAGCAGAAAGTGGGAGCTTTGTCAGGAATCGCCCATATATAGATAACATACCCTCACAGTTGTTGCCCGTGTAGCCTGGTGCACAGGTACATGTGTACAAACCCACTTCATCATTGCAGGTTGCACCGTTCTCACACTGATTTGGACTGCAATCATTGATATCGTCTGTAAAAGGGAGATAAACATAAGAGAATCTGCTCCTTATCATTTAACATTCTATAGCTGATAGTGGAGTAGTGCACCAGACCCGACAATTGTCATGATGCACGAATGCACCCCTGGTGAGTAACTCACCTGGGCTATATTTGTGCATTATGACCTACAGTATTGATAAATTGCACGAAGGGAGACATGACACTCAAATAGGCGATGACATATGGAGTATATATTCTACTAATGCTGCACCAATTCATTTGCAGGTTTTAAGAACAGTAAGTGAGTTTTAAAATCGGGTTGAAGTCAGATAAATGTCAGAGTAAGTTGGCAAGTATGAGATTCACCCTGACTCTAAGGACTTGATTAAGATTTCTAAACACATAGGGGATGTATTATAACAACAGAAAAACATTTAAATAGTGAATGATTGGCCTAAAATCAATTGAAAAAAAAATAGAAAATGAGGCTTGAGCTGCTGAAAAGAGTGCTTTGCAGGGGCTGGGTAGTAGCAGAGTGGCTGGGAGTGCCCAATAAATGCTTAAAATCAAAGCCAGGGCCTTATTCTATCATATAAACCACAGATGTGCATGTATTTGGGTGTAACAGAGAAGCTATGGGACCAGAAATCATTTCATCAAGGGCATTACACGATTCATCATGCGCCTTACATCAGGCAAGCAACTCTGGTTTTGGGCAACCAAGGCATGTTGAGACTCATTTCTTTTTTTTTAAATGGCACCTCATCAATAGATATATGCCATAGGATGGGTTAGATAAGCCAGTAACGATTAATACAGCCTGTACATACACAAGTGCTGTTTAAGAGGGGTGGGTTGACTTCAAAAATACTTGAATGTGTATTGCCCGCAAAGGGTGAATAGTACTCAAAAAAGAATTTCACCAAAATTCCCCTATACAGACCCCTTGATGGTGATGAGAAGGAAGTCTGAGGATACTATATTTTTAGCTGATCTAATGCCATAAATGATTCATCATGAGACTGACATCACTATTTTCAACTTAGAAGAATGGTTAGCGTAAGAAAAAAATTGAGACATATCACCTCCATTCCCCATGGAATTGTTTCTTTGGACCCCCCACTAAGGAATAAATAAAATTATGGTGGTCTCTTACTGCTTTGCTTGATGGTTCAGGGGTGGAATGAGGTTGAAATTGAAAGAAAATGCTATTTTGGGCCATTTTTTAACTTTGGGCCATTATATCTCAAAAGATTCTGGTCCGACATATGCAAATTTGACCTTTCTTTGATTCCCAGGATTTTTACTTTCAAATAACACCAAAAGAGGAAGAATGTTTAAATAGTTTTTATTCTGCACGCCCTAACCCAAAAAAGACACTAAAAAGCAGAAAGTGGGAGCTTTGTCAGGAATCGCCCATATATAGATAACATACCCTCACAGTTGTTGCCCGTGTAGCCTGGTGCACAGGTACATGTGTACAAACCCACTTCATCATTGCAGGTTGCACCGTTCTCACACTGATTTGGACTGCAATCATTGATATCGTCTGTAAAAGGGAGATAAACATAAGAGAATCTGCTCCTTATCATTTAACATTCTATAGCCGATAGTGGAGTAGTGCACCAGACCCGACAATTGTCATGATGCACGAATGCACCCCCGGTGAGTAACTCACCTGGGCTATATTTGTGCATTATGACCTTCAGTATTGATAAATTGCACGAAGGGAGACATGACACTCAAATAGGCAATGACATATGGAGTATATATTCTACTAATGCTGCACCAATTCATTTGCAGGTTTTAAGAACAGTAAGTGAGTTTTAAAATCAGGTTGAAGTCAGATAAATGTCAGAGTAAGTTGGCAAGTATGAGATTCACCCTGACTCTAAGGACTTGATTAAGATTTCTAAACACATAGGGGATATATTATAACAACAGAAAAACATTTAAATAGTGAATGATTGGCCTAAAATCAATTGAAAAAAAAATAGAAAATGAGGCTTGAGCTGCTGAAAAGAGTGCTTTGCAGGGGCTGGGTAGTAGCAGAGTGGCTGGGAGTGCCCAATAAATGCTTAAAATCAAAGCCAGGGCCTTATTCTATCATATAAACCACAGATGTGCATGTATTTGGGTGTAACAGAGAAGCTATGGGACCAGAAATCATTTCATCAAGGGCATTACACGATTCATCATGCGCCTTACATCAGGCAAGCAACTCTGGTTTTGGGCAACCAAGGCATGTTGAGACTCATTTCTTTTTTTTTAAATGGCACCTCATCAATAGATATATGCCATAGGATGGGTTAGATAAGCCAGTAACGATTAATACAGCCTGTACATACACAAGTGCTGTTTAAGAGGGGTGGGTTGACTTCAAAAATACTTGAATGTGTATTGCCCGCAAAGGGTGAATAGTACTCAAAAAAGAATTTCACCAAAATTCCCCTATACAGACCCCTTGATGGTGATGATAAGGAAGTCTGAGGATACTATATTTTTAGCTGATCTAATGCCATAAATGATTCATCATGAGACTGACATCACTATTTTCAACTTAGAAGAATGGTTAGCGTAAAAATAAAATTGAGACATATCACCTCCATTCCCCATGGAATTGTTTCTTTGGACCCCCACTAAGGAATAAATAAAATTATGGTGGTCTCTTACTGCTTTGCTTGATGGTTCAGGGGGTGGAATGAGGTTGAAATTGAAAGAAAATGCTATTTTGGGCCATTTTTTAACTTTGGGCCATTATATCTCAAAAGATTCTGGTCCGACATATGCAAATTTGACCTTTCTTTGATTCCCAGGATTTTTACTTTCAAATAACACCAAAAAGAGAAAGAATGTTTAAATAGTTTTTATTCTGCACGCCCTAACCCAAAAAAGACACTAAAAAGCAGAAAGTGGGAGCTTTGTCAGGAATCGCCCATATATAGATAACATACCCTCACAGTTGTTGCCCGTGTAGCCTGGTGCACAGGTACATGTGTACAAACCCACTTCATCATTGCAGGTTGCACCGTTCTCACACTGATTTGGACTGCAATCATTGATATCGTCTGTAAAAGGGAGATAAACATAAGAGAATCTGCTCCTTATCATTTAACATTCTATAGCCGATAGTGGAGTAGTGCACCAGACCCGACAATTGTCATGATGCACGAATGCACCCCTGGTGAGTAACTCACCTGGGCTATATTTGTGCATTATGACCTTCAGTATTGATAAATTGCACGAAGGGAGACATGACACTCAAATAGGCGATGACATATGGAGTATATATTCTACTAATGCTGCACCAATTCATTTGCAGGTTTTAAGAACAGTAAGTGAGTTTTAAAATCGGGTTGAAGTCAGATAAATGTCAGAGTAAGTTGGCAAGTATGAGATTCACCCTGACTCTAAGGACTTGATTAAGATTTCTAAACACATAGGGGATGTATTATAACAACAGAAAAACATTTAAATAGTGAATGATTGGCCTAAAATCAATTGAAAAAAAAATAGAAAATGAGGCTTGAGCTGCTGAAAAGAGTGCTTTGCAGGGGCTGGGTAGTAGCAGGGTGGCTGGGAGTGCCCAATAAATGCTTAAAATCAAAGCCAGGGCCTTATTCTATCATATAAACCACAGATGTGCATGTATTTGGGTGTAACAGAGAAGCTATGGGACCAGAAATCATTTCATCAAGGGCATTACATGATTCATCACGCGCCTTACATCAGGCAAGCAACTCTGGTTTTGGGCAACCAAGGCATGTTGAGACTCATTTCTTTTTTTTTAAATGGCACCTCATCAATAGATATATGCCATAGGATGGGTTAGATAAGCCAGTAACGATTAATACAGCCTGTACATACACAAGTGCTGTTTAAGAGGGGTGGGTTGACTTCAAAAATACTTGAATGTGTATTGCCCGCAAAGGGTGAATAGTACTCAAAAGAGAATTTCACCAAAAATTCCCCTATACAGACCCCTTGATGGTGATGAGAAGGAAGTCTGAGGATACTATATTTTTAGCTGATCTAATGCCATAAATGATTCATCATGAGACTGACATCACTATTTTCAACTTAGAAGAATGGTTAGCGTAAAAATAAAATTGAGACATATCACCTCCATTCCCCATGGAATTGTTTCTTTGGACCCCCACTAAGGAATAAATAAAATTATGGTGGTCTCTTACTGCTTTGCTTGATGGTTCAGGGGGTGGAATGAGGTTGAAATTGAAAGAAAATGCTATTTTGGGCCATTTTTTAACTTTGGGCCATTATATCTCAAAAGATTCTGGTCCGACATATGCAAATTTGACCTTTCTTTGATTCCCAGGATTTTTACTTTCAAATAACACCAAAAAGAGGAAGAATGTTTAAATAGTTTTTATTCTGCACACCCTAACCAAAAAAAGACACTAAAAAGCAGAAAGTGGGAGCTTTGTCAGGAATCGCCCATATATAGATAACATACCCTCACAGTTGTTGCCCGTGTAGCCTGGTGCACAGGTACATGTGTACAAACCCACTTCATCATTGCAGGTTGCACCGTTCTCACACTGATTTGGACTGCAATCATTGATATCGTCTGTAAAAGGGAGATAAACATAAGAGAATCTGCTCCTTATCATTTAACATTCTATAGCTGATAGTGGAGTAGTGCACCAGACCCGACAATTGTCATGATGCATGAATGCACCCCTGGTGAGTAACTCACCTGGGCTATATTTGTGCATTATGACCTACAGTATTGATAAATTGCACGAAGGGAGACATGACACTCAAATAGGCAATGACATATGGAGTATATATTCTACTAATGCTGCACCAATTCATTTGCAGGTTTTAAGAACAGTAAGTGAGTTTTAAAATCGGGTTGAAGTCAGATAAATGTCAGAGTAAGTTGGCAAGTATGAGATTCACCCTGACTCTAAGGACTTGATTAAGATTTCTAAACACATAGGGGATGTATTATAACAACAGAAAAACATTTAAATAGTGAATGATTGGCCTAAAATCAATTGAAAAAAAAATAGAAAATGAGGCTTGAGCTGCTGAAAAGAGTGCTTTGCAGGGGCTGGGTAGTAGCAGAGTGGCTGGGAGTGCCCAATAAATGCTTAAAATCAAAGCCAGGGCCTTATTCTATCATATAAACCACAGATGTGCATGTATTTGGGTGTAACAGAGAAGCTATGGGACCAGAAATCATTTCATCAAGGGCATTACACGATTCATCATGCGCCTTACATCAGGCAAGCAACTCTGGTTTTGGGCAACCAAGGCATGTTGAGACTCATTTCTTTTTTTTTAAATGGCACCTCATCAATAGATATATGCCATAGGATGGGTTAGATAAGCCAGTAACGATTAATACAGCCTGTACATACACAAGTGCTGTTTAAGAGGGGTGGGTTGACTTCAAAAATACTTGAATGTGTATTGCCCGCAAAGGGTGAATAGTACTCAAAAAAGAATTTCACCAAAATTCCCCTATACAGACCCCTTGATGGTGATGAGAAGGAAGTCTGAGGATACTATATTTTTAGCTGATCTAATGCCATAAATGATTCATCATGAGACTGACATCACTATTTTCAACTTAGAAGAATGGTTAGCGTAAGAAAAAAATTGAGACATATCACCTCCATTCCCCATGGAATTGTTTCTTTGGACCCCCCACTAAGGAATAAATAAAATTATGGTGGTCTCTTACTGCTTTGCTTGATGGTTCAGGGGGTGGAATGAGGTTGAAATTGAAAGAAAATGCTATTTTGGGCCATTTTTTAACTTTGGGCCATTATATCTCAAAAGATTCTGGTCCGACATATGCAAATTTGACCTTTCTTTGATTCCCAGGATTTTTACTTTCAAATAACACCAAACAGAGGAAGAATGTTTAAATAGTTTTTATTCTGCACGCCCTAACCCAAAAAAGACACTAAAAAGCAGAAAGTGGGAGCTTTGTCAGGAATCGCCCATATATAGATAACATACCCTCACAGTTGTTGCCCGTGTAGCCTGGTGCACAGGTACATGTGTACAAACCCACTTCATCATTGCAGGTTGCACCGTTCTCACACTGATTTGGACTGCAATCATTGATATCGTCTGTAAAAGGGAGATAAACATAAGAGAATCTGCTCCTTATCGTTTAACATTCTATAGCCGATAGTGGAGTAGTGCACCAGACCCGACAATTGTCATGATGCACGAATGCACCCCTGGTGAGTAACTCACCTGGGCTATATTTGTGCATTATGACCTTCAGTATTGATAAATTGCACGAAGGGAGACATGACACTCAAATAGGCAATGACATATGGAGTATATATTCTACTAATGCTGCACCAATTCATTTGCAGGTTTTAAGACTAGTAAGTGAGTTTTAAAATCGGGTTGAAGTCAGATAAATGTCAGAGTAAGTTGGCAAGTATGAGATTCACCCTGACTCTAAGGACTTGATTAAGATTTCTAAACACATAGGGGATCTATTATAACAACAGAAAAACATTTAAATAGTGAATGATTGACCTAAAATCAATTGAAAAAAAACAGAAAATGAGGCTTGAGCTGCTGAAAAGAGTGCTTTGCAGGGGCTGGGTAGTAGCAGAGTGGCTGGGAGTGCCCAATAAATGCTTAAAATCAAAGCCAGGGCCTTATTCTATCATATAAACCACAGATGTGCATGTATTTGGGTGTAACAGAGAAGCTATGGGACCAGAAATCATTTCATCAAGGGCATTACACCATTCATCATGCGCCTTACATCAGGCAAGCAACTCTGGTTTTGGGCAACCAAGGCATGTTGAGACTCATTTCTTTTTTTTTAAATGGCACCTCATCAATAGATATATGCCATAGGATGGGTTAGATAAGCCAGTAACGATTAATACAGCCTGTACATACACAAGTGCTGTTTAAGAGGGGTGGGTTGACTTCAAAAATACTTGAATGTTTATTGCCCGCAAAGGGTGAATAGTACTCAAAAAAGAATTTCACCAAAATTCCCCTATACAGACCCCTTGATGGTGATGAGAAGGAAGTCTGAGGATACTATATTTTTAGCTGATCTAATGCCATAAATGATTCATCATGAGACTGACATCACTATTTTCAACTTAGAAGAATGGTTAGCGTAAGAAAAAAATTGAGACATATCACCTCCATTCCCCATGGAATTGTTTCTTTGGACCCCCCACTAAGGAATAAATAAAATTATGGTGGTCTCTTACTGCTTTGCTTGATGGTTCAGGGGGTGGAATGAGGTTGAAATTGAAAGAAAATGCTATTTTGGGCCATTTTTTAACTTTGGGCCATTATATCTCAAAAGATTCTGGTCCGACATATGCAAATTTGACCTTTCTTTGATTCCCAGGATTTTTACTTTCAAATAACACCAAAAAGAGGAAGAATGTTTAAATAGTTTTTATTCTGCACGCCCTAACCCAAAAAAGACACTAAAAAGCAGAAAGTGGGGGCTTTGTCAGGAATCGCCCATATATAGATAACATACCCTCACAGTTGTTGCCCGTGTAGCCTGGTGCACAGGTACATGTGTACAAACCCACTTCATCATTGCAGGTTGCACCGTTCTCACACTGATTTGGACTGCAATCATTGATATCGTCTGTAAAAGGGAGATAAACATAAGAGAATCTGCTCCTTATCATTTAACATTCTATAGCCGATAGTGGAGTAGTGCACCAGAACCGACTATTGTCATGATGCACGAATGCACCCCTGGTGAGTAACTCACCTGGGCTATATTTGTGCATTATGACCTTCAGTATTGATAAATTGCACGAAGGGAGACATGACACTCAAATAGGCGATGACATATGGAGTATATATTCTACTAATGCTGCACCAATTCATTTGCAGGTTTTAAGAACAGTAAGTGAGTTTTAAAATCGGGTTGAAGTCAGATAAATGTCAGAGTAAGTTGGCAAGTATGAGATTCACCCTGACTCTAAGGACTTGATTAAGATTTCTAAACACATAGGGGATCTATTATAACAACAGAAAAACATTTAAATAGTGAATGATTGGCCTAAAATCAATTGAAAAAAAATAGAAAATGAGGCTTGAGCTGCTGAAAAGAGTGCTTTGCAGGGGCTGGGTAGTAGCAGAGTGGCTGGGAGTGCCCAATAAATGCTTAAAATCAAAGCCAGGGCCTTATTCTATCATATAAACCACAGATGTGCATGTATTTGGGTGTAACAGAGAAGCTATGGGACCAGAAATCATTTCATCAAGGGCATTACACGATTCATCATGCGCCTTACATCAGGCAAGCAACTCTGGTTTTGGGCAACCAAGGCATGTTGAGACTCATTTCTTTTTTTTTAAATGGCACCTCATCAATAGATATATGCCATAGGATGGGTTAGATAAGCCAGTAACGATTAATACAGCCTGTACATACACAAGTGCTGTTTAAGAGGGGTAGGTTGACTTCAAAAATACTTGAATGTTTATTGCCCGCAAAGGGTGAATAGTACTCAAAAAAGAATTTCACCAAAATTCCCCTATACAGACCCCTTGATGGTGATGAGAAGGAAGTCTGAGGATACTATATTTTTAGCTGATCTAATGCCATAAATGATTCATCATGAGACTGACATCACTATTTTCAACTTAGAAGAATGGTTAGCGTAAGAAAAAAATTGAGACATATCACCTCCATTCCCCATGGAATTGTTTCTTTGGACCCCCCACTAAGGAATAAATAAAATTATGGTGGTCTCTTACTGCTTTGCTTGATGGTTCAGGGGGTGGAATGAGGTTGAAATTGAAAGAAAATGCTATTTTGGGCCATTTTTTAACTTTGGGCCATTATATCTCAAAAGATTCTGGTCCGACATATGCAAATTTGACCTTTCTTTGATTCCCAGGATTTTTACTTTCAAATAACACCAAAAAGAGGAAGAATGTTTAAATAGTTTTTATTCTGCACGCCCTAACCCAAAAAAGACACTAAAAAGCAGAAAGTGGGGGCTTTGTCAGGAATCGCCCATATATAGATAACATACCCTCACAGTTGTTGCCCGTGTAGCCTGGTGCACAGGTACATGTGTACAAACCCACTTCATCATTGCAGGTTGCACCGTTCTCACACTGATTTGGACTGCAATCATTGATATCGTCTGTAAAAGGGAGATAAACATAAGAGAATCTGCTCCTTATCATTTAACATTCTATAGCCGATAGTGGAGTAGTGCACCAGAACCGACTATTGTCATGATGCACGAATGCACCCCTGGTGAGTAACTCACCTGGGCTATATTTGTGCATTATGACCTTCAGTATTGATAAATTGCACGAAGGGAGACATGACACTCGAATAGGCGATGACATATGGAGTATATATTCTACTAATGCTGCACCAATTCATTTGCAGGTTTTAAGAACAGTAAGTGAGTTTTAAAATCGGGTTGAAGTCAGATAAATGTCAGAGTAAGTTGGCAAGTATGAGATTCACCCTGACTCTAAGGACTTGATTAAGATTTCTAAACACATAGGGGATCTATTATAACAACAGAAAAACATTTAAATAGTGAATGATTGGCCTAAAATCAATTGAAAAAAAATAGAAAATGAGGCTTGAGCTGCTGAAAAGAGTGCTTTGCAGGGGCTGGGTAGTAGCAGAGTGGCTGGGAGTGCCCAATAAATGCTTAAAATCAAAGCCAGGGCCTTATTCTATCATATAAACCACAGATGTGCATGTATTTGGGTGTAACAGAGAAGCTATGGGACCAGAAATCATTTCATCAAGGGCATTACACGATTCATCATGCGCCTTACATCAGGCAAGCAACTCTGGTTTTGGGCAACCAAGGCATGTTGAGACTCATTTCTTTTTTTTTAAATGGCACCTCATCAATAGATATATGCCATAGGATGGGTTAGATAAGCCAGTAACGATTAATACAGCCTGTACATACACAAGTGCTGTTTAAGAGGGGTGGGTTGACTTCAAAAATACTTGAATGTTTATTGCCCGCAAAGGGTGAATAGTACTCAAAAAAGAATTTCACCAAAATTCCCCTATACAGACCCCTTGATGGTGATGAGAAGGAAGTCTGAGGATACTATATTTTTAGCTGATCTAATGCCATAAATGATTCATCATGAGACTGACATCACTATTTTCAACTTAGAAGAATGGTTAGCGTAAGAAAAAAATTGAGACATATCACCTCCATTCCCCATGGAATTGTTTCTTTGGACCCCCCACTAAGGAATAAATAAAATTATGGTGGTCTCTTACTGCTTTGCTTGATGGTTCAGGGGGTGGAATGAGGTTGAAATTGAAAGAAAATGCTATTTTGGGCCATTTTTTAACTTTGGGCCATTATATCTCAAAAGATTCTGGTCCGACATATGCAAATTTGACCTTTCTTTGATTCCCAGGATTTTTACTTTCAAATAACACCAAAAAGAGGAAGAATGTTTAAATAGTTTTTATTCTGCACGCCCTAACCCAAAAAAGACACTAAAAAGCAGAAAGTGGGGGCTTTGTCAGGAATCGCCCATATATAGATAACATACCCTCACAGTTGTTGCCCGTGTAGCCTGGTGCACAGGTACATGTGTACAAACCCACTTCATCATTGCAGGTTGCACCGTTCTCACACTGATTTGGACTGCAATCATTGATATCGTCTGTAAAAGGGAGATAAACATAAGAGAATCTGCTCCTTATCATTTAACATTCTATAGCCGATAGTGGAGTAGTGCACCAGACCCGACAATTGTCATGATGCACGAATGCACCCCTGGTGAGTAACTCACCTGGGCTATATTTGTGCATTATGACCTTCAGTATTGATAAATTGCACGAAGGGAGACATGACACTCAAATAGGCGATGACATATGGAGTATATATTCTACTAATGCTGCACCGATTCATTTGCAGGTTTTAAGAACAGTAAGTGAGTTTTAAAATCGGGTTGAAGTCAAATAAATGTCAGAGTAAGTTGGCAAGTATGAGATTCACCCTGACTCTAAGGACTTGATTAAGATTTCTAAACACATAGGGGATCTATTATAACAACAGAAAAACATTTAAATAGTGAATGATTGGCCTAAAATCAATTGAAAAAAAATAGAAAATGAGGCTTGAGCTGCTGAAAATAGTGCTTTGCAGGGGCTGGGTAGTAGCAGAGTGGCTGGGAGTGCCCAATAAATGCTTAAAATCAAAGCCAGGGCCTTATTCTATCATATAAACCACAGATGTGCATGTATTTGGGTGTAACAGAGAAGCTATGGGACCAGAAATCATTTCATCAAGGGCATTACACGATTCATCATGCACCTTACATCAGGCAAGCAACTCTGGTTTTGGGCAACCAAGGCATGTTGAGGCTCATTTCTTTTTTTTTAAATGGCACCTCATCAATAGATATATGCCATAGGATGGGTTAGATAAGCCAGTAACGATTAATACAGCCTGTACATACACAAGTGCTGTTTAAGAGGGGTGGGTTGACTTCAAAAATACTTGAATGTTTATTGCCCTCAAAGGGTGAATAGTACTCAAAAAAGAATTTCACCAAAATTCCCCTATACAGACCCCTTGATGGTGATGAGAAGGAAGTCTGAGGATACTATATTTTTAGCTGATCTAATGCCATAAATGATTCTCATGAGACTGACATCACTATTTTCAACTTAGAAGAATGGTTAGCGTAAAAAAAAAATTGAGACATATCACCTCCATTCCCCATGGAATTGTTTCTTTGGACCCCCCACTAAGGAATAAATAAAATTATGGTGGTCTCTTACTGCTTTGCTTGATGGTTCAGGGGGTGGAATGAGGTTGAAATTGAAAGAAAATGCTATTTTGGGCCATTTTTTAACTTTGGGCCATTATATCTCAAAAGATTCTGGTCCGACATATGCAAATTTGACCTTTCTTTGATTCCCAGGATTTTTACTTTCAAATAACACCAAAAAGAGGAAGAATGTTTAAATAGTTTTTATTCTGCATGCCCTAACCCAAAAAAATCGCCCATATATAGATAACATACCCTCACAGTTGTTGCCCGTGTAGCCTGGTGCACAGGTACATGTGTACAAACCCACTTCATCATTGCAGGTTGCACCGTTCTCACACTGATTTGGACTGCAATCATTGATATCGTCTGTAAAAGGGAGATAAACATAAGAGAATCTGCTCCTTATCATTTAACATTCTATAGCCGATAGTGGAGTAGTGCACCAGACCCGACTATTGTCATGATGCACGAATGCACCCCTGGTGAGTAACTCACCTGGGCTATATTTGTGCATTATGACCTTCAGTATTGATAAATTGCACGAAGGGAGACATGACACTCAAATAGGCGATGACATATGGAGTATATATTCTACTAATGCTGCACCAATTCATTTGCAGGTTTTAAGAACAGTAAGTGAGTTTTAAAATCGGGTTGAAGTCAGATAAATGTCAGAGTAAGTTGGCAAGTATGAGATTCACCCTGACTCTAAGGACTTGATTAAGATTTCTAAACACATAGGGGATCTATTATAACAACAGAAAAACATTTAAATAGTGAATGATTGGCCTAAAATCAATTGAAAAAAAATAGAAAATGAGGCTTGAGCTGCTGAAAAGAGTGCTTTGCAGGGGCTGGGTAGTAGCAGAGTGGCTGGGAGTGCCCAATAAATGCTTAAAATCAAAGCCAGGGCCTTATTCTATCATATAAACCACAGATGTGCATGTATTTGGGTGTAACAGAGAAGCTATGGGACCAGAAATCATTTCATCAAGGGCATTACACGATTCATCATGCGCCTTACATCAGGCAAGCAACTCTGGTTTTGGGCAACCAAGGCATGTTGAGACTCATTTCTTTTTTTTTAAATGGCACCTCATCAATAGATATATGCCATAGGATGGGTTAGATAAGCCAGTAAAGATTAATACAGCCTGTACATACACAAGTGCTGTTTAAGAGGGGTGGGTTGACTTCAAAAATACTTGAATGTGTATTGCCCGCAAAGGGTGAATAGTACTCAAAAGAGAATTTCACCAAAATTCCCCTATACAGACCCCTTGATGGTGATGAGAAGGAAGTCTGAGGATACTATATTTTTAGCTGATCTAATGCCATAAATGATTCTCATGAGACTGACATCACTATTTTCAACTTAGAAGAATGGTTAGCGTAAAAAAGAAATTGAGACATATCACCTCCATTCCCCATGGAATTGTTTCTTTGGACCCCCCACTAAGGAATAAATAAAGTTATGGTGGTCTCTTACTGCTTTGCTTGATGGTTCAGGGGGTGGAATGAGGTTGAAATTGAAAGAAAATGCTATTTTGGGCCATTTTTTAACTTTGGGCCATTATATCTCAAAAGATTCTGGTCCGACATATGCAAATTTGACCTTTCTTTGATTCCCAGGATTTTTACTTTCAAATAACACCAAAAAGAGGAAGAATGTTTAAATAGTTTTTATTCTGCACGCCCTAACCCAAAAAAGACACTAAAAAGCAGAAAGTGAGAGCTTTGTCAGGAATCGCCCATATATAGATAACATACCCTCACAGTTGTTGCCCGTGTAGCCTGGTGCACAGGTACATGTGTACAAACCCACTTCATCATTGCAGGTTGCACCGTTCTCACACTGATTTGGACTGCAATCATTGATATCGTCTGTAAAAGGGAGATAAACATAAGAGAATATGCTCCTTATCATTTAACATTCTATAGCCGATAGTGGAGTAGTGCACCAGACCCGACAATTGTCATGATGCACAAATGCACCCCTGGTGAGTAACTCACCTGGGCTATATTTGTGCATTATGACCTTCAGTATTGATAAATTGCAAGAAGGGAGACATGACACTCAAATAGGCACAGACATATGGAGTATATATTCTACTTATGCTGCACCAATTCATTTGCAGGTTTTAAGAACAGTAAGTGAGTTTTAAAATCGGGTTGAAGTCAGATAAATGTCAGAGTAAGTTGGCAAGTATGAGATTCACCCTGACTCTAAGGACTTGATTAAGATTTCTAAACACATAGGGGATGTATTATAACAACAGAAAAACATTTAAATAGTGAATGATTGGCCTAAAATCAATTGAAAAAAAAATAGAAAATGAGGCTTGAGCTGCTGAAAAGAGTGCTTTGCAGGGGCTGGGTAGTAGCAGAGTGGCTGGGAGTGCCCAATAAATGCTTAAAATCAAAGCCAGGGCCTTATTCTATCATATAAACCACAGATGTGCATGTATTTGGGTGTAACAGAGAAGCTATGGGACCAGAAATCATTTCATCAAGGGTATTACACGATTCATCATGTGCCTTACATCAGGCAAGCAACTCTGGTTTTGGGCAACCAAGGCATGTTGAGACTCATTTCTTTTTTTTTAAATGGCACCTCATCAATAGATATATGCCATAGGATGGGTTAGATAAGCCAGTAACGATTAATACAGCCTGTACATACACAAGTGCTGTTTAAGAGGGGTGGGTTGACTTCAAAAATACTTGAATGTGTATTGCCCGCAAAGGGTGAATAGTACTCAAAAAAGAATTTCACCAAAATTCCCCTATACAGACCCCTTGATGGTGATGAGAAGGAAGTCTGAGGATACTATATTTTTAGCTGATCTAATGCCATAAATGATTCATCATAAGACTGACATCACTATTTTCAACTTAGAAGAATGGTAAGCGCAAGAAAAAAATTGAGACATATCACCTCCATTCCCCATGGAATTGTTTCTTTGGACCCCCCACTAAGGAATAAATAAAATTATGGTGGTCTCTTACTGCTTTGCTTGATGGTTCAGGGGGTGGAATGAGGTTGAAATTGAAAGAAAATGCTATTTTGGGCCATTTTATAACTTTGGGCCATTATATCTCAAAAGATTCTGGTCCGACATATGCAAATTTGACCTTTCTTTGATTCCCAGGATTTTTACTTTCAAATAACACCAAAAAGAGGAAGAATGTTTAAATAGTTTTTATTCTGCACACCCTAACCCAAAAAAGACACTAAAAAGCAGAAAGTGGGAGCTTTGTCAGGAATCGCCCATATATAGATAACATACCCTCACAGTTGTTGCCTGTGTAGCCTGGTGTACAGGTACATGTGTACAAACCCACTTCATCATTGCAGGTTGCACCGTTCTCACACTGATTTGGACTGCAATCATTGATATCGTCTGTAAAAGGGAGATAAACACAAGAGAATCTGCTCCTTATCATTTAACATTCTATAGCCGATAGTGGAGTAGTGCACCAGACCCGACAATTGTCATGATGCACGAATGCACCCCTGGTGAGTAACTCACCTGGGCTATATTTGTGCATTATGACCTTCAGTATTGATAAATTGCACGAAGGGAGACATGACACTCAAATAGGCAATGACATATGGAGTATATATTCTACTAATGCTGCACCAATTCATTTGCAGGTTTTAAGAACAGTAAGTGAGTTTTAAAATCGGGTTGAAGTCAGATAAATGTCAGAGTAAGTTGGCAAGTATGAGATTCACCCTGACTCTAAGGACTTGATTAAGATTTCTAAACACATAGGGGATGTATTATAACAACAGAAAAACATTTAAATAGTGAATGATTGGCCTAAAATCAATTGAAAAAAAAATAGAAAATGAGGCTTGAGCTGCTGAAAAGAGTGCTTTGCAGGGGCTGGGTAGTAGCAGAGTGGCTGGGAGTGCCCAATAAATGCTTAAAATCAAAGCCAGGGCCTTATTCTATCATATAAACCACAGATGTGCATGTATTTGCGTGTAACAGAGAAGCTATGGGACCAGAAATCATTTCATCAAGGGCATTACACGATTCATCATGAGCCTTACATCAGGCAAGCAACTCTGGTTTTGGGCAACCAAGGCATGTTGAGACTCATTTCTTTTTTTTTAAATGGCACCTCATCAATAGATATATGCCATAGGATGGGTTAGATAAACCAGTAACGATTAATACAGCCTGTACATACACAAGTGCTGTTTAAGAGGGGTGGGTTGACTTCAAAAATACTTGAATGTGTATTGCCCGCAAAGGGTGAATAGTACTAAAAAAAGAATTTCACCAAAATTCCCCTATACAGACCCCTTGATGGTGATGAGAAGGAAGTCTGAGGATACTATATTTTTAGCTGATCTAATGCCATAAATGATTCATCATGAGACTGACATCACTATTTTCAACTTAGAAGAATGGTAAGCGCAAGAAAAAAATTGAGACATATCACCTCCATTCCCCATGGAATTGTTTCTTTGGACCCCCCACTAAGGAATAAATAAAATTATGGTGGTCTCTTACTTCTTTGCTTGATGGTTCAGGGGGTGGAATGAGGTTGAAATTGAAAGAAAATGCTATTTTGAGCCATTTTTTAACTTTGGGCCATTATATCTCAAAAGATTCTGGTCCGACATATGCAAATTTGACCTTTCTTTGATTCCCAGGATTTTTACTTTCAAATAACACCAAAAAGAGGAAGAATGTTTAAATAGTTTTTATTCTGCACGCCCTAACCCAAAAAAGACACTAAAAAGCAGAAAGTGGGAGCTTTGTCAGGAATCGCCCATATATAGATAACATACCCTCACAGTTGTTGCCTGTGTAGCCTGGTGTACAGGTACATGTGTACAAACCCACTTCATCATTGCAGGTTGCACCGTTCTCACACTGATTTGGACTGCAATCATTGATATTGTCTGTAAAAGGGAGATAAACATAAGAGAATCTGCTCCTTATCATTTAACATTCTATAGCCGATAGTGGAGTAGTGCACCAGACCCGACAATTGTCATGATGCACAAATGCACCCCTGGTGAGTAACTCACCTGGGCTATATTTGTGCATTATGACCTTCAGTATTGATAAATTGCACGAAGGGAGACATGACACTCAAATAGGCAATGACATATGGAGTATATATTCTACTTATGCTGCACCAATTCATTTGCAGGTTTTAAGAACAGTAAGTGAGTTTTAAAATCGGGTTGAAGTCAGATAAATGTCAGAGTAAGTTGGCAAGTATGAGATTCACCCTGACTCTAAGGACTTGATTAAGATTTCTAAACACATAGGGGATGTATTATAACAACAGAAAAACATTTAAATAGTGAATGATTGGCCTAAAATCAATTGAAAAAAAAATAGAAAATGAGGCTTGAGCTGCTGAAAAGAGTGCTTTGCAGGGGCTGGGTAGTAGCAGAGTGGCTGGGAGTGCCCAATAAATGCTTAAAATCAAAGCCAGGGCCTTATTCTATCATATAAACCACAGATGTGCATGTATTTGGGTGTAACAGAGAAGCTATGGGACCAGAAATCATTTCATCAAGGGCATTGCACGATTCATCATGCACCTTACATCAGGCAAGCAACTCTGGTTTTGGGCAACCAAGGCATGTTGAGACTCATTTCTTTTTTTTTTAAATGGCACCTCATCAATAGATATATGCCATAGGATGGGTTAGATAAGCCAGTAACGATTAATACAGCCTGTACATACACAAGTGCTGTTTAAGAGGGGTGGGTTGACTTCAAAAATACTTGAAAGTGTATTGCCCGCAAAGGGTGAATAGTACTCAAAAGAGAATTTCACCAAAATTCCCCTATACAGACCCCTTGATGGTGATGAGAAGGAAGTCTGAGGATACTATATTTTTAGCTGATCTAATGCCATAAATGATTCTCATGAGACTGACATCACTATTTTCAACTTAGAAGAATGGTTAGCGTAAAAAAGAAATTGAGACATATCACCTCCATTCCCCATGGAATTGTTTCTTTGGACCCCCCACTAAGGAATAAATAAAATTATGGTGGTCTCTTACTGCTTTGCTTGATGGTTCAGGGGGTGGAATGAGGTTGAAATTGAAAGAAAATGCTAATTTGGGCCATTTTTTAACTTTGGGCCATTATATCTCAAAAGATTCTGGTCCGACATATGCAAATTTGACCTTTCTTTGATTCCCAGGATTTTTACTTTCAAATAACACCAAAAAGAGGAAGAATGTTTAAATAGTTTTTATTCTGCACGCCCTAACCCAAAAAAGACACTAAAAAGCAGAAAGTGGGAGCTTTGTCAGGAATCGCCCATATATAGATAACATACCCTCACAGTTGTTGCCCGTGTAGCCTGGTGCACAGGTACATGTGTACAAACCCACTTCATCATTGCAGGTTGCACCGTTCTCACACTGATTTGGACTGCAATCATTGATATCGTCTGTAAAAGGGAGATAAACATAAGAGAATCTGCTCCTTATCATTTAACATTCTATAGCCGATAGTGGAGTAGTGCACCAGACCCGACAATTGTCATGATGCACAAATGCACCCCTGGTGAGTAACTCACCTGGGCTATATTTGTGCATTATGACCTTCAGTATTGATAAATTGCACGAAGGGAGACATGACACTCAAATAGGCAATGACATATGGAGTATATATTCTACTTATGCTGCACCAATTCATTTGCAGGTTTTAAGAACAGTAAGTGAGTTTTAAAATCGGGTTGAAGTCAGATAAATGTCAGAGTAAGTTGGCAAGTATGAGATTCACCCTGACTCTAAGGACTTGATTAAGATTTCTAAACACATAGGGGATGTATTATAACAACAGAAAAACATTTAAATAGTGAATGATTGGCCTAAAATCAATTGAAAAAAAAATAGAAAATGAGGCTTGAGCTGCTGAAAAGAGTGCTTTGCAGGGGCTGGGTAGTAGCAGAGTGGCTGGGAGTGCCCAATAAATGCTTAAAATCAAAGCCAGGGCCTTATTCTATCATATAAACCACAGATGTGCATGTATTTGGGTGTAACAGAGAAGCTATGGGACCAGAAATCATTTCATCAAGGGCATTACACGATTCATCATGCGCCTTACATCAGGCAAGCAACTCTGGTTTTGGGCAACCAAGGCATGTTGAGACTCATTTCTTTTTTTTTTAAATGGCACCTCATCAATAGATATATGCCATAGGATGGGTTAGATAAGCCAGTAACGATTAATACAGCCTGTACATACACAAGTGCTGTTTAAGAGGGGTGGGTTGACTTCAAAAATACTTGAAAGTGTATTGCCCGCAAAGGGTGAATAGTACTCAAAAGAGAATTTCACCAAAATTCCCCTATACAGACCCCTTGATGGTGATGAGAAGGAAGTCTGAGGATACTATATTTTTAGCTGATCTAATGCCATAAATGATTCTCATGAGACTGACATCACTATTTTCAACTTAGAAGAATGGTTAGCGTAAAAAAGAAATTGAGACATATCACCTCCATTCCCCATGGAATTGTTTCTTTGGACCCCCCACTAAGGAATAAATAAAATTATGGTGGTCTCTTACTGCTTTGCTTGATGGTTCAGGGGGTGGAATGAGGTTGAAATTGAAAGAAAATGCTATTTTGGGCCATTTTTTAACTTTGGGCCATTATATCTCAAAAGATTCTGGTCCGACATATGCAAATTTGACCTTTCTTTGATTCCCAGGATTTTTACTTTCAAATAACACCAAAAAGAGGAAGAATGTTTAAATAGTTTTTATTCTGCACGCCCTAACCCAAAAAAGACACTAAAAAGCAGAAAGTGGGAGCTTTGTCAGGAATCGCCCATATATAGATAACATACCCTCACAGTTGTTGCCCGTGTAGCCTGGTGCACAGGTACATGTGTACAAACCCACTTCATCATTGCAGGTTGCACCGTTCTCACACTGATTTGGACTGCAATCATTGATATCGTCTGTAAAAGGGAGATAAACATAAGAGAATCTGCTCCTTATCATTTAACATTCTATAGCCGATAGTGGAGTAGTGCACCAGACCCGACAATTGTCATGATGCACAAATGCACCCCTGGTGAGTAACTCACCTGGGCTATATTTGTGCATTATGACCTTCAGTATTGATAAATTGCACGAAGGGAGACATGACACTCAAATAGGCAATGACATATGGAGTATATATTCTACTTATGCTGCACCAATTCATTTGCAGGTTTTAAGAACAGTAAGTGAGTTTTAAAATCGGGTTGAAGTCAGATAAATGTCAGAGTAAGTTGGCAAGTATGAGATTCACCCTGACTCTAAGGACTTGATTAAGATTTCTAAACACATAGGGGATGTATTATAACAACAGAAAAACATTTAAATAGTGAATGATTGGCCTAAAATCAATTGAAAAAAAAATAGAAAATGAGGCTTGAGCTGCTGAAAAGAGTGCTTTGCAGGGGCTGGGTAGTAGCAGAGTGGCTGGGAGTGCCCAATAAATGCTTAAAATCAAAGCCAGGGCCTTATTCTATCATATAAACCACAGATGTGCATGTATTTGGGTGTAACAGAGAAGCTATGGGACCAGAAATCATTTCATCAAGGGCATTACACGATTCATCATGCGCCTTACATCAGGCAAGCAACTCTGGTTTTGGGCAACCAAGGCATGTTGAGACTCATTTCTTTTTTTTTTTAAATGGCACCTCATCAATAGATATATGCCATAGGATGGGTTAGATAAGCCAGTAACGATTAATACAGCCTGTACATACACAAGTGCTGTTTAAGAGGGGTGGGTTGACTTCAAAAATACTTGAATGTGTATTGCCCGCAAAGGGTGAATAGTACTCAAAAAAGAATTTCACCAAAATTCTCCTATACAGACCCCTTGATGGTGATGAGAAGGAAGTCTGAGGATACTATATTTTTAGGTGATCTAATGCCATAAATGATTCATCATGAGACTGACATCACTATTTTCAACTTAGAAGAATGGTAAGCGCAAGAAAAAAAATTGAGACATATCACCTCCATTCCCAATGGAATTGTTTCTTTGGACCCCCCACTAAGGAATAAATAAAATTATGGTGGTCTCTTACTGCTTTTCTTGATGGTTCAGGGGGTGGAATGAGGTTGAAATTGAAAGAAAATGCTATTTTGGTCCATTTTTTAACTTTGGGCCATTATATCTCAAAAGATTCTGGTCCGACATATGCAAATTTGACCTTTCTTTGATTCCCAGGATTTTTACTTTCAAATAACACCAAAAAGAGGAAGAATGTTTAAATAGTTTTTATTCTGCACGCCCTAACCCAAAAAAGACACTAAAAAGCAGAAAGTGGGAGCTTTGTCAGGAATCGCCCATATATAGATAACATACCCTCACAGTTGTTGCCTGTGTAGCCTGGTGTACAGGTACATGTGTACAAACCCACTTCATCATTGCAGGTTGCACCGTTCTCACACTGATTTGGACTGCAATCATTGATATCGTCTGTAAAAGGGAGATAAACATAAGAGAATCTGCTCCTTATCATTTAACATTCTATAGCCGATAGTGGAGTAGTGCACCAGACCCGACAATTGTCATGATGCACAAATGCACCCCTGGTGAGTAACTCACCTGGGCTATATTTGTGCATTATGACCTTCAGTATTGATAAATTGCACGAAGGGAGACATGACACTCAAATAGGCAATGACATATGGAGTATATATTCTACTTATGCTGCACCAATTCATTTGCAGGTTTTAAGAACAGTAAGTGAGTTTTAAAATCGGGTTGAAGTCAGATAAATGTCAGAGTAAGTTGGCAAGTATGAGATTCACCCTGACTCTAAGGACTTGATTAAGATTTCTAAACACATAGGGGATGTATTATAACAACAGAAAAACATTTAAATAGTGAATGATTGGCCTAAAATCAATTGAAAAAAAAATAGAAAATGAGGCTTGAGCTGCTGAAAAGAGTGCTTTGCAGGGGCTGGGTAGTAGCAGAGTGGCTGGGAGTGCCCAATAAATGCTTAAAATCAAAGCCAGGGCCTTATTCTATCATATAAACCACAGATGTGCATGTATTTGGGTGTAACAGAGAAGCTATGGGACCAGAAATCATTTCATCAAGGGCATTACACGATTCATCACGCGCCTTACATCAGGCAAGCAACTCTGGTTTTGGGCAACCAAGGCATGTTGAGACTCATTTCTTTTTTTTTTAAATGGCACCTCATCAATAGATATATGCCATAGGATGGGTTAGATAAGCCAGTAACGATTAATACAGCCTGTACATACACAAGTGCTGTTTAAGAGGGGTGGGTTGACTTCAAAAATACTTGAATGTGTATTGCCCGCAAAGGGTGAATAGTACTCAAAAAAGAATTTCACCAAAATTCTCCTATACAGACCCCTTGATGGTGATGAGAAGGAAGTCTGAGGATACTATATTTTTAGCTGATCTAATGCCATAAATGATTCATCATGAGACTGACATCACTATTTTCAACTTAGAAGAATGGTAAGCGCAAGAAAAAAAATTGAGACATATCACCTCCATTCCCCATGGAATTGTTTCTTTGGACCCCCCACTAAGGAATAAATAAAATTATGGTGGTCTCTTACTGCTTTTCTTGATGGTTCAGGGGGTGGAATGAGGTTGAAATTGAAAGAAAATGCTATTTTGGGCCATTTTTTAACTTTGGGCCATTATATCTCAAAAGATTCTGGTCCGACATATGCAAATTTGACCTTTCTTTGATTCCCAGGATTTTTACTTTCAAATAACACCAAAAAGAGGAAGAATGTTTAAATAGTTTTTATTCTGCACGCCCTAACCCAAAAAAGACACTAAAAAGCAGAAAGTGGGAGCTTTGTCAGGAATCGCCCATATATAGATAACATACCCTCACAGTTGTTGCCTGTGTAGCCTGGTGTACAGGTACATGTGTACAAACCCACTTCATCATTGCAGGTTGCACCGTTCTCACACTGATTTGGACTGCAATCATTGATATCGTCTGTAAAAGGGAGATAAACATAAGAGAATCTGCTCCTTATCATTTAACATTCTATAGCCGATAGTGGAGTAGTGCACCAGACCCGACAATTGTCATGATGCACGAATGCACCCCTGGTGAGTAACTCACCTGGGCTATATTTGTGCATTATGACCTTCAGTATTGATAAATTGCACGAAGGGAGACATGACACTCAAATAGGCAATGACATATGGAATATATATTCTACTAATGCTGCACCAATTCATTTGCAGGTTTTAAGAACAGTAAGTGAGTTTTAAAATCGGGTTGAAGTCAGATAAATGTCAGAGTAAGTTGGCAAGTATGAGATTCACCCTGACTCTAAGGACTTGATTAAGATTTCTAAACACATAGGGGATGTATTATAACAACAGAAAAACATTTAAATAGTGAATGATTGGCCTAAAATCAATTGAAAAAAAATAGAAAATGAGGCTTGAGCTGCTGAAAAGAGTGCTTTGCAGGGGCTGGGTAGTAGCAGAGTGGCTGGGAGTGCCCAATAAATGCTTAAAATCAAAGCCAGGGCCTTATTCTATCATATAAACCACAGATGTGCATGTATTTGCGTTTAACAGAGAAGCTATGGGACCAGAAATCATTTCATCAAGGGCATTACACGATTCATCATGAGCCTTACATCAGGCAAGCAACTCTGGTTTTGGGCAACCAAGGCATGTTGAGACTCATTTCTTTTTTTTTAAATGGCACCTCATCAATAGATATATGCCATAGGATGGGTTAGATAAGCCAGTAACGATTAATACAGCCTGTACATACACAAGTGCTGTTTAAGAGGGGTGGGTTGACTTCAAAAATACTTGAATGTGTATTGCCCGCAAAGGGTGAATAGTACTCAAAAAAGAATTTCACCAAAATTCCCCTATACAGACCCCTTGATGGTGATGAGAAGGAAGTCTGAGGATACTATATTTTTAGCTGATCTAATGCCATAAATGATTCATCATGAGACTGACATCACTATTTTCAACTTAGAAGAATGGTTAGCGCAAGAAAAAAATTGAGACATATCACCTCCATTCCCCATGGAATTGTTTCTTTGGACCCCCCACTAAGGAATAAATAAAATTATGGTGGTCTCTTACTGCTTTGCTTGATGGTTCAGGGGGTGGAATGAGGTTGAAATTGAAAGAAAATGCTATTTTGGGCCATTTTTTAACTTTGGGCCATTATATCTCAAAAGATTCTGGTCCGACATATGCAAATTTGACCTTTCTTTGATTCCCAGGATTTTTACTTTCAAATAACACCAAAAAGAGGAAGAATGTTTAAATAGTTTTTATTCTGCACGCCCTAACCCAAAAAAGACACTAAAAAGCAGAAAGTGGGAGCTTTGTCAGGAATCGCCCATATATAGATAACATACCCTCACAGTTGTTGCCCGTGTAGCCTGGTGCACAGGTACATGTGTACAAACCCACTTCATCATTGCAGGTTGCACCGTTCTCACACTGATTTGGACTGCAATCATTGATATCGTCTGTAAAAGGGAGATAAACATAAGAGAATCTGCTCCTTATCATTTAACATTCTATAGCCGATAATGGAGTAGTGCACCAGACCCGACTATTGTCATGATGCACGAATGCACCCCTGGTGAGTAACTCACCTGGGCTATATTTGTGCATTATGACCTTCAGTATTGATAAATTGCATGAAGGGAGACATGACACTCAAATAGGCGATGACATATGGAGTATATATTCTACTAATGCTGCACCAATTCATTTGCAGGTTTTAAGAACAGTAAGTGAGTTTTAAAATCGGGTTGAAGTCAGATAAATGTCAGAGTAAGTTGGCAAGTATGAGATTCACCCTGACTCTAAGGACTTGATTAAGATTTCTAAACACATAGGGGATGTATTATAACAACAGAAAAACATTTAAATAGTGAATGATTGGCCTAAAATCAATTGAAAAAAAATAGAAAATGAGGCTTGAGCTGCTGAAAAGAGTGCTTTGCAGGGGCTGGGTAGTAGCAGATTGGCTGGGAGTGCCCAATAAATGCTTAAAATCAAAGCCAGGGCCTTATTCTATCATATAAACCACAGATGTGCATGTATTTGGGTGTAACAGAGAAGCTATGGGACCAGAAATCATTCCATCAAGGGCATTACACGATTCATCATGCACCTTACATCAGGCAAGCAACTCTGGTTTTGGGCAACCAAGGCATGTTGAGACTCATTTCTTTTTTTTTAAATGGCACCTCATCAATAGATATATGCCATAGGATGGGTTAGATAAGCCAGTAACGATTAATACAGCCTGTACATACACAAGTGCTGTTTAAGAGGGGTGGGTTGACTTCAAAAATACTTGAATGTGTATTGCCCGCAAAGGGTGAATAGTACTCAAAAGAGAAATTCACCAAAATTCCCTATACAGACCCCTTGATGGTGATGAGAAGGAAGTCTGAGGATACTATATTTTTAGCTGATCTAATGCCATAAATGATTCTCATGAGACTGACATCACTATTTTCAACTTAGAAGAATGGTTAGCGTAAAAAAGAAATTGAGACATATCACCTCCATTCCCCATGGAATTGTTTCTTTGGACCCCCCACTAAGGAATAAATAAAATTATGGTGGTCTCTTACTGCTTTGCTTGATGGTTCAGGGGGTGGAATGAGGTTGAAATTGAAAGAAAATGCTATTTTGGGCCATTTTTTAACTTTGGGCCATTATATCTCAAAAGATTCTGGTCCGACATATGCAAATTTGACCTTTCTTTGATTCCCAGGATTTTTACTTTCAAATAACACCAAAAAGAGGAAGAATGTTTAAATAGTTTTTATTCTGCACGCCCTAACCCAAAAAAGACACTAAAAAGCAGAAAGTGGGAGCTTTGTCAGGAATCGCCCATATATAGATAACATACCCTCACAGTTGTTGCCCGTGTAGCCTGGTGCACAGGTACATGTGTACAAACCCACTTCATCATTGCAGGTTGCACCGTTCTCACACTGATTTGGACTGCAATCATTGATATCATCTGTAAAAGGGAGATAAACATAAGAGAATCTGCTCCTTATCATTTAACATTCTATAGCCGATAGTGGAGTAGTGCACCAGACCCGACAATTGTCATGATGCACAAATGCACCCCTGGTGAGTAACTCACCTGGGCTATATTTGTGCATTATGACCTTCAGTATTGGACTGATAATCACGAATCGTCGTTAACTGGCCTGTTCTTGTTCTCCCTTTAACAAAAACTTGAAATGAAGTAATATAAGTGTCTTTATCATTTATTCTGGTCGGGATGGGATAGAGCTACAAGGGGTATATGGGTTTTGCATATCTACGAGGCATATTTAGAGAGCTAGAGGGCTATAACTGCCCAAAATGAGGGTTTTTTTCGAACAAAAACACAATAATCTCAAGTGCAACTGCAAATAATAAAAAATGCTGGGGCATAGGTTCCTTTTTTGGTTTTGGTTTTTCCCCTAGAGCACAGGGAAAATTTTAAGATCAAATAGGAATATGTGGCCACAGTCGTTATTATGCTGGGTCACTGAAGGTACATGGGCAGTTCTACACTAGACCCGAGAGAGACCCTAACATAGCAACCATGCTCTATTATTCATATAGCACAGAGATGATATAGATGTACCATGCGAAGCCTTAACATGTACCTAGATGCATGAAAAAAAAATTGGAAGTCTAGCTCCCATATCATGGTCTGGGTAGTCCATCCAATTTAGATGACACAGTTGGGGTAGTTTCGCGTTAGACCCGAGAGAGACCCTTCATGTCAGTCTGTCTCCAGTGTATAATATATTTAACTATAATCTCTTACATGTTGATTGACCTTTGTATCAAAGTATCTTGGTCTGTTAGTATCAATCCCTCACTCCATAAAGTCTCAGAGATATAGTACCATAACTGGCGATTGGAACCGAGAGAGACCCTAGACCCGAGAGAGCCCCTAGCGTCAAACAGTTGAACTACCGTCGATGCGCCATCTAGCGTTTTCGTATGATCATTGCACGGCAGGGTTGCAACGGATTCAAGCCAGAGGACACACGGACGACCATAACAAGGTGAGAAATCGATGAATAATGTTCTTATTTTGATGGTTTTTGACATATATAAAGCAAAATTAACTAGTTTAACATGTATGGAACATAATTTAGATCAATTTGAAGGGGAAATATGGTAGAAAGACAAAAGCTGACTGACCGATAGGCCGGCGTTCGTAGCGTGTAAATGCTCTAGTATAAGCGGGTCTCTCTCGGTTCTAATTTTTGGGTCTCTCTCGGTTCTGATACAAAGTTTGGCGTAATTGCTGTGTACTACGTCATTCCCCTCCAATGTTATATCAATGCTATAGCTCAAACATCTATATTTTGTACGTATCAGAACCAAAAGAGACCTGTCTCAATATTATAGTATAGGCGGGTCTCTCTCGGTTCTAAATTTCAGGTCTGATAGATGTTTGGCTGTATTCTTTTCTATATTTTGGGTCTCTCTCGGGTCTGATGCGTAAGCTCTATGGTCTATGTCTATGTGTTTGATGTTAAATGTATCTTCTTCTTCAGATGCCTTACAAAGACCGATCCTCTGCAGCAGCTAAGGCTTCGGCCAAAAAATCTAACACAAAATATAGGAAGAAAACCAAGGGGGACCCGGTGCGTTCTGCCGCTGTAGCAGCCTCACATGCTGTGAGTATAGAATAACTATATATAATTTTCGATAAATATAAAGCGCAAGTAAATCTGAATATATATGTTGAATGACTGTCCCTAGATGCCTGAGAGAAATACCAGACTGAGTTATAGTGAAGTTAATTTATAAATTTCCATGTTGTTATTTTTTGCAGAAGTTTGATGCCAAACGCCCATACAGGGATTTGACTGAGGAGGGCAAGGAAGAGAAGAGAAGGTCAAAGCGACGCTCCTACTACAAGGCCAAGGAGAAGAAAGCCGGTAAGAAAATCTTATAAGTTTTATTAATAATAATATTTTGTAAACACCTACAGATTTGGTAGAGCCCCCCGTGTACCTCTTCAGTCTGTTATTCTCTTGCCTTTGGTTTTTAATGTGTTTTAATACTCTTTCCTCTTTAGCTGCAGAGAAAGACTTTTGGACAGCTGCAGGGGACGCTCCTCCGGCCGCCCCCATCCCGGATGATGGCGCCCCTGGGCCTGCTGCTGCTGACCCCGCGCCTGATGCTGCTGCCCCCGTCCAGAAGAGGAGATCACGCCGGGCAAAGGGAGGGTGCGCCGCCCCACCGCTGCCACTCCCCGAGAAGCGCAGGAGGACTACCTCTGCCCCTGCAAGCTCCACCACCACCACACCTGCCTCCACCACCACCGCATCTGCCTCCACCACCACCTCAGCTTCCACAGCTACCACAGGGAGCAGGACACGCAGGAAGGGCCCCAGCTCCGCAGGAGGTTCTTGGTAAGTAGTCCATTACTATTGACATCATCCACCTGTATTGGTAGATATCTCTATAGCCCTGTTCCTGCAGTTAGGGTCTCTCTAGGGTCTAGTCCGTTACTATTGACATCATCCTCCTTGCAAACATTTAATGTCTCCAGTACAGGAGCATTATCTAGACACAGTTAGGATGTCTTATAATATAGACATTAAAATTTATAACTATTTATATTTTCAGCTCGACAGAGGATGCACCAGTAGTGGCCAGCACCGGCAGCAGTGACCCCCCCCGTGGCCAGCACCTCTACAGGTAGGAGGAAGGGACAGCCCCGAGCCACCCCTTCAGCAGCAGCTGGTCGGTCAGTATTGCTTTTTACTTCCTATAACATAACCAGTAGGTAAAAGTTAAAACCATATCTCTAATAACCAAAGAATATAGCTTGTCCCCTGATGTAGACCCTCCAGTACAGGAGTATGTACATAGATCTATGCAACATGTACATGTATGTAGATGTATGACAACATTAGATTCATGTTTAATATGTTTAACTACATACATGTGTTGTTATTGAATTTCTGTGCAGGATACCTGAGTCCACCCCTGTCTCCCACTTCAACCTGTGACACCTTTGGAAGAATGAAACTGCTTAATTTCATTTTTAATCTCACATCGCGAGTGACACATACTTTTTACCTGGTAGACTGGAGGTCACTAGATGTTTGCTGGGTTCCCTTATATTTGAAATAGGTATGAGTGACATGTGGATACCTACGGTGTGTCGGGTTCTGCCTGGCGAACAACGAAGCATGTCTCACATATCTAGGAACCTCTCAGATGTCACGGTATCTGAATCTCAGCACCCTGCTACTATGGTGTTTTTTTTTGTGTGTCATTGGCTATCTTGATGTAACTTATGTGAGGTCAAAAAAGGAAATTAAGCAGGCACTCTTAATCCATAACCTAAAGTGTAGCAGTGTGCTTTACAAGTGTAGACAAATTAAACTACACACATAAAGTATCATCCTCCTGTATTGGTGGATATATCTAGGGCCCTGTTCCTGCAGTTAGGGTCTCTCTAAGGTCTAGTCCGTTACTATGGACATCATCCTCCTGCACATAGGGTCTCTCTAGGGTCTAGTCCGTTACTATGGACATCATCCTCCTGCACATAGGGTACATTTAGGGTCTAGTCCTTGCAAACATTTAATGTCTCCAGTACAGGAGCATTACAGTAATAGCCAAGAGGAACATGTCTCACCCAATACCTCAAGTCTGTTACATGTGTGTACCCTCAACCTTTTCAGCTCTGTCAGCCCAGTGACACCCCCTGCTGCAGCCGAGAGGGAGCCTTCGCCAGACTACATCCCCCATCGGTAATTATTTTTTTTTCATTATTTCCTTTATGTTTGCAATAATAAATCTGACTTCATTCCAGGTGGCAACCAGGGATCAACACAACTACACACTTAAAACTATTATTTTGTCAAGTGATTTGTTTAATTAACCAATACTTTGTTGTGTTGTGTTCTGTTTCTTAATGAAATTCCTTTTCTTACAGAGTGAGGACGGTCGAGGAGCTCCCGGTGGAGAGGGTGCCTCTGAGGTACAACCTTAGGGGCCAACTCCACGTCACCTACTACACGGGCAGGGTGCTCGGCCGTGTAGTTAAGAAGGAGCCAGCGAGCAGTGAAGAGGAAGCCTAATTTTGTTTTTGTTTTTATTTTACTGAAGCCTGGAGCTGCCATTTTTCTTACTGTTAATTTAAAACTAACGAAAGTCTATGTATATATTTATATCTATCTATCTAAAGGAAAGTGTAATTTAAGTTTCATTCATATAGATCTATGAATATCTATCTATATATATTTAAAAGAGATATATATAAAGTTCTCCTTAAAAGAGACATCTATTTAATAGAGTATTTAATAGAGATAACTATGTTATAAAATAAAAGTATCTATTTTTCTCACTATGTATATACTTTTGTCTTGTGGTTCTTTTGAATTAAACACATAGATCCACTCAGTTACTGTGGACATCATCCTCCTGCAGTTAGGGTCTCTCTAGGGTCTGATCCATGATGACTTTACTTACCTTTTGGACTATCTTTACCTTCTAGGTTGGTTGTCTCGATGCCCTTCCACAAAACACCATTTTCCAAGCTCCCAAAGGCTCGCAAGATGAGGAGGGAGATGGATGCAATGGAGCTCGAAATTGCAGAGCTGCGTAAGGCTGTCCGTCTGCAGAAAGGAAGCTCTACCTCAAGCCCCAAGCTCAGCTCCGCTCCCTCCTCAAGCCCCAAGTCAAGCTCCACATATGCAAACCCCAGCCCAAGAGACCCAAGCCAACTACACTGGGTAGACCCTGTATACCCAGTGCAGCAGGAAGTGATGGAGGCCCAACAACTGCCTGCTGCCACACCGCAGCCTGCTGCCACTGATGCTCCGCAGCTGGCTGAACCAGCTGCACCACAGCCTGCTGCCACTGATGCTCCGCAGCTGGCTGAACCAGCTGCACCACAGCCTGCTGCCACTGATGCTCCGCAGCTGGCTGAACCAGCTGCACCACAGCCTGCTGCCACTGATGCTCCGCAGCTGGCTGAACCAGCTGCACCACAGCCTGTTGCTCCTGCTCCCCCACTTTCCCCAACAACAGAAACCATCCATGTGTTGGCGGCAATGGATGTTACCCCGAACGCTGACCGCTTGAAAGCTCTCACGAGCTACATCATGGTCAGCCAGCAGGTGCGTAAGACATCCACAAAAATTAAACAAAAGCTGATGCACTCACCTGCCACCAAAAAGGTCTACGGGCAGCAAGGCAGGCTGTCAAAAAGTGTAGGCCTTTCCCCCGACTATATCTTCCGGGAAAAGGAGAGTTCAAGGAAGAGGCTGGAGGATGCAGAAAACACCAGGAAACATGTCCTTGAGTTCCTCACACGAGAAGACGTTAGTTACGAGTTGCCCGACAAAAAGCATGCAACTAAGAAGGGGCAGCAGAAGTATGCCCTCTCAGACACCCTGGTCAACCTCCACATGAGGTACTGTGCAGAATTCAAATCAGACCTGTCATTTGCCACCTTCCGCAGAGCCAGACCGATATGGTGCAAGCTGAACCACTTCCTTAAGAGGTCTGTCTGTCTCTGCAAACAGCATGCCAACATGGGCCTCATGTTGGAGGTTGTACCAGGGCTTCCTAACTCAACATCACAGTTACTGGAGTCTTTCACCGATGGGGAAATCATGGAGAAGATCAACAACCTGCCAGGGACACACGTGTCATACAGCACATGGGATAAGGTCACCAAAAAATACAACGACAAAGATGTCACTTACACCAAGCTGATCAAGGTACTAGACACAAAGGCAGACTTCATGACGAAATTCACAAGTGCACTGCCCAAATTCCGGGCCCACTGCTCAAGAGTTGCTGCCCAGTTCAGTCAGTGCCAGGCACTCCGCGACAATCTCCCGAATGGTCACTGTATAATCCAGATGGATTATGCAGAAAACTGGAACTGCTCTTACCTCCGGGAGATTGCCGCGGCTTATTATTCGAAAGACCAAGTTACCCTTCACCCTATGGTGGTGAAGGTAAAGGCAGCCAATGGAGACCTGGAAACCATCACATTTGTCGGTGTGACTTCTGTCACAAACCACACGTTTCCGACCACCTGGGTCTTCATTGGCCAGCTGGTGGAAATCCTGAAGAAGTCACATGGTATTAATTTTGTCCATTTTGTCACTGACTCGCCCAGCAGTCAGTACCGCAACCGGTACACCATTCAAATGGTGGCCCGGTTTCAAGGTATCTTCAGCCTCGGAGCTGCCTGGAACTGGCTCTAGTCGGGCCATGGGAAGGGTGCATGCGACGGGGTCGGAGGTACCCTGAAGCGGCTGGCTGATCGGCTTGTGAAGTCCAGCTCCATCATCCAGAATGCTGAGGACTTCACTGAGGTGGTGGGTCCAGCCACCAAAGTGAAGATCCTGTACGCTTCGGCAGATGATATCAAGGCAGCCGAGCAGGAGGTGGCTGATTGGAAGAGCCCTGCCCTTCATGGCATTCTCTCTGTCCACCAGGCAGCATGCCACAACAGCAAGATAATGGTGAGGGAGACGAGCTGCTACCAACCGTGCTGCTTGTCGGAGGACGGCTTCCACCCCTCATGTGCTAAATGGAGGCAGACGCGAGTAGCACAGGTTGGTGAGGTGGTTGAGGAGGTCCAGGATGAGTGGGAGGAGTGGGACTCTGGTTATGACACCACCGCAGAGGATGACCGCCCTCTCATCATCCTGCAGCAGGAGCTGCGTGATGAGGATGATAACATCCCCCTCGCTCAACTGCTCCATGATGAAGAGGACAACGAGGATGACATCCCTCTCGCCCAGCTGCCTGCCAGTGAGGATGAGGATGACATCCCTCTCGCCCAGCTGCCGGACACAGAAGATGAGGATGACGTCCCCATCACCCAGCTGCAGCCCATCCGGCGTTCGACCCGGCGTCAGACTCGTCGCACTTGTCGTCATTGAGCATTGCTTATATAAGGATGATACTGTGGGCATTGTCCTCCATTGGGTCATTTAGGTGGGCTTAACCCTCCATGATAATGTTAGGAAAATGAATTAAGTAATTGGCATGATTATAATGAAACATAAATGAATGAAGTAATTGCAATGATTATATAAATAATGTACCATGGGTGGACTGGGAGATAGGGGGGTAGATGTATTAAGTCATAGATGGATTAAATCATGATGGGTGGGCAAGGGGGGTAGGGTATGTAATTGTATGCAATGTTGGGGGAAAGGGTAGTCAATAAACATGTTCTTTCCAGTTCTGTTAAAAAGTGTTTCTGTTATATATACCAGACTAGACCCGAGAGA
Organism: Acholoe squamosa; assembly: GCA_949317995.1. Taxonomy (NCBI): domain Eukaryota; kingdom Metazoa; phylum Annelida; class Polychaeta; order Phyllodocida; family Polynoidae; genus Acholoe; species Acholoe squamosa. The sequence continues at coordinate 4,078,679 of OX439041.1, forward strand.
GACCCTACATCCAGAAGGTTGATAGCCATAGTAACGGACTAGACCCGAGAGAGACCCTGTTTCCCATGCCCAGAGCAATAATTATATGCTGCAGACACCAGTGTTTTGTTTTACTGTGAAGATAATGAATGTACCAAGCACCAAAAGTCCAAAACAACCACAAAGGTTTTGTAAAAATATGATTTTTTTGCAAATTTATGTGCCCGCATGCTATATTTTTAGCAAAACGGACCAGAAAAGAATATCTTTCCAAAGTAAAATCATGTTAAAAGGAGACTAATAAGAGAGTAAAAGGTTTAATGAACCTATGGGAGCATTCAATTATTGTTATTAAGCACTTCCCTAAAGATAAAAGACATGGGAAAGAAAGAATGATATATAAAGGGTTTTCACCCCTGTTTTAGGCTACGGACTAGACCCGAGAGAGACCCTACTTAACTGCTGTAGCAGAACAAGGATAAGTCAAAGGCTAACATCCTTATAGGTGGTTGTAGACAAGCTCCTTAGCTACCATATGAAGTAGAAATAAGAGGGATAACCCATGTATTATGCAGTTTTACAATGTTTGGCAAAAGGCATGGTGAGTTGTGTAGGTGATCCCCTCGGACCGCAATATTTTAATTTTACTATAATTATACCAAAAATTCATAGAATGTCCATCTAAATTCATTCCTAACATGCTCCAACATCTGTGTTTTACATATAAAAAAGAATAATAAAGGAAAGATTCATACAAAACATGCTAAATATGCATATACTGTACAGGGGTAGGGTCTCTCTCGGGTCTAGTGCGTAATTGAGGTAGTCCACTTCAGCCCTGTGCCCTGGATTTAAAAACGATATTTAACTTACCCACATATATGGACCCTAAGCCCCAACACATGTACTATGTGTACCCTAAAACTTTTTAGGCTGCTCCAGAATATTTTTGGGACCCCCCTGGTAGCCCAGTTAACGACGATTCGTGATTATTGGTCATTGATAAATTGCACAAAGGGAGACATGACACTCAAATAGGCAATGACATATGGAGTATATATTCTACTTATGCTGCACCATTTCATTTGCAGGTTTTAAGAACAGTAAGTGAGTTTTAAAATCGGGTTGAAGTCAGATAAATGTCAGAGTAAGTTGGCAAGTATGAGATTCACCCTGACTCTAAGGACTTGATTAAGATTTCTAAACACATAGGGGATGTATTATAACAACAGAAAAACATTTAAATAGTGAATGATTGGCCTAAAATCAATTGAAAAAAAATAGAAAATGAGGCTTGAGCTGCTGAAAAGAGTGCTTTGCAGGGGCTGGGTAGTAGCAGATTGGCTGGGAGTGCCCAATAAATGCTTAAAATCAAAGCCAGGGCCTTATTCTATCATATAAACCACAGATGTGCATGTATTTGGGTGTAACAGAGAAGCTATGGGACCAGAAATCATTCCATCAAGGGCATTACACGATTCATCATGCACCTTACATCAGGCAAGCAACTCTGGTTTTGGGCAACCAAGGCATGTTGAGACTCATTTCTTTTTTTTTAAATGGCACCTCATCAATAGATATATGCCATAGGATGGGTTAGATAAGCCAGTAACGATTAATACAGCCTGTACATACACAAGTGCTGTTTAAGAGGGGTGGGTTGACTTCAAAAATACTTGAATGTGTATTGCCCGCAAAGGGTGAATAGTACTCAAAAGAGAAATTCACCAAAATTCCCTATACAGACCCCTTGATGGTGATGAGAAGGAAGTCTGAGGATACTATATTTTTAGCTGATCTAATGCCATAAATGATTCTCATGAGACTGACATCACTATTTTCAACTTAGAAGAATGGTTAGCGTAAAAAAGAAATTGAGACATATCACCTCCATTCCCCATGGAATTGTTTCTTTGGACCCCCCACTAAGGAATAAATAAAATTATGGTGGTCTCTTACTGCTTTGCTTGATGGTTCAGGGGGTGGAATGAGGTTGAAATTGAAAGAAAATGCTATTTTGGGCCATTTTTTAACTTTGGGCCATTATATCTCAAAAGATTCTGGTCCGACATATGCAAATTTGACCTTTCTTTGATTCCCAGGATTTTTACTTTCAAATAACACCAAAAAGAGGAAGAATGTTTAAATAGTTTTTATTCTGCACGCCCTAACCCAAAAAAGACACTAAAAAGCAGAAAGTGGGAGCTTTGTCAGGAATCGCCCATATATAGATAACATACCCTCACAGTTGTTGCCCGTGTAGCCTGGTGCACAGGTACATGTGTACAAACCCACTTCATCATTGCAGGTTGCACCGTTCTCACACTGATTTGGACTGCAATCATTGATATCATCTGTAAAAGGGAGATAAACATAAGAGAATCTGCTCCTTATCATTTAACATTCTATAGCCGATAGTGGAGTAGTGCACCAGACCCGACAATTGTCATGATGCACAAATGCACCCCTGGTGAGTAACTCACCTGGGCTATATTTGTGCATTATGACCTTCAGTATTGGACTGATAATCACGAATCGTCGTTAACTGGCCTGTTCTTGTTCTCCCTTTAACAAAAACTTGAAATGAAGTAATATAAGTGTCTTTATCATTTATTCTGGTCGGGATGGGATAGAGCTACAAGGGGTATATGGGTTTTGCATATCTACGAGGCATATTTAGAGAGCTAGAGGGCTATAACTGCCCAAAATGAGGGTTTTTTTCGAACAAAAACACAATAATCTCAAGTGCAACTGCAAATAATAAAAAATGCTGGGGCATAGGTTCCTTTTTTGGTTTTGGTTTTTCCCCTAGAGCACAGGGAAAATTTTAAGATCAAATAGGAATATGTGGCCACAGTCGTTATTATGCTGGGTCACTGAAGGTACATGGGCAGTTCTACACTAGACCCGAGAGAGACCCTAACATAGCAACCATGCTCTATTATTCATATAGCACAGAGATGATATAGATGTACCATGCGAAGCCTTAACATGTACCTAGATGCATGAAAAAAAAATTGGAAGTCTAGCTCCCATATCATGGTCTGGGTAGTCCATCCAATTTAGATGACACAGTTGGGGTAGTTTCGCGTTAGACCCGAGAGAGACCCTTCATGTCAGTCTGTCTCCAGTGTATAATATATTTAACTATAATCTCTTACATGTTGATTGACCTTTGTATCAAAGTATCTTGGTCTGTTAGTATCAATCCCTCACTCCATAAAGTCTCAGAGATATAGTACCATAACTGGCGATTGGAACCGAGAGAGACCCTAGACCCGAGAGAGCCCCTAGCGTCAAACAGTTGAACTACCGTCGATGCGCCATCTAGCGTTTTCGTATGATCATTGCACGGCAGGGTTGCAACGGATTCAAGCCAGAGGACACACGGACGACCATAACAAGGTGAGAAATCGATGAATAATGTTCTTATTTTGATGGTTTTTGACATATATAAAGCAAAATTAACTAGTTTAACATGTATGGAACATAATTTAGATCAATTTGAAGGGGAAATATGGTAGAAAGACAAAAGCTGACTGACCGATAGGCCGGCGTTCGTAGCGTGTAAATGCTCTAGTATAAGCGGGTCTCTCTCGGTTCTAATTTTTGGGTCTCTCTCGGTTCTGATACAAAGTTTGGCGTAATTGCTGTGTACTACGTCATTCCCCTCCAATGTTATATCAATGCTATAGCTCAAACATCTATATTTTGTACGTATCAGAACCAAAAGAGACCTGTCTCAATATTATAGTATAGGCGGGTCTCTCTCGGTTCTAAATTTCAGGTCTGATAGATGTTTGGCTGTATTCTTTTCTATATTTTGGGTCTCTCTCGGGTCTGATGCGTAAGCTCTATGGTCTATGTCTATGTGTTTGATGTTAAATGTATCTTCTTCTTCAGATGCCTTACAAAGACCGATCCTCTGCAGCAGCTAAGGCTTCGGCCAAAAAATCTAACACAAAATATAGGAAGAAAACCAAGGGAGACCCGGTGCGTTCTGCCGCTGTAGCAGCCTCACATGCTGTGAGTATAGAATAACTATATATAATTTTCGATAAATATAAAGCGCAAGTAAATCTGAATATATATGTTGAATGACTGTCCCTAGATGCCTGAGAGAAATACCAGACTGAGTTATAGTGAAGTTAATTTATAAATTTCCATGTTGTTATTTTTTGCAGAAGTTTGATGCCAAACGCCCATACAGGGATTTGACTGAGGAGGGCAAGGAAGAGAAGAGAAGGTCAAAGCGACGCTCCTACTACAAGGCCAAGGAGAAGAAAGCCGGTAAGAAAATCTTATAAGTTTTATTAATAATAATATTTTGTAAACACCTACAGATTTGGTAGAGCCCCCCGTGTACCTCTTCAGTCTGTTATTCTCTTGCCTTTGGTTTTTAATGTGTTTTAATACTCTTTCCTCTTTAGCTGCAGAGAAAGACTTTTGGACAGCTGCAGGGGACGCTCCTCCGGCCGCCCCCATCCCGGATGATGGCGCCCCTGGGCCTGCTGCTGCTGACCCCGCGCCTGATGCTGCTGCCCCCGTCCAGAAGAGGAGATCACGCCGGGCAAAGGGAGGGTGCGCCGCCCCACCGCTGCCACTCCCCGAGAAGCGCAGGAGGACTACCTCTGCCCCTGCAAGCTCCACCACCACCACACCTGCCTCCACCACCACCGCATCTGCCTCCACCACCACCTCAGCTTCCACAGCTACCACAGGGAGCAGGACACGCAGGAAGGGCCCCAGCTCCGCAGGAGGTTCTTGGTAAGTAGTCCATTACTATTGACATCATCCACCTGTATTGGTAGATATCTCTATAGCCCTGTTCCTGCAGTTAGGGTCTCTCTAGGGTCTAGTCCGTTACTATTGACATCATCCTCCTTGCAAACATTTAATGTCTCCAGTACAGGAGCATTATCTAGACACAGTTAGGATGTCTTATAATATAGACATTAAAATTTATAACTATTTATATTTTCAGCTCGACAGAGGATGCACCAGTAGTGGCCAGCACCGGCAGCAGTGACCCCCCCGTGGCCAGCACCTCTACAGGTAGGAGGAAGGGACAGCCCCGAGCCACCCCTTCAGCAGCAGCTGGTCGGTCAGTATTGCTTTTTACTTCCTATAACATAACCAGTAGGTAAAAGTTAAAACCATATCTCTAATAACCAAAGAATATAGCTTGTCCCCTGATGTAGACCCTCCAGTACAGGAGTATGTACATAGATCTATGCAACATGTACATGTATGTAGATGTATGACAACATTAGATTCATGTTTAATATGTTTAACTACATACATGTGTTGTTATTGAATTTCTGTGCAGGATACCTGAGTCCACCCCTGTCTCCCACTTCAACCTGTGACACCTTTGGAAGAATGAAACTGCTTAATTTCATTTTTAATCTCACATCGCGAGTGACACATACTTTTTACCTGGTAGACTGGAGGTCACTAGATGTTTGCTGGGTTCCCTTATATTTGAAATAGGTATGAGTGACATGTGGATACCTACGGTGTGTCGGGTTCTGCCTGGCGAACAACGAAGCATGTCTCACATATCTAGGAACCTCTCAGATGTCACAGTATCTGAATCTCAGCACCCTGCTACTATGGTGTTTTTTTTTGTGTGTCATTGGCTATCTTGATGTAACTTATGTGAGGTCAAAAAAGGAAATTAAGCAGGCACTCTTAATCCATAACCTAAAGTGTAGCAGTGTGCTTTACAAGTGTAGACAAATTAAACTACACACATAAAGTATCATCCTCCTGTATTGGTGGATATATCTAGGGCCCTGTTCCTGCAGTTAGGGTCTCTCTAAGGTCTAGTCCGTTACTATGGACATCATCCTCCTGCACATAGGGTCTCTCTAGGGTCTAGTCCGTTACTATGGACATCATCCTCCTGCACATAGGGTACATTTAGGGTCTAGTCCTTGCAAACATTTAATGTCTCCAGTACAGGAGCATTACAGTAATAGCCAAGAGGAACATGTCTCACCCAATACCTCAAGTCTGTTACATGTGTGTACCCTCAACCTTTTCAGCTCTGTCAGCCCAGTGACACCCCCTGCTGCAGCCGAGAGGGAGCCTTCGCCAGACTACATCCCCCATCGGTAATTATTTTTTTTTCATTATTTCCTTTATGTTTGCAATAATAAATCTGACTTCATTCCAGGTGGCAACCAGGGATCAACACAACTACACACTTAAAACTATTATTTTGTCAAGTGATTTGTTTAATTAACCAATACTTTGTTGTGTTGTGTTCTGTTTCTTAATGAAATTCCTTTTCTTACAGAGTGAGGACGGTCGAGGAGCTCCCGGTGGAGAGGGTGCCTCTGAGGTACAACCTCAGGGGCCAACTCCACGTCACCTACTACACGGGCAGGGTGCTCGGCCGTGTAGTTAAGAAGGAGCCAGCGAGCAGTGAAGAGGAAGCCTAATTTTGTTTTTGTTTTTATTTTACTGAAGCCTGGAGCTGCCATTTTTCTTACTGTTAATTTAAAACTAACGAAAGTCTATGTATATATTTATATCTATCTATCTAAAGGAAAGTGTAATTTAAGTTTCATTCATATAGATCTATGAATATCTATCTATATATATTTAAAAGAGATATATATAAAGTTCTCCTTAAAAGAGACATCTATTTAATAGAGTATTTAATAGAGATAACTATGTTATAAAATAAAAGTATCTATTTTTCTCACTATGTATATACTTTTGTCTTGTGGTTCTTTTGAATTAAACACATAGATCCACTCAGTTACTGTGGACATCATCCTCCTGCAGTTAGGGTCTCTCTAGGGTCTGATCCATGATGACTTTACTTACCTTTTGGACTATCTTTACCTTCTAGGTTGGTTGTCTCGATGCCCTTCCACAAAACACCATTTTCCAAGCTCCCAAAGGCTCGCAAGATGAGGAGGGAGATGGATGCAATGGAGCTCGAAATTGCAGAGCTGCGTAAGGCTGTCCGTCTGCAGAAAGGAAGCTCTACCTCAAGCCCCAAGCTCAGCTCCGCTCCCTCCTCAAGCCCCAAGTCAAGCTCCACATATGCAAACCCCAGCCCAAGAGACCCAAGCCAACTACACTGGGTAGACCCTGTATACCCAGTGCAGCAGGAAGTGATGGAGGCCCAACAACTGCCTGCTGCCACACCGCAGCCTGCTGCCACTGATGCTCCGCAGCTGGCTGAACCAGCTGCACCACAGCCTGCTGCCACTGATGCTCCGCAGCTGGCTGAACCAGCTGCACCACAGCCTGCTGCCACTGATGCTCCGCAGCTGGCTGAACCAGCTGCACCACAGCCTGCTGCCACTGATGCTCCGCAGCTGGCTGAACCAGCTGCACCACAGCCTGTTGCTCCTGCTCCCCCACTTTCCCCAACAACAGAAACCATCCATGTGTTGGCGGCAATGGATGTTACCCCGAACGCTGACCGCTTGAAAGCTCTCACGAGCTACATCATGGTCAGCCAGCAGGTGCGTAAGACATCCACAAAAATTAAACAAAAGCTGATGCACTCACCTGCCACCAAAAAGGTCTACGGGCAGCAAGGCAGGCTGTCAAAAAATGTAGGCCTTTCCCCCGACTATATCTTCCGGGAAAAGGAGAGTTCAAGGAAGAGGCTGGAGGATGCAGAAAACACCAGGAAACATGTCCTTGAGTTCCTCACACGAGAAGACGTTAGTTACGAGTTGCCCGACAAAAAGCATGCAACTAAGAAGGGGCAGCAGAAGTATGCCCTCTCAGACACCCTGGTCAACCTCCACATGAGGTACTGTGCAGAATTCAAATCAGACCTGTCATTTGCCACCTTCCGCAGAGCCAGACCGATATGGTGCAAGCTGAACCACTTCCTTAAGAGGTCTGTCTGTCTCTGCAAACAGCATGCCAACATGGGCCTCATGTTGGAGGTTGTACCAGGGCTTCCTAACTCAACATCACAGTTACTGGAGTCTTTCACCGATGGGGAAATCATGGAGAAGATCAACAACCTGCCAGGGACACACGTGTCATACAGCACATGGGATAAGGTCACCAAAAAATACAACGACAAAGATGTCACTTACACCAAGCTGATCAAGGTACTAGACACAAAGGCAGACTTCATGACGAAATTCACAAGTGCACTGCCCAAATTCCGGGCCCACTGCTCAAGAGTTGCTGCCCAGTTCAGTCAGTGCCAGGCACTCCGCGACAATCTCCCGAATGGTCACTGTATAATCCAGATGGATTATGCAGAAAACTGGAACTGCTCTTACCTCCGGGAGATTGCCGCGGCTTATTATTCGAAAGACCAAGTTACCCTTCACCCTATGGTGGTGAAGGTAAAGGCAGCCAATGGAGACCTGGAAACCATCACATTTGTCGGTGTGACTTCTGTCACAAACCACACGTTTCCGACCACCTGGGTCTTCATTGGCCAGCTGGTGGAAATCCTGAAGAAGTCACATGGTATTAATTTTGTCCATTTTGTCACTGACTCGCCCAGCAGTCAGTACCGCAACCGGTACACCATTCAAATGGTGGCCCGGTTTCAAGGTATCTTCAGCCTCGGAGCTGCCTGGAACTGGCTCTAGTCGGGCCATGGGAAGGGTGCATGCGACGGGGTCGGAGGTACCCTGAAGCGGCTGGCTGATCGGCTTGTGAAGTCCAGCTCCATCATCCAGAATGCTGAGGACTTCACTGAGGTGGTGGGTCCAGCCACCAAAGTGAAGATCCTGTACGCTTCGGCAGATGATATCAAGGCAGCCGAGCAGGAGGTGGCTGATTGGAAGAGCCCTGCCCTTCATGGCATTCTCTCTGTCCACCAGGCAGCATGCCACAACAGCAAGATAATGGTGAGGGAGACGAGCTGCTACCAACCGTGCTGCTTGTCGGAGGACGGCTTCCACCCCTCATGTGCTAAATGGAGGCAGACGCGAGTAGCACAGGTTGGTGAGGTGGTTGAGGAGGTCCAGGATGAGTGGGAGGAGTGGGACTCTGGTTATGACACCACCGCAGAGGATGACCGCCCTCTCATCATCCTGCAGCAGGAGCTGCGTGATGAGGATGATAACATCCCCCTCGCTCAACTGCTCCATGATGAAGAGGACAACGAGGATGACATCCCTCTCGCCCAGCTGCCTGCCAGTGAGGATGAGGATGACATCCCTCTCGCCCAGCTGCCGGACACAGAAGATGAGGATGACGTCCCCATCACCCAGCTGCAGCCCATCCGGCGTTCGACCCGGCGTCAGACTCGTCGCACTTGTCGTCATTGAGCATTGCTTATATAAGGATGATACTGTGGGCATTGTCCTCCATTGGGTCATTTAGGTGGGCATAACCCTCCATGATAATGTTAGGAAAATGAATTAAGTAATTGGCATGATTATAATGAAACATAAATGAATGAAGTAATTGCAATGATTATATAAATAATGTACCATGGGTGGACTGGGAGATAGGGGGGTAGATGTATTAAGTCATAGATGGATTAAATCATGATGGGTGGGCAAGGGGGGTAGGGTATGTAATTGTATGCAATGTTGGGGGAAAGGGTAGTCAATAAACATGTTCTTTCCAGTTCTGTTAAAAAGTGTTTCTGTTATATATACCAGACTAGACCCGAGAGAGACCCTACATCCAGAAGGTTGATAGCCATAGTAACGGACTAGACCCGAGAGAGACCCTGTTTCCCATGCCCAGAGCAATAATTATATGCTGCAGACACCAGTGTTTTGTTTTACTGTGAAGATAATGAATGTACCAAGCACCAAAAGTCCAAAACAACCACAAAGGTTTTGTAAAAATATGATTTTTTTGCAAATTTATGTGCCCGCATGCTATATTTTTAGCAAAACGGACCAGAAAAGAATATCTTTCCAAAGTAAAATCATGTTAAAAGGAGACTAATAAGAGAGTAAAAGGTTTAATGAACCTATGGGAGCATTCAATTATTGTTATTAAGCACTTCCCTAAAGATAAAAGACATGGGAAAGAAAGAATGATATATAAAGGGTTTTCACCCCTGTTTTAGGCTACGGACTAGACCCGAGAGAGACCCTACTTAACTGCTGTAGCAGAACAAGGATAAGTCAAAGGCTAACATCCTTATAGGTGGTTGTAGACAAGCTCCTTAGCTACCATATGAAGTAGAAATAAGAGGGATAACCCATGTATTATGCAGTTTTACAATGTTTGGCAAAAGGCATGGTGAGTTGTGTAGGTGATCCCCTCGGACCGCAATATTTTAATTTTACTATAATTATACCAAAAATTCATAGAATGTCCATCTAAATTCATTCCTAACATGCTCCAACATCTGTGTTTTACATATAAAAAAGAATAATAAAGGAAAGATTCATACAAAACATGCTAAATATGCATATACTGTACAGGGGTAGGGTCTCTCTCGGGTCTAGTGCGTAATTGAGGTAGTCCACTTCAGCCCTGTGCCCTGGATTTAAAAACGATATTTAACTTACCCACATATATGGACCCTAAGCCCCAACACATGTACTATGTGTACCCTAAAACTTTTTAGGCTGCTCCAGAATATTTTTGGGACCCCCCTGGTAGCCCAGTTAACGACGATTCGTGATTATTGGTCATTGATAAATTGCACAAAGGGAGACATGACACTCAAATAGGCAATGACATATGGAGTATATATTCTACTTATGCTGCACCAATTCATTTGCAGGTTTTAAGAACAGTAAGTGAGTTTTAAAATCGGGTTGAAGTCAGATAAATGTCAGAGTAAGTTGGCAAGTATGAGATTCACCCTGACTCTAAGGACTTGATTAAGATTTCTAAACACATAGGGGATGTATTATAACAACAGAAAAACATTTAAATAGTGAATGATTGGCCTAAAATCAATTGAAAAAAAATAGAAAATGAGGCTTGAGCTGCTGAAAAGAGTGCTTTGCAGGGGCTGGGTAGTAGCAGATTGGCTGGGAGTGCCCAATAAATGCTTAAAATCAAAGCCAGGGCCTTATTCTATCATATAAACCACAGATGTGCATGTATTTGGGTGTAACAGAGAAGCTATGGGACCAGAAATCATTCCATCAAGGGCATTACACGATTCATCATGCACCTTACATCAGGCAAGCAACTCTGGTTTTGGGCAACCAAGGCATGTTGAGACTCATTTCTTTTTTTTTAAATGGCACCTCATCAATAGATATATGCCATAGGATGGGTTAGATAAGCCAGTAACGATTAATACAGCCTGTACATACACAAGTGCTATTTAAGAGGGGTGGGTTGACTTCAAAAATACTTGAATGTGTATTGCCCGCAAAGGGTGAATAGTACTCAAAAGAGAAATTCACCAAAATTCCCTATACAGACCCCTTGATGGTGATGAGAAGGAAGTCTGAGGATACTATATTTTTAGCTGATCTAATGCCATAAATGATTCTCATGAGACTGACATCACTATTTTCAACTTAGAAGAATGGTTAGCGTAAAAAAGAAATTGAGACATATCACCTCCATTCCCCATGGAATTGTTTCTTTGGACCCCCCACTAAGGAATAAATAAAATTATGGTGGTCTCTTACTGCTTTGCTTGATGGTTCAGGGGGTGGAATGAGGTTGAAATTGAAAGAAAATGCTATTTTGGGCCATTTTTTAACTTTGGGCCATTATATCTCAAAAGATTCTGGTCCGACATATGCAAATTTGACCTTTCTTTGATTCCCAGGATTTTTACTTTCAAATAACACCAAAAAGAGGAAGAATGTTTAAATAGTTTTTATTCTGCATGCCCTAACCCAAAAAAGACACTAAAAAGCAGAAAGTGGGAGCTTTGTCAGGAATCGCCCATATATAGATAACATACCCTCACAGTTGTTGCCCGTGTAGCCTGGTGCACAGGTACATGTGTACAAACCCACTTCATCATTGCAGGTTGCACCGTTCTCACACTGATTTGGACTGCAATCATTGATATCATCTGTAAAAGGGAGATAAACATAAGAGAATCTGCTCCTTATCATTTAACATTCTATAGCCGATAGTGGAGTAGTGCACCAGACCCGACAATTGTCATGATGCACAAATGCACCCCTGGTGAGTAACTCACCTGGGCTATATTTGTGCATTATGACCTTCAGTATTGATAAATTGCACGAAGGGAGACATGACACTCAAATAGGCAATGACATATGGAGTATATATTCTACTTATGCTGCACCAATTCATTTGCAGGTTTTAAGAACAGTAAGTGAGTTTTAAAATCGGGTTGAAGTCAGATAAATGTCAGAGTAAGTTGGCAAGTATGAGATTCACCCTGACTCTAAGGACTTGATTAAGATTTCTAAACACATAGGGGATGTATTATAACAACAGAAAAACATTTAAATAGTGAATGATTGGCCTAAAATCAATTGAAAAAAAAATAGAAAATGAGGCTTGAGCTGCTGAAAAGAGTGCTTTGCAGGGGCTGGGTAGTAGCAGAGTGGCTGGGAGTGCCCAATAAATGCTTAAAATCAAAGCCAGGGCCTTATTCTATCATATAAACCACAGATGTGCATGTATTTGGGTGTAACAGAGAAGCTATGGGACCAGAAATCATTTCATCAAGGGCATTACACGATTCATCATGCGCCTTACATCAGGCAAGCAACTCTGGTTTTGGGCAACCAAGGCATGTTGAGACTCATTTCTTTTTTTTTAAATGGCACCTCATCAATAGATATATGCCATAGGATGGGTTAGATAAGCCAGTAACGATTAATACAGCCTGTACATACACAAGTGCTGTTTAAGAGGGGTGGGTTGACTTCAAAAATACTTGAATGTGTATTGCCCGCTCAGGGTGAATAGTACTCAAAAAAGAATTTCACCAAAATTCCCCTATACAGACCCCTTGATGGTGATGAGAAGGAAGTCTGAGGATACTATATTTTTAGCTGATCTAATGCCATAAATGATTCATCATGAGACTGACATCACTATTTTCAACCTAGAAGAATGGTAAGCGCAAGAAAAAAATTGAGACATATCACCTCCATTCCCCATGGAATTGTTTCTTTGGACCCCCCACTAAGGAATAAATAAAATTATGGTGGTCTCTTACTGCTTTGCTTGATGGTTCAGGGGGTGGAATGAGGTTGAAATTGAAAGAAAATGCTATTTTGGGCCATTTTTTAACTTTGGGCCATTATATCTCAAAAGATTCTGGTCCGACATATTCAAATTTGACCTTTCTTTGATTCCCAGGATTTTTACTTTCAAATAACACCAAAAAGAGGAAGAATGTTTAAATAGTTTTTATTCTGCACGCCCTAACCCAAAAAAGACACTAAAAAGCAGAAAGTGGGAGCTTTGTCAGGAATCGCCCATATATAGATAACATACCCTCACAGTTGTTGCCCGTGTAGCCTGGTGCACAGGTACATGTGTACAAACCCACTTCATCATTGCAGGTTGCACCGTTCTCACACTGATTTGGACTGCAATCATTGATATCCTCTGTAAAAGGGAGATAAACATAAGAGAATCTGCTCCTTATCATTTAACATTCTATAGCCGATAGTGGAGTAGTGCACCAGACCCGACTATTGTCATGATGCACGAATGCACCCCTGGTGAGTAACTCACCTGGGCTATATTTGTGCATTATGACCTTCAGTATTGATAAATTGCACGAAGGGAGACATGACACTCAAATAGGCGATGACATATGGAGTATATATTCTACTAATGCTGCACCAATTCATTTGCAGGTTTTAAGAACAGTAAGTGAGTTTTAAAATCGGGTTGAAGTCAGATAAATGTCAGAGTAAGTTGGCAAGTATGAGATTCACCCTGACTCTAAGGACTTGATTAAGATTTCTAAACACATAGGGGATGTATTATAACAACAGAAAAACATTTAAATAGTGAATGATTGGCCTAAAATCAATTGAAAAAAAATAGAAAATGAGGCTTGAGCTGCTGAAAAGAGTGCTTTGCAGGGGCTGGGTAGTAGCAGATTGGCTGGGAGTGCCCAATAAATGCTTAAAATCAAAGCCAGGGCCTTATTCTATCATATAAACCACAGATGTGCATGTATTTGGGTGTAACAGAGAAGCTATGGGACCAGAAATCATTCCATCAAGGGCATTACACGATTCATCATGCACCTTACATCAGGCAAGCAACTCTGGTTTTGGGCAACCAAGGCATGTTGAGACTCATTTCTTTTTTTTTAAATGGCACCTCATCAATAGATATATGCCATAGGATGGGTTAGATAAGCCAGTAACGATTAATACAGCCTGTACATACACAAGTGCTGTTTAAGAGGGGTGGGTTGACTTCAAAAATACTTGAATGTGTAGTGCCCGCAAAGGGTGAATAGTACTCAAAAGAGAATTTCACCAAAATTCCCCTATACAGACCCCTTGATGGTGATGAGAAGGAAGTCTGAGGATACTATATTTTTAGCTGATCTAATGCCATAAATGATTCTCATGAGACTGACATCACTATTTTCAACTTAGAAGAATGGTTAGCGTAAAAAAGAAATTGAGACATATCACCTCCATTCCCCATGGAATTGTTTCTTTGGACCCCCCACTAAGGAATAAATAAAATTATGGTGGTCTCTTACTGCTTTGCTTGATGGTTCAGGGGGTGGAATGAGGTTGAAATTGAAAGAAAATGCTATTTTGGGCCATTTTTTAACTTTGGGCCATTATATCTCAAAAGATTCTGGTCCGACATATGCAAATTTGACCTTTCTTTGATTCCCAGGATTTTTACTTTCAAATAACACCAAAAAGAGGAAGAATGTTTAAATAGTTTTTATTCTGCACGCCCTAACCCAAAAAAGACACTAAAAAGCAGAAAGTGGGAGCTTTGTCAGGAATCGCCCATATATAGATAACATACCCTCACAGTTGTTGCCCGTGTAGCCTGGTGCACAGGTACATGTGTACAAACCCACTTCATCATTGCAGGTTGCACCGTTCTCACACTGATTTGGACTGCAATCATTGATATCGTCTGTAAAAGGGAGATAAACATAAGAGAATCTGCTCCTTATCATTTAACATTCTATAGCCGATAGTGGAGTAGTGCACCAGACCCGACAATTGTCATGATGCACAAATGCACCCCTGGTGAGTAACTCACCTGGGCTATATTTGTGCATTATGACCTTCAGTATTGATAAATTGCACGAAGGGAGACATGACACTCAAATAGGCAATGACATATGGAGTATATATTCTACTTATGCTGCACCAATTCATTTGCAGGTTTTAAGAACAGTAAGTGAGTTTTAAAATCGGGTTGAAGTCAGATAAATGTCAGAGTAAGTTGGCAAGTATGAGATTCACCCTGACTCTAAGGACTTGATTAAGATTTCTAAACACATAGGGGATGTATTATAACAACAGAAAAACATTTAAATAGTGAATGATTGGCCTAAAATCAATTGAAAAAAAAATAGAAAATGAGGCTTGAGCTGCTGAAAAGAGTGCTTTGCAGGGGCTGGGTAGTAGCAGAGTGGCTGGGAGTGCCCAATAAATGCTTAAAATCAAAGCCAGGGCCTTATTCTATCATATAAACCACAGATGTGCATGTATTTGGGTGTAACAGAGAAGCTATGGGACCAGAAATCATTTCATCAAGGGCATTACACGATTCATCATGCGCCTTACATCAGGCAAGCAACTCTGGTTTTGGGCAACCAAGGCATGTTGAGACTCATTTCTTTTTTTTTAAATGGCACCTCATCAATAGATATATGCCATAGGATGGGTTAGATAAGCCAGTAACGATTAATACAGCCTGTACATACACAAGTGCTGTTTAAGAGGGGTGGGTTGACTTCAAAAATACTTGAATGTGTATTGCCCGCAAAGGGTGAATAGTACTCAAAAAAGAATTTCACCAAAATTCCCCTATACAGACCCCTTGATGGTGATGAGAAGGAAGTCTGAGGATACTATATTTTTAGCTGATCTAATGCCATAAATGATTCATCATGAGACTGACATCACTATTTTCAACTTAGAAGAATGGTAAGCGCAAGAAAAAAATTGAGACATATCACCTCCATTCCCCATGGAATTGTTTCTTTGGACCCCCCACTAAGGAATAAATAAAATTATGGTGGTCTCTTACTGCTTTGCTTGATGGTTCAGGGGGTGGAATGAGGTTGAAATTGAAAGAAAATGCTATTTTGGGCCATTTTTTAACTTTGGGCCATTATATCTCAAAAGATTCTGGTCCGACATATGCAAATTTGACCTTTCTTTGATTCCCAGGATTTTTACTTTCAAATAACACCAAAAAGAGGAAGAATGTTTAAATAGTTTTTATTATGCACGCCCCAACCCAAAAAAGACACTAAAAAGCAGAAAGTTGGAGCTTTGTCAGGAATCGCCCATATATAGATAACATACCCTCACAGTTGTTGCCTGTGTAGCCTGGTGTACAGGTACATGTGTACAAACCCACTTCATCATTGCAGGTTGCACCGTTCTCACACTGATTTGGACTGCAATCATTGATATCGTCTGTAAAAGGGAGATAAACATAAGAGAATCTGCTCCTTATCATTTAACATTCTATAGCCGATAGTGGAGTAGTGCACCAGACCCGACAATTGTCATGATGCAAAAATGCACCCCTGGTGAGTAACTCACCTGGGCTATATTTGTGCATTATGACCTTCAGTATTGATAAATTGCACGAAGGGAGACATGACACTCAAATAGGCAATGACATATGGAGTATATATTCTACTAATGCTGCACCAATTCATTTGCAGGTTTTAAGAACAGTAAGTGAGTTTTAAAATCGGGTTGAAGTCAGATAAATGTCAGAGTAAGTTGGCAAGTATGAGATTCACCCTGACTCTAAGGACTTGATTAAGATTTCTAAACACATAGGGGATGTATTATAACAACAGAAAAACATTTAAATAGTGAATGATTGGCCTAAAATCAATTGAAAAAAAAAATAGAAAATGAGGCTTGAGCTGCTGAAAATAGTCCTTTGCAGGGGCTGGGTAGTAGCAGAGTGGCTGGGAGTGCCCAATAAATGCTTAAAATCAAAGCCAGGGCCTTATTCTATCATATAAACCACAGATGTGCATGTATTTGGGTGTAACAGAGAAGCTATGGGACCAGAAATCATTTCATCAAGGGCATTACACGATTCATCATGCGCCTTACATCAGGCAAGCAACTCTGGTTTTGGGCAACCAAGGCATGTTGAGACTCATTTCTTTTTTTTTAAATGGCACCTCATCAATAGATATATGCCATAGGATGGGTTAGATAAGCCAGTAACGATAAATACAGCCTGTACATACACAAGTGCTGTTTAAGAGGGGTGGGTTGACTTCAAAAATACTTGAATGTGTATTGCCCGCAAAGGGTGAATAGTACTCAAAAAAGAATTTCACCAAAATTCCCCTATACAGACCCCTTGATGGTGATGAGAAGGAAGTCTGAGGATACTATATTTTTAGCTGATCTAATGCCATAAATGATTCATCATGAGACTGACATCACTATTTTCAACTTAGAAGAATGGTTAGCGCAAGAAAAAAATTGAGACATATCACCTCCACTCCCCATGGAATTGTTTCTTTGGACCCCCCACTAAGGAATAAATAAAATTATGGTGGTCTCTTACTGCTTTGCTTGATGGTTCAGGGGGTGGAATGAGGTTGAAATTGAAAGAAAATGCTATTTTGGGCCATTTTTTAACTTTGGGCCATTATATCTCAAAAGATTCTGGTCCGACATATGCAAATTTGACCTTTCTTTGATTCCCAGGATTTTTACTTTCAAATAACACCAAAAAGAGGAAGAATGTTTAAATAGTTTTTATTCTGCACGCCCTAACCCAAAAAAGACACTAAAAAGCAGAAAGTGGGAGCTTTGTCAGGAATCGCCCATATATAGATAACATACCCTCACAGTTGTTGCCCGTGTAGCCTGGTGCACAGGTACATGTGTACAAACCCACTTCATCATTGCAGGTTGCACCGTTCTCACACTGATTTGGACTGCAATCATTGATATCGTCTGTAAAAGGGAGATAAACATAAGAGAATCTGCTCCTTATCATTTAACATTCTATAGCCGATAGTGGAGTAGTGCACCAGACCCGACAATTGTCATGATGCACGAATGCACCCCTGGTGAGTAACTCACCTGGGCTATATTTGTGCATTATGACCTTCAGTATTGATAAATTGCACGAAGGGAGACATGACACTCAAATAGGCAATGACATATGGAGTATATATTCTACTAATGCTGCACCAATTCATTTGCAGGTTTTAAGAACAGTAAGTGAGTTTTAAAATCGGGTTGAAGTCAGATAAATGTCAGAGTAAGTTGGCAAGTATGAGATTCACCCTGACTCTAAGGACTTGATTAAGATTTCTAAACACATAGGGGATGTATTATAACAACAGAAAAACATTTAAATAGTGAATGATTGGCCTAAAATCAATTGAAAAAAAAATAGAAAATGAGGCTTGAGCTGCTGAAAAGAGTGCTTTGCAGGGGCTGGGTAGTAGCAGAGTGGCTGGGAGTGCCCAATAAATGCTTAAAATCAAAGCCAGGGCCTTATTCTATCATATAAACCACAGATGTGCATGTATTTGCGTGTAACAGAGAAGCTATGGGACCAGAAATCATTCCATCAAGGGCATTACACGATTCATCATGAGCCTTACATCAGGCAAGCAACTCTGGTTTTGGGCAACCAAGGCATGTTGAGACTCATTTCTTTTTTTTAAATGGCACCTCATCAATAGATATATGCCATAGGATGGGTTAGATAAGCCAGTAACGATTAATACAGCCTGTACATACACAAGTGCTGTTTAAGAGGGGTGGGTTGACTTCAAAAATACTTGAATGTGTATTGCCCGCAAAGGGTGAATAGTACTCAAAAGAGAATTTCACCAAAATTCCCCTATACAGACCCCTTGATGGTGATGAGAAGGAAGTCTGAGGATACTATATTTTTAGCTGATCTAATGCCATAAATGATTCTCATGAGACTGACATCACTATTTTCAACTTAGAAGAATGGTTAGCGTAAAAAAAAAATTGAGACATATCACCTCCATTCCCCATGGAATTGTTTCTTTGGACCCCCCACTAAGGAATAAATAAAATTATGGTGGTCTCTTACTGCTTTGCTTGATGGTTCAGGGGGTGGAATGAGGTTGAAATTGAAAGAAAATGCTATTTTGGGCCATTTTTTAACTTTGGGCCATTATATCTCAAAAGATTCTGGTCCGACATATGCAAATTTGACCTTTCTTTGATTCCCAGGATTTTTACTTTCAAATAACACCAAAAAGAGGAAGAATGTTTAAATAGTTTTTATTCTGCACGCCCTAACCCAAAAAAGACACTAAAAAGCAGAAAGTGGGAGCTTTGTCAGGAATCGCCCATATATAGATAACATACCCTCACAGTTGTTGCCCGTGTAGCCTGGTGCACAGGTACATGTGTACAAACCCACTTCATCATTGCAGGTTGCACCGTTCTCACACTGATTTGGACTGCAATCATTGATATCGTCTGTAAAAGGGAGATAAACATAAGAGAATCTGCTCCTTATCATTTAACATTCTATAGCCGATAGTGGAGTAGTGCACCAGAACCGACTATTGTCATGATGCACGAATGCACCCCTGGTGAGTAACTCACCTGGGCTATATTTGTGCATTATGACCTTCAGTATTGATAAATTGCACGAAGGGAGACATGACACTCAAATAGGCGATGACATATGGAGTATATATTCTACTAATGCTGCACCAATTCATTTGCAGGTTTTAAGAACAGTAAGTGAGTTTTAAAATCTGGTTGAAGTCAGATAAATGTCAGAGTAAGTTGGCAAGTATGAGATTCACCCTGACTCTAAGGACTTGATTAAGATTTCTAAACACATAGGGGATGTATTATAACAACAGAAAAACATTTAAATAGTGAATGATTGGCCTAAAATCAATTGAAAAAAAAATAGAAAATGAGGCTTGAGCTGCTGAAAAGAGTGCTTTGCAGGGGCTGGGTAGTAGCAGAGTGGCTGGGAGTGCCCAATAAATGCTTAAAATCAAAGCCAGGGCCTTATTCTATCATATAAACCACAGATGTGCATGTATTTGCGTGTAACAGAGAAGCTATGGGACCAGAAATCATTCCATCAAGGGCATTACACGATTCATCATGCTCCTTACATCAGGCAAGCAACTCTGGTTTTGGGCAACCAAGGCATGTTGAGACTCATTTCTTTTTCTTAAATGGCACCTCATCAATAGATATATGCCATAGGATGGGTTAGATAAGCCAGTAACAATTAATACAGCCTGTACATACACAAATGCTGTTTAAGAGGGGTGGGTTGACTTCAAAAATACTTGAATGTGTATTGCCCGCAAAGGGTGAATAGTACTCAAAAGAGAATTTCACCAAAATTCCCCTATACAGACCCCTTGATGGTGATGAGAAGGAAGTCTGAGGATACTATATTTTTAGCTGATCTAATGCCATAAATGATTCTCATGAGACTGACATCACTATTTTCAACTTAGAAGAATGGTTAGCGTAAAAAAAAAATTGAGACATATCACCTCCATTCCCCATGGAATTGTTTCTTTGGACCCCCCACTAAGGAATAAATAAAATTATGGTGGTCTCTTACTGCTTTGCTTGATGGTTCAGGGGGTGGAATGAGGTTGAAATTGAAAGAAAATGCTATTTTGGGCCATTTTTTAACTTTGGGCCATTATATCTCAAAAGATTCTGGTCCGACATATGCAAATTTGACCTTTCTTTGATTCCCAGGATTTTTACTTTCAAATAACACCAAAAAGAGGAAGAATGTTTAAATAGTTTTTATTCTGCACGCCCTAACCCAAAAAAGACACTAAAAAGCAGAAAGTGGGAGCTTTGTCAGGAATCGCCCATATATAGATAACATACCCTCACAGTTGTTGCCCGTGTAGCCTGGTGCACAGGTACATGTGTACAAACCCACTTCATCATTGCAGGTTGCACCGTTCTCACACTGATTTGGACTGCAATCATTGATATCGTCTGTAAAAGGGAGATAAACATAAGAGAATCTGCTCCTTATCATTTAACATTCTATAGCCGATAGTGGAGTAGTGCACCAGAACCGACTATTGTCATGATGCACGAATGCACCCCTGGTGAGTAACTCACCTGGGCTATATTTGTGCATTATGACCTTCAGTATTGATAAATTGCACGAAGGGAGACATGACACTCAAATAGGCGATGACATATGGAGTATATATTCTACTAATGCTGCACCAATTCATTTGCAGGTTTTAAGAACAGTAAGTGAGTTTTAAAATCGGGTTGAAGTCAGATAAATGTCAGAGTAAGTTGGCAAGTATGAGATTCACCCTGACTCTAAGGACTTGATTAAGATTTCTAAACACATAGGGGATGTATTATAACAACAGAAAAACATTTAAATAGTGAATGATTGGCCTAAAATCAATTGAAAAAAAATAGAAAATGAGGCTTGAGCTGCTGAAAAGAGTGCTTTGCAGGGGCTGGGTAGTAGCAGAGTGGCTGGGAATGCCCAATAAATGCTTAAAATCAAAGCCAGGGCCTTATTCTATCATATAAACCACAGATGTGCATGTATTTGGGTGTAACAGAGAAGCTATGGGACCAGAAATCATTTCATCAAGGGCATTACACGATTCATCATGCGCCTTACATCAGGCAAGCAACTCTGGTTTTGGGCAACCAAGGCATGTTGAGACTCATTTCTTTTTTTTTAAATGGCACCTCATCAATAGATATATGCCATAGGATGGGTTAGATAAGCCAGTAACGATTAATACAGCCTGTACATACACAAGTGCTGTTTCAGAGGGGTGGGTTGACTTCAAAAATACTTGAATGTGTATTGCCCGCAAAGGGTGAATAGTACTCAAAAAAGAATTTCACCAAAATTCCCCTATACAGACCCCTTGATGGTGATGAGAAGGAAGTCTGAGGATACTATATTTTTAGCTGATCTAATGCCATAAATGATTCATCATGAGACTGACATCACTATTTTCAACTTAGAAGAATGGTTAGCGTAAGAAAAAAATTGAGACATATCACCTCCATTCCCCATGGAATTGTTTCTTTGGACCCCCCACTAAGGAATAAATAAAATTATGGTGGTCTCTTACTGCTTTGCTTGATGGTTCAGGGGGTGGAATGAGGTTGAAATTGAAAGAAAATGCTATTTTGGGCCATTTTTTAACTTTGGGCCATTATATCTCAAAAGATTCTGGTCCGACATATGCAAATTTGACCTTTCTTTGATTCCCAGGATTTTTACTTTCAAATAACACCAAAAAGAGGAAGAATGTTTAAATAGTTTTTATTCTGCACGCCATAACCCAAAAAAGACACTAAAAAGCAGAAAGTGGGAGCTTTGTCAGGAATCGCCCATATATAGATAACATACCCTCACAGTTGTTGCCCGTGTAGCCTGGTGCACAGGTACATGTGTACAAACCCACTTCATCATTGCAGGTTGCACCGTTCTCACACTGATTTGGACTGCAATCATTGATATTGTCTGTAAAAGGGAGATAAACATAAGAGAATCTGCTCCTTATCATTTAACATTCTATAGCCGATAGTGGAGTAGTGCACCAGACCCGACAATTGTCATGATGCATCAATGCACCCCTGGTGAGTAACTCACCTGGGCTATATTTGTGCATTATGACCTTCAGTATTGATAAATTGCACGAAGGGAGACATGACACTCAAATAGGCGATGACATATGGAGTATATATTCTACTAATGCTGCACCAATTCATTTGCAGGTTTTAAGAACAGTAAGTGAGTTTTAAAATCTGGTTGAAGTCAGATAAATGTCAGAGTAAGTTGGCAAGTATGAGATTCACCCTGACTCTAAGGACTTGATTAAGATTTCTAAACACATAGGGGATGTATTATAAAAACAGAAAAACATTTAAATAGTGAATGATTGGCCTAAAATCAATTGAAAAAAAAAATAGAAAATGAGGCTTGAGCTGCTGAAAAGAGTGCTTTGCAGGGGCTGGGTAGTAGCAGAGTGGCTGGGAGTGCCCAATAAATGCTTAAAATCAAAGCCAGGGCCTTATTATATCATATAAACCACAGATGTGCATGTATTTGGGTGTAACAGAGAAGCTATGGGACCAGAAATCATTCCATCAAGGGCATTACACGATTCATCATGCACCTTACATCAGGCAAGCAACTCTGGTTTTGGGCAACCAAGGCATGTTGAGACTCATTTCTTTTTCTTAAATGGCACCTCATCAATAGATATATCCATAGGATGGGTTAGATAAGCCAGTAACGATTAATACAGCCTGTACATACACAAGTGCTGTTTAAGAGGGGTGGGTTGACTTCAAAAATACTTGAATGTGTATTGCCCGCAAAGGGTGAATAGTACTCAAAAGAGAATTTCACCAAAATTCCCCTATACAGACCCCTTGATGGTGATGAGAAGGGAGTCTGAGGATACTATATTTTTAGCTGATCTAATGCCATAAATGATTCTCATGAGACTGACATCACTATTTTCAACTTAGAAGAATGGTTAGCGTAAAAAAAAAATTGAGACATATCACCTCCATTCCCCATAGAATTGTTTCTTTGGACCCCCCACTAAGGAATAAATAAAATTATGGTGGTCTCTTACTGCTTTGCTTGATGGTTCAGGGGGTGGAATGAGGTTGAAATTGAAAGAAAATGCTATTTTGGGCCATTTTTTAACTTTGGGCCATTATATCTCAAAAGATTCTGGTCCGACATATGCAAATTTGACCTTTCTTTGATTCCCAGGATTTTTACTTTCAAATAACACCAAAAAGAGGAAGAATGTTTAAATAGTTTTTATTCTGCACGCCCTAACCCGAAAAAGACACTAAAAAGCAGAAAGTGGGAGCTTTGTCAGGAATCGCCCATATATAGATAACATACCCTCACAGTTGTTGCCCGTGTAGCCTGGTGCACAGGTACATGTGTACAAACCCACTTCATCATTGCAGGTTGCACCGTTCTCACACTGATTTGGACTGCAATCATTGATTTCGTCTGTAAAAGGGAGATAAACATAAGAGAATCTGCTCCTTATCATTTAACATTCTATAGCCGATAGTGGAGTAGTGCACCAGACCCGACTATTGTCATGATGCACGAATGCACCCCTGGTGAGTAACTCACCTGGGCTATATTTGTGCATTATGACCTTCAGTATTGATAAATTGCATGAAGGGAGACATGACACTCAAATAGGCGATGACATATGGAGTATATATTCTACTAATGCTGCACCGATTCATTTGCAGGTTTTAAGAACAGTAAGTGAGTTTTAAAATCGGGTTGAAGTCAGATAAATGTCAGAGTAAGTTGGCAAGTATGAGATTCACCCTGACTCTAAGGACTTGATTAAGATTTCTAAACACATAGGGGATGTATTATAACAACAGAAAAACATTTAAATAGTGAATGATTGGCCTAAAATCAATTGAAAAAAAATAGAAAATGAGGCTTGAGCTGCTGAAAAGAGTGCTTTGCAGGGGCTGGGTAGTAGCAGAGTGGCTGGGAATGCCCAATAAATGCTTAAAATCAAAGCCAGGGCCTTATTCTATCATATAAACCACAGATGTGCATGTATTTGGGTGTAACAGAGAAGCTATGGGACCAGAAATCATTTCATCAAGGGCATTACACGATTCATCATGCGCCTTACATCAGGCAAGCAACTCTGGTTTTGGGCAACCAAGGCATGTTGAGACTCATTTCTTTTTTTTTAAATGGCACCTCATCAATAGATATATGCCATAGGATGGGTTAGATAAGCCAGTAACGATTAATACAGCCTGTACATACACAAGTGCTGTTTCAGAGGGGTGGGTTGACTTCAAAAATACTTGAATGTGTATTGCCCGCAAAGGGTGAATAGTACTCAAAAAAGAATTTCACCAAAATTCCCCTATACAGACCCCTTGATGGTGATGAGAAGGAAGTCTGAGGATACTATATTTTTAGCTGATCTAATGCCATAAATGATTCATCATGAGACTGACATCACTATTTTCAACTTAGAAGAATGGTTAGCGTAAGAAAAAAATTGAGACATATCACCTCCATTCCCCATGGAATTGTTTCTTTGGACCCCCCACTAAGGAATAAATAAAATTATGGTGGTCTCTTACTGCTTTGCTTGATGGTTCAGGGGGTGGAATGAGGTTGAAATTGAAAGAAAATGCTATTTTGGGCCATTTTTTAACTTTGGGCCATTATATCTCAAAAGATTCTGGTCCGACATATGCAAATTTGACCTTTCTTTGATTCCCAGGATTTTTACTTTCAAATAACACCAAAAAGAGGAAGAATGTTTAAATAGTTTTTATTCTGCACGCCATAACCCAAAAAAGACACTAAAAAGCAGAAAGTGGGAGCTTTGTCAGGAATCGCCCATATATAGATAACATACCCTCACAGTTGTTGCCCGTGTAGCCTGGTGCACAGGTACATGTGTACAAACCCACTTCATCATTGCAGGTTGCACCGTTCTCACACTGATTTGGACTGCAATCATTGATATTGTCTGTAAAAGGGAGATAAACATAAGAGAATCTGCTCCTTATCATTTAACATTCTATAGCCGATAGTGGAGTAGTGCACCAGACCCGACAATTGTCATGATGCATCAATGCACCCCTGGTGAGTAACTCACCTGGGCTATATTTGTGCATTATGACCTTCAGTATTGATAAATTGCACGAAGGGAGACATGACACTCAAATAGGCGATGACATATGGAGTATATATTCTACTAATGCTGCACCAATTCATTTGCAGGTTTTAAGAACAGTAAGTGAGTTTTAAAATCTGGTTGAAGTCAGATAAATGTCAGAGTAAGTTGGCAAGTATGAGATTCACCCTGACTCTAAGGACTTGATTAAGATTTCTAAACACATAGGGGATGTATTATAAAAACAGAAAAACATTTAAATAGTGAATGATTGGCCTAAAATCAATTGAAAAAAAAATAGAAAATGAGGCTTGAGCTGCTGAAAAGAGTGCTTTGCAGGGGCTGGGTAGTAGCAGAGTGGCTGGGAGTGCCCAATAAATGCTTAAAATCAAAGCCAGGGCCTTATTATATCATATAAACCACAGATGTGCATGTATTTGGGTGTAACAGAGAAGCTATGGGACCAGAAATCATTCCATCAAGGGCATTACACGATTCATCATGCACCTTACATCAGGCAAGCAACTCTGGTTTTGGGCAACCAAGGCATGTTGAGACTCATTTCTTTTTCTTAAATGGCACCTCATCAATAGATATATCCATAGGATGGGTTAGATAAGCCAGTAACGATTAATACAGCCTGTACATACACAAGTGCTGTTTAAGAGGGGTGGGTTGACTTCAAAAATACTTGAATGTGTATTGCCCGCAAAGGGTGAATAGTACTCAAAAGAGAATTTCACCAAAATTCCCCTATACAGACCCCTTGATGGTGATGAGAAGGGAGTCTGAGGATACTATATTTTTAGCTGATCTAATGCCATAAATGATTCTCATGAGACTGACATCACTATTTTCAACTTAGAAGAATGGTTAGCGTAAAAAAAAAATTGAGACATATCACCTCCATTCCCCATAGAATTGTTTCTTTGGACCCCCCACTAAGGAATAAATAAAATTATGGTGGTCTCTTACTGCTTTGCTTGATGGTTCAGGGGGTGGAATGAGGTTGAAATTGAAAGAAAATGCTATTTTGGGCCATTTTTTAACTTTGGGCCATTATATCTCAAAAGATTCTGGTCCGACATATGCAAATTTGACCTTTCTTTGATTCCCAGGATTTTTACTTTCAAATAACACCAAAAAGAGGAAGAATGTTTAAATAGTTTTTATTCTGCACGCCCTAACCCGAAAAAGACACTAAAAAGCAGAAAGTGGGAGCTTTGTCAGGAATCGCCCATATATAGATAACATACCCTCACAGTTGTTGCCCGTGTAGCCTGGTGCACAGGTACATGTGTACAAACCCACTTCATCATTGCAGGTTGCACCGTTCTCACACTGATTTGGACTGCAATCATTGATTTCGTCTGTAAAAGGGAGATAAACATAAGAGAATCTGCTCCTTATCATTTAACATTCTATAGCCGATAGTGGAGTAGTGCACCAGACCCGACTATTGTCATGATGCACGAATGCACCCCTGGTGAGTAACTCACCTGGGCTATATTTGTGCATTATGACCTTCAGTATTGATAAATTGCATGAAGGGAGACATGACACTCAAATAGGCGATGACATATGGAGTATATATTCTACTAATGCTGCACCGATTCATTTGCAGGTTTTAAGAACAGTAAGTGAGTTTTAAAATCGGGTTGAAGTCAGATAAATGTCAGAGTAAGTTGGCAAGTATGAGATTCACCCTGACTCTAAGGACTTGATTAAGATTTCTAAACACATAGGGGATGTATTATAACAACAGAAAAACATTTAAATAGTGAATGATTGGCCTAAAATCAATTGAAAAAAAATAGAAAATGAGGCTTGAGCTGCTGAAAAGAGTGCTTTGCAGGGGCTGGGTAGTAGCAGAGTGGCTGGGAGTGCCCAATAAATGCTTAAAATCAAAGCCAGGGCCTTATTCTATCATATAAACCACAGATGTGCATGTATTTGGGTGTAACAGAGAAGCTATGGGACCAGAAATCATTTCATCAAGGGCATTACACGATTCATCATGCGCCTTACATCAGGCAAGCAACTCTGGTTTTGGGCAACCAAGGCATGTTGAGACTCATTTCTTTTTTTTAAATGGCACCTCATCAATAGATATATGCCATAGGATGGGTTAGATAAGCCAGTAACTATTAATACAGCCTGTACATACACAAGTGCTTTTTCAGAGGGGTGGGTTGACTTCAAAAATACTTGAATGTGCATTGCCCGCAAAGGGTGAATAGTACTCAAAAAAGAATTTCACCAAAATTCCCCTATACAGACCCCTTGATGGTGATGAGAAGGAAGTCTGAGGATACTATATTTTTAGCTGATCTAATGCCATAAATGATTCATCATGAGACTGACATCACTATTTTCAACTTAGAAGAATGGTTAGTGTAAAAATAAAATTGAGACATATCACCTCCATTCCCCATGGAATTGTTTCTTTGGACCCCCCACTAAGGAATAAATAAAATTATGGTGGTCTCTTACTGCTTTGCTTGATGGTTCAGGGGGTGGAATGAGGTTGAAATTGAAAGAAAATGCTATTTTGGGCCATCTTTTAACTTTGGGCCATTATATCTCAAAAGATTCTGGTCCGACATATGCAAATTTGACCTTTCTTTGATTCCCAGTATTTTTACTTTCAAATAACACCAAAAAGAGGAAGAATGTTTAAATAGTTTTTATTCTGCACGCCCTAACCCAAAAAAGACACTAAAAAGCAGAAAGTGGGAGCTTTGTCAGGAATCGCCCATATATAGATAACATACCCTCACAGTTGTTGCCCGTGTAGCCTGGTGCACAGGTACATGTGTACAAACCCACTTCATCATTGCAGGTTGCACCGTTCTCACACTGATTTGGACTGCAATCATTGATATCGTCTGTAAAAGGGAGATAAACATAAGAGAATCTGCTCCTTATCATTTAACATTCTTTAGCCGATAGTGGAGTAGTGCACCAGAACCGACTATTGTCATGATGCACGAATGCACCCCTGGTGAGTAACTCACCTGGGCTATATTTGTGCATTATGACCTTCAGTATTGATAAATTGCACGAAGGGAGACATGACACTCAAATAGGCGATGACATATGGATCATATATTCTACTAATGCTGCACCAATTCATTTGCAGGTTTTAAGAACAGTAAGTGAGTTTTAAAATCGGGTTGAAGTCAGATAAATGTCAGAGTAAGTTGGCAAGTATGAGATTCACCCTGACTCTAAGGACTTGATTAAGATTTCTAAACACATAGGGGATGTATTATAACAACAGAAAAACATTTAAATAGTGAATGATTGGCCTAAAATCAATTGAAAAAAAATAGAAAATGAGGCTTGAGCTGCTGAAAAGAGTGCTTTGCAGGGGCTGGGTAGTAGCAGAGTGGCTGGGAATGCCCAATAAATGCTTAAAATCAAAGCCAGGGCCTTATTCTATCATATAAACCACAGATGTGCATGTATTTGGGTGTAACAGAGAAGCTATGGGACCAGAAATCATTTCATCAAGGGCATTACACGATTCATCATGCGCCTTACATCAGGCAAGCAACTCTGGTTTTGGGCAACCAAGGCATGTTGAGACTCATTTCTTTTTTTTTAAATGGCACCTCATCAATAGATATATGCCATAGGATGGGTTAGATAAGCCAGTAATGATTAATACAGCCTGTACATACACAAGTGCTGTTTCAGAGGGGTGGGTTGACTTCAAAAATACTTGAATGTGTATTGCCCGCAAAGGGTGAATAGTACTCAAAAAAGAATTTCACCAAAATTCCCCTATACAGACCCCTTGATGGTGATGAGAAGGAAGTCTGAGGATACTATATTTTTAGCTGATCTAATGCCATAAATGATTCATCATGAGACTGACATCACTATTTTCAACTTAGAAGAATGGTTAGCGTAAGAAAAAAATTGAGACATATCACCTCCATTCCCCATGGAATTGTTTCTTTGGACCCCCCACTAAGGAATAAATAAAATTATGGTGGTCTCTTACTGCTTTGCTTGATGGTTCAGGGGGTGGAATGAGGTTGAAATTGGAAGAAAATGCTATTTTGGGCCATTTTTTAACTTTGGGCCATTATATCTCAAAAGATTCTGGTCCGACATATGCAAATTTGACCTTTCTTTGATTCCCAGGATTTTTACTTTCAAATAACACCAAAAAGAGGAAGAATGTTTAAATAGTTTTTATTCTGCACGCCATAACCCAAAAAAGACACTAAAAAGCAGAAAGTGGGAGCTTTGTCAGGAATCGCCCATATATAGATAACATACCCTCACAGTTGTTGCCCGTGTAGCCTGGTGCACAGGTACATGTGTACAAACCCACTTCATCATTGCAGGTTGCACCATTCTCACACTGATTTGGACTGCAATCATTGATATCGTCTGTAAAAGGGAGATAAACATAAGAGAATCTGCTCCTTATCATTTAACATTCTATAGCCGATAGTGGAGTAGTGCACCAGACCCGACTATTGTCATGATGCACGAATGCACCCCTGGTGAGTAACTCACTTGGGCTATATTTGTGCATTATGACCTTCAGTATTGATAAATTGCACGAAGGGAGACATGACACTCAAATAGGCGATGACATATGGAGTATATATTCTACTTATGCTGCACCAATTCATTTGCAGGTTTTAAGAACAGTAAGTGAGTTTTAAAATCGGGTTGAAGTCAGATAAATGTCAGAGTAAGTTGGCAAGTATGAGATTCACCCTGACTCTAAGGACTTGATTAAGATTTCTAAACACATAGGGGATGTATTATATCAACAGAAAAACATTTAAATATTGAATGATTGGCCTAAAATCAATGGAAAAAAAATAGAAAATGAGGCTTGAGCTGCTGAAAAGAGTGCTTTGCAGGGGCTGGGTAGTAGCAGAGTGGCTGGGATTGCCCAATAAATGCTTAAAATCAAAGCCAGGGCCTTATTCTATCATATAAACCACAGATGTGCATGTATTTGGGTGTAACAGAGAAGCTATGGGACCAGAAATCATTTCATCAAGGGCATTGCACGATTCATCACGCGCCTTACATCAGCCAAGCAACTCTGGTTTTGGGCAACCAAGGCATGTTGAGACTCATTTATTTTTTTTTAAATGGCACCTCATCAATAGATATATGCCATAGGATGGGTTAGATAAGCCAGTAACGATTAATACAGCCTGCACATACACAAGTGCTATTTAAGAGGGGTGGGTTGACTTCAAAAATACTTGAATATGTATTGCCCGCAAAGGGTGAATAGTACTCAAAAAAGAATTTCACCAAAATTCCCCTATACAGACCCCTTGATGGTGATGAGAAGGAAGTCTGAGGATACTATATTTTTAGCTGATCTAATGCCATAAATGATTCATCATGAGACTGACATCACTATTTTCAACTTAGAAGAATGGTTAGCGTAAGAAAAAAATTGAGACATATCACCTCCATTCCCCATGGAATTGTTTCTTTGGACCCCCCACTAAGGAATAAATAAAATTATGGTGGTCTCTTACTGCTTTGCTTGATGGTTCAGGGGGTGGAATGAGGTTGAAATTGAAAGAAAATGCTATTTTGGGCCATTTTTTAACTTTGGGCCATTATATCTCAAAAGATTCTGGTCCGACATATGCAAATTTGACCTTTCTTTGATTCCCAGGATTTTTACTTTCAAATAACACCAAAAAGAGGAAGAATGTTTAAATAGTTTTTATTCTGCACGCCCTAACCCAAAAAAAGACACTAAAAAGCAGAAAGTGGGAGCTTTGTCAGGAATCGCCCATATATAGATAACATACCCTCACAGTTGTTGCCCGTGTAGCCTGGTGCACAGGTACATGTGTACAAACCCACTTCATCATTGCAGGTTGCACCGTTCTCACACTGATTTGGACTGCAATCATTGATATCGTCTGTAAAAGGGAGATAAACATAAGAGAATCTGCTCCTTATCATTTAACATTCTATAGTCGATAGTGGAGTAGTGCACCAGACCCGACTATTGTCATGATGCACGAATGCACCCCTGGTGAGTTACTCACCTGGGCTATATTTCTGCATTATGACCTTCAGTATTGATAAATTGCATGAAGGGAGACATGACACTCAAATAGGCGATGACATATGGAGTATATATTCTACTAATGCTGCACCAATTCATTTGCAGGTTTTAAGAACAGTAAGTGAGTTTTAAAATCTGGTTGAAGTCAGATAAATGTCAGAGTAAGTTGGCAAGTATGAGATTCACCCTGACTCTAAGGACTTGATTAAGATTTCTAAACACATAGGGGATGTATTATAAAAACAGAAAAACATTTAAATAGTGAATGATTGGCCTAAAATCAATTGAAACAAAATAGAAAATGAGGCTTGAGCTGCTGTAAAGAGTGCTTTGCAGGGGCTGGGTAGTAGCAGAGTGGCTGGGAGTGCCCAATAAATGCTTAAAATCAAAGCCAGGGACTTATTCTATCATATAAACCACAGATGTGCATGTATTTGGGTGTAACAGAGAAGCTATGGGACCAGAAATCATTTCATCAAGGGCATTACACGATTCATCACGCGCCTTACATCAGCCAAGCAACTCTGGTTTTGGGTAACCAAGGCATGTTGAGACTCATTTCTTTTTTTTTTAAATGGCACCTCATCAATAGATATATGCCATAGGATGGGTTAGATAAGCCAGTAAGGATTAATACAGCCTGCACATACACAAGTGCTATTTAAGAGGGGTGGGTTGACTTCAAAAATACTTGAATTATTTGCCCGCAAAGGGTGAATAGTACTCAAAAAAGAATTTCACCAAAATTCCCCTATACAGACCCCTTGATGGTGATGAGAAGGAAGTCTGAGGATACTATATTTTTAGCTGATCTAATGCCATAAATGATTCTCATGAGACTGACATCACTATTTTCAACTTAGAAGAATGGTTAGCGTAAAAATAAAATTGAGACATATCACCTCCATTCCCCATGGAATTGTTTCTTTGGACCCCCCACTAAGGAATAAATAAAATTATGGTGGTCTCTTACTGCTTTGCTTGATGGTTCAGGGGGTGGAATGAGGTTGAAATTGAAAGAAAATGCTATTTTGGGCCATTTTTTAACTTTGGGCCATTATATCTCAAAAGATTCTGGTCCGACATATGCAAATTTGACCTTTCTTTGATTCCTAGGATTTTTACTTTTAAATAACACCCAAAAGAGGAAGAATGTTTAAATAGTTTTTATTCTGCACGCCCTAACCCAAAAAAGACACTAAAAAGCAGAAAGTGGGAGCTTTGTCAGGAATCGCCCATATATAGATAACATACCCTCACAGTTGTTGCCCGTGTAGCCTGGTGCACAGGTACATGTGTACAAACCCACTTCATCATTGCAGGTTGCACCGTTCTCACACTGATTTGGACTGCAATCATTGATATCGTCTGTAAAAGGGAGATAAACATAAGAGAATCTGCTCCTTATCATTTCACATTCTATAGCCGATAGTGGAGTAGTGCACCAGACCCGACTATTGTCATGATGCACGAATGCACCCCTGGTGAGTAACTCACCTGGGCTATATTTGTGCATTATGACCTTCAGTATTGATAAATTGCATGAAGGGAGACATGACACTCAAATAGGCGATGACATATGGAGTATATATTCTACTAATGTTGCACCGATTCATTTGCAGGTTTTAAGAACAGTAAGTGAGTTTTAAAATCGGGTTGAAGTCAGATAAATGTCAGAGTAAGTTGGCAAGTATGAGATTCACCCTGACTCTAAGGACTTGATTAAGATTTCTAAACACATAGGGGATGTATTATAACAACAGAAAAACATTTAAATAGTGAATGATTGGCCTAAAATCAATTGAAAAAAAATAGAAAATGAGGCTTGAGCTGCTGAAAAGAGTGCTTTGCAGGGGCTGGGTAGTAGCAGAGTGGCTGGGAGTGCCCAATAAATGCTTAAAATCAAAGCCAGGGCCTTATTCTATCATATAAACCACAGATGTGCATGTATTTGGGTGTAACAGAGAAGCTATGGGACCAGAAATCATTTCATCAAGGGCATTACACTATTCATCACGCGCCTTACATCAGGCAAGCAACTCTGGTTTTGGGCAACCAAGGCATGTTGAGACTCATTTCTTTTTTTTTAAATGGCACCTCATCAATAGATATATGCCATAGGATGGGTTAGATAAGCCAGTAACGATTAATACAGCCTGTACATACACAAGTGCTGTTTAAGAGGGGTGGGTTGACTTCAAAAATACTTGAATGTGTATTGCCCGCAAAGGGTGAATAGTACTCAAAAAAGAATTTCACCAAAATTCCCCTATACAGACCCCTTGATGGTGATGAGAAGGAAGTCTGAGGATACTATATTTTTAGCTGATCTAATGCCATAAATGATTCTCATGAGACTGACATCACTATTTTCAACTTAGAAGAATGGTTAGCGTAAAAATAAAATTGAGACATATCACCTCCATTCCCCATGGAATTGTTTCTTTGGACCCCCCACTAAGGAATAAATAAAATTATGGTGGTCTCTTACTGCTTTGCTTGATGGTTCAGGGGGTGGAATGAGGTTGAAATTGAAAGAAAATGCTATTTTGGGCCATTTTTTAACTTTGGGCCATTATATCTCAAAAGATTCTGGTCCGACATATGCAAATTTGACCTTTCTTTGATTCCTAGGATTTTTACTTTTAAATAACACCCAAAAGAGGAAGAATGTTTAAATAGTTTTTATTCTGCACGCCCTAACCCAAAAAAGACACTAAAAAGCAGAAAGTGGGAGCTTTGTCAGGAATCGCCCATATATAGATAACATACCCTCACAGTTGTTGCCCGTGTAGCCTGGTGCACAGGTACATGTGTACAAACCCACTTCATCATTGCAGGTTGCACCGTTCTCACACTGATTTGGACTGCAATCATTGATATCGTCTGTAAAAGGGAGATAAACATAAGAGAATCTGCTCCTTATCATTTAACATTCTATAGCCGATAGTGGAGTAGTGCACCAGAACCGACTATTGTCATGATGCACGAATGCACCCCTGGTGAGTAACTCACCTGGGCTATATTTGTGCATTATGACCTTCAGTATTGATAAATTGCACGAAGGGAGACATGACACTCAAATAGGCGATGACATATGGATCATATATTCTACTAATGCTGCACCAATTCATTTGCAGGTTTTAAGAACAGTAAGTGAGTTTTAAAATCGGGTTGAAGTCAGATAAATGTCAGAGTAAGTTGGCAAGTATGAGATTCACCCTGACTCTAAGGACTTGATTAAGATTTCTAAACACATAGGGGATGTATTATAACAACAGAAAAACATTTAAATAGTGAATGATTGGCCTAAAATCAATTGAAAAAAAATAGAAAATGAGGCTTGAGCTGCTGAAAAGAGTGCTTTGCAGGGGCTGGGTAGTAGCAGAGTGGCTGGGAATGCCCAATAAATGCTTAAAATCAAAGCCAGGGCCTTATTCTATCATATAAACCACAGATGTGCATGTATTTGGGTGTAACAGAGAAGCTATGGGACCAGAAATCATTTCATCAAGGGCATTACACGATTCATCATGCGCCTTACATCAGGCAAGCAACTCTGGTTTTGGGCAACCAAGGCATGTTGAGACTCATTTCTTTTTTTTTAAATGGCACCTCATCAATAGATATATGCCATAGGATGGGTTAGATAAGCCAGTAATGATTAATACAGCCTGTACATACACAAGTGCTGTTTCAGAGGGGTGGGTTGACTTCAAAAATACTTGAATGTGTATTGCCCGCAAAGGGTGAATAGTACTCAAAAAAGAATTTCACCAAAATTCCCCTATACAGACCCCTTGATGGTGATGAGAAGGAAGTCTGAGGATACTATATTTTTAGCTGATCTAATGCCATAAATGATTCATCATGAGACTGACATCACTATTTTCAACTTAGAAGAATGGTTAGCGTAAGAAAAAAATTGAGACATATCACCTCCATTCCCCATGGAATTGTTTCTTTGGACCCCCCACTAAGGAATAAATAAAATTATGGTGGTCTCTTACTGCTTTGCTTGATGGTTCAGGGGGTGGAATGAGGTTGAAATTGAAAGAAAATGCTATTTTGGGCCATTTTTTAACTTTGGGCCATTATATCTCAAAAGATTCTGGTCCGACATATGCAAATTTGACCTTTCTTTGATTCCCAGGATTTTTACTTTCAAATAACACCAAAAAGAGGAAGAATGTTTAAATAGTTTTTATTCTGCACGCCATAACCCAAAAAAGACACTAAAAAGCAGAAAGTGGGAGCTTTGTCAGGAATCGCCCATATATAGATAACATACCCTCACAGTTGTTGCCCGTGTAGCCTGGTGCACAGGTACATGTGTACAAACCCACTTCATCATTGCAGGTTGCACCGTTCTCACACTGATTTGGACTGCAATCATTGATATCGTCTGTAAAAGGGAGATAAACATAAGAGAATCTGCTCCTTATCATTTAACATTCTATAGCCGATAGTGGAGTAGTGCACCAGACCCGACTATTGTCATGATGCACGAATGCACCCCTGGTGAGTAACTCACCTGGGCTATATTTGTGCATTATGACCTTCAGTATTGATAAATTGCACGAAGGGAGACATGACACTCAAATAGGCGATGACATATGGAGTATATATTCTACTTATGCTGCACCAATTCATTTGCAGGTTTTAAGAACAGTAAGTGAGTTTTAAAATCGGGTTGAAGTCAGATAAATGTCAGAGTAAGTTGGCAAGTATGAGATTCACCCTGACTCTAAGGACTTGATTAAGATTTCTAAACACATAGGGGATGTATTATATCAACAGAAAAACATTTAAATATTGAATGATTGGCCTAAAATCAATGGAAAAAAAATAGAAAATGAGGCTTGAGCTGCTGAAAAGAGTGCTTTGCAGGGGCTGGGTAGTAGCAGAGTGGCTGGGATTGCCCAATAAATGCTTAAAATCAAAGCCAGGGCCTTATTCTATCATATAAACCACAGATGTGCATGTATTTGGGTGTAACAGAGAAGCTATGGGACCAGAAATCATTTCATCAAGGGCATTGCACGATTCATCACGCGCCTTACATCAGCCAAGCAACTCTGGTTTTGGGCAACCAAGGCATGTTGAGACTCATTTATTTTTTTTTAAATGGCACCTCATCAATAGATATATGCCATAGGATGGGTTAGATAAGCCAGTAACGATTAATACAGCCTGCACATACACAAGTGCTATTTAAGAGGGGTGGGTTGACTTCAAAAATACTTGAATATGTATTGCCCGCAAAGGGTGAATAGTACTCAAAAAAGAATTTCACCAAAATTCCCCTATACAGACCCCTTGATGGTGATGAGAAGGAAGTCTGAGGATACTATATTTTTAGCTGATCTAATGCCATAAATGATTCATCATGAGACTGACATCACTATTTTCAACTTAGAAGAATGGTTAGCGTAAGAAAAAAATTGAGACATATCACCTCCATTCCCCATGGAATTGTTTCTTTGGACCCCCCACTAAGGAATAAATAAAATTATGGTGGTCTCTTACTGCTTTGCTTGATGGTTCAGGGGGTGGAATGAGGTTGAAATTGAAAGAAAATGCTATTTTGGGCCATTTTTTAACTTTGGGCCATTATATCTCAAAAGATTCTGGTCCGACATATGCAAATTTGACCTTTCTTTGATTCCCAGGATTTTTACTTTCAAATAACACCAAAAAGAGGAAGAATGTTTAAATAGTTTTTATTCTGCACGCCCTAACCCAAAAAAAGACACTAAAAAGCAGAAAGTGGGAGCTTTGTCAGGAATCGCCCATATATAGATAACATACCCTCACAGTTGTTGCCCGTGTAGCCTGGTGCACAGGTACATGTGTACAAACCCACTTCATCATTGCAGGTTGCACCGTTCTCACACTGATTTGGACTGCAATCATTGATATCGTCTGTAAAAGGGAGATAAACATAAGAGAATCTGCTCCTTATCATTTAACATTCTATAGTCGATAGTGGAGTAGTGCACCAGACCCGACTATTGTCATGATGCACGAATGCACCCCTGGTGAGTTACTCACCTGGGCTATATTTCTGCATTATGACCTTCAGTATTGATAAATTGCATGAAGGGAGACATGACACTCAAATAGGCGATGACATATGGAGTATATATTCTACTAATGCTGCACCAATTCATTTGCAGGTTTTAAGAACAGTAAGTGAGTTTTAAAATCTGGTTGAAGTCAGATAAATGTCAGAGTAAGTTGGCAAGTATGAGATTCACCCTGACTCTAAGGACTTGATTAAGATTTCTAAACACATAGGGGATGTATTATAAAAACAGAAAAACATTTAAATAGTGAATGATTGGCCTAAAATCAATTGAAACAAAATAGAAAATGAGGCTTGAGCTGCTGTAAAGAGTGCTTTGCAGGGGCTGGGTAGTAGCAGAGTGGCTGGGAGTGCCCAATAAATGCTTAAAATCAAAGCCAGGGACTTATTCTATCATATAAACCACAGATGTGCATGTATTTGGGTGTAACAGAGAAGCTATGGGACCAGAAATCATTTCATCAAGGGCATTACACGATTCATCACGCGCCTTACATCAGCCAAGCAACTCTGGTTTTGGGTAACCAAGGCATGTTGAGACTCATTTCTTTTTTTTTTAAATGGCACCTCATCAATAGATATATGCCATAGGATGGGTTAGATAAGCCAGTAAGGATTAATACAGCCTGCACATACACAAGTGCTATTTAAGAGGGGTGGGTTGACTTCAAAAATACTTGAATTATTTGCCCGCAAAGGGTGAATAGTACTCAAAAAAGAATTTCACCAAAATTCCCCTAAACAGACCCCTTGATGGTGATGAGAAGGAAGTCTGAGGATACTATATTTTTAGCTGATCTAATGCCATAAATGATTCATCATGAGACTGACATCACTATTTTCAACTTAGAAGAATGGTTAGCGTAAGAAAAAAATTGAGACATATCACCTCCATTCCCCATGGAATTGTTTCTTTGGACCCCCCACTAAGGAATAAATAAAATTATGGTGGTCTCTTACTGCTTTGCTTGATGGTTCAGGGGGTGGAATGAGGTTGAAATTGAAAGAAAATGCTATTTTGGGCCATTTTTTAACTTTGGGCCATTATATCTCAAAAGATTCTGGTCCGACATATGCAAATTTGACCTTTCTTTGATTCCCAGGATTTTTACTTTCAAATAACACCAAAAAGAGGAAGAATGTTTAAATAGTTTTTATTCTGCACGCCCTAACCCAAAAAAGACACTAAAAAGCAGAAAGTGGGAGCTTTGTCAGGAATCGCCCATATATAGATAACATACCCTCACAGTTGTTGCCCGTGTAGCCTGGTGCACAGGTACATGTGTACAAACCCACTTCATCATTGCAGGTTGCACCATTCTCACACTGATTTGGACTGCAATCATTGATATCGTCTGTAAAAGGGAGATAAACATAAGAGAATCTGCTCCTTATCATTTAACATTCTATAGTCGATAGTGGAGTTGTGCACCAGACCCGACTATTGTCATGATGCATGAATGCACCCCTGGTGAGTAACTCACCTGGGCTATATTTGTGCATTATGACCTTCAGTATTGATAAATTGCATGAAGGGAGACATGACACTCAAATAGGCGATGACATATGGAGTATATATTCTACTAATGTTGCACCAATTCATTTGCAGGTTTTAAGAACAGTAAGTGAGTTTTAAAATTGGGTTGAAGTCAGATAAATGTCAGAGTAAGTTGGCAAGTATGAGATTCACCCTGACTCTAAGGACTTGATTAAGATTTCTAAACACATAGGGGATGTATTATAACAACAGAAAAACATTTAAATAGTGAATGATTGGCCTAAAATCAATTGAAAAAAAATAGAAAATGAGGCTTGAGCTGCTGAAAAGAGTGCTTTGCAGGGGCTGGGTAGTAGCAGAGTGGCTGGGAGTGCCCAATAAATGCTTAAAATCAAAGCCAGGGCCTTATTCTATCATATAAACCACAGATGTGCATGTATTTGGGTGTAACAGAGAAGCTATGGGACCAGAAATCATTTCATCAAGGGCATTACACTATTCATCACGCGCCTTACATCAGGCAAGCAACTCTGGTTTTGGGCAACCAAGGCATGTTGAGACTCATTTCTTTTTTTTTAAATGGCACCTCATCAATAGATATATGCCATAGGATGGGTTAGATAAGCCAGTAACGATTAATACAGCCTGTACATACACAAGTGGTGTTTAAGAGGGGTGGTTTGACTTCAAAAATAATTGAATGTGTATTGCCCGCAAAGGGTGAATAGTACTCAAAAAAGAATTTCACCAAAATTCCCCTATACAGACCCCTTGATGGTGATGAGAAGGAAGTCTGAGGATACTATATTTTTAGCTGATCTAATGCCATAAATGATTCTCATGAGACTGACATCACTATTTTCAACTTAGAAGAATGGTTAGCGTAAAAATAAAATTGAGACATATCACCTCCATTCCCCATGGAATTGTTTCTTTGGACCCCCCACTAAGGAATAAATAAAATTATGGTGGTCTCTTACTGCTTTGCTTGATGGTTCAGGGGGTGGAATGAGGTTGAAATTGAAAGAAAATGCTATTTTGGGCCATTTTTTAACTTTGGGCCATTATATCTCAAAAGATTCTGGTCCGACATATGCAAATTTGACCTTTCTTTGATTCCTAGGATTTTTACTTTTAAATAACACCCAAAAGAGGAAGAATGTTTAAATAGTTTTTATTCTGCACGCCCTAACCCAAAAAAGACACTAAAAAGCAGAAAGTGGGAGCTTTGTCAGGAATCGCCCATATATAGATAACATACCCTCACAGTTGTTGCCCGTGTAGCCTGGTGCACAGGTACATGTGTACAAACCC
This sequence comes from Acholoe squamosa, assembly GCA_949317995.1. Classification (NCBI taxonomy): domain Eukaryota; kingdom Metazoa; phylum Annelida; class Polychaeta; order Phyllodocida; family Polynoidae; genus Acholoe; species Acholoe squamosa. The sequence goes on from OX439041.1 coordinate 4,119,414, forward strand.
ACTTCATCATTGCAGGTTGCACCGTTCTCACACTGATTTGGACTGCAATCATTGATATCGTCTGTAAAAGGGAGATAAACATAAGAGAATCTGCTCCTTATCATTTCACATTCTATAGCCGATAGTGGAGTAGTGCACCAGACCCGACTATTGTCATGATGCACGAATGCACCCCTGGTGAGTAACTCACCTGGGCTATATTTGTGCATTATGACCTTCAGTATTGATAAATTGCATGAAGGGAGACATGACACTCAAATAGGCGATGACATATGGAGTATATATTCTACTAATGTTGCACCGATTCATTTGCAGGTTTTAAGAACAGTAAGTGAGTTTTAAAATCGGGTTGAAGTCAGATAAATGTCAGAGTAAGTTGGCAAGTATGAGATTCACCCTGACTCTAAGGACTTGATTAAGATTTCTAAACACATAGGGGATGTATTATAACAACAGAAAAACATTTAAATAGTGAATGATTGGCCTAAAATCAATTGAAAAAAAATAGAAAATGAGGCTTGAGCTGCTGAAAAGAGTGCTTTGCAGGGGCTGGGTAGTAGCAGAGTGGCTGGGAGTGCCCAATAAATGCTTAAAATCAAAGCCAGGGCCTTATTCTATCATATAAACCACAGATGTGCATGTATTTGGGTGTAACAGAGAAGCTATGGGACCAGAAATCATTTCATCAAGGGCATTACACTATTCATCACGCGCCTTACATCAGGCAAGCAACTCTGGTTTTGGGCAACCAAGGCATGTTGAGACTCATTTCTTTTTTTTTAAATGGCACCTCATCAATAGATATATGCCATAGGATGGGTTAGATAAGCCAGTAACGATTAATACAGCCTGTACATACACAAGTGCTGTTTAAGAGGGGTGGGTTGACTTCAAAAATACTTGAATGTGTATTGCCCGCAAAGGGTGAATAGTACTCAAAAAAGAATTTCACCAAAATTCCCCTATACAGACCCCTTGATGGTGATGAGAAGGAAGTCTGAGGATACTATATTTTTAGCTGATCTAATGCCATAAATGATTCTCATGAGACTGACATCACTATTTTCAACTTAGAAGAATGGTTAGCGTAAAAATAAAATTGAGACATATCACCTCCATTCCCCATGGAATTGTTTCTTTGGACCCCCCACTAAGGAATAAATAAAATTATGGTGGTCTCTTACTGCTTTGCTTGATGGTTCAGGGGGTGGAATGAGGTTGAAATTGAAAGAAAATGCTATTTTGGGCCATTTTTTAACTTTGGGCCATTATATCTCAAAAGATTCTGGTCCGACATATGCAAATTTGACCTTTCTTTGATTCCCAGGATTTTTACTTTCAAATAACACCAAAAAGAGGAAGAATGTTTAAATAGTTTTTATTCTGCACGCCCTAACCCAAAAAAGACACTAAAAAGCAGAAAGTGGGAGCTTTGTCAGGAATCGCCCATATATAGATAACATACCCTCACAGTTGTTGCCCGTGTAGCCTGGTGCACAGGTACATGTGTACAAACCCACTTCATCATTGCAGGTTGCACCGTTCTCACACTGATTTGGACTGCAATCATTGATATCGTCTGTAAAAGGGAGATAAACATAAGAGAATCTGCTCCTTATCATTTCACATTCTATAGCCGATAGTGGAGTTGTGTACCAGACCCGACAATTGTCATGATGCACGAATGCACCCCTGGTGAGTAACTCACCTGGGCTATATTTGTGCATTATGACCTTCAGTATTGATAAATTGCACGAAGGGAGACATGACACTCAAATAGGCGATGACATATGGAGTATATATTCTACTAATGCTGCACCAATTCATTTGCAGGTTTTAAGAACAGTAAGTGAGTTTTAAAATCGGGTTGAAGTCAGATAAATGTCAGAGTAAGTTGGCAAGTATGAGATTCACCCTGACTCTAAGGACTTGATTAAGATTTCTAAACACATAGGGAATGTATTATAACAACAGAAAAAACATTTAAATAGTGAATGATTGGCCTAAAATCAATTGAAAAAAAATAGAAAATGAGGCTTGAGCTGCTGAAAAGAGTGCTTTGCAGGGGCTGGGTAGTAGCAGAGTGGCTGGGAGTGCCCAATAAATGCTTAAAATCAAAGCCAGGGCCTTATTCTATCATATAAACCACAGATGTGCATGTATTTGGGTGTAACAGAGAAGCTATGGGACCAGAAATCATTTCATCAAGGGCATTACACGATTCATCATGCACCTTACATCAGGCAAGCAACTCTGGTTTTGGGCAACCAAGGCATGTTGAGACTCATTTCTTTTTTTTTAAATGGCACCTCATTAATAGATATATGCCATAGGATGGGTTAGATAAGCCAGTAACGATTAATACAGCCTGTACATACACAAGTGCTGTTTAAGAGGGGTGGGTTGACTTCAAAAATACTTGAATGTGTATTGCCCGCAAAGGGTGAATAGTACTCAAAAAAGAATTTCACCAAAATTCCCCTATACAGACCCCTTGATGGTGATAAGAAGGAAGTCTGAGGATACTATATTTTTAGCTGATCTAATGCCATAAATGATTCTCATGAGACTGACATCACTATTTTCAACTTAGAAGAATGGTTAGCGTAAAAATAAAATTGAGACACATCACCTCCATTGCCCATGGAATTGTTTCTTTGGACCCCCCACTAAGGAATAAATAAAATTATGGTGGTCTCTTACTGCTTTGCTTGATGGTTCAGGGGGTGGAATGAGGTTGAAATTGAAAGAAAATGCTATTTTGGGCCATTTTTTAACTTTGGGCCATTATATCTCAAAAGATTCTGGTCCGACATATGCAAATTTGACCTTTCTTTGATTCCCAGGATTTTTACTTTCAAATAACACCAAAAAGAGGAAGAATGTTTAAATAGTTTTTATTCTGCACGCCCTAACCCAAAAAAGACACTAAAAAGCAGAAAGTGGGAGCTTTGTCAGGAATCGCCCATATATAGATAACATACCCTCACAGTTGTTGCCCGTGTAGCCTGGTGCACAGGTACATGTGTACAAACCCACTTCATCATTGCAGGTTGCACCGTTCTCACACTGATTTGGACTGCAATCATTGATATCGTCTGTAAAAGGGAGATAAACATAAGAGAATCTGCTCCTTATCATTTCACATTCTATAGCCGATAGTGGAGTAGTGCACCAGACCCGACTATTGTCATGATGCACGAATGCACCCCTGGTGAGTAACTCACCTGGGCTATATTTGTGCATTATGACCTTCAGTATTGATAAATTGCACGAAGGGAGACATGACACTCAAATAGGCGATGACATATGGAGTATATATTCTACTAATGCTGCACCGATTCATTTGCAGGTTTTAAGAACAGTAAGTGAGTTTTAAAATCGGGTTGAAGTCAGATAAATGTCAGAGTAAGTTGGCAAGTATGAGATTCACCCTGACTCTAAGGACTTGATTAAGATTTCTAAACACATAGGGGATGTATTATAACAACAGAAAAACATTTAAATAGTGAATGATTGGCCTAAAATCAATTGAAAAAAAATAGAAAATGAGGCTTGAGCTGCTGAAAAGAGTGCTTTGCAGGGGCTGGGTAGTAGCAGAGTGGCTGGGAGTGCCCAATAAATGCTTAAAATCAAAGCCAGGGCCTTATTCTATCATATAAACCACAGATGTGCATGTATTTGGGTGTAACAGAGAAGCTATGGGACCAGAAATCATTTCATCAAGGGCATTACACTATTCATCACGCGCCTTACATCAGGCAAGCAACTCTGGTTTTGGACAACCAAGGCATGTTGAGACTCATTTCTTTTTTTTTAAATGGCACCTCATCAATAGATATATGCCATAGGATGGGTTAGATAAGCCAGTAACGATTAATACAGCCTGTACATACACAAGTGCTGTTTAAGAGGGGTGGGTTGACTTCAAAAATAATTGAATGTGTATTGCCCGCAAAGGGTGAATAGTACTCAAAAAAGAATTTCACCAAAATTCCCCTATACAGACCCCTTGATGGTGATGAGAAGGAAGTCTGAGGATACTATATTTTTAGCTGATCTAATGCCATAAATGATTCTCATGAGACTGACATCACTATTTTCAACTTAGAAGAATGGTTAGCGTAAAAATAAAATTGAGACATATCACCTCCATTCCCCATGGAATTGTTTCTTTGGACCCCCCACTAAGGAATAAATAAAATTATGGTGGTCTCTTACTGCTTTGCTTGATGGTTCAGGGGGTGGAATGAGGTTGAAATTGAAAGAAAATGCTATTTTGGGCCATTTTTTAACTTTGGGCCATTATATCTCAAAAGATTCTGGTCCGACATATGCAAATTTGACCTTTCTTTGATTCCCAGGATTTTTACTTTCAAATAACACCAAAAAGAGGAAGAATGTTTAAATAGTTTTTATTCTGCACGCCCTAACCCAAAAAAGACACTAAAAAGCAGAAAGTGGGAGCTTTGTCAGGAATCGCCCATATATAGATAACATACCCTCACAGTTGTTGCCTGTGTAGCCTGGTGCACAGGTACATGTGTACAAACCCACTTCATCATTGCAGGTTGCACCGTTCTCACACCGATTTGGACTGCAATCATTGATATCGTCTGTAAAAGGGAGATAAACATAAGAGAATCTGCTCCTTATCATTTCACATTCTATAGCCGATAGTGGAGTTGTGTACCAGACCCGACAATTGTCATGATGCACGAATGCACCCCTGGTGAGTAACTCACCTGGGCTATATTTGTGCATTATGACCTTCAGTATTGATAAATTGCACGAAGGGAGACATGACACTCAAATAGGCGATGACATATGGAGTATATATTCTACTAATGCTGCACCAATTCATTTGCAGGTTTTAAGAACAGTAAGTGAGTTTTAAAATCGGGTTGAAGTCAGATAAATGTCAGAGTAAGTTGGCAAGTATGAGATTCACCCTGACTCTAAGGACTTGATTAAGATTTCTAAACACATAGGGAATGTATTATAACAACAGAAAAAACATTTAAATAGTGAATGATTGGCCTAAAATCAATTGAAAAAAAATAGAAAATGAGGCTTGAGCTGCTGAAAAGAGTGCTTTGCAGGGGCTGGGTAGTAGCAGAGTGGCTGGGAGTGCCCAATAAATGCTTAAAATCAAAGCCAGGGCCTTATTCTATCATATAAACCACAGATGTGCATGTATTTGGGTGTAACAGAGAAGCTATGGGACCAGAAATCATTTCATCAAGGGCATTACACGATTCATCATGCACCTTACATCAGGCAAGCAACTCTGGTTTTGGGCAACCAAGGCATGTTGAGACTCATTTCTTTTTTTTTAAATGGCACCTCATTAATAGATATATGCCATAGGATGGGTTAGATAAGCCAGTAACGATTAATACAGCCTGTACATACACAAGTGCTGTTTAAGAGGGGTGGGTTGACTTCAAAAATACTTGAATGTGTATTGCCCGCAAAGGGTGAATAGTACTCAAAAAAGAATTTCACCAAAATTCCCCTATACAGACCCCTTGATGGTGATAAGAAGGAAGTCTGAGGATACTATATTTTTAGCTGATCTAATGCCATAAATGATTCTCATGAGACTGACATCACTATTTTCAACTTAGAAGAATGGTTAGCGTAAAAATAAAATTGAGACACATCACCTCCATTGCCCATGGAATTGTTTCTTTGGACCCCCCACTAAGGAATAAATAAAATTATGGTGGTCTCTTACTGCTTTGCTTGATGGTTCAGGGGGTGGAATGAGGTTGAAATTGAAAGAAAATGCTATTTTGGGCCATTTTTTAACTTTGGGCCATTATATCTCAAAAGATTCTGGTCCGACATATGCAAATTTGACCTTTCTTTGATTCCCAGGATTTTTACTTTCAAATAACACCAAAAAGAGGAAGAATGTTTAAATAGTTTTTATTCTGCACGCCCTAACCCAAAAAAGACACTAAAAAGCAGAAAGTGGGAGCTTTGTCAGGAATCGCCCATATATAGATAACATACCCTCACAGTTGTTGCCCGTGTAGCCTGGTGCACAGGTACATGTGTACAAACCCACTTCATCATTGCAGGTTGCACCGTTCTCACACTGATTTGGACTGCAATCATTGATATCGTCTGTAAAAGGGAGATAAACATAAGAGAATCTGCTCCTTATCATTTCACATTCTATAGCCGATAGTGGAGTAGTGCACCAGACCCGACTATTGTCATGATGCACGAATGCACCCCTGGTGAGTAACTCACCTGGGCTATATTTGTGCATTATGACCTTCAGTATTGATAAATTGCACGAAGGGAGACATGACACTCAAATAGGCGATGACATATGGAGTATATATTCTACTAATGCTGCACCGATTCATTTGCAGGTTTTAAGAACAGTAAGTGAGTTTTAAAATCGGGTTGAAGTCAGATAAATGTCAGAGTAAGTTGGCAAGTATGAGATTCACCCTGACTCTAAGGACTTGATTAAGATTTCTAAACACATAGGGGATGTATTATAACAACAGAAAAACATTTAAATAGTGAATGATTGGCCTAAAATCAATTGAAAAAAAATAGAAAATGAGGCTTGAGCTGCTGAAAAGAGTGCTTTGCAGGGGCTGGGTAGTAGCAGAGTGGCTGGGAGTGCCCAATAAATGCTTAAAATCAAAGCCAGGGCCTTATTCTATCATATAAACCACAGATGTGCATGTATTTGGGTGTAACAGAGAAGCTATGGGACCAGAAATCATTTCATCAAGGGCATTACACTATTCATCACGCGCCTTACATCAGGCAAGCAACTCTGGTTTTGGACAACCAAGGCATGTTGAGACTCATTTCTTTTTTTTTAAATGGCACCTCATCAATAGATATATGCCATAGGATGGGTTAGATAAGCCAGTAACGATTAATACAGCCTGTACATACACAAGTGCTGTTTAAGAGGGGTGGGTTGACTTCAAAAATAATTGAATGTGTATTGCCCGCAAAGGGTGAATAGTACTCAAAAAAGAATTTCACCAAAATTCCCCTATACAGACCCCTTGATGGTGATGAGAAGGAAGTCTGAGGATACTATATTTTTAGCTGATCTAATGCCATAAATGATTCTCATGAGACTGACATCACTATTTTCAACTTAGAAGAATGGTTAGCGTAAAAATAAAATTGAGACATATCACCTCCATTCCCCATGGAATTGTTTCTTTGGACCCCCCACTAAGGAATAAATAAAATTATGGTGGTCTCTTACTGCTTTGCTTGATGGTTCAGGGGGTGGAATGAGGTTGAAATTGAAAGAAAATGCTATTTTGGGCCATTTTTTAACTTTGGGCCATTATATCTCAAAAGATTCTGGTCCGACATATGCAAATTTGACCTTTCTTTGATTCCCAGGATTTTTACTTTCAAATAACACCAAAAAGAGGAAGAATGTTTAAATAGTTTTTATTCTGCACGCCCTAACCCAAAAAAGACACTAAAAAGCAGAAAGTGGGAGCTTTGTCAGGAATCGCCCATATATAGATAACATACCCTCACAGTTGTTGCCTGTGTAGCCTGGTGCACAGGTACATGTGTACAAACCCACTTCATCATTGCAGGTTGCACCGTTCTCACACCGATTTGGACTGCAATCATTGATATCGTCTGTAAAAGGGAGATAAACATAAGAGAATCTGCTCCTTATCATTTCACATTCTATAGCCGATAGTGGAGTTGTGTACCAGACCCGACAATTGTCATGATGCACGAATGCACCCCTGGTGAGTAACTCACCTGGGCTATATTTGTGCATTATGACCTTCAGTATTGATAAATTGCACGAAGGGAGACATGACACTCAAATAGGCGATGACATATGGAGTATATATTCTACTAATGCTGCACCAATTCATTTGCAGGTTTTAAGAACAGTAAGTGAGTTTTAAAATCGGGTTGAAGTCAGATAAATGTCAGAGTAAGTTGGCAAGTATGAGATTCACCCTGACTCTAAGGACTTGATTAAGATTTCTAAACACATAGGGGATGTATTATAACAACAGAAAAAACATTTAAATAGTGAATGATTGGCCTAAAATCAATTGAAAAAAAATAGAAAATGAGGCTTGAGCTGCTGAAAAGAGTGCTTTGCAGGGGCTGGGTAGTAGCCGAGTGGCTGGGAGTGCCCAATAAATGCTTAAAATCAAAGCCAGGGCCTTATTCTATCATATAAACCACAGATGTGCATGTATTTGGGTGTAACAGAGAAGCTATGGGACCAGAAATCATTTCATCAAGGGCATTACACGATTCATCATGCACCTTACATCAGGCAAGCAACTCTGGTTTTGGGCAACCAAGGCATGTTGAGACTCATTTCTTTTTTTTTAAATGGCACCTCATTAATAGATATATGCCATAGGATGGGTTAGATAAGCCAGTAACGATTAATACAGCCTGTACATACACAAGTGCTGTTTAAGAGGGGTGGGTTGACTTCAAAAATACTTGAATGTGTATTGCCCGCAAAGGGTGAATAGTACTCAAAAAAGAATTTCACCAAAATTCCCCTATACAGACCCCTTGATGGTGATAAGAAGGAAGTCTGAGGATACTATATTTTTAGCTGATCTAATGCCATAAATGATTCTCATGAGACTGACATCACTATTTTCAACTTAGAAGAATGGTTAGCGTAAAAATAAAATTGAGACACATCACCTCCATTGCCCATGGAATTGTTTCTTTGGACCCCCCACTAAGGAATAAATAAAATTATGGTGGTCTCTTACTGCTTTGCTTGATGGTTCAGGGGGTGGAATGAGGTTGAAATTGAAAGAAAATGCTATTTTGGGCCATTTTTTAACTTTGGGCCATTATATCTCAAAAGATTCTGGTCCGACATATGCAAATTTGACCTTTCTTTGATTCCCAGGATTTTTACTTTCAAATAACACCAAAAAGAGGAATAATGTTTAAATAGTTTTTATTCTGCACGCCCTAACCCAAAAAAGACACTAAAAAGCAGAAAGTGGGAGCTTTGTCAGGAATCGCCCATATATAGATAACATACCCTCACAGTTGTTGCCCGTGTAGCCTGGTGCACAGGTACATGTGTACAAACCCACTTCATCATTGCAGGTTGCACCGTTCTCACACCGATTTGGACTGCAATCATTGATATCGTCTGTAAAAGGGAGATAAACATAAGAGAATCTGCTCCTTATCATTTAACATTCTATAGCCGATAGTGGAGTAGTGCACCAGACCCGACAATTGTCATGATGCACGAATGCACCCCTGGTGAGTAACTCACCTGGGCTATATTTGTGCATTATGACCTTCAGTATTGATAAATTGCACGAAGGGAGACATGACACTCAAATAGGCGATGACATATGGAGTATATATTCTACTAATGCTGCACCAATTCATTTGCAGGTTTTAAGAACAGTAAGTGAGTTTTAAAATCGGGTTGAAGTCAGATAAATGTCAGAGTACGTTGGCAAGTATGAGATTCACCCTGACTCTAAGGACTTGATTAAGATTTCTAAACACATAGGGGATGTATTATAACAACAGAAAAAACATTTAAATAGTGAATGATTGGCCTAAAATCAATTGAAAAAAAATAGAAAATGAGGCTTGAGCTGCTGAAAAGAGTGCTTTGCAGGGGCTGGGTAGTAGCAGAGTGGCTGGGAGTGCCCAATAAATGCTTAAAATCAAAGCCAGGGCCTTATTCTATCATATAAACCACAGATGTGCATGTATTTGGGTGTAACAGAGAAGCTATGGGACCAGAAATCATTTCATCAAGGGCATTACACGATTCATCATGCACCTTACATCAGCCAAGCAACTCTGGTTTTGGGCAACCAAGGCATGTTGAGACTCATTTCTTTTTTTTTAAATGGCACCTCATTAATAGATATATGCCATAGGATGGGTTAGATAAGCCAGTAACGATTAATACAGCCTGTACATACACAAGTGCTGTTTAAGAGGGGTGGGTTGACTTCAAAAATACTTGAATGTGTATTGCCCGCAAAGGGTGAATAGTACTCAAAAAAGAATTTCACCAAAATTCCCCTATACAGACCCCTTGATGGTGATAAGAAGGAAGTCTGAGGATACTATATTTTTAGCTGATCTAATGCCATAAATGATTCTCATGAGACTGACATCACTATTTTCAACTTAGAAGAATGGTTAGCGTAAAAATAAAATTGAGACACATCACCTCCATTGCCCATGGAATTGTTTCTTTGGACCCCCCACTAAGGAATAAATAAAATTATGGTGGACTCTTACTGCTTTGCTTGATGGTTCAGGGGGTGGAATGAGGTTGAAATTGAAAGAAAATGCTATTTTGGGCCATTTTTTAACTTTGGGCCATTATATCTCAAAAGATTCTGGTCCGACATATGCAAATTTGACCTTTCTTTGATTCCTAGGATTTTTACTTTCAAATAACACCAAAAAGAGGAATAATGTTTAAATAGTTTTTATTCTGCACGCCCTAACCCAAAAAAGACACTAAAAAGCAGAAAGTAGGAGCTTTGTCAGGAATCGCCCATATATAGATAACATACCCTCACAGTTGTTGCCCGTGTAGCCTGGTGCACAGGTACATGTGTACAAACCCACTTCATCATTGCAGGTTGCACCGTTCTCACACCGATTTGGACTGCAATCATTGATATCGTCTGTAAAAGGGAGATAAACATAAGAGAATCTGCTCCTTATCATTTAACATTCTATAGCCGATAGTGGAGTAGTGCACCAGACCCGACAATTGTCATGATGCACGAATGCACCCCTGGTGAGTAACTCACCTGGGCTATATTTGTGCATTATGACCTTCAGTATTGATAAATTGCACGAAGGGAGACATGACACTCAAATAGGCGATGACATATGGAGTATATATTCTACTAATGCTGCACCAATTCATTTGCAGGTTTTAAGAACAGTAAGTGAGTTTTAAAATCGGGTTGAAGTCAGATAAATGTCAGAGTACGTTGGCAAGTATGAGATTCACCCTGACTCTAAGGACTTGATTAAGATTTCTAAACACATAGGGGATGTATTATAACAACAGAAAAACATTTAAATAGTGAATGATTGGCCTAAAATCAATTGAAAAAAAATAGAAAATGAGGCTTGAGCTGCTGAAAAGAGTGCTTTGCAGGGGCTGGGTAGTAGCAGAGTGGCTGGGAGTGCCCAATAAATGCTTAAAATCAAAGCCAGGGCCTTATTCTATCATATAAACCACAGATGTGCATGTATTTGGGTGTAACAGAGAAGCTATGGGACCAGAAATCATTTCATCAAGGGCATTACACGATTCATCATGCACCTTACATCAGGCAAGCAACTCTGGTTTTGGGCAACCAAGGCATGTTGAGACTCATTTCTTTTTTTTTAAATGGCACCTCATCAATAGATATATGCCATAGGATGGGTTAGATAAGCCAGTAACAATTAATACAGCCTGTACATACACAAGTGCTGTTTAAGAGGGGTAGGTTGACTTCAAAAATACTTGAATGTGCATTGCCCGCAAAGGGTGAATAGTACTCAAAAAAGAATTTCACCAAAATTCCCCTATACAGAACCCTTGATGGTGATGAGAAGGAAGTCTGAGGATACTATATTTTTAGCTGATCTAATGCCATAAATGATTCATCATGAGACTGACATCACTATTTTCAACTTAGAAGAATGGTTAGCGTTAGAAAAAAATTGAGACATATCACCTCCATTCCCCATGGAATTGTTTCTTTGGACCCCCCACTAAGGAATAAATAAAATTATGGTGGTCTCTTACTGCTTTGCTTGATGGTTCAGGGGGTGGAATGAGGTTGAAATTGAAAGAAAATGCTATTTTGGGCCATTTTTTAACTTTGGGCCATTATATCTCAAAAGATTCTGGTCCGACATATGCAAATTTGACCTTTCTTTGATTCCCAGGATTTTTACTTTCAAATAACACCAAAAAGAGGAAGAATGTTTAAATAGTTTTTATTCTGCACGCCCTAACCCAAAAAAGACACTAAAAAGCAGAAAGTGGGAGCTTTGTCAGGAATCGCCCATATATAGATAACATACCCTCACAGTTGTTGCCCGTGTAGCCTGGTGCACAGGTACATGTGTACAAACCCACTTCATCATTGCAGGTTGCACCGTTCTCACAATGATTTGGACTGCAATCGTTGATATCGTCTGTAAAAGGGAGATAAACATAAGAGAATTTGCTCCTTATCATTTAACATTCTATAGCCGATAGTGGAGTAGTGCACCAGACCCGACAATTGTCATGATGCACGAATGCACCCCTGGTGAGTAACTCACCTGGGCTATATTTGTGCATTATGACCTTCAGTATTGATAAATTGCACGAAGGGAGACATGACACTCAAATAGGCGATGACATATGGAGTATATATTCTACTAATGCTGCACCAATTCATTTGCAGGTTTTAAGAACAGTAAGTGAGTTTTAAAATCGGGTTGAAGTCAGAAAAATGTCAGAGTACGTTGGCAAGTATGAGATTCACCCTGACTCTAAGGACTTGATTAAGATTTCTAAACACATAGGGGATGTATTATAACAACAGAAAAACATTTAAATAGTGAATGATTGGCCTAAAATCAATTGAAAAAAAAATAGAAAATGAGGCTTGAGCTGCTGAAAAGAGTGCTTTGCAGGGGCTGGGTAGTAGCAGAGTGGCTGGGAGTGCCCAATAAATGCTTAAAATCAAAGCCAGGGCCTTATTCTATCATATAAACCAAGGCATGTTGAGACTCATTTCTTTTTTTTTAAATGGCACCTCATCAATAGATATATGCCATAGGATGGGTTAGATAAGCCAGTAACGATTAATACAGCCTGTACATACACAAGTGCTGTTTAAGAGGGGTGGGTTGACTTCAAAAATACTTGAATGTGTATTGCCCGCAAAGGGTAAATAGTACTCAAAAGAGAATTTCACCAAAATTCCCCTATACAAACCCCTTGATGGTGATGAGAAGGAAGTCTGAGGATACTATATTTTTAGCTGATCTAATGCCATAAATGATTCTCATGAGACTGACATCACTATTTTCAACTTAGAAGAATGGTTAGCGTAAGAAAAAAATTGAGACATATCACCTCCATTCCCCATGGAATTGTTTCTTTGGACCCCCCACTAAGGAATAAATAAAATTATGGTGGTCTCTTACTGCTTTGCTTGATGTTTCAGGGGGTGGAATGAGGTTGAAATTGAAAGAAAATGCTATTTTGGGCCATTTTTTAACTTTGGGCCATTATATCTCAAAAGATTCTCGTCCGACATATGCAAATTTGACCTTTTTTTGATTCCCAGGATTGTTACTTTCAAATAACACCAAAAAAAGGAAGAATGTTTAAATAGTTTTTATTCTGCACGCCCTAACCCAAAAAAGACACTAAAAAGCAGAAAGTGGGAGCTTTGTCAGGAATCGCCCATATATAGATAACATACCCTCACAGTTGTTGCCCGTGTAGCCTGGTGCACAGGTACATGTGTACAAACCCACTTCATCATTGCAGGTTGCACCGTTCTCACACTGATTTGGACTGCAATCATTGATATCGTCTGTAAAAGGGAGATAAACATAAGAGAATCTGCTCCTTATCATTTAACATTCTATAGCCGATAGTGGAGTATTGCACCAGACCCGACAATTGTCATGATGCACGAATGCACCCCTGGTGAGTAACTCACCTGGGCTATATTTGTGCATTATGACCTTCCGTATTGATAAATTGCACGAAGGGAGACATGACACTCAAATAGGCGATGACATATGGAGTATATATTCTACTAATGCTGCACCAATTCATTTGCAGGTTTTAAGAACAGTAAGTGAGTTTTAAAATCGGGTTGAAGTCAGATAAATGTCAGAGTATGTTGGCAAGTATGAGATTCACCCTGACTCTAAGGACTTGATTAAGATTTCTAAACACATAGGGGATGTATTATAACAACAGAAAAACATTTAAATAGTGAATGATTGGCCTAAAATCAATTGAAAAAAAAATAGAAAATGAGGCTTGAGCTGCCGAAAAGAGTGCTTTGCAGGGGCTGGGTAGTAGCAGAGTGGCTGGAAATGCCCAATAAATGCTTAAAATCAAAGCCAGGGCCTTATTCTATCATATAAACCACAGATGTGCATGTATTTGGGTGTAACAGAGAAGCTATGGGACCAGAAATCATTTCATCAAGGGCATTACACGATTCATCACGCGCCTTACATCAGGCAAGCAACTCTGGTTTTGGGCAACCAAGGCATGTTGAGACTCATTTCTTTTTTTTTAAATGGCACCTCATCAATAGATATATGCCATAGGATGGGTTAGATAAGCCAGTAACGATTAATGCAGCCTGTACATACACAAGTGCTGTTTAAGAGGGGTAGGTTGACTTCAAAAATACTTGAATGTGCATTGCCCGCAAAGGGTGAATAGTACTCAAAAAAGAATTTCACCAAAATTCCCCTATACAGAACCCTTGATGGTGATGAGAAGGAAGTCTGAGGATACTATATTTTTAGCTGATCTAATGCCATAAATGATTCATCATGAGACTGACATCACTATTTTCAACTTAGAAGAATGGTTAGCGTAAGAAAAAAATTGAAACATATCACCTCCATTCCCCATGGAATTGTTTCTTTGGACCCCCCACTAAGGAATAAATAAAATTATGGTGGTCTCTTACTGCTTTGCTTGATGGTTCAGGGGGTGGAATGAGGTTGAAATTGAAAGAAAATGCTATTTTGGGCCATTTTTTAACTTTGGGCCATTATATCTCAAAAGATTCTGGACCGACATATGCAAATTTGACTATTCTTTGATTCCCAGGATTTTTACTTTCAAATAACACCAAAAAGAGGAAGAATGTTTAAATAGTTTTTATTCTGCACGCCCTAACCCAAAACAGACACTAAAAAGCAGAAAGTGGGAGCTTTGTCAGGAATCGCCCATATATAGATAACATACCCTCACAGTTGTTGCCCGTGTAGCCTGGTGCACAGGTACATGTGTACAAACCCACTTCATCATTGCAGGTTGCACCGTTCTCACACTGATTTGGACTGCAATCATTGATATCGTCTGTAAAAGGGAGATAAACATGAATCTACTCCTTATCATTTAACATTCTATAGCCAACAGTGGAGTACTGCACCAGAATCGACAATTGTCATGATGCACGAATGCACCCCTGGTGAGTAACTCACCTGGGCTATATTTGTGCATTATGACCTTCAGTATTGATAAATTGCACAAAGGGAGACAAGACACTCAAATAGGCGCTGACATATGGAGTATATATTCTACTAATGCTGCACCAATTCATTTGCAGGTTTTAGGAACAGTAAGTGAGTTTTAAAATCAGGTTGAAGTCAGATAAATGTCAGAGTAAGTTGGCAAGTATGAGATTCACCCTGACTCTAAGGAAATTGAGACATATCACCTCCATTCCCCATGGAATTGTTTCTTTGGACCCCCCACTAAGGAATAAATAAAATTATGGTGGTCTCTTACTGCTTTGCTTGATGGTTCAGGGGGTGGAATGAGGTTGAAATTCAAAGAAAATGCTATTTTGGGCCATTTTTTAACTTTGGGCCATTATATCTCAAAAGATTCTGGTCCGACATATGCAAATTTGACCTTTCTTTGATTCCCAGGATTTTTACTTTCAAATAACACCAAAAAGAGGAAGAATGTTTAAATAGTTTTTATTCTGCACACCCTAACCCAAAAAAGACACTAAAAGGCAGAAAGTGGGAGCTTTGTCAGGAATCGCCCATATATAGATAACATACCCTCACAGTTGTTGCCCGTGTAGCCTGGTGCACAGGTACATGTGTACAAACCCACTTCATCATTGCAGGTTGCACCGTTCTCACACTGATTTGGACTGCAATCATTGATATCGTCTGTAAAAAGGAGATAAACATAAGAGAATCTGCTCCCTATCATTTAACATGCGATAGTGGAGTAGTGCACCAGACCCGACAATTGTCATGATGCACGAATGCACCCCTGGTGAGTAACTCACCTGGGCTATATTTGTGCATTATGACCTTCAGTATTGATAAATTGCACGAAGAGAGACATGACAGTCAAATAGGCGCTGACATATGGAGTATATATTCTACTAATGCTGCACCAATTCATTTGCAGGTTTTAAGAACAGTAAGTGAGTTTTAAAATCGGGTTGAAGTCAGATAAATGTCAGAGTAAGTTGGCAAGTATGAGATTCACCCTGTCTCTAAGGACTTGATTAAGATTTCTAAACACATAGGGGATGTATTATAACAACAGAAAAACATTTAAATAGTGAATAATTGGCCTAAAATCAATTGAAAAAAAAATAGAAAATGAGGCTTGAGCTGCTGAAAAGAGTGCTTTGCAGGGGCTGGGTAGTAGCAGAGTGGCTGGGAGTGCCCAATAAATGCTTAAAATCAAAGCCAGGGCCTTATTCTATCATATAAACCAAGGCATGTTGAGACTCATTTCTTTTTTTTTAAATGGCACCTCATCAATAGATATATGCCATAGGATGGGTTAGATAAGCCAGTAACGATTAATACAGCCTGTACATACACAAGTGCTGTTTAAGAGGGGTGGGTTGACTTCAAAAATACTTGAATGTGTATTGCCCGCAAAGGGTAAATAGTACTCAAAAGAGAATTTCACCAAAATTCCCCTATACAAACCCCTTGATGGTGATGAGAAGGAAGTCTGAGGATACTATATTTTTAGCTGATCTAATGCCATAAATGATTCTCATGAGACTGACATCACTATTTTCAACTTAGAAGAATGGTTAGCGTAAGAAAAAAATTGAGACATATCACCTCCATTCCCCATGGAATTGTTTCTTTGGACCCCCCACTAAGGAATAAATAAAATTATGGTGGTCTCTTACTGCTTTGCTTGATGGTTCAGGGGGTGGAATGAGGTTGAAATTGAAAGAAAATGCTATTTTGGGCACTTTTTTAACTTTAGGCCATTATATCTCAAAAGATTCTGGTCCGACATATGCAAATTTGACCTTTCTTTGATTCCCAGGATTTTTAATTTCAAATAACACCAAAAAGAGGAAGAATGTTTAAATAGTTTTTCTTCTGCATGCCCTAACCCAAAAAAGACACTGAAAAGCAGAAAGTGGGAGCTTTGTCAGGAATCGCCCATATATAGATAACATACCCTCACAGTTGTTGCCCGTGTAGCCTGGTGCACAGGTACATGTGTACAAACCCACTTCATCATTGCAGGTTGCACCGTTCTCACACTGATTTGGACTGCAATCATTGATATCGTCTGTAAAAGGGAGATAAACATAAGAGAATCTGCTCCTTATCATTTAACATTCTATAGCCGATAGTGGAGTAGTGCACCAGACCCGACAATTGTCATGATGCACGAATGCACCCCTGGTGAGTAACTCACCTGGGCTATATTTGTGCATTATGACCTTCAGTATTGATAAATTGCACGAAGGGAGACATGACACTCAAATAGGCGATGACATATGGAGTATATATTCTACTAATGCTGCACCTATTCATTTGCAGGTTTTAAGAACAGTAAGTGAGTTTTAAAATCGGGTTGAAGTCAGATAAATGTCAGAGTACGTTGGCAAGTATGAGATTCACCCTGACTCTAAGGACTTGATTAAGATTTCTAAACACATAGGGGATGTATTATAACAACAGAAAAACATTTAAATAGTGAATGATTGGCCTAAAATCAATTGAAAAAAAATAGAAAATGAGGCTTGAGCTGCTGAAAAGAGTGCTTTGCAGGGGCTGGGTAGTAGCAGAGTGGCTGGGAGTGCCCAATAAATGCTTAAAATCAAAGCCAGGGCCTTATTCTATCATATAAACCACAGATGTGCATGTATTTGGGTGTAACAGAGAAGCTATGGGACCAGAAATCATTTCATCAAGGGCATTACACGATTCATCACGCGCCTTACATCAGGCAAGCAACTCTGGTTTTGGGCAACCAAGGCATGTTGAGACTCATTTCTTTTTTTTTAAATGGCACCTCATCAATAGATATATGCCATAGGATGGGTTAGATAAGCCAGTAAAGATTAATGCAGCCTGTACATACACAAGTGCTGTTTAAGAGGGGTAGGTTGACTTCAAAAATACTTGAATGTGCATTGCCCGCAAAGGGTGAATAGTACTCAAAAAAGAATTTCACCAAAATTCCCCTATACAGAACCCTTGATGGTGATGAGAAGGAAGTCTGAGGATACTATATTTTTAGCTGATCTAATGCCATAAATGATTCATCATGAGACTGACATCACTATTTTCAACTTAGAAGAATGGTTAGCGTAAGAAAAAAATTGAAACATATCACCTCCATTCCCCATGGAATTGTTTCTTTGGACCCCCCACTAAGGAATAAATAAAATTATGGTGGTCTCTTACTGCTTTGTTTGATGGTTCAGGGGGTGGAATGAGGTTGAAATTGAAAGAAAATGCTATTTTGGGCCATTTTTTAACTTTGGGCCATTATATCTCAAAAGATTCTGGACCGACATATGCAAATTTGACCTTTCTTTGATTCCCAGGATTTTTAATTTCAAATAACACCAAAAAGAGGAAGAATGTTTAAATAGTTTTTATTCTGCACGCCCTACCCCAAAAAAGACACTAAAAAGCAGAAAGTGGGAGCTTTGTCAGGAATCGCCCATATATAGATAACATACCCTCACAGTTGTTGCCCGTGTAGCCTGGTGCACAGGTACATGTGTACAAACCCACTTCATCATTGCAGGTTGCACCGTTCTCACACTGATTTGGACTGCAATCATTGATATCGTCTGTAAAAGGGAGATAAACATGAATCTACTCCTTATCATTTAACATTCTATAGCCAACAGTGGAGTACTGCACCAGAATCGACAATTGTCATGATGCACGAATGCACCCCTGGTGAGTAACTCACCTGGGCTATATTTGTGCATTATGACCTTCAGTATTGATAAATTGCACAAAGGGAGACATGACACTCAAATAGGCGCTGACATATGGAGTATATATTCTACTAATGCTGCACCAATTCATTTGCAGGTTTTAGGAACAGTAAGTGAGTTTTAAAATCAGGTTGAAGTCAGATAAATGTCAGAGTAAGTTGGCAAGTATGAGATTCACCCTGACTCTAAGGAAATTGAGACATATCACCTCCATTCCCCATGGAATTGTTTCTTTGGACCCCCCACTAAGGAATAAATAAAATTATGGTGGTCTCTTACTGCTTTGCTTGATGGTTCAGGGGGTGGAATGAGGTTGAAATTGAAAGAAAATGCTATTTTGGGCCATTTTTTAACTTTGGGCCATTATATCTCAAAAGATTCTGGTCCGACATATGCAAATTTGACCTTTCTTTGATTCCCAGGATTTTTACTTTCAAATAACACCAAAAAGAGGAAGAATGTTTAAATAGTTTTTATTCTGCACACCCTAACCCAAAAAAGACACTAAAAGGCAGAAAGTGGGAGCTTTGTCAGGAATCGCCCATATATAGATAACATACCCTCACAGTTGTTGCCCGTGTAGCCTGGTGCACAGGTACATGTGTACAAACCCACTTCATCATTGCAGGTTGCACCGTTCTCACACTGATTTGGACTGCAATCATTGATATCGTCTGTAAAAAGGAGATAAACATAAGAGAATCTGCTCCTTATCATTTAACATGCGATAGTGGAGTAGTGCACCAGACCCGACAATTGTCATGATGCACGAATGCACCCCTGGTGAGTAACTCACCTGGGCTATATTTGTGCCTTATGACCTTCAGTATTGATAAATTGCACGAAGGGAGACATGACACTCAAATAGGCGCTGACATATGGAGTATATATTCTACTAATGCTGCACCAATTCATTTGCAGGTTTTAAGAACAGTAAGTGAGTTTTAAAATCGGGTTGAAGTCAGATAAATGTCAGAGTAAGTTGGCAAGTATGAGATTCACCCTGTCTCTAAGGACTTGATTAAGATTTCTAAACACATAGGGGATGTATTATAACAACAGAAAAACATTTAAATAGTGAATGATTGGCCTAAAATCAATTGAAAAAAAAATAGAAAATGAGGCTTGAGCTGCTGAAAAGAGTGCTTTGCAGGGGCTGGGTAGTAGCAAAGTGGCTGGGAGTGCCCAATGAACACTTAAAATCAAAGCCAGGGCCTCATTCTATCATATAAACCACAGATGTGCATGTATTTGGGTGTAACAGAGAAGCTATGGGACCAGAAATCATTTCATCAAGGGCATTACACGATTCATTACGCGCCTTACATCAGGCAAGCAACTCTGGTTTTGGGCAACCAAGGCATGTTGAGACTCATTTCTTTTTTTTTAAATGGCACCTCATCAATAGATATATGCCATAGGATGGGTTAGATAAGCCAGTAACGATTAATACAGCCTGTACATACACAAGTGCTGTTTAAGAGGGGTGGGATGACTTCAAAAATACTTGAATGTGTATTGCCCGCAAAGGGTGAATAGTACTCAAAAAAGAATTTCACCAAAATTCCCCTATACAGACCCCTTGATGGTGATGAGAAGGAAGTCTGAGGATACTATATTTTCAGCTGATCTAATGCCATAAATGATTCATCATGAGACTGACATCACTATTTTCAACTTAGAAGAATGGTTAGCGTAAAAAAAAAATTGAGACATATCACCTCCATTCCCCATGGAATTGTTTCTTTGGACCCCCCAATAAGGAATAAATTAAATTATGGTGGTCTCTTACTGCTTTGCTTGATGGTTCAGGGGGTGGAATGAGGTTGAAATTGAAAGAAAATGCTATTTTGGGCCATTTTTTAACTTTGGGCCATTATATCTCAAAAGATTCTGGTCCGACATATGCAAATTTGACCTTTCTTTGATTCCCAGGATTTTTACTTTCAAATAACACCAAAAAGAGGAAGAATGTTTAAATAGTTTTCATTCTGCACGCCCTAACCCAAAAAAGACACTAAAAAGCAGAAAGTGGGAGCTTTGTCAGGAATCGCCCATATATAGATAACATACCCTCACAGTTGTTGCCCGTGTAGCCTGGTGCACAGGTACATGTGTACAAACCCACTTCATCATTGCAGGTTGCACCGTTCTCACACTGATTTGGACTGCAATCATTGATATCGTCTGTAAAAGGGAGATAAACATAAGAGAATCTGCTCCTTATCATTTAACATTCTATAGCCGATAGTGGAGTAGTGCACCAGACCCGACAATTGTCATGATGCACGAATGCACCTCTGGTGAGTAACTCACCTGGGCTATATTTGTGCATTATGACCTTCAGTATGGATAAATTGCACGAAGGGAGACATGACACTCAAATAGGCGCTGACATATGGAGTATATATTCTACTAATGCTGCACCAATTCATTTGCAGGTTTTAAGAACAGTAAGTGAGTTTTAAAATCGGGTTGAAGTCAGATAAATGTCAGAGTAAGTTGGCAAGTATGAGATTCACCCTGACTCTAAGGACTTGATTAAGATTTTCTAAACACATAGGGGATGTATTATAACAACAGAAAAACATTTAAATAGTGAATGATTGGCCTAAAATTAATTGAAAAAAAAATAGAAAATGAGGCTTGAGCTGCTGAAAAGACTGCTTTGCAGGGGCTGGGTAGTAGCAGAAAAGATTCTGGTCCGACATATGCAAATTTGACCTTTCTTTGATTCCCAGGATTTTTACTTTCAAATAACACCAAAATGAGGAATAATGTTTAAATAGTTTTCATTCTGCACGCCCAACCCAAAAAAGACACTAAAAAGCAGAAAGTGGGAGCTTTGTCAGGAATCGCCCATATATAGATAACATACCCTCACAGTTGTTGCCCGTGTAGCCTGGTGCACAGGTACATGTGTACAAACCCACTTCATCATTGCAGGTTGCACCGTTCTCACACTGATTTGGACTGCAATCATTGATATCGTCTGTAAAAGGGAGATAAACATAAGAGAATCTGCTCCTTATCATTTAACATTCTATAGCCGATAGTGGAGTAGTGCACCAGACCCGACAATTGTCATGATGCACGAATGCACCTCTGGTGAGTAACTCACCTGGGCTATATTTGTGCATTATGACCTTCAGTATGGATAAATTGCACGAAGGGAGACATGACACTCAAATAGGCGCTGACATATGGAGTATATATTCTACTAATGCTGCACCAATTCATTTGCAGGTTTTAAGAACAGTAAGTGAGTTTTAAAATCGGGTTGAAGTCAGATAAATGTCAGAGTAAGTTGGCAAGTATGAGATTCACCCTGACTCTAAGGACTTGATTAAGATTTTCTAAACACATAGGGGATGTATTATAACAACAGAAAAACATTTAAATAGTGAATGATTGGCCTAAAATCAATTGAAAAAAAAATAGAAAATGAGGCTTGAGCTGCTGAAAAGACTGCTTTGCAGGGGCTGGGTAGTAGCCGAAAAGATTCTGGTCCGACATATGCAAATTTGACCTTTCTTTGATTCCCAGGATTTTTACTTTCAAATAACACCAAAAAGAGGAAGAATGTTTAAATAGTTTTCATTCTGCACGCCCAACCCAAAAAAGACACTAAAAAGCAGAAAGTGGGAGCTTTGTCAGGAATCGCCCATATATAGATAACATACCCTCACAGTTGTTGCCCGTGTAGCCTGGTGCACAGGTACATGTGTACAAACCCACTTCATCATTGCAGGTTGCACCGTTCTCACACTGATTTGGACTGCAATCATTGATATCGTCTGTAAAAGGGAGATAAACATAAGAGAATCTGCTCCTTATCATTTAACATTCTATAGCCGATAGTGGAGTAGTGCACCAGACCCGACAATTGTCATGATGCACGAATGCACCTCTGGTGAGTAACTCACCTGGGCTATATTTGTGCATTATGACCTTCAGTATGGATAAATTGCACGAAGGGAGACATGACACTCAAATAAGCGCTGACATATGGAGTATATATTCTACTAATGCTGCACCAATTCATTTGCAGGTTTTAAGAACAGTAAGTGAGTTTTAAAATCGGGTTGAAGTCAGATAAATGTCAGAGTTAGTTGGCAAGTTTGAGATTCACCCTGACTCTAAGGACTTGATTAAGATTTCTAAACACATTGGGGATGTATTATAACAACAGAAAAACATTTAAATAGTGAATGATTGGCCTAAAATCAATTGAAAAAAAATAGAAAATGAGGCTTGAGCTGCTGAAAAGAGTGCTTTGCAGGGGCTGGGTAGCAGCAGAGTGGCAGGGAGTGCCCAATAAACACTTAAAATCAAAGCCAGGGCCTTATTCTATCATATAAACCACAGATGTGCATGTATTTGGGTGTAACAGAGAAGCTATGGGACCAGAAATCATTTCATCAAGGGCATTACACGATTCATCATGCGCTTTACATCAGGCAATCAACTCTGGTTTTGGGCAACCAAGGCATGTTGAGACTCATTTATTTTTTTTTAATTGCACCTCATCAATAGATATATGCCCTAGGATGGGTTAGATAAGCCAGTAACGCTTAATACAGCCTGTACATACACAAGTGCTGTTTAAGAGGGGTGGGTTGACTTCAAAAATACTTGAATGTGTATTGCCCGCAAAGTGTGAATAGTACTCAAAAAAGAATTTCACCAAAATTCCCCTATACAGACCCCTTGATGGTGATGAGAAGGAAGTCTGAGGATACTATATTTTTAGCTGATCTAATGCCATAAATGATTCATCATGAGACTGACATCACTATTTTCAACTTAGAAGTGTAGAGGTACGCATTGTCTAACCATAGAGTTGGGTACCGTCTGACGTGGCGGGTGAGTCGAGTCGTCGGACGTTCCTCAGGTTCCGGATAGGTGGCAGCACTGATCCGGGTCTGTGGGGACATCTGACGACGAACACCTGGGTCCTTATATAAAGCCCAGGGCTCAGTCGCTACGTCAGAGGCCCTTCTGGCCTCCGCACCATGTAGACCATTATCCATCAACATTAGCTGCCTCTTCTATACCATCCGGCAGCCGTGAGTGTACACTAAGAAATAAAACTAACCGTTGGCATACACTTGAAATACTGTCTTACTCTTCCTTTCCGAATCGTAAGACCCGAACCCCCCAGGTCCGTAAGGCCACAAACCCTTACACTGGTGCCGTGACCAGTTAATTCTGGTGTATAGCCCGGACGTTATAACGTCCGAACGGCTGGTACATGGGTTAGGTAACCTCACGGAAGCTAACCCAGCAGGGCAACTAATTGCCCAGGAGAATGGCAATGGATCATTAGTGCTCCAAAACCATTCGAACTCCCAAGATGCGGAATCTGCATCTTGGAGAGAATTTACCAGACTCTGTACGACGTGAACAGTCCATACAGAGACAGGGTAAGTTAATGAGCCAACAATCACTTGTCGACGAGTTAACTAATTCGATGTTCGAAGTTGGTGGTAGTACTAATCCAGAACATCCGGCACCAATGCCAAAAAGGGTAACATTCGGAGAACTACCTTATAGATTACCCAGACCCGGACTACCAATATTAGATTACAGCGCTTTAGATGGCGACTTAACCTATGCGGTACCGGAAGGTGAGGAATTTAAACAACCGGATGTCCTGTTGTTAAATGAAACTTACGTAACTTTGAACGAGAACCTAAATACCTTGGTCAAAGCTAAAGATGAAGTATTCCATGAAAAACTTCAGCTGGAAGAGGACCTAACTGGCATGCGGAAGGAATTCGAAGCCAGAAGGAGTGAGTACATGAAGGAACTCGAGAATGAAGAACTAAAACTTCAGGAAATGAGAAAGTCATTCAAAAAGGAATATGACAATAGACACATTCGTATCCAAACATATATAGATACGAACGACCAACTAAGTCTTGATAAGGCAAAATTCGAATCCGAAATATGCCATTATCAAAACGAGTTGGAGGAATTGAAACTTCAGTGTACTAAACAGGCTGAAGACAATGAAACTATCCGGGTAGGCATTATAGCTTACAATAAACAACTGGAAGAAGATAGACAGAAACTGACGAATGAGCTTCAGGAATTGCAGACTACTGCAATAACCTTAGATAAATATGTAGAAGCTGCCCAGTTGACTATAGGTAATATAGATCCAGCTGTGGTGTCTAAAATGTTAGGAAAGATAACTCCAACTAGATACAACCTATTCGTTGACGACATGGCTGATAAGAATGTAGTATCCGGAGTCTATAGGAAACCGGATAATGCCGCAGATAATGGAACCGCACCTACACCAGCAACTCCAGTGCTGGATACAATAGGTCTGGCACCACCAATCCCAGATTTGAGTCACAAAATCAAAGCGACTCGCGATAGTGCTACTGGAACTAACAATAATACACCCGTAGCACAACCAAGAGTACCGGGTCCAGCGAGGCATATGTTAACACCACCTTCATATTTCTCCCAACCTGGCCATAGTACACCAGCAGGCCCAAGATTACCGAACCCACCTCCGGGTCCAGGTAATGGTCCTACTGATGGACGTTTTTCAAGACCAAACCCGCCACAAAACAACGTTAATGGCGGTATGTATCAACCAAGAACATCTTCCTATGGATATAGATATAATTATAATCCATCAGGAAGTGGTAATTATCAAAATGGTAATAACTATAACCAGGGATGGAATCAAAATAATTCTTACCCTAGGTATGCGTCTTCTGGAAACGCCGGTTACAATGGTGGATGCCCTGGTGGTTCATCCGGAAACTATCATAATAATGGTCCACCAGGAGGGAACCCTCCAGGCGGCCCAGGAGGATACGGATCCGGAGGATCAGGATCAGGAGGAGATGGCAGGAAGCCAAATAGAAGAACTTCCATGCCTGCAGGGATGCAAACCATCTTTGACAGGAGCCAATGTATCCAAAACCTTGGCATTGACTGCTACCGAAAGGGAGCGGATGGCATGGAAGTCATGAACTGGAGCATGCGAGAAGCAGATAGACTACGCGGATGTAATAATCCGGCACGTAGACAGGCATGGATACCCCCTCCATATGATTCTAATGATCCATGGAAGGACAGGTATCAAGCTTTTGTCGACGAAGTCAATTGCAGTGGCTGGACAAAAGAAGAAGCTCTGCCGTATTTGATCTGTTGGTTGAATAAAGGTAGAAAAGTTGCCCTCAACCAATGGAGAGCAGCGTACGGATTATACGGCACCTATGATCAATTGGTCGAATGTGCCGCATACCTATTCGGATCAGTCGTTAGAGAAGATCCATGGGTAAGCTTCAAGAAAAGAACACAGAAACCTAAAGAATCTCACAAGGTCTTTGGTTTGGAGCTACAGGACTTGCTATCAAAAGCACGTCCAAATTGGGCTCATGACGATGACTGTTATCTACAGGAATTGTTTATACAATTCTATAGTGGATTGCGGGATCCAGATCACAAACAAGTTGTTTGGGATTCTTGGAAGGATGACACTTCCTTCAGTGACCTGTTCATAGCAATAGATGGACATGACATGAAGAAACGATTGGTAGGTCTAGGACCTAACCCGGTAAGAGCAGCACCTTTTCAATACGGAGGTACACCTGCTCCGATATATGACACTTCCCAGTTAGCCGCGGTTGATTCGCATGAAGCTGATGAGGAGGATGAATATGTCTCCGATGAAAACGGAGAATATATTGGATCAGTTCAGGTAGCTGGAAAGTATTACCGACAAAAGAGGTATAGGAAAGTACATTTGAGAGGAAAGGGAGGATCTGTTGCTGGTAAAACAGCTTCCGGATCAACTCAACCTAGCAATGTAGTCTCTACGGCGAAGCCAATTGTGGCCGCCACTGTTACTCCTACTAATGTGATGGAAACATTAATAGCCGGATTAACAGAAGCTCTAAAGAGACCGAGAGTTGATAAATCTCAGAGGAGATGTTTCAGATGCCAAAAACTGGGGCACTACGCTCCTGAATGTATGGCTGAGAAACCTGTCCCTCGTAGACAGGAAGGTGTCTCTGGAATAAGTTCAGAGGAAAACTAGGGAGGGGTCTCCCGAGGGGCAAAGCAGGGGATCCCAGTGACAAATCTTGCCATGATATCACCATCCGTGATGATAGTTCGCATGTAGTAGCAAACTCGCCTAGCACCGAGGTGGTTGTAGACACCCGGAAGGTTAGGGAAGCTGATATAACAGGTGCCACGGGAGCACAGGGGAAACCCAATATCAGTAAAGAGGCAGGCGGCTACGAGTTAGCCAGGGTCGGTGGTGCCCACCTGCCCCCGGGTCATCCTTGTCTGGAATTTCTGAAAGGATGTGGATCGACTCCTGGTGTGAACAATGACGTTCCGATCCTCACGGATATGCCCTCTGTTCTAAACGGAAGGCAGTGGTATGTTTGCCTTACTGTTAACGGAAGATCTGCCGAATTCCTTGTGGATACAGGAGCTAGCCACTCTTGTATCTCCAGGAGGTTCTATGATCTTATACCGGATGAACATGATACTCTCAAATCGGGAGGAAGTGCTCAGACGGCCGATGGCAGTACCTTGCAAACGTATGGTAGAACTTGTGTGAAACTACAGTTGGATGGAATACATGACTATGTCATGAGCGCCACAGTTGCGGATATAGCAGATGAGGGGATACTCGGGTTGGATTTCGCATCCCTGTATGGAGCTGTGTTGAAACCCCAATCAGGAGTGTTGAGTGTGAAATACCCATATCCCGTAAAGGTTAGGTGTGTACTGAGACAAGTAAGCAGTATGGCTAGTGTAGCACACACTGTGCGAATCCCTCCGGGAGTAGCCTGTGATGTGCTTGTAAGAAGTGATCCTGCAATGCGCAATAAGCCTGCAGTGATAGAACCGGATGTAGCTACTCTGTCAAGTATCGGATTAGTATCCGCAGACACTATTGTAGCAAATGCATACTGGTTGGTAGTACCTGTCTCCAATACTGGAAACAGTACTATCTACTTGAAAAAGGGACAAGTTTTTGAAAACGTGACCCTTTCGGAAACTGTAACGGATAGTAAGATGAACTTACAAAAGGTAACAGGAAATGATGAAATTTCGGAAGACTTACTCAAGTTGTATGAAGAAACTTCATTAGAAGATCCGGAAGACCGGAAAGTGTTCTATGAATTGCTCTGTCAGTATAGGACTGCCTTTGCCAAACCTGGTGAAAAACTAGGTACGACAAACAAGGTAGTACATAAAATAGATACTGGAGATGCGGAACCCTTTAAAATACCGTATAGGCGGTTACCTTTAGCGAAAAAGAGAGTAGCTGAAGAGGAAATAAACAAGATGTTGGAACAGGATGTAATAGTCCCTTCCAATAGTCCATGGAGTAGTCCTGTGTGTATGGTAACAAAGAAAGACGGTACTATCCGCTTTTGCATAGACTACAGGAAGTTGAATGGAATAACGAAAAAGAATTTGTATCCATTACCGAGAATAGACGAAACCATTGACTCCTTAGGAGGAAACAGTTGGTTTTGTACCCTAGACTTGCAATCAGGTTACTTGCAAGTGGGAATGAACCCTTCAGATATGGAAAAAACTGTATTTTCGAGTCATATTGGGCTATTCCAATATAACGTAATGCCGTTTGGTTTGTGCAATGCACCAGCAACATTTGAAGCAATGATGGAAACAATCCTAAGTGATTTATTGTGGAAAAGATGTCTTGTATATCTTGACGATGTCATAGTCTTCGGAAAAACATTCGAAGAGTGTTCTAATAACCTAAAAATGGTATTAGAACGTATTATTTCTAATGGTCTCAAATTGAAACCTAAGAAATGCTACATGTTTAGAAAGTCCATAAATTATTTGGGCCGCATCATTAGTGATGAAGGAATAAAAGCTGATCCGGAGAAAATCGAATCAGTTACGAATTGGAATAGACCTAAAACACCCAAAGAAGTGAGGTCCTTTTTAGGATTCTGTTCCTATTATAGGGAATTTATTCCGAACTATTCTAGAGTCAGTTACCCATTACAAGCAATAGCTAACTGGACTCCAGGAAGTACCAAGGACAAATTTCCTTGGACGCATGAACAGGAATCTGCTTTTCAGAAGCTAAAGGACCTGTTCACGAGTACTCCAGTATTACAATATCCGAATGAAACGGATCATTTCATACTGGATACTGACGCTAGTAATGATAGCATTGGTGGAGCTCTCTCGCAAGTCCAAAATGGGAGAGAAGTACCAATTGCCTTTGCCAGCAATACACTGAGCAAGACTCAGCGCAATTACTGCACAACCAAAAGAGAGTTGTTAGCAGTAGTCGTATATACCAAGAAGTTCAAATATTTCCTATGGGGAACGAACTTTACATTGCGTACGGATCATTCCTCTTTAAGATGGCTACTGAACTTCCGAGATGCTGAAGGAATGTTAGGCCGATGGTTAGCCCATCTATCAGAATATGGGCTCGAACATCACCAGATTCAGCATAGACCTGGAGTGAAGCATTTGAATGCTGATGCCTTGTCTCGAATACCAATCCGGAAATGTGATAATCCGGATTGTACTGATTGTGGAGCTCATAGGGCAGTGTTAGCAGGGATTCGAAGACCATTCGAACCCCTAGTTGCCAGTGTACTGGATTGGTCTATGGATCACATACGACGTTTCCAGGAAGCTGACTCGATAACTGCGCAGCTATTGCAATTAGTACCAAAGGGTATACGTCCAGTTAGACCCGAGGTCTCTCTGGAAAATCGAGAAATGAGAAGGTTTCTTGCTCAATGGACCGAGCTTGAAGTCCGGAAAGGCGTGTTATACCGCTGGAAGCCATGTAATAATGGTGAGAAAATCATGCAAGTGGTAATACCACATGCCATGAGACATGACATTATGTATTTCTGTCATGGACATCGGACCAGTGGTCATTTTGGAAGGAAACGTTCGTTGGCACGACTTTCCAAAAAATACTACTGGCCTGGCATGACCAAAGACTTGCAAAGATTGGTAATCACCTGTCCGGATTGTTGTAAAAACAAACCCGGACCCGGGATGGGCAAACTTCCCCTATCCCAAGAACATTTTGGTGTTAGATTCGCAAGAATCGGGGTAGACATCATCAGTGGATTGAATACAACCGCTAATCATAATACCTGTATGATGGTAGTGTGTGATTATTACACAAAATAGACTAAAGTATTTCCACTACCGGATCACAAAGCAGTTATTGTGCCGAAGCTTTTGTAAAAGGCTGGGTACTAAGTTTTGGTGTACCATTAATGTTACACAGTGACCAAGGCAGAGAATTCGAATCAAATCTCTGGCAGGGTATGTGCGAATACTTAGCTATTTGTAAGACTAGAACCAATTCGTATAGGCCACAAAGCGATTGGTAGAAAGGTTCAACAGAACCCTTATCCAAGTTCTAAAGTCGCTCGTCAATGAACATATGGATGACTGGGATGAGCAATGTCATTTTGTGACACATGCTTATAACAGTACGGTACATTCAAGTACAAATTGTACTCTGAATCTTTTAGTATTCGGAGAAGATCTAATAATGCCTGCCGACTTAGTATTTGGAGTCGTAGGGATGGACCCGGAACTACCTTGCCATG
This sequence comes from Acholoe squamosa, assembly GCA_949317995.1. Classification (NCBI taxonomy): domain Eukaryota; kingdom Metazoa; phylum Annelida; class Polychaeta; order Phyllodocida; family Polynoidae; genus Acholoe; species Acholoe squamosa. The sequence goes on from OX439041.1 coordinate 4,150,051, forward strand.
TAGTTTTTGTGGAATGTTTAAGAGACAGATTTAAAAAAGCATATGAGTCTGTCCGAATCGATTTGGAGAAAAGTGCCAAATGGCAGAAAGTTGGATATGATACCGATCTAAAGCATCGGAAATTCCAATCCGGAGATAGAGTTCTTAGACTACATGAACCACTTAGACACATAAAATTAGCGTCTAATTGGGACGGTCCCTTCACGGTAACCCAAGTTATCAGTGATTGTACCGTAATTATTAAATCTGACCTTGGTCGACTTTATAAGTCAAATGTGGCCAGACTAAGGAAATGGTCTGGGAGGGAGACCTCCACAGAAATGTATGGTGAAGGGTCCGGAAAGATCCTGAACCAGAATCGCATAATAGACCAGGTAAAGAACACTACAGTGAAGGGAGGCCATGGTAGGCCTAAAAAGTGTTCCGAATCAGTGACACCCGCGCCAACACCGATTAAGCGTGGGGGAGTTAAAAAAGTCTCGGCAGGTGAAGACAAAAAGAAGAGGAAAGGTGTCTCTAAGGCTAAGAAACACCTAGAAAAGGCTCTTCAGACTGTCAGGTCTGATAAAGAACTATCTGAGAAGACGAGATACGTTCGTCGCAGCCCTCGAATTGCCCAGAGGACTGCAGTGACCTAACCTGTATACACAACGGGTGTAATGTTTACATTTAGAGGAACGGATGACAACTGACCCGAAAGGCTTATTTGTCGCTGCCGCATGATGTACCAATGGGTAGTGGACGGATAATCCGGTGGATTTGCTTAAGCTTTCCATAATCTCCACTTAAATCCCCAGACGAGTCATCGGCGTGGGCGATAATTACCTAAAAACAATCAGTTTGTTGATGTTCCGCTTGTAGCACGTGCGTTTCCGCATGACGTCACCGTGTCCAGTCTCGGATGACCTCTCGTGACCTCACGGGATGCGGGGAAATGACGTCACGAAAGCTGGCCTGTCGCCATATTTGTTTTCGGTAACGTTCAAGACGGTCGAGCTCGCTCCTTTCTTGGATTTTACCGGTTAGCAAACCCCTCCTTGCTCCTCCAGAGTCTGTCTCCTGGTAGGCAGACTCCGTCTGTGTCGGCCCCGGCGCAGTAAAAGCCGGAAAAAGGAGTAGTTTACTCCCGTGGGCGATTCCCCAGTCATGGCTGAGGAATCCGTAGCTGCAGCCAAGCTATCCGGTGACCCGGATAAGCTGACTCCGTCCGCAGAAGCTTTTCCGGAAGCTTTGTCACCTGTAACACAGGAAGAGAGCGAGATGATGGACGTGGAGGAACCCACGGATCGCTCGTTCGAGGAGAAGCTGGCTTCATTTTCACTGAATGAGCCAGAGAAGATGCTATCTCCACTCCCACCCGAGGGATCCGGAGGGGCTGCGAGTGCTGAACCCGCAGCGACTGAGTCCGAAACCACCCAAGTCGACGGACCGAAGGATCAGTGGAAGCCAGCAGTGGCTGACCCGTTCCCAGTAGATTACAATGGTCGCTACCTGTATGTCCACCCGGAACTGCAGGCACAAGTGACCTACGCGGATGGTACACCAGTCAGGATGGACCCGAAAGTAAGGATAGCTATCGAGGGCGTCATGGCTCCCGAACAGCTGACCAGGATGCCTCCCGAATGGCTTCAAGACTGGCCGTGGTTCCAACGGGGACTTATGGTGGACGCTGGTTTCCGTGAAACCGCGTATGAAGCCAACCGAGCCTTCGAGCTCGGAGCGTATCCGAAGCCTGACAAGTCCCTGTGGAATGTCAAGGCTACGAACATTAATTGGGTAGGCTGTGTCTGGGATCCCGAGGGGCAGACCTACCCACATCCTTGTGCCACCCGGCCCCAATACCGGACCACAAAGGAGTTCAGGGAAGCCGCTGCTAACTTCGAACAGTGGGACGACGGTTTTTACATAACCGAGAAAGAGTTGGTGGATGTCCAGAACAATTCACTAACCGGTATGGACCGAGGTGCAGCCCTTCGGACGGTTCTCGTCCGCCGAATGACTGCCGAACAGGAGGCCCAGGAAGAGGCTAAGAGGGCTGCAGAAGTACCCGCACCTCCTATCCCCGACCTGAAGCTTGCCACCAGGAGCTCAGCCAGTGCTACACCAGCCACCAGCAGTACTACCACCCCGGTAGAAGCCTCGACCTCCAGCGCATCCGGAACCCAGGAACCGGAGGAAGACTGGAAGGTCAGCAAGAACAGGAGGTTCGCTGCTCGGAAGCTCAAGAATCTCCCAGATTCTGCTAGAGCCGAGCCGAAACCCAGCACCTCAGCCACTGGTAGCACTGCCATGGAGGTTGAGTCGTCTGACGAGGAGTCGGTGCACGAATCCTCGGTTGAGTATGATGAGAAGGCCACTCCATCAACTCAAACCGAGGCCGAGTGTTGGGCTAACGCCAAATCCGGATTCAAAACCCGGATTCCGACGTGTTTCTCCGACTGTGCCTACCGAGTAAAGAAGGACGGCTCTACCCTCTATGCCTGCCCGGACTCAGTCAACAAGAATAATGAGTCAGATGATGAAGATTGGATGCGTCTTTCGGATGAGGACCCCAATCCGAGCAAAGCCTATCGAAAGATGTGGCTTATGCTAAACCACACCGAAGGGTACTACACTTATACCCTGAGGAGGAAGCTGCGTTGGGCTCTAGAGAAGTGGTACGGTGACGACCAGAAGTCCTGTCCCTTCTCTATCTGCCAGGATGCGAGTGATGTCTCGGTCCGGACCTGGAGTACTCCAGCCCGGTTCCAAAGGCATCTGGTAGAGACCCACTTCCACCATCACCCGGTTTACATTTGTGATCCGAGTTATGGTAAGAAGGGTAAGAAGTGTACTACGAAGGTGCAATACAGCTGACGTAGTGATCTGGCGAGACACCAGAAGAAATGCCACGTAGAAGGTTTAGACGGGGCTCGGAAGCGCATCATGGAGCTTTATCAGGAACTCATGAAGGAGTTTGATAGTCTGACCGAGGATGCTTGGTCTAAGATCCGACCGGGGGACCAAGTCCTCTGCGAGGTTCCGAAGACCGAGGATTCGAAACTCCGCACAAAGATAGTCCTGACTCCTGGAAAGGGTAAAAAGGAAATGCACGAGTCTCTCTGGCAGAAATGCGAGGAATCCGGCAAGGAGGGAAAGAGAGCTCATGAAAGGAGCAGAAGAGATCAGAACCGTGGTGGCAACGGTAATAGTCAGAGCACCACTGCTAAACCTAAAGTCAGAGCAGAGGACCGCTCCAGGTCTCCTCTGGCTAGGCACCCCCACGAGCAGGCTCAGGGCACTCCGGTGTTCAAGAAGCCCGAACCTGCCGGATACGCTGGAGCCATATCAAAGCCTGGGAAGGTTAATCCCCGTAACTTTCCGTCCTTGACCCAGGGACCTGGACCCGAGAGCCAGACCTTGGTTGTAGGAAAGGATGGTCGTCTTGTCCCTAAGAAGACCTCAGCACCTGCTGCCGCCGGATCCGCATCCGCTCCAGCCGCCCTGCCAGTCAACTTCACCCAGGAGCAGTTAAACATGTACTTGCAAATGGGATTGAAGCAGAACCCGCCTCCTGCCTACTGTGTACCATCAGCAGGCGTGTCCGGAAGCCCCAAACCCGGAAGTGGTCCGCAGGCCGCATCGACTCCCCCCAAGGCTGTCGCTGCACCTGCAAAACCAAAGGACGCCATTACCATTAAAACCGGTAATGCGGAAGTTTGGTTTGAGAAGTCTCGCCAAGGGGAGGCAGATGTCCAGAAGGCCATCTACACCCACTGGGAGAAGTGTGTCCGTGAGAAGGCCACAGAATTCCATCAGGGACTTCTAAATGACACCCTGTTGTGTATGAAGGAGGTCGCGGATGCTGAAAAGCAGCGCCTCGAGACCCTCATTCGGGACGACGTAAAGGCCCAGGAGGAGGCTGCCGCAGCTGCCCAAGAAAAGGCAGCTATGGACGTACACGTCTTGGAGAAACGTGTAAAAGAGGAGATTACCCGGAATACCAACTTGAACACTAAGTTCATGAGGGTATTTGGAGTCGACCTCGACGAGTGGGACGGCACTCCCGAGTCGGCTCGAGCTCTTCTTAAGAAGAAGCATGCGAAGAAATCCGTCTAAGCATGCTATGGGTTATTTTCCATAATTTTTTTCTCTCCACCACTAAATAACCAGATATAGTCTTTGCGGAACCCTACAGGTCTGCGAATGTTTTCTTCATTAGTATATGAACACCTGTTGTATGTGTTCCGGGTTCCTTTTATGACCAGCTTATTGTATAATTCAGGCTGTATAATCCTTATTGTACCCTGAATAGTCTATTCGGATTCAGAACTTCACTTATGGACAATCCGATAGTAGACTTGCTGCTGTCAAACGCATCCGGATGCCAGTTCCAGACTTCTGCTGCTACCTGTGCTAACTACTTACTAGGATGGACTTTACGATTTACCTCTACAATTCATCTATACTCCCGAATGGACTTATACTACATGTTACTACTACTTCCGGACCAGCCTATATTGGACTTTTTTTACTTATGTCAACAAAACCTAAACGGATTACGATTCTATACAGTTGACAAAACCGGATCTACAATTCACTTCTACATTCTACACCATTCGGATATACCTATGAACTATAGCACTTCTAGAGGATTGTGGGTAGCTGCCCCAAATTCATCTACCGTGTTCACTCTAATAACTATAGACTTTAGCACATCCATCCCGTGGTTAGCTGACCACACCTACAATCTAGTATCCGGAGGGCTACAGCAGAAGACTCCAGCAGCATCTATCATCTTTTTTAAATTGTACATGTTGTCATATGTCTATTTTTCTATAATGTTATTTGTATGTACATATCCACTACACTGGTTACAACTTACTATATATTGTTATACGGGTATATATATATCTGTTGGTACGGATCTCAAATTACTGTTCATATTTATAATATAAGATCCGGTAAACTACACCAGAACATACGTATTATTGTCCTGCAAGACATGTTGTATCATAAATATATTAATCTGGTGTTATAAAGGTTATTTGGTACACGGTGATATCATATATATCATTATATTCATTACTACACCGTGATTTTTTTTCTTTTCAAGTGTATAATACAAATGGTTCTATTCGTACTACTCACGGAATCCTTAACGGATCCATATGGTTATATCATACAATGATATTACAAGATTATGTGTCATTAGATAGTGTAGTTACTCTAACAGTCTTTTTCAAGACTATATAATCAAATGTGGTATTAATAACTACAAACGCATATGAATGTTATTACATGATGTATTTAATGTTAACAGTTCCGTTACACATAACTGTTACTATCACATGTATACGAATTATGATACTTGTCCTATTAATTATACCGTACACATGATATGTTATCCTATGGTATAATAAGCTAATTAACAGTTCCGATACATATAACTGTTATTCATTCAAGTAATTCGTATCATATTCTAACATTCAATTTGTTATTATGTAACTACATACACTATCGAATATATGTACATGACATTCAAATCATATTTAACCTGGTGTTACTGTTATATCTATGGTTGTACCTCTATTACTAATGGTTTAGACATATAGATATGTTATCCTAGTAATATTACTATAACTATAACACCCTCCTAAATGTCTGGGGGAGTGGTGTAGAGGTACGCATTGTATAACCATAGAGTTGGGTACCGTCTGACGTGGCGGGTGAGTCGAGTCGTCGGATGTTCCTCAGGTTCCGGATAGGGGGCAGCACCGATCCGGGTCTGTGGGGACATCTGACGACGAACACCTGGGTCCTTATATAAAGCCCAGGGCTCAGTCGCTACGTCAGAGGCCCTTCTGGCCTCCGCACCATGTAGACCATTATCCATCAACATTAGCTGCCTCTTCTATACCATCCGGCAGCTGTGAGTGTACACTAAGAAATAAAACTAACCGTTGGCATACACTTGGAATACTGTCTTACTCTTCCTTTCCGAATCGTAAGACCAGAACCCCCCAGGTCCGTAAGGCCACAAACCCTTACACTGGTTAGCGTAAAAAAAAAATTGAGACATATCACCTCCATTCCCCATGGAATTGTTTCTTTGGACGATTAATACAGCCTGTACATACACAAGTGCTGTTTAAGAGGGGTGGGTTGACTTCAAAAATACTTGAATGTGTATTGCCCGCAAAGGGTGAATAGTACTCAAAAAAGAATTTCACCAAAATTCCCCTTTACAGACCCCTTGATGGTGATGAGAAGGAAGTCTGAGGATACTATATTCTTGGCTGATCTAATGCCATAAATGATTCATCATGAGACTGACATCACTATTTTCAACTTAGAAGAATGGTTAGCGTAAAAAAAAAATTGAGACATATCACCTCCATTCCCCATGGAATTGTTTCTTTGGACCCCCCACTAAGGAATAAATAAAATTATGGTGGTCTCTTACTGCTTTGCTTGATGGTTCAGGGGGTGGAATGAGGTTGAAATTGAAAGAAAATGCTATTTTGGGCCATTTTTAACTTTGGGCCATTATATCTCAAAAGATTCTGGTCCGACATATGCAAATTTGACCTTTCTTTGATTCCCAGGATTTTTACTTTCAAATAACACCAAAAAGAGGAAGAATGTTTAAATAGTTTTTATTCTGCACGCCCTAACCCAAAAAAGACACTAAAAAGCAGAAAGTGGGAGCTTTGTCAGGAATCGCCCATATATAGATAACATACCCTCACAGTTGTTGCCCGTGTAGCCTGGTGCACAGGTACATGTGTACAAACCCACTTCATCATTGCAGGTTGCACCGTTCTCACACTGATTTGGACTGCAATCATTGATATCGTCTGTAAAAGGGAGATAAACATAAGAGAATCTGCTCCTTATCATTTAAAATTCTATAGCCGATGGTGGAGTAGTGCACCAGACCTGACAATTGTCATGATGCACGAATGCACCCCTGGTGAGTAACTCACCTGGGCTATATTTGTGCATTATGACCTTCAGTATTGATAAATTGCACGAAGGGAGACATGACACTCAAATAGGCGATGACATATGGAGTATATATTCTACTAATGCTGCACCGATTCATTTGCAGGTTTTAAGAACAGTAAGTGAGTTTTAAAATCGGGTTGAAGTCAGATAAATGTCAGAGTAAGTTGGCAAGTATGAGATTCACCCTGACTCTAAGGACTTGATTAAGATTTTCTAAACACATAGGGGATGTATTATAACAACAGAAAAACATTTAAATAGTGAATGATTGGCCTAAAATTAATTGAAAAAAAAATAGAAAATGAGGCTTGAGCTGCTGAAAAGAGTGCTTTGCAGGGGCTGGGTAGTAGCAGAGTGGCTGGGAGTGCCCAATAAATGCTTAAAATCAAAGCCAGGGCCTTATTCTATCATATGAACCACAGATGTGCATGTATTTGGGTGTAACAGAGAAGCTATGGGACCAGAAATCATTCCATCAAGGGCATTACACGATTCATCATGCACCTTACATCAGGCAAGCAACTCTGGTTTTGGGCAACCAAGGCATGTTGAGACTCATTTCTTTTTTTCAAATGGCACCTCATCAATAGATATATGCCATAGGATGGGTTAGATAAGCCAGTAACGATTAATACAGCCTGTACATACACAAGTGCTGTTTAAGAGGGGTGGGTTGACTTCAAAAATACTTGAATGTGTATTGCCCGCAAAGGGTGAATAGTACTCAAAAAAGAATTTCACCAAAATTCCCCTATACAGACCCCTTGATGGTGATGAGAAGGAAGTCTGAGGATACTATATTTTTAGCTGATCTAATGCCATAAATGATTCTCATGAGACTGACATCACTATTTTCAACTTAGAAGAATGGTTAGCGTAAAAATAAAATTGAGACATATCACCTCCATTCCCCATGGTTGTTTCTTTGGACCCCCCACTAAGGAATAAATAAAATTATGGTGTTCTCTTACTGCTTTGCTTGATGGTTCAGGGGGTGGAATGAGGTTGAAATTGAAAGAAAATGCTATTTTGGGCCATTTTTTAACTTTGGGCCATTATATCTCAAAAGATTCTGGTCCGACATATGCAAATTTGACCTTTCTTTGATTCCCAGGATTTTTACTTTCAAATAACACCAAAAAGAGGAAGAATGTTGAAATAGTTTTTATTCTGCACGCCCTAACCCAAAAAAGACACTAAAATGCAGAAAGTGGGAGCTTTGTCAGGAATCGCCCATATATAGATAACATACCCTCACAGTTGTTGCCCGTGTAGCCTGGTGCACAGGTACATGTGTACAAACCCACTTCATCATTGCAGGTTGCACCGTTCTCACACTGATTTGGACTGCAATCATTGATATCGTCTGTAAAAGGGAGATAAACATAAGAGAATCTGCTCCTTATCATTTAAAATTCTATAGCCGATGGTGGAGTAGTGCACCAGACCTGACAATTGTCATGATGCACGAATGCACCCCTGGTGAGTAACTCACCTGGGCTATATTTGTGCATTATGACCTTCAGTATTGATAAATTGCACGAAGGGAGACATGACACTCAAATAGGCGATGACATATGGAGTATATATTCTACTAATGCTGCACCGATTCATTTGCAGGTTTTAAGAACAGTAAGTGAGTTTTAAAATCGGGTTGAAGTCAGATAAATGTCAGAGTAAGTTGGCAAGTATGAGATTCACCCTGACTCTAAGGACTTGATTAAGATTTTCTAAACACATAGGGGATGTATTATAACAACAGAAAAACATTTAAATAGTGAATGATTGGCCTAAAATTAATTGAAAAAAAAATAGAAAATGAGGCTTGAGCTGCTGAAAAGAGTGCTTTGCAGGGGCTGGGTAGTAGCAGAGTGGCTGGGAGTGCCCAATAAATGCTTAAAATCAAAGCCAGGGCCTTATTCTATCATATAAACCACAGATGTGCATGTATTTGGGTGTAACAGAGAAGCTATGGGACCAGAAATCATTCCATCAAGGGCATTACACGATTCATCATGCACCTTACATCAGGCAAGCAACTCTGGTTTTGGGCAACCAAGGCATGTTGAGACTCATTTCTTTTTTTCAAATGGCACCTCATCAATAGATATATGCCATAGGATGGGTTAGATAAGCCAGTAACGATTAATACAGCCTGTACATACACAAGTGCTGTTTAAGAGGGGTGGGTTGACTTCAAAAATACTTGAATGTGTATTGCCCGCAAAGGGTGAATAGTACTCAAAAAAGAATTTCACCAAAATTCCCCTATACAGACCCCTTGATGGTGATGAGAAGGAAGTCTGAGGATACTATATTTTTAGCTGATCTAATGCCATAAATGATTCTCATGAGACTGACATCACTATTTTCAACTTAGAAGAATGGTTAGCGTAAAAATAAAATTGAGACATATCACCTCCATTCCCCATGGTTGTTTCTTTGGACCCCCCACTAAGGAATAAATAAAATTATGGTGTTCTCTTACTGCTTTGCTTGATGGTTCAGGGGGTGGAATGAGGTTGAAATTGAAAGAAAATGCTATTTTGGGCCATTTTTTAACTTTGGGCCATTATATCTCAAAAGATTCTGGTCCGACATATGCAAATTTGACCTTTCTTTGATTCCCAGGATTTTTACTTTCAAATAACACCAAAAAGAGGAAGAATGTTGAAATAGTTTTTATTCTGCACGCCCTAACCCAAAAAAGACACTAAAATGCAGAAAGTGGGAGCTTTGTCAGATATCGCCCATATATAGATAACATACCCTCACAGTTGTTGCCTGTGTAGCCTGGTGCACAGGTACATGTGTACAAACCCACTTCATCATTGCAGGTTGCACCGTTCTCACACTGATTTGGACTGCAATCATTGATATCGTCTGTAAAAGGGAGATAAACATAAGAGAATCTGCTCCTTATCATTTAACATTCTATAGCCGATAGTGGAGTAGTGCACCAGACCTGACAATTGTCATGATGCACGAATGCACCTCTGGTGAGTAACTCACCTGGGCTATATTTGTGCATTATGACCTTCAGTATGGATAAATTGCACGAAGGGAGACATGACACTCAAATAGGCGCTGACATATGGAGTATATATTCTACTAATGCTGCACCAATTCATTTGCAGGTTTTAAGAACAGTAAGTGAGTTTTAAAATCGGGTTGAAGTCAGATAAATGTCAGAGTAAGTTGGCAAGTATGAGATTCACCCTGACTCTAAGGACTTGATTAAGATTTTCTAAACACATAGGGGATGTATTATAACAACAGAAAAACATTTAAATAGTGAATGATTGGCCTAAAATCAATTGAAAAAAAAATAGAAAATGAGGCTTGAGCTGCTGAAAAGACTGCTTTGCAGGGGCTGGGTAGTAGCAGAAAAGACTCTGGTCCGACATATGCAAATTTGACCTTTCTTTGATTCCCAGGATTTTTACTTTCAAATTACATCAAAAAGAGGAAGAATGTTTGAATAGTTTTCATTCTGCAAGCCCAACCCAAAAAAGACACTAAAAAGCAGAAAGTGGGAGCTTTGTTAGGAATAGCCCATATATAGATAACATACCCTCACAGTTGTTGCCCGTGTAGCCTGTAGCCGTGTAGCCTGGTACACAAGTGCTGTTTAAGAGGGGTGGGTTGACTTCAAAAATACTTGAATGTGTATTGCCCGCAAAGGGTGAATAGTACTCAAAAAAGAATTTCACCAAAATTCCCCTATACAGACCCCTTGATGGTGATGAGAAGGAAGTCTGAGGATACTATATTTTTAGCTGATCTAATGCCATAAATGATTCTCATGAGACTGACATCACTATTTTCAACTTAGAAGAATGGTTAGCGTAAAAATAAAATTGAGACATATCACCTCCATTCCCCATGGTTGTTTCTTTGGACCCCCCACTAAGGAATAAATAAAATTATGGTGTTCTCTTACTGCTTTGCTTGATGGTTCAGGGGGTGGAATGAGGTTGAAATTGAAAGAAAATGCTATTTTGGGCCATTTTTTAACTTTGGGCCATTATATCTCAAAAGATTCTGGTCCGACATATGCAAATTTGACCTTTCTTTGATTCCCAGGATTTTTACTTTCAAATAACACCAAAAAGAGGAAGAATGTTTAAATAGTTTTTATTCTGCACGCCCTAACCCAAAAAAGACACTAAAAAGCAGAAAGTGGGAGCTTTGTCAGATATCGCCCATATATAGATAACATACCCTCACAGTTGTTGCCTGTGTAGCCTGGTGCACAGGTACATGTGTATAAACCCACTTCATCATTGCAGGTTGCACCGTTCTCACACTGATTTGGACTGCAATCATTGATATCGTCTGTAAAAGGGAGATAAACATAAGAGAATCTGCTCCTTATCATTTAACATTCTATAGCCGATAGTGGAGTAGTGCACCAGACCTGACAATTGTCATGATGCACGAATGCACCTCTGGTGAGTAACTCACCTGGGCTATATTTGTGCATTATGACCTTCAGTATGGATAAATTGCACGAAGGGAGACATGACACTCAAATAGGCGCTGACATATGGAGTATATATTCTACTAATGCTGCACCAATTCATTTGCAGGTTTTAAGAACAGTAAGTGAGTTTTAAAATCGGGTTGAAGTCAGATAAATGTCAGAGTAAGTTGGCAAGTATGAGATTCACCCTGACTCTAAGGACTTGATTAAGATTTTCTAAACACATAGGGGATGTATTATAACAACAGAAAAACATTTAAATAGTGAATGATTGGCCTAAAATCAATTGAAAAAAAAATAGAAAATGAGGCTTGAGCTGCTGAAAAGACTGCTTTGCAGGGGCTGGGTAGTAGCAGAAAAGATTCTGGTCCGACATATGCAAATTTGACCTTTCTTTGATTCCCAGGATTTTTACTTTCAAATAACATCAAAAAGAGGAAGAATGTTTAAATAGTTTTTATTCTGCACGCCCAACCCAAAAAAGACACTAAAAAGCAGAAAGTGGGAGCTTTGTTAGGAATAGCCCATATATAGATAACATACCCTCACAGTTGTTGCCCGTGTAGCCTGGTGCACAGGTACATGTGTACAAACCCACTTCATCATTGCAGGTTGCACCGTTCTCACACTGATTTGGACTGCAATCATTGATATCGTCTGTAAAAGGGAGATAAACATAAGAGAATCTGCTCCTTATCATTTAACATTCTATAGCCGATAGTGGAGTAGTGCACCAGACCCGACAATTGTCATGATGCACGAATGCACCTCTGGTGAGTAACTCACCTGGGCTATATTTGTGCATTATGACCTTCAGTATTGATAAATTGCACGAAGGGAGACATGACACTCAAATAGGCGCTGACATATGGAGTATATATTCTACTAATGCTGCACCAATTCATTTGCAGGTTTTAAGAACAGTAAGTGAGTTTTAAAATCGGGTTGAAGTCAGATAAATGTCAGAGTAAGTTGGCAAGTATGAGATTCACCCTGACTCTAAGGACTTGATTAAGATTTCTAAACACATTGGGGATGTATTATAACAACAGAAAAAACATTTAAATAGTGAATGATTGGCCTAAAATCAATTGAAAAAAAATAGAAAATGAGGCTTGAGCTGCTGAAAAGAGTGCTTTGTAGGGGCTGGGTAGTAGCAGAGTGGCTGGGAGTGCCCAATAAATGCTTAAAATCAAAGCCAGGGCCTTATTCTATCATATAAACCACAGATGTGCATGTATAAATTTGGGTGTAACAGAGAAGCTATGGGACCAGAAATCATTTCATCAAGGGCATTACATTATTCATAACGCGCCTTACATCAGGCAAGCAACTCTGGTTTTGGGCAACCAAGGCATGTTGAGACTCTTTTTTTTTTTTTTTAAATGGCACCTCATCAATAGATATAAGCCATAGGATGGGTTAGATAAGCCAGTAACGATTAATACAGCCTGTACATACACAAGTGCTGCTTAAGAGGGGTGGGTTGACTTCAAAAATACTTGAATGTGTATTGCCCGCAAAGGGTGAATAGTACTCAAAAAAGAATTTCACCAAAATTCCCCTATACAGACCCCTTGATGGTGATGAGAAGGAAGTCTGAAGATACTATATTTTTAGCTGATCTAATGCTATAAATGATTCATCATGAGACTGACATCACTATTTTCAACTTAGAAGAATGGTTAGCGTGAAAAAAAAATTGAGACATATCACCTCCATTCCCCATGGAATTGTTTCTTTGGACCCCCCACTAAGGAATAAATGAAATTATGGTGGTCTCTTACTGCTTTGCTTGATGGTTCAGGGGGTGGAATGAGGTTGAAATTGAAAGAAAATGCTATTTTGGGCCATTTTTAACTTTGGGCCATTATATCTCAAAAGATTCTGGTCCGACATATGCAAATTTGACCTTTCTTTGATTCCCAGGATTTTTACTTTCAAATAACACCAAAAAGAGGAAGAATGTTTAAATAGTTTTTATTCTGCACGCCCTAACCCAAAAAAGACACTAAAAAGCAGAAAGTGGGAGCTTTGTCAGGAATCGCCCATATATAGATAACATACCCTCACAGTTGTTGCCCGTGTAGCCTGGTGCACAGGTACATGTGTACAAACCCACTTCATCATTGCAGGTTGCACCGTTCTCACACTGATTTGGACTGCAATCATTGATATCGTCTGTAAAAGGGAGATAAACATAAGAGAATCTGCTCCTTATCATTTAAAATTCTATAGCCGATGGTGGAGTAGTGCACCAGACCTGACAATTGTCATGATGCACGAATGCACCCCTGGTGAGTAACTCACCTGGGCTATATTTGTGCATTATGACCTTCAGTATTGATAAATTGCACGAAGGGAGACATGACACTCAAATAGGCGATGACATATGGAGTATATATTCTACTAATGCTGCACCGATTCATTTGCAGGTTTTAAGAACAGTAAGTGAGTTTTAAAATCGGGTTGAAGTCAGATAAATGTCAGAGTAAGTTGGCAAGTATGAGATTCACCCTGACTCTAAGGACTTGATTAAGATTTTCTAAACACATAGGGGATGTATTATAACAACAGAAAAACATTTAAATAGTGAATGATTGGCCTAAAATTAATTGAAAAAAAAATAGAAAATGAGGCTTGAGCTGCTGAAAAGAGTGCTTTGCAGGGGCTGGGTAGTAGCAGAGTGGCTGGGAGTGCCCAATAAATGCTTAAAATCAAAGCCAGGGCCTTATTCTATCATATAAACCACAGATGTGCATGTATTTGGGTGTAACAGAGAAGCTATGGGACCAGAAATCATTCCATCAAGGGCATTTCACGATTCATCATGCACCTTACATCAGGCAAGCAACTCTGGTTTTGGGCAACCAAGGCATGTTGAGACTCATTTCTTTTTTTCAAATGGCACCTCATCAATAGATATATGCCATAGGATGGGTTAGATAAGCCAGTAACGATTAATACAGCCTGTACATACACAAGTGCTGTTTAAGAGGGGTGGGTTGACTTCAAAAATACTTGAATGTGTATTGCCCGCAAAGGGTGAATAGTACTCAAAAAAGAATTTCACCAAAATTCCCCTATACAGACCCCTTGATGGTGATGAGAAGGAAGTCTGAAGATACTATATTTTTAGCTGATCTAATGCTATAAATGATTCATCATGAGACTGACATCACTATTTTCAACTTAGAAGAATGGTTAGCGTGAAAAAAAAATTGAGACATATCACCTCCATTCCCCATGGAATTGTTTCTTTGGACCCCCCACTAAGGAATAAATGAAATTATGGTGGTCTCTTACTGCTTTGCTTGATGGTTCAGGGGGTGGAATGAGGTTGAAATTGAAAGAAAATGCTATTTTGGGCCATTTTTAACTTTGGGCCATTATATCTCAAAAGATTCTGGTCCGACATATGCAAATTTGACCTTTCTTTGATTCCCAGGATTTTTACTTTCAAATAACACCAAAAAGAGGAAGAATGTTTAAATAGTTTTTATTCTGCACACCCTAACCCAAAAAAGACACTAAAAAGCAGAAAGTGGGAGCTTTGTCAGGAATCGCCCATATATAGATAACATACCCTCACAGTTGTTGCCCGTGTAGCCTGGTGCACAGGTACATGTGTACAAACCCACTTCATCATTGCAGGTTGCACCGTTCTCACACTGATTTGGACTGCAATCATTGATATCGTCTGTAAAAGGGAGATAAACATAAGAGAATCTGCTCCTTATCATTTAAAATTCTATAGCCGATGGTGGAGTAGTGCACCAGACCTGACAATTGTCATGATGCACGAATGCACCCCTGGTGAGTAACTCACCTGGGCTATATTTGTGCATTATGACCTTCAGTATTGATAAATTGCACGAAGGGAGACATGACACTCAAATAGGCGATGACATATGGAGTATATATTCTACTAATGCTGCACCGATTCATTTGCAGGTTTTAAGAACAGTAAGTGAGTTTTAAAATCGGGTTGAAGTCAGATAAATGTCAGAGTAAGTTGGCAAGTATGAGATTCACCCTGACTCTAAGGACTTGATTAAGATTTTCTAAACACATAGGGGATGTATTATAACAACAGAAAAACATTTAAATAGTGAATGATTGGCCTAAAATTAATTGAAAAAAAAATAGAAAATGAGGCTTGAGCTGCTGAAAAGAGTGCTTTGCAGGGGCTGGGTAGTAGCAGAGTGGCTGGGAGTGCCCAATAAATGCTTAAAATCAAAGCCAGGGCCTTATTCTATCATATAAACCACAGATGTGCATGTATTTGGGTGTAACAGAGAAGCTATGGGACCAGAAATCATTCCATCAAGGGCATTACACGATTCATCATGCACCTTACATCAGGCAAGCAACTCTGGTTTTGGGCAACCAAGGCATGTTGAGACTCATTTCTTTTTTTCAAATGGCACCTCATCAATAGATATATGCCATAGGATGGGTTAGATAAGCCAGTAACGATTAATACAGCCTGTACATACACAAGTGCTGTTTAAGAGGGGTGGGTTGACTTCAAAAATACTTGAATGTGTATTGCCCGCAAAGGGTGAATAGTACTCAAAAAAGAATTTCACCAAAATTCCCCTATACAGACCCCTTGATGGTGATGAGAAGGAAGTCTGAGGATACTATATTTTTAGCTGATCTAATGCCATAAATGATTCTCATGAGACTGACATCACTATTTTCAACTTAGAAGAATGGTTAGCGTAAAAATAAAATTGAGACATATCACCTCCATTCCCCATGGTTGTTTCTTTGGACCCCCCACTAAGGAATAAATAAAATTATGGTGTTCTCTTACTGCTTTGCTTGATGGTTCAGGGGGTGGAATGAGGTTGAAATTGAAAGAAAATGCTATTTTGGGCCATTTTTTAACTTTGGGCCATTATATCTCAAAAGATTCTGGTCCGACATATGCAAATTTGACCTTTCTTTGATTCCCAGGATTTTTACTTTCAAATAACACCAAAAAGAGGAAGAATGTTGAAATAGTTTTTATTCTGCACGCCCTAACCCAAAAAAGACACTAAAAAGCAGAAAGTGGGAGCTTTGTCAGATATCGCCCATATATAGATAACATACCCTCACAGTTGTTGCCTGTGTAGCCTGGTGCACAGGTACATGTGTACAAACCCACTTCATCATTGCAGGTTGCACCGTTCTCACACTGATTTGGACTGCAATCATTGATATCGTCTGTAAAAGGGAGATAAACATAAGAGAATCTGCTCCTTATCATTTAACATTCTATAGCCGATAGTGGAGTAGTGCACCAGACCTGACAATTGTCATGATGCACGAATGCACCTCTGGTGAGTAACTCACCTGGGCTATATTTGTGCATTATGACCTTCAGTATGGATAAATTGCACGAAGGGAGACATGACACTCAAATAGGCACTGACATATGGAGTATATATTCTACTAATGCTGCACCAATTCATTTGCAGGTTTTAAGAACAGTAAGTGAGTTTTAAAATCGGGTTGAAGTCAGATAAATGTCAGAGTAAGTTGGCAAGTATGAGATTCACCCTGACTCTAAGGACTTGATTAAGATTTTCTAAACACATAGGGGATGTATTATAACAACAGAAAAACATTTAAATAGTGAATGATTGGCCTAAAATCAATTGAAAAAAAAATAGAAAATGAGGCTTGAGCTGCTGAAAAGACTGCTTTGCAGGGGCTGGGTAGTAGCAGAAAAGACTCTGGTCCGACATATGCAAATTTGACCTTTCTTTGATTCCCAGGATTTTTACTTTCAAATAACATCAAAAAGAGGAAGAATGTTTGAATAGTTTTCATTCTGCACGCCCAACCCAAAAAAGACACTAAAAAGCAGAAAGTGGGAGCTTTGTTAGGAATAGCCCATATATAGATAACATACCCTCACAGTTGTTGCCCGTGTAGCCTGTAGCCGTGTAGCCTGGTACACAAGTGCTGTTTAAGAGGGGTGGGTTGACTTCAAAAATACTTGAATGTGTATTGCCCGCAAAGGGTGAATAGTACTCAAAAAAGAATTTCACCAAAATTCCCCTATACAGACCCCTTGATGGTGATGAGAAGGAAGTCTGAGGATACTATATTTTTAGCTGATCTAATGCCATAAATGATTCTCATGAGACTGACATCACTATTTTCAACTTAGAAGAATGGTTAGCGTAAAAATAAAATTGAGACATATCACCTCCATTCCCCATGGTTGTTTCTTTGGACCCCCCACTAAGGAATAAATAAAATTATGGTGTTCTCTTACTGCTTTGCTTGATGGTTCAGGGGGTGGAATGAGGTTGAAATTGAAAGAAAATGCTATTTTGGGCCATTTTTTAACTTTGGGCCATTATATCTCAAAAGATTCTGGTCCGACATATGCAAATTTGACCTTTCTTTGATTCCCAGGATTTTTACTTTCAAATAACACCAAAAAGAGGAAGAATGTTTAAATAGTTTTTATTCTGCACGCCCTAACCCAAAAAAGACACTAAAAAGCAGAAAGTGGGAGCTTTGTCAGATATCGCCCATATATAGATAACATACCCTCACAGTTGTTGCCTGTGTAGCCTGGTGCACAGGTACATGTGTACAAACCCACTTCATCATTGCAGGTTGCACCGTTCTCACACTGATTTGGACTGCAATCATTGATATCGTCTGTAAAAGGGAGATAAACATAAGAGAATCTGCTCCTTATCATTTAACATTCTATAGCCGATAGTGGAGTAGTGCACCAGACCTGACAATTGTCATGATGCACGAATGCACCTCTGGTGAGTAACTCACCTGGGCTATATTTGTGCATTATGACCTTCAGTATGGATAAATTGCACGAAGGGAGACATGACACTCAAATAGGCGCTGACATATGGAGTATATATTCTACTAATGCTGCACCAATTCATTTGCAGGTTTTAAGAACAGTAAGTGAGTTTTAAAATCGGGTTGAAGTCAGATAAATGTCAGAGTAAGTTGGCAAGTATGAGATTCACCCTGACTCTAAGGACTTGATTAAGATTTTCTAAACACATAGGGGATGTATTATAACAACAGAAAAACATTTAAATAGTGAATGATTGGCCTAAAATCAATTGAAAAAAAAATAGAAAATGAGGCTTGAGCTGCTGAAAAGACTGCTTTGCAGGGGCTGGGTAGTAGCAGAAAAGATTCTGGTCCGACATATGCAAATTTGACCTTTCTTTGATTCCCAGGATTTTTACTTTCAAATAACATCAAAAAGAGGAAGAATGTTTAAATAGTTTTTATTCTGCACGCCCAACCCAAAAAAGACACTAAAAAGCAGAAAGTGGGAGCTTTGTTAGGAATAGCCCATATATAGATAACATACCCTCACAGTTGTTGCCCGTGTAGCCTGGTGCACAGGTACATGTGTACAAACCCACTTCATCATTGCAGGTTGCACCGTTCTCACACTGATTTGGACTGCAATCATTGATATCGTCTGTAAAAGGGAGATAAACATAAGAGAATCTGCTCCTTATCATTTAACATTCTATAGCCGATAGTGGAGTAGTGCACCAGACCCGACAATTGTCATGATGCACGAATGCACCTCTGGTGAGTAACTCACCTGGGCTATATTTGTGCATTATGACCTTCAGTATTGATAAATTGCACGAAGGGAGACATGACACTCAAATAGGCGCTGACATATGGAGTATATATTCTACTAATGCTGCACCAATTCATTTGCAGGTTTTAAGAACAGTAAGTGAGTTTTAAAATCGGGTTGAAGTCAGATAAATGTCAGAGTAAGTTGGCAAGTATGAGATTCACCCTGACTCTAAGGACTTGATTAAGATTTCTAAACACATTGGGGATGTATTATAACAACAGAAAAACATTTAAATAGTGAATGATTGGCCTAAAATCAATTGAAAAAAAATAGAAAATGAGGCTTGAGCTGCTGAAAAGAGTGCTTTGTAGGGGCTGGGTAGTAGCAGAGTGGCTGGGAGTGCCCAATAAATGCTTAAAATCAAAGCCAGGGCCTTATTCTATCATATAAACCACAGATGTGCATGTATTTGGGTGTAACAGAGAAGCTATGGGACCAGAAATCATTTCATCAAGGGCATTACATTATTCATAACGCGCCTTACATCAGGCAAGCAACTCTGGTTTTGGGCAACCAAGGCATGTTGAGACTCTTTTTTTTTTTTTTTAAATGGCACCTCATCAATAGATATAAGCCATAGGATGGGTTAGATAAGCCAGTAACGATTAATACAGCCTGTACATACACAAGTGCTGCTTAAGAGGGGTGGGTTGACTTCAAAAATACTTGAATGTGTATTGCCCGCAAAGGGTGAATAGTACTCAAAAAAGAATTTCACCAAAATTCCCCTATACAGACCCCTTGATGGTGATGAGAAGGAAGTCTGAAGATACTATATTTTTAGCTGATCTAATGCTATAAATGATTCATCATGAGACTGACATCACTATTTTCAACTTAGAAGAATGGTTAGCGTGAAAAAAAAATTGAGACATATCACCTACATTCCCCATGGAATTGTTTCTTTGGACCCCCCACTAAGGAATAAATGAAATTATGGTGGTCTCTTACTGCTTTGCTTGATGGTTCAGGGGGTGGAATGAGGTTGAAATTGAAAGAAAATGCTATTTTGGGCCATTTTTTAACTTTGGGCCATTATATCTCAAAAGATTCTGGTCCAACATATGCAAATTTGACCTTTCTTTGATTCCCAGGATTTTTACTTTCAAATAACACCAAAAAGAGGAAGAATGTTTAAATAGTTTTTATTCTGCACGCCCTAACCCAAAAAAGACACTAAAAAGCAGAAAGTGGGAGCTTTGTCAGATATCGCCCATATATAGATAACATACCCTCACAGTTGTTGCCTGTGTAGCCTGGTGCACAGGTACATGTGTACAAACCCACTTCATCATTGCAGGTTGCACCGTTCTCACACTGATTTGGACTGCAATCATTGATATCGTCTGTAAAAGGGAGATAAACATAAGAGAATCTGCTCCTTATCATTTAACATTCTATAGCCGATAGTGGAGTAGTGCACCAGACCTGACAATTGTCATGATGCACGAATGCACCTCTGGTGAGTAACTCACCTGGGCTATATTTGTGCATTATGACCTTCAGTATGGATAAATTGCACGAAGGGAGACATGACACTCAAATAGGCGCTGACATATGGAGTATATATTCTACTAATGCTGCACCAATTCATTTGCAGGTTTTAAGAACAGTAAGTGAGTTTTAAAATCGGGTTGAAGTCAGATAAATGTCAGAGTAAGTTGGCAAGTATGAGATTCACCCTGACTCTAAGGACTTGATTAAGATTTTCTAAACACATAGGGGATGTATTATAACAACAGAAAAACATTTAAATAGTGAATGATTGGCCTAAAATCAATTGAAAAACAATAGAAAATGAGGCTTGAGCTGCTGAAAAGAGTGCTTTGCAGGGGCTGGGTAGCAGCAGAGTGGCTGGGAGTGCCCAATAAACACTTAAAATCAAAGCCAGGGCCTTATTCTATCATATAAACCACAGATGTGCATGTATTTGGGTGTAACAGAGAAGCTATGGGACCAGAAATCATTTCATCAAGGGCATTACACGATTCATCATGCGCTTTACATCAGGCAAGCAACTCTTGTTTTGGGCAACCAAGGCATGTTGAGACTCATTTATTTTTTTTTAATTGCACCTCATCAATAGATATATGCCATAGGATGGGTTAGATAAGCCAGTAACGATTAATACAGCCTGTACATACACAAGTGCTGTTTAAGAGGGGTGGGTTGACTTCAAAAATACTTGAATGTGTATTGCCCGCAAAGGGTGAATAGTACTCAAAAAAGAATTTCACCAAAATTCCCCTATACAGACCCCTTGATGGTGATGAGAAGGAAGTCTGAGGATACTATATTTTTAGCTGATCTAATGCCATAAATGATTCATCATGAGACTGACATCACTATTTTCAACTTAGAAGTGTATAGGTACGCATTGTCTAACCATAGAGTTGGGTACCGTCTGACGTGGCTGGTGAGTCGAGTCGTCGGACGTTCCTCAGGTTCCGGATAGGTGGCAGCACTGATCCGGGTCTGTGGGGACATCTGACGACAAACACCTGGGTCCTTATATAAAGCCCAGGGCTCAGTCACTACGTCAGAGGCCCTTCTGGCCTCCGCACCATGTAGACCATTATCCATCAACATTAGCTGCCTCTTCTATACCATCCGGCAGCCGTGAGTGTACACTAAGAAATAAAACTAACCGTTGGCATACACTTGAAATACTGTCTTACTCTTCCTTTCCGAATCGTAAGACCCAAACCCCCCAGGTCCGTAAGGCCACAATTCCTTACACTGGTGCCGTGACCAGTTAATTCTGGTGTATAGCCCGGACGTTATAACGTCCGAACGGCTGGTACATGGGTTAGGTAACCTCACGGAAGCTAACCCAGCAGGGCAACTAATTGCCCAGGAGAATGGCAATGGATCATTAGTGCTCCAAAACCATTCGAACTCCCAAGATGCGGAATCTGCATCTTGAAGAGACCCGAACCCCACTATAATGATAGTGAGGAGAATTTACCAGACTCTGTTCGACGTGAACAGTCCATACAGAGACAGGGTAAGTTAATGAGCCAACAATCACTTGTCGACGAGTTAACTAATTCGATGTTCGAAGTTGGTGGTAGTACTAATCCAGAACATCCGGCACCAATGCCAAAAAGGGTAACATTCGGAGAACTACCTTATAGATTACCCAGACCCGGACTACCAATATTAGATTACAGCGCTATAGATGGCGACTTAACCTATGCGGTACCGGAAGGTGAGGAATTTAAACAACCGGATGTCCTGTTGTTAAATGAAACTTACGTAACTTTGAACGAGAACCTAAATACCTTGGTCAAAGCTAAAGATGAAGTATTCCATGAAAAACTTCAGCTGGAAGAGGACCTAACTGGCATGCGGAAGGAATTCGAAGCCAGAAGGAGTGAGTACATGAAGGAACTCGAGAATGAAGAACTAAAACTTCAGGAAATGAGAAAGTCATTCAAAAAGGAATATGACAATAGACACATTCGTATCCAAACATATATAGATACGAACGACCAACTAAGTCTTGATAAGGCAAAATTCGAATCCGAAATATGCCATTATCAAAACGAGTTGGAGGAATTGAAACTTCAGTGTACTAAACAGGCTGAAGACAATGAAACTATCCGGGTAGGCATTATAGCTTACAATAAACAACTGGAAGAAGATAGACAGAAACTCATGAATGAGCTTCAGGAATTGCAGACTACTGCAATAACCTTAGATAAATATGTAGAAGCTGCCCAGTTGACTATAGGTAATATAGATCCAGCTGTGGTGTCTAAAATGTTGGGGAAGACAACTCCAACTAGATACAACCCATTCGTTGACGACGGGGCTGATAAGAATGTAGTATCCGGAGTCTATAGGAAACCGGATAATGCCGCAGATAATGGAACCGCACCTACACCAGCAACTCCAGTGCTGGATACAATAGGTCCGGCACCACCAATCCCAGATTTGAGTCACAAAATCAAAGCGACTCGCGATAGTGCTACTGGAACTAACAATAATACACCCGTAGCACAACCAAGAGTACCGGGTCCAGCGAGGCATATGTTAACACCACCTTCATATTTCTCCCAACCTGGCCATAGTTCACCAGCAGGCCCAAGATTACCGAACCCACCTCCGGGTCCAGGTAATGTCCTACTGATGGACGTTTTTCAAGACCAAACCCGCCACAAAACAACGTTAATGGCGGTATGTATCAACCAAGAACATCTTCCTATGGATATAGATATAATTATAATCCATCAGGAAGTGGTAATTATCAAAATGGTAATAACTATAACCAGGGATGGAATCAAAATAATTCTTACCCTAGGTATGCGTCTTCTGGAAACGCCGGTTACAATGGTGGATGCCCTGGCGGTTCATCCGGAAACTATCATAATAATGGTCCACCAGGAGGGAACCCTCCAGGCGGCCCAGGAGGATACGGATCCGGAGGATCAGGATCAGGAGGAGATGGCAGGAAGCCAAATAGAAGAACTTCCATGCCTGCAGGGATGCAAACCATCTTTGACAGGAGCCAATGTATCCAAAACCTTGGCATTGACTGCTACCGAAAGGGAGCGGATGGCATGGAAGTCATGAACTGGAGCATGCGAGAAGCAGATAGACTACGCGGATGTAATAATCCGGCACGTAGACAGGCATGGATACCCCCTCCATATGATTCTAATGATCCATGGAAGGACAGGTATCAAGCTTTTGTCGACGAAGTCAATTGCAGTGGCTGGACAAAAGAAGAAGCTCTGCCGTATTTGATCTGTTGGTTGAATAAAGGTAGAAAAGTTGCCCTCAACCGATGGAGAGCAGCGTACGGATTATACGGCACCTATGATCAATTGGTCGAATGTGCCGCATACCTATTCGGATCAATCGTTAGAGAAGATCCATGGGTAAGCTTCAAGAAAAGAACACAGAAACCTAAAGAATCTCACAAGGTCTTTGGTTTGGAGCTACAGGACTTGCTATCAAAAGCACGTCCAAATTGGGCTCATGACGATGACTGTTATCTACAGGAATTGTTTATACAATTCTATAGTGGATTGCGGGATCCAGATCACAAACAAGTTGTTTGGGATTCTTGGAAGGATGACACTTCCTTCAGTGACCTGTTCATAGCAATAGATGGACATGACATGAAGAAACGATTGGTAGGTCTAGGACCTAACCCGGTAAGAGCAGCACCTTTTCAATACGGAGGTACACCTGCTCCGATATATGACACTTCCCAGTTAGCCGCGGTTGATTCGCATGAAGCTGATGAGGAGGATGAATATGTCTCCGATGAAAACGGAGAATATATTGGATCAGTTCAGGTAGCTGGAAAGTATTACCGACAAAAGCGGTATAGGAAAGTACATTCGAGAGGAAAGGGAGGATCTGTTGCTGGTAAAACAGCTTCCGGATCAACTCAACCTAGCAATGTAGTCTCTACGGCGAAGCCAATTGTGGCCGCCACTGTTACTCCTACTAATGTGATGGAAACATTAATAGCCGGATTAACAGAAGCTCTAAAGAGACCGAGAGTTGATAAATCTTAGAGGAGATGTTTCAGATGCCAAAAACTGGGGCACTACGCTCCTGAATGTATGGCTGAGAAACCTGTCCCTCGTAGACAGGAAGGTGTCTCTGGAATAAGTACAGAGGAAAACTAGGGAGGGGTCTCCCGAGGGGCAAAGCAGGGGATCCCAGTGACAAATTTTGCCATGATATCACCATCCGTGATGATAGTTCGCATGTAGTAGCAAACTCGCCTAGCACCGAGGTGGTTGTAGACACCCGGAAGGTTAGGGAAGCTGATATAACAGGTGCCACGGGAGCACAGGGGAAACCCAATATCAGTAAAGAGGCAGGCGGCTACGAGTTAGCCAGGGTCGGTGGTGCCCACCTGCCCCCGGGTCATCCTTGTCTGGAATTTCTGAAAGGATGTGGATCGACTCCTGGTGTGAACAATGACGTTCCGATCCTCACGGATATGCCCTCTGTTCTAAACGGAAGGCGGTGGTATGTTTGCCTTACTGTTAACGGAAGATCTGCCGAATTCCTTGTAGATACAGGAGCTAGCCACTCTTGTATCTCCAGGAGGTTCTATGATCTTATACCGGATGAACATGATACTCTCAAATCGGGAGGAAGTGCTCAGACGGCCGATGGCAGTACCTTGCAAACGTATGGTAGAACTTGTGTGAAACTACAGTTGGATGGAATACATGACTATGTCATGAGCGCCACAGTTGCGGATATAGCAGATGAGGGGATACTCGGGTTGGATTTCGCATCCCTGTATGGAGCTGTGTTGAAACCCCAATCAGGAGTGTTGAGTGTGAAATACCCATATCCTGTAAAGGTTAGGTATGTACTGAGACAAGTAAGCAGTATGGCTAGTGTAGCACATACTGTGCGAATCCCTCCGGGAGTAGCCTGTGATGTGCTTGTAAGAAGTGATCCTGCAATGCGCAATAAGCCTGCAGTGATAGAACCGGATGTAGCTACTCTGTCAAGTATCGGATTAGTATCCGCAGACACTATTGTAGCAAATGCATACTGGTCGGTAGTACCTGTCTCCAATACTGGAAACAGTACTATCTACTTGAAAAAGGGACAAGTTTTTGGAAACGTGACCCTTTCGGAAACTGTAACGGATAGTAAGATGAACTTACAAAAGGTAACAGGAAATGATGAAATTTCGGAAGACTTACTCAAGTTGTATGAAGAAACTTCATTAGAAGATCCGGAAGACCGGAAAGTGTTCTATGAATTGCTCTGTCAGTATAGGACTGCCTTTGCCAAACCTGGTGAAAAACTAGGTACGACAAACAAGGTAGTACATAAAATAGATACTGGAGATGCGGAACCCTTTAAAATACCGTATAGGCGGTTACCTTTAGCGAAAAAGAGAGTAGCTGAAGAGGAAATAAACAAGATGTTGGAACAGGATGTAATAGTCCCTTCCAATAGTCCATGGAGTAGTCCTGTGTGTATGGTAACAAAGAAAGACGGTACTATCCGCTTTTGCATAGACTACAGGAAGTTGAATGGAATAACGAAAAAGAATTCGTATCCATTACCGAGAATAGACAAAACCATTGACTCCTTAGGAGGAAACAGTTGGTTTTGTACCCTAGACTTGCAATCAGGTTACTGGCAAGTGGGAATGAACCCTTCAGATATGGAAAAAACTGTATTTTCGAGTCATATTGGGCTATTCCAATATAACGTAATGCCGTTTGGTTTGTGCAATGCACCAGCAACATTTGAAGCAATGATGGAAACAATCCTAAGTGATTTATTGGGGAAAAGATGTCTTGTATATCTTGACGATGTCATAGTCTTCGGAAAAACATTCGAAGAGTGTTCTAATAACCTAAAAATGGTATTAGAACGTATTATTTCTAATGGTCTCAAATTGAAACCTAAGAAATGCCACATGTTTAGAAAGTCCATAAATTATTTGGGCCGCATCATTAGTGATGAAGGAATAAAAGCTGATCCGTAGAAAATCGAATCAGTTACGAATAGACCTAAAACACCCAAAGAAGTGAGGTCCTTTTTAGGATTCTGTTCCTATTATAGGGAATTTATTCCGAACTATTCTAGAGTCAGTTACCCATTACAAGCAATAGCTAACTGGACTCCAGGAAGTACCAAGGACAAATTTCCTTGGACGCATGAACAGGAATCTGCTTTTCAGAAGCTAAAGGACCTGTTCACGAGTACTCCAGTATTACAATATCCGAATGAAACGGATCATTTCATACTGGATACTGACGCTAGTAATGATAGCATTGGTGCAGCTCTCTCGCAAGTCCAAAATGGGAGAGAAGTACCAATTGCCTTTGCCAGCAATACACTGAGCAAGACTCAGCGCAATTACTGCACAACCAAAAGAGAGTTGTTAGCAGTAGTCGTATATACCAAGAAGTTCAAACATTTCCTATGGGGAACGAACTTTACATTGCGTACGGATCATTCCTCTTTAAGATGGCTACTGAACTTCCGAGATGCTGAAGGAATGTTAGGCCGATGGTTAGCCCATCTATCAGAATATGGGCTCGAACATCACCAGATTCAGCATAGACCTGGAGTGAAGCATTTGAATGCTGATGCCTTGTCTCGAATACCAAATGTGATAATCCGGATTGTACTGATTGTGGAGCTCATAGGGCAGTGTTAGCAGGGATTCGAAGACCATTCGAACCCCTAGTTGCCAGTGTACTGGATTGGTCTATGGATCACATACGACGTTTCCAGGAAGCTGACTCGATAACTGCGCAGCTATTGCAATTAGTACCAAAGGGTATACGTCCAGTTAGACCCGAGGTCTCTCTGGAAAATCGAGAAATGAGAAGGTTTCTTGCTCAATGGACCGAGCTTGAAGTCCGGAAAGGCGTGTTATACCGCTGGAAGCCATGTAATAATGGTGAGAAAATCATGCAAGTGGTAATACCACATGCCATGAGACATGACATTATGTATTTCTGTCATGGACATCGGACCAGTGGTCATTTTGGAAGGAAACGTTCGTTGGCACGACTTTCCAAAAAATACTACTGGCCTGGCATGACCAAAGACTTGCAAAGATGGGTAATCACCTGTCCGGATTGTTGTAAAAACAAACCCGGGATGGGCAAACTTCCCCTATCCCAAGAACATTTCGGAGTTAGATTCGCAAAAATCGGGGTGGACATCATCAGTGGATTGAATACAACCGCTAATGATAATACCTGTATGATGGTAGTGTGTGATTATTACACAAAATAGACTAAAGTATTTCCACTACCGGATCACAAAGCAGTTATTGTGCCGAAGCTTTTGTAAAAGGCTGGGTACTAAGTTTCGGTGTACCATTAATGTTACACAGTGACCAAGGCAGAGAATTCGAATCAAATCTCTGGCAGGGTATGTGCGAATACTTAGCTATTTGTAAGACTAGAACCAATCCGTATAGGCCACAAGGCGATTGGTAGAAAGGTTCAACAGAACCCTTATCCAAGTTCTAAAGTCGCTCGTCAATGAACATATGGATGACTGGGATGAGCAATGTCATTTTGTGACACATGCTTATAACAGTACGGTACATTCAAGTACAAATTGTACTCCGAATCTTTTAGTATTCGGAGAAGATCTAATAATGCCTGCCGACTTAGTATTTGGAGTCGTAGGGATGGACCCGGAACTACCTTGCCATGTAGTTTTTGTGGAATGTTTAAGAGACAGATTTAAAAAAGCATATGAGTCTGTCCGAATCGATTTGGAGAAAAGTGCCAAATGGCAGAAAGTTGGATATGATACCAATCTGAAGCATCGGAAATTCCAATCCGGAGATAGAGTTCTTAGACTACATGAACCACTTAGACACATAAAATTAGCGTCTAATTGGGACGGTCCCTTCACGGTAACCCAAGTTATCAGTGATTGTACCGTAATTATTAAATCTGACCTTGGTCGACTTTATAAGTCAAATGTGGCCAGACTAAGGAAATGGTCTGGATAAATGTCAGAGTACGTTGGCAAGTATGAGATTCACCCTGACTCTAAGGACTTGATTAAGATTTCTAAACACATAGGGGATGTATTATAACAACAGAAAAACATTTAAATAGTGAATGATTGGCCTAAAATCAATTGAAAAAAATAGAAAATGAGGCTTGAGCTGCTGAAAAGAGTGCTTTGCAGGGGCTGGGTAGTAGCAGAGTGGCTGGGAATGCCCAATAAATGCTTAAAATCAAAGCCAGGGCCTTATTCTATCATATAAACCACAGATGTGTATGTATTTGGGTGTAACAGAGAAGCTATGGGACCAGAAATCATTTCATCAAGGGCATTACACGATTCATCACGCGCCTTACATCAGGCAAGCAACTCTGGTTTTGGGCAACCAAGGCATGTTGAGACTCATTTCTTTTTTTTTAAATGGCACCTCATCAATAGATATATGCCATAGGATGGGTTAGATAAGCCAGTAACGATTAATACAGCCTGTACATACACAAGTGCTGTTTAAGAGGGGTAGGTTGACTTCAAAAATACTTGAATGTGCATTGCCCGCAAAGGGTGAATAGTACTCAAAAAAGAATTTCACCAAAATTCCCCTATACAGAATCCTTGATGGTGATGAGAAGGAAGTCTGAGGATACTATATTTTTAGCTGATCTAATGCCATAAATGATTCATCATGAGACTGACATCACTATTTTCAACTTAGAAGAATGGTTAGCGTAAGAAAAAAATTGAGACATATCACCTCCATTCCCCATGGAATTGTTTCTTTGGACCCCCCACTAAGGAATAAATAAAATTATGGTGGTCTCTTACTGCTTTGCTTGATGGTTCAAGGGGTGGAATGAGGTTGAAATTGAAAGAAAATGCTATTTTGGGCCATTTTTTAACTTTGGGCCATTATATCTCAAAAGATTCTGGACCGACATATGCAAATTTGACCTTTCTTTGATTCCCAGGATTTTTACTTTCAAATAACACCAAAAAGAGGAAGAATGTTTAAATAGTTTTTATTCTGCACGCCCTAACCCAAAAAAGACACTAAAAAGCAGAAAGTGGGAGCTTTGTCAGGAATCGCCCATATATAGATAACATACCCTCACAGTTGTTGCCCGTGTAGCCTGGTGCACAGGTACATGTGTACAAACCCACTTCATCATTGCAGGTTGCACCGTTTTCACACTGATTTGGACTGCAATCATTGATATCGTCTGTAAAAGGGAGATAAACATGAATCTACTCCTTATCATTTAACATTCTATAGCCAACAGTGGAGTACTGCACCAGAATCGACAATTGTCATGATGCACGAATGCACCCCTAGTGAGTAACTCACCTGGGCTATATTAGTGCATTATGACCTTCAGTATTGATAAATTGCACGAAGGGAGACATGACACTCAAATAGGCGCTGACATATGGAGTATATATTCTACTAATGCTGCACCAATTCATTTGCAGGTTTTAGGAACAGTAAGTGAGTTTTAAAATCGGGTTGAAGTCAGATAAATGTCAGAGTAAGTTAGCAAGTATGAGATTCACCCTGACTCTAAGGAAATTGAGACATATCACCTCCATTCCCCATGGAATTGTTTCTTTGGACCCCCCACTAAGGAATAAATAAAATTATGGTGGTCTCTTACTGCTTTGCTTGATGGTTCAGGGGGTGGAATGAGGTTGAAATTCAAAGAAAATGCTATTTTGGGCCATTTTTTAACTTTGGGCCATTATATCTCAAAAGATTCTGGTCCGACATATGCAAATTTGACCTTTCTTTGATTCCCAGGATTTTTACTTTCAAATAACACCAAAAAGAGGAAGAAAGTTTAAATAGTTTTTATTCTGCACACCCTAACCCAAAAAAGACACTAAAAAGCAGAAAGTGGGAGCTTTGTCAGGAATCGCCCATATATAGATAACATACCCTCACAGTTGTTGCCCGTGTAGCCTGGTGCACAGGTACATGTGTACAAACCCACTTCATCATTGCAGGTTGCACCGTTCTCACACTGATTTGGACTGCAATCATTGATATCGTCTGTAAAAAGGAGATAAACATAAGAGAATCTGCTCCTTATCATTTAACATTCTATAGCCGATAGTGGAGTAGTGCACCAGACCCGACTATTGTCATGATGCACGAATGCACCTCTGGTGAGTAACTCACCTGGGCTATATTTGTGCATTATGACCTTCAGTATTGATAAATTGCACGAAGGGAGACATGACACTCAAATAGGCGCTGACATATGGAGTATATATTCTACTAATGCTGCACCAATTCATTTGCAGGTTTTAAGAACAGTAAGTGAGTTTTAAAATCGGGTTGAAGTCAGATAAATGTCAGAGTAAGTTGGCAAGTATGAGATTCACCCTCACTCTAAGGACTTGATTAAGATTTTCTAAACACATAGGGGATGTATTATAACAACAGAAAAACATTTAAATAGTGAATGATTGGCCTAAAATCAATTGAAAAAAAAATAGAAAATGAGGCTTGAGCTGCTGAAAAGACTGCTTTGCAGGGGCTGGGTAGTAGCAGAAAAGATTCTGGTCCGACATATGCAAATTTGACCTTTCTTTGATTCCCAGGATTTTTACTTTCAAATAACACCAAAATGAGGAATAATGTTTAAATAGTTTTCATTCTGCACGCCCAACCCAAAAAAGACACTAAAAAGCAGAAAGTGGGAGCTTTGTCAGGAATCGCCCATATATAGATAACATACCCTCACAGTTGTTGCCCGTGTAGCCTGGTGCACAGGTACATGTGTACAAACCCACTTCATCATTGCAGGTTGCACCGTTCTCACACTGATTTGGACTGCAATCATTGATATCGTCTGTAAAAGGGAGATAAACATAAGAGAATCTGCTCCATATCATTTAACATTCTATAGCCGATAGTGGAGTAGTGCACCAGACCCGACAATTGTCATGATGCACGAATGCACCTCTGGTGAGTAACTCACCTGGGCTATATTTGTGCATTATGACCTTCAGTATGGATAAATTGCACGAAGGGAGACATGACACTCAAATAGGCGCTGACATATGGAGTATATATTCTACTAATGCTGCACCAATTCATTTGCAGGTTTTAAAAACAGTAAGTGAGTTTTAAAATCGGGTTGAAGTCAGATAAATGTCAGAGTAAGTTGGCAAGTATGAGATTCACCCTGTCTCTAAGGACTTGATTAAGATTTCTAAACACATAGGGGATGTATTATAACAACAGAAAAACATTTAAATAGTGAATGATTGGCCTAAAATCAATTGAAAAAAAAATAGAAAATGAGGCTTGAGCTGCTGAAAAGAGTGCTTTGCAGGGGCTGGGTAGTAGCAAAGTGGCTGGGAGTGCCCAATGAACACTTAAAATCAAAGCCAGGGCCTCATTCTATCATATAAACCACAGATGTGCATGTATTTGGGTGTAACAGAGAAGCTATGGGACCAGAAATCATTTCATCAAGGGCATTACACGATTCATCACGCGCCTTACATCAGGCAAGCAACTCTGGTTTTGGGCAACCAAGGCATGTTGAGACTCATTTCTTTTTTTTTAAATGGCACCTCATCAATAGATATATGCCATAGGATGGGTTAGATAAGCCAGTAACGATTAATACAGCCTGTACATACACAAGTGCTGTTTAAGAGGGGTGGGTTGACTTCAAAAATACTTGAATGTGTATTGCCTGCAAAGGTGAATAGTACTCAAAAAAGAATTTCACCAAAATTCCCCTATACAGACCCCTTGATGGTGATGAGAAGGAAGTCTGAGGATACTATATTTTTAGCTGATCTAATGCTATAAATGATTCATCATGAGACTGACATCACTATTTTCAACTTAGAAGAATGGTTAGCGTAAAAAAAAAATTGAGACATATCACCTCCATTCCCCATGGAATTGTTTCTTTGGACCCTCCACTAAGGAATAAATGAAATTATGGTGGTCTCTTACTGCTTTGCTTGATGGTTCAGGGGGTGGAATGAGGTTGAAATTGAAAGAAAATGCTATTTTGGGCCATTTTTTAACTTTGGGCCATTATATCTCAAAAGATTCTGGTCCAACATATCCAAATTTGACCTTTCTTTGATTCTCAGGATTTTTACTTTCAAATAACACCAAAAAGAGGAAGAATGTTTAAATAGTTTTTATTCTGCACGCCCTAACCCAAAAAAGACACTAAAAAGCAGAAAGTGGGAGCTTTGTCAGGAATCGCCCATATATAGATAACATACCCTCACAGTTGTTGCCCGTGTAGCCTGGTGCACAGGTACATGTGTACAAACCCACTTCATCATTGCAGGTTGCACCGTTCTCACACTGATTTGGACTGCAATCATTGATATCGTCTGTAAAAGGGAGATAAACATAAGAGAATCTGCTCCTTATCATTTAACATTCTATAGCCGATAGTGGAGTAGTGCACCAGACCTGACAATTGTCATGATGCACGAATGCACCTCTGGTGAGTAACTCACCTGGGCTATATTTGTGCATTATGACCTTCAGTATGGATAAATTGCACGAAGGGAGACATGACACTCAAATAGGCGCTGACATATGAAGTATATATTCTACTAATGCTGCACCAATTCATTTGCAGGTTTTAAGAACAGTAAGTGAGTTTTAAAATCGGGTTGAAGTCAGATAAATGTCAGAGTAAGTTGGCAAGTATGAGATTCACCATGACTCTAAGGACTTGATTAAGATTTTCTAAACACATAGGGGATGTATTATAACAACAGAAAAACATTTAAATAGTGAATGATTGGCCTAAAATCAATTGAAAAACAATAGAAAATGCGGCTTGAGCTGCTGAAAAGAGTGCTTTGCAGGGGCTGGGTAGCAGCAGAGTGGCTGGGAGTGCCCAATAAACACTTAAAATCAAAGCCAGGGCCTTATTCTATCATATAAACCACAGATGTGCATGTATTTGGGTGTAACAGAGAAGCTATGGGACCAGAAATCATTTCATCAAGGGCATTACACGATTCATCATGCGCTTTACATCAGGCAAGCAACTCTGGTTTTGGGCAACCAAGGCATGTTGAGACTCATTTATTTTTTTTTAATTGCACCTCATCAATAGATATATGCCATAGGATGGGTTAGATAAGCCAGTAACGATTAATACAGCCTGTACATACACAAGTGCTGTTTAAGAGGGGTGGGTTGACTTCAAAAATACTTGAATGTGTATTGCCCGCAAAGGGTGAATAGTACTCAAAAAAGAATTTCACCAAAATTCCCCTATACAGACCCCTTGATGGTGATGAGAAGGAAGTCTGAGGATACTATATTTTTAGCTGATCTAATGCCATAAATGATTCATCATGAGACTGACATCACTATTTTCAACTTAGAAGAATGGTTAGCATAAAAAAAAAAATTGAGACATATCACCTCCATTCCCCATGGAATTGTTTCTTTGGACCCCCCACTAAGGAATAAATAAAATTATGGTGGTCTCTTACTGCTTTGCTTGTTGGTTCAGGGGATGGAATGAGGTTGAAATTGAAAGAAAATGCTATTTTGGGCCATTTTTTAACTTTGGGCCATTATATCTCAAAAGATTCTGGTCCGACATATGCAAATTTGACCTTTCTTTGATTCCCAGGATTTTTACTTTCAAATAACACCAAAAAGAGGAAGAATGTTTAAATAGTTTTTATTCTGCACACCCTAACCCAAAAAAGACACTAAAAAGCAGAAAGTGGGAGCTTTGTCAGGAATCGCCCATATATAGATAACATACCCTCACAGTTGTTGCCCGTGTAGCCTGGTGCACAGGTACATGTGTACAAACCCACTTCATCATTGCAGGTTGCACCGTTCTCACACTGATTTGGACTGCAATCATTGATATCGTCTGTAAAAGGGAGATAAACATAAGAGAATCTGCTCCTTATCATTTAAAATTCTATAGCCGATGGTGGAGTAGTGCACCAGACCTGACAATTGTCATGATGCACGAATGCACCCCTGGTGAGTAACTCACCTGGGCTATATTTGTGCATTATGACCTTCAGTATTGATAAATTGCACGAAGGGAGACATGACACTCAAATAGGCGCTGACATATGGAGTATATATTCTACTAATGCTGCACCAATTCATTTGCAGGTTTTAAGAACAGTAAGTGAGTTTAAAATCGGGTTGATGTCAGATAAATGTCAGAGAAAGTTGGCAAGTATGAGATTCACCCTGACTCTAAGGACTTGATTACGATTTCTAAACACATAGGGGATGTATTATAACAACAGAAAAACATTTAAATAGTGAATGATTGGCCTAAAATCAATTGAAAAAAAATAGAAAATGAGGCTTGAGCTGCTGAAAAGAGTGCTTTGCAGGGGCTGGGTAGTAGCAGAGTGGCTGGGAGTGCCCAATGAATGCTTAAAATCAAAGCCAGGGCCTTATTCTATCATATAAACCACAGATGTGCATGTATTTGGGTGTAACAGAGAAGCTATGGGACCAGAAATCATTTCATCAAGGGCATTACACTATTCATCACGCGCCTTACATCAGGCAAGCAACTCTGGTTTTGGGCAACCAAGGCATGTTGAGACTCATTTCTTTTTTTTTAAATGGCACCTCATCAATAGATATATGTCATAGGATGGGTTAGATAAGCCAGTAACGATTAATACAGCCTGTACATACACAAGTGCTGTTTAAGAGGGGTGGGTTGACTTCAAAAATACTTGAATGTGTATTGCCTGCAAAGGGTGAATAGTACTCAAAAAAGAATTTCACTAAAATTCCCCTATACAGACCCCTTGATGGTGATGAGAAGGAAGTCTGAGGAAACTATATTTTTAGCTGATCTAATGCCATTAATGATTCATCATGAGACTGACATCACTATTTTCAACTTAGAAGAATGGTTAGCGTAAAAAAAAAATTGAGACATATCACCTCCATTCCCCATGGAATTGTTTCTTTGGACCCCCCACTAAGGAATAAATAAAATTATGGTGGTCTCTTACTGCATTGCTTGTTGGTTCAGGGGGTGGAATGAGGTTGAAATTGAAAGAAAATGCTATTTTGGGCCATTTTTTAACTTTGGGCCATTATATCTCAAAAGATTCTGGTCCGACATATGCAAATTTGACCTTTCTCTGATTCCCAGGATTTTTACTTTCAAATAACACCAAAAAGAGGAAGAATGTTTAAATAGTTTTCATTCTGCACGCCCAACCTAAAAAAGACACTAAAAAGCAGAAAGTGGGAGCTTTGTCAGGAATCGCCCATATATAGATAACATACCCTCACAGTTTTTGCCCGTGTAGCCTGGTGCACAGGTACATGTGTACAAACCCACTTCATCATTGCAGGTTGCACCGTTCTCACACTGATTTGGACTGCAATCATTGATATCGTCTGTAAAAGGGAGATAAACATAAGAGAATCTGCTCCTTATCATTTAACATTCTATAGCCGATAGTGGAGTAGTGCACCAGACCCGACAATTGTCATGATGCACGAATGCACCTCTGGTGAGTAACTCACCTGGGCTATATTTGTGCATTATGACCTTCAGTATGGATAAATTGCACGAAGGGAGACATGACACTCAAATAGGCGCTGACATATGGAGTATATATTCTACTAATGCTGCACCAATTCATTTGCAGGTTTTAAGAACAGTAAGTGAGTTTTAAAAGCGAGTTGAAGTCAGATAAATGTCAGAGTAAGTTGGCGAGTATGAGATTCACCCTGACTCTAAGGACTTGATTAAGATTTCTAAACACATTGGGGATGTATTATAACAACAGAAAAACATTTAAATAGTGAATGATTGGCCTAAAATCAATTGAAAAAAAATAGAAAATGAGGCTTGAGCTGCTGAAAAGAGTGCTTTGTAGGGGCTGGGTAGTAGCAGAGTGGCTGGGAGTGCCCAATAAATGCTTAAAATCAAAGCCAGGGCCTTATTCTATCATATAAACCACAGATGTGCATGTATTTGGGTGTAACAGAGAAGCTATGGGACCAGAAATCATTTCATCAAGGGCATTACATTATTCATCACGCGCCTTACATCAGGCAAGCAACTCTGGTTTTGGGCAACCAAGGCATGTTGAGACTCATTTCTTTTTTTTAAATGGCACCTCATCAATAGATATATGCCATAGGATGGGTTAGATAAGCCAGTAACGATTAATACAGCCTGTACATACACAAGTGCTGCTTAAGAGGGGTGGGTTGACTTCAAAAATACTTGAATGTGTATTGCCCGCAAAGGGTGAATAGTACTCAAAAAAGAATTTCACCAAAATTCCCCTATACAGACCCCTTGATGGTGATGAGAAGGAAGTCTGAGGATACTATATTTTTAGCTGATCTAATGCCATAAATGATTCATCATGAGACTGACATCACTATTTTCAACTTAGAAGTGTAGAGGTACGCATTGTCTAACCATAGAGTTGGGTACCGTCTGACGTGGCGGGTGAGTCGAGTCGTCGGACGTTCCTCAGGTTCCGGATAGGTGGCAGCACTGATCCGGGTCTGTGGGGACATCTGACGACGAACACCTGGGTCCTTATATAAAGCCCAGGGCTCAGTCTCTACGTCAGAGGCCCTTCTGGCCTCCGCACCATGTAGACCATTATCCATCAACATTAGCTGCCTCTTCTATACCATCCGGCAGCCGTGAGTGTACACTAAGAAATAAAACTAACCGTTGGCATACACTTGAAATACTGTCTTACTCTTCCTTTCCGAATCGTAAGACCCGAACCCCCCAGGTCCGTAAGGCCACAAACCCTTACACTGGTGCCGTGACCAGTTAATTCTGGTGTATAGCCCGGACGTTATAAAGTCCGAACGGCTGGTACATGGGTTAGGTAACCTCACGGAAGCTAACCCAGCAGGGCAACTAATTGCCCAGGAGAATGGCAATGGATCATTAGTGCTCCAAAACCATTCAAACTCCCAAGATGCGGAATCTGCATCTTGGAGAGATCCTGAACCCCACTATAATGATAGTTAGGAGAATTTACCAGACTCTGTACGACGTGAACAGTCCATACAGAGACAGGGTAAGTTAATGAGCCAACAATCACTTGTCGACGAGTTAACTAATTCGATGTTCGAAGTTGGTGGTAGTACTAATCCAAAACATCCGGCACCAATGCCAAAAAGGGTAACATTCGGAGAACTACCTTATAGATTACCCAGACCCGGACTACCAATATTAGATTACAGCGCTATAGATGGCGACTTAACCTATGCGGTACCGGAAGGTGAGGAATTTAAACAACCGGATGTCCTGTTGTTAAATGAAACTTACGTAACTTTGAACGAGAACCTAAATACCTTGGTCAAAGCTAAAGATGAAGTATTCCATGAAAAACTTCAGCTGGAAGAGGACCTAACTGGCATGCGGAAGGAATTCGAAGCCAGAAGGAGTGAGTACATGAAGGAACTCGAGAATGAAGAACTAAAACTTCAGGAAATGAGAAAGTCATTCAAAAAGGAATATGACAATAGACACATTCGTATCCAAACATATATAGATACGAACGACCAACTAAGTCTTGATAAGGCAAAATTCGAATCCGAAATATGCCATTATCAAAACGAGTTGGAGGAATTGAAACTTCAGTGTACTAAACAGGCTGAAGACAATGAAACTATCCGGGTAGGCATTATAGCTTACAATAAACAACTGGAAGAAGATAGACAGAAACTCACGAATGAGCTTCAGGAATTGCAGACTACTGCAATAACCTTAGATAAATATGTAGAAGCTGCCCAGTTGACTATAGGTAATATAGATCCAGCTGTGGTGTCTAAAATGTTGGGGAAGACAACTCCAACTAGATACAACCCATTCGTTGACGACGGGGCTGATAAGAATGTAGTATCCGGAGTCTATAGGAAACCGGATAATGCCGCAGATAATGGAACCGCACCTACACCAGCAACTCCAGTGCTGGATACAATAGGTCCGGCACCACCAATCCCAGATTTGAGTCACAAAATCAAAGTGACTCGCGATAGTGCTACTGGAACTAACAATAATACACCCGTAGCACAACCAAGAGTACCGGGTCCAGCGAGGCATATGTTAACACCACCTTCATATTTCTCCCAACCTGGCCATAGTACACCAGCAGGCCCAAGATTACCGAACCCACCTCCGGGTCCAGGTAATGGTCCTACTGTTGGACGTTTTTCAAGACCAAACCCGCCACAAAACAACGTTAATGGCGGTATGTATCAACCAAGAACATCTTCCTATGGATATAGATATAATTATAATCCATCAGGAAGTGGTAATTATCAAAATGGTAATAACTATAACCAGGGATGGAATCAAAATAATTCTTACCCTAGGTATGCGTCTTCTGGAAACGCCGGTTACAATGGTGGATGCCCTGGCGGTTCATCCGGAAACTATCATAATAATGGTCCACCAGGAGGGAACCCTCCAGGCGGCCCAGGAGGATACGGATCCGGAGGATCAGGATCAGGAGGAGATGGCAGGAAGCCAAATAGAAGAACTTCCATGCCTGCAGGGATGCAAACCATCTTTGACAGGAGCCAATGTATCCAAAACCTTGGCATTGACTGCTACCGAAAGGGAGCGGATGGCATGGAAGTCATGAACTGGAGCATGCGAGAAGCAGATAGACTACGCGAATGTAATAATCCGGCACGTAGACAGGCATGGATACCCCCTCCATATGATTCTAATGATCCATGGAAGGACAGGTATCAAGCTTTTGTCGACGAAGTCAATTGCAGTGGCTGGACAAAAGAAGAAGCTCTGCCGTATTTGATCTGTTGGTTGAATAAAGGTAGAAAAGTTGCCCTCAACCAATGGAGAGCAGCGTACGGATTATACGGCACCTATGATCAATTGGTCGAATGTGCCGCATACCTATTCGGATCAATCGTTAGAGAAGATCCATGGGTAAGCTTCAAGAAAAGAACACAGAAACCTAAAGAATCTCACAAGGTTTTTGGTTTGGAGCTACAGGACTTGCTATCAAAAGCACGTCCAAATTGGGCTCATGACGATGACTGTTATCTACAGGAATTGTTTATACAATTCTATAGTGGATTGCGGGATCCAGATCACAAACAATTTGTTTGGGATTCTTGGAAGGATGACACTTCCTTCAGTGACCTGTTCATTGCAATAGATGGACATGACATGAAGAAACGATTGGTAGGTCTAGGACCTAACCCGGTAAGAGCAGCACCTTTTCAATACGGAGGTACACCTGCTCCGATATATGACACTTCCCAGTTAGCCGCGGTTGATTCGCATGAAGCTGATGAGGAGGATGAATATGTCTCCGATGAAAACGGAGAATATATTGGATCAGTTCAGGTAGCTGGAAAGTATTACCGACAAAAGCGGTATAGGAAAGTACATTCGAGAGGAAAGGGAGGATCTGTTGCTGGTAAAACAGCTTCCGGATCAACTCAACCTAGCAATGTAGTCTCTACGGCGAAGCCAATTGTGGCCGCCACTGTTACTCCTACTAATGTGATGGAAACATTAATAGCCGGATTAACAGAAGCTCTAAAGAGACCGAGAGTTGATAAATCTCAGAGGAGATGTTTCAGATGCCAAAAACTGGGGCACTACGCTCCTGAATGTATGGCTGAGAAACCTGTCCCTCGTAGACAGGAAGGTGTCTCTGGAATAAGTACAGAGGAAAACTAGGGAGGGGTCTCCCGAGGGGCAAAGCAGGGGATCCCAGTGACAAATCTTGCCATGATATCACCATCCGTGATGATAGTTCGCATGTAGTAGCAAACTCGCCTAGCACCGAGGTGGTTGTAGACACCCGGAAGGTTAGGGAAGCTGATATAACAGGTGCCACGGGAGCACAGGGGAAACCCAATATCAGTAAAGAGGCAGGCGGCTACGAGTTAGCCAGGGTCGGTGGTGCCCACCTGCCCCCGGGTCATCCTTGTCTGGAATTCCTGAAAGGATGTGGATCGACTCCTGGTGTGAACAATGACGTTCCGATCCTCACGGATATGCCCTCTGTTCTAAACGGAAGGCGGTGGTATGTTTGCCTTACTGTTAACGGAAGATCTGCCGAATTCCTTGTGGATACAGGAGCTAGCCACTCTTGTATCTCCAGGAGGTTCTACGATCTTATACCGGATGAACATGATACTCTCAAATCGGGAGGAAGTGCTCAGACGGCCGATGGCAGTACCTTGCAAACGTATGGTAGAACTTGTGTGAAACTACAGTTGGATGGAATACATGACTATGTCATGAGCGCCACAGTTGCGGATATAGCAGATGAGGGGATACTCGGGTTGGATTTCGCATCCCTGTATGGAGCTGTGTTGGAACCCCAATCAGGAGTGTTGAGTGTGAAATACCCATATCCCGTAAAGGTTAGGTGTGTACTGAGACAAGTAAGCAGTATGGCTAGTGTAGCACACACTGTGCGAATCCCTCCGGGAGTAGCCTGTGATGTGCTTGTAAGAAGTGATCCTGCAATGCGCAATAAGCCTGCAGTGATAGAACCGGATGTAGCTTCTCTGTCAAGTATCGGATTAGTATCCGCAGACACTATTGTAGCAAATGCATACTGGTCGGTAGTACCTGTTTCCAATACTGGAAACAGTACTATCTACTTGAAAAAGGGACAAGTTTTTGGAAACGTGACCCTTTTGGAAACTGTAACGGATAGTAAGATGAACTTACAAAAGGTAACAGGAAATGATGAAATTTCGGAAGACTTACTCAAGTTGTATGAAAAATCTTCATTAGAAGATCCGGAAGACCGGAAAGTGTTCTATGAATTGCTCTGTCAGTATAGGACTGCCTTTGCCAAACCTGGTGAAAAACTAGGTACGACAAACAAGGTAGTACATAAAATAGATACTGGAGATGCGGAACCCTTTAAAATACCGTATAGGCGGTTACCTTTAGCGAAAAAGAGAGTAGCTGAAGAGGAAATAAACAAGATGTTGGAACAGGATGTAATAGTCCCTTCCAATAGTCCATGGAGTAGTCCTGTGTGTATGGTAACAAAGAAAGACGGTACTATCCGCTTTTGCATAGACTACAGGAAGTTGAATGGAATAACAAAAAAAAAATTCGTATCCATTACCGAGAATAGACGAAACCATTGACTCCTTAGGAGGAAACAGTTGGTTTTGTACCCTAGACTTGCAATCAGGTTACTGGCAAGTGGGAATGAACCCTTCAGATATGGAAAAAACTGTATTTTCGAGTCATATTGGGCTATTCCAATATAACATAATGCCGTTTGTTTTGTGCAATGCACCAGCAACATTTGAAGCAATGATGGAAACAATCCTAAGTGATTTATTGTGGAAAAGATATCTTGTATATCTTGACGATGTCATAGTCTTCGGAAAAACATTCGAAGAGTGTTCTAATAACCTAAAAATGGTATTAGAACGTATTATTTCTAATGGTCTCAAATTGAAACCTAAGAAATGCCACATGTTTAGAAAGTCCATAAATTATTTGGGCCGCATCATTAGTGATGAAGGAATAAAAGCTGATCCGGAGAAAATCGAATCAGTTACGAATTGGAATAGACCTAAAACACCCAAAGAAGTGAGGTCCTTTTTAGGATTCTGTTCCTATTATAGAGAATTTATTCCGAACTATTCTAGAGTCAGTTACCCATTACAAGCAATAGCTAACTGGACTCCAGGAAGTACCAAGGACAAATTTCCTTGGACGCATGAACAGGAATCTGCTTTTCAGAAGCTAAAGGACCTGTTCACGAGTACTCCAGTATTACAATATCCGAATGAAACGGATCATTTCATACTGGATACTGACGCTAGTAATGATAGCATTGGTGCAGCTCTCTCGCAAGTCCAAAATGGGAGAGAAGTACCAATTGCCTTTGCCAGCAATACACTGAGCAAGACTCAGCGCAATTACTGCACAACCAAAAGAGAGTTGTTAGCAGTAGTCGTATATACCAAGAAGTTCAAATATTTCCTATGGGGAACGAACTTTACATTGCGTACGGATCATTCCTCTTTAAGATGGCTACTGAACTTCCGAGATGCTGAAGGAATGTTAGGCCGATGGTTAGCCCATCTATCAGAATATGGGCTCGAACATCACCAGATTCAGCATAGACCTGGAGTGAAGCATTTGAATGCTGATGCCTTGTCTCGAATACCAATCCGGAAATGTGATAATCCGGATTGTACTGATTGTGGAGCTCATAGGGCAGTGTTAGCAGGGATTCGAAGACCATTCGAACCCCTAGTTGCCAGTGTACTGGATTGGTCTATGGATCACATACGACGTTTCCAGGAAGCTGACTCGATAACTGCGCAGCTATTGCAATTAGTACCAAAGGGTATACGTCCAGTTAGACCCGACGTCTCTCTGGAAAATCGAGAAATGAGAAGGTTTCTTGCTCAATGGACCGAGCTTGAAGTCCGGAAAGGCGTGTTATACCGCTGGAAGCCATGTAATAATGGTGAGAAAATCATGCAAGTGGTAATACCACATGCCATGAGACATGACATTATGTATTTCTGTCATGGACATCGGACCAGTGGTCATTTTGGAAGGAAACGTTCGTTGGCACGACTTTCCAAAAAATACTACTGGCCTGGCATGACCAAAGACTTGCAAAGATGGGTAATCACCTGTCCGGATTGTTGTAAAAACAAACCCGGACCCGGGATGGGCAAACTTCCCCTATCCCAAGAACATTTCGGAGTTAGATTCGCAAGAATCGGGGTAGACATCATCAGTGGATTGAATACAACCGCTAATGATAATACCTGTATGATGGTAGTGTGTGATTATTACACAAAATAGACTAAAGTATTTCCACTAC
This sequence comes from Acholoe squamosa, assembly GCA_949317995.1. Lineage (NCBI taxonomy): Eukaryota > Metazoa > Annelida > Polychaeta > Phyllodocida > Polynoidae > Acholoe > Acholoe squamosa. The sequence goes on from OX439041.1 coordinate 4,193,517, forward strand.
CGGATCACAAAGCAGTTATTGTGCCGAAGCTTTTGTAAAAGGCTGGGTACTAAGTTTCGGTGTACCATTAATGTTACACAGTGACCAAGGCAGAGAATTCGAATCGAATCTCTGGCAGGGTATGTGCGAATACTTAGCTATTTGTAAGACTAGAACCAATCCGTATAGGCCACAAAGCGATTGGTAGAAAGGTTCAACAGAACCCTTATCCAAGTTTTAAAGTCGCTCGTCAATGAACATATGGATGACTGGGATGAGCAATGTCATTTTGTGACACATGCTTATAACAGTACGGTACATTCAAGTACAAATTGTACTCCGAATCTTTTAGTATTCGGAGAAGATCTAATAATGCCTGCCGACTTAGTATTCGGAGTCGTAGGGATGGACCCGGAACTACCTTGCCATGTAGTTTTTGTGGAATGTTTAAGAGACAGATTTAAAAAAGCATATGAGTCTGTCCGAATCAATTTGGAGAAAAGTGCCAAATGGCAGAAAGTTGGATATGATACCGATCTAAAGCATCGGAAATTCCAATCCGGAGATAGAGTTCTTAGACTACATGAACCACTTAGACACATAAAATTAGCGTCTAATTGGGATGGTCCCTTCACGGTAACCCAAGTTATCAGTGATTGTACCGTAATTATTAAATCTGACCTTGGTCGACTTTATAAGTCAAATGTGGCCAGACTAAGGAAATGGTCTGGGAGGGAGACCTCCACAGAAATGTATGGTGAAGGGTCCGGAAAGATCCTAAACCAGAATCGCATAATAGACCAGGTAAAGAACACTACAGTGAAGCGAGGCCGTGGTAGGCCTAAAAAGTGTTCCGAATCAGTGACACCCGCGCCAACACCGATTAAGCGTGGGGGAGTTAAAAAAGTCTCGGCAGGTGAAGACAAAAAGAAGAGGAAAGGTGTCTCTAAGGCTAAGAAACACCTAGAAAAGGCTCTTCAGACTGTCAGGTCTGATAAAGAACTATCCGAGAAGACGAGATACGTTCGTCGCAGCCCTCGAATTGCCCAGAGGACTGCAGTGACCTAACCTGTATACACAACGGGTGTAATGTTTACATTTAGAGCAACGGATGACAACTGACCCGAAAGGCTTATTTGTCGCTGCCACATGATGTACCAATGGGTAGTGGACGGATAATCCGGTTGGATTTGCTTAAGCTTTCCATAATCTCCACTTAAATCCCCAGACGAGTCATCGGCGTGGGCGATAATTACCTAAAAACAATCAGTTTGTTGATGTTCCGCTTGTAGCACGTGCGTTTCCGCATGACGTCACCGTGTCCAGTCTCGGCTGACCTCTCGTGACCTCACGGGATGCGGGGAAATGACGTCACGAAAGCTGGCCTGTCGCCATATTTGGCGACAGGTGGGCGATTCCCCAGTCATGGCTGAGGAATCCGTAGCTGCAGTTAAGCTATCCGGTGACCCGGATAAGCTGACTCCGTCCGCAGAAGCTTTTCCAGAAGCTTTGTCACCTGTAACACAGGAAGAGAGCGAGATGATGGACGTGGAGGAACCCACGGATCGCTCGTTCGAGGAGAAGCTGGCTTCATTTTCACTGAATGAGCCAGAGAAGATGCTATCTCCACTCCCACCCGAGGGATCCGGAGGGGCTGCGAGTGCTGAACCCGCAGCGACTGAGTCCGAAACCACCCAAGTCGACGGACCGAAGGATCAGTGGAAGCCAGCAGTGGCTGACCCGTTCCCAGTAGATTACGATGGTCGCTACCTGTATGTCCACCCGGAACTGCAGGCACAAGTGACCTACGCAGATGGTACACCAGTCAGGATGGACCCGAAAGTAAGGATAGCTATCGAGGGCGTCATGGCTCCCGAACAGCTGACCAGGATGCCTCCCGAATGGCTTCAAGACTGGCCGTGGTTCCAACGGGGACTTATGGTGGACGCTGGTTTCCGTGAAACCGCGTATGAAGCCAACCGAGCCTTCGAGCTCGGAGCGTATCCGAAGCCTGACAAGTCCCTGTGGAATGTCAAGGCTACGAACATTAATTGGGTAGGCTGTGTCTGGGATCCCGAGGGGCAGACCTACCCACGTCCTTGTGCCACCCGGCCCCAATACCGGACCACAAAGGAGTTCAGGGAAGCCGCTGCTTACTTCGAACAGTGGGACGACGGTTTTTACCTAACCGAGAAAGAGTTGGTGGATGTCCAGAACAATTCACTAACCGGTATGGACCGAGGTGCAGCCCTTCGGACGGTTCTCGTCCGCCGAATGACTGCCGAACAGGAGGCCCAGGAAGAGGCTAAGAGGGCTGCAGAAGTACCCGCACCTCCTATCCCCGACCTGAAGCTTGCCACCAGGAGCTCAGCCAGTGCTACACCAGCCACCGGCAGTACTACCACCCCGGTAGAAGCCTCGACCTCCAGCGCATCCGGAACCCAGGAACCGGAGGAAGACTGGAAGGTCAGCAAGAACAGGAGGTTCGCTGCTCAGAAGCTTAAGAATCTCCCGGATTCTGCTAGAGCCGAGCCGAAACCCAGCACCTCAGCCACTGGTAGCACTGCCATGGAGGTTGAGTCGTCTGACGAGGAGTCGGTGCACGAATCATCGGTTGAGTATGATGAGAAGGCCACTCCATCAACTCAAACCGAGGCCGAGTGTTGGGCTAACGCCAAATCCGGATTCAAAACCCGGATTCCGACGTGTTTCTCCGACTGTGCCTACCGAGTAAAGAAGGACGGCTCTACCCTCTATGCCTGCCCGGACTCAGTCAACAAGAATAATGAGTCAGATGATGAAGATTGGATGCGTCTTTCGGATGAGGACCCCAATCCGAGCAAAGCCTATCGAAAGATGTGGCTTATGCTAAACCACACCGAAGGGTACTACACTTATACCCAGAGGAGGAAGCTGCGTTGGGCTCTAGAGAAGTGGTACGGTGACAACCAGAAGTCCTGTCCCTTCTCTATCTGCCAGGATGCGAGTGATGTCTCGGTCCGGACCTGGAGTACTCCAGCCCGGTTCCAAAGGCATCTGGTAGAGACCCACTTCCACCATCACCCGGTTTACATTTGTGATGCGAGTTATGGTAAGAAGGGTAAGAAGTGTACTACGAAGGTGCAATACAGCTGACGTAGTGATCTGGCGAGACACCAGAAGAAATGCCACGCAGAAGGTTTAGACGGGGCTCGGAAGCGCATCATGGAGCTTTATCAGGAACTCATGAAGGAGTTCGATAGTCTGACCGAGGATGCTTGGTCTAAGATCCGACCGGGGGACCAAGTCCTCTGCGAGGTTCCGAAGACCAAGGATTCGAAACTCCGCGCGAAGATAGTCCTGACTCCTGGAAAGGGTAAACTGGACATACACGAGTCTCTCTGGCAGAAATGCGAGGAATCCGGCAAGGAGGGAAAGAGAGCTCGTGAAAGGAGCAGAAGAGATCAGAACCGTGGTGGCAACGGTAATAGTCAGAGCACCACTGCTAAACCTAAAGTCAGAGCAGAGGACTGCTCCAGGTCTCCTCTGGCTAGGCACCCCCACGAGCAGGCTCAGGGCACTCCGGTGTTCAAGAAGCCCGAACCTGCCGGATACGCTGGAGCCATATCAAAGCCTGGGAAGGTTAATCCCCGTAACTTTCTGTCCTTGACCCAGGGACCTGGACCCGAGAGCCAGACCTTGGTCGTAGGAAAGGATGGTCGTCTTGTCCCTAAGAAGACCTCAGCACCTGCTGCCGCCGGATCCGCATCCGCTCCAGCCGCCCTGCCAGTCAACTTCACCCAGGAGCAGTTAAACATGTACTTGCAAATGGGATTGAAGCAGAACCCGCCTCCTGCCTACTGTGTACCATCAGCAGGCGTGTCCGGAAGCCCCAAACCCGGAAGTGGTCCGCAGGCCGCATCGACTCCCCCCAAGGCTGTCGCTGCACCTGCGAAACCAAAGGACGCCATTACCATTAAAACCGGTAATGCGGAAGTTTGGTTTGAGAAGTCTCGCCAAGGGGAGGCAGATGTCCAGAAGGCCATCTACACCCACTGGGAGAAGTGTGTCCGTGAGAAGGCCACAGAATTCCATCAGGGACTTCTAAATGACACCCTGTTGTGTATGAAGGAGGTCGCGGATGCTGAAAAGCAGCGCCTCGAGACCCTCATTCGGGACGACGTAAAGGCCCAGGAGGAGGCTGCCGCAGCTGCCCAAGAAAAGGCAGCTATGGACGTACACGTCTTGGAGAAACATGTAAAAGAGCAGATTACCCGGAATACCAACTTGAACACTAAGTTCATGAGGGTATTCGGAGTCGACCTAGACGAGTGGGACGGCACTCCCGAGTCGGCTCTAGCTCTTCTTAAGAAGAAGCATGCGAAGAAATCCGTCTAAGCATGCTACGGGTTATTTTCCATAATTTTTTTCTCTCCACCACTAAATAATCAGATGTAGTCTTTGCGAAACCCTACAGGTCTGCGAATGTTTTCTTCATTAGTATATGAACACCTGTTGTATGTGTTCCGGGTTCCTTTTATGACCAGCTTATTGTATAATTCAGGCTGTATAATCCTTATTGTACCCTGAATAGTCTATTCGGATTCAGAACTTCACTTATGGACAATCCGATAGTAGACTTGCTGCTGTCAAACGCAATCGGATGCCAGTTCCAGACTTCTGCTGCTACCTGTGCTAACTACTTACTAGGATGGACTTTACGATTTACCTCTACAATTCATCTATACTCCCGAATGGACTTATACTACATGTTACTACTACTTCCGGACCAGCCTATATAGGACTTTTTTTACTTATGTCAACAAAACCTAAACGGATTACGATTCTATACAGTTGACAAAACCGGATCTACAATTCACTTCTACATTCTACACCATTCGGATATACCTATGAACTATAGCACTTCTAGAGGATTGTTGGTAGCTACCCAAATTCATCTACCGTGTTCACTCTAATAACTATAGACTTTAGCACATCCATCCCGTGGTTAGCTGACCACACCTACAATCTAGTATCCGGAGGTCTACAGCAGAAGACTCCAGCAGCATCTATCATCTTTTTTAAATTGTACATGTTATCATATGTCTATTTTTCTATAATGTTATTTGTATGTACATATCCACTACACTGGTTACAACTTACTATATATTGTTATACGGGTATATATATATCTGTTGGTACGGATCTCAAATTACTGTTCATATTTATAATATAAGATCCGGTAAACTACACCAGAACATACGTACTATTGTCCTGCGAGACATGTTGTATCATAAATATATTAATCTGGTGTTATAAAGGTTATTTGGTACACGGTGATATCATATATATCATTATATTCATTACTACACCTTGATTTTTTTTCTTTTCAAGTGTATAATACAAATGGTTCTATTCGTACTACTCACGGAATCCTTAACGGATCCATATGGTTATATCATACAATGATATTACAAGATTATATGTCATTAGATAGTGTAGTTACTCTAACAGTCTTTTTCAAGACTATATAATCAAATGTGGTATTAATAACTACAAACGCATATGAATGTTATTACATGATGTATTTAATGTTAACAGTTCCGTTACACATAACTGTTACTATCACATGTATACGAATTATGATACTTGTCCTATTAATTATACCGTACACATGATATGTTATCCTATGGTATAATAAGCTAATTAACAGTTCCGATACATATAACTGTTATTCATTCAAGTAATTCATATCATATTCTAACATTCAATTTGTTATTATGTAACTACATACACTATCAAATATATGTACATGACATTCAAATCATATTTAACCTGGTGTTACTGTTATATCTATGGTTGTACCTCTATTACTAATGGTTTAGACATATAGATATGTTATCCTAGTAATATTACTATAACTATAACACCCTCCTAAATGTCTGGCGGAGTGGTGTAGAGGTACGCATTGTCTAACCATAGAGTTGGGTACCGTCTGACGTGGCGGGTGAGTCGAGTCGTCGGATGTTCCTCAGGTTCCGGATAGGGGGCAGCACCGATCCGGGTCTGTGGGGACATCTGACGACGAACACCTGGGTCCTTATATAAAGCCCAGGGCTCAGTCGCTACGTCAGAGGCCCTTCTGGCCTCCGCACCATGTAGACCATTATCCATCAACATTAGCTGCCTCTTCTATACCATCCGGCAGCTGTGAGTGTACACTAAGAAATAAAACTAACCGTTGGCATACACTTGGAATACTGTCTTACTCTTCCTTTCCGAATCGTAAGACCCGAACCCCCCAGGTCCGTAAGGCCACAAACCCTTACACTGGTTAGCGTAAAAAAAAAATTGAGACATATCACCTCCATTCCCCATGGAATTGTTTCTTTGGACCCCCCACTAAGGAATAAATAAAATTATGGTGGTCTCTTACTGCTTTGCTTGATGGTTCAGGGGGTGTAATGAGGTTGAAATTGAAAGAAAATGCTATTTTGGGCCATTTTTTAACTTTGGGCCATTATATCTCAAAAGATTCTGGTCCGACATATGCAAATTTGACCTTTCTTTGATTCCCAGGATTTTTACTTTCAAATAACACCAAAAAGAGGAAGAATGTTTAAATAGTTTTTATTCTGCACGCCCTAACCCAAAAAAGACACTAAAAAGCAGAAAGTGGGAGCTTTGTCAGGAATCGCCCATATATAGATAACATACCCTCACAGTTGTTGCCCGTGTAGCCTGGTGCACAGGTACATGTGTACAAACCCACTTCATCATTGCAGGTTGCACCGTTCTCACACTGATTTGGACTGCAATCATTGATATCGTCTGTAAAAGGGAGATAAACATAAGAGAATCTGCTCCTTATCATTTAACATTCTATAGCCGATAGTGGAGTAGTGCACCAGACCCGACAATTGTCATGATGCACGAATGCACCCCTGGTGATTAACTCACCTGGGCTATATTTGTGCATTATGACCTTCAGTATTGATAAATTGCACGAAGGGAGACATGACACTCAAATAGGCGCTGACATATGGAGTATATATTCTACTAATGCTGCACCAATTCATTTGCAGGTTTTAAGAACAGTAAGTGAGTTTTAAAATCGGGTTGAAGTCAGATAAATGTCAGAGTACGTTGGCAAGTATGAGATTCACCCTGACTCTAAGGACTTGATTAAGATTTCTAAACACATAGGGGATGTATTATAACAACAGAAAAACATTTAAATAGTGAATGATTGGCCTAAAATCAATTGAAAAAAAAATAGAAAATGAGGCTTGAGCTGCTGAAAAGAGTGCTTTGCAGGGGCTGGGTAGTAGCAGAGTGGCTGGGAGTGCCAAATAAATGCTTAAAATCAAAGCCAGGGCCTTATTCTATCATATAAACCACAGATGTGCATGTATTTGGGTGTAACAGAGAAGCTATGGGACCAGAAATCATTTCATCAAGTGCATTACACGATTCATCACGCGCCTTACATCAGGCAAGCAACTCTGGTTTTGGGCAACCAAGGCATGTTGAGACTCATTTCTTTTTTTTTAAATGGCACCTCATCAATAGATATATGCCATAGGATGGGTTAGATAAGCCAGTAACGATTAATACAGCCTGTACATACACAAGTGCTGTTTAAGAGGGGTGGGTTGACTTCAGAAATACTTGAATGTGTATTGCCCGCAAAGGGTGAATAGTACTCAAAAAAGAATTTCACCAAAATTCCCCTTTACAGACCCCTTGATGGTGATGAGAAGGAAGTCTGAGGATACTATATTCTTAGCTGATCTAATGCCATAAATGATTCATCATGAGACTGACATCACTATTTTCAACTTAGAAGAATGGTTAGAGTGAAAAAAAAATTGAGATATATCACCTCCATTCCCCATGGAATTGTTTCTTTGGACCCCCCACTAAGGAATAAATAAAATTATGGTGGTCTCTTACTGCTTTGCTTGATGGTTCAGGGGGTGTAATGAGGTTGAAATTGAAAGAAAATGCTATTTTGGGCCATTTTTTAACTTTGGGCCATTATATCTCAAAAGATTCTGGTCCGACATATGCAAATTTGACCTTTCTTTGATTCCCAGGATTTTTACTTTCAAATAACACCAAAAAGAGGAAGAATGTTTAAATAGTTTTTATTCTGCACGCCCTAACCCAAAAAAGACACTAAAAAGCAGAAAGTGGGAGCTTTGTCAGGAATCGCCCATATATAGATAACATACCCTCACAGTTGTTGCCCGTGTAGCCTGGTGCACAGGTACATGTGTACAAACCCACTTCATCATTGCAGGTTGCACCGTTCTCACACTGATTTGGACTGCAATCATTGATATCGTCTGTAAAAGGGAGATAAACATAAGAGAATCTGCTCCTTATCATTTAACATTCTATAGCCGATAGTGGAGTAGTGCACCAGACCCGACAATTGTCATGATGCACGAATGCACCCCTGGTGAGTAACTCACCTGGGCTATATTTGTGCATTATGACCTTCAGTATTGATAAATTGCATGAAGGGAGACATGACACTCAAATAGGCGCTGACATATGGAGTATATATTCTACTAATGCTGCACCAATTCATTTGCAGGTTTTAAGAACAGTAAGTGAGTTTTAAAATCGGGTTGAAGTCAGATAAATGTCAGAGTAAGTTGGCAAGTATGAGATTCACCCTGACTCTAAGGACTTGATTAAGATTTCTAAACACATAGGGGATGTATTATAACAACAGAAAAACATTTAAATAGTGAATGATTGGCCTAAAATCAATTGAAAAAAAAATTGAAAATGAGGCTTGAGCTGCTGAAAAGAGTGCTTTGCAGGGGCTGGGTAGTAGCAGAGTGGCTGGGAGTGCCCAATAAATGCTTAAAATCAAAGCCAGGGCCTTAATCTATCATATAAACCACAGATGTGCATGTATTTGGGTGTAACAGAGAAGCTATGGGACCAGAAATCATTTCATCAAGGGCATTACACGATTCATCACGCGCCTTACATCAGGCAAGGAACTCTGGTTTTGGGCAACCAAGGCATGTTGAGACTCATTTCTTTTTTTTTAAATGGCACCTCATCAATAGATATATGCCATAGGATGGGTTAGATAAGCCAGTAACAATTAATACAGCCTGTACATACACAAGTGCTGTTTAAGAGGGGTGGGTTGACTTCAAAAATACTTGAATGTGTATTGCCCGCAAAGGGTGAATAGTACTCAAAAAAGAATTTCACCAAAATTCCCCTATACAGACCCCTTGATGGTGATGAGAAGGAAGTCTGAGGATACTATATTTTCAGCTGATCTAATGCCATAAATGATTCATCATGAGACTGACATCACTATTTTCAACTTAGAAGAATGGTTAGCGTGAAAAAAAAAATTGAGACATATCACCTCCATTCCCCATGGAATTGTTTCTTTGGACCCCCCACTAAGGAATAAATAAAATTATGGTGGTCTCTTACTGCTTTGCTTGATGGTTCAGGGGGTGGAATGAGGTTGAAATTGAAAGAAAATGCTATTTTGGGCCATTTTTTAACTTTGGGCCATTATATCTCAAAAGATTCTGGTCCGACATATGCAAATTTGACCTTTCTTTGATTCCCAGGATTTTTACTTTCAAATAACACCAAAAAGAGGAAGAATGTTTAAATAGTTTTTATTCTGCACACCCTAACCCAAAAAAGACACTAAAAAGCAGAAAGTGGGAGCTTTTTCAGGAATTGCCCATATATAGATAACATACCCTCACAGTTGTTGCCCGTGTAGCCTGGTGCACAGGTACATGTGTACAAACCCACTTCATCATTGCAGGTTGCACCGTTCTCACACTGATTTGGACTGCAATCATTGATATCGTCTGTAAAATGGAGATAAACATAAGAGAATCTGCTCCTTATCATTTAACATTCTATAGCAGATAGTGGAGTAGTGCACCAGACCCGACAATTGTCATGATGCACGAATGCACCCCTGGTGAGTAACTCACCTGGGCTATATTTGTGCATTATGACCTTCAGTATTGATAAATTGCACGAAGGGAGACATGACACTCAAATAGGCGCTGACATATGGAGTATATATTCTACTAATGCTGCACCAATTCATTTGCAGGTTTTAAGAACAGTAAGTGAGTTTTAAAATCGGGTTGAAGTCAGATAAATGTCAGAGTAAGTTGGCAAGTATGAGATTCACCCTTACTCTAAAGACTTGATTAACATTTCTAAACACATAGGGGATGTATTATAACAACAGAAAAAACATTTAAATAGTGAATGATTGGCCTAAAATCAATTGAAAAAAAAATAGAAAATGAGGCTTGAGCTGCTGAAAAGAGTGCTTTGCAGGGACTGGGTAATAGCAGAGTGGCTGGGAGTGCCCAATAAATACTTAAAAATCAAAGCCAGGGCCTTATTCTATCATATAAACCACAGATGTGCATGTATTTGGGTGTAACAGAGAAGCTATGGGACCAGAAATCATTTCATCAAGTGCATTACACGATTCATCACGCGCCTTACATCAGGCAAGCAACTCTGGTTTTGGGCAACCAAGGCATGTTGAGACTCATTTCTTTTATTTTAAATGGCAGCTCATCAATAGATATATGCCATAGGATGGGTTAGATAAGCCAGTAACGATTAATACAGCCTGTACATACACAAGTGCTGTTTAAGAGGGGTAGGTTGACTTCAAAAATACTTGAATGTGTATTGCCCGCAAAGGGTGAATAGTACTCAAAAAAGAATTTCACCAAAATTCCCCTATACAGACCCCTTGATGGTGATGAGAAGGAAGGGGTTAGCGTAAATGGTTAATGGTTAGCGTAAAAAAAGAATTGAGACATATCACCTCCATTCCCTATGGAATTGTTTCTTTGGACCCCCCACTAAGGAATAAATAAAATTATGGTGGTCTCTTACTGCTTTGCTTGATGGTTCAGGGGGTGGAATGAGGTTGAAATTGAAAGAAAATGCTATTTTGGGCCATTTTTTAACTTTGGGCCATTATATCTCAAAAGATTCTGGTCCGACATATGCAAATTTGACCTTTCTTTGATTCCCAGGATTTTTACTTTCAAATAACACCAAAAAGAGGAAGAATGTTTAAATAGTTTTTATTCTGTACGCCCTAACCCGAAAAAGACACTAAAAAGCAGAAAGTGGGAGCTTTGTCAGGAATCGCCCATATATATAGATAACATACCCTCACAGTTGTTGCCCGTGTAGCCTGGTGCACAGGTACATGTGTACAAACCCACTTCATCATTGCAGGTCGCACCGTTCTCACACTGATTTGGACTGCAATCATTGATATCGTCTGTAAAAGGGAGATAAACATAAGAGAATCTGCTCCTTATCATTTAACATTCTATAGCCGATAGTGGAGTAGTGCACCAGACCCGACAATTGTCATGATGCATGAATGCACCCCTGGTGAGTAACTCACCTGGGCTATATTTATGCATCATGACCTTCAGTATTGATAAATTGCACGAAGGGAGACATGACACTCAAATAGGCGCTGACATATGGAGTATATATTCTACTAATGCTGCACCAATTCATTTGCAGGTTTTAAGAACAGTAAGTGAGTTTTAAAATCGGGTTGAAGTCAGATAAATGTCAGAGTAAGTTGGCAAGTATGAGATTCACCCTGACTCTAAGGACTTGATTAAGATTTCTAAACACATAGGGGATGTATTATAACAACAGAAAAACATTTAAATAGTGAATGATTGGCCTAAAATCAATTGAAAAAAATATAGAAAATGAGGCTTGAGCTGCTGAAAAGATTGCTTTGCAGGGGCTGGGTAGTAGCAGAGTGGCTGGGAGTGCCCAATAAATACTTAAAATCAAAGCCAGGGCCTTATTATATCATATAAACCACAGATGTGCATGTATTTGGGTGTAACAGAGAAGCTATGGGACCAGAAATCATTTCATCAAGGGCATTACACGATTCATCACGCGCCTTACATCAGGCAAGCAACTCTGGTTTTGGGCAACCAAGGCATGTTGAGACTCATTTCTTTTTTTTTAAATGGCACCTCATCAATAGATATATGCCATAGGATGGGTTAGATAAGCCAGTAACAATTAATACAGCCTGTACATACACAAGTGCTGTTTAAGAGGGGTGGGTTGACTTCAAAAATACTTGAATGTGTATTGCCCGCAAAGGGTGAATAGTACTCAAAAAAGAATTTCACCAAAATTCCCCTATACAGACCCCTTGATGGTGATGAGAAGGAAGTCTGAGGATACTATATTTTTAGGTGATCTAATGCCATAAATGATTCATCATGAGACTGACATCACTATTTTCAACTTAGAAGAATGGTTAGCGTGAAAAAAGAATTGAGACATATCACCTCCATTCCCCATGGAATTGTTTCTTTGGACCCCCCACTAAGGAATAAATAAAATTATGGTGGTCTCTTACTGCTTTGCTTGATGGTTCAGGGGGTGGAATGAGGTTGAAATTGAAAGAAAATGCTATTTTGGGCCATTTTTTAACTTTGGGCCATTATATCTCAAAAGATTCTGGTCCGACATATGCAAATTTGACCTTTCTTTGATTCCCAGGATTTTTACTTTCAAATAACACCAAAAAGAGGAAGAATGTCTAAATAGTTTTTATTCTGCACGCCCTAACCCGAAAAAGACACTAAAAAGCAGAAAGTGGGAGCTTTGTCAGGAATCGCCCATATATAGATAACATACCCTCACAGTTGTTGCCCGTGTAGCCTGGTGCACAGGTACATGTGTACAAACCCACTTCATCATTGCAGGTCGCACCGTTCTCACACTGATTTGGACTGCAATCATTGATATCGTCTGTAAAAGGGAGATAAACATAAGAGAATCTGCTCCTTATCATTTAACATTCTATAGCCGATAGTGAAGTAGTGCACCAGACCCGACAATTGTCATGATGCATGAATGCACCCCTGGTGAGTAACTCACCTGGGCTATATTTATGCATCATGACCTTCAGTATTGATAAATTGCACGAAGGGAGACATGACACTCAAATAGGCGCTGACATATGGAGTATATATTCTACTAATGCTGCACCAATTCATTTGCAGGTTTTAAGAACAGTAAGTGAGTTTTAAAATCGGGTTGAAGTCAGATAAATGTCAGAGTAAGTTGGCAAGTATGAGATTCACCCTGACTCTAAGGACTTGATTAAGATTTCTAAACACATAGGGGATGTATTATAACAACAGAAAAACATTTAAATAGTGAATGATTGGCCTAAAATCAATTGAAAAAAATATAGAAAATGAGGCTTGAGCTGCTGAAAAGATTGCTTTGCAGGGGCTGGGTAGTAGCAGAGTGGCTGGGAGTGCCCAATAAATACTTAAAATCAAAGCCAGGGCCTTATTCTATCATATAAACCACAGATGTGCATGTATTTGGGTGTAACAGAGAAGCTATGGGACCAGAAATCATTTCATCAAGGGCATTACACGATTCATCACGCGCCTTACATCAGGCAAGCAACTCTGGTTTTGGGCAACCAAGGCATGTTGAGACTCATTTCTTTTTTTTTAAATGGCACCTCATCAATAGATATATGCCATAGGATGGGTTAGATAAGCCAGTAACGATTAATACAGCCTGTACATACACAAGTGCTGTTTAAGAGGGGTGGGTTGTCTTCAAAAATACTTGAATGTGTGAAACCCGCAAAGGGTGAATAGTACTCAAAAAAGAATTTACCAAAATTCCCCTATACAGACCCCTTGATGGTGATGAGAAGGAAGGGGTTAGCGTAAATGGTTAATAGTTAGCGTAAAAAAAGAATTGAGACATATCACCTCCATTCCCTATGGAATTGTTTCTTTGGACCCCCCACTAAGGAATAAATAAAATTATGGTGGTCTCTTACTGCTTTGCTTGATGGTTCAGGGGGTGGAATGAGGTTGAAATTGAAAGAAAATGCTATTTTGGGCCATTTTTTAACTTTGGGCCATTATATCTCAAAAGATTCTGGTCCGACATATGCAAATTTGACCTTTCTTTGATTCCCAGGATTTTTACTTTCAAATAACACCAAAAAGAGGAAGAATGTTTAAATAGTTTTTATTCTGTACGCCCTAACCCGAAAAAGACACTAAAAAGCAGAAAGTGGGAGCTTTGTCAGGAATCGCCCATATATAGATAACATACCCTCACAGTTGTTGCCCGTGTAGCCTGGTGCACAGGTACATGTGTACAAACCCACTTCATCATTGCAGGTCGCACCGTTCTCACACTGATTTGGACTGCAATCATTGATATCGTCTGCAAAAGGGAGATAAACATAAGAGAATCTGCTCCTTATCATTTAACATTCTATAGCCGATAGTGGAGTAGTGCACCAGACCCGACAATTGTCATGCTGCACGAATGCACCCCTGGTGAGTAACTCACCTGGGCTATATTTGTGCATTATGACCTTCAGTATTGATAAATTGCACGAAGGGAGACATGACACTCAAATAGGCGCCGACATATGGAGTATATATTCTACTAATGCTGCACCAATTCATTTGAAGGTTTAAGAACAGTAAGTGAGTTTTAAATCGGGTTGAAGTCAGATAAATGTCAGAGTAAGTTGGCAAGTATGAGATTCACCCTGACTCTAAGGACTTGATTAAGATTTCTAAACACATAGGGGATGTATTATAACAACAGAAAAACATTTAAATAGTGAATGATTGGCCTAAAATCAATTGAAAAAAAAATAGAAAATGAGGCTTGAGCTGCTGAAAAGAGTGCTTTGCAGGGGCTGGGTAGTAGCAGAGTGGCTGGGAGTGCCCAATAAATTCTTAAAATCAAAGCCAGGGCCTTATTCTATCATATAAACCACAGATGTGCATGTATTTGGGTGTAACAGAGAAGCTATGGGACCAGAAATCATTTCATCAATGGCATTACATGATTTATCACGCGCCTGATGTCCATGTATTTGGGTGTAACAGAGAAGCTATGGGACCAGAAATCAATTCATCAAGGGCATTACACGATTCATCACGCGCCTTACATCAGGCAAGCAACTCTGGTTTTGGGCAACCAAGGCATGTTGAGACTCATTTCTTTTTTTTTAAATGGCACCTCATCAATAGATATATGCCATAGGATGGGTTAGATACGCCAGTAACGATTAATACAGCCTGTACATACACAAGTGCTGTTTAAGAGGGGTGGGTTGTCTTCAAAAATACTTGAATGTGTGAAACCCGCAAAGGGTGAATAGTACTCAAAAAAGAATTTCACCAAAATTCCCCTATACAGACCCCTTGATGGTGATGAGAAGGAAGGGGTTAGCGTAAATGGTTAATGGTTAGCGTAAAAAAAGAATTGAGACATATCACCTCCATTCCCTATGGAATTGTTTCTTTGGACCCCCCACTAAGGAATAAATAAAATTATGGTGGTCTCTTACTGCTTTGCTTGATGGTTCAGGGGGTGGAATGAGGTTGAAATTGAAAGAAAATGCTATTTTGGGCCATTTTTTAACTTTGGGCCATTATATCTCAAAAGATTCTGGTCCGACATATGCAAATTTGACCTTTCTTTGATTCCCAGGATTTTTACTTTCAAATAACACCAAAAAGAGGAAGAATGTTTAAATAGTTTTTATTCTGCACGCCCTAACCCGAAAAAGACACTAAAAAGCAGAAAGTGGGAGCTTTGTCAGGAATCGCCCATATATAGATAACATACCCTGACAGTTGTTGCCCGTGTAGCCTGGTGCACAGGTACATGTGTACAAACCCACTTCATCATTGCAGGTTGCACCGTTCTCACACTGATTTGGACTGCAATCATTGATATCGTCTGTAAAAGGGAGATAAACATAAGAGAATCTGCTCCTTATCATTTAACATTCTATAGCCGATAGTGGAGTAGTGCACCAGACCCGACAATTGTCATGATGCACGAATGCACCCCTGGTGAGTAACTCACCTGGGCTATATTTGTGCATTATGACCTTCAGTATTGATAAATTGCACGAAGGGAGACATGACACTCAATTAGGCGCCGACATATGGAGTATATATTCTACTAATGCTGCACCAATTCATTTGCAGGTTTTAAGAACAGTAAGTGAGTTTTAAAATCGGGTTGAAGTCAGATAAATGTCAGAGTAAGTTGGCAAGTATGAGATTCACCCTGACTCTAAGGACTTGATTAAGATTTCTAAACACATAGGGGATGTATTATAACAACAGAAAAACATTTAAATAGTGAATGATTGGCCTAAAATCAATTGAAAAAAAAATAGAAAATGAGGCTTGAGCTGCTGAAAAGATTGCTTTGCAGGGGCTGGGTAGTAGCAGAGTGGCTGGGAGTGCCCAATAAATACTTAAAATCAAAGCCAGGGCCTTATTCTATCATATAAACCACAGATGTGCATGTATTTGGGTGTAACAGAGAAGCTATGGGACCAGAAATCATTTCATCAAGGGCATTACACGATTCATCACGCACCTTACATCAGGCAAGCAACTCTGGTTTTGGGCAACCAAGGCATGTTGAGACTCATTTCTTTTTTTTTAAATGGCACCTCATCAATAGATATATGCCATAGGATGGGTTAGATAAGCCAGTAACGATTAATACAGCCTGTACATACACAAGTGCTGTTTAAGAGGGGTGGGTTGACTTCAAAAATACTTGAATGTGTATTGCCCGCAAAGGGTGAATAGTACTCAAAAAAGAATTTCACCAAAATTCCCCTATACAGACCCCTTGATGGTGATGAGAAGGAAGTCTGAGGATACTATATTTTTAGGTGATCTAATGCCATAAATGATTCATCATGAGACTGACATCACTATTTTCAACTTAGAAGAATGGTTAGCGTGAAAAAAGAATTGAGACATATCACCTCCATTCCCCATGGAATTGTTTCTTTGGAGCCCCCACTAAGGAATAAATAAAATTATGGTGGTCTCTTACTGCTTTGCTTGATGGTTCAGGGGGTGGAATGAGGTTGAAATTGAAAGAAAATGCTATTTTGGGCCATTTTTTAACTTTGGGCCATTATATCTCAAAAGATTCTGGTCCGACATATGCAAATTTGACCTTTCTTTGATTCCCAGGATTTTTACTTTCAAATAACACCAAAAAGAGGAAGAATGTCTAAATAGTTTTTATTCTGCACGCCCTAACCCGAAAAAGACACTAAAAAGCAGAAAGTGGGAGCTTTGTCAGGAATCGCCCATATATAGATAACATACCCTCACAGTTGTTGCCCGTGTAGCCTGGTGCACAGGTACATGTGTACAAACCCACTTCATCATTGCAGGTTGCACCGTTCTCACACTGATTTGGACTGCAATCATTGATATCGTCTGTAAAAGGGAGATAAACATAAGAGAATCTGCTCCTTATCATTTAACATTCTATAGCCGATAGTGGAGTAGTGCACCAGACCCGACAATTGTCATGATGCACGAATGCACCCCTGGTGAGTAACTCACCTGGGCTATATTTGTGCATTATGACCTTCAGTATTGATAAATTGCACGAAGGGAGACATGACACTCAATTAGGCGCCGACATATGGGGGGATTCAACTTATGATGTATTTGGCCCTTTTTGGCTTCTGGGAGCTACAGCAAAATATTCAAAGCCCCATTCTTCTTTATTCTAAACATATTTGATAGAAAACATATAGGGGCTTAAAAAAAGGGCAAATTTGCGTATGTCGGCCTATTATTTTGAGAGATATAGGCCTTCGAAGGTGAAAATTCACCAAAAAATGCCATTTTTTCACCTTTTCCTCTATGTTCAAGGTCATGTATTATATGATAAATCATTTCTAGGACATCCTGATTTATTTTTTCCATGAGGGGACACTCCTAGCTAATATTTCAATATCGTTCGGAGTTGATTGATCTCGTAAATTTTCCGCGGGAAGGCCTACTATGAAAAATGACAGGTTTTCTAACCACCAGGCATATAATAAAAGTAGATTAGCTAGCCTGCTAAAATACTAGCTTTATTCTTATAAATAGCCACAATGAAAGGGGTCCTTATAGGGGTCTATTGGGCAGAAAAAAAATTGGCACTACCTTGGAACCCAACATCACCACAGCCATCAACATAATTTTCAATTTCGAGAGTGTGACCAACGCTGAACGGTCATTTTCCTCAATTAATCAACAAATACTGGTCATTTCTATAATTATTCTACCCAAGCAATGTCAAAATATGTAGTTTCTCACCACAGAAGCAAAAAAGCGAAGAAAGGTTTCACAGGCTGGCCATAAGGGGGGGGGTTCTTCGTATGTTTCAGCGTTGGTCACACTTTCGCGCTAAAATCAGCGCGGGAAAGAAAAACGACTTCCTGTTAACTGGCGGAAATGACCTACATCCAGGTGTCTTTGTAAACAACTCAGAGGAATCCAAGCTGTGAAACCATAGCGGTTTTCTGCAATTTTTCCTCAACTTTCGGGTCAAAAATCAACACAAAGGTAAGGAAATTTGATGAAATTTTCATGAAATGTTGTTGTGGAAGTATGCAGGGATATGTAGATTGCTTTTTGTGTACTGCAATGATGTAATTTGGATGCTAGGGGGTTAAAACGATCTGGGAATGAAGTTTCCTAACCGCTACGGCCATTGGCTTGCCCGGGATGAGCGACTAGGCTTGGTCCGGTCCCTCTCCCCGGTAGCTTCAGCGTTGGTCACACTTTGCTCGCATGGCCGAGAACGGTCGAAATAGGTGGAATTTGGTGGGATTTTGCTGTAATTAAAGACTGTATCTGTAGATTAGGGTCTGTACTACATCTTTGAATGGTTTAGCACCCTTTTCCTCCATTTTGAGACAACCCCCGGGCACTTACGAAGTCAGGGTGGCGAAAATCAGCTGAAAAATACATGTTCTTAGGCCCAACACTTGCTTATTTTACAAATTTTCATGGTTTTTGCATGTTAAAAATCCTGAACAGGCCTCCCTCCATTGTTTTATTCTATTTTGCTCATGTTTGAATGGTCAACTTTCCCTCAGTGCAAGCCTATAGGTATTTAACCCGAAAATGTGACCAACGCTGAAGCCGAGTCAAGTTCGGCCCCACGTTCACCCATACATATACACCGGAGTAAATTCTAGTCATCATTACTTAGATAGGACTAGTATCTAACCTCCTGGCCACATATATTCACTATTTGACATTTCCCCTCTTCTTTATGGCACATTTTTGAAAGTGTGACCAACGCTGAATCGATAAATTTTGGGCTATAAGGTATGTACGGTACACTTCCACTGCACATATGTCATTTATATTTAGCCATAAGATGGCCCTAAGGTTCCTCTAACTTATAGAAGTACCAACAAGTACATCCTGAATACTTCCTAAAAAAAAAAATTTCTGGTGGTTATATTTTTGGTTTTCACAAGGTGTTTGGTAAGTATTTTTTCATGTCATGTCTGTATGCGCTCATTTTTTTTCTTATACCTATAGGACATCACTAACATCATATAAGTGCCCCATAATGTGTGTTTCCTGCAATTTGTCACTCATTATTTACATTTTTCACCTGGTACCAAAATTCTCAAAATCTATTAAAAATACCAATTTTATATTTGTAGACTAACCTCGGACATTGTATAACATTATATAGACATCGTATATATTTGGAATTATTTTCTGAGGGTTTTTATGTGTTTCTGGCTATATTTTAATCACTATTGGAATGTAACAGGGATGTAATCCAATAAGTTATATTGAGTGTATGGTGGAGTAATCAATATGGTGTCACCGCTTCAGCGTTGGTCACGTTTTCGGGAGTTTGCGAGGGTTCGGTGAAGGCCAAGATAAGTTCCTTGAGTTACTCATAGATGGCCAAGGGTCCTTTTCCTGTATAATAGACCTTCTTAAGATAAAGCAGAGTAATTTTCAAGAGAATATGATGAGTTTTAGTGAACTGAGGGTAAAGTTAAAATTGTGGATCGATTTTCACCAAATTTTACACCTCGTGCTATATTACACAAGACCCATAAATCCAAAAGTTTAGATCCCCGGTTTTTGATTTTTGGTCAACTTAAACTACTATATTGTAGTATTATTGAAACAGCATTTGGTGACAATCCAAGCATTACTCAGTGTGGTATTGATGTTATATAAAAAAACGTGACCAACGCTGTACGATATTCTAAGGGTTTTACGCCATGGGCTATAAAAACTGAACCCCTGAGAGTTGAATCCTTGAACGGACCTTTCTGATATGCCAAGATATAGGGCTTTCAATAAAATAAAGTGTTATTAAGTAATACTGAGTTTGTAAATCTATCAGTCCTGAGCCAGATATGCATAGAAAGTTGAATCCCCCCATATGGAGTATATATTCTACTAATGCTGCACCAATTCATTTGCAGGTTTTAAGAACAGTAAGTGAGTTTTAAAATCGGGTTGAAGTCAGATAAATGTCAGAGTAAGTTGGCAAGTATGAGATTCACCCTGACTCTAAGGACTTGATTAAGATTTCTAAACACATAGTGGATGTATTATAACAACAGAAAAACATTTAAATAATGAATGATTGGCCTAAAATCAATTGAAAAAAAATAGAAAATGAGGCTTGAGCTGCTGAAAAGAGTGCTTTGCAGGGGCTGGGTAGTAGCAGAGTGGCTGGGAGTGCCCAATAAATGCTTAAAATCAAAGCCAGGGCCTTATTCTATCATATAAACCACAGATGTGCATGTATTTGGGTGTAACAGAGAAGCTATGGGACCAGAAATCATTTCATCAAGGGCATTACACGATTCATCACGCGCCTTACATCAGGCAAGCAACTCTGGTTTTGGGCAACCAAGGCATGTTGAGACTCATTTCTTTTTTTTTAAATGGCACCTCATCAATAGATATATGCCATAGGATGGGTTAGATAAGCCAGTAACGATTAATACAGCCTGTACATACACAAGTGCTGTTTAAGAGGGGTGGGTTGTCTTCAAAAATACTTGAATGTGTGAAACCCGCAAAGGGTGAATAGTACTCAAAAAAGAATTTACCAAAATTCCCCTATACAGACCCCTTGATGGTGATGAGAAGGAAGGGGTTAGCGTAAATGGTTAATGGTTAGCGTAAAAAAAGAATTGAGACATATCACCTCCATTCCCTATGGAATTGTTTCTTTGGACCCCCCACTAAGGAATAAATAAAATTATGGTGGTCTCTTACTGCTTTGCTTGATGGTTCAGGGGGTGGAATGAGGTTGAAATTGAAAGAAAATGCTATTTTGGGCCATTTTTTAACTTTGGGCCATTATATCTCAAAAGATTCTGGTCCGACATATGCAAATTTGACCTTTCTTTGATTCCCAGGATTTTTACTTTCAAATAACACCAAAAAGAGGAAGAATGTTTAAATAGTTTTTATTCTGTACGCCCTAACCCGAAAAAGACACTAAAAAGCAGAAAGTGGGAGCTTTGTCAGGAATCGCCCATATATAGATAACATACCCTCACAGTTGTTGCCCGTGTAGCCTGGTGCACAGGTACATGTGTACAAACCCACTTCATCATTGCAGGTCGCACCGTTCTCACACTGATTTGGACTGCAATCATTGATATCGTCTGCAAAAGGGAGATAAACATAAGAGAATCTGCTCCTTATCATTTAACATTCTATAGCTGATAGTGGAGTAGTGCACCAGACCCGACAATTGTCATGATGCACGAATGCACCCCTGGTGAGTAACTCACCTGGGCTATATTTGTGCATTATGACCTTCAGTATTGATAAATTGCACGAAGGGAGACATGACACTCAAATAGGCGCCGACATATGGAGTATATATTCTACTAATGCTGCACCAATTCATTTGCAGGTTTTAAGAACAGTAAGTGAGTTTTAAAATCGGGTTGAAGTCAGATAAATGTCAGAGTAAGTTGGCAAGTATGAGATTCACCCTGACTCTAAGGACTTGATTAAGATTTCTAAACACATAGGGGATGTATTATAACAACAGAAAAACATTTAAATAGTGAATGATTGGCCTAAAATCAATTGAAAAAAAATAGAAAATGAGGCTTGAGCTGCTGAAAAGAGTGCTTTGCAGGGGCTGGGTAGTAGCAAAGTGGCTGGAAGTGCCCAATAAATTCTTAAAATCAAAGCCAGGGCCTTATTCTATCATATAAACCACAGATGTGCATGTATTTGGGTGTAACAGAGAAGCTATGGGACCAGAAATCATTTCATCAATGGCATTACATGATTTATCACGCGCCTGATGTGCATGTATTTGGGTGTAACAGAGAAGCTATGGGACCAGAAATCAATTCATCAAGGGCATTACACGATTCATCACGCGCCTTACATCAGGCAAGCAACTCTGGTTTTGGGCAACCAAGGCATGTTGAGACTCATTTCTTTTTTTTTAAATGGCACCTCATCAATAGATATATGCCATAGGATGGGTTAGATAAGCCAGTAACGATTAATACAGCCTGTACATACACAAGTGCTGTTTAAGAGGGGTGGGTTGACTTCAAAAATACTTGAATGTGTATAACCTGCAAAGGGTGAATAGTACTCAAAAAAGAATTTCACCAAAATTCCCCTATACAGACCCCTTGATGGTGATGAGAATGAAGTCTGAGGATACTATATTTTTAGCTGATCTAATGCCATAAATGATTCATCATGAGACTGACATAACTATTTTCAACTTAGAAGAATAGTTAGCGTAAAAAAAGAATTGAGACATATCACCTCCATTCCCCATGGAATTGTTTCTTTGGACCCCCCACTAAGGAATAAATAAAATTATGGTGGTCTCTTACTGCTTTACTTGATGGTTCAGGGGGTGGAATGAGGTTGAAATTGAAAGAAAATGCTATTTTGGGCCATTTTTTAACTTTGGGCCATTATATCTCAGAAGATTCTGGTCCGACATATGCAAATTTGACCTTTCTTTGATTCCCAGGATTTTTACTTTCAAATAACACCAAAAAGAGGAAGAATGTTTAAATAGTTTTTATTCTGCACGCCCTAACCCGAAAAAGACACTAAAAAGCAGAAAGTGGGAGCTTTGTCAGGAATCGCCCATATATAGATAACATACCCTGACAGTTGTTGCCCGTGTAGCCTGGTGCACAGGTACATGTGTACAAACCCACTTCATCATTGCAGGTCGCACCGTTCTCACACTGATTTGGACTGCAATCATTGATATCGTCTGTAAAAGGGAGATAAACATAAGAGAATCTGCTCCTTATCATTTAACATTCTATAGCCGATAGTGGAGTAGTGCACCAGACCCGACAATTGTCATGATGCACGAATGCACCCCTGGTGAGTAACTCACCTGGGCTATATTTGTGCATTATGACCTTCAGTATTGATAAATTGCACGAAGGGAGACATGACACTCAAATAGGCGCCGACATATGGAGTATATATTCTACTAATGCTGCACCAATTCATTTGCAGGTTTTAAGAACAGTAAGTGAGTTTTAAAATCGGTTTGAAGTCAGATAAATGTCAGAGTAAGTTGGCAAGTATGAGATTCACCCTGACTCTAAGGACTTGATTAAGATTTCTAAACACATAGGGGATGTATTATAACAACAGAAAAACATTTAAATAGTGAATGATTGGCCTAAAATCAATTGAAAAAAAATAGAAAATGAGGCTTGAGCTGCTGAAAAGAGTGCTTTGCAGGGGCTGGGTAGTAGCAGAGTGGCTGGGAGTGCCCAATAAATTCTTAAAATCGAAGCCAGGGCCTTATTCTATCATATAAACCACAGATGTGCATGTATTTGGGTGTAACAGAGAAGCTATGGGACCAGAAATCATTTCATCAATGGCATTACATGATTTATCACGCGCCTGATGTGCATGTATTTGGGTGTAACAGAGAAGCTATGGGACCAGAAATCAATTCATCAAGGGCATTACACGATTCATCACGCGCCTTACATCAGGCAAGCAACTCTGGTTTTGGGCAACCAAGGCATGTTGAGACTCATTTCTTTTTTTTTAAATGGCACCTCATCAATAGATATATGCCATAGGATGGGTTAGATAAGCCAGTAACGATTAATACAGCCTGTACATACACAAGTGCTGTTTAAGAGGGGTGGGTTGACTTCAAAAATACTTGAATGTGTATAACCCGCAAAGGGTGAATAGTACTCAAAAAAGAATTTCACCAAAATTCCCCTATACAGACCCCTTGATGGTGATGAGAATGAAGTCTGAGGATACTATATTTTTAGCTGATCTAATGCCATAAATGATTCATCATGAGACTGACATAACTATTTTCAACTTAGAAGAATAGTTAGCGTAAAAAAAGAATTGAGACATATCACCTCCATTCCCCATGGAATTGTTTCTTTGGACCCCCCACTAAGGAATAAATAAAATTATGGTGGTCTCTTACTGCTTTACTTGATGGTTCAGGGGGTGGAATGAGGTTGAAATTGAAAGAAAATGCTATTTTGGGCCATTTTTTAACTTTGGGCCATTATATCTCAGAAGATTCTGGTCCGACATATGCAAATTTGACCTTTCTTTGATTCCCAGGATTTTTACTTTCAAATAACACCAAAAAGAGGAAGAATGTTTAAATAGTTTTTATTCTGCACGCCCTAACCCGAAAAAGACACTAAAAAGCAGAAAGTGGGAGCTTTGTCAGGAATCGCCCATATATAGATAACATACCCTGACAGTTGTTGCCCGTGTAGCCTGGTGCACAGGTACATGTGTACAAACCCACTTCATCATTGCAGGTCGCACCGTTCTCACACTGATTTGGACTGCAATCATTGATATCGTCTGTAAAAGGGAGATAAACATAAGAGAATCTGCTCCTTATCATTTAACATTCTATAGCCGATAGTGGAGTAGTGCACCAGACCCGACAATTGTCATGATGCACGAATGCACCCCTGGTGAGTAACTCACCTGGGCTATATTTGTGCATTATGACCTTCAGTATTGATAAATTGCACGAAGGGAGACATGACACTCAAATAGGCGCCGACATATGGAGTATATATTCTACTAATGCTGCACCAATTCATTTGCAGGTTTTAAGAACAGTAAGTGAGTTTTAAAATCGGTTTGAAGTCAGATAAATGTCAGAGTAAGTTGGCAAGTATGAGATTCACCCTGACTCTAAGGACTTGATTAAGATTTCTAAACACATAGGGGATGTATTATAACAACAGAAAAACATTTAAATAGTGAATGATTGGCCTAAAATCAATTGAAAAAAAATAGAAAATGAGGCTTGAGCTGCTGAAAAGAGTGCTTTGCAGGGGCTGGGTAGTAGCAGAGTGGCTTGGAGTGCCCAATAAATGCTTAAAATCAAAGCCAGGGCCTTATTCTATCATATAAACCACAGATGTGCATGTATTTGGGTGTAACAGAGAAGCTATGGGACCAGAAATCATTTCATCAATGGCATTACATGATTTATCATGCGCCTGATGTGCATGTATTTGGGTGTAACAGAGAAGCTATGGGACCAGAAATCAATTCATCAAGGGCATTACACGATTCATCACGCACCTTACATCAGGCAAGCAACTCTGGTTTTGGGCAACCAAGGCATGTTGAGACTCATTTCTTTTTTTTTAAATGGCACCTCATCAATAGATATATGCCATAGGATGGGTTAGATAAGCCAGTAACGATTAATACAGCCTGTACATACACAAGTGCTGTTTAAGAGGGGTGGGTTGACTTCAAAAATACTTGAATGTGTATAACCCGCAAAGGGTGAATAGTACTCAAAAAAGAATTTCACCAAAATTCCCCTATACAGACCCCTTGATGGTGATGAGAATGAAGTCTGAGGATACTATATTTTTAGCTGATCTAATGCCATAAATGATTCATCATGAGACTGACATAACTATTTTCAACTTAGAAGAATAGTTAGCGTAAAAAAAGAATTGAGACATATCACCTCCATTCCCCATGGAATTGTTTCTTTGGACCCCCCACTAAGGAATAAATAAAATTATGGTGGTCTCTTACTGCTTTACTTGATGGTTCAGGGGGTGGAATGAGGTTGAAATTGAAAGAAAATGCTATTTTGGGCCATTTTTTAACTTTGGGCCATTATATCTCAGAAGATTCTGGTCCGACATATGCAAATTTGACCTTTCTTTGATTCCCAGGATTTTTACTTTCAAATAACACCAAAAAGAGGAAGAATGTTTAAATAGTTTTTATTCTGCACGCCCTAACCCGAAAAAGACACTAAAAAGCAGAAAGTGGGAGCTTTGTCAGGAATCGCCCATATATAGATAACATACCCTGACAGTTGTTGCCCGTGTAGCCTGGTGCACAGGTACATGTGTACAAACCCACTTCATCATTGCAGGTCGCACCGTTCTCACACTGATTTGGACTGCAATCATTGATATCGTCTGTAAAAGGGAGATAAACATAAGAGAATCTGCTCCTTATCATTTAACATTCTATAGCCGATAGTGGAGTAGTGCACCAGACCCGACAATTGTCATGATGCACGAATGCACCCCTGGTGAGTAACTCACCTGGGCTATATTTGTGCATTATGACCTTCAGTATTGATAAATTGCACGAAGGGAGACATGACACTCAAATAGGCGCCGACATATGGAGTATATATTCTACTAATGCTGCACCAATTCATTTGCAGGTTTTAAGAACAGTAAGTCAGTTTTAAAAACGGGTTGAAGTCAGATAAATGTCAGAGTAAGTTGGCAAGTATGAGATTCACCCTGACTCTAAGGACTTGATTAAGATTTCTAAACACATAGGGGATGTATTATAACAACAGAAAAACATTTAAATAGTAAATGATTGGCCTAAAATCAATTGAAAAAAAATAGAAAATGAGGCTTGAGCTGCTGAAAAGAGTGCTTTGCAGGGGCTGGGTAGTAGCAGAGTGGCTAGGAGTGCCCAATAAATGCTTAAAATCAAAGCCAGGGCCTTATTCTATCATATAAACCACAGATGTGCATGTATTTGGGTGTAACAGAGAAGCTATGGGACCAGAAATCATTTCATCAATGGCATTACATGATTTATCACGCGCCTGATGTGCATGTATTTGGGTGTAACAGAGAAGCTATGGGACCAGAAATCATTTCATCAAGGGCATTACACGATTCATCACGCGCCTTACATCAGGCAAGCAACTCTGGTTTTGGGCAACCAAGGCATGTTGAGACTCATTTCTTTTTTTTTAAATGGCACCTCATCAATAGATATATGCCATAGGATGGGTTAGATAAGCCAGTAACGATTAATACAGCCTGTACATACACAAGTGCTGTTTAAGAGGGGTGGGTTGACTTCAAAAATACTTGAATGTGTATTGCCCGCAAAGGGTGAATAGTACTCAACAAAGAATTTCACTAAAATTCCCCTATACAGACCCCTTGATGGTGATGAGAAGGAAGTCTGAGGATACTATATTTTTAGCTGATCTAATGCCATAAATGATTCATCATGAGACTGACATCACAATTTTCAACTTAGAAGAATGGTTAGCGTAAAAAAAAAATTGAGACATATCACCTCCATTCCCCATGGAATTGTTTCTTTGGACCCCCCACTAAGGAATAAATAAATATTATGGTGGTCTCTAACTGCTTTGTTTGATAGTTCAGGGGGTGGAATGAGGTTGAAATTGAAAGAAAATGCTATTTTGGGCCATTTTTTAACTTTGGGCAATTACATCTCAAAATATTCTGGTCCGACATATGCAAATTTGACCTTTCTTTGATTCCCAGGATTTTTACTTTCAAATAACACCAAAAAGAGGAAGAATGTTTAAATAGTTTTTATTCTGCACGCCCTAACCCAAAAAAGACACTAAAAAGCAGAAAGTGGGAGCTTTGTCAGGAATCGCCCATATATAGATAACATACTCTCACAGTTGTTGCCCGTGTAGCCTGGTGCACAGGTACATGTGTACAAACCCACTTCATCATTGCAGGTTGCACCGTTCTCACACTGATTTGGACTGCAATCATTGATATCGTCTGTAAAAGGGAGATAAACATAAGAGAATCTGCTCCTTATCATTTAACATTCTATAGCCGATAGTGGAGTAGTGCACCAGACCCGACAATTGTCATGATGCACGAATGCACCCCTGGTGAGTAACTCACCTGGGCTATATTTGTGCATTAAGACCTTCAGTATTGATAAATTGCATGAAGGGAGACATGACACTCTAATAGGCGCTGACATATGGAGTATATATTCTACTAATGCTGCACCAATTCATTTGCAGGTTTTAAGAACAGTAAGTGAGTTTTAAAATCGGGTTGAAGTCAGATAAATGTCAGAGTAAGTTGGCAAGTATGAGATTCACCCTGACTCTAAGGACTTGATTAAGATTTCTAAACACATAGGGGATGTATTATAACAACAGAAAAACATTTAAATAGTGAATGATTGGCCTAAAATCAATTGAAAAAAAATAGAAAATGAGGCTTGAGGTGCTGAAAAGAGTGCTTTGCAGGGGCTGGGTAGTAGCAGAGTGGCTGGGAGTGCCCAATAAATACTTAACATCAAAGCCAGTGCCTTATTCTATCATATAAACCACAGATGTGCATGTATTTGGGTGTAACAGAGAAGCTATGGGACCAGAAATCATTTCATCAAGGGCATTACACGATTCATCACGCGCCTTACATCAGGCAAGCAACTCTGGTTTTGGGCAACCAAGGCATGTTGAGACTCATTTCTTTTTTTTTAAATGGCACCTCATCAATAGATATATGCCATAGGATGGGTTAGATAAGCCAGTAACGATTAATACAGCCTGTACATACACAAGTGCTGTTTAAGAGGGGTGGGTTGACTTCAAAAATACTTGAATGTGTATTGCCCGCAAAGGGTGAATAGTACTCAAAAAAGAATTTCACTAAAATTCCCCTATACAGACCCCTTGATGGTGATGAGAAGGAAGTCTGAGGATACTATATTTTTAGCTGATCTAATGCCATAAATGATTCATCATGAGACTGACATCACAATTTTCAACTTAGAAGAATGGTTAGCGTAAAAAAAAAAATTGAGACATATCACCTCCATTCCCCATGGAATTGTTTCTTTGGACCCCCTACTAAGGAATAAATAAATATTATGGTGGTCTCTTACTGCTTTGTATGATGGTTCAGGGGGTGGAATGAGGTTGAAATTGTAAGAAAATGCTATTTTGGGCCATTTTTTAACTTTGGGCCATTATATCTCAAAAGATTCTGGTCCGACATATGCAAATTTGACCTTTCTTTGATTCCCAGGATTTTTACTTTCAAATAACACCAAAAAGAGGGAGAATGTTTAAATAGTTTTTATTCTGTACGCCCTAACCCAAAAAAGACACTCAAAAGCAGAAAGTGGGAGCTTTGTCAGGAATCGCCCATATATAGATAACATACTCTCACAGTTGTTGCCCGTGTAGCCTGGTGCACAGGTACATGTGTACAAACCCACTTCATCATTGCAGGTTGCGCCGTTCTCACACTGATTTGGACTGCAATCATTGATATCGTCTGTAAAAGGGAGATAAACATAAGAGAATCTGCTCCTTATCATTTAACATTCTATAGCCGATAGTGGAGTAGTGCACCAGACCCGACAATTGTCATGATGCACAAATGCACCCCTGGTGAGTAACTCACCTGGGCTATATTTGTGCATTATGACCTTCAGTATTGATAAATTGCACGAAGGGAGACATGACACTCAAATAGGTGCTGACATATGGAGTATATATTCTACTAATGCTGCACCAATTCATTTACAGGTTTTAAGAACAGTAAGTGAGTTTTAAAATCGGTTTGAAGTCAGATAAATGTCAGAGTAAGTTGGCAAGTATGAGATTCACCCTGACTCTAAGGACTTGATTAAGATTTCTAAACACATAGGGGATGTATTATAACAACAGAAAAACATTTAAATAGTGAATGATTGGCCTAAAATCAATTGAAAAAAAATAGAAAATGAGGCTTGAGCTGCTGAAAAGAGTGCTTTGCAGGGGCTGGGTAGTAGCAGAGTGGCTGGGAGTGCCCAATAAATGCTTAAAATCAAAGCCAGGGCCTTATTCTATCATATAAACCACAGATGTGCATGTATTTGGGTGTAACAGAGAAGCTATGGGACCAGAAATCATTTCATCAAGGGCATTACACGATTCATCACGCGCCTTACATCAGGCAAGCAACTCTGGTTTTGGGCAACCAAGGCATGTTGAGACTCATTTCTTTTTTTTTAAATGGCACCTCATCAATAGATATATGCCATAGGATGGGTTAGATAAGCCAGTAACGATTAATTCAGCCTGTACATACACAAGTGTCAATGGACCATTCTGGGTATTATATTTATTTTCCATATTTACTAAATTCTTCGCCATATAAAACCTGAGCTCTGCCCATGATCCACACTCAACAATCTCCTGCATTCCCCAACAGGAACCAGAATGTATTACTCATGACAAACGTGCCTCCTCCATGACACTCTGTGACATAAGATACAAGGATGTAATAACATTCCAACCTTATCTACGCATACACAGTGTAACTGGAGGAAGTGCGATCCACCTGTGGTGCCATATTTGGAATGAGAGAATATTTCACAATCTCCTCTCAATACTCATCAACATGACTAACTCACAGGTGGCAATCTCTCCCTATGACACGTGTCCCTATTTCATTGAGCAACTTGTATAGAATATTGTGAGCTGTGAGCTGCTCAAGTCTTTCATATAAAAGGCAGCTTGAGCAGCTCCCAGTCATCTCTCCCAACTTACACCTTACACCTATACCTAGAACCTACGACAGGTTGAGCTATAGGATCAGAGGCAGAGCTTAGATCTTGGTGAGTGTTATCATTGTTACCACCTTCATGAAACACTCATGTCAGCTATACAATAAAAGGATCAACTGAACTTCCCTGGATTCCGTGTACATTCACTTCACCACATGTAACCGTCCGTTGACACGATGGTGGATGAACCCTCCAAGAATATCCCACTACCAACCTCTCATTAAACATGAGCAATAGTGAGACATCACCTAAGGAGCCAGCTTCAGAACAACGCACTTTTACATCACCTGGGCTAGATGCGCCCAACCACCCCACAAGTGATACTACACATCCCCTCCAGAGACAAACTTCATCTCCAGACGCACTGACATTGGATCCAGTTTTACCTATAGCACTGCAGGCCCACGTATTACAACCTGTGAGTACCGGTATTGAACAATTTTCCTCCACAATAGTGGATCACAACACTGGAGCACACACCAGTACCCCAGTATCACTACCTGCACCAGGATTAGACATCACCTTACCTGGTTACTCACAAGTGAATTCACCGCCACTAAGACTTTCTGGTATAACTAGCCCAACCTCTGAAGTACCTGTGGACAATACACAAAGCCACCTGTACCTCGACCCACACCTGGAGGACAGAACACCAGAGCTTCAAGCCGCCCTCCAGGACATCACTCCCCCACACCCCACAACACCTAGTGCAGTTGCATCTGCAGCACAAACTGACCCAAGTGTGACTTCACATAAACCACCAGTTTGTGAGGAGCCAGTGGTTGTAGACACAGACTCTGACACTTCCCTAGACGCTGATTACTGGAGAGACAGAATCGGATCAGCAGTTTCTAGGTGGAGAGCTGCCTATGAAAACGGTATAGGCAGGGTTTCCAATAACGACTCTGGACACCCGGTAGGAGACAATCCAAACTTCTCACTCAACATTAATAGACTATTGGACGAGTGGCTTGACCCTACCGTTACCCAGCCGAACCGATACCAATCCACTTCTGAAGAGGAGGACCTGTACCCCCCACCTGTGTACACACCCACACAGCCACTTAGAACCAGGTCAGTGGACTCACCACCAAGACAAGGCTCTAGATTTAGAAGGAGGGCCCAATCAAGTTCACCTCTTAGAAGAAGAACCCCCACTGGTTACAGACTACTGAGGAGTGTGGACGGAGCTACAAGCAGGTCTCACCTTGTAGCTACAACCCCGCTACTCAACAGAGGCAATAGGACGCCTTACAACTCACCTCTCCTCATCGATTCACCTGGAGAAGATACTGAAGTGACTTTTCCCCGCCGACCCAACATGGCAATGCCCAGAGGTCACCCCCTTCAGTATGACCAGGAGGACATGAGAAGAAGTCTTGTCAGAGACTGTACAAGCGCTGTCAGCGAATCTCTTTCTGAGCTACTGGCCAAGCACGTGGGCACCCTATCCACTGAGATTAAAAATCAGGGACAGGAACACTCAGACCAATTGACCAGAGTACACCTCAGGTTAGATGACATGGAACGTTGGAAGGAGCTTATGGAAAGCAACACCGCCCACAATTTCAGGCAGGCAGAGCAGAGCAATATGGAAGTTCTCAGAAGATCCGAGGATTTCACATATCAAATGACTGACCAGCTCAGCAAAAATATGGACTCAATAAGGCTTGACCTGATGAGGGCCATTCAAAGCCATTCGAACAGTGCAGACGCCACCAACTCCAATCAAGCCGCCACCGGCGCCCAGGGTAATTCAGGGCAGGTACAATCCACTCCTCCTTACCCCACGGCACCTGACTACAGTACCAGCCACAATGACATGACAGGAGCAGGTATGAGCCCACCACATGCCTTCAAAGACAATCAGTACGCAGCATCACATGCACTGCACCAATCTCCTACAAATGGTGCACCAAACACCCACCAGGGGGCGACAACGTCTTGTAACACAGCGCCTAATCCAAACCAACACGGTGGCCATGTGGTTAATGGTGTTTACAGTCCCCAAGGACAAACAAGCAACCACTCTGGACTACCATATCCTCCTAGGTATGATCATATAGCACACTCCACACCGGTAGTGCACCAGGGAAGATACCATGGCGCTGAGTATACCAGATTTCCCCCTAGTAGAATTGACAGCGACAAGCTCACATCTGCCCAGCTAGGATCATTCAATAAGCCTGAACCCTTTGACAAACCAACGCCCTACAGGTCTGCAGCAAAATTTCTGACTGAATTTAAATTCTTCATAAGGAATGTGCACGCCAAGAGGCCCGACCTACATGCAACTTGCCTGTACACCTTTCTCAAAGGAAGGGCAGCTCAGTGGTTTTTCAGCAATATAATGGACAAGCCCATCATGCAAAACAATGACGCCGTCTATGACGCTTTCTTGGCGAGGTTTGGCACTCCCGACCTCAGCACCATCCTCAAAGGATACAGAGCCAGGAAACAAAAGCCAAATGAAACCACTGAGGACTACCTAGCAGACATGACCATGTTGTTGTCCAACAGCAGCCTAGACGAGGCCTCACAAGTGGACTACCTTGTAAATGGCCTCAGACCCGAGCTGAAAAATGTTGTTGTAGCCAAATCTCCCAAGACCTTGCTGGAAGCTGAACAATTGGCCATAAATCAAGAACTAAACCTCGAGGCCATAAAAATTGCTTAGAACAGCTCAGCAGAGTTATGTGCTGTAGGCTACAACAAGAACGACGACAGATCCAGAAAGGATAAATATCAGCGCGACCACAAGAAAGAAGACTGCCCAGTAGCAATTACAACAAACAGTATGAAAATAAATTCAAAAACGGCTACAGAGGAAGGTCCAAATCTTCAGACAGATCCAATCCTAAGGACTACAGATCTAATTCCAAAAATAGATCTGACTATAAGTCCCCAGGAAGAGATAGGTCAAAAGATAGATCAGAGCAAAGATCAAGATCCTCTGATAGCAACAGAAGTTTCGTCTTCATACCAGTTGCTGGACAGCCAAACAACAATAAAAACGTCTCCTTCATGGTCCCAGCTGACTTCACCATCCCAGACAATTGGGTACAGCAGTCATTAAAGAAGTCCAGAGATCCAACCCCAGGCAGGAATTACTCCAGGAGCCATTCAGGATCTCAGTCTGAGGCAGACAATGACAGCCCCAACAACAACACACAAGATGAATAGGGATCAGGGGAAGGCACTCAAGCACCTAGTGACCCCGACCCCAACCGGACCACGACCATCGAATTATCCAAGGACACTTCTCGAGATGCTGATGCACAAATGAATTCAGTAGACTCCCAATCATCCAGTTCGGATTATACCAACTTCTTGAATACCAATGAAACTTCAGACTCCAGTGATGACGAGGACGAGTACGAGGACCAGAGCCAAAGGACCTCAATCATGAAACTGAGGATCAAATCTGAGCAGTATGGGCAGCAAGGTAAGGCCATTTACGTTGATACAGAATTAACCAAAGGTGCAGTCTCTGTAGACATAAATAACCACTTGTATAGAGCTCTTGTTGACTCAGGCACCTCACTTTCTTTCATTAGCCAAAAAATGGCTGAAAAATCGCGAACACACCAAATTTTAGACACGGTAGACGCGCGCGACTGACAGTTTTATTGGCTGATAAAACCCCCATCCAAGTAAATCACTCTATGACTGTAACTTTCCTCATTGGTGGCCATGAATTCAGATCCAGATTCCATGTGGTACCTGAACTGAACCATCCCCTAATTTTAGGAGTAAATTTCATGACCAAATACAAAGCCAAAATTTCCTTTGGACCAACTCCCCCATCGCCCAATTACATCAGGGCAAACAAAAATGTTGATATTCCACCAAACACTGAAGCCACTTTCAACGCGGTTGTGATAGGGAATAGCAACTTTGTGGGAAAAACTGGATTGACTGAAAACTCAGATTCTACCCTACCGGTACTTATTAAGCGCGCCATAGTTAAACCTAGATCAGACCTTAAGATAGTACCAGTGACGGTAGCTAACCCAAATGACTTCCCCATCAAGATAAAAAGACACATGAACCTCGGTGTATTTAGACTTTTCAATATAAAAAAGGCCATACCCATTGGTGCACTCAATAGCGCCCATTCACTCAGCAGTGTAACCACAGAAAAGGACTTATTCCCAATCAATTGTAGAGAGGATCCTATGGACCAACTCCCCAAAGGGAACAAACCTTTGAAGTACAAAATCTGTGAAAAACTCTCTGAAATTCAAAGACAACAGATCAAAAACATTGTCGAGGCCAATAGGCAAGCCTTTGTCCTAAATGAAAGCGCCATAGGTCTCAATGTAGAAAATGAAGTCAAGCTGGAATTAAAGCCAGACTTCAAACCCTGTAACAGACCGTCGTATAGGATGTCCCCTCACAAAGAAATCTTTCAAAGGGAACTCCTGAAAAAACATTTAGAACAGGGGATAATAGAAGAGTGTACCAAACCCTGTGAGTGGAACTCACCTGCCATTTTAGTGCCAAAACCACAAGGTGACAGGTCAGTAGCCTCTGGTTGGAGAATTGTAGTTGACTACAGATGGGTAAATGAGAATTTAAAAACTTTCTCTTACTCATTCCCCAGAGCTGACGACCTCATGCAGCAAATAGGCAGAACGGGCGCCAAGTACTTTTCCAAATTGGATGTCTACAGCGCCTACCACCAGATCCCCCTAGCAGAAGAATCTAGGCCACTTACCACCTTCTCTGCCAATGGCACGAGATACATGGCAAAAGTTCTCCCTATGGGACTCAAAACTTCAGGCCTATCCTTCATGAATGTAATGGAGCAACTTCTCATGAAATGCAAGTATAAAAATGCTGTAGCATATGTAGATGATGTAGCCATTTACAGCCCCACGTGGGAAAGGCACTTACAAGATCTGGACGAGGTTTTAAAACTTTTTATCAGAGGTAACATCAAACTGAAATCAGAAAAGTGCGAATTTGGAACTACCAAAATGGAATTTTTGGGTTTCAATGTAGACCAGCATGGTTTGTCACCATCCCCAGACAAAATAGGACCTGTCAAAACCTTCCCTCCACCTAGAAACATCCATGATCTTAGATGTTTCAATGGTATGGCGCAGTTTTACAAAAGGTTCATCAGAGGTTTCGCTCATGTCATGAAGCCCCTTTATGAGGCGACAAAAAGCACCTTTAAATGGACCGCTGAGTGCCAGAGAGCCTTTGAGAAAATTAAAGCTGCTATCTGTACTGAAGCTGTGCTGAAATTCCCGGACTATAATAGACCTTTTGTCATTTTTACTGACTCGAGCAACTACAGCCTAGGAGCTGTAATCACTCAAGTAGACGACCATGGTTTCTATAGACCGATTGAATTTGCAGGGAGCGGCTTGACACCTCAAGAGTCTAGGTATGGGATAACTGACAAAGAACTGTTAGGAATAGTTTTTGCAGTCACACCATTATGTGGATGGAACTCACTTCAAAGCATACTCGGACCACACCGCCCTGGTTTCCCTCTTCAACAAAAAGGAAAACAAAACCAATGGAAGGTTAGCCAGGTGGGTCGACACAGTCATGTCCTACGACTTTGAAGTCAGATACCTGCAAGGCAGAGCCAACATTGTGGCAGACTTCCTTTCCAGAAGGAAATACCGGCCCAGCTCTGATGATCCAATTCCCATCAGGTCTCAAGGTAGAATAATACTCCCTCCTAAATCAGTCAGATTCTCCGACATTACCATGACCAAAGTCTTCAAATCAACCGACCCAATTCCCAAAAATCCAGTCCTCATGGGACCACCTAGGTCCATACTAAAAGGAGGACAGATTTGGGGTAGCACTTCTAAGAAGCCAAAGGGTGTGATCGCAAAGAAAGGTAGCTCTGAGAGAGAAGGGCTCAGCTCAAATCAAACCGTGCCCAAGCTGTGCATTCTAACTCGATCCAATGCCAAGTTACCAGACCCAGTCACACCCCCTCAGCCCAGCAAATCAACCAGAAGTAAACAGACCCGCCCCCCTAAGGTCAAGGACACCAAGACCAAAACAAGGGGCCGACCACCAAAATCTAGGTCACCCAGAGTATCAGTGAAATTAGCTAATACCAGAAGGGCTAAGTTATCACACAAAGTGCTACCCATGGCTGAACGAGCGATAAGCCAGCTATGCAAACACCACTCCCTAACACCATCCAGGGAGACACTGATACAGGCACAGCAGGAGGATGTTTTCTCAAACTCCATGCTGTCATACATCAATAAGGGTGAATTACTAGAGGACCCAAGCCTTAGTAAACAGATACTGCTAAACCATGACCAGTTCATGATTTTAGACGAAGTTTTATTCAGGATCACTAAAACAACCTATGGAGACAGTTTGGAGCCTACACTACAAATAGTGATGCCAGAAAAATGGGCAGAATCACTAATTGAGGCCACACACTGCTCACCATTAGGAGGACACCTTGGTCCCACTAAAACGTATGCAGCAATCAGATCCAGGTATTATTGGCGTTCCATGTTCAAACATGTTTTTGACTACTGTGGCACTTGCCACACATGTCTCACAACACTCACCTCACCATGGACACCATCGGTCCTTTCACACCTGCTGTGGATGGATCCTCATTTATCCATGTCGTCACAGATCATGCTACCAGGCACATCACTGTTTGGTCCACAAAGGATAACACCAGCGCCGAAGTAGCGCTAGGATTTTTCCAAAGGGTTATCTGTGTTTTTGGAACCCCATCGGTCCTAAACACAGATAACGCAAAACAGTATGTGTCCAAATATTTCACATCTTTTTGTGATAAATTCGGCATCAAACATGTGACAGGGAGTGCACATTGGTCAAAATCACAAGGTCTATGCGAGCGTCAACATCAAACAATAGAATCTTCACTCAGAGCCTTTGTCTCCAAATCACAGAAACATTGGTCGACCTTCCTACAGGCTATAGCATTCAGCATAAACAACACTGTATGCAGCGTGTTAGGATACTCACCCAATCTTTTGGTGTTTGGAAAGCAATCACATCTCCCAACTGAGTCCTCCCTGTCATTGGTCAAACAGACTGAAGAGATCAAAGACAAGGAAAAATTGGTCACCGCCTTACTCAGCTTAAGAGATGACATCCAACTTAAGGCAGCTGAGAGCATGGTCAAACACCATAGAAAGATGAAAGCCAGATTTGACGCCACTGCTTCCCCATGCACCTACAACACAGGTCAGCTTGTGTATTTACACATACCTAACCTGTTGGTAAAACAAACGAGCAAAAAGCTGCAGCCCACCTATAGTGGACCATACATCATAATGAAAATGACCTCACCAGTAACTGCAAAATTAAAAAGGCTACAGGATGGTAAAGTATTGAAAAAATCAATACATGTATCTAGATTAAGGAGACCAATCACCAAGGCTAGCGCCAAGGCTGTAATCAAAAGACTGCAGTCTGGGCCAATCAACACCTTGTATGATCCTGATCTAGATTC
This sequence comes from Acholoe squamosa, assembly GCA_949317995.1. Classification (NCBI taxonomy): domain Eukaryota; kingdom Metazoa; phylum Annelida; class Polychaeta; order Phyllodocida; family Polynoidae; genus Acholoe; species Acholoe squamosa. The sequence goes on from OX439041.1 coordinate 4,231,767, forward strand.
CACCCATATTGGTGAACCAGAATCCCCCGCAGTCAAAAAGAAAAGAGGACGACCTGCAAAGAAAGGACTTGTCACCTTTGCCCCTTCCCCAAAGAAGAAAACAAAGAAAAAGTCCACGAAAAAGAAATAGATTTTCAGAAAACACGCAATTTTTTTTTTTTCCCCTCCTTTTTCACCCCACAACACCCACCACAATCCCCTCCCACATTTATACACACCCCTCTACCTTCACCCAAACCGGCGGCAATTTTGGCCACGTGTTATTTCATGCAAGTTTTTCCCCCACATTTTTTTTTTTCATTTCATCTTATTATCCAAACCACATACCAATTACCTTTAACGTCACAATTTCTACACAACACCCCAAAAGCCTTCTGGCTTACTTCTACTGATGGGACATTGTCAAGAATTTTATCTAGGATTTGAGACTCAGACAGTCATATAATGATTGATTAAGGTTGGCACGCCACATAAATTACCCAAGGTTACAGCGTATTCTTGGTTTGTGAATCCTAATTTTAGGAACACGCATGCGCCGGTTTGTTACAAGCTCAGGGCTCCTCTATACCTTAACATATTACCAAATGACCACCTATTGTAGGAGAGCAGCACCTAGACATCCTGATCCGTGTTTATGCCTCTGTTTACCATCGGTACTGGAATGTTTGGTGAGACACTTAATCAAATAATTCAGCACAGTTCCCTGCTGTGTTATCATAACAGGAACAAGTGCACCCCCACAAGCTGACTAATCTCAGCACCACAACCATCAACCCCCCATTATAACTACAATACTCAGATCACCCAATGATCATCCACGCCCCTCTAGAAGGCCCATCAAATTTGCATATCACAATGTACAAGTGTATGCAAACCAACCAATAGCTAGGCCCCGTGCCACATATGGGTGAGACATACCTCATCAGGAGGCACGTAATGAGGAATTAGCCAACCTCATGAAATGCTTATAAGCCTCACACCACCCCTATCTTATCCACTTCGAAAACAATAACCAAACTCACCACATCCAGCCACCATGGAGCAAGCATCCGGAGACCACAGGACCCAAGTGTCGGGACTGCCATGCAACAAGCCCAGGTAGGATCGGTCTTATGTGTCCATTAGTAGCGTCATCAATCGTTCTAGCATGACAATGATGGAATCTACCATCATGTTGCCCAGATACCCATTACATGCCAATGGTAGTGTGCGCCCAGAGTGCTTTGTAAAATGCAATAGTTGAATTTGCAGTCCTTTTTCAAAACCATGTATGGCAGTCTGACTTTTCACAACCTTATTTATCAACCTCTTGACAAAACCCCCCACCAGCCCATTCATCTATCTTAGTCTAACAACGAACCTACCAAATTTTTTTTTTCTCTTATTATTCACAACAGCCTTAGAGCCCCAGAGATTAGACATGGAGCCAACTCAGGGTGGACCATCCACAGTCTTTTAGGCCCAAACGGCATCAGAAGTAAGGCCATGGATCTGTTCGAGATCAGAATAACTATTATGGAGCACAAAGACATGATCAAACGCATATCCAGCGACGACTTAGGTGTATACCTAAACAACAAAACAGTTCAAAAAGAGCTCACCCTACAAGACCCAATTGTATTGTCGGCCACCAAGGCCATGATATTCGATCTATACAAAGATTTCCCCACAGTCCCATTGTGGGACAGATTCAGTGAGGAAACATCAAGCTATATAGCACTCCTATGTGCCAGGACTCTGATTACCACAGAGAAACCACTTAAAGAGCTACCAAGATATGAAACAGGTATCGGCAGATACAATGTCATTATCCAATCAACAAATCTTCAGACTCAGCTGGCAGCGTTTGAGATGGCTAGATACTCCCACTTATACAGTTAAATCTATCAACCCTGAATTGACCCATTCTACCCCCCCCCCCTTTTTACACATTTACGACGTGAAAAATAAATTACTCCCCTTCAATTCATTTCCCCTTTCAATTCTCACGACCTTTTTACATGACTAAGATGGAGACATCCTGCTAGTTAAGGCATCAGCCTAGCAAACTGATAACCTTTTAAATAAACACGTCCAAAAACGCCACATTCACACTACACTTAACCAAGTACACACCCAAACACGTATAGGACGACCACCGCCCAATCTACACAAACATACCTCACACAAAGCCAACCCCCCCCCCAACCCCACCCTTAGAACACCCAACTCACCCCAGACAACAGTCCTATCTCAGTCTCTATGATCAATCTCTCACAAGCTTATCTAAATTTCTATTTTTAGGACAGCAGCCTCCTTGGCAGCACTCCTCCTAATTTTGTGCGCCCAGACCCACCAGTCAGGAGCACAGGATTTTGTAACCAATGAAGAAACCATCTTCAGGCCAAACTATGGTGTTTTATTCACTAAAATACCCCAGAAAATGATCTCAGGATATATGGATTACCCATTAGTTTTCACTTTAGACCTATCCTTCAATCAATCCTTGCAGCGACCGAACAAATTAACCTCCCTAATCAGCAAAAATGCCCCAAATTTTATCTTGGAAACCGCCCAAACTTTAGACCTAATTTTGGCAAATCTCTACCAAAAATCTCAAAAATCTTTAGCCCTATTAATAAAATTTTTGGAACATCCCCAAACTAGGTCAACCAGAGGCGCCCCAGGACAAATCATAGGTGATATTTTAAGAGCATCAATTGGCTTGAGCACGCAACCTGAAGTAGACTTGTTGAATTCCGAAATGTCCGACCTAGAGAAAACTCTAGCCACCAAAATGCACGTGGTAGAATTAGCCACACATTTTCTCTTGAACATTTCTGAATTTAATTATCAATCTTTGAGTATTTTCTCCAGCATGCAAAATTATACGGATGACGCCCTGGCTCTGCTCAGCTCCAACCTCCAACTGTTGACTAAGAATGTATCGAACATCTTATTCAACCTGGAACAACAGAGCAGACAGGACACCTATCATTCGATGTTATTTAACGCTGCTAACTCTCAAATTGAAGCGCTAATGAATCTGCAAAATGATTTAGACACCCTATTGGACTCACTAACCACTCTAATGGAAGGCGAGCTACCTCCAAAATTAATTCCACATAAAGTCATGGAAGATGGACTTAATAATCTATCAAGCTCTTTGTATGAATCCAACAATGGTATCAAAATTCTAAACGTACCCACCGGTTTCTACTACCAAAGGAGAGTGCATGTGCACTGGCAGGACCAAAACAAACTTTACATCACAGTGCCTATACCCATAGGGCTGGGGGACAACATCTACTCCATATATAGAGCGGAGGCCTTCCCAGTCCCATTTGATACCACCAATGTAAACACTACTGGGTTTACACGAGTACAGCCATTGCCTAATTATATAGCCATGTCTGCGTCCCAGTCACACTACATTGAACTGGATCACTCTGACTTGGATCTCTGTGACGTAAATGTTTTCATAACATGCAACCTGCCCCTGCCCATGTTATCTCCTAGGCACCCCACCTGCAGCTTATCCTTATTTTTAGACCTACCTGACGCTGTACATAACACCTGCAATTTTCGGGTCCACATGACAGCACAAATTCCCAACATTGCTAAGCCCATCTCCCAAAACTCCTACTTGCTCATCACTAGCTTTTCACCTTCAATAATGCAATGCTCAAGCTCAGGCCAAATTGAGATCAGAAATGCAGCCTACTCTATTATTTCAGTACCATGCCTCTGCTCACTTAAAAACAGAGGCATGATAATGATTAATTCAGACCTGTCCTGCGCCCAAAACTTTACTTTAAAACCTATCGCCAAAGTGCCCTTCAACTTGCCTCTATGGCAGCATTTCGGTAACCCGCCAAACAACATATCAGGAGTAACCATAGCAACCACTCCGACCCACCTAGACCTACCAAATTTTCAGCGCCTGAAGCGCCTTCACAACCAAAAATTCCTACCCCTATTCAAAGACATTTTAGACTTAAAAGGCGCTGCCACCAAAATTCATGATAAATCATCCATCCTGAGCACCAACTCACTCATACATCTAGGATATCACCTGGAGTTTTCCCCTTGGTTACACCTGTTGTCGCCAGCCATCGCCATCTTGTGCTGCCTGATCACGTGTCGCATACACATGCGCGTGGTATACTTAGCCCAATTAGTGACCATTCACAGTCGAGCAACGATGGCTGACGCAGCATCTTGGAATAAGCTCAAAGAGATGATCAAAAATACCAACCAAAATTGGCCCACGCGGACCACACCCCAGGAGATCACTACACCTAACTGGATTCAGATGCCAGGAAGGTATGATTCCATGATTGCCTTCCTAGGCATCATCCTCAGCTTGCTATTCATCAAGGCAGCGGGAAGACGCTGTCTTAGGCATTGGCCCTACGGCAGACAGGACCCCGCCCCCGGAACACCGAGATTCGTGCTGAAGATACACTCTGGAGGGCACACATATGCCTTTCCAGTGGGATTAATGGTGTATGGAAGGAACCTTTGGCCAACATCCATCTTAGCACCCAAACTAGCACCACCCAGGTTAACTTTCCCCCTAGCCCGTCATCTTGATGCGCATTGGAAGTCGGACGTCGGAATGATCATTGGTGGAAGACTGAGGACGGTGAGGCTGGAGAGATACCCCAGTTGCCCTTTGCTCTGGCGGATCCCCCTCACAATCATCCTCAGATCCAGACCCCATACGGTCACCCTGGCCATTGTACAGGAAAACCAGCCCGATTTCCAACTCACACCAAGTGAATACGAACTATCAGCCAGCGACAAACCAGTGCCACCTCTGACACGGAGAAAAGACCTAAGCAGGCGGGAAGCCCCTAAAGCCTCCACCAGCGGGACAACTCCGGCAGAGATGGCCCTGCTACAACTCAGGGAAACCCAACCACCCAAGGATCTATACTTATTCGACCCTACACTGGCTGAGAGGGCCATTAACACCATAGATGGTAGGTTTTCTTTAAAACTTTAAACCTTTAGTTTCGGCTGATGTGGGGATCGTTGGGTACGCTCAACGTCCTCATCGACCTCCACCGGCCACCCCCCGAGGTTCCTCCCATAATGGACTGTCCCCAGCGCCCACAGGCCCGGTGACATCACTGGACGGTACCACCACCCTTATGTGGGGATGGCAGGTGCTGAACTGCGCTACATAGCAGACCGGATAGCCCTGAGACGCTGATGTGGGGATCCCCCTCCTATCCGGCGAGATCCCCCCGAGACCCCCCAAGGACCACCCCCATAGGGCCCCATCCCAACCATACATAACCATACCCACAAAATCGCAATATCCCGCCATTGCTTCACTTTGCACATCACTAGATCTTATCAATGACGACGCAAGGCCATTCCACAAACCATAAACGCAGTCATAACGTCTGCACAAAATTTTCGCGCCAGTCGCGACCCGGCGTCGCCATTTTTAGGGAGCTTCGTGATATGCAAATGTCCATTAGTTTCGGTCACATGATCGTCGTGACTCGATACATAGACTGAAAACAACAACATCAACACGTGCAAACAACCTAGCTTCATGATAAAAGGGATTACTCACGTTTTTCCTAGAAGCCGTTCACTGCCGGCACCTGAGGCGCCAGCAGTAGGTAGGTGACCTGATGTATCCTACAAAAACAGATCAAAAATTGAAATTACCAAAAAGCCCGTAACAATTTTCTGATTCAAAATTTTCCAAAACAAATTCACACAACCACCAATTCAAAATTACTTACGTCCCGTCCTCGTTGATGAACACTGTGATCAACAGAGCGCGACCGTCCGGGAAATGGAGAACGCCTTGGACGATCTCCATCTTGCGTAACTACTGATAAGATAGCCGGCACCCATATCTTATATAGGGCCAAGGCTATAGGCATCAAAACTCAAAATTTATTTCAAAATCTGCGACCCCCACCCTCAAATTCAGTTAACATACCGTATAACAGAATGCCACAACTCAAAATTTTCCAAGACCTTTTTCAACCACCTTCATAAAACTTTAGGCCACTATTCGAAATATTTTTCAGGATTTTTATCTGAATAATCAGGTTCAGCACGGTGAAGCGACAGCTCGGTACCGCCACCCAGCGTGATACAAATTAACCAACTAAGCTTGCTTAGTTACACTTACCGCGTTCTATTCTTGCAATCAAATTGAGCTCTGTCAAGTTAATGTTATGTGTCAAACAGCTGAAATTCATAGCACCTATTGGTTATCCTGTATTGACAAGGCCACCAGCTGACCCAAGCAGGATTTCACACCTCTGTTAATGGTTTGTTTTCACGGCTCTCTTCCCTACAGACCCCTCCTCTGGAGACCTGGCAGCCCTACCGTCCGTCGGCCCTCCAGCCCTGGAGAAAGATGAGCCGGGGCTATCATCGTCAAGGAAGGCGACAGGAAGAAGAAGCAGCATGGAAGAGGTCAAGCCAAATCCAACCCCACCAGCCGCGGACCCCGAGCCCCAGCAGCAACTTCCACCAACCAGTGGAGGGAGCCAGCTAGGAAGCCCCATCTAACACCCAGGGGAACCTATGTGTCGGCAGCTTGTAGGCCTGGGACACCCATGCCCCCAGCCTACAGGCACAACAATAATTACTGCCGCCACATCAATGGGCAGGTATCCGCTGCCAAACTCTGTATACCGTGTTACCATCAGCCAAATGGGTTCCTGTGCCCTTGCGCTTATGACAATAAACCCAAGCCAGGCGGCAACAGGCAACGGTCCCCACCCAGAACCATGTGGAGGCCCATGCCAGCTCGACCTAGCCCCACCACAGAGACAGACACAACCTCAGAGGACGGATCAGATGTGGCCACTGCTGGTGACTTAGCATCAGTATATCTAGATTTTTCAGACATTACCATCTCAAAATTCAGACCCATCAGATCCAGGAACCATCGTAAAGCTGAGGGCAGGTTTAAGAACTTCAACATTAAAGAACACCAAAACCTACCTCCAAAAAGCATACACCCTAATCGACATTTCAGAACACACAAATAGACTTTTCACAGAAACAATTCTTGTACTACCCAACCATTGAGATACGATTGTAAACAACCCCCATGCCTATACGCATTATTTGTTTTCTGTGAATGTAAAAATTTTCCTTTCTATCAAGTATGTCAAACCCTTTTCACTGGATTCTTCAAAGCCTGTTTTGTTTAGGCCAAATGTATATATTAGCTTAAGATTTCTCTCCTTTGATGAACATTATGAGACTAAAACCAAAATGGCCTCCTGGTTTAACTCTAGGCGCTATAAAGTTCATCACCTTCACCATTGTTTTTCAAGCTCAACCATGAAATGTATTTATGAGTTTTAGTCATAGTAGATCCTTAGCAATAAGCTTTTATTTACCCCATTCTATATATATTTAATGAATATTTTGCGTCCCTGTTATACACTACTCCACCTTGTTTTTCACCTCGTAACTAACTTTGCAAGATAAACTTGGTAGTGTGGAGCCAAAGATTCATCACCCTTATGCTGATCTTTGACCCCACAGTACCAAGAATTACCGACCCCAGTTAATTTTCACATGGACAAGTCCTGGCATATCAATGCGCCAAACAGAACTTGCCACCAGACAAGAAAAATTCCCATATTTTCAAAATAACAGGCATGCGCACACATTATAAGCATATAACATGTAACCTTTATAACCTGTACATAGATTAAGTCACTTGATCCACACGAACTATATTTTTGTAAACCCAGAAAGAAGCGTTTTTATTATACCGCATGTTATGTAAACTCGTCAGATTTTCACAAAAACCTTGTATATGTACCATCATACCCATAATTGTCAATGGACTTGGCAAAGCCTTATTTTTCTGCTTATTTTTCTCCCTTTACACTCGTGCAGAGACGAGTAGGAATGTGGGGATTTGTCAATGGACCATTCTGGGTATTATATTTATTTTCCATATTTACTAAATTCTTCGCCATATAAAACCTGAGCTCTGCCCATGATCCACACTCAACAATCTCCTGCATTCCCCAACAGGAACCAGGATGTATTACTCATGACAAACGCGCCTCCTCCATGACACTCTGTGACATAAGATACAAGGATGTAATAACATTCCAACCTTATCTACGCATACACAGTGTAACTGGAGGAAGTGCGATCCACCTGTGGTGCCATATTTGGAATGAGAGAATATTTCACAATCTCCTCTCAATACTCATCAACATGACTAACTCACAGGTGGCAATCTCTCCCTATGACACATGTCCCTATTTCATTGAGCCACGTGTATAGAATATTTCACAACACTGTGAGCTGCTCAAGTCTTTCATATAAAAGGCAGCTTGAGCAGCTCCCAGTCATCTCTCCCAACTTACACCTTACACCTATACCTAGAACCTACGACAGGTTCAGCTATAGGATCAGAGGCAGAGCTTAGATCTTGGCGAGTGTTTTCATTGTTACCACCTTCATGAAACACTCATGTCAGCTATGCAATAAAAGGATCAACTGAACTTCCCTGGATTCCGTGTACATTCACTTCACCACATGTAACCGTCCGTTGACACAAGTGCTGTTTAAGAGGGGTGGGTTGACTTCAAAAATACTTGAATGTGTATTGCCCGCAAAGGGTGAATAGTACTCAAAAAAGAATTTCACTAAAATTCCCCTATACAGACCCCTTGATGGTGATGAGAAGGAAGTCTGAGGATACTATATTTTTAGCTGATCTAATGCCATAAATGATTCATCATGAGACTGACATCACAATTTTCAACTTAGAAGAATGGTTAGCGTAAAAAAAGAATTGAGACATATCACCTCCATTCCCCATGGAATTGTTTCTTTGGACCCCCCACTAAACATAAGAGAATCTGCTCCATATCATTTAACATTCTATAGCCGATAGTGGAGTAGTGCACCAGACCCGACAATTGTCATGATGCACGAATGCACCCCTGGTGAGTAACTCACCTGGGCTATATTTGTCCATTATGACCTTCAGTATTGATAAATTGCAAGAAGGGAGACATGACACTCAAATAGGCGCTGACATATAGAGTATATATTCTACTAATGCTGCACCAATTCATTTGCAGGTTTTAAGAACAGTAAGTGAGTTTTAAAATCGGGTTGATGTCAGATAAATGTCAGAGTAAGTTGGCAAGTATGAGATTCACCCTGACTCTAAGGACTTGATTAAGATTTCTAAACACATAGGGGATGTATTATAACAACAGAAAAACATTTAAATAGTGAATGATTGGCCTAAAATCAATTGAAAAAAAAATAGAAAATGAGGCTTGAGCTGCTGAAAAGAGTGCTTTGCAGGGGCTGGGTAGTAGCAGAGTGGCTGGGAGTGCCCAATAAATGCTTAAAATCAAAGCCAGGGCCTTATTCTATCATATAAACCACAGATGTGCATTATTTGGGTGTAACAGAGAAGCTATGGGACCAGAAATCATTTCATCAAGGGCATTACACGATTCATCACGCGCCTTACATTAGGCAAGCAACTCTGGTTTTGGGCAACCAAGGCATGTTGAGACTCATTTCTTTTTTTTTAAATGGCACCTCATCAATAGATATATGCCATAGGATGGGTTAGATAAGCCAGTAACGATTAATACAGCCTGTAAATACACAAGTGCTGTTTAAGAGGGGTGGGTTGACTTCAAAAATACTTGAATGTGTATTGCCCACAAAGGGTGAATAGTACTCAAAAAAGAATTTCACCAAAATTCCCCTATACAGACCCCTTGATGGTGATGAGAAGGAAGTCTGAGGATACTATATTTTTAGCTGATCTAATGCCATAAATGATTCATCATGAGACTGACATCACTATTTTCAACTTAGAAGAATGGTAAGCGTAAAAAAAAAATTGACACATATCACCTCCATTCCCCATGGAATTGTTTCTTTGGACCCCCCACTAAGGAATAAATAAAATTATGGTGGTCTCTTACTGCTTTGCTTGATGGTTCAGGGGGTGGAATGAGGTTGAAATTGAAAGAAAATGCTTTTTTGGGCCATTTTTTAACTTTGGGCCATTATATCTCAAAAGATTCTGGTCCGACATATGCAAATTTGACCTTTCTTTGATTCCCAGGATTTTTACTTTCAAATAACACCAAAAAGAGGAAGAATGTTTAAATAGTTTTTATTCTGCACGCCCCAACCCAAAAAAGACACTAAAAAGCAGAAAGTGGGAGCTTTGTCAGGAATCGCCCATATATAGATAACATACCCTCACAGTTGTTGCCCGTGTAGCCTGGTGCACAGGTACATGTGTACAAACCCACTTCATCATTGCAGGTTGCACCGTTCTCACACTGATTTGGACTGCAATCATTGATATCATCTGTAAAAGGGAGATAAACATAAGAGAATCTGCTCCTTATCATTTAAAATTCTATAGTCGATAGTGGAGTAGTGCACCAGACCCGACAATTGTCATGATGCACGAATGCACCCCTGGTGAGTAACTCACCTGGGCTATATTTGTGCATTATGACCTTCAGTATTGATAAATTGCACGAAGGGAGACATGACACTCAAATAGGCGCTGACATATGTAGTATATATTCTACTAATGCTGCACCAATTCATTTGCAGGTTTTAAGAACAGTAAGTGAGTTTTAAAATCGGGTTGAAGTCAGATAAATGTCAGAGTAAGTTAGCAAGTATGAGATTCACCCTGACTCTAAGGACTTGATTAAGATTTCTAAACACGTAGGGGATGTATTATAACAACAGAAAAACATTTAAATAGTGAATGATTGGCCTAAAATCAATTGAAAAAAAATAGAAAATGAGGCTTGAGCTGCTGAAAAGAGTGCTTTGCAGGGGCTGGGTAGTAGCAGAGTGGCGGGGAGTGCCCAATAAATGCTTAAAATCAAAGCCAGGGCCTTATTCTATCATATAAACCACAGATGTGCATGTATTTGGGTGTAACAGAGAAGCTATGGGACCAGAAATCATTTCATCAAGGGCATTACACGATTCATCACGCGCCTTACATCAGGCAAGCAACTCTGGTTTTGGGCAACCAAGGCATGTTGAGACTCATTTCTTTTTTTTTAAATGGCACCTCATCAATAGATATATGCCATAGGATGGGTTAGATAAGCCAGTAACGATTAATACAGCCTGTACATACACAAGTGCTGTTGAAGAGGGGTGGGTTGACTTCAAAAATACTTGAATGTGAAGGTGATGAGAAGGAAGTCTGAGGATACTATATTTTTAGCTGATCTAATGCCATAAATGATTCATCATGAGACTGACATCACTATTTTCAACTTAGAAGAATGGTTAGCGTAAAAAAAAAAATTGAGACATATCACCTCCATTCCCCATGGAATTGTTTCTTTGGACCCCCCACTAAGGAATAAATAAAATTATGGTGTTCTCTTACTGCTTTGCTTGATGGTTCAGGGGGTGGAATGAGGTTGAAATTGAAAGAAAATGCTATTTTGGGCCATTTTTTAACTTTGGGCCATTATATCTCAAAAGATTCTGGTCCGAAATATGCAAATTTGACCTTTCTTTGATTCCCAGGATTTTTACTTTCAAACACCAACAAGAGGAAGAATGTTTAAATAGTTTTTATTCTGCACGCCCTAACCCAAAAAAGACACTAAAAAGCAGAAAGTGGGAGCTTTGTCAGGAATCGCCCATATATAGATAACATACCCTCACAGTAACTCACCTGGGCTGGGAAAATTGTATAGTATTGCATGATTGCATGTTCAGGATCAATACATAGCAGCTCCAGCGGAATATGCTAGTCTCATTGTTTTCACAGCGCCAAAGCAATACGAGAAAATCAGGACTAAGTTATTTACCTCCACTTGAATTATTTCATGATAAGGCTTAAAACAAGGCTTATATGTAAATTACATGCACTAATAATGACTTCAGTAATCTTAAGGAAAGACACTACTTTGAGAGAGTGTGAATATATAAATGATAACTTACTCTCACACAAATCACCGGTGTATCCTGCTTCACAAATGCAGTGGTAGGCAGCCACTTGGTCTACACACGTCCCGTTATTGGCGCACATCACATTTTCACATTCATTTATTTCTGTTATAATATCAAAAGGTTGTATAATTACTTTGCATTATTAGCACTTAATGTAATTTGTGATCCAAATGGTCCAATCACCCTTAAGTTGGAAAGTAATTCCATTTTCTTATTTTCTTTTTAGAATTTAAGTCAGGCTTCCTCTCCCATAAATTTGATAGGTAAACATTGTCCGCACCAATGTATCATCACAACAAAGAGATGTCCGGTTGCGCTCCTCATACGGCCAAGTTTATCTTCAATTGTTTCAATGATGCATTTTTGCATGACAAGTAAAAAACTTCAGGCAAGAGTGTCTATTATACTATTCAAATTTATACAGTATTCTACAATTGCACCTAGGCCTACAACTACAAATTCCTGAACTATTCCTAATGGATTGTTGGCAATTTTCTAGCAATAGTGTGATAAGAGTTTACCTTCAGAGGCAAAACATATTCACCTATGTATCGGTAGGCACCTTCAAATTTGACGATCTCTGATGTAATCACAACCAACATGTACATCCCAGATGAGATTTGGCTAGCTAAATTGTCATCACAGTACTTCATGAGTTGATGTTCAGCTGTCTGGCCATCATACAAAATTAGATTGCTAGAACAATCGATATTCATCTCTGAAATACTGACCAAGACTCCTAAATGCACAATCTGAAATAGATTCAGTCAAATAACACTGTACAGCCTTTTTTTAATGCAAAAATATATTTCTCTCCACATCTCCAAACATTACTGTTTTTCAAAATCCTTAACGCAGCATCTTTTTTGACTGAGACAGGTTAAAAGTTCAGTATTAGCAACAATGCAAAAGTTGCTATATTTGGACAGGTATCATAATACCTTACATATATAAGATTTTTTTTGTGGTTTATAGTAAAACTATAAATAACAACACAACTAAAGTTCCAACTTGGTTTATCAAAGTGGCGTTTTATTATGTAGAATGAACCAACAGTTTCGGCACTTGGTGGCCTTCATCAGGGTTAAATATTTACAAAATTTCAAGTCCAAGGTGCTTCGTGAGTCGTTGTATGTCAACATTGTATATTAATGAATTGTGGGTATAATTGTCATTGGCAACTTCCTGTTTACAAATTTCCGTGGTTACATTGTTTGAAATGTAAAAGTGTAGATTATTATTAGGTCTTACTGACAAGTATAAATAAATAGTCTAACACATTGGGACAGTGCACATAACTTACTGAGTAAGTCATAACGGTCAATAACATTGAATAACATTATAAAACATTAAATAACAGCATAAATAGCCCTAAAAACAATTGTTTATATAAGATGTGACTCTTAGATGAAAGCATCCCTAGTCTGGGTGTGCCATATAAGTTACATTACACTTGACTTAAAATGGCGAGAACCTAAAAAGTACCACCAAGGATAGTTATAGGTGATCGGTCCGTTGCTGTTTATCGAAGTTTGTATCGCCGAGGACGTTCCAGTATCTATCTATGGCCGTATTCAAAATAAACAATGCGGTCAGTGTCCATTTGCACAATGTTCACTGACAGTTAGTACTTTAGAAACAATTTTGATTGGTCGATCTGACATCATGTACCTAGAGTAAACCTTCAAGTACCTCAAAACACCTGCCTCTTCCGCTACCCAAAACAGAACAATGTCAGAAGCTATGTCGATCACTGAAACGTAATTTTCTTAATATTCACCCAAGTTATATGTCCATGTACACCAGAATTATTAGTATTGGAATAAATATGGGAAAAAGGAGACAAGTTAAAGGGGAACAGCAACGATTTTATTAAGTAATGAAAGTAAGATCTGTGGAACTATGACACTCACCAAGGTGAGGTTGTCTACAAATTGTAGATCTATATAAAAAGGTTCACATATTGGGTTGAATAGTGAACTCATGTTTCATACCACGGTAGCTGTCACTATAATGTCAACGTTTCTGTCTGCTTAGAAATCTAAATGTTGCCATCAATACCATTCTGAAGTGGGAAGGCTGGTTTGGAGGACATTATTGCAAGGTTGGGCGAGAGCTGAATCTGGGAACGAGATGACTGTGAAGCAACGTTGCCCCAGTGGATATTAACATTAACATTGCCATTGAAAGTTGCACCTTGGAACATGCCTTGGACAACCCTGGATGGTGAATGCCTTGATCTTGCAGGAGGAGGGGTACTGATTGGACCTGATACGCACATGGATGGCGCTGGCGAACTTGGACGACAAAGTGAGGCACATGCCGCTACAGGGGAAGTCTGACGTCCGGCAGCCGATGAAGGTTTGGGAACGGTTGGCCCCAACTTAGCAACAGTTGATGGCAACTCGGGGGATTCGGCAATAACTGATGTACATTCAGGAACAGTTAGAGGTTCAGTTGTCAACGATGATTCAGCAACAGTTGCTGATACGACACAGGATGATGATCGACGAGGTGGAATTCCCTGTGCTGGCCGCATCCCTCCAACAAGGATGTCACTCATCTGGCGCTGTTGATCCATGGATGCATCGGCATAATATTGCAGTGATTGTTCATTTGCATGGCCCATCACCTGAGTGATCATTGTTGGTGCGATACCTTGTTGCAGAAGATTGTTGCAGCATGTCTTACGCACTGAGTGGCCTTTGACCTTCTTGCCTAACTCATGATGGCACCGATAGATCCGATTCCCATTGGCTCTCTTTAGTAGCACACAGCATCGGTTTCAAGATTGGCCTTTGGCTTTGGGGTTAGGAAGAACTTCTTGCCTGGAAGGCACATATTAGCTGGCCCTCTTGCCTTGAATAACTGGTATAACTTGAAGAAACAACGATCAGTGCCCAGCTCCCATAACTTAAGATTAAAATGGCAGGGATCCACACAAGTTTTGCCCTTCCTTGTCTTTGATGCCCTCTCATTCCATTCGATATATCGGGTATTGGCATCTTCTACGATATAAATGTCCTCCCAAAAGCAGTTGTATGGCCTGCAGCCAAAAGCCTGAGTCAACAAGTAATATATTGTGGCCTGTAAGGACCTGGGATCAGTGGCCCCAAAGGCCCCAGTGGTCCAGAATCGTTCAATATCTGCGTCGGACAAGGCAATAGCCTTGTTGGGTTTGTTGCCAAGTCCCATCTTAAACAGCTCTCCCCTTTGAGTTTCAAGAACAGCCCTGGCCACTTCAAAGCTTTTATCAACAATGATGTTATCGACAAAAGCATTCTCCTGGAGATATCTGCAAAATATGAATAAATGCTGCCATCAATGTGAGCCTTCACTCATGTCTAAAAAAAAATGTTGCAATCACTGGATAGTATGACCTGCTGTCTCAGTAGGTGGAGTTATAGAACCGTGATATTATGGTACCCTCTGATAGGAAACATTTTATATTCATGGATGGTACACCAGTTATAGGTATATGTGTGTGCCTGAGGCATACAAACGTGAGTACAATTTTAAATTGACCACATTCTAGAATAAGAATTAACCAAGAAAATTGAAAAGAAATAAAGTGTCTTGATGTCTGGCCATATCAGTCATTTCCATATACCCGTAAATTCTCTCGTATCAGCTGCGGCTAGTACTAGAATCCTGGTAGCTCCCATAGCAATTGCATTACTTAACCAAACCTTAAACTTCTCCTGACCCTAATATTTGGAATTTCGTCATGGAACTTGGCCAAAAATTAGTTTAATAATTCTATTTTTCAACCTCCTAAGGATTTTTAGGGGGTGAAGCCTAAATGGTTAAAACAAAAAAAATCATCTTGTTTTGTTGGCGTATCAGTCATTTCCATATAATTTCAATGCTAATATAGGCCTATGTCGACGTAAAGTATATGAGCTGTCAATAAATAAATCCTGAATATTTCTTGATAGGAATAAGAATTCAGTGATGAGAAGTATCACAAGTTTACTTTGTATTGACTAGATTGCTCCAAATTAGGCCAAACCCCTGAAAATGATACAGAATATTTGAGTCATGTTCATGTTTACTACCGGTACAGTCCCCATAACTTATCATAACCTGAACAAAGCTAAAACTTAAATAATTGTTCTGGCCTTGATATTTTGAAATACTTCATGGGACCATCACCAAATATTAGTTTAATTGATATAGTTTTGAGCCTCAATAGCATTTTTAGGGTGGTGAACTCTAAATGGGTAAAACGAGTATAAATTATCTTGATGTCTGGCTGTATCAGTCATTTCCATGTACTTTCAATGCTAAAGTAGGCCTATGTTGACTAAAAGTCAAACAGGTATAAAAAATGAACCCCTTGATATTTCTTGATGGGAGTACGATGGAAAACAAGTAAAATAACATAAGTTTGATTTGTATTAGCCTCAGTACTCAGACATAACCTACTTTAAAAAAAAATCAGATATTTCAAGTTGCATTGAGTTCTATTACCCGGTAGCTCCCATAGACTCATCATTACGTGAACAAACCTAAAACTCAAATAATTCTCCTGAGCTTAATATTTTGAATTTCATCATTGGACCTGTGCCCAAAATTAGTTTAATTCCTCTAGTCTTAGACCCCCTTACAATTTTTTATGGGGGTGGAGCCTAAATAGGTAAAACAAAAATAAAGCATCTTGATGTCTGGCCGTATCAGTCATTTCCATAAACTTTCAATGCTAAAGCAGGCCTATTACGACCAAAACTGAAAGGCTTATAAAGAATTAACACCTAAGGCCCTTGATATTTCTTTTTGGGAGTAGGGTGGGAAACAAGTAAAATATCACAAGTTTATTATGAATTTACCTCAGTGCTAAATAGTAGGCCGAACCAACTAAACAAAAATCATGACTTTATGTTGCATTGACTTCTACTACTGGTACTGTCCCCATAGACTTATCATTATGTGAAACAAACCTAAAACTCAAAAATGCCTCCTGGCCTTAATATTTCGAATTTCTTCATGGGGATTGCGCCCAATATTAGGGTTATACCTCTAGTGTTTAACCTCTTAAGGAATTTTAGGGCAGGCAAGCCTAAACGGGTAAAACGGAAAAAAAACATTTTGATGTCTGGCCGAATCAGAGATTTCCTTATACTTTCAATACTAAAGGAGGCCTCAGTCGACCAAAACTAAAACGCCTATAAAAAAACAATCCCTGGATATTTCTTAATGGGAGTATGATGGCAAAGAAGTAAAACAATCTTAGTTTATTCTGTATTAACCTCAGTGCTGGTAAATAGCCCTAACTAGTTTTAAAAAAATTGGATATTTAGAGTTGCATTGAGTTCTATTACTGGGTAGTGCTCATAGACTTATCATTACATAAACAAACCTAAAATAAAAAAAGAAATCTCCTGGCCTTCATAGTTTGAATTTCTTCATGGGGATTATGACAAATATTAGGGTTATGCCCCTAGTCTTTAACCTCTTAAGGAATTTTAGGGGGGGCAAGCCTAAACAGGTAAATGAAAATAGAAAACATCTTGATGTCTGGCCCTATCAGTCATTACCCTATACTTTCAATGCTAATCCGACCAAAATTAATGAGCTATAAAAAATTAACCCCTCAATATTTCTTAATGAGAGTAAGATTGGAAAGAACATCAAGCACTGCTTACCAGGCAGCTTTCAACGAACTGCGCGACATGTATAAGGACTATGAGACCATATTCACTGATGGATCTCATATGGCAAACAAGACAGGCCTCAGCAGCTGTAAAAGGCCTAGACTCTTACAAAGAACACCTTCCAGATGAAGCATCTATCTACTCGGCAGAGTTGCATGCCCTCTACCTTGCACAAGACCATGTAGAAACCTCAGAGGCAAAAGACCATCTGATCCTCTCAGACTCCCAGTCATCACTTAAAGCCATGCAAACAGGCACATGGAACCACCCTCTAATAAACAAAGTGCTGGAAAGACACCACCAGTTGACAGAGGAGGGAAAGAACATCAAATATGGTTGGGTCCCTGGCCATGTAGGGATTCAAGGAAATGAACAAGCAGACTCAGCTGCCAAGGATGCCCTGGGCCAGGCAGTAGTACAAATGCCACTTCCATCAACCAACCTAAAGCGCAAGATCAAAAAGTACGTATATACCAAATGGCAAACATCCAACTCCAAAAGATCTAAACAAAGGTCAACATGACCAAACCCTACAAGTGCAAGTCTAGAAATGAAGAGAAAACTATGAGATGCCTCAGAATAAGTCACACAAGACTGACCCATGGTTACAGAATAGGGAGAGAAAACCCTCCCAAGTGTGCCTGCTGTCAGAACCCCCTGACAGTGGAGCACATCCTCATCGATTGCCAACAGTGTCCCTACAGGGCACAATACCATGCTTGTACAAGCTTGAAAGAACTATTCGAGAAACACAAACCAGAAGAAATATTGGGATATATAAAAGCCCTTGGGCTCTACAATAACATCTAGTTGAAACCTGATGATTACTTCCCCCACATAGTCAAATCATACCACCATTTCTGCTGATAGTGCCTATCAACCTGTGAAGCACAGGATAGCCACTTAGTGCGGCTAAAGTGCTGTAAAACACAAATCAATCAATCAATCAAACGATGGGAAAGAAGTAAAATATCCCAAGTTACATATGTTTTCACCATATTGTTCAAAAATAGGCCAGAGTTATGGAAGGAAATTCGGGAAGATGACAAGTTTTTTTTTCAGAAATTACCATTGGATTTGCACTGAGGCCCAGATCTGCATGGCATTATTTTTAGTTAGAAGCCTAATCTCGAATTTGTAAGGGCAGTATCACTCTATACTGGGTAATAAGTTCATTTCTACACTGCTTTGGAAGGTTTTTGTTGGGGGGATGATGAGTTTTATGGCTTAAAGCAACAATTTTCTTCCTATTCAGGCTAGTTTCAGACTGATCAGCTGATCAACTTCACTCTTCGTACATATCATTCAATCTCTGAGCAGATTTTTCCCATTTAGCATTGCAATAATAGGCGTCCGACTTTCCCTGTAAAAATTTACCATATTGTGAATTGTTATTTTGAAAATTTGGGGGTTAATATTTCTATTTTGGCTTGGGAAATGTAGTACTTGGGGTTCTGTAGCATATTTTTGCGTTTTTTTCCTTGCCAATCCATTCCAATATGAAGTGAGAGTGTAAGGTTGATAGTGGATTTGGTCTACTTTGAGTTTCGACATGTCAGTGCCAGTGGACTGTTCCTTGTGGATCGTCATGAAAAAGTTGCACATACAACAATTCAATTTTTGAGGTGGAATGCCTTCTATTGGTCGTTTTTCATTGTGTACATCTTTTAGCCACTGTTTCAGCCTCCTGATCACCTGTCAAAAAATCAATGAAAATGAAATATTCATTAAATAATTGATGAAAACTTCTGATCAAGTTGTGAATTCTCCCAAAGTCAAATCTCCCAACCCTCAAGCTCCACCTCCCCTCGCTCGGACATCAACAATGGCGTGTGCCAATATTTACTAACCTGGTCCATCTTTCTGTTGGTGTTCACATTCTTATTATCCTTAATATAGCTCAAATATCCTGAACAATCAGTGTCTGAATTATTAAGTTCCTCAAATTTCCTTTTCAAATCTTGTCTTGATGGGGTTTTCGAAGACACAGTAGGCATTGACGAGTTGACATTTTTCCCATTTGCGTCATCTGCGTCATCTGCTTTTGACGTCTATCATAGACATTTCCATGGTATTTAGATCCAACTCCACCACTTCCTCATTATTTTCAGTCATTACAAAGTAGTCCTTATCTCTCATCTCATCTAAAACTTCCGCTATCAACTCTAGGCTGGCCTCATCAACCAAATCTCTCACGATAGAGCAGACAGGGTGCCATCGACGAGCAGCCATTTTTGATGATCTCTGGTTGTCAATGGGACTACTTGAAGAATGGCGTATTAATACCAATGCCTTTTTACATGGGTAGCACTTATCAATATATCAGTGGTACCCTTGATAAATAGGCCACTTATCACTTGTACACTAAATACGTCTTACCCATTCACTTTATATGTGTGGAAATTGTCAATTTCACCGAGTGCATAATAATATAGGTTCCCTGTACTATCCTTGATATCATCAGTAAAGTAGGATGGTCTTTCCCTGTAAGCAACAGTCTCCTTGTGAGTGGATGTGTAAAAGCTGTAAGAGTAAGCTCTGACTTACGTTACCAAGTCCAGCATTGATGACCCATGTACAGTTGTGAGATCTTTTAGAACCTTGGTTGGTTAGTGGATTCTCCAAATACTGATGTACAGAAGTAGCATCAAGGTTTCCACCACAGACTTTGGTGACAGGTCAAAGATGAAAAGTGAAAACAAATTTAAGCTGTAACATGCATTTATCTTATATTATTGATGTTAGGTAAGAGTGATAATTAGCACACATTTTACATTGAATACGTGTCATTCAAGATTTATCTTTAATTCTGTACTATTGACTTAATGTGCTTATTGGTATTTATTGTTGTATCTAATATCACTGTCTGAGATGCCACAATAAACAGTTTTTAACAGATAATTAAGGGTGACAAGAGTTGAATGAGAGTGGAACTGTAGAACCTAAAGGTGACACCTGAGGTAGAGTCCCTTTGTATTTGTGAATGATAGGATATTCCTCATGTACAATTATTTCTGGTAATTATTTAATAATCAATTTAAAGGTGCATATTATAGCTTTATCTCCCCCTGTATCTTATATGCAGGTTTAGCCCCATAGTGGTAATAGTACTGTTTTATTAACTCTGTCAGGGCTGCTGATGCATGAGTGCTGGCAAGTCTGCTCACCAGCACTTCATTGGAGCATCATAACAACACTCATGGACTGTATTAACCCTGTATGGTCGTCATGATGTGTGAATGTAGCCCTGACAAGTTATTCGCCTGCATTCATGCATCAGGATGACCAAGAGAGATAGAAAGATTAGAGTTCCCTTACCTTCACAGTTAGTGCCATGGTACCATGTTTCACAAGTACACTCATAATCTCCTCCTAGATCTGTGTCTTTACACACTCCATTATTGTAACACGGGTTTGACATACATGGACCTTGTAGGAAGACAGTTTAACATTACATAACAGATATGATAGTGTCATACTAGTATTTATGCATGATCAAGTTGTCATATGAGAAATATCATATGACTAGTGGTATATAGAGAGTAAGAATATCAAGCTATTATTAGTGCAATTCCAGTTATCACTGGTTTATTTAGCTCAGGCAGAACATGTTATGCATCAGTAATACAAACGTTAATATGCAGGTTATTTCCACACAGAGTAATTATACAATTGGTTAAAAGTATAAAGTTATGTTCCACTCCACCTGTGAAATAATAATAATAATAATAATAATAATAATAATAATAATAATAATAATAATAATAATAATAATAATAATAATAATAATAATAATAATAATAATAATAATGATGATGATGATGATGATGACGACAACGACGACAACGACGACGACGACGACGGCAACGACGACGACGATGACGATAACAATAACAATAACAACAACAACAACAACAATAACGATGACGATGATGATGATGACAATGACTATGATGATGACGATGACTATGATGATGATGATGATGATGATGACGATGATGATGATGATGACGATGATGATGATGATGATGATGATGATGATGATGATGATGATGATGATGATGATGATGATGATGATGATGATGATGATGATGATGATGATGATGATGATGATGATGATGATGGTGATGGTGATGATGATGATGATGATGATGATGATGATGATGATGATGATGATGATGATGATGATGATGATGATGATGATGATGATGATGATGATGATGATGATGATGATGATGATGATGATGGCTGGTGTTCAGTGGACCATGGACACTCATGTGGACTCAGACTGTGAGTCTACATATATGCTGACCCTGAGCCTAACTCAATCAGACTCTCTGAAATAGCAGCTATACATAGTGAGGCACATGACCTTAAGCCAGAATTGGAAGAGAATATTCCACCAAAATCTGTGCTAACATCAAAGGATCAGCATGGTAGATTAGAATCACTGCTGACCGAATATGATGATATATTTGTAAGAAAAGATGGAGACATTGGTGCTACACTCCTTTATACCCACTCTATACATGTAAAACCTGAAGCAGTACTATGTTATTTCCTACCCTACAGACAAACACCAGAGAAACAGGCCGCAATAGGGGAAGAATGTGAAAGGCTAGTAAAACAGGAGATTCTCCGCGAATGTGCCGAGGGCCCCTTAGTGTCCAGATCCTTTTTAGTAAAAAAAACATCAGGAAACCATAGGCTCGTGACATATTTTCGGCATTTGAAACAGAATACAATTAATCAAGCCTTATCTACACCCCAGGCCGATGACACTCTAGACATGATAAGGTCACTCAGACCAAGAGTATTCAGTTAGCAAGATGCCCAACAGGGATTTTTTCAATTTCCTATAAGGGAGGAGGCCCAGCACAAAACTGCATTCATAGCAAATGACAAGAAATATGTCTACCAAAGGATGCCGATGGGACTTGCTACGGCCCCTGCAGGATTTTGCCATCTAGTAACATTAATTCTGAACAAACTCAAATACAAATATGCCCTACCATACCTAGATGACATATGGGTATTATCACAATCCATCGAACAACACTTCCATGAACTGGAAGATGTTTTCAACAGCTTAAGAGCTGGTAAACTCAAATTGAAAAAAATCAAAATGTGAATACTTCATAGACAGAATAGACTTTTTGGGAATGAGAGTCACACCCATGGGACTACAACCATCTCCCACAAAGGTAGAATCAATCAAAACTTTCCCAACACCAAAATCAGTCAAAAATGTCAGATCTTTTACAGGACTATGCCAATACTTCAAGAAGTTTATCAAAGGTTATGCCTAAATTGCTAGACCATTGTACGATCTACAGACACATCTCAAACCATTTGTCTGGACAGAAGTTGCTGATAATGCTTTCAAAGCATTAAAGCATACCCTCTGTACCAATGCTCTTCTCAGATATCCCAACTATGAGAAGGAGTTCAGTTTGGCAACTGATGCTTCCAATGTGAGTTTAGGAGCTGTACTCTCACAGAGAGATAATGAAGATGTGCTCAGACCAGTAGCCTTTGCAGGTAGAACCCTCTCCAAACATGAGAGAAATTACAATACCACAGAGAGAGAACTACTGGGAGTAGTATATGGAGTATTACACTTCAGACACTACCTAGAAACTATAGCTCGATGCAGCAAGTTGGGAACCTGAGTGTTTTCCAGTTTTGGAGGCAGCTGTGCATGTAAAATGCCTTCATTCAAGGGACATTTTTGTATATGATGCACAAGACAAGTCTTGTGTATGATTCTATCTCAAAAATCATAACAAAATATGAAAATAGAATCATTTGCTATGCATTATTCCCTCATAATACATGTCAAACAAGACAAAGTGCCCTCTGTAGGTCCCATATGGACTGGAAAAGCACCATGCTCATAAATGTCTTCATCATTTTCAAGATAAGAATATCTGAAGACCTGAACAATGTGAACAGGTCCATGGTGCAAAACCCTTTTGTTTCTATTAAATTCCATCATCCATTGTTGTTTTGACCTGATGACCCATTGAAAACCATATTGAAATGCTATTAGAACCCCATATAAGGCATGTGAGCCCTATTATAATGCACTATTGAGCTATTTAGCTGTAAATAGCAACAAAAGCGTTGTCAGCACCAAAGACTAGAATCATAAGATGTGGCTAATTCTTCTCACACTTATTGTATCACGTAGATATTTAATATGCCTTTAAAGATGATCGAGTAGAACATAAAAATGGATAATTCTGGTATCAGTGGGTGATCACGCGTCCATATATGGTGATCTATGTGGTCCCTCATCAAAAACCAAGCAGAAATTTTGCTGAAAATCACAGTTTTTGCAAACTAACAAAAATCACATGTCTCCCATAGTGTAATAAGCCACCATAGAGGTAGGGGAAAAAAGCATACTCATTTATAAACTTGATGGGTCAGTATTATGCACTATCTATCAAAAACTGATGGTTAGAATATTTTTTCACAAAATATATAGGGCCAAACTTTGAAAAACAATGATTTTTTTAAACTAATGATTTTTAAATTTATAATTTGTACTTCAGTGGTAAACTGTGCACTATATTATTGTAATACCATCTACCCTGGCCTGAAAGCAATGAGTTTCATCTTTCATTTGCTGCAAATATTATGTAAATCGGATAATTTTTGGCTAAACTACAGCATTTCTTAGCGAAAATTCAGGAAAAACTAAGTTTTAGGTTCCCAACTTGCTGCATCGAGCTATAGACACTTCCAATTATACACAGACCATGCAGCCCTAATTCCACTATTAACCAAGACAGGACCCACACATAGATGGGCCAGATGGGTTCTAGACATACAACAATTCTCATTCAACATTCAACATGTGAATGGTGATGAAAACAAATCACCAGATTTTTTTTTTTTCAAAAGGAGGACCAGCACAAAACTGCATTTATAGCAAATGAAAAAAAGTATGTCTACCAATGGATGCCGATGGGACTTGCTACGGCCCCTGCGGGATTTTGCCATCTAGTAACATTATTGTCATTCACCATTCAACATGTGAAAGGTGATGATAACACACCACCAGATGCTATGTTTAGAAGGGAATACCCAGATTCTGGACCCATGACTGACCCTCCACCCCACCAAGGAGAGTAAGAGCAGCCAGTAGAACCAAGTTTGCAAAAACACCAAAGAAAGTACCATTCAAAAGGGATGATCCACCCAACACCATTGAAAGACCAGAGACACCCATTAGGGGTATCTTAAAACAATCTACACACTATGTGTTTTGCCATTGTGAGAGAGAATACTCACAACTCTTTCCAGAGAATGACTTTGAGCCACTCATCACTCAAACAGATGCTGAAGGCAACTCCTAAGGAGCCCTCCTTTACCCCACCTGACTCAGATAATGAAGATTCAGAAGACACATTGTATGCTATTACTCAAGCAAACAGTCAGATTCTTCAAACCAATGCAAGGAGAGGAAACATCAAACTATTTTTGTCCTTTGACCACACACTCAAAGACTAGAGAAATGATTCAGGAGGGCACACCAACCCCCCGCCCCACACGATCACAAACTATTCAAATTGAGAAAAAGGTTACAGGAAACAAACCTACCAAAATCCCTCCTTCCAGGAAAAATGTCACAAAAGACACTGCATCTAATAAATCAAAGAATGCCAATGAGCAAAATGTGCTTTTAAAGAAAAAGTTTGTCACTCCATCAAGGTGAGAATAGGCTCTCCAAAGGAGCCTTCACACCAAAACAAGAGTGACACACCCCAACAAAAGACGCAGAATAGGCCAATAGTCGATGAAAAGGAGAAAGAGAGAGAAATAATAAAACAACATGTGCTAGATATAAATCAATTGCTGGATCAGATTCCTGACACATCCATCTCAGGTACAAATCTTTGCTTGGAACAAAGGAAGGACAAGGAAGTATTTCCCCTCATACAATATCTTGAGGATGGAACCTTGCCTGCACCAAAAGCACAAGCAAATAGAATCATTAACCAATGCCAAACACACACCTTGTTAAATGGTACATTAGTCCACATATGCCCCATAAATTGGCAATGGGTAACAAGTACACTACAGTACTTCCATGACTCACCTACTGGTGGCCATCTTGGCTCAAGTAGGATGATGTCAGCACTCTGACCTAGGGTATTTTGGAAATCTATGCTAGCAGACACAACCAAATATGTTTCAACCTGCCACACTTGCCTCACAGCAAAAAGTACACTCACATAAAACACCAATGATGGTGACAGATTACATGGCTTCACCAATGAAGTTACTGAATCTCAATGCAGTGGGGGCACTTCCCACAACTGCCAGGAGAAACAAACATATACAAGTCTGCATAGATTATGCTACCAGATATGCAACAGCTTGGGCCACTACTGACTTAAAAGCTGAAACAACAGCAGCAGAGTTCTACAAGAATATAATTTGCCATCATGGAACACCAGCCACTCTTCAAACATACAATGGAACATGTTATACAGGTGCAAAGTTCACAAAACTAACTAAACACCTCAAGATGAAGCATAAATTCTCATCTCCATACAGGCCCCAAAGCAATGGCCTCGTGGAGAGATTCAATGCTAGTATTGGCACAGCTCTCAGAGCATTCTTCTCAAAACATCATAACAATTAGGACTTATTTATTGAACCCATAACCTTTGCATTAAACAACACTAAATCCCGAACCACAGTTTTCACCCCTTTCTTCCTACTCCATGGAAGAAACCCAGCCACCCCATTGGCCCTAGGGTTGGGAATACAGGATGATATATCCACTGTAGCAGACCATGTAGCTAATATGATATCAAATCAAGATACCTCTAGAAGGAAAGCTATACAAAGTGTCGCCAAGGTACAGAAGGAGAGGAAGGATAGATATGATAAGAAACTTACACCACAGAAAATCAAGGTCACTGACATGGTGTACATCAACATACTAAGAATCCTGACCAACACAGATTGTAAGAAGCTTCAACCCCTTTTTATTGGACCATATGTTTTAGTAAATAGACCTAGTTTGACAAGTGCCAAACTCAAAAACATGGACACCAATCTACTGGTGGCCAGACCTGTACAAATGGACAGACTGAAAAAGGTTGTAGCTGTCAGGAACAATAAATTTGCCCACAGGCTTATTCCACATGAAGCCATATACTACAACAACATTGTAAGAAACAAAAATGATATCACCCTCACAAGGGAAACCACAGCTATAGGCCCTATTAAGCCTAGGCCTGTACACCACATGTTAAGGAGAGCATCTAAATGTGGAGCAGTTTCAAGGAATAAGAAATATATTGAGATACCTAATGACATAAGATTTTCAAAATTTTTCTTTTCAACCACACATAAACATGTGTTATTGAATTTAGATTATTTATATATAAAGCCATCAAATTTGTAAAAATATCACTAGGTTATCACCACTGAATGGTCAAATACTTGGACCCTCCAAGTAAAGCAGACATAAAGTCTACAGAAAAGTAAGGGTAAAAGTCAGAAAAATATACGTCTGGTTCCCTCTAACCACGACCACAAAAGCGCCCTAAGACCCCCTTGGTGCGCCCAGTCTAGCCTCTGTTTGGGTTCCCACTCTTTTCTCAATTCCCAGATCTGTGATCCCATTGGTTCATATTTGTTGATTGACCTAGATCCACCCCATGCACACTGACAGATCCTCTGTCCCTGTGTCAAAACCCCTCACTGACTGTAATCAGGTCAGGGATGGTGGGTATAGAGAAAAGTGTATGGAATAACAACCAGTGTTATTTCCAGCAAAACAAAATAGTGTATACACTATGGTGCAGTGGGAATTAGTAGGGTGAGGGTGAGGAGTTGTTGTTTGTTTTTAGGTCTCCCCCAAAAAATACAACAACGTTAGAAAAGTAAGGGTAACACAATGGAGTGTCTAAAGCCTAATCCCCACATGAAAGAGCGTGCTTTGCCAACATAGCAGTCAATAGAGATCAATTGACCTTATAAGCCACCCTCAGACAACTGTCTAGATGGTCATCAATGGCTGTCCTGGATGACAGGAGGAGATAATTACCAGTACACAGATTACACAATAGACCCCCACAGTTGCTGTCACTGGAGATCAGATTCATTGACTCCAGAGAAACAATACCAGGCCCACAATGGATGTGGGTAGGGTAGGCTACATAAGAAGAACTGTGGACCATAGCCCACCATCAGTCTTCATCCAGCTGCAGTCTGGAACACAAGTCTACAGGACCCCACTCGGGAACTAGCCAGCCCACTTTTCCATTAGGACAGACTGCACTAGGATAAAGAAAACACCTAATTCACCTTCAACCTGACCTTACCATTTATTGGTCAATCTCTATAGACTCACCAGACATATTGCCAAGAAAGCTCAATTTTGCAAAGGTACAGTTTGAACCACTTCATTTAAAGTGTTTCACCATACACTTAGACTTCGCCAGCACCAAAACACTACAAATTTGACAAGACTTTAAACAGCAAAATTTATTTTTGCCTTACACAGAGTAGTATTTAAACCTAGCCCTCAACCTTTGGTCAATGGACCTACCACCACAACACTGTTGCTAGGTATTCCCTACAAGATACCTCAGGCACCTGTTACCAAAGATCCATTAGGGATAGAATACTCTACAAGATCACAACTCTGGTCAGATTATCCAACAAGCCAAGGAGATTGACACCTTGCTGGAAACTGTGGACAAGGAGATAAATAAAACTTTAGCCTCCATCATTCTGTGGTGAACTAGGTCTAGCCACAGTAGAAGATGTAAACTAAGTTATGGGAGAGCTTAAGAATATAGATGACACATTAAGGATTTTGCTAAACAAGATCAGGAGCAGCCAATCTCATTGAAAAGATCATGGGCAGACAGGATAAGTTTGTCAAAGCATACATCTAAGATAAGTAGGTACTGGAAAGTACCATCAACACCATAGGTGAGACTGTCAACCTATGGGCCTCTAAAATGTCCACGTCTCTTGACTCATATTCCAGGCACAAGAAATCTCAAAGGGAGAAAAGTGCAAGTAATTAATGATGCACACCTAAGTACAGTTACAGAGCATCCAATTTCTCAAAGCTTAGGACTCATCTTGGGGATATCAGCTCACATTTTTTTATAGTAAACATACTCCTCAAACTTTACAGACTGTAGCCTACCTGCCTACAGCCAAGGCATTCAGACTAGTCACCGAGCTGCCCCTACACAAATTGCTCCCAGATACGAATCCTAGAAAATTTACCCCTACAGAAGAAAACCCACACCCCTTTTCTCACAATTCAGGAAACCCACACCCTGATAATTGCTATATTATTCATCCTGACCATCTACTCAGCCTGCAAAATAATGAAGTACCTCAAGAAATTCGGACAGACACATGGTGGTAAAAAAAACTTGGCCAAGCGCACAAATCAAACAATATATTTTAAAATATATTGTGAAGACTCAAACTTCGCGCTACCCCTATGGCCACTACCACATGAATTCAATGAGATTAAATCAGCAGCTGCCCAAGCTTAAAAAGATATATAGTGGTTAAAACCTTCCGACTACCCAAGGTTATATTTACCTGGAATGGACCAGCAGTTATAACAACACAGAGAGGAGAATTTGCTTATCACCTCCCTCAGGTGATACACCTACCTTGGTTCAGCACCATATCAGCCCTTAAGAATGTAGAGGTATATGTACATAATAACGTTATGGTCCTTTGGCGCGGTGGGTGAGTCAGCCAGCCTGGCTTCGCCCTCAACTTGTCGGGTAGGTGCCAGCATCTATCCGGGAGGTGAGAGGGAGGCATGGTGTGGCGCCACTGTGTCTACCTGTAAGAGGGACAGGGCTCAGCTGCCACGTCAGAGTTGGCTTGACCACCTCCATGTGAAGATCTCTGAAAACCACTAAGAGTATCCGGTACATGCCGAGAGTTATCCTAGCTATCTCCGGGTAGCTATACCTGTGTAATACGAAATAAACCTGTTTGCATACACCCACATTATCTTCATGTCGACTCGTTTGTTATCCACATAAGATTAGAACCACCACACTGGTGCCGTGACCAGTGGGTTCGGGAGAAATGTATAGCCCGGACACATAGTGTCCGAACAGGCAGGTACAAGATTGGCATATAACGCCAATCCAAATGGGTCCCAGGAGAATGCGGTGCGAAATGGCACGCCCTTCAAGGACCAGCAATGGAGGGACACAAAACCCCACTATGCGGATAGTAAGGAGAATGTCCAGGATTCAATCCTAGTAAAGCATAGGGTTGAACGAGGTAACCAACATTATTCTGTTAATTTGGAATTAGCAGATTCATTGTTCGAGACAGGAGGAAGGCATGATCAAAATCATCTGGCTCCTATGCCAAGGAAGGTAACCTTTGGTAAACTTCCTTATGATGTCCCAGGACAATTACCACCACTAGACTGTAGTGCTATAACAACTGGAAATGTAACTTTCACCATTCCGGATCATGGTAAATATAATCCGGAAACAGATGAAATGAACCAGCAATATCTGGCTATGAACGAAACGCTAAACCTAATAGCAAGGGCTAAAGATGAAGCCGAAGAAGAAAAAGAGGATATTTGAGAGAATATCCAGGATATGAGAAATGAGTTTGAACATGAAATACAAACTCTGAGAGAGCGTTTGCATGAGGAAGAAATTCAATTCCAAAATGCAAAGCAATCGGTACAGACTGAATATGAGCGCCTGAAACAATTTTGTGTTAAACAGGCCGAGGACAATGAAACTGTCCGGATAGGTATTCTCCAATATAACAAGCAACTAATGAGTAATCAGGATGAATACTTACTCTAACTGCAGGATTCACAAAATACTGCAGCAGCATTGGGTGACTATGTGGAACAAACCCAACAGGCAATTGGCCCACTGGACGATACGGTCATCGTACAATTGGTTAACTGTCTGTAGACTATTGCCGCAATAGGAGATGATACTGCTAGAAATATGCAGAATGTGGCACCTGCGGCTGGTCCTACTCAGTATAATCCTTTTGTAACCGACAGGGCTGATAAACACATAGCAGGAGGAATTTATAAACCGGCTATGCCCCCCATTTGAGATTGCTCTCCAACTATATCTGTTGGTGCAACGGCACCCCCGTAAGTTGTCCCCATGTAACCCCACTCGTAAACGCTGCAAGGGCACTACCAGTACCAAACCTGACTTTTTTGCCAAATTAAAAGTCAGCTACTGGTGGAGCCGGGGATCCAAGAGATCCAAACGATGATGGTTCAGGTGGACCAGATAGACATCGGGTCAAGGACTGAAAACAACCGGAACCACCAAAATCCGTCCCGGGACCTTCAAACCCTGGTCCTTGAGCAAGTACCCCACGGCCTCCTACAAGGAACGCCATGCCAGATGCATCTTCTCATAATGCCCCACCACGCCCGGCTTATACAAGTAATCGGCAAACAGGATCACAATATGTATACAGCCCACCTCCATTTTTATATGCCGATGATATTCAGCCACCAAGGACTGACTCCCGTGGTTTCAAGGCCTGCGAAACTGAATAGGCGCTCTTCCATGTCTCCCGGGATGCAGGAAATTTTTGATAAAACCAAATGCATCCAGGGATTAGGAATTGATTCCTATCGCAAAGGTGCCGATGGTATTAAAATAATGGATTGGAGCTTGAGAGAAGCCAACCGCTTAAAGGCTGCTCCAACCCTGCGCGTCATATGGCTAGAATACCTCCACCATAAGATCCGAATGAACCCTGGAAGGACAATTACTAAATCTTTGTAGACGAGGTAAATTGTTGCAGATGGACTAAAGACAAAGCATTGCCGTATTTAGTCTTCTGGCTGAGTAAGGGAGGTAAAGTAGCCCTGAACAGGTGGAGGTAACAATATGGAATCGATGGCACCTATGACGAGTTGTTGGAGTGTGCCTGCTACCTATTCGGTTCTATTGTCTGGGAAGATCCTTGGGTCACATTCAAAAGACGGACCCAGAAACCCAAAGAATCACACAAGGTCTTCAGGTTAGAATTACAGGACTTGCTTAGTAAAGCTAGACCTAATTGGGAATATGACGGTGAATGTTGGATAGAAAAAAGCGATTGTTAGGTGCTAACACACCCCCTGCAAGAGCTTCGGCAGTTAAAAGTGATCCACACGCACGGGAATATACTGCTGCTGTCAAACCCGAATCATTGGATTCTCATCATGAAATGAACGGAGAATATATAGGATCAGTACAGACTGCCAGTAAGTACTATCAGCAGAAAAGATACGAAAAGGTAGGCTTGAAGAAGAAAACAAACTTCAATAAACCTACCAGAAATGCCCCACCAGCAGCACCCCAGCTACCGGTGCCACAGAAACTGGTATCACAAGTACCGGTACTGCAGTTACCCACCTTCTCTACTCCTCAAGTAGCAGTATCGACTGCTCAGGGTGATTTTATGGAGAATTTGGTTACCCGGTTAACGGATGCTCTGAGACGCCCATGGGTAGATGAATCCCAGAGGAGGTGCTACTGATGTGAGGAACTCGGTCATTTCACTGCCGAATGTACGGCAGAGAAGCCGGTATATACCATAGAAGATAAGGAAAACTAGGAGGGGATTCTGTTATGGGCAAGCAACAGGGTCCCAGTAATGTCACTTGCCATGATATCACCAACATTGGTGCAGAACCGAATGAAGTAACACATTCGCCCAATACTGAGGTGGTTAAGGAGGCCACTCAGAAGATTGGGGAATCTGGTGTCACAGGTGCCAAGGTAGCACAGGGGAAACCGGGTACCTGTTTAGAGGTAGGAGGCCAGAGTTGGTAGTGCTCACCTACCCCCGGGTTATCCTTGTCTGGAATATCTAAAATGATGTGGATGTGACCGGGATGTGAACAATGAAGCTTCTGTAGTTACTGATATACCTTCCATGTTACAGGCAAGGCGGTGGTATGTTTCACTTACTATCAATGGAAGAGCCGCTGAATTCCTAGTAGATACGGGAGCTGGCCACTCCGGTGTCCTTTCGGAAGGTAGCGGATCTAATTCAAGATGTGTGTGATACTCTCTTAATGGGAGGAAACGCCCAAACGGCCGACGGCAGTAAGATGCAGACATATGGTAGGATGTGTGTAAAATTGCAATTGGAGGGTACTCACGAATATGTGATAACCACCACTATTGCAGGCAGAGCGGATGCAGGGATATTAGGATTGGACTATGCATCACTGTATGGAGCAGTGTTAGACCCACTGACAGGTGTATTGAGTGTATAGCATCCTTATCCAGTTAGAGTACAGTGTGTGTTAAGGCAAGTCAGCAGTGTGGCGTCTGTCACCCAGACTGTGAAGATTCCTGCGGGAGTAGCATGTAATGTTCTGATTCAGAGCAACTCCGAGTTAAAGAATCAGGATGCAGTAATTGAGCCGGATACAGTTATGCTGGCTGCTGTAGGATTGGAATCGGTTGACACAATAGTAGCCAATGGTGCTTGGTCAGTCACACTGGTTTCCAACCCAGGTACCAAGACAATATATTTGGAGAAAGGATCCCTTTTTGGTAACGTAACATTGTCTGAGTCAGTAACGGATGTTCCCTAACCTTCTGGTCACAGGGAATGATCAGGAATGGACTGACGAGTTGAAGAAAATGTATGAGGAAGCGCTTAAGGAGTTATTGGTGAAATATCAGAAACCGTTTGCCGCACCGGGTGAACCGCTCAAGAAGACCACAAAGGTATTGCATACCATTGATACGGGAGATGCAGCTCCCTTCAAGATCCTGTATCGGAGGTTACCCCTGCCAAAGAAAAGGGTAGTGGAGGCCGAAATAGCTAAGATGTTGGAACGGAATGTTATAATTCCTTCTAACAGTCCTTGGAGGAGTCTGGTATGTATGGTGACTAAAAAAGATGTGTCTATCCGATTCTGTATAGACTATAGGAAAATAAATGGTTTGACGAAGAAAAATTTGTATCCATCGCTGAGGATCGCTGAAACAATCGATTCTTTAGGAGAAAAATAATTGGTTTTGTACCTTGGATCTCCAATCCAGGTACTGGCAAATTGGAATGAACCCGGATGATATGGAAAAGACAGCCTTTTCTAGTCATATAGGTTCTTTCCAGTATAATGTTATGCCTTTTGGCTTATGTAATGCTTCTGCAACCTTTGAAGCCATGATGGAGACGCTTTTAAGTGATCTATTATGGAAAAAGTGTTTAGTATATATCTTGATGACGTTATAGTATTCGGAAAAACTTTTGAAGAATGCCTACACAACCTCAAGCTAGTTTTAGAAAGAATAAAATCTAACGGTTTAAAATTACAAACAAAGAACTGTAATCTGTTTAAAAAGTCCGTAAATTATTTAGGCCGAATAATATCTGATGATGGGATAAAAGCTGATCCTGGAAAAATCCAGGCAGTAACAGACTGGGGGATACCAAAGAATCCAAAGGAAGTAAGGGCATTTTCGGATTCTGTTCATATTACAGAGACTTTATACCGAATTATTCTCGGGTAAGTTATCCCTTACAAATCTTAACAACATGGACCACTGGTAGCAAAAAGGATAAGTTCCCGTGGGGAACCGAACAAGAACAAACTTTTGAAAAACTAAAAGCCTTGTTGACGAGCACTCCAGTGTTGCAATATCCATCCCAGTATGGGCATTTCATTCTGGATACGGATGCTAGTAATGAAAGTATCGGGGCAGCCCTCTCCTGAGTCAAAGGTGGAGTGGAAAACCCAATAGCATTTGCTAGCAATACACTGAGTAAAACGCAGCGAAATTGTTGCACCACTAAACGTGAATTATTAGCTGTCGTGGTGTATACCAAGAAGTTTAAACATTTTTTATGGGGAACAAACGTTACATTATGTACGGATCATTCCTCTTTAAGATGGTTATTAAACTTCGGGGATGCAGAAGGAATGCTAGGGAGATTGTTAGCCCATCTGTTGGAATTCGGACTAGACAATAGTCAGAATCAGCATCATGCTGGGGATAAGCACATAAATGCTGATGCCTTATCCCGAATACCAATTCGGAAATGCGATAATCCGAATTGTGCTGATTGTGGGATACATAGAGCAGTAACAGCCTCGATTCGAATTCCTTTTGAAACACGTATAGGCAGTGTCCTGGATTGGTCCTTAGAAACTATAAGGAACTTCCAGGATGCTGACTCGGTTACTGCTAAACTCCTTAAATTAATACCAAAGGGTACATGTCCAGCTAGGCCAATTGCGTTACTGGAGAATAGGGAAATGAGGAGATTTCTGGCTCAATGGACAGAGTTAGATGTCAAGAAAGGAATACTGTACCTTACAATCTCTAGCTCGTTTCTCCAAAAGATACTACTGGCCAGGTATGTCGCAAGACTTACTTAGATGGGTGGCTAGTTGTCCAGATTGTTGTAAAAATAAACTCGGACCCAGTAGGTTGCCCTTATCCCAAGAATTATTTGGGGTGAGGTTCGCCAGGGTGGGAGTTGACATTATCAGCAGGTTAAATAAAACCCCAAATGATAATATGTGCATGATGGTAGTGTGTGACTATTATACCCAGTATACTAAAGTCTTCCCACTACTGGATCATAAAGCCATCACCTGTGCGGAAGCTTTTGTGAAGGTATGGGTACTAACCTTTGGGGTGCCCCTAATGCTTCACAGTGATCAGGGAAGGGAATTTAAATCCAATCTCTGGCAATGTATGTGCGAATATCTCGCTATCTGTAAGACAAGGACCAATCCATATCGTCCACAAAGTGATGGACTGGTAGAAAGGTTCAATATAACCCTAATACAAGTCCTAAAATCACTCTTGGATGAAAATATGGATGATTGGGATGAAAAATGTGACTTTGTAACTCACGCTTACAATAGCACTGTTCATTTGAGTACTAACTGTTCCCCAAATTTACTAGTATTTGGAGATGATTTAATAATGCCAGCAGATTTGGTGGTCACAAATCATAGAAAGTGTGCATATGGGGCCTTACATGTCATTCACCCAGACATGTGCCCAGAAAAAGAATTCTTATAAGTATGCTTCTTTTACAATAGCACGGACACATCTGACATAAATGATAATGTGATTTTCTTAATCTACAGGTCAAAATAGTCTGGACCTGAGATTTTCATGGAGGTATGAAGATTCTTTCTGTAGGAAATTAAGCCCTCAACATGGCTTGTAACTCAAATGTCATTCTCCCAGACACAATTTCGCCCAGACAATTTTGGTCATTTTTGGCACGTTTTACCCCCCTGGAGCCCAAAATATGCATATGGGACCATCAAAACCCATATGTAACACGAAGATCTCATCCAGCCTGACACTTTGAGCCAAAGAAATAGAAGGGGAAACTAAAATTCGAAGAGTAGGGGCTGGAATACCTCCAAATTTGTCATATGCAAACCTTCTATGATTTTCGACCTGGTGTTTGGTGTTGTGGCATTGAATCCCGAATTACCTTGCCAGGTAGTTTTTGTAGAAGCTGTGGTGGTCCCGCGTCGTCTTCGAGGTACCTTCGTGGTCCTCATGGGCGACGTCGAGAGCACCTCTATTACCCGACGCCTGGGGGTGCTGGAGTCCAGCGCCACGTCACCACTTGGTCACGTGGCCCTCGACTCCGGTGTATATAAGGCCGTTGTACGGCCTTCCTCAGGGTCAGTCCAGCCCCAACTGACCATCGTGAGCGATGGTTGGCGGCTGCCCGGCTACCATATTCTAGTACTCCTCTGTGCTGCTGCACAGAGGAGGTGTATGTGGAATATCAACTGTAGACACTAGAAGGCCTAGTGTCGAACCTGTTATAGAGTTCAAACTCTGCCACCTGTAACTGTGATCGAGAACAGCTGATGCCTATGTGTTATTAGACAATAAAGTTTTAACTGGAACCTGAATAGTTGTTCTTCGTTGTTTATCGAAAGATTCGATTAAACATCGAGGGGTAGAACACTACACTGGTGCCGTGACCAGTTGTTAACTTTAGTCCACATAGGTACTGCGAGCTTAAGTTCGACATGTAGGGTCACTTGGATGAAGGTGATGACCCCAATCACCAACATCAAGTGACTACAGGCCCGTTAGTGGATAGAAATGATCCACTAATCAGTGGTGGTTTGAACCACACCCTGATATTAGGTCCATCGTCTGACCCGTTGGGCCTGTATCAAAGGAGCCGACTAGTCAATTGGCGAGTATCGACTCAACTCTCTCCGGCGGCTGAGAACTTCTTGAGGACACAGAGTTTGTCCTATGTAGAAAAATCAGCTTCGCCCGTGGGAACTCCAATGGGCCTTGGCAGTTGGTCCTTCGAGGGTCCCTCGCCCGTGTCGATACAAGGAAGTATTGACAGTGGCAGGGGACTCAACGAGGAGTTGCTACAAGAGCAGCAACGCCAACTGCGCCAGGGTCGCCAGCAGTTGGATGCTCTCGCGAGTAACACCACGAAAGCTCAGGAGAAGAGTACAGAAATAGAGCTGAAATTGGAACAGCTTAGGCAGCAGGCGTTAGAGGCTTCGAACAAGACTCAGATCGCGAATAGAGAACTTACTGATCTTCAGGAGAAGGTCAAGCAGCTCTCTAGCGAAAAGGAGTCCTTGCTTGCAACGAAGTCAGAGATCGAGCGTAGTCGGTTGACAGCAGTGGATTGTCAATCGCTAAAAGCAAAGATCGATCGCCTTGCTACTAGCCGCCGAGAATGTGTCGAGAGAGCTCGAAACGATTTTCGGGATGCCCAGCACGAGCAGACGTCCCTTAAACATAAGTTGAAACTACAAGAAGTAGAAAAGACTATGTTGGAGGAACAACTGCAAGAGTTGCGGCATGAGTTGAACCAACAATCAGCCGAGCATACTGAAGAAGTAGCTGAGCACCTAACGGCTTATGAAAAGCAGGTGAAACAGCTACGTCAGGAACGGGAGTCGTTACTCTGTCAGATGCAAGCTGACGAGGATGCCGAGCCAGGGACGAGGCAGAAATGCGTCGTCGCTGTGAGGAATGAATCGAACACGCAAACAAAATGGCGGAATATCAGGTCCTAATGGAACAAAAAGTGAGGCACGAGGCCGAGCTTAATTCCTTGAAGTCTGAATCCCTAGTAGCCCAGTCACTGAAAGATCAGAAGGATTCGGATACTCTGGGAGCCATGCGTGGTGAAATCGATGAGCTCCGACGAGAGATATTGTCTCGCAGGAAGGCTGATGAAGCCAGGGTGAATAAAGAAGTTTGTGATGAACTCGCACTCGAAGAACGTCTGAAGGAGCAGACGGAATCGAAATTGCGTACCGCTAGACTTCGAGATAAGCAACAAAGTAGTGAATGCAGCACTACTAGAGTTGCTACTCAAGGGGATCTAGTCGAAAACCCTGACTACAGAGAGTGGCTCGACCGTGCCATGAAGGAGGTCAAGCAACTCTTTGCCATCAGCGAGCAACGAGATCTCTCGAAGCCCGAACATACCCGCCTGGAATTCCTAATGTCGGAATTAAGGCAGGCGGAACGTTCAAAACAGCAGGCTGAGATAGATAGAATGGTGGGGGCAATCGACGACATCTCGAAAGTTGATTCGAGGTCGCGTCGGACCCTACCTGTTCCTTCGATGCCACGCACCGATGGTCTAAGTGGAGTGATCGGACAGTTCTCGACCCCTACCATGACCCAACAACATGTTGATCCGCCCAAATATAGGGATATCAGATTCGAGGCTTCGCGCTTGAGTGATGCCGATTCTGGTAATCCCTGGGGGATGAATCACAGTCGTGCAGACACGACTATGAGAAACATGGGGATGGACCATCAAATACCTAGAAGAGGCACAACATTCGCTCTTGATCAGGTCAGGAGATCAAGCAGAATGTTTAAAAATACCTCTATCGGGCATGAACCAGCCCGAACTAGGTCAGTCGAGTGCCCTCCATTTACATGGAAGGACGATTGGCTCCGTTGGTACCACGGATTCAATCACGTCCGTCGAGTAAATGTATGGACCTCGAGTATGGCATTAGCTCAACTCCTCATGTTACTCCAGAATGGCCCTGCAGCTGATACTGTGTGGCTATGGGAGGAGCATGGAGATGGGACTTTGGAGGGACTGGTCGACATGGTAACGGAAGCCATGACTTCTAGCCTTCAAGACCCCATTGTTACAATGGAGAAGAGACGCCAAGGCAAGAATGAAAGCATTAGAGCCTATGGCTTTGCTTTGAGACGTTTTGCCGGCGATGCCTATCCAGGTGTGGACTTCTCGGTTGAATGGCTCATAACCAAAGTCAACCAGTTGTTCATAGGAGGATTGTATGACGTTGATTGACAACAAGACGTTCTTCGGGAGTGGCGCACTTACATGTCCCTAAAGGAACTCAGGGACTTGGCAGACGAGTTGTTGCGGAAACGACAACTCCTGCCGAAGTTGGTGAATCCTACCTCTACAAATGCATTGTCGGCGCTGGCCGACGCCGCTTTGGTCGAGGAGGGACAGGGGGAAGTGTCCTCATACTCGAAGCCCGGGGCGGGGAGTAAGACTAAGAAAGGTCAGAAATCCGCTGGTAAATCGAAAACACCAAACAAGGCCTCCAAACCCAAGGTACAGGAGCAGACCTTCTCGCTGAGTCAATTGAAGAATTTACTCATGGTTATCGAGGGAGGGGATGTCCCTGGTACTAGCTTGGAGAAGCCGAGTACCCCTCCGTCCGACGCCAAGTGTTGGAACTGCAAGAAGCAGGGGCATTTAGCATGAACTTGCCCCGAGCCGATTAAAGGTCTACCACCTGACGCGACGGAAAACTGAGGCGGGCGGCTCGACGTGGCAATCGAGCTGCCCGACCATCGAAAAGCCAAGGTATCGGCACCTCTGGCACTCCTGATCAGACGACAGTAGATTCGAGGGAACTAGGTAAGGTCCAGGTAGGGCCGTCCCAGCCCTTTACCACAGCGGCACCGGTTGATCACCGGTCGGGTTCCGAAGATGTCGGTGTAGAAAAAGCCTCAATGGCCAAGGAACAGGGCGCTGGCAGCCCGAACTCCGAGGTCGAGGGTTCAACTGGATCGAAAGTGAAAGTCGACGCCGGGAGAGAAGCCCTGATGCGGCAGCTGGCCAGAGTCTGCGCAACAGAGCTTCCCTCAGATGATCCCTGTCTCTCTTTTCTGAAGAAGAGAGGGATCGATCTGAGTACTGACGTAGGGTTGAGAATGCTAGCAGGAACCGCCCCCTTGTCGGGGAAACGATGGTACCTGTCTGCAGAGATTCGAGGGCGTTCTCTAGACTTCCTGATAGATACTGGTGCCAGCCACACCATTGTCTCTCGGGAACTCGCGAAAATAATGTGGTGCCGTCAGATAATCTCTACGAGGGAATAACGGCGTGCACTGCGTCTGGAGCCGAAATGCGGACCTATGGTCGATTGGTTCTACCTCTTAAGGTCGAATCGACCCACTATGTGTTTAGCCCAATAGTGGCCGATGTGGCTGACGATGGCATTCTGGGGCTCGACTTCGCGGCATTATACGGTATGATCCTGAACCCAAGGACGGGTCAATTGGTCATGACCGAGCCGGTAGAAGAGCACCATCAGTGTAAACTGAAGAGAGTGTCATCGATAGCCTCAGTAGCACAGACCACTAGGATACCTGCCAGACATCGGTGCGATGTCTTGGTAAAATCCGACGGTCTGGAAAGAGACTGGGGGGGCATAGTGGAACCCGACCTGAAAACTCTGAGAAGTTTTGGGTTGGTTGGTGAGGCTGCCCTTGTCAGCAATGTCCGTCGAACAGTGTTTCCCGTCTGTAATCCACTGAATCGAGACATTGTCCTGGAGAAAGGCCAGGTGGTCGGTACTGTACAGTACGCTGACAGAAACGGTGAACTATCTTCACCGGAGGTAGGATCTGTGATCATGCGTCTCGAGCAAGAAGCTGCAGACATCGAGACGGCAGAAATCGCAAGCACCCGCACGGGGGAGCTCCCTACCTGGCTGTTAGACATGTATGGCGACAACCACCTGACCCAGCCAGAAGAAAGACTGAAACTGTCCGCCTTACTACGTAAGCATGTGGATGTCTTTAAATCCCCAGATGAACCGTTAGGGCGCACCGATCGATGTCTGCATAACATCGACACGGGTGACGCACAACCTATCCGAATCCCTTATAGAAGGATTCCGCTCAGCAAGAAAGCTGCGGCGGATGAACAACTTAAGGAAATGTTGGATACGGGGGTGGTTAGGCCAAGTACTAGTCCCTGGTCCAGTCCCGTCCAGATGGTGACGAAGAAGGATGGGACCATGAGATTCTGCGTCGATTATCGATGTCTGAATGGAGTGACTAAGAAAAATGCTTACCCCCTCCCGTGCATCGACGAATCCTTGGATGCCCTAGGAGGAAACAAGTGGTTTAGTTGTCTCGATCTCCAATCTGGATATTGGCAGATCGGGATGAATCCCGACGACGTCGAGAAAACCGCTTTTTCCTACCAGAGGGGGCTCTACGAGTTCAATCGCATGGCGTTTGTTTTGTGTAACGCCCCCGCCACATTCGAGCGTATGATGGAGGAGATGTTGAGAGGTTTGCTAGGTAAAAGTTGCCTGGTTTACCTCGATGATATCATCGTCTTCGGCAAAACGACGGATGAAGCAATGGCGAATCTGGCAGAAGTCTTCAACAGGATTCGGGCATGGGGACTGAAGTTAAAACCTAAAAAGTGTCAACTTTTTAGGACTTCAGTCGAGTACCTGGGCCGAATCGTGTCTGAACAGGGTATAGAAGCCAACCCGGGGAAAATTAGCGATGTAATGACTTGGGCTAGGCCCACTACAGTGAAGGAAATTCGATCCTTCATTGGTTTATGTTCCTACTACCGAGAGTTCATCCCGGGGTTCGCGGAACTCGTAAGCCCTTTACAGGACTTAGTGATCCAAAAACCTAAAGGTAGTAGAGGTCGTTACGAGGCATTCGCGTGGACGGAAAGAGCCGAACATGCCTTTGTCGAGTTAAAACGAAGTTTCAGGGAGACACCTGTGCTTCGATTCCCCACACCCGACGGTCGTTTTATCTTGGACACTGACGCTAGTAATACCGCGATCGGGGCTGTTCTATCCCAAGTGCAGGATGGAGTGGAGGTCCCGATCTCATTTGCTAGCAACACTCTAAGTAAAACACAACGAAACTACTGCACCACCAAAAGAGAACTGCTGGCGGTTGTCGTGTACACCAGGAAGTTTGGGCACTACCTCTATGGTGGTAACTTCACTATCCGCACCGATCATTCGTCTTTGAAATGCCTCCTGAATTTCAAAGAGGCTGAAGGAATGATGGGTAGGTGGCTGGCCCACCTTTCGGAGTTCGGTCTCGAAAACTCTAAGATCGAACATCGAAGTGGGGCCAAGCATCTAAACGCCGATGGTCTAAGTCGTATCCCTGTGCGGCTATGCCAGAGGTCGGATTGCACAGACTGTGGCAGTCATAATGCTGTTTTGGCAGCTGTAGGTGGTTTAGTAGACAGCCGGGTGGGGGTTGCATTTTGGTCTCTCGATGAACTCATTGATGCTCAGAAAGCGGACGCCGACATCAAACGAGTTGCTGAATGGCTAGTTAAGGGGGCTAAACCCACTAGGCCTGATGTATCAATCGAGAGCGCCGAGGTACGGAAATTAGTAGGGCAATGGCCTCTATTAACCTTCCGTGAAGGCTTGTTGTGTCGCTGGAAAGTCGAGGCGGGTCGAGCTAGACGCACGATTCAAGTAGTTGTACCACGCCAACTGAGGGGCAAGGTACTCTCCTTTTGCCACGGACACCGAACAGCGGCACATTTTGGTCGTAAACGAACGCTCGGAAAAGTGAAAAGGAGATATTACTGGCCCGGAATGGGAAAGGACATAGGTCGTTGGGTTCGGCACTGTCCTACCTGTTGCCTGGTAAAGCCCGGCGAGGGCATGGGTAAGTCTCCTCTGCACCAAGAGTTGTTCGGGGTGAGATTCGGGAGGATAGCTATGGATATCATCTCGGGATTTGCACCCACGCCAAACAAGAATACTTGCATGTTAGTAATCCAGGATTATTTCACCAAGTATGTACGCGCTATTCCCCTACCAAATCACACGGCAGAGACCTGTGCAGAGGCCTTCGTGGACGAATGGGTTTTGACCTTTGGAGTCCCGTTGCTTCTGCATTCCGACCAAGGTCGAGAATTTGAGTCTCGACTCTTCTCTGAGATGTGTGAATATTTGACGATTGTAAAACAGAGAACCAATCCATACAGACCACAGAGCGATGGTCAGGTGGAAAGGTTCAATAGAACGTTGATTCAGAGCCTGACTATGTTGGTAGACAAACATATGGACGACTGGGATGAACAGGCTAAATATGTGGTGTCCGCATATAACAGCTCTGAGCACAGTTCTACTGGATGCAGTCCAAATATGATGGTATTTGGGGAAGAAATTCTCATGCCAGCGGATGTGATTTTCGGCTCAACCGAGAACCCACTCGAAGTCCCTTGTTCCGTCACTTTCGTGGAACAACTTCGTGACCGATTGAGAGAGAGTTACAGCATGGTAAGGGAAAACCTAGGTAAATCTGCGGAACGCCAGAAGGTCGGGTATGACTATGGGCTAAAGCAGAGAAGATAC
This sequence comes from Acholoe squamosa, assembly GCA_949317995.1. NCBI lineage: Eukaryota > Metazoa > Annelida > Polychaeta > Phyllodocida > Polynoidae > Acholoe > Acholoe squamosa. The sequence goes on from OX439041.1 coordinate 4,275,051, forward strand.
TCAGTTGGGGAACAGGTGGTGAGGTACCACACCCCCCAAGCAGCTATGAAGCTTGCCCCCAACTGGGATGGGCCGTTCGTAGTAGATTCTGTCCTCTCTGAGTCGACATTATTACTTCGATCATCCCGCGGACGGTTGCAAAAGAGCAATGTCGATAGAGTGCGCCGGTGGTTGGGCGTAGAGCTATCACAAACTGTCGAGTTGTTGCAACCACGACTTGATGATGATTCACCTTCTCATAAGGCTACGAAAAGGGCTAAGTCTGTTTCTGGACAGGTCGAAATAGAGATCGAAAGGTCGCGGCCAGAAGTTCAGTGTAAAAAACAAACTACGCAGGGTCATCGAAAACTACAGCAAAAAGCTTGAAAACTGAGCGAGGTGGAGGTGTTGGATGCCAGTAAACCATCAAAGCGGCGCTGTGGTCGACCGGCCCGTCGAGACAAGTCGAAAGCATCTAAACAGCCTTTGAAGCGATGTCGGAAGCCCGACCCCCCCTCGAAGGTGCGAACGACTGAACAAACTTCACATCGAAACGTCTCGATTGAAGTCAGGGATCAGTCACTCCAGTCCGGACCTATGACTCGAGCGAGGCTTAAGCGCCAAGGCTCATCAAAGGAACGGTCAGCGAGTGTCGAGGATGAAAGGAAATCCAGAGCAAACACTCTGGCTCCTACATCCACACCGTCACAAGTGATGGGAGGCAGACGCCGACAGAAACGGGTTAATAGCCCGGTCGGCCCGGCCACATCAAAGGACGGCGGGCTAGGAGGGGGTGATAGTAACCCGCCCCGAGGCTCAACACTCGTTCCTATAGTAAAGGTTAAAATCAGGAAAAGTCCTAGATTAAACCCTACTCAGTAATCGATGTTTCGCACAATACTAAGCAGCAGCTTTACTAACCTGTGTTTTTAACGAGGCTTTAAAATAACGGGTGCCATTCTTGAGTAAATCTGTCTGTGGACATGAAGCCGACGGTGAATAAAAAATTACACAACGAGAAGTCATGCGATTGCCTCTCAGTTTGAGACAACCTGATGCTGGAAACATGGAAATGTGGGGCGTCCGACTTTTATTTTGACTGTGTGGAGGGGTTCCCAGCATAGGCTGGTGGATTCTGCCCGAAGGGTAGATCCATATTGGAACCATTTTTTTAAATCCCGGTAGTCTGATGAAGGGGGGGGTGCCCAAATTATCCATGTTAATAGTGTTGGAACCCATAGACCGCATAGGAAATAACGGCATATGCAAAAATTGCGACTGGAGAACCAGAGCGTGACGGTGAGGGGAGAGTGAGTCGTTCTATTTTTTGAGCATTACCTTATTTGGTCATGGCGTGATGCGCTGTGGACCAATAGGGTTCGCCCTCCTCGGTCACGTAGGCCCTTCCTCCAATCAGAGGCGTGCGCCACAGGGATAAAAGGCCTCGTCGCACACCACGGAGGTCACATCTGCGCCCTTCTCGTGAGAGTCGGACGCAGATAAGCTGGACTAAGCCTAGCTTATTCCAGCTGGTACGCTCCGTCTGGGGACTTCCTACCTGAGTGTAGGAGGTCTCCCCTGCCTAGTGTCGAGGGACACGACCTGCGTGGGCGCAGGTTCGTGTTCTCTCGAGGCTCCAGTCTTCGGTCCCTCGAGCCGCCTGTGTGCGGTTCAAGGTACATCGAAGGCACCTTCGAGGCTTCGACCCGCCAGAGTGCGGATCGAAAAACCTCGAAGATTCTCTTCGTCGTCGAGTACGGTTCGAGACCCGGAGTCTTCTCTCTCCCTGGTGGAACCCGGCAGTTCAGGAAGAACCGTGGGGTCCTCGTCCGACGAGCAGTCAGGGTACAGCTCTTCGGCGAGCCACAAGTCGCAGAAGAAGAAGAAGAAGAAGTCCAAGAGGACCAGACCCGAGCAAGAGCTCGAGTCTACCTCGGCTAAAAGTGCAGCCCTTCTGAAGCAGATCGAGGATGCAAGGAAAGCCTTGGCCGAGTCCCAGGAGCGGGAGAAGGAGCTCCGCCGGAAGGCGAAAGAGGCAGCTAAGCAGCAGAAGCGCGACTTGAAGGTCGCAGCTGCTGCCGCCTCGAGAGACTCTTCTCCCGATGAGATGGAGTTCGACGAGCCGTCGACACCTGCTCCATCGAAAAGTGCTACCCCTTCAGGTTCTAAGGGCAAGAAGCCCACTGAATTGAAGGCATCCAAGGGCACCTTGAAAGATTTCAAGATCCCTAAGGTGCCCAAGAAGGAAGGTAGCAAAAAGGAATCCGCAGCCAAGAAGGCTCCAGCCCGGGAGAGGAGTAGCGAGTCTACTGCTCCACCAGAACCTGGAACCGAGCCGTCGGAGGTCGATGCCGGTGCCGTGGAGAGCACCGTATCCTCACCCCCAGACACGGCCAGGGCTGTCGACGAGTGGAAGCGGCTGTCAGCGATCACTGCCAAACGACGTGCTGAGTACGTCGATGACAGGCCACTGACAAAGCTTCAGGACTACCGCAAGAATGGTCAAGTGGTACTCCCTAGTCTCGTCGGAAAGGATGGTAGTGACGACGAGGAATGGTATTCGGACGATAGTCATGCCATTGACTGGTATGTCTCGATGATCGAGAATATCACGAATGCCTCAGACTCGTCGGGGGTGTCGCTGCCCGAGCAACAGCGGATTGGGTTCGCATGGCGCATCTTCAATCCAGGGCAGCAGTGTGCTTTCGAGAACTGCACACGTAAGGGGTTCCCCCCTCGTGTATATGCGACAGACGGCAGGTATGCTCGACACTTGGTTGAAGAGCATCGAGCCATCCGTCCGCAGTTCGGTTGTGTTAAGTTGGAAAAGACCATTCCATGTTATCAGGACCCTGATGACCCGACCTCTCCTCCTTTCGTGACTTTACGAAGGGGCTTGATGGCGCGTCATCTCAAGTCATACAAGCAGCCCCATAAGTACAACGCCGAGGGCCCTATCCAACTAGTGGAGACACTGGTTGGAAAGTGCGAACGGAATGAGAAGACAGGCGCGCCGACTAGACACTGGATGCGGATGGCCCCCGCACCCCCGTCTACGAAGCGCCTGTATATCAGACCGGAACTGATGCCCGCTTTCTACGGTGCCTACCCCGAGTTCAGGGTAGAGCAACGGAAGAAGCGGGAGGCCAGTCGTCCTCGGGATCCAGGACCGACAGCTTCTACGAGTGGGAACAAGAGGCCCCACTCTACAGAAGCTGGGAAGTCTGCCGGTTCGACTGAACCTAAGAAGCCTAAGCCGCAGGCTGCTCCCTCGAAGCCCGAAAAGGCATCGAAAGCCGCCCCGGCCCCGGCTCCTAAAAAGTCGAACACTGCTTCGACCGGTTCAGCCAAACCAAGCACCAATGGTGCTAAAACTGGAGGCAAGACGGTGGAATCCCGGAGTGGTCATGATCGGCAACCCAAGGTGACCACCAACTCGTCTCCCCCTGTCAAACCCCCTGCGGCGGCGGAGGACAGCACCCCAGCTGCCACGCCGCATGTTCACGTGGGAGGCGCGACACTGACCTCGGCAGCAGGAGCTACCTTCTCCAACGTCGTGACAGGCGCCGACACCCCAACAGCAACCTTGCGTTGGGAGTTGGCACAGCCTGCCTACGGCGATGGCGTCGAACGTGGGGTCCCGAAGACGTTCGTGGAACATTGTAAGGGACTTCTACAGATGACGGGCAGCCCTGCTATCGACAAGTTCGGTGAGGCATTTCGTGAGGAAGCGAGTGCCTACTTGTTCGGCCTGTTCGACAGAACGAACATGGCCATCCGTAACGAGCTCCTTCCGGCTCTTAGGAATGAGGCGCGCCAGACCGTTCAGATGGAGATGGACTCTTGTCTGACCGATGTCCGAACGCGTCTCAATATTTTTGAGGCACAGGCCCAATATGATATTACCAAGAGGGATAGTATCATAGAAGGCTGGGAGGAAATCGACCGCAAATTCTTTAGAGTCTTCGGGGTCCAACTCTCGGAATGGATGAGGGACAAGCACCATGGCGTCTGAACCCTGAAGCCCGTTCGAACTGAGCCCTCTCGCGAAGCGCAGAGGTACCTCGTCGAGGGTGGAGCGGTCCCTGACGTCAGGACGCTGGCGGCTCAGACGAATCCGTTGAGAGAATTGTCTCCAAAGATGGACAGTCTGAGCTCGGCTATGACGATGTTGGGCCGAGAGCAGGTGGTGCAGGACAAGCCTGACACCCCGGGTAGGTCTCTCGGTGCCTCCGTCTACCCGCCAGCAGCCCCGTCTTCCTCCTCGGTTCCCTTGATAACCCTCTCGGGAACCACCGAGCCTACGCCGCCACCGGTCCAGAGAGTGGTGTCACCGAGGATCCATCCGGATCTTCAGGGCATCACTCCTCTGGCCCCGGCGAACGTAGCCGTCTGCCCGGACCCGTCGGCTTCCGCCCAAGCAGTAGAACCTGCCGAGGTGGAACAGTCGATTGGTCACTCTCCAACGGCTCCCCCTGACCAGGGAGACAAGGACGACCATGAAGGTCGGGAGAATGACGACGACGACGACGGAAGCGACTCAGCAGACTCTGCTGTTCTCCACTCAGATGCTGAGGGGGACTCCCGGGATGCACCCGAGACCTCTAACGAGGCTTGGAGTACGACAATGGACCGTGTGGCCCCATTGCCGGAGTCGCCGACGTTTTCGGGCCAGCTAGCCGCCAGTGCTTCACATGAGGAGGAACGCACTGACGGAGAGCAGGCTGAAACCAAATATGTTATTTGTACAATATTCGGCATGGACCTTCAGAAATTCAACCGCAAGAGCTTGCCAGATCCCAATCAGCCTGCATTGAATAGGAGCATCATACTCCTAAAGGGAGATGTGCAATATCTCAACACCATCTACAAAATGCCCACCATCAAGCTGCACACTGTATTCCACAAAAACAGGTGGAATCGGGGCAAGAAAGGGAGAAAGGTTGGCAAAGCCCCGAAATTCTCATGCCAATATGGCCCTAAAAAAATGAGAGATGGCCTACATGCCACAGATGATGTTAAGAAGGAACTAGCAGCACGTATTGCCCAGGTAGTCAAGAAAATCCTGCCACCTGAGAAGGTTTAGAATGTTGCTGGAGCTGATGATGTAATGGAAGATGAAGAAGATGATGAGTATGAATGGGACGAGGTGACTGCTCAGATAAATAAAATATGCTTAGGCTGAGCATTTGTCCATAAGATTATAACACAAGTTCATTGACTGACTGGTTGTCTTGGGAGCAATTCGTGAGGATTGCACCTAATACACCTTTTCTATAATTGACAAAGCCAAGGGATACCTGACTGGTTGTCTTGGGAGCAATTCGGGAGGATTGCACCTACTATGACTATTATGACCACTTGATAAGTTCATAAAATATCTGAACTTTCTAAAAATGACCTGCTACTCTACCCTAGGCAACATGTTGCAATTTATGCACATAGCACATCCAAATTTTAGAGTGGAACTTTCGATAAAAGAAATGCATGCTTCACTCATTGTAAGCTTAGTCAAGCTGGTGTTGGTACATTGATGATTATACAAAGGGTGGTCTATGTTCTTGGTCGCTTAGTGTTAAGTAATGCATGGTTACATATATTTACTCGTGTACTACTTCTGTATTATTTTTGTCTACAGTTTTTGTCACTTGAAAGGCATGATACAATGAAATGCTAATTAAATAGCTGATCGGTTCATAATTGAAAAATGTGTCACTGTTCTATTTGTAGGTAAGAACATTACTACTGGTGACGGTGGAATGATTACAGTGGGTGCATTGTGGTGTCTCAGAGAGCTACGAATACATAGATAAGATCTATGACCAAACTAGTACAAGGTCTGGTAACACTGGGTGAGCTAACTAACCCTTTATTAGTAGTAACTTATTAATTAATTTATCAATATTAATCCCTATCTTTTCATGTGATTCTACATACTCTATACTAAAATCAAAATAACCAAGGGCTTACAACCTTTTTGAACCTCTAACTTTAACTTTATTTCCCTCCTTCTTTAGGTGCTTATTTGTAATTTATTTAACTAATTTACTGATTTGATAAGATGCAATAATATATATAAATTTAAGTTAAAAACCCAGAGTTTACTTACTCATTGACACAACACAATATTGCATATGTGTGTTTTTTTTTATCTTTTGTCACGGAGCTGAGATTATCTTATAAGTAACTTGGTATGAGCTCCCTCTCTCTTGTTGTATTCCACCCACAGAACATTAAATTGGTTATTTCTGTTGGTGGATATCTGAGCCTCTGGCTAGAATTTAGCCAGGGGCTCCTTTATTTTTAATTTATAATTCTTTATTTTTTGTATATAAACTATTGTCTACTTGTATTTGTTTATGTAATGGCAACAACTACACGATTAAACGATTTTTTAAATATGAAGGGCTTGAAAATGGTACATCTAAATATGCGAAGCATGTTTAACAAAAGGCAGGAAATATTTGACCATTTAGATGGTGCTGATATAGTTGGAATGAGTGAAACTTGGTTACATGAAGACTATGATGATGACTTAATAAACTGGGAAGGCATGAATTTGTTCAGGCTGGACCGAAAAAGAAAGAAAGGCGGAGGTTTAGCAGTTTACATTCGAGATGACATTAATCTTGATGTTAAGATACGCAATGACATTAGTTGTAGTAACAGGGATATTGAATGTCTAGTGTTAGATCTAGTCTTGAAGACACATACTTTACAATTGGTCACTCTATATAGACCTCCTTCTGGTAAGATAGATAAGTTTTTTCTACATTTGTCTCGTGTTATGGAAATTGCAGATAAAGAAGGGCTTGAACAATGGATTATGGGGGACATAAATATAAATACCTTGCGTGAAAAACTACCTAGTACTGTAAAGCTAATCGATGCTTGCTGATTTAACGGCTATCATAAACTCATTAATCAGTGCACTAGACCCTATAAGATTATTGTATCATGTTTAGATAATATATTGACTAATTACAATGAGTCTATTACATCTGGTGTCTTGAATTTTTTAGTAAGTGATCATCTGCCTGTGTTTGCTGTAAAAACAAGAGAGAAGGTTGACTATATTAAAAAGAAAGTTTGGGTGAGAAAGTACAAAGGTTATGATGAAGAAACTTTCAAAGAGTGGCTAATAATGGCAGACTGGGATGTTTTTTATGAACTGCACGACCCTGATGGTGCTTGGTCATTCATTGAAAACTTGATAATTGAATACTTAGATGAGTACTGTCCTTGGTCTGAAATTGAGATTGTGGACAGAAGAAATAAATGGATGACACATGACATCTTGTCAATGATAAATGAACGCGAGGACAATGTGGAAATGTTTTCGAAAATTAAGGATGATCATTATCTCAATAAAGCCAGGCAGCTACGTTGTAGAATTAATAAGGCTATCAGGTACTCAAAAGCCAACCAGGTCAAGTCTGCACTGGAGGAGGCTAAGTCTGACCCAAAGCGATTCTGGAGAGTTTTAAATGGAGTTTTGAAACCAGAGGTGCAAATTGCCCCTCCAGAATTGATAGGTGATGATGGTTTTATCAAGTCAGAGCACGAATCTGTAAATTATTTAAATGATTATTTCTCAAATATTGGTGCTAAACTATCTTCAGTTTTCACAGATAATGGTTATCCTGAGCGTGTATTAATGACTGAACCTGTTGATCCAGCTGAAATTCCTGTGCGAGTTGAAAAAGGCTTTGTTGAGATGCTCATAAAAGAAATAAATGTCAACAAAACTTCCAGAATTGATGGTATTAGATGTGATATTTTGAAAACAGCACTGTTATTTTTGTTAGATCCTGTTACTAGGTTGTACGAACTGAGCTTCACCAGTGGCATATTTCCTGAAAAATGGAAAAGGGCAAGGGTGAATCCAATACCCAAGCCCGGTAATATAAAGTTAATCACCAATTGGCGGCCGATATCACTATTACCTGTACCTTCCAAAATTGCGGAAAAAATAATGTATTGCCATCTAAATGAAATTCTAAATAAGAAAAATGTTATTTCTGCAAAACAATTTGGTTATCGATCAGGACTGGGGACTGCAGATGCAGTCTTCAGACTCCTGAGTGATATCTATGAAAATAGAGATAGAGGCCATTTGACTGGAGTTTGTTATCTTGACCTACGTAAGGCGTTCAATTGTGTTAATCACGCCTATCTTGTTGAAATTTTAGGACAACTTGGTTTACATGACACAACGCTCAATTGGCTAATGAGTTACTTAACTGGGAGAAGCCAATATACTAAAATTGGTTCCTTTGTTTCTAATGAAGCCCCAGTACGATTTGGTGTCCCGCAAGGGTCTGTATTGGGACCGCTCTTGTTCATACTATATATAAATGATGTCAGTGATGTTCTTGCTGATTGTAAACATTATCTTTATGCAGACGACTTGGTAATATACAGCTCAAACAACAAAATTGAAACTATAACCAATAGGTTACAAACGGCATTAAATCGATTACAATCCTGGTTTGTAACCAAGAGGCTTACTGCTAACACGGATAAATCCAAAGTTGTGTGGTATGGTTCATGCAAAAAGTTACCAAAGTCCAGGGGCCAAAAACTATATTTGTATAACAAAGAACTTGAAACTCTGAATAACTACTGCTACTTAGGACTAAAGTTAGACAGTCTATTGAGTTTTGAACCTGCGCTAAAGGATTTAAATAGTAAAATTAACCACCGTCTTTTTAGATTCAGTAAATTCAGAAACATGTTATCTGAAAAAGTTGCTGTAACAGTCTATAAAACCACCGTAATGTCTGTTTTTGATTACGCTTGTTTTGCCTACGAGGGGGCTAATGAAGGCCTATTAAAAAAGTTAGACAGAATGCAGAAGAGAGGCCTGAAAATTTGTTTCAGAGGTTTGGATCTTAATGAAGAAGAGCTCCATGAACGGGCTAATATCCCACTCCTGATGAGGAGACGACAAGAATTATTGCTTAGCTTCATGTACAAATTATCAAGAAATCCAGATTGGGTCGATGAGGAAATCAGAAGGCCAGGTATGAGGTCCGAATCAAAGATTAAGATAGTCATTCCCAGAGCACGTAACATGGGATTCAACAACTCGCCACTATATAGAGGAGTTGAGTTATGGAACAATCTCCGAGCTGATGTCCAACACAGTGAAAGTAAACTTAAATTTAAAGCAAGAATTAGGCAGATTCAAGACTTGTCCAAGATGATGTTAATGGGTGATGAGCTGAATGAGCTGGATGAGTAATATGAAAAAAGATGCAGGTTAGGGAGCTGTTGCAAGACTACACCTTATCCTGATTGAGTAGAGGGAGCTGTTGTTTGCTGACTACACCCTCTACTAGAATTTATTCATGTGGAGCTGTTGAAAGACTACACTGCATGAATTTCATCCATGAGCTCACAGTGACTATACTCTCATACTGTATATCTGCTGATCATCTGTTTAAGATATGTTTTGTACCTACTGATCTGTCCATATATATCCTATTGGTATAGTGTAATACATGCTAGTATAAAACTTGTTGATAGTAACAAACTGGTGTACCATGCCTGCTGCCCTTCTTTTTGAAATTTTATTGTAAGATTATAGAGGTTGCTATTTGTGTACATAGTATATACTGTTTGTTATATAGATTTTATTTTTTCTGTTTATATTATTGTTCTCATTCTTCATTGTATAAATTCCCATCTTTATTCATTGATCTATGTGCAAACAACCACTTAATGTAATAACTGAACGAGGATTCACATTATTGTCTAATTTTACCACTTTCTGTATGAATAGTGACTTGACAATAAAACATTTTCAAACCTCAAAAATCGACGCCACTACAGGGTCCATCTCGGAGGATCAGTAGAATGATACTACTGTTCCTCCTCTCCAGCTTGGATCGCTGACATCGGACAGAGTCTCGATGTCAGTACGGAACCCCCGGGAACTTGTTCCCGGATGACGGTGTACCCTCCACGAGTGGGGGTACCTTTCCAGTCCCCGGACCTTCCTGCGAAGCTGTGTGGATCCGACGCGACCCTGGTCTTAGGACCCGGTGGTGCCACACATCCTCGGCGTCAAGGTCGAAGGACCATCATAGTAGTACTGTACACTATCGATGGGCTTCCTACGCTGAAAGGAGCTTCTCAACGAGACAGGGAGGAAACGACACGACCCCGGTTGCCATACCCAGTCGTGCCTCCCTCGGATCGACCAGGAGCAGGTCGTGAAGCAGTGTTTCGACACTGGTCTCCTACGTTGGATGGAGCAACGCCTTATAATTTAACTGTGATAATAAATTTTTTTCTACAGTACAGTAGAAACTATATTTCTATATATTCCTCTACTGTTTCTGTCGACTATGTCGACAGATCCAGTAGTTCATATTGTTATCTATTTGTTTAGACTGATCCGGGGTCTCTGAATTTTCGGAGACCTCATTTCAGTCTAGTGGGGGGTGGTGTGGTGGTCCCGCGTCGTCTTCGAGGTACCTTCGTGGTCCTCGTGGGCGACGTCGAGAGCACCTCTATTACCCGACGCCTGGGGGCGCTGGAGTCCAGCGCCACGTCACCACTTGGTCACGTCGCCCTCGACTCTGGTGTATATAAGGCAGTTGTACGGCCTTCCTCAGGGTCAGTCCAGCCCCGACTGACCATCGTGAGTGATGGTTGGCGGCTGCCCGGCTACCATATTCTAGTACTCCTCTGTGCTGCTGCACAGAGGAGGTGTATGTGGAATATCAACTGTAGACACTAGAAGGCCTAGTGTCGTACCTGTTATAGAGTTCAAACTCTGCCACCTGTAACTGTGATCGGGAACGGCTGATGCCTATGTGTTATTAGACAATAAAGTTTTAACTGGAACCTGAATAGTTGTTCTTCATTGTTTATCGAAAGATTCGATTAAACATCGAGGGGTAGAACACTACAAAGCATTACAAGATAGGTTTAAAAAAGCACATGAAACAGTCGGTCTGGAACTGCAGAAAAGTGCTCACTGGCAAAAAGCCGGATATGATACAGGTTTGAAGATCAGACACTTTAAACCTGGGGATCGTGTTTCATTATTGCACAAACCACTCAGACATGTCAAATTGGCATCTAATTGGGATGGTCCGTTTACAGTAAATACTGTTATTAGTGATTGTACCATATTGATACAATCGGAAATAGGAAGGATGTATAAATCCAATGTAGATAGGCTACGTCCTTGGTTTGGGAGGGAGACCTCCCTTGAAAAGTGTGGGGAAGGTTCCAAATCCATATTGAATGTGGATAGGGTACCCCGATTAGAGAAGTTGCCAAAGAGGGTTCCCGGGAACCATGAAAGGTAGCAAATAAAGCTTTAATGCCTACTCCAAAACCATCTCGGCGTGGTATAGTAAAAAAAGTCTCGACGGGTGAAGGTGGATGGAAGAGGAAGGGGAGATTGTTGGCTACGAAACCCCTAGAGAAAGCTCTGAAGTCTGCCAGGTCAAATAAGGGAGCCGGGAATGGTGTAGTGCTCCTCCACAGTCCACGACTTGCCAGGGCTGCAGTAACATCACCAGTTACACAACGAGTGTATTGTCCCGTGATCCGTTTTATGTTGTACTTTGCTTAGCAATCCCCAACAGGTTGCTATTGTTAGCCCCGGGAGATGTACGGTATTAAACGAATGACTCAGTGGGTAAGTGAGTACTACCTATAAACTTCATGTGAATCCCTTGAGAGATTCCCGTTGATGAGGGATAATGGCAGAACTGTCCGGATTGTTATTTGTTTATATGTATGGCACATGCTTGTATGACGTCACACTGGCTATTCGTGTATGACCTCTCGTGACCCCACCTAGCTGCAGGATAGTGACGTCAACAACGAGAATTCGGCCATCTTGGAAACAGTGGTAGAAAGAGCTGGATGTGGATATGTTGTTTTTTTCTCTCTGACTGTTTTTTTTTATTGGAAATAAGCTTGCAGCAGCGTCCTGACGAGAATAAGCGCTGTGTAGGTGAGTTTTCTTTGAGAGTCTACACACATACTCTCAAGAACTTGTCTTCTCGGCTTTATGGCTGGAGGCCAAGTGATCTGGTGAGCCGGGTCACTTGACTCCCGAAAGCCTCCTTCCGGATGACGAATTGCACCAGGGTGCACGGCCTTTGTCCCCAGTCACCCCGTGGTAAGAAGAGTTGATGGAGTTTGACTATGACCTTGAGAACTTCAACTTTTGGAAGGAGAGTGCACCAGTTTTGCCGTTGCCGTCTTCTCTAAGTGATGACAGTGCACGTGAATCGCCCTCCTGTACCGGATTCGTCTCCCGAGACGATGGAGGAATCCGCTAGCACCAGAAACCCGGACTACGGATTGCAAACCCTTGGGCGCCACAGAGTGAGCGAGGACTATTTTCCGTCATTTGATGGCCGAAACCTCTTCGTTCACCCGAACCTGATGAAGGTGGATGCAGATGAGCGTCACATTCGGATCGACCAGGAGGTCCGACGGAGCATATTGGAGGTTATACCTAATCACATATACTCGGAAATCCCTCAGGAATGGCTGACGGATTACGGATGGCTTCAGAGGGGACACATGGTCCACTACGAATTCCGGAAGGCAGTATATGACGCTGCCATGATGCTGGAGCTAGACCTCATGCCACGACCAGATCGTAGGACATGGGGTATAGACGATCTTACGCAAGTGAACTGGGCTGGGCTTTTCATAAGGTTTAAAAGCCACCGTTATCTGAATCCAGATGCTCAGGAATGTTCCCTAGTGAACCTTTCATATTACGGGAAAGCGGCAACTGACTTTGATTCCTGGGCTACTGGTTTTACCATCCACGAATCTGAAATTGAAACTGCTCGGAAAAACAGTCTGTTAACATGGACCAAAGCCTCATCTGGGAGCAAAGCCAGGAGGAGTGGACAGCTGCAAAAGCAAGACACGAGGAGAGCGAGAGGAAACATCTAGATGACGAAGCTGCTGTAGCTCCTTCGATCAAAAAGATTGTCATTACGGGCAAACGGGAGGACCCCTCTAACAAGAGTCCTCGTGCAGGGAAACTGGCTTGTAAGAGCAATGTCAAGGAGCCGGAAAAACCTGCCGCCACCAATGACGAAAGCTGGATTAAAAACCAGTCGGAGCGTCAAAGGAAGGCAGAACTCCGGAAGCCTAAAAACCTTCCAGATTCTACTTTAATACAGAAGCATAATAGAGCAGCCGAACCAGTGGAGAAGATGGAGGTAGAGGAATCTATTTCCGAATCTAATGTCTCGGATGAGTCGGTCAACAACATAGTACCCCAAACTGCCAAGGGTGGGTTTAAAGACCGCATCCTGACCTGCATAGAGGACTGTGTCACTGATGTCACCAAGAAGGATTCTGTAAAGTATGCCTGCCCTAAACAGTACAACAAAGATGGCAACTCCGACGATGAGGATTGGATGCGTCTGACCAACAGTGATCCGATCCCGAACAAGATGTACCAAAGCATTTGGCTCTTGCTGAACAATTGTGCCAACACGTACTACAGTCCGGTACAGAAGAAGAAACTATGGTGGGCCCTGGATAAATGGTATTCCAGGACCCGGAAGACATGCCCCTTCTCCATCTGTATGGACAAGAGCGACATGGAGCAAGAACGTGTCTAGGACACTCGGATATGTTTCCAACGCCACCTGGTGGAGGGACATATGCACCACCACCCCGGGTACTTTAGAAGAGTGCTAAATGTACTAAGCGTGTCAACTTCAAACGCTGGGGTGACTTATGTCGCCATGGAAAGTTGGCACACGCTGATGGACTCAACAGAGTCATAACTCTGCATAAAGAGCTTATGGTAGAGTTCCGAAAGATGGACAACGTGCATTGGGTGAATGTGAAGCCGAGTGATCAATCATTCAGCACTACTGACCCCACGTACGGCAAGAAACTCGTGGCGCGGTTTGTCATCACCGAAGGGCGATGCAAACTTGACCTCCACGACGAGGAGTGGAATGAGTGTTGCAACTCATACAAAGCCGCTGCTAAAGCCACACCTGGAAAGCTTGACCCCAGCCAGTTCCCTGGTTTGGGAGACATGGTCCCGAAAGCCAAGTTTTGACACCTTGTAACAAGGGAAATTTATGTCGGAAGCTGTCAGAAGCAGCAGGCAGTCCCACCGCTGGTGGCACCATTCAGCCCTTAACCAGTGAGGAACAAATACAGCATTACCTAAAGCTAGGTATGCAGGTGCACTTACCCCCCACTCGGGATGGTGTACCGTATGTCCACATGGGACCAGATCCATCCGGATCTGCTCCCGTGGCTAAACCTGCGGTTAGGACCGAAGGGACTAACCCCATCGCTCCACAAGCACCCGCTAATGTGGATAAGGAACCGCCTGAGGCACCAAAGGACAAGATAGTCATTCTTTGTGGTAGGGCAGAGACCTGGTTCGATAGTGTCGACCCAGGAAAAGCTGAGGTCCAGAGCAGGATCTACCAGGCATGGGAAGGGCTTCAACGTCAGAGGGCCATTACATTCCATCAAGGAATGATTAATGACACTCTGATGTGCTTCAGAGAGCTGCACGATGCTGAAAAGGAACGTGTAGAGAAACTGGTCAAAGATGATGTAAAGTATCAGGAAAACCTCACTGAGAAAGCACAGAAACAATCGGATTGTGCCGTCTACGTCCTCAAAAAAAAATTGGATGTGGAAGAGATGAAAAGCGTCCAACTTCATAGCAAGTACATGATGGTTTCAGTGTTGATCTCGATGAATGGGATGGCACTAAGGAGCACGCCCTGCGGTCACTTAAAGACAAGTACGGAAAAAAGTAACTGCAGTTCCCTTTAAATTAGGACCTGGTTAGCCTATGGGTACTTAGTCCCATTTGCCGTATGTGAGTATTAATCAACTAGGTTGAATATGATTCTAGAGACGACCCCAGAGAGACCCAATTAGATTACCAACCAATCCGGGTGTGCTGTTCTACGCATGCTGTCTACACCCTGATGTTTACTGGGACTGTAGGATTTACCTAACCAGCTCATCTGGGTGCGATGTTCTACAGATGTCCAGATCCTGAAGTTTAACTGAACCATTCTCTAATACGTTCTATATATGTGAGGAAACATACGGCACAACCGTGGATAGTGCTGTCATGTTATCCTAGTCAATATATCATTAAATCATACAAGACTTTAGTACGCAGCAGAGGATCAGGGTAGCTGCCCTATCACTTTACATATTATATACAACAGCACATCTATCCAACCACAAGGATTATCAATATAGGATTCACATCTCATGACTGGACAGTGTTCTAATAATAGA
Source organism: Acholoe squamosa (assembly GCA_949317995.1). Taxonomy (NCBI): domain Eukaryota; kingdom Metazoa; phylum Annelida; class Polychaeta; order Phyllodocida; family Polynoidae; genus Acholoe; species Acholoe squamosa. The sequence continues at coordinate 4,290,324 of OX439041.1, forward strand.
ACCATAATATATAAATATATATTCAACTCAGACTGTTGTGAATAATCACAAACCCGTTTCATGCTCCAGCCAGATTGTGTTCAACTATTTTTTTCTTCTCTCATTACCACGGATTTGTGATCTGGATGAGTTTTTGTCTATCTATTATTGTGCTCTAATGACTGGGTCATTCTTGTTAATACATTTGTAATATGTTTGTAAAAAAAAAAAACCCAAGGGTGTATGACGATTGTGTAATATAATATATCTTCCATTCCGGATGTATGTCAATGATGTTACTATGATATTGTGCATGATATTATATAGTACTTATTAATATCACTTGTTCCGGATAAATATTTATATTGTCGTTTAACACACATACAACCATAATGTTTATCGATAGATATAACTATAATATAACCTAATTGTTGGTTCTAAATAGTTTATTTATCCCCCTAGTTTTATCTAGTGGGGGTAGTGTAGAGGTATATGTACATAATAACATTATGGTCCTTTGGCACGGTGGGTGAGTCAGCCAGCTGGGCTTCGCCCTCCACTTGTCGGGTAGGTGGCAGCATCTATCCGGGAGGTGGGAGGGAGGCACAGTGTGGCCCCACTGTCTCTACCTGTAAGAGGGACAGGGCTCAGCCGCCGCGTCACAGTTGTCTTGACCACCTCCATGTGAAGATCTCTGAAAACCACTAAGAGTATCTGGTACATGCCGAGAGCTATCCTAGCTACCTCCGGGTAGCCATACCTGTGTAATACAAAATAAACCTGTTCGCATACACTCGATACATTAAAAAAAGTAGGAGATCATGGATAGATGATGAAGTTATGGATTAAGTATTTGAAGAGAAGGATGGTTATGTCTCTATAGTGCCAATAAAAGTGTTCAGGAAAAGCAAGCCATAAAGGATTGTCGAACAAAAATTAGAAAGAAAATTAAAGCAAATCAAATTGGTGGTGTCATGCAAGAGTTGCAAGTAAGTTATGGTAATCCCAAAAAATTCTGGAAACACATAAATAACTTGTTTAAAAATTCAAATTCTATTGCGTATCCAGACATGAGACATCATATAACTGGTGCTGATGTAACTTCTGATGATGTTTGTGAATATGTAAATGACTCTTTTTGTGATATTGGTAAGGATCTGCATGTTGCTGCTCTTGGAACTTATCAATATCTTGTGGATAATAATCTAGATATAGATGAACTTTTGGCAAATGAAAACTTCTTAGATCAGAATATTAAGGTTAATAAGTGGGATGTCCATTTCGCTTTAAAAGGAATTGATAAAAATAAGTCATCAGGCATAGACGGAATAAGGGGAGATATACTACATTGTGCATTATTGTTGTTGATAAAACAATTCACTCATCTGATACAAATTAGTTTGGACAGGGGTATTTTTCCAAAATGTTGGGCAATGGCAGTTGTAAGACCATTACCTAAGGATGGGGATTTAGCAATGGTAAAAAATTGGCGACCCATATCAATACTACCAATGCCGTCTAAAGTCATTGAGAAAATTATATATTATTACTTATGTGAAAGTATGAAGAAAAATGGTACTTTTTGTGAAAGCCAATATGGTTACAAAAAAGAGACAGGTACTGGTGATGCCACTTTTGACTTTGTTAATGAGCTTTATGAATGTAGAAACAATTATCTAATAACAGGGGCTCTATTTAAAGTCTTCACTAAAGCATTTGACAGTGTATTACATTCAAAATTGCTAATTAAACTCAGTAAACTTAGTTTGAGTAAATCTAATTTCCTATGGTTTAAAAGTTACCTGGAAAATAGAAAACAACAAACTAGCTATGGTAATAAATTGTCCTCAAACCAAGATATTGATTACGGTGTCCCTCAAGGATCAGTTTTAGGTCCCCTGTTGTTTGTCCTATATTTTGATGATGTTGTTAAAGTCTTTAAAAATGCAAGATTAAACTGTATGCTGATGACATTGTGATTTATAGTTCTAACAAAGATGTAGACTTGGTTAATGAGAATTTGAATGAAGATGTAATTAACTTTAAGTGTTGGGTTATCAAAAACAGACTAACAGTAAATCCAACTAAAACAAAATTTATGTGGTTTTGTAGTGCTAATAAATTAAAAAGATGTCTGGATTCTACTATAGACTTCAATAGCAGCACTGTGAAATCTGTCACCTTCTTTCCATATCTAGGTGTACATATTGACAGTAAACTTAGTTTTGATAAACAGATTAAAATTATTAAAAGAAATTTATGCAATAAACTATTGCTACGTTAAGAAAGTTTTTAACACAAGAGCAAAGTGTAAAGATATACTGTTGTACAATCAGACCAATTATAGAATATTGTTCATTTATAAGTACTAGTTGTAATGAGGATGGTCTTGCGGCATTACAACGACTGCAAAATAGAGCTCTTAGAGTTTGTCTTAAATGCAATATTAGACAGTATATTGTGAAGGAGTTGCATGAAATTTGTAAGGTTCCAGTGTTAAAGAAAAGATTTGACATGCTATTATTATGCTTAATGTATGAGAAATCAAAGACTGTGTTAATGGACCACAATCTTATAATATAAGGTCTCAAAAGAAGATTGTTTTTGAACTACCTAGGGTTATTTCTAGACACTATAAAAGATCGCCATGGTACAGAGGGGTGGCTCTTTGGAATACTCTACCTGAGGAGATTCAGAAAGCTACGACAAAGGTAAAATTCAAAGAGGGTGTGGTGAAGATAGAAAATATAAGGTTGAACCTGAAATTGGGTTATAATTGATAGTGAGAAGCAGGTGTGGAAACTGCACTGCTTCATATTCATATTCATACTCACATTCATATACTTTTTCATGTTTACATCCATAATGATATTGCTGATGTTCCCATGTGCATATAACAGCATATACTACCAACTCTTATTATCACTTATTTGAACTAAAGGTGTATTCAGCTGTGATCATGATGTACTGAAATAATGTGTAGACACACAAATCTCTATGTATGACATATTATTTACTATCTATCTCTTTTTGCTTTTAGTTTGTCACATTCTATGTTAATAACCTATTGAGTGAATATTGCCAGTCCCTATTTTTCCATCTGCTGATTGTGTTCATATTGACATTTGTCAAGATCCATGAAGTTATTGAACTGTTTCATTTGTGACTTTCCTTTGAAAAATCAATGAAACTTGGTCTGCTCTATAGCATTATTTAAATGAACATAGCAGTTCATTAATGCAATGAGCAAGACCAAAAAAAAAAATTCATATGAGCTGAGGTTGAAAATCTTTTCAATGCATAAAATGTAATCATTACTAAAGTACAAAATGTGAGAGCTCAAAAACAAATACTAGGGTTTGAACCATCACAATTAGATATTTTCTAACCAGACTGATTAGATAAAAGATTGGTTTGAAGGTATTCCTTTCATCTGTCATATTTTTTTCTGGTAAATTCAAGCCCGTCTTTCATGTTGATGACAACATATCAAGTGATCTTTGCATGTATATTCATAGTTAATAGGATGCACATGGGATAAGTATAGTTACACCTACCTTGGCCATATACTGAGTTTACTGCCATAAGGTACAGTATGAGTAGTGGGAGTAAAAGAACCACAAAGTGAGTCTTCTCCATTTGGTGATACATGTTTGATGTTTCCAAGTGGTCCTGAAAAACAGGAGTAATGCTGACATGTATTCCCTGGAATTATAATTGCCTATACTATTACATAATTATGACCTAATCAAGATATATTTGATGGTAAAGAACAAAATGCTTGGGATGTGTAGCAGATATACATTAGCACAATTGATCATAACAGTGGTTTAAATTAATGTACAACAGTAGCACATACTGTGCCAACTACATAAGTATGGCTCGGTCCTGTACCATTTTAAAGAAAATCTGAGAACCCTAGAGGTTTGACATATATGTACTCCTGAGGTGTTGGCATGATTGATTCCTGCATTTTCAAACTGTTCTTTTTATATCTATTAAAAGGGTTGGTTCTACTGCATTGGTCGGGTGAATTTTCGACTAATTCATCGATTTTTATCCAATTCATTTGTCATACCAAAAGTTTTTCACATTAGCATAAAATTTAACTGACTAATGCTGTGGAGGCAGAGGTTAGGCGGGTTATCCTTCAGTGTTGTTGTGCCAAAGCATATTAATTAGGGAGTGATCATTTTGTTTACAATAAGGGGGGCTAGTGGTTTTGAGGGACTTGAATTCTTTTTGGCTGGATTAAAAATGAATCAATTGTGCTTCGGTTTTCAGTGAAAAGCCTAAGCATTACTTTAGGTTAAAAGAGGGGCAGGTTAAAAATTCTTTTCACGCATCCGCCCGCAAACCCGCCACAAGTATATAATGTATTGGAATGGGACTATAGCTAACTACAAGATATTACTCACTGGGAATGCAGCCAATCAGAGGTCTCCATTTGGTCACATGACCTGGACCCCCTGAGGTGTATACCCATATATGGTCATGTGACCTTGACCTTGACCTAATTAGGGGTGTGCATGCCCATATATGGTCATGTGACCTTGACCTTGACCTAATCAGGGGATTACCCCGGTGACATGACCCCTCATTTGCATATTAGGCCACGCCCCCTTGACCTGGTTAAGGGAAAAGGACTATAGCTAACTACAGGATGCAGCCAATCAGAGGCCTCCATTTGGTCACATGACCTGAACCCCCATGGTGCATGTCCATACATGGTCATGTGACCTTGAGCTGGACCTCATTAGTGTTGTACATGCCCATATATGGTCATGTGCTCCGTTCGGTCACGTGACCTGAACCCCATGTAGTGAGTTCCTTATTTTGAAAATATCCACGCCCCCTTTGGCCACATGACCTACACCCCGCGTGGTGACCTCTATGTCCTTGATGCCTGCTACAAACAAAATCTGGACAGTGTAATTCACATGTTCAGAAACAATAGATACAATGTTTAGTTTCCAAAGTAGTCCCTGTTGATGAAGTTACCAGAATCTTCATGGTATCTGTCACCAAACAGAGTGTTGTATGCAGATATGTAGTTCGAATTACTTAAGTTCGGTGTAAGTGGCACTGTACAATGGTGATAGAGAGATAATAGATAATAATGTGTAGTCAGCAGTGCTGACAGTAATAAGATATGTAAGGGATTTATTAGGGATATGAAGAAAAAGGCAGTAGGGCAAGACAGAGTAATGGATGTTTATTGATAAAAGCAGCCAGGACCAAGTAACCCTCCACCCCATGGTGGTGAAGGTCCGGGGACCTGATGGAGAGATCACATGCAAGACTTTTGTTGGTGTAACATCAGCCACCACCCACACCTTCCCCACTACATGGGTGTTTATCCAGAAGTTGGTGCCTGAACTCAGAGAGGAACACCAGCTAAAGTTCATACACTTCGTCACTGATAGCCAGAGTTCCCAATACCGGAATCATTACACGGTTTAGATGATCGCCCGTTTTGAGGGTCTCCTCGGCCTCGGCGCAGCCTGGAACTGGCTGGAGGCCGGTCACGGCAAGGGGTTTGCGACGGAGTCGGGGGCACCCTCAAGCCGTTGGCAGATCAGCTGGTGAAGTCGCACCCGGACAAGACCATCCAGAATGATGAGGAGTTCAAGGAAAAGGTCACCCCTGCCACTAAAGTTATACTCCTCCAAGCAACACCGGAGGAGGTTAAGGAAGTTGAGCAGGAGGTTGCTTTTGGAATAGTCCCCCCTCCATGGTATCACCACTATTCACCAAGCGGCATGTTGTGATGGTACCATAAAGGTCAGGAACACCTTGTGCTACAGGCTCCGTTGCATCTCCGAGGAGGGCTTCCACCCCAGCTGCAGGGAATGGAAGAACACTCGGGTTGCCCAGGTAGGGGAACAGGTGGAGGAAGTGGTTGATTACTGTGACGAGTGGGACTCAGGCTATGAGTCCTCCTCTAACGATAACCAGCCTCTCTTCATTCTGCAGCAGCAGCTGCGCGACGAAGATAACAACATCCCCCTTGCCTGTCTGCTCGAGGCTGAGAAAGACAGTGTGGATGACGTCCCACTTAGTCAGCTGCAAGGTCAGGAGACTGAGGGTGAGGGCGATGTGCCGCTTGCCCAGCTGCCTATAGACACTGAGGACGAGGACGACATCCCCCTCACTGAGCTGCGTCCCACAAGGCGTTCCACCCGGTGTTCCACCCGTTCTTCCACTCGACGACCTCGTTGAACTTTTACTATAAACTGCTTGTCCAGTCTTGTCACAAGTGTTCCCACTTGGCAAAGAACGTGTTTTTAACATTTGCAAACATTTTTATTTGGTTTGGATAAATAACGTTTAAAAAAACGTTGTTCAACCAATTTTGAACCAAAAAAAAAAAACTTTGCTTTTTCAACCAATTTTCAACCAAATATTTATTTATTTACTTTTCTTTTACGTTAAGAAAACGTTTTTTTAACCGAATTTCCAGATGCATCACAACTTTTTGATTCCTCTTTGTGCTGATGCCTAACCTTACATTGATAAAAAAAACGTTAGAAGTTTGTCACTATCCCCACTACAACCAAAGTCATTAAAGATTATTGACCCTGAGAATGTGCCATGTATTGACTTCCCAAACATGGACCCCCTCCTGCAATTGGGTGGTAGGCCAGGACAGTGGAGCACTATATATAGCTATATCACAGGGTGGTTACCTGTTGGCAAATGTTTTCGACAAACACTTGCAAAGACACAAGTGTTAATAGCAACTTACATAAACAGCTTTTATATAAGATGAAAGCTATTGATATTGTCGACGGACCGTTACAAGTCATGAACATGAGCAACTCAGGAGTCCAGAGAGTACAGTTGATGAATCCACTTTATTGTAGTGTTAGGCAGGTACATGTTGGCATGCTGATGTACAATGTGTATGCTGTCCACCTGATCAAGCTAGCTCTATACCAAGGCACTGTGTGTCATAGAGACTAGGTGTGGAGAGAGGAAAGTAAAGAATAAGAGTATCCCAAGCTAGTCCTGTATTCATATATATATAGGAGCAGCTCGGGGTAGGCATGACGTCAGTCTTGGGAGAAGCATGACGTCATGCTTAGGGATAGGCAAGACCCGGCGTGCCTTGCATCATCTCACCCTGGAGGGGGGAGGGGGCTTGCCTAGAGGTGGGTCGAGCTGACCACCTGTTGGAGGAGCAGCTCGATCCCTGATTGGCTAGGAATGGAGGTGGGTGTGAGCACACTCCCACCCTGTACCTAGGGTTAGTGGGGGTCGAGGTCATGACCCCTAGCCAGGATCCGGAGGTAAATCTGAGGTCACTGGCCAGGAGAGGCAGAGCTGGGTAGAGGTACCTGGCTCTGTCAGATCCAAAGGTTTGGTATAAGGGAGCTTGATAATAATAAATGAACCTTGAATACCCCATTGACATATCCCAACATTTCCATTAGATTCTACGCGAATGCAAAAGGTAGAGAACAAGTTCTTATAATCGTCATTGGTACATTCAAGGTTGGCAAAACTCTATAAGGTGACTCAAAACTTGGTGAACGTCGTGTATACTTGGCTTGATACCGGTACAAATGTTTTCACATGCGTACTAGAATCATCAACTGTGAATATAGATCTACTTCTAAAAACAATAACATCCTCAATGGTGAGGCAGGTTTCATTGGAAAAACATATATAAAAATATAGTCGAGCTCACCAGGCTGTAGTGATACTCTCTGCCATGTACTGCCTTGGGTAATCAGGGCAGAACCAGGCAGTGATATATACTGGTTGCTATAAAAAAAAAAAAAATCCTAGAGATACATCCAAATTAAGAATGTACACATGGATGAGAAGGATTTCAAGAATCCTGGTGGCAACAGTGATGCTCGCTGCTTATATGCTGCTTTGAGCAATCAGGGCAGAACCAGCAGTGATACTCTGTGATATATACCGGTTCCTGAATGAGATCAAGTGTACATGGTTAACAAGTTTTTATATGAAAATACATGCTTTAAACAATATATCCTCTACATGGTTGGATATTGACTAGGGCAGTAGTGATATTCTGTGCCATGTGCTGCCTTGGGTAATCAGGGCAGCCACAGCAGTAGCATTCAATGAGGCTTGCTGCAAGCGTACTTGAGTTTTGACTAGTGGACAAATATTGATCATTAAACTCAATAGAAAACATGTAAACTCTGAAAGCTGTCTTGTCGTTGTTAGACGATTGGCAGTAATCTTGCAATACAATAAATACAAAGGAAAAATGTAACACGCTGGCTAAGACTAAAACCCATAAATACAAATGCAAACTGTTTGGGCTTGAAAAACAGGTATCGTCCTTTTTAGAGAAAAAGGTAACTTATTGGGGGGGGGCTCTGTGGCACCTAGGTTTCTGATTTGACTCAGTATCCCCACAGAGTGGATGAGCATCAAGAAAAACTTACATGAGGTTTTAAAGATTTCACAGTGATAAATTTGAATGCTTTATATCAGCTTTCTTAAAAATGAATCAGCATATAAAGTTGTAAACATGTGGTGACTCTGGGAGTCCCATGGGTGGGGGGGTGGGAAAAATTGTGCCCCTACAATGTCAGATCAAGAAGATATAAAGTTCATAATTTTTCATGTGTTTGTATATAGTCCTAGTATTTAAATTTTCTTAATTTTGTGCCGATGCTGCTTGGTGGTAAATTGTAGTGTTCCATAGGGGATCTACAGAAGTGTTTTCCAGCGGCTGATTTTCTCCTCTGTTTGGCTTCCATGCTGTAGTCGTCATCAAAGGAGTCTATTCTAAATTTTGAGAATGAGGCTTCCATAAAAGCCATGTCTCCAACCTCAGGGGAAGTTGAGGAGGAGGAGGATGAGCTGCTGTCATCAAGGGGTGAGTCTAATGTCATGTTGCTTCTTGGTGGTGGTGTTGGCTTAAATGAATGTGTTTTTGAATTTCTGTCGATGGGCCTGAAGGTGGTAAAAGAAGGTGAACTGTGTGCTGTGGCTTGCTCCTGGCTTTGATAATAAGCACAGGGGCACGCAAAGGTTCTTGGACCGTCCATACATAAGGTGCACAGATTTAAGGTGGCTGGCCTGGTTGGGTGTACAGGCTTGGGGGAGAAATAACTGTCCTTCCAAGCTGCATAGCCTGGGGGAATTGGAGTTCCAGGCCTGTTGGTTGCAAGTCCTATTTGCCTATAGGACCTGCCGGTATAGCTTATTGGGTGGCTGGTGGTGCTGCTTGGGGGCCTTGGGTCGATTGGGCCGGCTGGGAAGTCTTTTTGGTGGGTTGTGCTGGTGTTGCCTGTTCTTTTGCTGGTCCAGTTGGTCCAGCTGCTGTGGCACCACCTGCTGTAGGGGCTTGGCCTGGGTCTGTGGATGGTGGCGAATCTGTTTCTAGGCTGCGTTTGCCTTGGTTGCCCTTCTTCCTCTGTGGTCCTGTAGATAGAGGCAAAACAGAGGGGTGTCTGACATTAGAAACAGGTTAAAAGGTTGTATGGTTCACAAGGTGGTCCACAAAAATACCGAAATTTGACCAAAAAGGTTAATTTGTCTGTGTGTCGACCATGAAACAAAATACAGTAGCATTGGTATTGTATGGCTGTGGGGCGGTAGCTGTAACTAGGGAAACGAAATTAGTTCATTGACCTATAGTTTGTTTGTTTTGGGTTGCAGGCAGACCACGGTCAATACAGAGAAAGGACGTGAGATCAATATCATTTTGTCAACGTACAAAACCTGAGTACAGAGCTCAATTGATTCACTTGGCTTAGCGCGGGTCCTGTATCCAGGGACGCTATGGTTAGTTTAACTAAGTTCCACCAGGTGGTAGTAGCGAGCTGGTGCTGCACCTTAATGGCGAGGAATCAAATAAGTTATGGGGAATAAATACAGGTATGACCTGCTCAGGTCGACTCCTGCCTGTATCGAGTATGCTGAGAATTAATTATGTTGATGTTGATTGAAGGAAAATTTATTTTTGGTCGAAATGGGGGGGGTCTAAAAAAGGAAAGAAAAGGAAAAAGGAAGAAAAAAAAATTTGTCTTGTGTCGCCAAAATTTTTGATCCGGGCTCCTATAAAAGGGGGGTACGCGATGTCATAATGTTACATCACATGACAGGCGGATTGTAAGTATATTTTGATTCATGAAGGGGTGATACTTGAATTTTGATAATTTTAAGGGTCGAGACGTGGGGCATTTTTTGGTCTAATCCGCTTTTGGATTGTATTTCAGCATAACGCAGGTCCAGTGGGTGATTGTTCCACCCGGTGGAATGGCTAATGGATATTGAGGTAAGTTCGATCTGATCAAGTTAAAGTCTGAACATGTGCTAATGTTGTTGTTGTGGTAGAGATGCCACGTGCGGGTGTCACATGACCGATGGTAGTCATGGTGACGGCCGTGACGTCCGTCAGTTTCGGTAGCTAAAACGAAACCAAGATGGCGCCGGGCTGCCGCGTATGGCGCGAAAGTAGTCGGGCCAGACGCAGCAGCCGGTGCCAATACTGATGAACATTAATGTAGGCCGATCTATTGTGTTAGTTAGGCTTAGCTGTGGTTATCATGTTGTTTTAGCTCAGTGTTGATAATGATGGCTGTGTGTGGGTGTGTTTTGGGCGTCTTTCGGGGGTTGGGGGGTTCGGTGTGGGGCGGGGGGAGGGGGGTAAAGGGTAGGCTAGATGGGGGGGGGCGATCCCCACATAAGCGTCTTTGCGGCCTATGTGTAAAGGCTACCTGCCATCCCCATATAAGTGTGATGGTATCTTCCAAACGCTATTGACATTTGTGTATAACCTCGGGACGGTCCTAAGTCATATGATTGTGGGGGTGGCCGGTAGTCGCTGAGGTGGGACGGTGGTCTCCGTCATGAACCGAAAATCGGCCATGTTGGAATGGTGAGTCGAAATTTTACCTACCATAGACTATGTATGTGGCCCTCTCAGCCAGGTTGAAATTAAACACATATAGGCAGTTGGGGTGCTGGGCTTCTTGGGGTTCAGGGGAGTCAGTTTAGTGGGCTCGATTTGCTTTGCCGCCGTATGGGCCCGAGCTTTCTATCTGGTATGCTCTCCTGGATCGGGGGACGATGCCATGGCTAAATTCGCCGGAGCATCCACTATCACAGTGTGGGGACACCTGTTCTATAAATAGAGTGGGTGGTTCCCTCGTTGTTATGGTTACGGGTATACTGATAAAACGGTTTGTTTTGATTTAGCCAGTGCACATGTGTTCTACTGAAATAGTGACTTATACAAATTTTGATTTTGGGGGGGGGGGGGAAATGGGGTTTGGGGTTTTGAGTGGGGTTGGGGGCCATGGGAAGATGGTGTAAAACATTGGGCTTGGTGTAGTCGGGCTGAGTTGTTAATGGGCCTATCCCCACATAAAAGGTGATATCCTCTTGGGTGGGGCTATCCGGTGGGTCGTTCATGGAGAGGGGTCGGGGTCTGTTTATATGATTTTACCAGGGTGCAAGGTGGCCTAATTACTGCCTGTTTTCCAATTGACGATCCCCACATGTGGCCTGTTGTGGGTTTCTAGATTAAAAATAAATAAACTTACTGCTGGGGGATGACTTTTTGGGCCTTTCATCCGATGTAGTGGGGTCAAACAGATATTTATCTGACCCCGGTTGTAGCTCCAGGTTCGTGAACTTAGTGAGTTCCACTAAACTCCTAGAGGTAGAGGGGACTTCCATTTTGGGGCATAAGGAGGATCTATATCTTGTGGGTGGTGATAGCTTGGGCATTGGAACAGTGTCTGATGGTGAAAGCTGGAAATCCGGCTGTCCCTTTTCCTTGATCACCAGGGTCAAGACTTGGGGGCTGGATGTTAGAGCCTTGTAGAGTCGTAGCCTCCAGAACAGAGGGCATCTCGGGTAGCGCTCCAATTTAACCTGCTTGATCTTCCCGGCGATTATAAAGGTCACTTCCCCCTTCCACTCCACCTCCAGGTGGCGGCCGAAAGGGCTGGTCAGCCGGGGCTTAGCCACCTTGGGTGCCATAATGGAGAAAGGCCACAGGTTCCTGCCGAAAATCATTCTGCCGACGACAAAGTCGTAGGTCCTACCCTCTGAGTGGACTTGGAGGACGAATTTTGGCATCTCGGTGATATCACCCACCCTGGCCAGGTAGGGCCAGTGCCGCCAGCATCTCCTGGCCAAAGCGCGGGCCAGATACAAAGCCAGGAAAACCAGGATCCAGGCCCACATGGTATCATACCTGCCGGCCTGGTATGGAGATTGGTATTCCTCCATGCTGCTCTCTGCCTGTGGCGAAGTTGTTGCCTGAGGCGGCCACAAGCTGCTGATGTTCAGCACTAGTTTTCTTAAGGTGTCGAACTTTGCCGCGTCCGCCATGGTTGGTGTCTTCAGCGCAAAGTGCATGGTGACTAGCTGCGCCAGTCTCATCACGCGCAGTTGACCGTGGCACGTGATTGCACAAAACAAGATGGCCAGTAGCGGGGACAGAAGATGTAACCAGGGGGAATACTCCAGATGGTAGCCAAGATGCATTAATGTGTTCACTGACAAGAAGGGTCTTGACTTGGTCAAACCTAGGGCGGCTTCCCTGAGGGCCATTACTTCTTTAAATATAGGCAATAATCTTTGGTTGTGGAGATGTTTTAAATATTCAAAATTTGGTAGATCTAGGGTCCGGGGAATGGTTGTCATGGTGACGCCTGAAACATTGGCTGGTGGATTACCAAAATGGCGCCATAGAGGGAGATTGATGGGTATCCTAACAAGGGGCTGTAGTGTAGTGTTATGTATGCAGGAAAGGTTTGAATTTATTATTATCATTCCAGCATTTCTAATTGAGCACATGCATGGTACTGATATTACTGAAGATGCTGCGTTTTTAAGCTCAATTTGGCCTTCATTGGGACATAGCATAAGTGAGGATGATTCATTGGTGATTAACAGGTAGTCTGAATGTGATATAGACTTAACTAAGCGTGGGATGGGGGGGGACATGTGTGGAGCAAAGCTGCATGTGTGGTGTACTGCATCTGGTGTGTCTAACAGTAGTGACAGGGAGCATGTGGGGTGTAGGGGTGATAACAAGGGTAGGGGCAGGTCACAACTGATAAAGGTATCATGTGTACACAGGTCCATGTCGGCTTGTTGTAGCTCAATGTAGTGTGAGTGGGTTGGTGGTAATGCTATAAATGGGGGTAGTTTTTGTAAAAGGGTGTATCCTAGTGAATGGGGGTCGGAGGTATCGAAGGGGATGGGGAAGGTTTCTGTTCTATATATAGAATAGGTATTTTCCCCTAGGCCTATGGGTACCGGTATGGTTATAAGTAGTGTGGTATTATCATTCCACTGTGCTCTAACTTTCCTTTTGTAGTAGAAGTCTACCGGTAATTTCAGAATATTTATTTCTGGGTGGTTGCTACTGAGGGCGTCTGAAAGGTTATTCAGTCCTATTTCTAATGTGTCGTGTGGAATAAGGGTAAGGGATAGCTCGCCCTCCATGAGTGAATTTAGAGCAGATAATAGGTTGCTTAAATCATCATGGAGATCAATGAGTGATTCTATTTGTGAATTTGCGGCCGAAAATAGCATGGAGTAGAAGGTATCTTGTTTGGTTTGTGATTCCAGATTTAGAAAAATGTCAGAAAGATTTAAGTTTAAATTTTGAAATCTATTTGCTAACAGTGATAAGGCATCATCTGTGTCATTTTGGAATTCTGAGAAGGCGGTGAGTGTGTGATAATTATATTCTGACATATTTAATAGGAAATGTGTGGCTAGTTCAACTACATGCATTTTGGTAGCAAATCTTTTATCCAATTCTGACATTTCTGAATTTAGGATATCAATTTCAGGCTGTGTTCCCAAGCCTACCAGGATTCTCAGGATATCTCCTATGGGCTGGCCTGGGGCATTTCTTGGATATCTCATGCTGGGCGGGTTTACAATTTTGATTAGATCATTCAGTAGGGTCTGTGATTTGTAGAAAAGGTTATCTAACATGTGATCCAAATTTGTGGCTGTTTGGGTTATGTATGGAGGTGTGGTGGGCTTCACTAGTGGTGAGATATTATCTGGTTTTCTGAGGGGCTGGTCTAGGGTTAGGTTTAGGCTTAATACTAGTGGGTAATCCATATAGTTGGAGAGGAGGGGTTGGTCCATTTTAGTGAAAATCACTCCAAAGTTTGGTCTGAAGATGGTCCTTTGGTTAAATTCCTGGTGTACCAATCTGACAGTTGTGGCTAGGATTGCTGCTAGGGTAGTCATCAGGACTGCAGCCCTAAAAAAAAAAAATTAAAAATATGTAGGGTCTTAGAAAAATGGTTTTGAAATGACATGAGGGAGTAGCGGTTTGTGTGTGTGTGTGTGGGGGGGTCTTGCATTGGGTGTTTGTTTGTGTGTGGGTGGTTATGTGTGGGGTATTGGTGAGATAACAGGTTTGGGGGAAAAAGGGTGTGGGGTAGGGTGGTGTCTTTGTGTAATATTGGTTAGTAAGGTGTTAAGAATAATTATAAAAATATAATATGTGAGTGTAGGTAGCTTACCCCTGCGTGAGTCTAAGCCGGGTACTTGGAGCTGGAAATATCTGGACCTGCCTGACCAGTGATACCATTCAAAGATGGCCTGTTGGAGAACCAGATCTATCGAATTGTTGATGGCTAGATTTCTGCCGATACTTGTATAGTGTCTAGGCAGATTGGCTAGCGGCTTCTCTGAAGCCAGGAGCGTCCTTGCGCTCAATAGGGCTAAGTAACTAGCCACATGCTGGTCAAACCTCGCCCAGATAGGTTTAGTGGGTGTGTCAGAGCACACCATAGTAAGTACTGTTTTTATGACAGCTTGAACGCGATCATTGGTTAAATCCATCTGCTTTAATACAGCAGGGTTTGTCAAATAGAAAGCCATGTCACAGGGAGATATTCCCAGGACCAAGTTCCTATACCGGCAGATGAGAGATCTTAATTCAAGGATTTCTCTATCAGCGTCCAATAATCCCACAGGACCCAATAGGTCATGTATGGTCCAGCAATCAATGGTATCCAATCTGTGGTTGGAAAAATAAAATTTTGCAGGGTAAGTCTACCTGTGTAATAGGTTTTGGTTGAGTGTATTTGAGATGTTAGGTTCACACGAGATGGAGGATTCAGCAGGCACAAATATTGGACAGTGAATAGTGAAGATCATTCAACTTTTTCTAGATACTCTGAGCTCACACTACCATTGGTGAATTGAGGAGTCTGGGCAGTATGACAAATGAACTTGTCATTACCAAATACAAGAACGACTGATGGTCTATTTACTAAAGTGGACACTTAAGACAGGCCTACCTGGGCTGGCTGCATGCCCTGTTCGCCATGGTTATCTTCAATCAGGCACTTGCTCTCAGAAAAACCAGGAAGTGGTTGGATGTGGTGTATTATTGAGAATGGATAAGATTGGGGTGGGTCAAGGCTTATAAACCTGGTCGTGAGGGAAGCTAACCCTCAGTTGCAGATCTCCCATGTAGGTATGTCTTGCCCTTAAAAGGCTAGGCCTTATCTTATTGGATATATGCAGTGGGGGCAGGCCTGCCCCGTATGCAAATTTCTGGTGGCCTCAGCGCTGAGGCCTGGTATGTATTGATTAAAAATTGGAATTTTTAGGTCAAGAAGGTTGGTAGATGCCGGTCAAGGTTATGATTGACCTCTGACCAGGTGGGTTGCCTGTGGTTGATTACAGCCAATCAAAATGGTATTCCACCTGCATTACCGGATCTGAGAAAAACAGAGGTGCAAACATGGTTGGAGCATGGGAGACGGGGGCTCCTACAGTAGGCGTGTCGGTGGCAAGAATACCGAATTTAACAGGAGTCCTGACAAGCCATCAAGCCGGTGCAAGAATATATAAAATAAAAATTTTATACATATGCCCTAGAATGCACTGCTGCCTTGGGTAATATATGTGGCGTATCGAACCATTAAATGTGGGTGTGCTGAAAACGTCCATGGGCGCGGAAAATCTCAATCTACAAGACTCATGTGAGTGTTGTGTAACTTTTATACAACATACAATAAAAGGAAAAAGGTGTATTGGTGCTTTTGAGAAGAAAAAGAAGATAAATAGAAAACAGAAAAGTAAAGAAAGGGGCTTTGGGATGGGGGTGGGGTATTGGGAGGTTTTCTGGGAGGTGGTCAGTATTTTGGTGTTGGACAGGTGGCGTGTGAGGCGCTGGGTGCAATGTGGTTGGTATGTATGTTCTCTGAGGGTAATATGTTTGGCAAATTAAAGGGGGGGCGGTGTTGGATGCGGATTTCTGCACTTGATCAGGGATCAAGGTGTAGGCACGTGGTGGTTATCCAGATCACTGGTGCATAGGGTGGAGGTATGTTTGACTTGCAGTGTATTTGGTTGTGGTGTTGGGGGGGGGGCTGTGCTTTTTGGTGTGTGAGAGTGTGTAGTCTGTGTATTTATTTTTGCTGATGGCGCTTTTTAGCCTTTTTAGGTGGTGAGAAGCTGACAATACCCTTTTTGGCTGGTCTCCCTCTCTTTCTTTTTGGTGGGGGAGTGGGGGTATTGGTAGAAGGTGTTAAGTTCAAATCTGGGTCGTAGAGAGATAAAGCCGGGCCAGTCTGTAGTCTTTTGACTATGGCTTTGGCGCTGGCTCTGGATGTTGGTGTTCTCAATCTGGACACATGTACTGCTTTTTTGAAAACTTTGCCATCCTGCAATCTTTTGACAATTGCAGTTACTGATGAGGTCATTTTCACGATGATATATGGGCCAGAGTAGGTAGGCTGCAGCTTTTTGCCTGTATGTTTTACCAGCAGGTTGGGAATGTGTAAATACACGAGCTGACCTGTGGTATATGTACTAAGTTCTGCTGAGGCGTCATGTTTTGCCTTCATCTTTTTGTGAACTTTGATCATGTTTTCTGCTGCCTTCAATTGAATATCATCCCTGAGGTTAAGCAAATGTAGGGCAATACCTTCCTTTTGTTTGACATCACTTAGTGATGTGCTTAGTGCTAGGGCTGCTTCTGTTGGCAAGTGAGATTGTTTGCCAAATACCAAAAGGTTTGGTGAGTAGCCTAGAGCGCTGGAGACTGTATTGTTCATGCTGAAAATTACAGCCTGTAGGAAGGTAGACCAGTGTTTTTGTGATTTTGACACAAAAGCTCTCAGGGAGGATTCAATAGTCTGGTGTTGGCGCTCACATAGAGCTTGTGATCTGCTCCAATGTGCTGACCCTGTGACATGTTTCATGCCAAATTTCTTGCAGAAAAGTGCAAAGAATTTTGAGGTGAATTGTTTGGCATTGTCGGTGTTAAGTACTGATGGTGTACCATGGATGCAAATGACTCTTTGGAAGAATCCAAGTGCCACAATGGCGCTTGTGTTTTCCTCAGTTGACCATGCAGTGACATGCCTGGTGGCATGGTCTGTCACTACATGTATGTAGTGTGAGCTATCTACAGCCTTGGAGAAGGGGCCTAAAGTGTCCATAGTTAAATGGGAATAGGCAGTCAGTACTGGTTCACGAAGGGTCATAGGTGTTTTGAGATTTTTGGGCTTCTTTTTGGTGGTGAGGCATGCATGACATGTGCCACAAAAATCAAACACCTGTTTGAACATTGAGCGCCAGTAGTAACGTGACCTTATGGCTGCATAGGTTTTCACTGAACCCAGGTGGCCACCTAGAGGTGAGCAGTGGGTGGATTCAATGAGGGACTCTGCCCAGATTTCTGGGATAACGATTTGTAATGTAGGATCCAATGAGTGGCCCAGTACAGTATATTTGATCCTGAAAAGTACCTCGTCAAGAATGATGAACTGATCATGGTTTCTCAAAATCTGATTTATTAAGCCAGAGTCATGTGGCAATTGACCTTCTTCAATGTAATTTAGCATGGATGAGGCAAAAAGATCTTTTTGTTGAGCCTCAATTAATGCTTCTCTTGATGGGGTGAGGGAGTGATGTTTGCAAATTTCGGTGATGGCGCTCTCAGCTATAGGTAATACCTTCTGAGATGACTAGCATTGGCGGCCTTCACTGAAACCCTGGGTGACCTGGACGCACAGGGTCGACCCCTTGACCTAGTTGTGGTGGTTTTGACCTCCTTAGGTCGGGTCGGCTTGGAGTGCTTGGTGCTGGGTTCTGATTGGCTGATGGTCGGGGGTATGTCTTGTGTGTTCCTGGACTGGGCCCTGGTCAAGACGCACAGCTCTGAATATCCCTTGGGTGTTTCAGAATATATTCTTTCAGAGCTATTTTTCTTAGCAACCACTCCTCTTGGTAATTTTCCTGTACTTCCCCAAATCCTTCCTCCCTTTAATATTGATCTGGGAGGTCCCATTAAAACAGGATTATTTGGTACTGGCGCGTTTGATTTGAAAACCTTGGTCATGGTGATATCAGAGAAAGTCACTTTCTTAGGGGGGAGGATGATCTGTCCCTTTGATCTTATTGGTACTGGATCATCAGAGCTTGGTGGGTATTTTCTCCTGGAGAGAAAATCAGCCACAATATTGGCTCTGCCCTGCAGGTATTTTACTTCAAAGTCATATGACATGACTGTATCCACCCATCTAGCCAATCTTCCATTTGTGATATTCTCCTTTTTATTAAAAAGAGAGACTAGGGCTGTGTGGTCTGAGTATACTTTGAAGTGGGTTCCATCCACATAGTGGTGGAATTTCTTTACTGCATAGACAATACCTAAGAGTTCCTTGTCTGTTATACCATATCTGGTTTCTTGAGGGGTCAAACCTCTTCCTGCAAATTATATTGGCCTGTAGAAACCATGTTCATCAACCTGAGTGATCACGGCTCCTAGGCTGTAATTACTTGAGTCAGTGAAGATCACAAAAGGCTTCCTGTAATCAGGGAATTTGAGGATAGCTTCAGTGCAGATTGAGGCCTTGATTTTCTCAAAGGCTCTTTGACAGTCTGCGGTCCATACAAAAGCACTCTTGGTGGCATCATAGAGGGGCTTCATTATGTGGGCAAAACCCTTAATGAATCTTTTGTAGAATTGTGCCATACCATTAAAACATCTGAGGTCATGGATGTTTTTAGGTGGTGGGAAGGTTTTGACTGGCCAGATTTTGTCTGGGGAAGGTGACACACCATGTTGGTCTACAGAAAAACCCAAGAAATCCATCTTGGTTGTGCCAAATTCACATTTTTCAGATTTCAGTTTGATATTTCCCTTTATGAAAAGTTTGAGTACCTCATCTAGATATTGTAGATGTCTCTCCCAGGTGGGACTGTATATGGCTACATCATCGACATAGGCTACAGCGTTTCTGTATTTACATTTCATGAGTAGCTGTTCCATAACATTCATGAAGGATAAACCTGATGTTTTGAGTCCCATAGGCAATACTTTTGCCATGTATCTGGTTCCATTCGCAGAGAAGGTGGTGATTGGTCTGGATTCTTCCGCCAGGGGGATCTGGTGGTAGGCGCTGTAGACATCTAGTTTAGAGAAAAACTTGGCACCTGTTCTACCAATTTGCTGCATGAGATCGTCTGCCCTGGGGAAGGAATATGAGAAGGACTTGAGATTTTGATTAACCCATCTGTAGTCCACTACAATTCTCCACCCTGATGCTACAGATCTGTCGCCTTGGGGTTTTGGTACCAAGAAGGCTGGGGAGTTCCACTCACAAGGTTTTGTACATTCTTCAATTACTCCCTGCTTCAGGTGTTTCTCCAGGAGCTCTCTTTGAAAAATTTCCTTGTGTGGGGACATTCTGTATGACGGTCTGTTACAGGGTTTGAAGTCTGGGAACAGTTCAAGTTTGATCTCATTTTCTACATTTAGACCAATAGCACTGTCATTAAGTACAAAGGCCTGCCTGTTTTCTTCAACAATATTGCGGATTTGTTCCTTCTGTTTGTCATTGAGCTGCTCACAGATTTTATACTTTAGAGGCTCGTTGCTTTTAGGGAGCTGTTGCAATGGATCATCCCCACAATTAATTGGGAAAAGATCTTTGGCAGGTCTGCTGTCCTTTTTTGAAGGCTGCTGGTTGTCAAGGGAACCTATGGGCACAGCTTTTTCAATGTTGCAAAGCTTAAAGGTACCTAGGGTGGTATGTCTTTTCAATGGTACGGGAAAATCATTTGGATTTGCCATAGTTACCGGTATTAATTTTGATTCTGTCTTGGGTTTAACCAAGGCATGTTTGATCAGTATTGGTAATCTGAGACCAATGTTTTCAGTGATGCCTGTTGAGTTAATAATTTCCTGTGGCCCAGCTACAAGGCATTTAGAGTTGCTTCAGAATTCGGTGGGATGATTGAATCTTCAGTAGGTCTGATTGGGTACCCTATGGGAGGTTTTGGTCCAAAACTGAGCCTGGCCTTGTATTTGGTCATAAAGTTTATGCCAAGGATGAGTGGATGGTTCAGTTTGGGGACGATATGGAATTTACAAGCGAATTCTGCTCCCTGAATCAAGAATTTTAGTGTTATTGAGTTGTTTACCTGTACTGAGGATTTGTCTGCTAGGAGTACAACAAGTCTGGATCTTTTACCATGGAGGAAGTTGGGGCTGTTTGACACTCTGTCTGCCATTTTCTGGCTGATAAAAGATAGGGAGGCACCTGAGTCTATCAATGCTCTGTCGACAAACACAGATCCCTTAGTCAAATCTGTATTAATGTAAGAGACCTTACCTTGCTGCCCATACTTATCTGTCCTGATCCTAAGTCGCAGTCTGGACACTCTCCTGCTGTCGTCCTCGCAACAGTCCTCACTGTCTGAAGATGAGCTGTAATCCAGTTTTGGTTGGGGTTTTATTTTGTTTTTGCTGGTAGGGGGCTGTAGTGAACTAAGTTCTGCATCACTGTGAACACCAGTAGGTTGATGGCTTGTGGGGGGCGTTCCAGGTTTCTTTTTCACTGAGGTGGGGGCGGGGTTGCTAGGTGCAAGGTAGCCTTCCCCCGAAACCTATTCATTGTCGTTTGTACCGTGGTCATCCTCTTCATGGTCATCCTCTTCTGGGTTGCTGTCCATGTTATTGAGGTTGGCTTCACTTTCTGACTCAGAGGTGTATTTATTTGAGTCCCTTTTTGGGTATCTGCCAGGGGTTCTGTCTCTGGGCTTCCTTCTGACCTGAGATATGTCATCAGTGATGGTGAAGTCGGAGGGCACCATGAGTTTCTTGAAGGATACCTGATTGTTGTCAGTGGGGGTGGTGGCTACAGGGATGAAAAATACATTCCTGTTGCTGTCACTGGACTGAGATCTCCTGTGGTTACTTGGAGAAGTGCCCCTGTTGTTGTAGGGCTGGTTGTTTCTGCTGTAAGACTCAGATCTGTCGCCAGAAGGGGTTCTAAATATGGTCCTCCTGTTGTTGGGGTCAGATTGATTGTCAAAACCACTTCTGCACTTGGCTTCATATTGCTTGTTATAGCTACCACTGGGGAGTCTGTCTTCCTTCTTTTGGTTGTTATTTTGGTAGTTGTCCTTTCTGGATCTCTGATAGTTCTTTTTCGTGTCGTTGTTCTTGTTGTTATTGTAGCTGTTGTTGTGGCCCATGGCGCAGAGGTCTGCTGAGTGGCTGGAGGCCTGGGCAATGCTATTTGCTTCTATGTTCAGCTCTTGCTTGAGTGCTAAACATTCAACATCAGCTATTTTTTCAGGAGTGTCAGACAGAACCACATTTTTAATTTCTGGTCTGAGGCCATTGAGCAGGTAGTCTACCTGAACAGACTCATCTAGGTTACTGTTGGCCAGTAGTAGAGTCATGTCTGAGATATAGTCCTCCACTGACTCTTTTGGTTGCTGTTTTCTGGTTCTGTACCCTTTAATGATAGTTGCAGGGTCAAGCTGGCCAAAACGCTTCAGGAAAGCTGTGTAAACGGCTTCATCATCATAGATGATGGGCTTATCAAATATGTTGGCGTAAAACCATTGA
Organism: Acholoe squamosa; assembly: GCA_949317995.1. Lineage (NCBI taxonomy): Eukaryota > Metazoa > Annelida > Polychaeta > Phyllodocida > Polynoidae > Acholoe > Acholoe squamosa. Next base: position 4,312,162 of record OX439041.1, read on the forward strand.
GCAGCTCTGCCTTTGAGGAAGGTATACATGCATGATGCATGTAGGTCTGGTCTAGTGGCGTGGACATTCCTGATCCAGAATTTAAATTCTGCTATGAATTTGGAGGCAGATCTGTATGGAGATGGTTTGTCGAAAGGCTCAGGTTTGTTGAAGGAGCTCATTTGAACTGAGGTGAGTTTGTCATGATTTAAACTCATGTTACCCATGTTTCCAGTGATGTGTGCAGATGCCTGTGGGTATGGGGTTGAGTGTTGGCCTGTAGCACTCACTGTTGTTGGAGTGTGTGAGTGCAAGGTCTGCATAGGGATGGGCTGGTGGCTGGGGGTTTGCCCTTGAGGTGTGTAGTATACACCCCTGTAAACCGAGCTCAGGTTTGTTCCAGCGGCTGGTGGCCTCTGAGATGGCGCGCCTGCTGCCATCTGGTGTGAAAAAGGGACACTACCCATTCTGTCTTGGCCCTGATGGTGAGAAATGGGCGTGGCACCTGTAGCACCTCGAGATGTGTTGTTTTGAAAGGCGCAGGGTGGTGTTAAGGTGTTTCCTGGTGTGAGGGCTGCTGGGTTTGAACTAACAGTTGTTCTGTTTAATCCCTGTTGGAGACCATGTTGTTGTTGGCGTTGAGGGGGATTAGTTGGGTTGGATAGGCTTGGTGGTGGAGGAGGCGCTGTTTGTTGCTGGTCAAGTATTCTGAAGATGTCTGACTTCATGTCGTCAAGATTTCTGGCGATCCTGTCAGAGATTTCCACAGTCATGGCTTCAGTCTGCCTTAGGGTAGCTTCACTCCTTTCTACTGCAGATCTGTGGACAGCTGTCATGCCACGCTCCATATTTGATTTCCAAGTATCCATTGTATCCAGTCTGTCATTCACCCTGGAGAGCTGTTCTGCATTGCTGCTTCCAATCCTTCTGATTTCAGTTGAGATAAGGCTGATTTGACCGGCTAGTGCATTAGATAGTGTATCACTGACAGCTGCAGTGCACTCTCTTATGATATCTCTGGTCACAGCTTGGGTGTCGTTTGGTGGGGGTTGAGCAGAGGACATATTTCTGGTGTTTCTATGTCTGTTGAGATGTGGGAAGGTTATCTCTGGGTCTTCCTCTGATGTACTGGAGCTGGTTAGCGTGTTGTTGGGTGCTTGTGGCGTTGTATTGAACACACTAGATGTAGCTCTGATGTTCCCCCTGATGGCGTTATCTACACTCCTATTGAGTCTGTAATATGGAGGTCTGCCTCTAGGTTTGGGTGAGCAGGACCTGGCTCTTCTCCTGGGGCTAGGGGTGTGTAGGGGCAGGGAAAAGTATGATGTATTCCTGCTGCTGGCGCCAGATGATAGGTTATCAGAAATGGCAATGCCTTCTGGGTTAGAAGGATTGTAGTATGTGCTAAAACAGTCAGTGGGTGGTCTTGAGCTGGGCCAATCTTCATATAGCAGATTGTTGATTCTGGCTGCTAAAGCTGAGGGGGATTCCTCAGATTGGCTGCTCCGAAAACTGCAGGGGTTTACCTCTACAGCTCGTCCTACAGTGTGGCTTGGTGCTAGTCTCCACCTGGCGAAAGCTGACCTTATTCTGTCTCCCCAATAATCAGCGTCAAGCTGTGTAGGTGTATTTGGCTCTTGGACTATATAGTTGTCCCAAGTCAAGTCAGTAGGACTGGTGTTTATAGAGTTTGTTGAAGATGGGCCAGTACCGGTATTGTGCTGCTCAGGGTAAGTGGGGATGCTTTCCAAAGCAGCTTGTAGGTGGGGTGATCTGGCTTCCAGGTGGGAGTCAAGTTCTAGGTGACTCTGTGTGTGGCACACAGGTGAAGTGGTAATATTGCCTGGTATTCCAGCAAGTCTTAAAGATGGAGAGTCAGAGGCAGACAGGCCAGGTAATGTTAGATTTAACTCTGGGGCAGGTGATGCCACTGGTGTGCTGGTCTGTCCTCCAGTATTGTCTCCAATATGAGTAGGTGAAAAGGTGGTTTTTGTTTTACTCACAGGTGTTGATTTTTGTAGAGATGCTGGTAATATTGGGTCTAGAGTCAGTGCATCAGGTGATGAGTCTCTCTGGGTGGGTTCCTGATTTGGTGCTGCTTCTGCTGCTGCTGCTGCTGCTAGCTGGTTTTGGGTCGTGTCTCGTCCCGGTGTTGTAATGGCACGTTCAGGAGTTGGCTCTTTGGGCGTTGTCTCACTTTTATTCATGGCTCATGAGAGGTGATAACAATGGAATCTTCTGAGGGTTTCTCCACCATTGTCGACGGACCGTTACAAGTCATGAACATGAGCAACTCAGGAGTCCAGAGAGTACAGTTGATGAATCCACTTTATTGTAGTGTTAGGCAGGTACATGTTGGCATGGTGATGTACAATGTGTATGCTGCCCACCTGATCAAGCTAGCTCTATACCAAGGCACTGTGTGTCATAGAGACTAGGTGTGGAGAGAGGAAAGTAAAGAATAAGAGTATCCCAAGCTAGTCCTGTATTCATATATATAGGAGCAGCTCGGGGTAGGCATGACGTCAGTCTTGGGAGAAGCATGACGTCATGCTTAGGGATAGGCAAGACCCAGCGTGCCTTACATCATCTCACCCTGGAGGGGGGAGGGGGCTTGCCTAGAGGTGGGTCGAGCTGACCACCTGTTGGAGGAGCAGCTCGATCCCTGATTGGCTAGGAATGGAGGTGGGTGTGAGCACACTCCCACCCTGTACCTAGGGTTAGTGGGGGTCGAGGTCATGACCCCTAGCCAGGATCAGGAGGTGAATCTGAGGTCACTGGCCAGGAGAGGCAGAGCTGGGTAGAGGTACCTGGCTCTGTCAGATCCAAAGGTTTGGTATAAGGGAGCCTTATAGGCGAGCTTGATCATTCGGCTTAAAATATTTCATATAATAATAAATGAACCTTGAACAGATATTGTGGAAAGGGGCCTCAAGCGCAAGTTTCTGAGCAATTTAAAGAAATCTGACTTTCTCTGCTCACTATATTTTAAACTCAGTTTCAGTCAAATTCTCCTCAAAAGCAAGTATACTAAAATGATGCCAGAGAAATTATCTCATTGGCAAAAATAATTTAGATAACCTGAGTCATCATATAGAAACTCCAGGTGAATATCCGTGAGGGTGGCCCATGTGGGAGTACCAAGAGTACGCTGAATATGCTCCACTGCACATGAGTGGGGGGTGAAGTAATGCTACATATATATAATGCCCATAATCTCAAGCATGAGACGGGCCTAGCTTCTAATACAGAATCAATTGCACACCAACCTGCTTATAACACAGCTGCCGGGCATCTATTCAAGAAAAAAAGGACATTCTTAGTTTCTGCTGTAGGAATATGTGGGCCAACAGGAGAAAATGCACCTCCAGGTTTTTTTTTTCAAAACACATAATACCTTTAGATCTTCTCCATGGAGATGCCATGTTATAAATAGAACATAGGGACACGACACTTAACACGATGCTTAACCGTGCATATCTTAATGTTAAAAACTTAATGATCCCTTGTTGATGTCATAAGACTGTCACGTTTTCTTCATTACATCTGGTTGTTAGAGGGGTGTTTCTAGACCATGACCCACACTCTTTACTTATACACTGTATGCTCTTTTGCTTTCTCTCTCTAATTTTATGTTAACACGATATATGAACATGAAGTTAACAGTGGTCAAAAGATACCACCGCCCTGCATTATCAATCATATATTCATGGCTTCCAAATAATTGCACAGCAGACCTATTAGAGGAGCTGTGCATCAATTGGACTGCCATGCCTATATAATCCAATATACGCACGTCAATGAAACATCACTGTCCAGCCACATCTCTTATCACTACAATTGGGTTTCAAAAAGTGGAAGTTTTATAATATATGGACATGATTTCATTAGTGCAACAGCACTTTCCTGAATCCTAAGATATGTATAACCATTGAAAAGCAAGTTGTAGCCATTAGTAATGACCCTGCATTACGTCGTTGAACTTTTACTACAAACTGCTTGTCGAGTCTTCTCACAAGTGTTCCCACCTGGCAAAGAATGTGTCTTTAACATTTGCAAACGTTTTAATTTGGTTTGGATAACGTTATAATGACGTTGAAAAAACGTTTTTCAACTAATTTTGAACCAAATAAAAACCTTCGCTTTTTCAACCATTTTTCAAGTAAATAAAAACGTTTTTTTATTTACATTTCTTTTAGTTAAAAAAAACTGTTTTTTTAACCCGATATAAAAACGTTTTTATAAAAAATGTTTTTTTGATTACATGTAAAAAGTTATTTTGACATTGAAAAAAAAAACGTTTTGCAAACTTAGGAACCGAAATAAAACATTTTTTGAAGTCAAAAAAACGTTTTTCTGCCAAGTGGGTTACATCTCAGTTGCTACGTCTATGATTGATTGACCAATAACTATTTTCAAAACTCAAAACTCTTCTGCGTGCCTTATTCCTTAAGTACCCTATATCTCCAGAACAAAACAAGGATGTATAAAAGGAACTTTGGTAATCTAAGAAACATGTAAGTCCAGTGACAAATGTAGAGAAAACATACAGTATGTACTCTGAAACAATATCAACTACACAGCAGAATGAAAGGATGCCATTAATACCAACGACTGAGCAGATATGTTGCTATTACTGGCACCCCCTATCAAACCCACTTTTTTTTACATTAATTTCAAATTGACTGTTTTGGGAGGCAAATGACATTCTTAGATATGGGAAATATCCCTTAACTTGTTCTGAGATTGAATTTGAATAAAGTAAACATTGACATCAAGCTGAGCACAGCCTTAGCAAAAGCCATAAAACCTCATTTCTGCTGGTTAGTGAATCAGTAACTGAAAACTAAATGGGAAATATCATAACCTACAAACCTGATTTTCTGACCTTTCTGCACATAGGTTCAAAGAGAAAGGTCTAGAAAATGGGCTTGAAGTGGAAAAATATCGAACAACTCATTTCATATGAATATTGCTAAATCAGCTGCACAATGCTAAAGCTAGATGCAGCAAGTTGCGAACTTAAAACTTAGTTTTTCCTGAATTAAGCTAAGAAATGCTGTAGTTCAGCTCAAAATTATCCAATTTACACAATATCTTCAGCAAATGAAAGATGAAACTCATTGCTTTCATGCCATGGTAGATGGTATAACATTGATATAGTGCACAGTTTACTAGTGAAGTACAACATATGAACTTAAAAATCATTAGTTTATAAAAATGGGTGTTTTTCAAAATTTGGCCCTATATATTTTGTAACAAAATATTTTAACCATTAGTTTTTCATAGATAATGCATAATACTGACCCATCAAGTTTATAAATGTGTATGCCTTACTGTCCTGCCTCTATGGTGGCTCAATACACTATGGGAGACATGTGATTTTTGTTAGTTTGGAAAAACTGTGATTTTCAGTAGAATATTTGCTTGGTTTTTGATATGGAACCACATAGAACACTATATATGGATGTGTGATCACACACTGATACCAGAAATATCCATTTCTGTGTTCTACTTAATCATCTTTAAACGCATGTGAAATATCTAAGTGATACAACAAGTGTGAGAAGAATTAGGCACATCTCATGATTCTAATTGCTATTTACAGCTAAATAGCTTTATAGTGCTTCATAATAGGCCTCACATGCCTAATATGAAGTTCTAATAGTATTTTGATTAGATGTCAATGAATCATCAGGTCAAAACAACACTTGATGACGGAATTTGATAGAAACAAAAGGGTTTCGCACCATGCACCTGTCTTCAGATATTCTTATCTTGAAAATGATGAAGACATTTATGAACATGGTGCTATGTCAGCCCGTATGGGGCCTACAGAGGGCATTTTGTCTAGACTGACCTATATTATGAGGAAATAATGCATAGAAAATGCTTTTATTTTCATATTTTGTTATAATTTTTGAGATGGAATCATACACAAGACTTGTCTTCTGCAGCAGATGCAAAAATGCCCCTTGAATGAGACATTTTACATGCACAGCTACCTCCAAAACTGGAAAACACTCAGGTTCCCAACTTGCTGCATCGAGCTATAGGGTGCCAGTAATACCCCACCTGCCACAAATACCCACAGCTGCTCTAACCTAGTTGTAACCTTAATATACCTGATGTCTTTGTTCAAGACATTTGGCTAGTTCAATTTGACCTTGCCTAGAGCTACATCCATTCAGATCTATCATTTGCTTTTTCTTGTAGCCATTTTTTAAAAAATCACATTTTACATCAAATTCTTTCTATGGAAGTTACCCCCTAGGGTAACATGTTATGCTTCACTTTAGTCACATGACACATATATGATCCACATCACATTTTTTCACAATACGTCCACAACGGCCAAGTGCAAGGTTACCAAAAAAATGTACTGTACACAGACTATTTTCGCAGAGTGTCCTTAAGATGCAATTTGTCCACACCTAACAATGACAGTTTCACCTTTAGTTGATACACCTGCATTAACTTTCACAGATTCTATACATCAAGTGACTTTTGTTAGCTGAGAGAAGACACTATCATGCCAGAATTATCCAAAATACCAAGATTTTCAACAAAATCAATTTCCTAATATCTACACTGAACTTTATAAATGTCAGATGTCTCTGTTGAACAATTGTGGACTTATGAAATGTTGAGGAAAGATCAATTGAAATCTTAAGTTGAAGATGCAGGAAAACTTCATAATTTGATATTTATTACAATATATGCGTTATACCCTTTTTTATTATTGAGCTAGAGTAGCCGTTGCACCTCAAGGGCATTTCATCCTGGGTGGCTTTACAATGAATATTTCTTTTCAAAATTCTTTTTACATTTTGACAAGGGAAGGTCTTTTACCCATTACCCATGGGGTGTAGGAGGAAATTGACTGCAATATATTTAATTGGTTGATCATCGCTGGTATAGATAAATGTAAAACTGGCAACCCTAACCTAAGCCATTGTTATACCATTTTATGAGGCACCTGTGTCATAACTAATTGGGTCTCTACATGCGTCTCTATATACACCAGACACCACTGTAGATTCACCAGGGACAACATATATAATCCAGACAAAGACCTCCCACAATGTATCATGATTCAAGTATAGATAAGACACCAAGGTAGATTGTATGTGAGGTTGTGTTCACAGACTTGTAAATATAATTGAACAAAATGAAAAATATGAAATAAAATTATGACAAATAAAAGTTAAATGTGTACTGCTCCATACGTGGGGGGGGGTTCTATCATATTCCTTTCCTATATTCAACTATGATATGTAGAGAGTGTAGACTTGTATTTAATATGTAAATATAATTGCGCGAAAATGAAAAAAAATGAAATGAAATTATGACAAATAAAAGTGGAATATTTACTACTCCATATGTGAGTTCTATTGCATTCCTATTTAACATTCATCTATTGCATTCCTATTTAACATTCATTAACCTAATGTAAGTTTTATTTCCACAGTAACCAAAGGTAACCTTTGGTCAATGCTACTAAAATCAACTCATGAATCCCTTATCTTCAGTTATGCCCTTAATAGAGGTGTCCATACTATCCAGTTTGGGCACCCAAAATCGTTCTGAAACTCCATAACCATGATAGAAAATAGTATAACATACATTGTATGTGTTGTAACCAGATTTAGAGATGAGTTGAAAGCCTGGGGCGTGAGGTCAGGTAGTCTTCTATCTATATGGCATAAAAGGAACCAGTGACCTAGCAGAATGTGTTTCTAAGTTTGGCAGGGCTGGAGGTGTATACCACACAGGAGTATGGAATATCTGCCCCTCTGCACCTACTTTTGCATACAAATAAAAATGGACAGCCAACCAGAGCATGCAATGGCTGTTGAGGGGATGTTTCTAGACCATGACTCACACTCTTTGCTTATACACTGTATGCTCTTTCGCTTTCTCTCTCTCTCTAGTAAACACAATGTATACTCATGAAGATAACAGGTGATATAAGTACTTTCTTTCACCTCCATATAATTTGATATTTATATAAGATAAGACACACCACTTGTCCACTTATTTTTGGACATCTTAATTATACACCGTATTCTGTTTCACTTTCTCTCTCTCAACTTATATGTAAACATGATGTATAGAATAGTCAAATATTACTTAAAGCAATCAAATTATTGCAAACCTAGGGTTGATCATTACACAACGGCTACCCACAAGAAACTGCAGACCTCAGACATGCAGATCGTTGCTGGCCACTCTCACCCTGCCTCCACCTTGGATGGATAAGTGACCTCACCCCCCTCTCTAACTGTGTGCCCAAGGAACATCACTCTTCACAATTAGATGGTTTCAACTTTAGCCCTGCTGCAATTAGTTGATATAGGACCTAAGCCCATGAACTTAGCCATGCCAGGCATATAAATTAAAAGAATGCTTGTTGCTGAGCAAATAATGACCATAGCATGAGGGGAATAACAGAAATGAATTTCCCTGACTTGACTTCATGGGAGTAGTAGGAGGGCAGCAGAATCTGCCCAGAAGTGATTTAATGCAGGGTCTCTGCTAATGGCTGATTACTAATTACTAATCATGCCCATATAATATGAAACTTTTTGAAACCCAAAATAGTGATGAGAGATGTGGTTGTACAGGGTTATAGGGTTATATAGGTATGGCAGTCCAATGGATGCACAGCTCCTTTTATAGGTCTGCTGTGCAATTATTTTGGTTGCTGTGATTATATGATTCAATAATGCAGGGCAGTTGTATCTTTTGACTCATTGTTATAACAGGAATAAGGCCACTTCGAAGGGGAGGGATTGTGAATCTATTCCCAAATTAAGACTTTGGGGTAACCCCAAGTTAGTTATAGATGCACACCCGCTCCCCTTCTGCATACTACTTTTGCTAATGTTGTATTCACCTTTGGCCATCATGATCAATGTATTTTACTATGATTGATTGACCAATAACTATTTTCAAAACTCAAAACTCTTCTGCATGCCTTATTCCTTAAGCACCCTATATCTCCAGAACAAAACAATGATGTATAAAAGGAACCTTGGTTATCTAAGAAACATGTACTTCCAGTGACAAATGGAGAGAAAACATGCAGCACGTACCCTGAAACAATATCAACTACACAGCAGAATGATAGGGTGCCATTAATACCAACGACTGAGCAGATATGTTGCTATTACTGGCAGCCCCTATCAAACCCACTTTTTTTACATTAATTTCAAATTGACTGTTTTGGGAGGCAAATGACATTCTTAGATATGGGAAATATCCCTTAAGTTGTTCTGAGATTTAATTTGAATGAAGTAAACATTGTCATCAAGTTCAGCACAACCTTAGCAAAAGCCATAAAACTTCATTTCTGCTGGTTAGTGAATCAGTAACTGAAAACTCAATGGGAAATATCATAACCTACAAACCTGATTTTCTGACCTTTCTGCACATAGGTTCAAAGAGAAAGGTCTAAAAAATGGGCTTGAAGTGGAAAAATATCGAACAAATCATTTCATATGAATATTGCTAAATCAGCTGCACAATGCTAAAGCTAGATGCAGCAAGTTGCGAACTTAAAACTTAGTTTTTCCTGAATTAAGCTAAGAAATGCTGTAGTTCAGCCCAAAATTATCCAATTTACACAATATTTTCAGCAAATGAAAGATGAAACTCATTGCTTTCATGCCATGGTAGATGGTATAATATTGATATAGTGCACAGTTTACCTGTGAAGTACAACATATGAACTTAAAAATCATTAGTTTATAAAAAAGAGTGTTTTTTCCAAAATTTGGCCCTATATATTTTGTAACAAAATATTTTAACCATTAGTTTTTCATTGATAATGCATAATACTGACCCATCAAGTTTATAAATGTGTATGCCTTACTGTCCTGCCTCTATGGTGGCTCAATACACTATGGGAGACATGTGATTTTTGTTAGTTTGGAAAAACTGTGATTTTAACAGAAATACCAGAAATATCCATTTTTGTGTTCTACTTAATGATTTTTAAAGGCATGTGAAATATCTAAGTGATACAACAAGTGTGAGAAGAATTATGCACATCTCATGATTCTAGTTGCTATTTACAGCTAAATAGCTTTATAGTGCTTCATAATAGGCCTCACATGCCTAATATGAAGTTCTAATAGTATTTTGATTAGATGTTCAATGAATCATCAGGTCAAAACAACACTTGATGATGGAATAGAATAGATAGAACATGGCGGCGTTGGGTTAGCAGCGGTGTGCGACAGGGGGACAGTATTTTCCCAAATTATCAGTGTTCATAGGTAGTAGTACATATGAAACTTTGACAAATAACTAGTTAAAGTGTCACACCAAAGAAACCATGGCAAACCAGGGACCCACATCCCGTACCAAGAAGAAGATAATGGATTTAATTCCTCAAGAAGCTTCGATTAAAGAGGTCATTGCAGCTGTCAACTCCATGGAAAAAAGGTTGCTGTCAGTGGAGGAAACCCAAACCTATATGCAATCTAATATTGAAGAAATTAGAGAATCCATTGACGGATTAAACCAGACGACAGCTAATATAAATGAGACCCTAGACAGCATAAAAGGAAGACTCACATCATCAGAAGGAACCATGGAAGCCATGTCAAAGACAATCTCGGAAACTGGAGACGCCATTGAAATCCAAAATGACAGTGTCAAGACCCAAACGGCCTTATTACTTCAACATACGAAGAAATTTGAAAAAATGGACCAAGACTTCAAGAAAAAAATCCTAATAATTAAAGGACTTGAAGCAAGCAAGGATGAGGATATTTCCGCTAAGATTGCTCAATTTCTGAGAGATATTAAATTTAATCAGGGATTGGAATGCGTAGAAACTTGCAGTCGCGAGGGGCCGGAAACACCGATCCAAGATTGCTAACACCAAGGTGTAAACAAACCGAGACATAGACAGGTACGAGTTATTTTCCAAAATATCTACACCAAACCAAAGATTATGAGGAATCTAAAGTATCTGAAAGGGAAAATGCTATACAAGTTTGTATCTGTGGGCGATGAATTGACAGAAAATGAACAGAAGGACTTCAACGACCTCCGTGCCATGTACTACCTGGCGAAGAAGCAAAATTACAACGTTCAACTCAGGCAAAGATTTCTTATACTGGAAAAGAAGACTATATATCCATCCCAGCTGAAACAAATGCCCTATCAGGATCTCACCATCCAGAAAGCTATGGAAGCCACCACCCTGGACGGATTAATGTTCAAATCCAAACATCACATGCTCTCCAACCTGTATGACTGTAACCTAAAATATCAGGGAGTTGAATATAATAGCGCAGAACAGGCCTACCAAGCCACCAGGGCTCGTACATGTAAAGAACCTGACATAGCAGACAAGATTCTCCAAATGGACAATTCCATAGACATCATGTATGAGGGAAAAAAGGTCAAACCTACACCAGAGTGGAATAAAGAAGCCAAAGCCATCATGGAGGACATAATCAGGGCTAAATTCTCCAACAAACACCTGAGGGATTACCTAGTATCCACTAAAGGTATGACACTATATGAAGCCAGCTACCACCCAATCTGGGGCATCAAGTACCATTTTGGTCAGGCCAAGTTGTGTAAAAAGGACAATATCAAAGGTGAAAATCTACTTGGGTTCATCCTCACCAGAGTACATGATACGATCATTAACAAGGCTACAAACAAAGACGATGAATAACCTGTATGAACTAACCTACAGACTAAGTAAAGGAAAATGAATTAATTTTTTAAGTGTTCTATAGACCCTAATATTGTTTAATCATTACTTTAATTTTTGGGGAAATACCAAACCCTAGCGTGATATCTGCTATAACTGTATTATTTTATATTGTAGGTAGCCATAAGTGCTGTAAACCTATGGAGGGAGGGTGGCTAGTTTATTTTTGGTATAACAAAGGATGGGAAATATTAATAAGGAAAACGGAGGTGTATGTACATATAAGGAATAATTGTACCGGTATATTTGTCTCTTTATTATCCAGGTTTATAATAAGTAAAATTGTTCTAGTATACAGGTAAACAAGGAACTTAAAGCCAAGTTTGAGAAAGGCTTCTCCATTGTACATCTAAATACTTGCAGCATAAGAAATAAATTCATAGGTTTAAAGGAAGAATTATCTGATTGTAACATTGACATTGTACTTTCTGAAACCTGGTTAAATTCAACAGATTGCTCCGACATGTATACGTTTCCTAGATATAACCTATTTAGACTCGATAGAATTAGTATTTTTAGGGAAGGAGGACTCTGTGTGCATGTGGATGAAACCATACCATGTACAAATGAGAAATTTGGCTATCTAAACCAGACTAATAAGGATATTGAAATACAATGGTTACTTTCTATAATAGGTTCAATTAAAAAGGCAATAATCTGTAATATATATATAGACCACCATCAGGAAACCTGACTAATTTTTGCAACATAATTCAAGCATTATTTTTACAGATTGAAAATCTAGACTCCTATGAAATTTATATACTTGGTGATTTTAATGTAAACATAATTGGCAATACAAGAGAAAAAATACAATTGTATGAAACCTTTGATAATTTTCATCTTAACCAAATAGTAAACCAAGTAACAATGTCCTCAGGTGCGAATTCATGTATCGACTTGATTTTTACAAACTGCTCAGGTATAATTTCATCTGGCCCTCTCAATATTCACCTTTCTGATCATCTCCCTGTACATATACTAAAAGGAAACCGATTTGTCAAGCAAGGCTACAGGAGTTTTTTGGGAAGATCGTATAGAAATTTAAATAAGGAAAAATATATACAAGACCTTACAAATTGTAATTGGGCTTTTTTTGACAATAGCAAAGATCCCTCAGAATGCTGGAATATCCTGGTAAATCATATGAAATATATGTTGGATATCCAATGCCCTGTAAAGAAATTTAAAATAAAAGACAAATCGAGCCCTTTGGATGACTAATGAACTATTGGAACTTATTAATGATAAAAATGCACTATTGAAAGAGGCCAGACAAAACTTAGATATAATATCATGGCATCATGCCAGAATATCCGAATTCGGATAGGTGCGCTAACCAGCGACCTATCATCCCCTCTGCATCTTTGAAGTTCAATAACCATCTGAGGGAAGAGTGGTCAGCCCGTAGAGTGAAATCACTCCCCCACAAAAAGTGCTTGAACTTCTTCGTATAGACCACCACAGCCAACAACTCACGTTTAGTGGTACAATAATTTCTTTGAGATTTACTCAACGTGTTACTAGTGAAGGCTATAGGAACTTCAACCCCATCCTGGACCTGAGAAAGGGCGGCTCCTATGCTTTCATTACTAGCATCCTTATCTAGAATGAAATGATCATTCTCCGTAGGGTACTTCAACACAGGTGTACTTGCAAACAAATCCTTTATTTTCATAAAGGACTCGTCTTGCTCGGATCCCCAAGGGAATCGTTCCTTTCTTATCCCGGGTGTCCAGTGGGACAAACTCTGGATAGGAAAGGCAACCCTTGAATATCCTGGGATAAAGTCCCGGTAGTAGGAACAGAATCTGAGGAAGGATCTGACTTCTTTCGCATTCGTGGGTGCCTGCCAATTTGACACGGCATCCAGTTTCTCCGGATCGGCTTTAATCCCTTCATTCGAGATTATTCGCCCCAAGTAATTAATAGATCTTTTGAAAAGATCGCATTTCTTGGGCTTCAGCTTCAAACCATTAGTTATGATCCTTTCCAGGACCATACCTAAATTTTCCAAGCATTCTTCGTACGTCTTCCCAAAGACAATCACATCATCTAGATAGACGAGACATTTCTTCCATAATAGGTCACTTAATAAAGTTTCCATCCTGGCTTCAAATGTCGCCGGTGCATTGCACAATCCAAACGGCATCACATTATATTGGAATAACCCAACATGACTGGAAAAGGCCGTCTTCTCCATGTCTTTAGGATGCATAACCACTTGCCAGTACCCGGATTGTAAGTCTAGAGAGCAATACCATTGCTTACCTCCAAGGGAGTCTATAGTCTCATCAATCCGTGGTAAGGGATATGAATTCTTCTTAGTCATACCATTCAATTTCCGGTAATCTATGCAGAAATGGATGGTACCATCTTTCTTAGTCACCATGCACACAGGGCTAGACGAAGGACTGGTTGATGGAATTATTACATCCTGTTCAAGCATTTCAGCTATCTCCTCCTCAGCTACCTTTTTTTTGGCTAGTGGGAGTCTTCTATAAGGAATCTTAAAAGGTTCATTCTCACCAGTGTCAATCGTATGCAGTACCTTATCGGTACGCCCCAATTTTTCACTTGGTGCTGCAAAAGCTTTTCGGTACTTGTATAACAAGTCAGTTAGAGCTTCACGTTGTTCATCACTTTCTACATGGCTTTCGGCTACTAGAGTGTATAGTTCCGGGCTCCTTTCGGGTGAGGAAGGGGCTCCGGGTGCCGAAACATGTTTACAGCCTTCTACCAATTCAGACAGGACAACCGACCCGAGGATCATATCCTTTTGTACGTAGACAGTCTTATTACCGGTATTGGATATAGGAACCACCGTCCAAGCAGCGTTAGCTACTAGAACGTCGGAGGATTCCAATCCGATACTTGACAACATGGCCATGTCTGGCTCTACAACTCCAGTTTTTCCTGAAAACTGTCTGTCCGCTCGACATAAGACATCACAGGCTGTGCCCGGTGGTATCTTAACAGTCTGGGCTACACTGGCTACACTGCTTACTTGCCTAAGTACACATTGTACTTCGAGATGATACAGGTCTCTCACTTCCAATATTCCCCTCTGGGAATCTAACCTTGCTCCATATAATGCAGCAAAATCCAGACCAAGTATACCATCATCCGGGATGTTCGCCACAGTAGGAGTAAGGATGAAGTCCTTATCTTCCTGTAGACTGAACCTCATACATGTTCTACCGAACATTTGTATCATGCTACCGTCGGCCATACGAGCATTTCCTTCCGTTGTGAAAGTTTCATGATTCGTAGGCAAAAGATCGTAGAATCTCTTAGCAATACAGGAGTGGCTAGCACCCGTATCGACAAGAAACTCAGCGGATCTACCACTCACAGATACAACTGCGTACCACCTCCTTCCTTTCAAGTAGGTAGGACTACTTGCATACTTAGCAAGTTCCCTCTTAGCGTTGAGGTCAAATCCACATCCCTCCAAAAACTCGAGACAAGGATGACCCGGGGGGAACTGGGCACACCCCACCCTGGCCAACTCGTTGGCCGCTCCCTCTGGACTGATATCGGGTTTCCCCTCTGTGTTCTTCTGCCGGTTCTTGACACCTGGTGTACTATCAGTCTCCCCAGCCTCATGAGTAAGGAACTGATCAGGCTCCTTAGCTTCATTGCTGGGCGAAATCGCTAGAGGATTCTCACCAGTACCGCAAGCGGCGATAGGCTGGCAGTCATGGCAATCACTCATTCGGGGGGTAATCCGATTGCCTTCATGGACACCCCCTCTCAGTTTTCCTTCTTCACTGAGTCCTCCTTACCCGGATTGTTCCAGTAACGAGTGTTTCTATAAACTGGCTTATCTGCCTCACACTCGGCAGCATAATGCCCAGTTTCCTGACAACGGAAGCATGTCACAACGCTCCTATCAGGCTTAGGCCTCCTAAGATTTTCAGTAATCTTCTTTACCAAATTGTTAACCAGGTCCTCTGATAAAGACGGACCCGTAGTAAGTTTAGTATCGGGTTGAGTCACAGGAGGTTTAGAAGTAATCACTTTCTCCTTGACGTAACCCGGTTTCTTTCCCCAGTTCCGGTTATACCGGGGGTTCCCTTGGCCAATGGCCCCAACGTTTTCATCTTCGTCAGGTTCCCCTGCTTCGGATGAATCGGTTTCGGGTATTCCCTCCGGGATTATCATTGCTGACATCCGTTGAGGTACCTTCCCGGCAAAGATACGGGCCTTTCGATCATAATGATCTGTCAGAGAGGCATCATTCTTCCAAGCTTCACAGGCTACTGTCCTGTGTTCCAGATTCCGCAATCCTTCAATGAATTGTTTAAACATTTCATCTAGGAAGCATTCATCATCTAGTCTCCATTGAGGTCTGGCTTTATGCAACAGTCGTTGACATTCCAAGCCGAACACTTTGGCAGATTCCTTAGGCTTCTGCGTTCTTTTAGTGAACGTCAGCCAAGGATCTTCTCCAACTATATTCCCATATAGATATGAAGCAATCTCTATGAGTTCATCATATTTCATATGGGCTGAGAGTCCTACTATTTGAGAATCTCTCCATTGTTCCACGGCTCCTTTTCCGTCGCCTTCCTTTAACCAGCATACTAAATAAGGGAGAGCTTCCGCTTTACCCCATCCATTGCAGTTAAAGACATCCGCGCAGCCTTGATACTCCTCCTTCCAAGGGTTCTTGGCATTAAAGGGGGTAGGTATCTTAGCTACTCTACGAGCCGGATTCGTGGATCCAGTAAGGGATAAACCCTTACTCCATTCCATGATCTCCGTATCGTCCAGACCTTGATTGTAACAATCAACACCTAAGTTAGCAATCGCTGCATTAGAGTCATGCAGCACTTGTAACCCTGGAGAAAGAGATACTCGGCGACTGAGTCTCTTTTTCCTTGGAGGATTCGTACCATAAGTACTTCCAAAGCCTCCGGGCGGTGGTCCTCCTCCACCCCCTGATCCCCCTGCTCCGTATGGAGGCACCTGTGAGAAGGTGTATCCGCTGGTTTGAGGAGTTGGCCCAGGATTATTGGTGGGTTGTGTATTTCCACCAAAGCTAAAGAAACCACTACTGGGATTAGTGTTTCCTCCTGTTCCATTCCACTGATTTCCATTATTGGAACCAGTCCCACCAGCAGAGGATCTGCTTCTGGAACGATCTCCTGAAGGTCCGGATCCTTGGTCACATCCGGATTGCCCTCCAGCTGGACTGGAATTCCTGGATGATTGTCCGGTTGTTCCTCCGGACATGTTCCGGGTGTTACCTGTGGACGGATTCGCTCCTGTTTGGGATTGACTCCATCCATACTGGGCATACGGGCCATTTGGTCCCCCTAAAGGTGACTGTTGTGGCCATCCGCCGTCAAAGGTGGAGGTTTTTGCCGAGTGGCTTTGTTTAGTTCCACTCGCAGAGTCACCCCCACTATTTTCCGTACCTAAACCAAGAGGTTTGAAGGTATTGTCCGTAAATCTAACCTGATGACTCTTTATTCCTTCAAAACGAGGTACAGTTGTCTCTGTTACCCCGTCATCGCCCCTCAAAGAGTTCATCTGTTTACTCGTCGTGTTTAGGGCAATTCCTGAAACAGTGAAGTCTGATTCAAGAGTGCCTACTGCACGACCAGTATCTTCTAGATACTTTGACATCTGGATAGCTTTAGCTTCCAGTTCGGAATAATCATCCATCATCTTTGTCTGTTTGGCAGCCAAATCTGTGGATTCACGTATCCATTGACCTTTGAGTTTTTCATGCTCATCGGTTTGTTTTTGATACGTTTTCCGAGCATCCTTGAAGGCTGATTCAATTTTTGTCAGCTCTTCTTGGTACTTACCATAGGCCGTTTGAGTTGAATTTAACTCTTGTTTAGTTCTATTCAACTCATCACACGAGGCTCTGTATTCCAGATCCGCCGTGTATAGTGCATCACGATACTGTTCGTGCTGGAGTTGAAAATCTTGTTTTTCTTTCTCCATCTGATCCACTAACAATTGCTGTTGGCGTCTACAACTTTGATCGTAATCAAGACGTTCTGATATCAACTGTTTGTTTTCAGTGAGAATCTTGTCTCGGGTTCCGGTCAGTATAATAAGATCGTTCTGGATCTTCTCGTATTCAGCTCTCATGTCTTCAAGCTCGTCCATTTTGTTCCTTTCGAATCCACATTTCTGGTGTTTAATTCGAGAACTATATGAAGTTTCAAACATACCTGCACTAGGCTTTGGTACCTCAAATGGTAGTTTACCAAATTGAGCAGTACTTTTATGCATTGGTGCAGGTTTCGAAGTACCTCCTGGCATGAATAAGGAGTCTCCAAATTCATCCAGTTCATCATGTAAGTTTTTTCTTACATCCTCTAACCCATCAGGGTAGTGTTCCAGTGGATTTCTCCACTCTGTACCTTGGGGTGGTGACTTGATTTCACCATCCTCCATCGGGGAGTTTAGCTCATGATTTGGGTCATTTCCCCTGACTGGGCTCAGCTCAGTCATTTCTGACTGGGCTTACCCGAAGACCAACTGGTCACGGCACCAGTGTAATGGTTCGTCTCGTTAAGTTAGATTAAATCATAACGAAGAGAGAGAAAAGTTTCCAGGTAGGCAACCGAGCTTTTATTTCATAGCTTATGTTACATACGATCACAGCCTCAGAGGACTACATGCTACTAGGGCATTCGGTTACCCTTTCGGGTAACAACCTGGTTGAGCAGTGGGTAAACCACTACTGAAGAACATGGGCTAGGACCAGCCTTATACAGGGGAAAAGCCCACGAAACTCAGACCGGCCACGTGACGTGTGGCGGACGAGTGGTAGGCCCCCTGGTGTAATGGATACGAACCCAGAGGCAGGTGCTGCCACCTGCCATCCGGATTCCCCCACTACACCCGAAGGACCTAGGTCTGAGTCTCACGGGTACATGAACGTAAAGTGTAAATACCATACCCCTACACTATCATGCCAGAATTATCCAAAATACCAAGATTTTCAACAAAATCAATTTCCTAATATCTACACTGAACTTTATAAATGTCAGATGTCTCTGTTGAACAATTGTGGACTTATGAAATGTTGAGGAAAGATCAATTGAAATCTTAAGTTGAAGACGCGGGAAAACTTCATAATTTGATATTTATAACAATATATGAGTTATACCCTTTTTTATTATTGAGCTAGAGTAGCCGTTGCACCTCAAGGGCATTTTATCCTGGGTGGCTTTACAATGAATATTTCTTTTCAAATTTCTTTTTACATTTTGACAAAGGAAGGTCTTTTACACATTACCCATGGGGTATAAGAGGGTATTGACTGCAATAAATTAAATTGGTTGATCATCGCTGGTATAGATAAATGTAAAACTGGCAACCCTAACCCAAGCCATTGTAATACCATTTTATGTGGCACCTGTGTCATAACTACCATACAGAGGATCTACCAATCTATTTCTATAGCTAGATTGCAATAAAGGTAGTCCTAATAAGGTATTAGTAGTTGTTGAATATTCTGGAAACTGCCAAAATCAAAATTCATCTTCCTTCAATTGATTTCATGAGTCCAATGCAAGATACAATGAGGACAATGATCAATTATTGATGAGAGGGCAGCTTTTGAGTTACATTATTCAGATAGAAGTTTGTCTCTCTCCCAACTAGAACCAAAGTTATTTAAGATTATTGACCCTGAGAATGTGCCATGTATTGGCTTCCCAAACATGGACCACCTCCTGCAGTGGGGTGGTAAGCAAGGACAGTGGAGCACTATGTATAGCTATATCACAGGGTGGTTACCTGTAGGCAAACATTTTCGACAAACACTTGCAAAGCCACAAGGGTTAATAGCAACTTATATAAACAGCTTTTATATAAGATGAAAGCTATTGATATATATTTTTACATGGATATTGTAGAAAGGGGCCTCAAGCACTAGTTTCTGAGCAATTTAAAGAAATCTGACTTTCACTGCTCACTTTCTTTTAAACTCAGTTTGGTTACATTCTCCTCAAAAGCAAGTATACTAAAATGATGCCAAAGACATTATCTCATTGGCAAAAATAATTATGATAACCTGCGACATCATATAGAAACCCCAGGTGAATATCTGTGAGGGTGGTGCAAAATGTGGCCCATGTGGGAGTACCAATAGTACTCTGGGTATGCTCCAATGCACATGAGTGGGGGGTGAGGTAATGCTACATATATATAATGCCCATAATCTCAATCATGAGACAGGCCTAGCTTCTAATACAGAATCAATTGCACACCAACCTGCTTATAACACAGCTGCCGGGCATCTGTTCAAGAAACCAGGGACATTCTTAGTTTCTGCTGTAGGAATATGTGGCCCAACGGGAGAAAATGCGCCTCCAGGGGGTCGTTGCACAAACAGCGTGCCTTCGTTCTGCTTTTCTCTCTCGTTAGTACGACATTCACAAAGAGACTTATTTCTGACCGTTGCACAATATGTTCTGCCTTTTCACAACGAGAGTCGTTGTGACAGCGAGACAAAAAAAACAGGACTCGCTGTGCTTTCCTCGCTGCTGCAGCGAGACTCTAGCAGAGCGAGAAAAAACGACAGGGCACCCGCGTATTTTGACCCAGTTAGGCAGAACGTCACTTCCGGTGCCCGCGCTGATGTCAACAAGAGGCCGGCTTCGATCAACGAAACAGAGGGATATATCATGTCTCACTACGCTTCAGAAGTAAGTTTTCTTTTAAAATAGTGTTCTATAAGGTAGATCTTGTTCAGAAGAAGACAATGACATGCTGTTCTTAGACTGTTATTCCTTTTCCGTCGTTCTGTTAGCTTTCTTTCTATGCCGGGTCGGGCGATAATAGGGTAATTTGGTTCGCTCTAACGTCTTTTGAGCGTGTCTCTCTCTCTGTCTTGTTATTTCTTTTCATTTTCTTTTTTTTTTCTCCCTCTCTTCGAATTTTACGGCAAAGAAGAGAAAAAATCGAGTTATTCAGACATTATTAGATTCATTTTTTCATTATTAACAGTACCTGAAAAAAAGTCCCCCTCTCCTCCCCCCTAATTTTCTTTTTTCCTGAAAATAAATATTCTTTATTTTCTTTTTTCAGTACGACCGTTGTTATGCTTTGTCTTCAAGCGACGAAGACGATGAGGAAGAGGAGTATGATCTTGCGACCCAAGCGGGCAGCAGGTCGTTCGAGTTACCAGAAATTTTGAAAACTAACACCCTAACAGAAGGATCAGACGAGGAGGAAGAAGGACTAGAGCAAGGAGAGGAAGAAGAGGAATACATTTTAGAGGATTCTAGTGAACTCTCAGAGGAAGATAGCCCTGTTCGAAAGGGTAAGGTGAAAAAGGCTAAGGCAAGACAACCTAAGGCGGGTCCCTCCAGCAGGCCTGAAACGAACTTAACTTCCCGGGGGACAGAGAGGGCCAGAGACGTATACTGGACTGAAGCTGAGCATAGAGCGCTCTTCTTTGCCCTCCTCAATCAGAAGCCGTATATCAAGGCTAGGGGGAAGAATGGAGCACAGCTGAGGAGAGAAGGTTGGGACACAGTTCTAGGTGAGTTTTTTTTTATTAAGTTTGACATTATGACAGAAAAAAATGTTTATCTTTTCTCTTATCCTCAAAGTTAAACAGAACTAAGTGCCTTCTGTGTGTTTTTCATGAAGAGAGCTGTTCTTTTTCTCAGATATTCTATGTCTCCTTTGATCTCTTGCAGCCACAGTGAACAGCATCAAGAATGCGAACCGGGAGTTAGACAAAATGCAGCATCACGTGAATGATTATTTCTCTAAGCTTAAGCCAAAGGTGAGCGAACAAAAAATATATTATACTCTTCATAGTGATTTGCTACACCTTTCAAAATATAAGTTAGTGTAACTTAAATGGATGTCTTATTTCTTCTGTATCTTTCTGACCTCCTTCCCCTTTATTTTTCATTTTCTTGTCCTCATTATTTTCTCATGCTTTTCAGAACGAGGAATATCTATACCTGATAGAGAAAGGAAAACCATGTGAAGGATGCTCCTTGACCGACATGATGTTGTTGAAGTATAAGGGAGTCGAGAGAATTGCCGGTAAGACAGAAAGAAATTTCTTTTAAGAATGAAACTAGGCCCTATCTTTAACTTATTGTGAGCGTCCTGAATTTTACTTTTATTGAATATTGTGTTTTCAGCACAGGCATTTTTTTTCCTTTGAATAAATAAATGTTTACAAGAAACATGCATCAATATTATGATGGGTCTACGCTTTCCCAAAATTCATAGTAAAACACAGCAGACCTAACATTGTTTGTTCTTTTGACCTATTTTCTTCTTCTTTCTCTCCTCGATAGCGATACCTCACGTTGTTCTATTCTTGACAATGTGTATATTCTTGGACCACAATTTCCCTTGAACAATAGAATTTTTTTTTTTTCAGGGCAAGGAGGGGAAATAGTCTACTACACGGATCCCGTGGAAGAGGAAAAGAAACGAAGGCAACAGGCCAAGAAGTCCCCTGCTGTGCAGTCTAGAGTTAAAGCTAAAGGTGCTGCTCCGTCTCCCCTTAAAGTTTTGGTTGTGCCTTCAGAGAAGGAGCTGTTGGCACAGTTTCAGTGTCCCATGCCTAAAAAAGGGAAAGGACCTGTGTCTCCGGCAGTCAAGGTGCCTTTCAAGAAACCGGGTAAGGCTGCAGCAGCAGCAGGTGGGGCCAAGGTCACTGGCACACCGAAAGCGACAAAGGCCAAAGTTGCTGCAAATACAAAGGAAGCGAAGGCTAAACCTGCTCCTTCTCCCTCTCGAAGAGGTACCGCTAAGGCTCCTTTCAAGAAACCAGGTGTTCGGGCAGTCAGGAACGCTGCTGCCTTTGACGTTGATTTGACAGGAGACGACAGATCTGATGACATGCAAGTAGACGTTGTGTCAACAGACACCGACATAGTGGACTTGACCGGTATTCAACAGGAAGTCCCCCTCACTTCTACTCCAAAGTCGGAAGTCAAAAAGGAAGTACGGCGTAGTCCACGGATTCTTGAGAAGAAAAACTCTGGGGGCAGAGGAAAGAAATTAGACTTTGAATCAAAAACCACAGATGCCTCGAGTAAAGAAGAAGAAATAGCAAATCAGGTTAAGAACCAGGAAATCAGATTAGCCAATATCGAGTCTTTTATGACCACTATGGAAGTACACAGACGGGACAACGTGGATAACATGATGTCCTTCCTGAGTCGATGCACAGAGGTGCATGAGAGGCTAGGAACAGTGCTTGAGAGGATAGTGTCAGACAGGGAGTCCATCGTGAAAACGCAGGAAACTACCAGCCGTCACTTGCAGTCTATCATTGACACTCAGGCAACTTGCAGCCGTAATGTGGCTCAACTTATAAACGGTAAGGCATTATTTGGGTGGACATGTCATAAATCGAGAAAAAAAATATGTGTAGCAGTAAGTGTCTAGGTGTCTGGCATTTCCTTTTTTTATTTCATTTTCACTCTCATCTGAAGTTTTTCTTGACCAACAAAAATACTTATATTTATTTGTTTGCACAACGAGACAGATCGTCACAGCGTGACTTATACAGTTGGCATAAGTTTTTTTATTCGTTTCAACTTTTTATATCCTACAGTTTCCGGTAAGGTCATTCACATGACCGACGGGCTCCAAAGGAGGCCTGTCATGATGATGTGTGAAACCACGCAGACCCCGCCTGTTCCTGAGTTTCCTACTTTTCCCCTTGTTGTTAAACCTTCGTCTTCAGGTGCCTTGAAAGGTAAGTATTTTTTTTTTTTTTTCATAGTCTAAATGTATCTTGTCCTATCCAATAAGTCTCTTTGTGAATCTCGTACGGACGAGAGAAAAAAGCAGAACGAAGGCACGCTCTTTGTGCAACGACCTCCAGGCCTATCTGTGCTTCTTCATATAGTTAGTCCAAAAGATTGGGAAGTTGTAAGTTATTGGAAAAACAGAATAAAAGAAAACACCGTAAAGACAGAGAAACTCACCTGTGTATAGTTTTGTATCACTCTCGTTCTGAAGAAAGCACAAAAAAAGTTTTTGCCTTGTTTTTCCACAGTTTTGACGCTCGATCCCTCTGCAGACCAGTCCACAGTGGCCCAAAACCTCCTTCACGTCAATGGCAATGGAGAACTAGTCACAGGTCCCACCGTAAACCAAGCTTCCCCTCTAACTTTGGTTTTAGCGGGGGAACCTGCAGCCCAAGAAGAGGAAGAGCAGCAGGGAGGATCGTATCCTGGTTGTGTGGTTAAAAGCGAGCCTCTAGAGCACGATCAAGGAGACGCGGGAAACAACGTCAACAGAGAGGTTGTTTACCAAGAGGTTCTTTATGAAGAGGAGGGAGAGGAAGGGACTCAACTTCCTTCTCCGCCAGGTGATGACCCTCAAAATCAGGTCACCCAGCCATTGAATGTACCGCATAACGAGCTTATTGAGCAAGGCAATCAGGGGCATACTGACCTCTCAGAGCCTGGAAAAGACTCCCATAGTGACGCGGGTGATGCAGGTTCTAACATAGAAGCACAGGGAGGTAGTGATCTTATGAAAGAGGGAAGCACTGACATGCAGGCTCATAACGAAGGACTAGAACAGGGAGGGAATGATGTCCTTGAGGATGGGGGTCAAGATGGCCAAACTCTCAGAGGAACTGACTTACAGAAAGAGGCGGCAGAAGGAGATAAAACTGAAGGTGTAAGCTGTGAGGCAGGAGAGGACAGCGAAGTAGTACCATGTCCAAAACTTAAAGAAGATGGAGGTGAAGAGACAGTGAAAGAGGTAGCACAAGACACCCAAAAAGAGGCTGGAAAAGAACAGCCACATTTGCAGCAAGGCGCTATTCAGACTAAAGAAGACCTCGAGGTTTCTCTCATAAACGTAGACGATGAAGTTCCAGAAGGAAGACTTGGTTTATGTGTGGTTCTTTCTACATGTGCCAGAACACACCCTCCTCCGCGTAAAATCAAGAGGGTCCACATAGATATATCTCAGGGGGGAGTAGTGCTCGACTGCAGTGACATAGAAGGGGTACTGAAGAAGGAGAAGCCTCTAGAGGAACTAACAGAGCCTGAACCTGACAAAGAGGTGATCACAGCGGCAGAAACTCTCCACTCCCTTCACCTGGCTGTTGATCCTAAGCCGGGTCCTGCGACCAGGAAAAGGGTAGCAGAGGCTACCAAAGGACAGCCTAAGAAAAAAAGGAAGGGCCCAAAGAATGGATCGAAAAAGAAATAGAAAATGTTACTTTCATGTGACTTTCACAGTCAGAGTATTCATGTTCATTTTCTACTTTGTTATGATACAAGGGTTTCAGATTAAGAAAATCTAATTTTTCAAGAGAGAAACAAACTGACTATGACGCTGTATGTTTTATGACTTCAACCTACATAGAGGAATCTTTTTATTTGGCCACAACGAGACTCCTTCTGTAATGCATGATGCGGTTGGAGAGTGGACAGACATATTTTCATGTAGGGAACATTTCTTTCGGGTGAACAAAAGAGAACACCCACTTTGGTTTACTTTACTGGTACTTAAGCTTAAAAAAACAGATACTTAATAACATAATAAGTCACTGATGTCTTATACCATGACCCCTTCACTGAGTAGTCTGAAAAGTCATGAGGTACAGTGTAGTTAAGAGTTTTATGCCTTTGAAACAGTTATCGGCTTTTCCTCGACCACAAAACCATTTGAAAAGAAATAAGGTGCTACAGTGGCCACACTATTGAAGTCCACTTTTCCTAGTCACTTTCTGGTCATGATATGTAATAAAAAGTTTGAAGTGAAAGCCTGTGTGACCTGTTGTTCCTCTGATAACGTACTGAATAGTATTTTAGCTTGAAGTTAAAGAAGTACAAGACTGAAAAAGCTTTGTTTATCTATTCTAATGCTATGCCCTCCTTCACAACGACTTTTTAGAAAAAAGGTCGTTGTGCGTAGGGGGCAGCACTCTCGATTTCATGTTATGACGTCATAATTGACAGAACGTCGTGGAACAACATGTCCAAATCTACAGGTGATATGCCTCCTAAGAAGCACAAGGTATGTAAAAAAGCTTGACCAACTTCAAGTCTGAATATCAGAGAAAGTCCTGAACACAAAGGAGAGCATGCAGAGCATAAAAAAAGGGCCTAAAAGTTAATTTTATAAGAGGATAATGGCGGGTCACGTACGACGTAGCACAACGTTAAAAGTTAGCCAATAGTCGCTGTGCTTTGTCCCTTACTTCTCTCGTTGTGACACCGGTTGGCAAAGGCTAATAAATAATTTTTTTATTCCATGTTATGACAGCAGGGTCAGCCTGATAAGAGACCTAAGAAAAGAACACAAATGATACTGAAGCATAAGGATTTCTCGGTTGACTCAGAGGCCTCTACAGTCCTTTACCAGCCAGAAAATGCACATCGAGAAAAGCAAGCAAACCATACCTTGGTAGGAGCTTCTTATGCTGACCATCAGTCCAACGCCAGTGACTCCGAAAGTGAAGCAGAAGATCTCCCTATGCGAAACGACCTTCCTGTCTCCAGAGAAAGGTGGAAGACGAAAGAAGTAGAAGCCCTAATGGATGCAATAAACTTAAACCGGGACGCTATAAAGTTCCACTTCAGCGGCACAGGAGGAGGGAGGGACATAAGGCGGCAAGCATGGAGAGACGTGGCATGTAAGTTTATTACTTCGATAGAATAATCTTATATCTTCCCCTTTTTTTTCAAGGCAAGTTACTTCATAAAAAAAGAATTTATAAATTTAATACTTTCTTCTTAATTCTTTCAGTGTACGTTAACTCGGAAGCGCACACTCACCGGACTGTCAGACAGTGCTCTGATAAGGCGTCTGATTTCACCCAAAAGATGAAGCAAAAGGTAGGAGAGAAGTGAAATTTTTCTTTTTCAACATAACAATAAAGTTAGTGAAGAGAAATAAGTAAAATAACAAAATTTTTATGCTAATCTATTTACTTACAGTACAATACACTAAGAAGGGAGATCAAAAAGACAGGAAGCGGACCACCTGCAAAGAAGTTGCTTTTGTCCAACACCCAGCAGAAAGCTTTAGAATATCTGAAACCAGAGGCAGTTCGAGGTGAGGATGGACTACCGTAGTCACTGTACCCTACCTTATTCAACCTCTTATTGAGTTTAGAATAAAAGACATCTAATGTTTTTTTCAAACACAGCGAGAAAAAAAAAATATTATGTACTTTTGAGACTCAGGAAACATATGTATGTTTTCAGGTATTCCAGGAGTTACTCCCATGGAGCTGGACCCTACCAAACCAAAGGCACAGTCAGGCATAACAGAAAACCATCTGTGGAGACCAGGTACTGCCGACTTCTCCAAGGCTAAGACCAAAATGAAGACCACTAAAGTACCAACAAAAGATAAAGACAAAGAGAGAAGGAAGGAAGAAAGAAAGAAGAAAGAGGAGAGAAGGAGGAAACATGAGGCAAAGATGAAGGAGGAGAGAAAGAGGGAGAAAGAAGAAGCAGTATTAAGGAAGAAAATGGAGAATTTATCCAAACAGAAAGCAGCAGCGAGGAAGAAAGACGAGTCAAAGACTGCTCTACCCAAAGTTAGACCTAAACAAGGGCAGAAAGTTGTGGTTTGCACCAGAAGTGAATACCTGCAGCTGTGTGAGGAGAAGAAAAGGAGGAAGGCAGAGAGGGAAGCCATAAGAGCTCAGAGAAGGCAAGCCAAAAATCAGTTATGAAGTATGGATTAAATGTGACAAAGATATATATGATAAAGAGAAATGGACCATCTTATACAAGTTTGACAAAAATACAGTTTATTTACAGGTTATTATGTATATGTACATAAATAAAACTTTTTTTCTTTCACGGCGCGTGTTCAAGTTTTCTTTTACAAAAGGAACAGGAAAAAATGTCAGAGAAAAATATTTCATGTGAGGCCTGTCCGCCAGGTACATCTTTATGTACATTAAGGTAAATATCTCAGACAAGCTGAAACTCTCTCTTTGTGACATACATGTGTACCACATCCTAATTATAAGGTATCACAGACAAAGAGCCAAAGTACTTTCGTTGTAACTTGAAGCATGCAAGGTGCCACACTTTTCAGAAGTATTTGTTGCAGTACTCATCCCGGAAGCACTTGATACGCTCCTTTTCCTGTTCTCGGGAAAGCTGTCTTGGTTGGGGAAGGGGAAGACGGACTGGTGTCCAGGGATCAGCAGGGTCATCTACAATCCTTATGCCATGATCCATGGCCACGTTGTGAAGGCAGGCGCAACTGGTTATGATGTCTGAAGACCTCTTTGGCTCGTGCCTCATGTAACCTGCGGAGGAGTCCAAGATCCTGAAAGACAAAAAAAAACAGAAAAAAAGGAGCTTTAGACAGAGACAAAGGATGACACAGAAAAAAAATATTGGAAGGTAATATGTTAAAGCGCAGATAATTAGTTCCTTTCTTTTTCTCATGAGTGGAAAAGAGTTACACTCACCTCCAACGCTGCTTCAGGATACCGATGCACTGCTCGACTCGAACCCGGCTCTTCTTATGCCACTTGTTGAATGCGGTCTTCTTGGGTGAAGTCTCGTCCTTATAGGGCGTGAAGAGGTGCCGACGCAACCCATATCTGCCAAAAGTAGAAGATAACCACATGTTATAGTGTTTTGCATGCTGTGAAAGAAAAGTAGAGACAAAGACTAAGAAAGGAAGCTCACCCCGAGTCTCCTAGGAGAACAAAATCCCCCCAAATCTCCTGGTCGAGCTCGTCTCCAACGGGGCTCGCCGCGAGACAGTAGGCATCATGCACCGATCCTGGGAAGCGAGGGTCTATGAACAATATCCGTTTGTCATAGTCACAGACAATCTGCACCAAGAAAGAAATAAAAATCAGGAAAAGGGAAATAAATTCCATCTAACCATATTCTGTTATAGATGATATGTTTCATTATAATTCTAGAGGTGCAGGACAAAAAAAGAGGAAGATGAACGTTATTTTATTAAGGTAACAAAAATAAAGAGGACTCCACAGAAGGTAAGAAAAAGGTGAAAAACTCACAGTGGTGTTGATGGAGTGATACTGATTTCTGTTGACGTATGCGCTCTCGTTTCTGGAGGGGCACTTGATTGGGATGTGGGTGCCATCCACGTATCCAAATACAAACGGTGTCTCTTGTTCGACCTCTCTTTGGTTCCTCTTGACTTTGTGGCGGTATAACTTCAAGGCCGCAAGCAGTTTCGATTCAAAAGAGTGGGGCCACTTCACATACTTGTGCCGGTTCTTGACGAAGTATTGAGCGACATCTTTCACTGAATTACACACTACGGACTTGGATACCTTCTGGGAGTCCCCAGTCAGCACGAAGAAACTCCCAGTGGCAAAATACCGTAACACTAAACAGAACTGAAAGAAAAAAAAGGAAATCAATGTCAGAGTATTAGGAAAAGGGGAGAAATAAATAAATAAATTAAGAAAATTTCTTTCTTCCTGATAAAAGGTCGTCTAGTGATGGGTGTGGACTACAAATTTCTACTGGTGACATGCTCATTTCTTGAAACAGACATGTGACATGGGATTTACTGACATGAATAAAAAAATTATTGACATAAAATTATTAAAATTGACATGTTGGGCCATGACAGAGGTGACATGTGACATCAAGTGATATGTGACATGACCATTTCTTCGAGTCGAGATGTCAGAAGGGGGACCCCCCCCATCCAGACCACAAAGAAAAAAAAGAAGGTATTTCAGCTTACCCTGTCTATGCAGGAGAGGCCTCCCCCACGTTTGCTCCCCTTGAACTTGCTGTGTAGCCTGTAGTCCTGGCACAGCTCCATCACTACCTCCTTGCTGAGCCTGTACCTTGCTGTAAACTCTTCATCAGAGAATAAAGTGAAGGGAGTATCTCTTTTCTTGCACTTTCGCTTTCTTCTTCCCAGACTGTCTCTTGGGACATCCATTTTGACACAGTGTAGTTGTCACACTTTAAATTTCCCTCCAAAATGTTACTCTGGTTCCATTCCAAATAACAGAACGACTGTCCCCATAGGGACCAATGTTAAAAACCAAAAAGGCGGTGACTCAAGAGTAACTGCCTTTTTTTTCTCGCTGTGCACCCAAAGATTTTAGCACAGCGACTTTCGCACAGCGATGAAAAGATTGTGCAACACTTTTTTTCTCGCTCTGCAAAAAAGGACCAAATGGCAGAGCGAGAAAACATTTGTGCAACACTTAGACACTAGCAGAACGAGGAAACCGGTTTTGAGGCTGATTGTGCAACGGCCCCCAGGTTTCTTTTAATACACATAATACCTTTAGATCTTCTCCACGGGGATGTCATGTTATAAATAGAACATAGGGACATGACACTTAACACAATGCTTAACCGTGCATATCTTGATGTTAAAAACTTAATGATCCCTTTTTGATGTCATAAGACTGTCACGTTTTCTTCATTACATCTGGTTGTTAGAGGGATGTTTCTAGACCATGACCCACACTCTTTGCTTATACACTGTATGCTCTTTTGCTTTCTCTCTCTAATTTTATGTTAACACGATATATGAACATGAAGTTAACAGTGGTCAAAAGATACCACCGCCCTGCATTATCAATCATATATTCATGGCTTCCAAATAATTGCACAGCAGACCTATTAGAGGAGCTGTGCATCAATTGGACTGCCTTGCCTATATAATCCAATATACGCACGTCAAGGAAACATCACTGTCCAGCCACATCTCTTATCACTACAATTGGGTTTCAAAAAGTGGAAGTTTCATATTATATGGACATGATTTCATTAGTACAACAGCACTTTCCTGAATCCTAAGACATGTATAAACATTGAAAAGCAAGTTGTAGCCATTAGTAATGACCCTGCATTAAATCACTTCTAAGGGGGCCTCTGCTGCCCTCCTACTACTCCCACAAACTCAAGTCTGGGAAATTCATTTCTTTCATTCCCCTCACGCTATGGTCATTATTTGCTTAGCAGCAACATGTTTTTAATTTATCTGCCTGGCATGGCTAAATCCATGGGCTTAGGTCTATATCAACTAGTTGCAGCAGGCTCATTCTCACCAATGTGATGCAATTCTGTCGGGGAGGTTTCTGACCGAGGTTTTTGACCAAGGTTTCTGACCAAGGTTTCTGACCAAGGTTTCTGACCAAGGTTTCTGACCAAGGTTTCAGACCGAGGTTTCTGACCAAAGTTTCTGACCAAGAATGTTATTTCGGCCTCCAGTTTCTATTTGGTTATAGAAAGGTAAAATTTTTTCGCTTTCTCCATGTTCCTTATGATCCAGGGGACTTTTTCCTGTGTCTGGTTAGGGAGGTCGGTGTTCAACTTGTGGCACAGAGCTTCCTCTTTTTTCCCTATTTCTTCTTAAACAGTTCTCTCCTCTCCTGACCCTCCTAGAAGTAGACCCTAGCACCTTTCATAGGTTTTTCCTTTAACAAAAGGGGAAAAACATTTCTCATTATGTCTCTTCCTCATCTTACTCCTCCCCTTATCCTTTTACTTAATTTCCCCCTTCCCCCGTTTTTCTCCTAAATTTTTTTATGATGCTTTCTTGGTGTCTCCTTTTCCCCTTTACACTGGTTTTCACTCAGAAAATACGGACCCATATATTTTCTTCGGTTCCCTGTCATTTTACTACCTCCTCTCGAAAAGAGATTTCTGACCGGGTCTCTCTCGTAAGTCATCTTGTTTCCCCTACCTTCTAACTGATGTGCTTATTTTCTGCCTCCCTCCCTTCCCTCTGGCCCCCCTTTCTGCCGCAAGACCATTTCAAACAAGGTTTCTGCTCCGGCTGAGAGCATGGGAAACAGCCCCCTACAATTCCTTTTTGGAACTACCTCCACACACGCCAGTCACCAGCTGAAGGCCTAGCCTCTTTCCGGCACTTTGGTCAACAGTTGGTGGTAAGTGAGGTTGTTTTTCTCACTTTTTTAGCTAGACGAAGCCAAATTTTCTCTACCTTAATGCCCTAACTCGCTTAAACACACAGGGAGGATAGAAGTAGGAGGGTCCCTCGTCGATGTAGTGTTAGGGTTGTTTTTGTCTCAGGAAGTTGTCTTAGTGGATTTTAGCACAGTGTTCCCCCTTCCTCGGTCATGTTATCACCCAGTCATATCCTCTCGGCGAGGTTTCTAACCGAGGTGTTGACGGAGAACACAGGGCTAGTGTGGAACTTACAATGACCCTTAGGCTCTCCCCCCTTCCCTTACATGTACACCTTTCTTTCCCTCCTGATAATCATTACTTTGTTCTAGTTTCTTCCTTTTATTAAGGGGAAGCAACATTTACCAGCAGTTTGCTGACATTCAAGGTTTCTGACTATGCAGTGTTTCCTTCTGTATGAACGTGATGGTAGTCCTCTTTTTTTTGTGACAGTTGGTTCAGGAGCTTGGTTGTTTGTACATTTTTTCCACCACCCTCGGGAGGTGCCTGAAAATTCTATCCCCCCTCACTCCCCTGAGAAGCCTGTGTATTCCTATAGGCCACAGGGTGAGTAGCAATAATGTCCTTAGAAAATGAGTTTCGTTCCAATGAGGGGGGTACTACAAAATTTTTGTGGATTTGCATAGGGAATGACCCTAGTAATCATATACCAAAAGTTCTCCACTGACATTCCTGCAGTTTTTGCGTAGGTCAAGGTCAAAGGTCAGGAATTTCCCTCTACATTCCTATATAAAGCTGTTTAACCCAGGAATTGACTGCATATTCTCTCTGAACTAGGCTAAAGAGCTAAAAGGGAATTTTAAGGTTTTGACTGAACCAGAAAATCATGCTGATTCCAAATACATTTTGCATACTGGTCTGAGTATGCTGGAAGTGGCGAAAACTTGGTGTTCAAAAATAAAAATAATATTGAAAAATATGTGAAAATATCAAAAGTCAGTAAAACATGAAATAAGCTACGACTAATGCACTAAACACCTAATTCAGCTAGCTGGTGGGTGAGGATCATAATAAGTATGAAATGATTATGTAATTAAGCCTTGACCTACTTAATTAGGTCAAAGGTCAGAGAAACCATATACGGTATATCTCTGGTTCTAAGAGGTCTTTCTACACACTTTTAAGTTCTAACTAGGGGTTTCTCACATAGAGGAATTGATTGGAGTAGGTTTAAAACTCATAGGATACATAAATCAGAAATCAGCATTGATTGTCTATGCGAATGCAGATTTACAAGGGAAAATATTAGCCCCATATTGTCCGAAGTAATACTGGATCACCTGCCTATTGAAACAATTTGTATTTGGGTAGGAGGCTTACATGAATTAATTAATGCAAGTGTCTGAACAAGGTTGCAATAATTAGTTACATATACCATGACATATTCAATTAGGACAAAAGTCATAAAAACCATTTTACAGTTCTAGCAGGACTTTGCAAAATTTTAAGTTCAAGATAGGGGTTTCTGACATAGACAAAATGGAGGGCTAGCTTTAAGCAACTCAGTGTTGTGTATTGAAATATCAAACATCAAACTCTGACTTGATTATTGTTGTAGAAGTTGAGTTTATGATATACCATTTTATTATTCCATAAATTCTAACATATTTTGTATTAATCAAAGAATATCTATGAAATTAATACCTAGGTTGGTTCTAAGAGCTATAAGAGCGCTCAAACTTTGTATAAGAGCGTTCATGCCCCACTGCACACCAGCCAGGTCAGTTACAACACACTTTATGACATCAAAAGGCTCCGACCTTATGGTTCACCGCACAATATAATAAAAATGAGGGTCTCAGTGTGCGACCTCATGGTTCAGTGCACAAACTAATAAGTTGTAAGTGAATGCAACCGGCCGTCACGGGTGCCTGAGCACTGCTGACGCCGTCATGAGTGTCTGAGCACTCTAATAACTGAACAATGGGTTACATAAGCACAACGCCATAACCGTCCGGTCGCTCTAGCGTCGCTCCTGAGCAAGCTAGGTCAAATATCAAAGCATTTATGGAAAGCCCATAATTAGACGGTCAGAATGAGCCCATAATCCAGGCGTAACTCCCATTATTAAGGAAGTTACGCCAGGGAGACTGAATCGACCTCCGAGTGCACTACAGATGAACCAGCGCAAGTTACGCGCCTATCAAAGGGGCAGTTTAAACTTGGCATATTCAACTCCGCGCATGCGCAAAATGGCGTAAACTTCTGAGATATGGGGGTTTGAAGTTACACAACCGACCAAGACAATGGGGGACACAGCGGCGCCCATGGGGGTCCTTTGTGCACCCAGTGACACATGAAAGACTCCCCTCTAACAATTGCAGAGTTAGGCAGATGCCACTGGCCCCAGTCAGTCTGGAGGTGCTTTTCCAAGATTTGCTACAAATAGCCTGGCTGCACCTCCTAGAGGACAGAACACCAAGAACCGCTCTAGAGGTAACATCTCCAGTCATCTCCTGCTACCTGCTATACCACTGCACTATGGTGAAACTATGCTAGACAGGCATTGGTTTCTATCATTAGTGGCCAGTGAGGTCTCCCACACGTCAGTGAGGTCTCCCACACATCAGTGAGGTCTCCCACACGTCAGAGAGGTCTCCCACACGTCAGTGAGGTCTCCCACACGTCAGTGAGGTCTCCCACACGTCAGTGAGGTCTCCCACACGTCAGTGAGGTCTCCCACACGTCAGTGAGGTCTCCCACAAGTCAGAGAGGTCTCCCACACGTCAGAGAGGTCTCCCATACGTCAGTGAGGTCTCCCACACGTCAGTGAGGTCTCCCACACATCAGTGAGGTCTACCCCACACATCAAGGTCTTATCAGTCAAGCTGGCAGAACAACACACAAAGACCTTACGCAGTCAGGGGCCTGTTGAAGAGGTCTCCCTCCCACCTAGATCTAGGAGACCCACAAAGGGCACAGCCTCCAGTACAACAGACCCACACTCAGTAGACCCCACACCTCCCACCCTGTCTACTCAGGGAACAACCAGTTCTCAGGGATCCAACATTTCCCAGGGATCTCTACAGAACGCTCAACTCACGCTATCTACCTCAGGGGAAGAAGGATCTGCCTCAGGGGGTGGATCCACACCCTCATCTAGATCCTCCACCCCAGCTCCGGCCTTTGACAGCCACTCCTCCAGAGACACTTCTCCCACACCCTCCATCATGGACACCGATGAAGGCCCCCAACCTAATCAGACAGCTGAGAAGATAAGGGCCTATGAGAAGGCCATCCAAGATGCAGTTACTGCCCTAGAGACCAACAAGTCCCAGCAGGAGGAAAGGGAGAGGATCCTCAACCAACAACTGGCAGAGAGGAATGCAGCAATAGATGCCCAACAGAAGGCCATGGAAGATCAACGGAAGTCCCTAGAGAGACAACAACAACAGATAGCAGATCTCATGAAGATGGTATCATCCCAGACCCCACAGCCTCCCACACCAGCCATCACACCTGTTGTCACACCATCTGCCTCTGGATCCAAGGATGACATCATAATCTCCATGGTGTCCAACATGACCAAACTCATAGACAGAAAACAACAGGACGACAGAAAGATCAGGCTACATGAGGTAACAAAACCCAAAACCTTTTCACACCCATCACCACTCATGTCAACAGCATTATTTATTGATCACAAATTCCCAGAATATCTGAAGGATAAGTACAAAGTAACAGACAGTGACACCATGGTAACATATTTACCCAAGTACCTTGAGGGACAAGCACTAGCTTGGTTTGAATCCTTCAGGGAAAGTGCCACACCTGATATGTTGACATGGACCAATGTAGTGAATAAATTAAAAGAGTATTTTGCTACTCGAGACAATATCATCTCAAGGACAGCACTCTGTGCACAAAAGGTAGATGAACCTGTCCTAGACTATGCATGCCATCTCAGGAAAGTGTGTAATGCCCAACGCCAAAGCGATGAAATCCTAAGCAAGGCATTTACCCAAGGCATGAGGCCCTGGATCTCTGTAGCTCTTAAAAACAAGAAAATAGACTCTTTTGACCAAGCCCTAGACCTAGCCTTAGAGGTTGAGACCCAAGAAATATCTAGGAAAATAAGGGAGGCAGAGTCTAACCCACAACCTACTAAGAAGAAGGTCCAGGAAATCAGCACTAGTGCAGATGAAGATGTTAACCTAATGTCTAGTGCCCATGTAAGGCAACAGAAGGCTAAGGTTACATCAAAAGACCCTACCGGTAGATATAGAGGAAATAACTATGACCCCAACTACCAATCCAATAGAGGTAGAGGTAGGGGGGGCAACAACAACAACTGGGGGGGTCACAACAGTAGGAAAGACAACAGCTCTTCCAACTCCAACAATGGTAACTCTTCATACAGTGATAGGAGAGACAGAACCCCAAGTAATGGCAGATCCTATAATAATCAAGGATCCAACAGTAGGAGCCATAGTCCACATAGGAACTACAACTCTGGATCCTACAACAACTCTGGATCCTACAACAACAGCCAGGGTTCAAACAACTCTGGATCCTATAATCAAGAATCCAACAGTAGAAGCCATAGTCCACATAGGAACTACAACAGTGGATCCTACAAAAACAATGGTGCCTACAACAACCAGAGATCCAACAAACCAGGGTTCCAACTCACGCCAGGAGGATTACAAACCTGACACAAGAGGTTACCAGGGGAACCAACACAGTAACCCCCAAATACCACCTCACGTGATGGATCAAATCTCCAAGCTCCTGGTGGCAACCATCTCAACCACCCCACAGAACCAGGAAAACTAGGATGTCACAGCACCGATGGGCCAGTGCACTGTGACACCCCAAATACAAACAATCAATCAGGATCAACAAGGATCCAACCAGAGACAATTGCTTGTGCCAATCTACCATCTAACAGACAGAGACGTCCATCAGTGATACACATCACCCCACCAGATTCATCATCAAAGGATACAGGTGAGAGTACCAAGCTTTCTATTGTACTTCTTCAAAATGGCTGTATCAATGCAAATCTATATGATGTTTCAGATGTACAATGTTTGGTTGATACAGGTGCTACTATCACCTGTGTCAGACAATCATTCCTCATGGATCTCCAAAAGAGATTCCATATCCAACTGAGGAAATCTAAAATCAACATCCATTTGGCAGATGGATCGGTGTGTCATGTTAGACATTCAGCTATGCTGAACTTTAGAATCCAAGGTGTCAGTTTCCAATACCAATTTGCTGTAATACCCAACCTCACACAGCCCGTTGTTCTCGGCACAGATTTCTTAAGCACTACAAAATCTCAAATTGAATTTAATGTTGATCCTGAACAAATTCTCAAACCCATTAGGGCAGTGAGGGATTTTACCATCCCTCCATTCTCTGAACTTGCAGTATTGGGTAAGGTCACATCTACTCAATCACTGCAAGGCAAAACTGGAGTAGTAGATAACCTCCGAAGAAATAACAATGCCCCATATCTAGTTCAAAGGGCAGCAGTAACCCCCAGGGAAAATAACAAACATCCCCTAGTGTTACTCAACACCAGCAGGCGCCCACATAAAATCAAAAAGGGTGCCATCATAGCTCTATTTCAGGAAGTCAAGGAATCTGATTTAGAAAAACCTCAACAGGTGTCAGACACTACCCCACACACTGATCAATCCATCTCAGCCATACGGCCTGAGGATGTAACTCAACTCAGTGACACAGACTCAGACTGTGAGTCCACATATGCTGACCCTGAACCCAACTCAATCAGACTCTCTGAAATAGCTGCTATACATAGTGAGGCACATGACCTCGAGCCAGAATTGGAAGAGAATGTTCCACCAAAATCTGTGCTCACATCCAAAGATCAGCATGATAGATTAGAATCACTGCTGACCAAGTATGATGATATATTTGTAGGAAAAGATGGAGACATTGGTGCCACACACCTGTATACACACTCAATACATGTAAAACCTGAGGCAGTACCATGTCATTTCCTACCATATAGACAAACACCAGAAAAACAGGCCGCAATAGGGGAAGAGTGTGAAAGGCTAGTACAACAGGGCATTCTGAGAGAATGTACTGAGGGCCCCTGGGCTTCCAGATCTTAGTACAAAAATCATCGGGAGGCCATTGGCTCGTCACAGATTTTCGTTATCTGAACCAGAACACGATAAATCAAGCCTTATCTACACCCCGGGCCGATGACACTCTAGACATGATAGGGTCACTCAGACCAAGAGTATTCAGTAAGCTAGATGCCCAACAGGGATTTTTTCAAATTCCTATAAGACAGGAAGACCAGCATAAAACCGCATTCATAGCAAATGAATATGTCTACGAAAGGATGCCAATGGGTTTAGCGACCGCACCTGCGGGATTCTGCCATCTAGTCACATTAATTCTGAACAAACTCAAATACAAATGTGCCATACCATACCTAGATGACATATTGGTATTATCACCATCAATCGAACAACACTTCCATGACCTAGAAGATGTGTTCAACAGCCTAAGAGTTGGTAAACTCAAACTGAAGAAATCAAAATGTGAATACTTCATAGACAGAATAGACTTCTTGGGAATGAGAGTCACACCCATGGGACTGCAACCATCTCCCACAAAGGTGGAATCAATCAAAACCTTCCCAACACCAAAATCAGTCAAAAATGTCAGATCCTTCACAGGCCTATGCCAATACTTCAAAAAGTTTATCAAAGGTTATGCCCAAATTGCTAGACCATTGTATGATCTACAGACACATCTCAAAGCATTTGTCTGGACAGAGGATGCAGATAATGCTTGCAAAACACTAAAGCATGCCCTCTGTACCAATGCTCTTTTCAGATATCCAAACTATGAGAAAGAGTTCAGTTTGGCAACTGATGCTTCCAATGTGAGTTTAGGAGCTGTACTCTCACAGAGAGATAATGAAGGAGTGCTCAGACCAGTAGCCTTTGCAGGTAGAACCCTCTCCAAACATGAGAGAAATTACAATACCACAGAGAGAGAACTACTGGGAGTAGTGTACGGAGTATTACACTTCAGACACTATCTAGAGACTAGACACTTCCAATTATACACAGACCATGCAGCCCTAATTCCACTATTAACCAATACAGGACTCACACATAGATGGGCCAGATGGGCTCTAGACATACAGCAAGTTTCATTCACCATCCAACATGTGAAAGGTGATGATAACATACCTCCAGATGCTATGTCTAGAAGAGAATACCCAGATTCTTTGAACCAATGCAGGGAGAGGAAACATCAAACCATTTGTGTCCTATGACCACACGCTCAAAGACTAGAGAAATGATTCAGGAGGGCACACCAAAACCCCCCACACAATCACAAACTATTCTAAATGAGAAAAAGGTCACAGGAAACAAACCTACCAAAACCCCACCTGCCAGGAAAAATGTCACAAAAGACACTGCATCTACTAAGTCAAAGAACTCTGAGACAAAGAAGAATGACAAAAAGCAAATTGTGCCTTTAAAGAAAAAGGTTGCCACTCCCATCAAGGCGAGAATAGGCCCTCCAAAGGAGCCTACACAACAAAACAAGAGTGACACACCCCAACAAAAGGCCAATAGTTGATGAAAAAGAAAAAGAAAGAGACAGAATAAAACAACATGTGCTAGATATAAATCAATTACTGGATCAGATTCCCGACACATCCATCTCAGGTACAAACCTTGGCTTGGAACAAAGGAAGGACAAGTAACTATTGCCCCTCATACAATATCTTGAGGATGGGACCTTGCCTGCACCAAAAGCACAAGGAAACAGAATCATCAACCAAGGCCAGACATACACCTTGGTAAATGGTACATTAGTCCATATATGCCCCATAAATTGGAGAAAAACCAATACTGTACCACTTCAAATTGTTATACCACAGCAATGGGTAACAAGTACACTACAGTATTTCCATGACTCACCTACTGGCGGCCATCTTGGTTCAAGTAGGATGCTGTCAGCACTCCGACCTAGAGTATATTGGAAGTCTATGCTAGCAGACAAAACAAAATATG
The DNA here is from genome assembly GCA_949317995.1 of Acholoe squamosa. Taxonomy (NCBI): domain Eukaryota; kingdom Metazoa; phylum Annelida; class Polychaeta; order Phyllodocida; family Polynoidae; genus Acholoe; species Acholoe squamosa. The sequence goes on from OX439041.1 coordinate 4,351,803, forward strand.
TTTCCATCTGCCACACATGCCTCACAGCAAAAAGGCAAGTACACTCACACAAAACACCAATGACAGTGAGAGAGTACATGGCTTCACCAATGAAGTTCCTAAACCTCGACGCGGTGGGACCACTTCCAACAACTGCCAGGGGAAACAAACATATACAAGTCTGCATAGATTATGCTACCAGATATGCAACAGCTTGGGCTACTACTGACTTAAAAGCTGAAACAACAGCAGCAGAGTTCTACAAGAATATAATTTGTCATCATGGAACACCAGCCACTCTTCAAACAGACAATGGAACATGTTATACAGGTGCAAAGTTCACAAAGTTGACCAAACACCTCAAGATCAAACATAAATTCTCCTCACCATACAGGCCACAATCAAATGGGCTTGTAGAGAGATTCAATGCTAGCATCGGCACAGCGCTCAGAGCATTCTGCTCAAAGCACCAAAACAATTGGGATTCATTTATTGAACCCATAACCTTTGCATTAAACAACACTGAATCCCAAACCACAGGATTCACCCCTTTCTTCCTACTCCATGGAAGAAACCCAGCCACCCCAATGGACTTAGGGCTGGGAATACAGGAAGACATATCCACCGTAGCAGACCATGTAGCTAACATGATAACAAATCAAGATACCTCTAGGAGGAAAGCTATAGAAAGGGTCGCCAAGCTACAAAAAGAAAGAAAGGATAGATATGATAAGAAACCCCACAGGAAATCAAGGTCACCGACATGGTATACCTAAACATACCAAGAATCCTGACCAACACAGAGTGTAAGAAACTCCAACCCCTTTTTATGGGACCATATGTTGTAGTAGATAGACCTAGTTTGACGAGTGCCAAACTCAAAAACTTGGACACCAATCTATTGGTGGCCAGACCAGTGCACATAGACAGGCTGAAAAAGGTTGTGGCTGTCAGAAACAATGAATTTGCACACAGGCTTATTCCACATGAGGCCAAATACTACAACAAAATTGTAAGGAACAAAAATGATATCACCCTTACAAGAGAAACCACAGGCATAGGCCCTATCAAGCCTAGGCCTGCACACCACATACTAAGAAAAACATCTAGGTGCGGTGCAGTTTCAAGAAATTAGAAACAGATTGAGATACCAAAAGAACATAAGATTTTCAAAACGTATTACAAATTCTCTTCATCCACACATAAGACATGTGTGACTGATAATGAATTACTTATATGTATATAAAGCCAATCAAATTTGTAAATATATCAGTAGGTTATTGCCTCTGAATGGTACCCTCAGACAACTGTCTAGACGGTCATGAATGGCTGTCCTGGATGACAGGAGGAGCTAATTACCAGTACACAGATTACACAATAGGACCCCACAGGTGCAGACACTGGAGATCAAGGCCTTGACTCAAGAGACACAATACCAGGCCCACAATGGATGTGGGTAAGGTAGGCTACATAAGAAGCACTGTGGACTATAGCCCACCATCAGTCTTCATCCAGCTGCAGTCTGGAACACAAGTCTACAGGACCCCACTAGGGAATTAGCCAGCCCACTTCTCCATCAGGAGAGACTGCACTAGGATAAAGAACACACCTACTTCACCTTCAACCTGACCTTACCATTTACTGGTCAATCTCTATAGACTCACCGGACATATTGCCAAGACAGCACAATCTTGCAAAGGTACAGTTTGAACCACTTCATTTAAAGTGTTGCACCATACACTTAGACTTTACCAGCACCAAATCACTACGAATTTGACAAGACTTTAAACAGCAAACTTGCTTTACACAAGCACCATGGGGAGACTGAGAGTTTCACCCATACTGCTAACTATGCTCTTATTATATATTATAGAACCACTTACTGCAGGTTATACACCTGTGGTGAGACAAAACATAGGAGTAGTATTCAAACCTAGCCCTCAACCATTGGTCAATGGACACACAACCACAACACTGTTGTTAGCTATCCCCTACAAGATACCTCGGGCACCCGTTACCCAAGGATCCATAAGGGATAGAATACTCCAATTGACCACTCCTACTCTACAAGATCATACCTCTGGTCAAATTATCCAACAAGCCAAAGAGCTTGACACCTTGCTGGAAATTGCAGACAAGGAGATAAATGAAACATTAGCCTCCATCAAATTGTTCTTATCCAACCCCATAAACACATTGGACAAGGCCAAAAAAGAGGCCAGGAGACAAGATATCAGAGACAGTATTCAGAACTTTTCGGACAATTTGCCGGCCCTGAAAAGGGCCTTTGGGATGGCGGGTTTTTACACCCTAGGTTTCAGTCAGTCGGGATCCTACCACAGATCCTCGGGTTCAACATCGATGGGAGAGTCCGAGTCCGAGTCCGAGCCATACATATGGCCGTGATCCTGTTCCCACTCAACAAGCCGGGCCTCCATCATCCCCAGTCCATACTCGGCGGCCATGGATGGATCCCCGGATGCCGCGAGATCGATGAAGGACACGGCCAACAAATAATCCCACAAGACTCGCTCCCGCGGTCCGAAGTTCGAGTCCATGGGCCAGAACCCTAGATTACTCAAGGCCCTAGCCAAAAGGGCCACAGTGGCCCCCCGACGCAAGGCTGAGCCCAAGAAATATTGGCAGGAATACATGTCCACCAACACATCTCCATGCTCACTGATCTCTCTACAATTCCTCACTATGTAACCATAATGGATGGTCTGGTTGGCCTCCACCAGAGGCCTAGCCGGACTCCCCACCACCATCACCTGGGAGACAGGCAAAGCAAAGATAGTTTGAAGGTGGGCCATGGTGTGACAGCAGAGGTTTCCAGAGAGGAAATGATACTCCAATACCAGCCACCCACTCCTTAAATGGACACACACACACCCCCCCACCCTGAACTGTCCACTGACACCAAGCTAGGCACTGCCACAGACACATGCCAGAATCTGGCACCTAACACCTCAAGTGCCACCACTGCATGAGCACATCAGGGAGGAGACTCACATCTCACTCCTGACACACCTCCACTGTCAATAAAATTATCAAAGTATTAGAAAAATTTTAGAAAAAAAATACACAGCCACTTGTTGATGTATAATATGAAAATCTATGGTATTCTCACAAAATCGATGATTAATGTGCGCATATACGCGCAAAATTGCGAAATTGCAATTTAAAAATTGTAAATTGTACAAATCCAACACAAAATATACATGAATGCAGGTAGATAACTAAGACAGTTTTTGTACCCACTAGCACTTGTATACTATGCCAAGATTTACTTAAAGTAACACACTTTAGGTATCCAAGAAAATTGTTGAAAAAAAAAAATGAATGAAAAAAAAAAAAAAGAAGAAAATTGTTGAGAAAAAATTGTTGACATGAAAAATGTTTACTTAAGATACTCACCAAATAATCTCTTTCAGGGACACATACTCAAGAAGGCTAGGGAAAAGTCAATTAAGCAGCGGCCCACTGCCGAAATTGCCAATTAATACACCCATATAGCAAAATCAAAGAGTAACTCAGAGACAAACAAGCATATTGTACATAAAGTACTTTGTTTTTCCGGTCCTCGGAAAAATTTGTCTCAAATCCCAAAAATTGTAGAGTGTAAACTAGATTGTACGTTTGTACCCAATTTGCACACAAAATTGTATGTTTGCACACCAGATTGTACGCTTGTACCCAATTTGCACACTAAAATTGTATGTTTGCACACCAGATTGTACGCTTGTACCCAATTTGCACACTAAAATTGTATGTTTGCACACTAGATTGTAAGTTTGTACCCAATTTACACACTTGAATTGTATGTTGCACATTATACTGTATGTCTGTAACCAATTCATACACTGAAATCAGATTTTTTTTTAGAAATCAACATTTCTATGTGTATCCAAGCTGTACGCAAAATTATATATGTACATACAGAAACTATCAATTGAACGCAAAATTATATATTGGCATACTAAAACTGTCAAATGTACGCAAAAAATTATATATTTGTACACCAAAAATTGCCAAATGCACGCGAAATTATATATTTGCATACTAAATTGCCAAATGTACGCGAAATTATATATTTGCACACTAAAATTGTCAAATGTACGCGAAATTATATATTTGCACACTAAAATTGCCAAATATACGCGAAAATTATATATTTGCACACTTAAATTGCCAAATGTACGCAAAAATTATATATTTGCATACTGAAATTGTCAATTGAACGCAATTACACACGAAATTGTAAATTTGCACACTAGATTGTCATTTATGTTCAATTTGCACGCTAAATTGAACATTGAATGGCAAAATCGCACACTATTTGCCAAATTGTATGTTGTACATAAAAATGGAAAATTGTACCCAAAATTGATGTTACATAAGCAAATAAGCTCAGGTAAGGTAAGATATAGAAACTCGGAAATGTACTTATACCCAGGAGAAAATTGTTTACACTGACAAAGCTCTACCACAAAAATTGCATTTGAAGCACTCCCCATCACTTCAAATCCTCTTACAAACAGTATATAACTCCAAAATAAGGTAAAAATTGCATAAATTGTACATTCCCTCGGCGAAATGACGGAGTTTCGCATTCTCTCGGGGGAGAGGGAGTATTCTATGATATACCATTTTATTATTCCATAAATTGTAACATATTTTGTATTAATCAAAGAATATCTATGAAATTAATACAGAGGTTGGTTCTAAGAGCTATAAGAGCGCTCAAACTTTGTATAAGAGCGTTCATGCCCCACTGCACAGCAGCCAGAGTCAGTTAGACAGAGTTTTCTGACATCAAAGGCTCCGACCTAATGGTTCACTGCACAATATAATAAAAATGAGGGTCTCAGTGTGCGACCTCATGGTTCAGTGCACAAACTAATAACTTGTAAGTGAATGCAACCGGCCGTCACGGGTGCCTGAGCACCGCTGACGCCGTCATGAGTGTCTGAGCACTCTAATAACTGAACAATGGGTTACATAAGCACGACGCCATAACCGTCCGGTCGCTCTAGCGTCGCTCCTGAGCAATCTAGGTCAAATATCAAAACATTTATGGAAAGCCCATAATTAGATGGTCAGAATGAGCCCAAGATCAAGGCGGAACTTCCATTATTAAGGAAGTTACGCCATGGAGACTGAATGGAGCTCTGAGTGCACTACAGACAAACCGGCGGGAGTTCCGCGCCTATTCAGCGGGCAGTTTAAACTTAGCATATTCAACTCCGTGCATGCGCAAAATGGCGGTTGTAACTGCGTAAACTTCTGAGATATGGGGGTTTGAAGTTACAGAACCGACCAAGACAAAGGGGGACACAGCGGCGCCCATGGGGGTCCTTTGTGCACCCAGTGACACATGAAAGACTCCCCTCTAACAATTGCAGAGTTAGGCAGATGCCACTGGCCCCAGTCAGTCTGGAGGTGCTTTTCCAAGATTTGCTACAAATAGCCTGGCTGCACCTCCTAGAGATCAGAACACCAAGAACCGCTCTAGAGGTAACATCTCCAGTCATCTCCTGCTACCTGCTATACCACTGCACTATAGTGAAACTATGCTAGACAGGCATTGGTTTCTATCATTAGTGGCCAGAGGGTATCTTCCTCAAGACTTCCACCAGAGGGTAAAGTTATTCATTATTACATTATTCCTCTAAGCAGCAGGTCAGGAGCTAGGTGTGGGAACCCACCTAGAACTATGCTGGACATTGTATTATTATTACCTCACAGGTGGAGTGGAACTGAACATTATACTCTATGAACTATTGTATATTCACTGTATGTACAAATTACCTACATACTAACTACTGTATGATTGATATTTCTTACATGTTGCCTAAAGCTGAATAAACCAGTGACAACTGGAAATAACACTATTTTATGAGAGCTTAATGTATTTACACTATATACCACTAGTCTTATGATATTTCTCATATGACAACTTGATCATGCATAATTACTAGTATGACAGAATGCTCTAACATGTGGTAGAAGGAACGCTGAAACATTGGAAATATTTAAAAAGGATACTAGAATATACCTCAAATCCCTTCTACCGTATATATATCATGCATAATTACTAGTATGACAAAGTGGTGGAGAACATCCTACTAAGATCCCAAATTACCCAATGCTCTCTAAAAATTAAGCTGGCAACATTACTGAAAACGATCATACACACAGTAAACCCCACTCCACCCACCCAGTGACCTTGACACCATGCCCACCAAGGTCACCAGTGAGATCTCCCACATACCAGTGAGATCTCCCACATACCAGTGAGATCTCCCACATACCAGTGAGATCTCCCACATACCAGTGAGATCTCCCACACATCAATGAGATCTCCCACACATCAGTGAGATCCCCCACACATCAATGAGATCTCCCACACATCAATGAGATCTCACACACATCAATGAGATCTCTCACACAACAGTAAGATCTCCCACATGTCAGTGAGATCTCCCACACGTCAATGAGATCTCCCACACGATCAGTGAGGTCTCCCACACGTCAGTGAGGTCTCCCACACGTCAGAGAGGTCTCCCACACGTCAGTGAGGTCTCCCACACGTCAGAGAGGTCTCCCACACGTCAGTGAGGTCTCCCACACGTCAGTGAGGTCTCCCACACGTCAGTGAGGTCTCCCACACGTCAGTGAGGTCTCCCACACGTCAGAGAGGTCTCCCACACGTCAGTGAGGTCTCCCACACGTAAGTGAGGTCTCGCACACGTCAGTGAGGTCTCCCACACGTCAGTGAGGTCTCCCACACGTCAGTGAGGTCTCCCACACGTCAGAGAGGTCTCCCACACGTCAGTGAGGTCTCCCACACGTCAGTGAGGTCTCCCACACATCAGTGAGGTCTCCCACACGTCAGTGAGGTCTCCCACACGTCAGTGAAGTCTACCCCACACATCAAGGTCTTATCAGTCAAGCTGGCAGAACAACACACAAAGACCTTACGTAGTCAGGGGCCTGTTGAAGAGGTCTCCCTACCACCTAGATCTAGGAGACCCACAAAGGGCACAGCCTCCAGTACAACAGACCCACACTCAGTAGACCCCACACCACCCACACTGTCTACTCAGGGAACAACCAGTTCTCAGGGATCCAACATTTCCCAGGGATCTCTACAGAACGCTCAACTCACGCTATCTACCTCAGGGGAAGAAGGATCTGCCTCAGGGGGTGGATCCACACCCTCATCTAGTTCCTCCACCCCAGCTCCGGCTTTTGACAGACACTCCTCCAGAGACACTTCTCCCACACCCTCCATCATGGACACCGACGAAGGCCCCCAACCTAATCAGACAGCTGAGAAGATAAGGGCCTATGAGAAGGCCATCCAAGATGCAGTTACTGCCCTAGAGACCAACAAGTCCCAGCAGGAGGAAAGGGAGAGGATCCTCAACCAACAACTGGCAGAGAGGAATGCAGCAATAGATGCCCAACAGAAGGCCATGGAAGATCAACGGAAGTCCCTAGAGAGACAACAACAACAGATAGCAGATCTCATGAAGATGGTATCATCCCAGACCCCACAACCTCCCACACCAGCCATCACACCTGTTGTCACACCATCTGCCTCTGGATCCAAGGATGACATCATAATCTCCATGGTGTCCAACATGACCAAACTCATAGACAGAAAACAACAGGACGACAGAAAGATCAGGCTACATGAGGTAACAAAACCCAAAACCTTTTCACACCCATCACCACTCATGTCAACAGCATTATTTATTGATCACAAATTCCCAGAATATCTGAAGGATAAGTACAAAGTAACAGACAGTGACACCATGGTAACATATTTACCCAAGTACCTTGAAGGACAAGCACTAGCTTGGTTTGAATCCTTCAGGGAAAGTGCCACACCTGATATGTTGACATGGACCAATGTAGTGAATAAATTAAAAGAGTATTTTGCTACTCGAGACAATATCATCTCAAGGACAGCACTCCGTGCACAAAAGGTAGATGAACCTGTCCTAGACTATGCATGCCATCTCAGGAAAGTGTGTAATGCCCAACGCCAAAGCGATGAAATCCTAAGCAAGGCATTTACCCAAGGCATGAGGCCCTGGATCTCTGTAGCTCTTGAAAACAAGAAAATAGACTCTTTTGACCAAGCCCTAGACCTAGCCTTAGAGGTTGAGACCCAAGAAAGATCTAGGAAGATAAGGGAGGCAGAGTCTAACCCACAGCCTACTAAGAAAAAGGTCCAGGAAATCAGCACTAGTGCAGATGAAGATGTTAACCTAATGTCTAGTGCCCATGTAAGGCAACAGGAGGCTAAGGTTACATCAAAAGACCCTACCGGTAGATATAGAGGAAATAACTATGACCCCAACTACCAATCCAATAGAGGTAGAGGTAGGGGGGGCAACAACAACAACCGGGGGGGTCACAACAGTAGGAAAGACAACAGCTCTTCCAACTCCAACAATGGTAACTCTTCATACAGTGATAGGAGAGACAGAACCCCAAGTAATGGCAGATCCTATAATAATCAAGGATCCAACAGTAGGAGCCATAGTCCACATAGGAACTACAACTCTGGATCCTACAACAACTCTGGATCCTACAACAACAGCCAGGGTTCAAACAACTCTGGATCCTATAATCAAGGATCCAACAGTAGAAGCCATAGTCCACATAGGAGCTACAACTCTGGATCCTATAATCAAGGATCCAACAGTAGAAGCCATAGTCCACACAGGAACTACAACAGTGGATCCTACAACAACAATGGTGCCTACAACAACCAGAGATCCAACAACTCCGGTCAATACAGCAACTCTGGTCAATATAACCAGGGTTCCAACTAACGCCAAGAGGATTACAAACCTGACACAAGAGGTTACCAGGGGAACCAACACAGTAACCCCCAAACAATACCTCAAGTGATGGATCAACTCTCCAAGCTCCTGGTGGCAAGCATCTCGACCACCCCACAGAACCAGGAAAACTAGGATGTCACAGTGCCGATGGGCCAGTGCGCTGTGACACCCCAAATACAAACAATCAATCAGGATCAACAAGGATCCAACCAGAGACAATTGCTAGTGCCAATCTACCATCTAACAGACAGAGACATCCATCAGTGATACACATCACCCCACCAGATTCATCATCAAAGGATACAGGTGAGAGTACCAAGCTTTCTATTGTACTTCTTCAAAATGGCTGTATCAATGCAAATCTATATGATGTTTCAGATGTACAATGTTTGGTTGATACAGGTGCTACTATCACCTGTGTCAGACAATCATTCCTTATGGATCTCCAAAAGAGATTCCATATCCAACTGAGGAAATCTAAAATCAACATCCATTTGGCAGATGGATCGGTGTGTCATGTTAGACATTCAGCTATGCTGAACTTTAGAATCCAAGGTGTCAGATTCCAATACAAATTTGCTGTAATACCCAACCTCACACAGCCCGTTGTTCTCGGCACAAATTTTTTAAGCACTACAAAATCTCAAATTGAATTTAATGTTGATCCTGAACAAATTCTCAAACCCATTAGGGCAGTGAGGGATTTTACCATCCCTCCATTCTCTGAACTTGCCGTATTGGGTAAGGTCACATCTACTCAATCACTGCAAGGCACAACTGGAGTAGTAGATAACCTCCAAAGAAATAATAATGCCCCATATCTAGTTCAAAGGGCAGCAGTAACCCCCAGGGAAAATAACAAACATCCCCTAGTGTTACTCAACACCAGCAGGCGCCCACATAAAATCAAAAAGGGTGCCATCATAGCTCTATTTCAGGAAGTCAAGGAATCTGATTTAGAAAAACCTCAACAGGTGTCAGACACTACCACACACACTGATCAATCCATCTCAGCCATACGGCCTGAGGATGTAACTCAATTCAGTGACACAGACTCAGATTGTGAGTCCACATATGCTGACCCTGAACCCAACTCAATCAGACTCCCTGAAATAGCTGCTATACATAGTGAGGCACATGACCTCAAGCCAGAATTGGAAGAGAATGTTCCACCAAAATCTGTGCTCACATCCAAAGATCAGCATGATAGATTAGGATCACTGCTGACCAAGTATGATGATATATTTGTAGGAAAAGATGGAGACATTGGTGCTACACACCTGTATACCCACTCAATACATGTAAAGCCTGAGGCAGTACCATGTCATTTCCTACCATTTAGACAAACACCAGAAAAACAGGCCGCAATAGGGGAAGAGTGTGAAAGGCTAGTACAACAGGGCATTCTGAGAGAATGTGCTGAAGGCCCCTGGGCTTCCAGATCCTTTTTAGTACAAAAATCATCGGGAGGCCATAGGCTCGTCACAGATTTTCGTTATCTGAACCAGAACACGATAAATCAAGCCTTATCTACACCCCGGGCCGATGACACTCTAGACATGATAGGGTCACTCAGACCAAGAGTATTCAGTAAGCTAGATGCCCAACAGGGATTTTTTCAAATTCCTATAAGACAGGAAGACCAGCATAAAACCGCATTCATAGCAAATGACAAAAAATATGTCTACGAAAGGATGCCGATGGGTTTAGCGACCGCACCTGCAGGATTCTGCCATCTAGTCACATTAATTCTGAACAAACTCAAATACAAATGTGCCCTACCATACCTAGATGACATATTGGTATTATCACCATCAATCGAACAACACTTCCATGACCTGGAAGATGTGTTCAACAGCCTAAGAGTTGGTAAACTCAAACTGAAGAAATCAAAATGTGAATACTTCATAGACAGAATAGACTTCTTGGGAATGAGAGTCACACCCATGGGACTGCAACCATCTCCCACAAAGGTGGAATCAATCAAAACCTTCCCAACACCAAAATCAGTCAAAAATGTCAGATCCTTCACAGGCCTATGCCAATACTTCAAAAAGTTTATCAAAGGTTATGCCCAAATTGCTGGACCATTGTATGATCTACAGACACATCTCAAAGCATTTGTCTGGACAGAGGATGCAGATAATGCTTTCAAAACATTAAAGCATGCCCTCTGTACCAATGCTCTTCTCAGATATCCAAACTATGAGAAAGAGTTCAGTTTGGCAACTGATGCTTCCAATGTGAGTTTAGGAGCTGTACTCTCACAGAGAGATAATGAAGGAGTGCTCAGACCAGTAGCCTTTGCAGGTAGAACCCTCTCCAAACACGAGAGAAATTACAATACCACAGAGAGAGAACTACTGGGAGTAGTGTATGGAGTATTACACTTCAGACACTATCTAGAGACTAGACACTTCCAATTATACACAGATCATGCAGCCCTAATCCCACTATTAACCAATACAGGACTCACACATAGATGGGCCAGATGGGCTCTAGACATACAACGATTTTCATTCACCATCCAACACGTGAAAGGTGATGATAACACACCACCAGATGCTATGTCTAGAAGAGAATACCCAGACTCTGGACCCATGACTAACCCTCCACCCCCACCAAGGAGAGTTAGAGCAGCCAGTAGAACCAACTTTGCGAAAGTAACAAAGAAAGTACCATTCAGAAGGGATGATCCACCCAACACCATTGAAAGGCCAGAGACACCCATTAGGGGTATCTTGAAGCAATCTACACAATATGTGTTTTGCCATTGTGAGAGAGAATACTCACAACTCTTTCCAGATAATGACTTCGAGCCTATCGAATTCTCATCACTCAATCAGATGCTGAAGGCAACTCCTAAGGAGCCACCCTTCACCCCACCTGACTCAGATGATGAAGATTCAGAAGACACAATATATGCTATTACTCAAGCAACTTCCAAATCAGTCAGATTCTTTGAATCAATGCAGGGAGAGGAAACATCAAACCATTTGTGTCCTATGACCACACGCTCAAAGACTAGAGAAATGATTCAGGAGGGCACACCAAAACCCTCCACACAATCACAAACTATTCTAAAAGATGAAAAGGTCACAGGAAACAAACCCACCAAACCCCCACCTGCCAGGAAAAATGTCACAAAAGACACTGCATCTACTAAGTCAAAGAACTCTGAGACAAAGAAGAATGACAAAAAGCAAATTGTGCCTTTAAAGACAAAGGTTGCCACTCCCATCAAGGCGAGAATAGGCCCTCCAAAGGAGCCTACACACCAAAACAAGAGTGACACACCCCAAGAAAAGGCACAAGATAGGCCAATAGTCAATGAAAAAGAAAAAGAAAGAGACAGAATAAAACAACATGTGCTAGATATAAATCAACTACTGGATCAGATTCCCGACACATCCATCTCAGGTACAAACCTTGGCTTGGAACAAAGGAAGGACAAGGAACTATTGCCCCTCATACAATATCTTGAGGATGGAACCTTGCCTGCACCAAAAGCACAAGGAAACAGAATCATCAACCAAGGCCAGACATACACCTTGGTAAATGGTACATTAGTCCATATATGCCCCATAAATTGGAGAAAAACCACTACTGTACCACTTCAAATTGTTATACCACAGCAATGGGTAACAAGTACACTACAGTATTTCCATGACTCACCTACTGGCGGCCATCTTGGTTCAAGTAGAATGCTGTCAGCACTCCGACCTAGGGTATATTGGAAGTCTATGCTAGCAGACACAACAAAATATGTTTCCACCTGCCACACATGCCTCACAGCAAAAAGGCAAGTACACTCACACAAAACACCAATGACAGTGAGGGAGTACATGGCTTCACCAATGAAGTTCCTAAACCTCGACGCGGTGGGACCACTTCCCACAACTGCCAGGGGAAACAAACATATACAAGTCTGCATAGATTATGCTACCAGATATGCAACAGCTTGGGCTACTACTGACTTAAAAGCTGGAACAACAGCAGCAGAGTTCTACAAGAATATAATTTGTCATCATGGAACACCAGCCACTCTTCAAACAGACAATGGAACATGTTATACAGGTGCAAAGTTCACAAAGCTGACCAAACACCTCAAGATCAAACATAAATTCTCCTCACCATACAGGCCACAATCAAATGGGCTTGTAGAGAGATTCAATGCTAGCATCGGCACAGCGCTCAGAGCATTCTGCTCAAAGCACCAAAACAATTGGGATTCATTTATTGAACCCATAACCTTTGCATTAAACAACACTGAATCCCAAACCACAGGATTCACCCCTTTCTTCCTACTCCATGGAAGAAACCCAGCCACCCCAATGGACTTAGGGCTGGGAATACAGGAAGACATATCCACCGTAGCAGACCATGTAGCTAACATGATAACAAATCAAGATACCTCTAGGAGGAAAGCTATAGAAAGGGTCGCCAAGCTACAAAAGGAAAGAAAAGGAAATCAAGGTCACCGACATGGTGTACCTAAACATACCAAGAATCCTGACCAACACAGAGTGTAAGAAACTCCAACCCCTTTTTATGGGACCATATGTTGTAGTAGATAGACCTAGTTTGACAAGTGCCAAACTCAAAAACTTGGACACCAATCTATTGGTGGCCAGACCAGTGCACATAGACAGACTGAAAAAGGTTGTGGCTGTCAGAAACAATGAATTTGCACACAGGCTTATTCCACATGAGGCCAAATACTACAACAAAATTGTAAGGAACAAAAATGTTATCACCCTTACAAGAGAAACCACAGGCATAGGCCCTATCAAGCCTAGGCCTGCACACCACATACTAAGAAAAACATCTAGGTGTGGTGCAGTTTCAAGAAATTAAAAACAGATTGAGATACCAAAAGAACATAAGATTTTCAAAATGTATTACAAATTCTCTTCATCCACACATAAGGCATGTGTGACTGATAATGAATTACTTATATGTATATAAAGCCAATCAAATTTGTAAATATATCAGTAGGTTATTGCCTCTGTATGGTCAAAGTCTGGGACCCTCCAAGTAAAGCAGACATGAAGTCTCAGAAGAGTAAGGGTAACACAATGGAGTGTCTAAAGCCTAATCCCCACATGAAAGAGCGCGCTATGCCAACACAGCAGTCTATAGAGATCAATTGACCTTATAAGCTACACTCAGACAACTGTCTAGACGGTCATGAATGGCTGTCCTGGATGACAGGAGGAGCTAATTACCAGTACACAGATTACACAATAGAACCCCGCAGGTGCAGACACTGGAGATCAAGGCCTTGACTCCAGAGACACAATACCAGGCCCACAATGGATGTGGGTAAGGTAGGCTACATAAGAAGCACTGTGGACCATAGCCCACCATCAGTCTTCATCCAGCTGCAGTCTGGAACACAAGTCTACAGGACCCCACTTGGGAATTAGCCAGCCCACTTCTCCATTAGGAGAGACTGCACTAGGATAAAGAACACACCTACTTCACCTTCAACCTGACCTTACCATTTACTGGTCAATCTCTATAGACTCACCGGACATATTGCCAAGACAGCTCAATCTTGCAAAGGTACAGAAACACTTCATTTAAAGTGTTGCACCATACACTTAGACTTTACCAGCACCAAATCACTACAAATTTGACAAGACTTTAAACAGCAAACTTGCTTTACACAAGCACCATGGGGAGACTGAGAGTTTCACCCATACTGCTAACTATGCTGTTATTATATACTATAGAACCACTTACTGCAGGTTATACACCTGTGGTGAGACAAAACATAGGAGTAGTATTCAAACCTAGCCCTCAACCATTGGTCAATGGACATACAACCACAACACTGTTGTTAGCTATCCCCTACAAGATACCTCGGGCACCCGTTACCCAAGGATCCATAAGGGATAGAATACTCCAATTGACCACTCCTACTCTACAAGATCATACCTCTGGTCAAATTATTCAACAAGCCAAAGAGCTTGACACCTTGCTGGAAATCGCAGACAAGGAGATAAATGAAACATTAGCCTCCATCAAATTGTTCCTATCCAACCCCATAAACACATTGGACAAGGCCAAAAGAGAGGCCATACTGGGTTTTCTAGCACCCTGTTTCGCGGTGTGCTAGGTCTAGCCACAGTAGAAGATGTAAACCAAGTAATAGGACAGCTCAAGAACATAGATGAAATACTAAGAAAATTTGCTAAACAAGATCAGGAAGCAGCTAGTCTCATTGAAAAGATCACAGACAGACAAGATAAGTTTGTTAAAGCATACATCCAAGATAAGAAGGTACTGGACAGCACAATCAACACCATAGGTGACACCGTCAACCTGTGGGCCTCTAACATGTCCAGGTCACTTGACTCATATTCAAGGCACGAGAAAACTCAAAGGGAAAAAATGCAAGTATTAAATGATGCATTAATTATCATAGCAGCAAGAATGAATACAGTTCAATCACTGCAAAGGACAAATGCAGCCCTGAGGATGCTATCATCAGGAATCCTAACCCCTGATATAGTACCACCCTTAGACCTTGCTAGATACTTAATTGACATTAATAACAAACTTAGGATTACACACCCTGGAGCATAAGTCACAATTAATGACTTAGATTTCTATTATTCACAGAAGCTGACCTCATACACTTACTCACCTCACCATATATATATTCATCTGGACATTATAATTCAATCTACCACCTCGACCTTCAAACTGTACCAAATGATTACATCACCCATGCCTATAGACACACAGGAGACCCCCACCAGAGGAGTCACCAAATTGCAAACCACAACTGAGTTTCTAGCAGTATCTTATGACGAATCATTATTCATCGAATTGGACTCAGCAGATATGCAGGCATGTGAAGGTACTACAGTAAAGGTATGCAGAGATGTAAATGGTAGAATTTATAAACACAGGCCTACATGCCCTGTAGCCATTTTTACTAACCAGGCTCAACAGATTAAGGAACATTGCAAGTTTACAGTTTCACCACTGCAAGCACCTACCACCCATGCTATTTCCATTTCTGAAGATGAGTATCTGGTCACTACTAATGAACCCCATTACTTTATCAACTTCCATGGTAAAACGTCTGAAACTCGAAAAGCCCAGTCCTACTCAATCATAGGTGTACCCTGTGGGTGCACAATCAGTGTAGGAGAATTTTCTCTTCCAAACACAAGGTTGCCCTGTAACTCAACCATATCATTTCATTACATTCTCAAGACAATTAATTTACCATTCATGGCAGCACTTAACCAAATTTCTGAAACCAAACCAGATGAAAGAGAGAATCTTCCAAATTTCCCAGTAGTAAACCTTTCTAGAACCTTAGAAAAACTACAGGAAAATCCAATCATGGATGATATTACTCAACTAAATTTGGAGCCCTTTGCCAAAACATTATTGAAAGATGCCTCCAACCTTGATAAGGCAACGGAAACACGCTACATAGAATCACACCTACGTCGAGTTACAGAGCATCCAATCTTCCAAAGCTTAGGACTCATCCTAGGGATATCAGCTCACATTTTTATAGTATACATACTACTCAAACTGTACAGACTAGGAGGGACTGTAGCCTACCTGCCTACAGCCAAAGCATTCAGACTAGTCACCGACCTGCCCCTTCACAAACTGCTCCCAGATAAGAATCCTACCAAACTAACCCCTACAGGGGAAACCCACACCCCTTTCCTCACAATTCAGGAAACTCACACCCTGATAATTGCTATATTATTCACCCTGACCATTTACTCAGCCTACAGAATAATGAAGTACCTTAAGAAATTTGCACAGACACACTGTGGCAAGAAAAATGTGGCCAAGCGCACAAACCCCACAATATATTTTAAAATATATTGTGGAGACTCAAACTTCGCGCTACCCTTGAGGCCAATACCACATGAATTTGATGAGATTAAATCAGCAGCTGCCCCGACCTATAAGGATATAGTGGTTAAAACCTTCCCACTACCTAAGGCTATATTTACCTGGAATGGACCAGCAGTTATAACAACACAGAGAGGAGAAATTGCTTATCACCTCCCTCAGGTGATACACCTACCTTGGCGCACTAGGTTCAGTACCATACCAGCCCTTAAAAACAAGGGACTGTACTACTCCATGCTTCTCCAGAACGATTGTGGCACCAGCCCGGTGACCATGACACCACTGGAAAATACAACAGATATAATTGTTGACGAACAACAGGAGGAGACCGCAAGGTCAAACATGCAGACTATTGCTAATTTTCTAAACCACCAGCCCTCCCCGGTGACTGTGGAGACAGCCTAGACTGCCCACAGCCTGGACTGCCCCCAGTCCACCACCAGGAGACAACATATCAGAGACAGTATTCAGAACTTTTCGGACAATTTGCCGGCCCTGAAAAGGGCCTTTGGGATGGCGGGTTTTTACACCCTAGGTTTCAGTCAGTCGGGATTCTACCACAGTGCCTCGGGTTCAACATCAACGGGAGAGTGGGAGTCTGAGTCCGATCCATACATGTGGCCGTGGTCATGTTCCCACTCAACAAGTCGGGCCTCCATCGATCCCAGTCCATACTCGGCTGCCATAGATAGGTCCCCGGATGCCGCAAGATCGATGAAGGACACTGCCAACAAATAATCCCACAACACTCGCTCCCGCGGTCCGAAGTTAGAGTCCATGGGCCAGAACCCTAGATTACTCAAGGCCCTAGCCAAAAGGGCCACAGTGGCCCCCCGACGCAAGGCTGAGCCCAAGAAATAGTGGCAGGAATACATGTCGACCAACACATCACCATGCTCACTGATCTCTCTGAAATTCCTCACTATGTAGCCATAGTGTATGGTCTGGTTGGCCTCCACCAGGGCCCTAGCCTGACTCCCCACCACCATCACCTGGGAGACAGGCAAAGCAAAGATAGCTTGAAGGTGAGCCATGGTGCTGCAGCAGAGGTTTCCAGAGAGGAACTGATACTCCAATACCAGCCACCCACTCCTTAAATGGACACACACACACACACCCCCCCACCCTGAACTGTCCACTGACACCAAGCTAGGCACTGCCACAGACACATGCCAGAATCTGGCACCTAACACCTCAAGTGCCACCACTGCATGAGCACATCAGGGAGGAGACTCACATCTCACTCCTGACACACCTCCACTGTCAATGAAATTATCAAAGTATTAGAAAAAAAAAAAAAAAATTTAGAAAATATACACAGCCACTTGTTGATGTATAATATGAAAATCTATGGTATTCTCACAAAATTGATGATTAATGCGCGCATATACGCGCAAAATTGCGAAATTGCAAATTAAAAATTGTAAATTGTACAAATCCAACATTAATATACATGAATGCAGGTAGATAACTAAGACAGTTTTTGTACCCACTAGCACTTGTATACTATACCAAGGTTTACTTAAAGTAACACACTTTAGGTATCCAAGAAAGTTGTTGAAAAAATGAATGAAAAAAAAAAAAAAAAAAATTGTTGAGGAAAATTGTTGACATGAAAAATGTTTACTGAAGATACTCACCAAATAATCTCTTTCAGGGACACTTACTCAAGAAGGCTAGGGGAAAGTCAATTAAAAGCAGCGGCCCACTGCCGAAATTGCAAATCAATACACCCATATAGCAAAATCAAAGAGTAACTCAGAGACAAACAAGCCTATTGTACATGAAGTACTTTGTTTTTCCGGTCCTCAGAAAAATTTGTCTCAAATCCCAAAAATTGTATAGTGTAAACCAGATTGTACGCTTGTACCCAATTTGCACACTAAAATTGTATGTTTGCACACCAGATTGTACGCTTGTACCCAAATTGCACACTAAAATTGTATGTTGCACACTAGAGTTTGTACCCAATTTGCACACTTAAATTGTATGTTGCACATTATACTATATGTCTGTACCCAATTCATACACTAAAATCAGGTTTTTTTTAACAAAAATCAACATTTTTATGTGTAACCAAGCTGTACACAAAATTATACATGTGCATTCAGAAATTATCTATTGAACGCAAAATTATATATTGGCATACTAAAATTCTGAATTAAATGCGAAATTGTATATTTGCATACTAAAATTGCCAAATGTACGCGAAATTATATATTTGCATACTAAAATTGCCAAATGTACGCGAAAATTATATATTTGCATACTAAAATTGCCAAATGTACGCGAAAATTATATATTTGCATAATAAAATTGTCAATTGAATGCAATTACACGCAAAATTGTAAATTTGCACACTAAATTGTCATTTATGTTCAATTTGCACGCTAAATTGAACATTGAATGCCAAAATTGCACACTATTTGCCAAATTGTATGTTGTACATAAAAATGGAAAATTGTACCCAAAATTGATGTTACATAAGCAAATACGCTCAGGTATGGTAAGATATAGAAACTCGGAAATGTACTTATACCCAGGAGAAAATTGTTTAAACTGACAAAGCTCTACCACAAAAATTGCATTTGAAGCACTCCCCATTACTTCAAATCCTCTTACAAACAGTATATAACTCCAAAATAAGGTAAAAATATATATAGATTGTAAATTCCCTCGGCGAAATGACGGAGTTTCGCATTCTTTCGGGGGAGAGGGAGTATTCTATGATATACCATTTTATTATTCCATAAATTCTAACATATTTTGTATTAATCAAAGAATATCTATGAAATTAATACATAGGTTGGTTCTAAGAGCTATAAGAGCGCTCAAACTTTGTATAAGAGCGTTCATGCCCCACTGCACTCCAGCCAGGTCGGTTACAACACACTTTTTGACATCAAAGGCTCCGACCTAATGGTTCACTGCACAATATAATAAAAATGAGGGTCTCAGTGTGCGACCTCATGGTTCAGTGCACAAACTAATAAGTTGTAAGTGAATGCAACCGGCCGTCACGGGTGCCTGAGCACCGCTGACGCCGTCATGAGTGTCTGAGCACTCTAATAACTGAGCAATGGGTTACATAAGCACAACGCCATAACCGTCCGGTCGCTCTAGCGTCGCTCCTGAGCAAGCTAGGTCAAATATCAAGGCAGTTATGGAAAGCCCATAATTAGACGGTCAAAATGAGCCTAAGATCAAGGTGTAACTCCCATTATTAAGGAAGTTACGCCATAGAGACTGAATCGACCTCCGAGTGCACTACAGACGAACCAGCGCAAGTTACGCGCCTATCAAGCGGGCAGTTTAAACTTGGCATATTCAACTCCGCGCATGCGCAAAATGGCGGTTGTAACTGTGTAAACTTTTGAGATATGGGGGTTTGAAGTTACAGAACCAACCAAGACAAAGGGGGACACAGCGGCGCCCATGGGGGTCCTTTGTGCACCCAGTGACACATGAAAGACTCCCCTCTAACAATTGCAGAGTTAGGCAGATGCCACTGGCCCCAGTCAGTCTGGAGGTGCTTTTCCAAGATTTGCTACAAATAGCCTGGCTGCACCTCCTAGAGATCAGAACACCAAGAACCGCTCTAGAGGTAACATCTCCAGTCATCTCCTGCTACCTGCTATACCACTGCACTATGGTGAAACTATGCTAGACAGGCATTGGTTTCTATCATTAGTGGCCAGAGGGTATCTTCCTCAAGACTTCCACCAGAGGGTAAAGTTATTCATTATTACATTATTCCTCTAAGCAGCAGGTCAGGAGCTAGGTGTGGGAACCCACCTAGAACTATGCTGGACATTGTATTATTATTACCTCACAGGTGGAGTGGAACTGAACATTATACTCTATGAACTATTGTATATTCACTGTATGTACAAATTACCTACATACTAACTACTGTATGATTGATATTTCTTACATGTTGCCTAAAGCTGAATAAACCAGTGACAACTGGAAATAACACTATTTTATGAGAGCTTAATGTATTTACACTATATACCACTAGTCTTATGATATTTCTCATATGACAACTTGATCATGCATAATTACTAGTATGACAGAATGCTCTAACATGTGGTAGAAGGAACGCTGAAACATTGGAAATATTTAAAAAGGATACTAGAATATACCTCAAATCCCTTCTACCGTATATATAACATATAACAGATTTTGCATACCTTACTTTTTTGGCCAAAAATTCTCTCCCCTACCCTCTAAATTTCCTACTATATGTTCACTTAGTGTCTAGTTTCCTACTTCAATAAAATGATTAATCAGCTAGGACCAGAAGGATCAACCCATAACACTTTATTAGTGGGGATGAGGTCCATAGCTTTCTTTTGCCATATGAAACTGTTTAATTTTTTACTGTTTTATTTGATATTTAATATTATTTGACCTCAAACAGAAGACTTGATGAAGCTCCTGTTTGACACCTTGTTACTTTACTACTGTGAATGTACATATATATCTTGTCTATTTTTTGCTAGAAATGAAAAACTGTTTGAGTCCTAGAAATCTACGATATCAATATAATGAATTATTTTTGTAACGGTAACATACTTCATTGGCAATAAAGATCTTTAAAACAAAAAAAAAAAATTCACTGTAAAATATTGCAGCCCAGACACATATTAAACCACTTTCAACGATTCAGATAATCAAAAATGAAAAGACCAGAAGGGTCTGGTCTGTAACCATTCATGATACATTCACCTTATAGTAGATGGAGCCACTGTAGCAGAGTACAAACATATACTCATTGTGCACTATAAACTTCAATGTCGAATGTTTAAGCCGGCACAGGAAATACGATGGCAATTTCTAAAAATTGTCCAGTCACCGAACTCTATCACAGTCCCTTTTGTGTAACAACGTGCAAATATAAACCATGCATTCATTAGCCAACATGCTAATTCTTTGGAAATATGTATTATATAGAACAAACCAGTAACAGTCGTGCAATTGCATAATTTTAGGGTAGTCATTTATAACCTAGTGATGGTTAGGCCTTGGTAGGCCTTGATAAAAAGTAGTGATAACATTGGTAGAAAACTTCTCTGGTATCTGAGTATGACTAGATTGTTTTTAATACTTTTAAATGCCATAAGGCACACCCTGGCATTGGGTGGTGATCGACTGTTGACTTTTAAGAGGATTGCTGGTAAGTCCAACTGTTCATATCTTGAGGTGAACAGTACAGGGCAATTCACACATTATGTCCATACACTCTTTAAGATTGAGCCTCTATTCTCCAAACTGGACATCACAAGAGGGGCAAGATCAGCCACCACCAACCCCAAACCAACCTTCAGAAAAAGGCCCATGATGGTGCAGCTGATAAAAAAGCCTTAGAAGAAACCATGGGGGTTGACAAGATAAAGAGATTCCTCGCACTAGTCTTGAAGTCAGCAGAAACGGCCAAACAACTCTCAGTGCCAAAGGTTGAAGCAGTTCATGAGCGTGATGCTAAAGTCAGGAGGCTGGTACGTACCCTTGTCACAGCACTGATCAACAGGAAACAAGTCACATCTGATGATGAAGGAGGTAGGAATCAGTAACCATTTCTTTTAATCGATGGAAACCAGTAGCTGCTAGAGTAATTCTGCATTTGTCCTTTGATTTGGTCCTAAATTTATGTGAGTTTTACTTGTATGTCGGGATAAATTATTAGAAATGAATCCTCAAAAAAAGTGAATAAGTAAGGGCTTACATGCAGCGTAGAGTAGGTCCAAGGCAAATGGGCGGAGGCATAACAATCTAAAAGGTGGCAGCACTATGTAAACATGCTTTCATGTGGTTTTAAGTGTCTACCTGGATTTAGGGTGCATTCAGTGGCTGTGCACTGTATATAGCATGAGTTTAGCCGGCCCCTTTGTATCCCAATTATACTAAGAGATTAGCCCTCTGCCTTTAGTGTGCTGTGCAGTAAAAACCAGATTTAACTTTTTTTCAACTCTCACCTTGATCCCAGCATGGAGCCACGTTGATATAGTGCTGCCACCTTTAGGATTATCATGCCCCCTCTCCATTGCATTGAAAGGACACATATTTTACTTTTCTTGGTTAAACCCAAGGGCACCTGTGGTGCCAACTTAAAATCAGAACCTATATATTTTGAAATAAGTATGTATTACCCCAAAAAGACTCCAAGCCCCTTTTTCTCTCCTCTCTCCCCAAAAGAGGCCCTTTTCCTGGGACCCTGCTTCCCTTGGATGTTTTAATATTCTATGGTTATATGGGGTGGCATTTGAGGTGTGTCACTATATATACTACGAGTTTAGCCCCCTGGGGGGCTATTCCCTTTCCTCGAGACTTCACTGAATAACCCTAAGTCATATAGGTGATATTATATTTAAAATGAAAAAGAAAAAAAAGTGTGAGCACATTACAATATCACCTATATCTATACCTATAATCTAGTTATAAAGAAATACACAACAGGGAGACACTTAATATATTAAAGAGAGTACATGAAACATACACAATAATGTTTTGAATTCCGTTTACTTCTTTTACATTCCACTTTTTCTTAGTTTATGGGTAAAACACGTTAAAAAGGGCCATTGTATCTGGTTTTGGCGAAACCAGGGGGTTAAAGCAAGAGATAGCCGTATTCTTTTAGCTCCAGGAGACGGTTTAGGGGTATCTATCACAGAGGGAGTCTGTGCACACTGCCTATTTACATTACCACTCGCCAGGTGCCAGCAGTGCAAGTGATAGTCATCTTGGCAGATCACTATCACTTGCATTGTATTGCTGGGGAGGGGGGGGGGACAAAAATTATCGATTATTTTGCTTACATTGTGGTGGTTATTCTGGTGAGGGACACATTTCTTATACGATCAAATTTGCCCAGTTCAG
The DNA here is from genome assembly GCA_949317995.1 of Acholoe squamosa. Classification (NCBI taxonomy): domain Eukaryota; kingdom Metazoa; phylum Annelida; class Polychaeta; order Phyllodocida; family Polynoidae; genus Acholoe; species Acholoe squamosa. The sequence goes on from OX439041.1 coordinate 4,375,424, forward strand.
GGAAAATGACGTTATTTTAGGTCTAAATAACATTTCTTTTCATACTTAAATTGATCAATGACAGGGGAAATGATTTTCACCTAGAGGAAATGTCCATAAACAAATGAACTTTCATAGACACCATACGTTGGCCAAGAAATCAATCTCTCATTCTTCTGCATTCTGGCATCAAAGTCTCCGCCACCTTTGATGTTAGGTTGATAGGTAGTTGCTATGAAAACTGAAACCCATCATTGCCTGGTCGTGTTCGATTGCTGCCCAAAGTCAACAGAATACTATACTTCACTGAAGCGGAATATCGCAGCCGGAAACAAAGGGAATGTAGTCTATTGTATGGCTCCAGGGTACGAGTTTCGGAAGGAATGGGAAGAAAGGCTCAGGGTACAGGAAAATGCTGAATACATCACATCTTACTTAATCATAGACCATTAAACATTATAGAAAAAGAAATGCAATTGGTAAATTATGAACAAAAATAGAAACTGTAACTGTAAAATAATTGTGGGTGACTGTAATTCATCTCTTCACTCTCAATTCATCTTAAAGCCCTTGCCATAGATGAAGAAAAAATTAACATTGAAAATAAAGCACCAAAAACAACAATCCCATTTAATGGCATCTTAGGCTAATTTACACAACCTGATGAAGCCATACGGCAAACCTGTCCAGTAATCTCAGGATTAGAGATTGGGTCACGTGAGATAAATGGTGTTGTTTGGTGAACATCCGGGAACCTCTCCATCACAGCAGTCATCGACTGGCTGTTCCTGCTGCCTGCTATCACGCTGAACCATCTTGCATGCCAAGCAATTACTACTTGTGCATGCCTCCATAACCTAGCGGTAAAGGACCGAGTTGCCCACCGGGATGCCAAGGACCATGGATGCGATCGGTTCAGACCAGTGCACGATGCGCTCTGATGATAATGGTCCCATGGACCATAATCATCAGGAAGCCGATCCTGAGACTGTAGACCATAGGGACAACTATGTAGAGGCTCACTTCAGGAGAGATAGGGAGAACATGGATGTTGTTGCAAATGACTCAGACTCTGACCTTCCAACAGTTGGGAGGGTTGCCTTATAGTTGGGATGGTCTTCCCTTTTGTAGTTCCACACACTGGGAGCAGACTTTTGCCTTGGTTTTTGAGCATCCATGGTGGTGTACGGCCTCAGTGGAACTCCACTGCAGTCAGGTATCCTGTAATGATATTATGGTGTTATAGCATGTTCTCACATCGTATAAAGTCATTATCTATCGAGAACGTTTAGGTTTATCTCATACTAGTCATACTGTGTCTCAACTTTCAGGCACTGGTGTTATAGTGTGTTCTAACATTATGAATTATGTTATTATGTAGAGAGAACAACATAGAGTCATGTTGATTTTGTTAAATTTTTTTACTACTACTTTGTATCCTAAACATACCTATAACTCCCTCTATGCCGACATAATCAAGCATTGACTTTTCATGGAGGAGAGTTGTTTGTCATGGTCAAGCTCATCTCCACCAGTCTTGGCCCTTGATCACCATAGTGCTAGGTTCTGTCACCAGAAAAAATCACATACTTGTCATACATAATGAACTTTATATCATGTTGTTATTGTAGGGGCCAGCTCTGGCTGTAAGTCCATGGCGGTAGGCCATCTGCCCCGTTCCGGTTGCACCAGCCCTCAGGGGCTGGTCAGCCGGTATAAGCTGACTCCCCTTGTGTATTATACCAATCCAGATGTAGTTGGAAGGTAGAGAATGTCAGACGGGGAAGTAGCTCAGCGGTAGAGCTTCAGCCTGCAGGTTGGAGGGTCCCGGGTTCGATTCCCGGTTTCTCCAGGACGTTTTCTGCCAACCTCTACACTGGTGGAGAAACCGAGTTGGTCCTGCCCTGCAAGGGGGGACTACGAGAACTCGGTACATGGGCTGGTGTGACACGAATGACGCTTCAATTTGCTAGTGCTGGGAGGAGACTTGGGGGTTGGGCACAACTCAGTACTAGTCCCGGGTATCTGGTACCTATAGGGTACTGAACCTTATATTGAATCTGGTAGGGAGGAGTGTAGGGGCCAGCTCTGCCATAAGGCCAGCAGCCCCGTTTCTGGAGATCCCAGCCCCCAGGGGCTGGCATCCGGTGGTAGCTCCCCCCTACGTGTGTGTCATACCAATCCAGGTCTATGTGCCTGGAACGGTATAATACAGATACGCTTCGACCCTGGCAGTACTGTGTACTGGTAGGTCAACTGGGAAGTCAGGAGTGCCTCACACTGCTTGATAAAGCCTAACCGTTCTGGTTGGGAGGAATGCTTGGTGCTGGTTGAAGCTGGTTGGGAGGAGTGTAGGGGCCAGCTCTGGATGTAAGTCCATAGCGGTAGGCCATCTGCCCCATTCCGGTTGCACCAGCCCTCAGGGGCTGGTCAGCCGGTATAAGCTGACCCCCCTTGTGTATTATACCGATCCAGATGTAGTTCGAAGGTAAAGAATGTCAGACAGGGAAGTAGCTCAGCGGTAGAGCTTCCGCCTGCATGTTGGAGGGTCCTGGGTTTGATTCCCGGTTTCTCCAGGACGTTTTCCGCCGACCTCTACATTATTGTGTTCCAGTGTACTAACATAAGACTTAACATGTCAAATGACAAGGTATATAAAGTTTGTTCCTCTTTGCTCATTAAAAAATGAATAGATGGGTTTTTTAGTTTAAATTCAATTCTCTGTTTTACCTTAGCCTTCACCTCAGTGGCAAATTTTCCGGCCTTGCCTTTGCACTGCTTGTCACTCCAATTGGTGCCATATTGCCGGTTGATATACATGTTCTTAAAAGTTATTGACAAACTGTTCACACTTTGGCCCAATGTTATTGAACCCGTCCTAGTCAATAGAGAGAACTGTACAGTTTAGGGCAGCGACAAGGGCCTCCTTGTCTTCATTACGCCAAAACTTGACGTGATCCTCGGGTAGGTCGTCCTCAGAATCATCGTCAAATTCTTCATCATCATCAGGGTTTTGCAGCAGCTCCTCAGGTAGTCGGTGCTTATCTGGGTCATAGTCAGATGCCATCTCCTCTTCCTGTGGAGGGTAGTAGTATAGTGTGTATCGGAACGGGACTATAACTAACTACAGGATATTACTCACTCAACATACAGCCAATAAGAGGGCTCCCTTTTTGGCGGGAAATTCAAATGGGGGGTCATGTGACCTAGACCAGACAAGGGGAAAGAATTTATCAACAAGACCTTCCAAGATCACCTCAAGAGCAAAGAAAAAGAGTTTTTCACCAGCGAAAACGATGACATCAAAGCTTGTCTAGTGGAGCGTTTGAATCGAAGTCTGAAGGTGAAGCTGTGGTGCTATTTCACACACAAGCGTACATATCGCTACCTAGACATAATGGACGAGGTGGTGTCTTCTTACAATCGCAATCACCACAAGACGTTGAAAATAGCGCCTGCTGACATCAGCGCAGAAAACAGCGAAACTATTTTCTACAGATATGACCTCCCTACTAAGACACAAATTGAGGAAATATGGAAAAAGATTGACCCTTGATGCTCCGACACCATTGTCATCCTTCCAGGCAACAGACTGAGAATGTTTAGGGCTAAAGGACCCTTTGACAAAGGTTACAAGGGAAACTGGAAGTAGGAAGTGTTCAACGTCGCTAAAACATTGGGTAGCAGAGGGTTTGAGCTGAAAGACAACACTGGGGAGGAGATAAAGGGCTTGTTTTATCCAGCGGAGGTTCATAAGATCTCCAAGAGTCATTACGGCAAGACTTACCTGATAGACAAGGTGCTGCACTAGAAGACCGTCAAGGGCAAACGATTAGCTATCGCGCGTTGGCTAGGTTACCGCGACAAGTTTAAGGAGTGGATTCCTGTCAAGAAAATCTTGTAGGACGCTATGAACATCATCCTGCCTAGCAACAATTCTATGGACTATTTCCCTAAGAACACTCTGACCTCTTTTTGAACCCACTTTGACTCACCCCTTCTCCTATCAGAGGACCACAAAGTGGCTCTCAGCGAAATTATCCTTCCGACAGAATGGGCAAAGTGCGAGATGACAACTTGATCATGATCGTTCCTCTGCGCAATAAAAAACTCCCTGGCTGAGGTGAAAAGAGTTTTCAAGGAGAGATAAACCTTCAAGAAAAATCCCAAGGTGGACTGGAAGACAGTGGACAGAGTGATTAACCTGCAGAAGATCATCAGAAGCACTAATCCTCTGACTAGGACAGAGGAGAACTTTGTCGACGAAATGACACCGGAGCTGTTAAAAAAAGAGTTGGAGGTGCAGATTTTGAAACCTGGGAAGAAGTCAAAGTATGTCACGTTGACACAACAAAATTCTGCCCTGTACAAGCAATACCTGACGACATCCAACAAGAGGCGAAATATGAGGAGTATGGCACAAGCCATGGTTCAAGACATGGAGAGAAAAACGTGTGTGCGAACGTTGCTGCCGAACATATTCCCTGTGCCACCCATTTTCAAGGGAAACAACACTCAGTTCATCAAGTGCTTGAACCTGCTCCCGACAGATAATTTAGAAGGTCAGAACTTTTTGAAAAATTCGAACGACTCACTGACGAGACACGTCACCATCAACGTGCCCCGGTACACTGGCATGCTCGCCACCGAACATCTGGCGCACATTCTAGGATTCGGGGTGAAGACTCATTTTGTGACGAAGACCACTGGCGTCTACATCATAGACCCCTTTGGAGACGTGTACTCTGTGTAAGTATACAGCACTGCCATTCAAGACAGACGAGTGGGTGACATGCACGTCCTTCTGTTATGCTGGGTCGCAGTCAACAGAAACAGCGGAAACAGGGAATGCAAGCTATCAGTTTTCCACGTTTGGATTATTTTCCCTTGAAGTCCAAAAGGTTGGATGAGGTCAGCATCTACTTAAGAGACAGAACCGGCCAATCCATATTATTCATGAGAGTAAAGGTGATGGTGACACTTCATCTGAGACCCATCGAATGTTAAAGGTGCAAACATGATACGTAAACGAGCACCATACTTTTCATGAAAGGGTACCACCAGACAAGGATACAGCGATTACTACAACGCTCAGTTCGGTAACGGAATCAACGTGTACAGTGGACAATCTTTCCAGAGTGGTCACGGTTTCAGTGGCGCCCTCTTAGGACTCATGCGCCCGGCCACACCCCTCTTGAAGACTTTGGGGAAAACTCTTTTTCTGCACTGGCGTGGGTGTGGCGAAAGATATGATGGAGGGAGGTGCTTTCAAGAACAGCGTGAAAAACAGAGGAGCAGGTGCTCTGAAGAGTATGGCGGGTAAAATGATGTCTCCATGAAAAAAAAACACGCCCAAGATAGTGTGCGGCAAACGTCGGAGGCGAGCATCTCAAACAAGTGGTTCTTGCAAGAGACGGCTGGGGGAGGAAGCTTCAATAGATAGGAGGTGAAGTCTAAGCGCTTTACCTATGGACACAGTGTAACAGCCCCCCCCCTCTACCCCCCTCAAAAGTAGGCTCCCTTTTGTGTTCAGTATTGAGTCCTATGTAGGATAAGGGGGTTTATAGAGATGTCAGGAATCTTTGTCAGAGTGATAACAAATGGCAACCTACATACACGAAAACAGCAGCGAGTGTGCGCTCTCTGAGCTCAACCTGCACACCAACTCAAACTACTATCCTAAAGTCGACCTTAGTCGGGCTTGAAAAGAAAAACTCTTTGGGAGATGGGAGCAACATCAATTTCATCATCAGTAAGTCCCAAGAGTACACAGACCTGAACGAAAATTACCTTCATCTGATATGCGAGGTGCTAAAACCGAACAGCAATGCACTGGACGACACGGACGTGGTGGCTCCGGTGAACAACTTGGCTCACTCCCTCTTCAAGGATGTCCAAGTCTCTAGTGGAGGTTTCAAAGTCAGGTAACACGGAGACCTATCCCTACAGAACTTAACTGGAAGGTTTACTCAACTACGACAGAGGTGCCAAGGAGAACATCATGAACATCCAAGGTTGGCACCAAGACAGGGCGGGTCATTTCGACGCCTTGACCAATGACAACCCAAGGTTCAAGACTCGCCAGAAACTCATCTCCAACCGTCACTTTTCGCTGATGTCGAGACTCCACTTTGACCTAGCTCATCAACCAAAGTTCATAGCTGGAGAGACAGAAATCAACTTCACTCTGAAACAAGCTGCCCCTGGTTTCTATCTGATCAGCACTGGCACCACCGCATACAAACTCAAGATCCACAAGTGGTCATAGCTGATTCTGTGGTGGAAACACACAAAAAGGCAGTGATAGAACAGGGTCCCTTCGATTACCCAGTGAACAGAGCGGAGGTGACAACCTACGCCATCCCTGCGGGCAACCTAGATCACACCTACATGCACTCCAACACAGGTCAACTACCCAATTCCATGCATGATGATTTGTTTCCTAGACCATGACGCTTTCAACGGAAATTTCGCCAAGAACCCCTTCGAACTGAAACATCGCACTGTCAACTCGCTTCAAGTGATACTGAACAACCAAAAGATGCCGAACGACGCCTACGTCCCCCACTTTACAAAAAGGGAATCTGTGAGGGAGTACCTAGCAATACACACGGAAACAGGGATGTATGAGGGTTCACGCTCCTACAGCATTTCCTACAACATTTTCCTGAACGGTTACACGCTGTTCCCCCTGGATTTAACTCCGGACAGATTGCACAATGGGTGTAGAGTGAACCTTATAAAGGTGGGTCAGCTGAGAGTGGAGCTCAGTTTTGGCGCGACGCTAAAGGAGACCACAACGGTACTGCTCTACTGGCTGTACGACAACATCATCGAGCTGACCAGAGATCAACATCCCATCACAGACTACCACATAGCTGAAGACAAGAAAGTGTATGAACACACTGAAATACACCATTTCCTAGGTGTTTTCTCTTGTGACACTATTCCGGAGCACCCTATCAAGAACACTTGTTTCGTGTGTAACACGGATCCTCAACATTTACCAGGTCAACATTGGGTGGCGCTTTACGTGTCGTGGACAGAAGAGGTGTACTACTTTGATTCATTTGGCTTAACTCCACTGAGCGCAGAGTTCTTAGCTTTCCTAAAGCGTTCTGCTCTGTTCAAGTGGCAAAGAAACCATATTCAACTCCAAGACACTACACAGCTAAAAATAATTTTCTTGGAATCTTAAATAATCTGACCTGATGGACCAAACTACCAGTTTTAAGATTTTTAATTTTCTTAAAACTGGTAGTTTTGTCCGCCATGTAAGATAATTTATCTTATTTTCTTAAATCTAGAAAAAAACATTTTTAGCTGTGAACTGCTGACACCTGTGGCCCTCATTGCATACATTTTCCGATTGAAGCATGTCAAACAAGAAATCCCAAGAAATGCGTTATGCGGATGATCGAAAACCCAAAACTGAGCGACCGGTCGGTGAGTCAGTGATAATGATGTGAAGAATTTGGAAAAAGAGGAAACGGGATGCTTCAAGCGTCTACAATTCATGCAGACAAAGATCCTATACCAGGCCGAAATAGTGTTGTATTTATCCAAACTCATGCAATGTATGATGGAGAGAGACAGTGACTGTGAAACACTTGCAAAGTGAGACTTTGCGGTCTGTTCTGACGAAAGAAAAAATGATTGATTAAAAATAACTTCCTCAAACCTCTGATTGGCTGAGAGTTGGTCACTAATCCACTAAGTAGGTCACATTGCCATGGCACTGGGTCATGTGACCAAATGGAGGCCTCTGATTGGCTGCATCCCGAGTGAGTAATATCCTGTAGTTAGCTATAGTCCCGTTCAGATACATACTGTACTACTGTCACTAATTGAGGAGTAAATTTAATTCCTATACTTGGCTCGCTCCATATCAGACGTTGTGCTGAGGTGAATGTAAATTATGGTACTTACTCACCCTGAGAGTGTCAAGCATGTCTTCAACAATGAGATATGATGCATTTAACAGTAGCTCAAAAATTTCCTCCATTACTGCTGGAAGTCTAAAATATGTCTGTTCACATCTTATCCTTCTCGCTCCATAAAGGCAATCCACAAACAGGTCCTTAGTAACAGGAGAGAACTGGATTAAAATGTAATAGGGATGGAGAATGATAGTTCATTGACAGGAGTCAACATTTAGCCTTACATTACACCCTTTGTTCATTTAGATGTTCCTGCAAGACTTGAAGTACATGTGATACCTATACTTGAGTCAATCACCAGCTACTGATGTTGGTCAGGAAATTTACCCATAGCTCTACATCAGGGTTTAGCATATCCAGCCTTAACGACGTAACCCTTTAAAGAGCTACTGATGCAGCAGTGCATCATATCTCTTTTGATCACCATATTGTATTGATTAAGTTATGGTGTGGTTGCAAACTCCCATCTCGGGATACCTAAAGTTGAAGATCTACTCTATAGGTTAGTAGTCAATAGCCTAACCCACATAAAGTAACAATAGATTATGATGATGAAATAATGCATTGATGTACAACACATCCTTCACAAGTCAAACAATGTAAAGGAGTTTACACAGTTATTCTCTTGCTTGTTGCCATATGAATTGTGCACTAATCCCATAAGTCCTTCCTGTGTAGTATTAACACGGCCAATACCACAAAATGATAGCTAATCTAGGTGGATGCATGGTGATGCTCCCCACTCTCACCACGGGTCAGTGCTGAGCCTGAACCTGCCTTATTACTGTTATCATTACAGAGTGTGCTTTACAGGATCAAATATGCCAATCCTCAAGGCAGGCAAATTGCCTCAGTGTATTATGAGCTACCTTCACTCACTTGAGCCTCTACTTCCTCAAACCTCTAATTCTTCCATCTCTGATTAGCTTAGGCAGAAATTTCTAATGTGGCTCTCCAACCTTTTATCATATTTGGACATAAATCGTCAGATAATTTTTCTTCCTCAGACATGTGTCCTAACATTTCTCATATTGGAGGAAGTAAGGGCTGACATGAAACTAAAGGAGCAATTTCTCCCTTAAAGTTCCTCAATAAGATTTTCACTGTAAAGCGCTAGATAAAATCTGTCATGAAATAGCTAATCCACGGCAGAACAACCATTTATAGATATGTTTCATCAAGGTTCACAGTTCCTCCCATGGAAGGGTTTGATTGGTGTTATCTGTAGTCTGCAACAAGGCCCTTGGTGTAATAGGTGCTTTTCCCCATCACTGCCCCAATTCATGATCCTTCAGCCACAGCCACTTTACTCACCTTTCATGGTGTAAGTAGAAGACTGTATAGATGTATGACATTGCCGGGCATTAGCAGCACTATACAGTATAAGTCATAAAAGGGACCAGATTTATATCACCAATAATCTACCCTCCTTCCCATCTCTCACTTAGCTGACACTTGGCAAGATAGCATCTGTCACACCTACACATTCTACAAAAGACCAAAAGGGTGGCATCAATAAGAGCCAATTACCATGGCAACTGACAGATAGCAATGGACAATCATCTCAGTAATATCACACCACACTGAAAGGCTGCTCATGTAGCTAGCCACAGGCAGCAAGTGGGCTGATTTCTAACGTACATGATCATGAAACTGCAGGAGGTGTTCTCCCAATGTAGGAGGTAGGAAAAAGGGTATCTACTTAGGCTTTCTCTGTTATTTTATATGCACCATTCCTGTTCTACACAGGTTCTGTGTTCTTTGTTGTTACTATTTTACTACCATGTTAAAAAAATGCCCTGCTGTTCTGGACATGCAAGGGGTCTTGTCAGCTATTATCATTGTTGTAACTCAGTGGTTTATTGAATAGGAAATTCCTGTTAAAAGGCAAACATTATGTTATGAAGCCATCAAAATGCATAAAATAACCCTGATAATTAACCAAATGAATATTTTCTATGAGGGTGCATCAGGCCAGTACACTTTCCACCACCGGTTACATTAGGTAGTCCCCCTCATAGGGCCCTTTTCAATCGAGTCATTCTCCTTAAAACATTATGGATATGCATGTTCAGGCAGGGATGCTCTAAGTAAAGGCCCAGTCACCCCTGTCTTGAATATAGAAACAAATTGTTGTAGGATTGTTGTTGGATCTCAAAACAGAATGTTTAACTGCAAAACATTTTTGTTGGAAACATTTTTCTTGATTCCAAGGCAGGTGGGACCTGTCAAAGTGAAGGCTGACACCATCTCTCAGTTAGTAAACACAAAGCACTGAGAAAACTAGCTTCATCATATTTTTTTTGGACAGTTAGAAATTCATCAGATTTTTTAAAACACTGAGCCCTTCTGATGTTCATCACTTTGTATCTTATTCTGCTTCTATAGTAATGTGACAAGAGGGAAAGTGCAATTTAGGCATTGAACAAAAATTAAGACATCAAGTTGAGTCTGAGTCAATGTTATTGAGAGTAGGAGTGGTCTGTCTGAGTGATCCAGAGTGGTCTGTCTGAGTGATCCCTTTGAAGTTGTATCCAGGTCATTAATCCTGTCCTGTGTAGACCTCAGGGGGACTCGTATCTGGTGCTGAGTTGGGATCTGTTACAGGTGGTGAGTATAGGAAAAGACTTGTCCTTTTCTTGAGTGTAAATGGTGAAGGACTTTTTACTGCTGTATGTACAGTTTATCAGGTGGGGCTGGCTATTTTATGTCCCAAAGGATTGGGGAAATAACACTCCCTTTCTCAATTTGTAAAATCTTTGAAAAAACAGAATCTTATATAAATAAGTGTCTCTTTCATCAGATATAAGCTTTCTTCGCGAGAAAGGCATTTTACAGGACTGATCCTCTGTTCTAAGTCTTTCTGTCTCTCTGTATCAGAGTCCTCTCTAGCAAGTTACTATTGTAGCACACAGGCACTGTTCATTTGGGACTTGGGGTACAGGGGGGGGGATCCAACTGCACAATATAGAGGACATCTGGTGGCAAATTCAAGAACTAATACCAGCATATCTGGGTCCAGCTGCATGGCCAGGGAAATCCCATAATGCAAATATACTACCAAATATGACAATCATTCAATTATACATCTACCTCAAAAACACTTTGGGCTTTGTGTTGGCTGCATTTAATGGGCTTGCCATTGTGTAAGAAGGAAGACAATGATTCCATCTGGCTTAGTTTGAGTTCTTCTGAAAACCTAGAATTGACCAAATTTGTAAATTCTTCATAAATCATTGAGTTGAGTTCCAACATAAAGACCATTGGTCAGATCTATATGAGTATGAAATGTACAAGAGAGTACAGTAGAGACCATTAGAGACCCACTTCCAGTGGGTGAAAAATATTCCTAAAAGATCCACTATTTTGGAGTCTGTGAAGTCAATCTGGTATAGAGCTGAATGGTGGACAATGAAAACTAGTTCCCACATTACTCACACCATGTCTCTACTGTGTTGTATTCTCACCAGTACCACACTGGCTAACTCTGGATAGATAGGGTAGTTCTTTAATTTGACACCTGGTGGCAGGTAGCGGTTGACTCTCCTCCTGCTTGGGGTAGTTACAGCAGTCTGGGCCTATCTCAGTGCTGCCACCTGGTGGAAGTTGGAGGAAGCTGATGGCTGTGGTTGTCCACCTGGTACTGGTTAGTGCCAGTAGGTGGCAGTATATACATGAAGTGATAAAAAGACAGACAAGTAGAGGAAATAGAGCTGGAGACAACAACAAGAAGGGACTCTTCCTCTTTTTGCTGTGAGATTTTGAGGAGTGAGGATGTAGGTACTGGAGAGGAATCTTCAAGAGGGCTGCCCCTCCTCTTGAAGCCTCAATTTACCCTTCCATCCTGCTTTATTCTCACATATTCAAGGTAGGGTTTGCACTGTATAGTGGTTTGCTCTATGGTTTATTTTATTTTGGCAGTATTTGTGATTTGTTGGACTTGAGACAGCACTTTTTGCAGGGAGGAGGCTAGACACTGGAAGGGCCTCATAGCCTAAGTCTGCCCCTTGGATTTGCCCTTACTGCTTTGGGCCTCCACAGATTGCTGTTGGTATGTTTTGTATGGTGCTTTTGTCACTATAGTGCCAATGTTGATTTAAGAGAATGTGACTGTCTCTCACTTCTCTGTGTGGTTGAGGTAGACGCTTTATGCTTTGGATACAAGTGTCACACCATGTGCTGTCAACCACTGCTGTCATGTGACACCTAGGCCTGTTGCTTTAGAGAATGTGCTGCCCTTCACTTCTTTGCTGGATGCAACTGTGACACCATGTGCTGTCAACCACCTGTTGTCCATCAAGCTGTCAGACCATGTGTTGTCAACCACTGCTGCCACAGTGACACCTAAGTCTATGTATTTGATTTGCATTTTCTGCTAGTTTTATAAAGATTATTACCAGTCTCTACTTATTGCCATATAATTTTAAAGATTAATAAATAATGATTTAAAAGTAATTACCATTGTTGTTCTTTGTCAGTCAAACAACCCAATCTTAGTGATCTTACTTGGTTGTGTCCAAACTTCTGAGAAACCCCTATACCAGCCAATATTATTTTAGAGTTTCTCCCCATGTAGTGGTGCGCTACACTTTTAATCGATTTTTCCTTTCTACTAGTTCTTATCTTGTATCATGTGTCCACTGTGGTCTTACTAGATGTGTTCATTGTTAAACTTATTTAGGGTTATTTACAGCTTATATGTACCACATACAGAAACAGGCAAGAGCCAGTGTGTTTTTTTATTGGTTTCACTAAGGCATACATTGAGGCATCTTTGAGACAACACCAAATGGCAGTTCTAAGACCAAGAGAGTCACTGAATATACTCATGGTTCTCTGAGATCCTTACAACGTTTGTATGACAGGCTTGTACATAGCCGAGTGGTATGATCGATTGATTGATTTTTTATTACACTAAATCATCCCGTAAGGACGTTTTTTCATGCACATCCAACTTTGGATTGACAATTCCTGTGTTCCCAGATTGGGTGCCTTAAAAGTAACATGCAATTGCAATATTGGCTTATCTGTGTAGTTATGATTACTTCAACATGTTATATAGCAACAAAAATTTGAATGTTCAACATCAAGAAATTGATTTGCTACCCGATTTGGTTGTTTGGTTAGGCATGAGTGCATAGAATCTATTAGCATGACATCCCAGTGATCATTGTTACAGTGTGAAGTAGAGAGAGTATATAAACAGTCAATCAAGTCAATACATTTTGAACATATCAAAGCATGAAAGTGGCACATGTAACATATGTACAGCTGGTTATTGTTCTGCTAGGAAGTCAATTTTGCTTAATGCAGTTTTAAATCGACGGAGTGTAGGAAGCTTTTGTACTTCTTTACTCAATTTATCCCAGAGGGTGACCCCTCTGTGATATGCGGACCTGTGATAAAAGGAGGTTTTTGCACGTCGTTTGGCAAATTTGAGTTTCAGATCTCCCCTGGTACGCACCATTATCCTGCTCAATACATTCACCGTGTCGCGATTTCTTCCACATAATCACTAATAGCTGTCTGACTCTGCGCTTACCTTACGCATCTACTTTGCAAGTTTTATGCAGTTCTGTGATACTTATTCCACAAACTCTGATATGACAACACACACGCAGAGCATGGTTCTGCATTCTCTGCAACTTGTTTGATTCATTTAGCAACTCACCACCAGTGTAGAAAGTGCAATAGTCAATCCCTGGTATCATCATTACCTTATAGATTCTAAGACTGATATCATTATTAAGCTTATGCCTTAATTTACTTAACTTGTAGATTTTATTACCAAGGCTCTTTTTCACCTTATTGATATGTGGGGAAACACTAAGGTAACTGTCCAGTTCAACACCCAGGTAGTTGTAGGTGCTACACATTGGTAAAGAACTACCTCCCAGAGATAATTTAGGATCGGCAAGATTTTTTACTTTATTACTAGGGCCAAAAAACATACACATAGTCTTGGTAGTGTTTATCGTCATGTAATTGGTGCTGCACCATCGATGCTGGTGGTCGAGATCAGTCTGCAATTTTGCAACTGCTGATGCAAACTCAGTATCTGATACGTACATTACAATGTCATCTGCATACATTACATATTTACATTTTTCAAAGTTTTCGCCGATGTCATTTATGAATAAAACGAATAGCAACAGCCCCAAAATCGAGCCTTGTGGCACACCAAACTTATCCGGAGCAGAATATGAACACGCGTTATTAGCCACTGTTTGATGTGACCTATGAGACATGTAGTCCGTTAGCCACTTCTTGAGCTTACCATGTTTATTCAGACGGAAAATTTTATTCAGCAAGGTAGCATGATGAACACTATCAAACGCCTTGCAAAAGTCAATATAACATGCTATGGTTATTTTACCATCATTACGGGCATCATAGAGATCTTTAGTGAAAGTGAAAACTGCAAGGCTAGTGCCTTTCCCTGTCCTGAAGCCAAACCGTGTGGGGCATAACACGTTCTCATGCTCTAGGTGTTCAGATAGAACCTTGTGAATGAGTTTTTCTAGCAATTTACCAGGCAGGGGCAACAGTGTAATGGGACGCCAGTTTTTTATGTTTTTTAAATTTCATTTTTTTTGGGATCGGGACAAGCAGCCCATTCGACCAGGATGCAGGGAAGGTGCCATTTATCACTGAGTTTTTAAATATTGCAACTAGTTTGTCAGTTAGCAATAATAGGGCATCTTTTAGGACCATACTGTTCACACCTTCAATACCACTAGATTTGTCTATGTTTATTTTCTTGACAAGGCTGAGGATAAGGTCAATGTTAATGAAGGCCCAAAGATCGATCGGTTCATGGTTTTCTTCTATGGTCGGGTCTGGGATCAGAATGCCAGTCTGAGGCAGCCTGCTGAACAGGTCTTGACTGATATTAGCAAAGTACTCGTTGATATAGCGGGCAGTATCGTTGATAGGGATTGCTTCACCTGTGAGTTCATTTTCAAGTTAATTGGTTAGATTTCCATCAACTGGGTTGATGAGAGCATTTATTTCCCTCCAGAATTTAATATAATCACCCTTAGCTTCCTCTAATAATTGCAGGGCATACATGTTTTGTGCCTGTAGCAATTGTCGATGATTACGATTACGCATGCGTCGCACCTGTTTCAGGAGAGCCCTGTTATTGGTACGATGTAGCTCTCTCAACAACTCCTGGTAGTCATTGACCATTTCCGAGGTGATCCAGGGATCAGACTTTTTCTTGATCCTGAAGGTCCTCACCAGACAACTAATGTCCAGGTATTCTATCATATTGTTATAAATAAATATCCATTGGTAGTCTTGGTCAATAGATGCATGGAAGTCAGTCCAGTTTAAGCCTAATAGGAATTCCCTAAAGTCATCTGCATCATGTTTATTGGACCTGCCGGTGAAAGTTAGGGTTGTGCGGATCTCTCTGGGCTTTTTCCTGCAACCAAGCACTGCATAGTGGTCGGCAATCATGCAGTTGAGGACATATGTAGTACTAACTATGTCACAGTCAGTGAGAATATTGTCAATACATGTACCACTAGTATTAGATTCATTGGGCTTAGTGATATCCTCTATCAGTCTTTTTAGACTTGTGTTTCTGCACATATCAAATAACACCCTAGAACCCAAACTATTTTTATCCCTTATATTGATATTGAAATCCCCCATTACCCACACCTCAAACTTGCTTCTATCTATTTGCTTAATTATATTTTCTAGCTTATCAATGGAAGTTTCCACATCTACATTTGGTGTTCTATAAATGTTCAGGATGATTATGGCCTTATATGTTGGGCTATTAAATTCAATTGCCTGCACCTCGATGTAAGGGTTTATTAATTGGAGCTGGTTATTAACAGTGCAGAAAGGGCTTAACTGGTTGCTAACATAAGTTAGTAGACCACCGTCAGTAGTATGGTTTCTATCTAGTCTATATATGGTCTTCTTACCCCAATGTACCAATGAATTGTCACTGCTTGGGAGTACCCATGATTCACATACACAGAGAAAGTCGCATTCCAGGCTTAATTTAATGTCAAGCATTTTCTTAGCATTCAAACTTCTGGCATTGCAGCTAATAAACACTACACCTTTTAGGTTGTTTATGTATTTCTGGGTTTGGACTAGCCTTTGTCTGCAAGGGGCCTCATTCATAGTTGCAAACTGAGGGGGAGAAGGTGTACCTCGAGTTGTGTTACTGGAGGCAAACCAGTGGTAATGGCCAAGAGAGTTCACTCAATCTTGGACAGTACCAGGGGACAGAAAGAGAGGAACTAAAGACTGTGAGAGGGGGCTCCGCAGCCCTCTGTCAACAGGAAGTAGTGGCGTTGTAAGTTAATGAGGACTTTAAAAGAATATTTATGTAGATTCAGTGGCTAATTATTGTGAAGGTGAGGTAGGAATGTCACTTGGGTTTTCAATATAACCCTCAGTCTTATCCAATATGAGTGAACTTTTGTATTTATTTCAGGTTATTTTATTCAAAAATGTTCAATTTCTTTCCATAAAGATACAGAGACATGATTATTTACAATGTTTATGTCCATTTTGAGTGCTGTTACTGGCCATGAAATATGGAGGTGGTTATCCCACGGGGGGTGTGAGATACAGAGCTGCTATGGTAAAGCTATGGGTTATCAGTATCTTGGGCATATCAACATGACACTTTACTGGTGTTAATTTACATAGGTCACTGACACTTAACGACGTAGTACCATGGCAAGGTTTCACTGTCTGGCCCTGTGTGTGGAGCTGCTGCTGTGTTCATACATGGCTGGTGCAGTCAATGTAAACATAGGATTTACTAAGGACGATTTCCCCAATCCTAGATATGATTACACAGCATGTGGACAGGTGAAGCCATCCACCATGTGTGACCCCAGTTGGTCATTGCATAAATGGGAAGGTAGGTGTAAGGTAGACTGACTGCAGTCCCCTCCACTTTACTTCATGACAACAGGGCCATGTTTTTCCTTAACTTACAGACAGGTACAGACGTCAGTATTACACATATGGACCTCCATATGTTGGAAAATTTAAAAATGTCTAGGGGGGTACCAGGAGGGTGTTTCACAGCATAACATATATGGTCATGTGACCTCAACCTTGACGTAATTGGTGTGCATGCCCATATATGGTCATGTGACCTTGAGCTTGACCTAATTAGGGGATTACCCTGGTCACGTGACCCCTCATTTTGCATAAAAGACCATGCCCCCTTGACCTATTTAGGGGAACAGGACTATAGCTAACTACAGGATGTAGCCAATCAGAGGCCTCCATTTGGTCATGTGACCTGAACCCCCTGTGGTGCATGCCCATATATGATTATGTGACCTTGAACTCGACCTAATTAGTGGTGTGCATGCCCATATATGGTCATGTGCTTTATTTGGTCACGTGACCTGGTGGTGAGTTCCTTATTTTGGAAAATAGGCCACGCCCCCTTTGGCCATGTGACCTACACCCCGCCCGTGGTGAGCTCCTTATTTGGAAAAAAATCCACACCCTCAAAGGTGTCGACAGATTCCAATCTTAAGGAACTGAGCCTTTCTGGATTGGGTTCGAACACTGCGTCGGCTCCCCTGAATTTTGAGTTTGAGGAACACAACATGTCACAAGTAGTTCCCGGAGGGATCTTCACAGGCTGTACTACAGTTGCCACACGGGACACGTGTCTCAATACACAGTGGATTTCGCAGTTGTATGGGTGCCTAATTTTCAACAACCAATGATGGGGATCTAACACCGCACCATACAAACTAGCAAAGTCCAGTCCAATTATCCCATCATCACTTATTTCGGCAATAGTGGGGCACATGACAAAGTCCACCCATTCAGATCTGTATAAAGGTTTTACCAAAAGTCTGCATTATGCTACCGTCCGCCGTGCAAGCATTTACACCCACAGGGAATGCATTGGGCTTGCCCGACATCAGCTTGAAGAACTTCTTGGAGACACACGAA
The DNA here is from genome assembly GCA_949317995.1 of Acholoe squamosa. Taxonomy (NCBI): domain Eukaryota; kingdom Metazoa; phylum Annelida; class Polychaeta; order Phyllodocida; family Polynoidae; genus Acholoe; species Acholoe squamosa. Next base: position 4,393,303 of record OX439041.1, read on the forward strand.
TGGCTGGCACCAGTATCTATCAAGAATTCCCCAACCTGTTCCTTCACCGATACATGACGTACCATCTTTTCCCTCCCAGTGGGGAAGGATTTTCAGCAAATTGAACCTGCTCCTCCGAGTCACCGAGCTCCCATCCAAAGTCTTTTAAAAAGGCCAAGCATGGATGGTCTGGGGGAAGGTGAGTCGCACTCACTCGGGCCAGCTCTCTGACCCACCCTTCCTTGTCTTTGATGCAGGATTCCTCCCTCCAGCTCCGTGTCCTCTGACCCGCCATCACATCAAAGCTCCTGCCCCCAACTGGAGTGAGAGGATCCTTCTCACTTACCAGACTCCCAGGAGAAATTGGCTCGTTGGATAGTTTGATCTTGCTGTTTCAGGTATTTTGGCAGTTCCTTTCAGGGATCACACCGTTTGCCCTTAATGTGACCCCCTCTAGTTTTCCTCATTCCCTGTTTCACCCTCGCCCTCCTGGACAGCTGTAACACGGGCTTCGGAGCGGTACATTCATGGGCATAGTGGCCCATTTCCTGACATCTATAGCATCTTAACCGAGACCGGTCCACCCTCTGACAAGGCCGTCTCATGGTCGTAGCTTCAGTAAATGTTTTGATCATTTCTTGCATCATTTTTGTAACATCCATTTGTGCCGGAGTGGCAACAGAGGTAATAGTGTTGGATGTTGTTGGAGTAGGTAGTGAGAACCTCAGACCTCGAGAGTTTGTTCCCTCCGTGGGGATGGGCTCAGCCTTAGGTCTGATGTCCCGACCAGGAGTCTTTTTACTAAACATTCGTCGAGGTATATACTTTCTCTTCATGTCTCATTTCAGTTGGACAGCAGAGATGCTTCCATCCTCCTCTTCGATCTCGATCACCTCGATATCGGAGTCACCCCCATCAGCCTGATGCATGGAGGAGACCGGAGTCGTCGGATCCATTGCAGTGGCAGCCGCCTTCATGGGGATTTTACCCGCCATCAAGGTTCGAACCTTGTTAAGGTCATCTTTTCCTTCAAAGAGGTTGGTCAGGCCAGCATTCTTCCCCTTCCAAGTGGCTAGGGCAGCCTGCTGCTGTTCCTCGTCCCTAAGTCCTTGTATGAACTGAACTGAGGTAGTAGGTCGTCAATGAAGTATTCCTCATTTAGACCAACATTGGGGCGGGCTTTATGTAATAAGGTCTGCAGTTCGAATCTGAAAGCCCTGAAAGTCTCATGAGGCTTTTGGGTCCGTTTCTTGAAAACCATCATAGGGCCCTCGGTCACCAAGTTGTACAGTAGTACACTTGCAAATTCAACTAAATCGGTGAATGTGCCACGTTCATTGTAGACTTCATTCCATTTGACCACTGCTATCTTCCCTGGTCCGGCCTTCAAACATCTGACCAAAGCTTTAGACCACCAAGCTTTGAACATCACATTACAAATGTCCTCTGATATCTTGATAACGACCATCGACTCCAGAACTTCAGAGGGAAGCTCCAAATAGATTCCCAATTTTTTCCAAGATCAAACTAACTGCCTTCCTATTTCATGAAGCAAATCATAGTCATATCCAAAATTGTTCTGGTATGGTCCCATAATAAAGTGGTCATCCCGTACACTCACTTTATGAAGCCTATATAAGACCTTTGTAATCCTATATGAGCATGAAAACTATAGAGCTTTATGTTTTTTAGGCATTTTGGGTTTAAATTTAGTTTGGTAAGCAAGAATTTTGGAAAATCTACCCATAGGTTAGGAAAATGATAAAATATCATTTAAAAAAAAATTGATATTTTCGACACTATACCACTTGAGAAGCCTGTTTTTAGGTCTCTAAATGTGGGACTTTAGTACCACTTTGTTAGGATGGGTCACAAATATCTTTGGTAGGGCATCTGTCCTTTATTCCTAACCGTAGCCGTAGTGAGTAAGCCGTTCAAAACACTTTGACTTCTCTCCTACAAGATTATATTTCCCTTTGTTGTTAACCACCCCCTGTAGTTTTTGTATACAGACTTTTGAACGCCTTACTTTCCTAACGTTCCATAATCCTCACACAAAGGAAAAAAAATAAAAGACTTAAAAGGTTCTAACCTCATAGTTACAGATGGTAGGGAGTTTGTCCTTTTTTTCTTATCCTTTGATAATAATAATAATGATAATAATAATAATAATAATAATAATAATAATAATAATAATAATAATAATAATAATAATAATAATAATAATAATAATAATAATAATAATAATAATAATAATAATAATAATACACTGTCAAGTATGGTCCAAGGTGGGTTCCCACAACCTAGCTCCTCACCTGCCGCTTAGAGGGATAATATAAATGTGTAACTTTTGTTTAGTCTTGTATTCTTGATAGCATGTATAAATGTAACATCAGGATATAACATGTTAACTAAGGATTTGCTGACTGAGCAAGTGCCATGGAGTTGCACAACTGACTGTAACATGGCACTAATAGCACACTGAAAACCTGCTGCATTTGGTAAATCATTATATTATGAAGAATTTAGGGTTGTCACCTTGTCTTCACTGCTAGTTTGGGTTTGTGCCACGAGAGGTCCCCATTATATATTTCTATGATACCAATGATGTGCCCTGGGATGCACATTGAGTCTCATCTTAACATTATTCTTGTCGTATAGTATACTATGAAAAGGAAAATATGTGCAATATTTAACACAACATTTTTTTTATACCTAAATAGAAAAGGTAGAAAAAAGATGGATCATGCTAATGGTGTTACCTCTCTTATGGATATTGCTAGAGTATGAATCCTTATTTGAGTGTGACTAGGGTATAATACATGTAGGTGGGTGTACTGACTATAAACTACATCAGAGTGTATACCTGAACCCATGATAATGGCTGGGAATACCCACAATGAATCTTTAATGACGGATGAGGTAACAAGATATTATAAAAAAATGATATTGGGAAAATGTAAAAGGCAATACTATAGACTATTGTAGTGGTTCGGGTTGATCTCTCGACTAGTTCGAAGTGAAAACCAGACAAGGTATCTTGGGTTACTGCAACCGGCACGTATTTATTACGGTATATGTTTTACATCCACCTCGAAGTGTACTGCTTAGCTAAAATGTAAGCTCAGGTAAAAGTGGTCCGACTCTGTTGGCAGCTAGAGCCAGACTAACGCCTTCCCCGGCCCCAGGTAGGAGCTGGAGTGAGGCGAACAGTGCTGCCACCACCCCGCAGAGACCAGGGGTCGAGGAGACCTCTAGTGACTACCGGTGATGGGCGCACCGCTCGAAACGCCCTCTCGAGGGAGACGCTCACACTATATCACGATCTACGAGCCCCTACACTACCCCCAACAGAATAAGGAAAGGGGTGTGCAAAATAACATAATTTGACTTCGTTATTCTAAAAAAATAAGGGCTTGAAGTAATAAACGAGAGTTCGAAGTAGAACGTGATATGTTATTTGCGTGATGTCTTAATAGTAGGATTCGACCACATATAAATGTTTGAGATATAGTTAACATACACATACACTATGAAATAGGATTAAAGAGAGATATGGGTCGAAACAAGTTTGAAAGAACATGTTCGAGTCCGTACATAGAGTATTTTAAATGTATGTTAAATAACGATATACCATATTTGTAATTATATGTGATACTAAGTTGCATGACCCGAGAAGAAAATTTTCGCTGTTCACGTATGAACACTATATATATTAGTTTTTTATGCACAGTTTACAATAACTGTGGGTTTTTATAATTATACGAATATATATATATCTCTATACCACTACTAACCTCGAAGTATGAACACAATTGGTGTGTACCTGAGAAATATTAAATAGCATTACGGTAACAGATCTCGTAGGTTTATAGCACCAATTATTCTGTTTTACTGTTAACAAATAGACACGTTTTATGAGATCGGTCCTAGTGGACGACGTTAGGATCGAAATTTGAAAACAGAAACAATATTTTTATGCGTAAGGTGAGAGGACTAGTACAATAAAAATTAACTTCGGCGTGTCTTTGGGGTCATTCACTGCTTGTCTGCAGATCCATTCGGCGAATGATGGACTTGGCGGTGGCAAGCCGCGTCGCTGTGTGGTGTGCCCTGATCAAGATGGAAAGATGTAGATGCGTCCATTTGGTTCTGTGGGTCTGCATCCGTCTGGACATCCTTCAGGTTCGGGGCACAGTCTTGGTGTTCAAGGATCCCATATGAAAGACAGGGTCGGTACCTGTATTTGCTTACATCGAGTGTCTACAAGTCCGTCTCCATCACCGTCTCCCCAGGATGGGCTTCCGGATCAGAGTTCAAACTGATCAGGTTATGGACCACTGGTGTTTGGGCAGGGGTGGTGGCTACCGTGGCTACCTCGGGGGTAGAGGCTGGCACATCAGTTTGTCTAGTTGGGGTGGCAATCGGGGCAGCAGTGGCGCCTTCAGACTCCCTCTCGGGTCCGGTTGGTGGCGCGCCTGTGCTGGCGGAGGCTCTGGGGGTGGCCATGCTCGTAAATCCAAAGGATTCGATGTCCGCCTCGAGCTGTCTAGCCTACTGCAGCTTGGCCTGGAGCTTCTCGAAGGCACTCTCGGCAGTGCCATCCCAATCCTTCATGAAACAGCCGAACACTGCCATGAATCGGACATCCTGGTGGTCGTATTGGCTCCTTAGCTCCTGAAGCTGCGACTCGTACTTCAGCTTCATGGCCTTGGCCTCATTTTCGCGTTGAAGCGAGGCCCGAAGCTGGTCCCTCGCTTGTCCCTGCATGTCCTGCGAGATTCGGGCGATTTCTCGCCACTGAATCTCGTGCAGACACTCGAATACGCCTTCCGTGACACCTCAAAGGTAGCCGGTGGCCTGACTGATATGTCTTTCCTGCCACACCTGGAAGACGTCGGCCTGAATATCACAGGATTCCTGTGTCCGGTTTCTGATGTAATCATCGGGGTCCTCCAGCTCGAAGTTAGATTTCACCAAATGTAACACATTGGTGGTCTTCATGTTTCGTGCTGGAGGAGTCGGGACAGGAGTCGTGTGGGTGTCAGAGCCACTCTCGTAGGCGGAGCTCGAGGTGACAGTGGCGCTCGGGGATGGGGTAGCGGTGTTGGTCCATTGAGACGACCCAACTACCACCCTACTTTCGTCTATAGTCAGGCCTCGGCCCCTACCAACCTCGGGGAGAGGTTGACTAGGGTCTTTAAGAACTACTTCTCGTCCGGGTCGCTTTGGGTCCACAGGTCGGACCCGTCCGCGAAAGGAAGTAGTGGCAGGAACAGCTGGGGGACCCATTGGCTTTGGTTTCCCTGAAGGCAATAGGGTCTGGGACTCAGGGCAGACAGAGTAGGGAACTCGTCTGGTTCGGCCGATTGCGCCTTGAGTCTGGCGAGCAAGGCGTCCTCCTCTGTCGTGCCCTGGTACCGAAGGGTAGACCCAGAGTGTCCTGCAAACCAGTCAGAATGTGAGAGGGTGTTCTGTCCCTCGAACCAGGTCTGGTGGTTACCAGTCAAGGTCCCTGCTACAGGTCGATAGGCGCTCGAGCTCAGGGGCAAGACGTGCTCCAGGCTCGAGGGGTCTCGGGATGTAGCACCCGCGATCGTTGTAGGATCGGGGGACCTCTTCTTATGGTCAGGAGCTTGGGCTGGAGACTCTGACTCTGACCTCGGCAGCTTGGCGTCCCGAGTTTGAGGGTCGCCACCGGGGTGTGGTCGGGGTCATCCATGACGGTTGACCGCGTCGGGGTCTCTCCTCTGGACTTTGACACGCCAGTGCATTTCTGCAGACATGTCAAATCGATGTGAACGCACGTTCTTGAGGAAGTAGGCATCCTGCTTCCCCTCGACCGTGTGGCAAAGGTGGTCGGTCCTCATGGTGATGTTCAGTCTGTCCTCGGAGGTCATCTGGTCCCACTTCGACATAAGTCGCTCATGGAGTTTCAGGGCCTTGAGTCAAGCGTCGCTGGCTTTGAGACCATGAACCTGAGCTAAGTGCTCGGCCATGCGTCCCCGCCTCATGGTTCTCAGCCCTTGGCATTTCTTGTTCTCATTCTTCTCGTTGGAACATCGATACACCGGCGCGTGGTGCATGTGATGCTCCACGAGATGTCTGAAGAATGAGTCCTTGGATGGCCAGACTCTCTCGGTCTCTGCTGCGTTGACGCAGATCTCGAACGGGCAGGTCGGGTTTGAGGGTGTCCAGCTCGAAGCAGCATACTGCAGCTTCGTCCGGTGCTCGAAGCCATAGTAAGACTTAGGCGTCCTGCCGGTCACGATCTCCATTGCCTTCTTCCTGGATTTCTTCCTCCTCGACCGCAGTGCTACTGACGGGCTTGGGGGCAAGAGGGGTCGTCTTCCGAGAGGTTCTCGTCCGGCTAGATCTTGAAGGGGATAGGGCGTCATCGTCCTTTGTAGTTTACTACTCCGGGTTCGACTCCGCGATATTCGAGACGAAGTGGAGGCTGCGGAGTCGTCTCTCTCTTCAGCTTTCTCCTCTACCACCTTCTTTTTACGGCGGCTCGAATTAGACTTGGCTTCGGGCTTGTCCGTGGACTCTTTCTTGGCTTTTTCCACCTCCTTCTTGAGCTTCAACTTGCGCTTCATTAAGTCCTTGTGCTCTCTCTCAATGGCCTCTTGACGGGCGTCAAGCTCCTCGAGGCTCATTTCTTTGGCGGTGTTTACCTTGGTGGAGTAGCAAGCTCCACCCTCAAGGCTCGAGGAAGCTTCAGGGATCGTGTTGGCTACGTCTCCGTTGCGAGCGATTCTCTGCCATTCTCTGCTCTTCTTTCCCGAGCTCGGGGTCCGCCACCAGAGCGTCTTCTTCCTCGCGAACAGGAGAGTTCTTCTGCGAGTCAGACATGAACGCGTAGGTGCGTTCTCGGGGTGGTCCTTGTGGAAGGAGGACTTCGCGGGAGTGGATGCTGGGCAGATGCTCCTCGAACCTGATTAGGCCATACAACAGCGGGTAGGCCGTTTGTGACTTAATTCGGTCGTCCTTGCAGATGGCGTCAACAACAGCAACTAGGCCATCGCTGATGCACATTGCTTCGGCCAGTCCGAAATAGTTCTCGAACCAGATGTCTGAAACGTCAGTGACTCCAGTGTGGGTGCATCCACGGCAGATCCTAGATTGCAAATCATAGGGTATCAGCCGTGGTGGTTCGCCTTTAAGGCCCAGGTACTTCGGTGGGCAGTACCGATTCTTGCCTGTGGCCGTCCGGATGAATCCCTTGGTCACGTTCACGTACACGACGGCTGGTGGTCGGTCGGTGAAAGTCACGGGGACTTCGATGATTATTGAAGGGGTGGTTCCCTCAGTCGTACTCGGGCGTGGTGTTCTCGGGGCGATCAGTTCAGCACCCCTCGGGATGCTCAGGGTGTCTGAAGCCGATTCGGGGATAGATGACTCCATTTCGGTGGTGTCCATTAGTTCCACTACTGGACTTCGGGGTGCCTCGTCTTGGGCTCAAAGTGGAGTCGGGTGTCCTTCGGGGTTGGCCGTTATGGTCGCCATCACCTCCGACTGAGCCAAATTTGGGCTCAGACGGCTCAGGGGGTTGTCCTCCTTTGTTCAAGGAACAGAAGGAGTCAATGGCAGTCAGCTGGAAAGAACTATGTCACTATAAGTGGCAGAGAAAACAGCGGCACGTCTTACCTCGGTAAGACGGTTTGCGTGCTGTGAGCGATATTGGAGGCACAACAAGCGATGCGGGGTTGGTTTTCTCCATAGGCCGTTGGTGGAATTACCCCCTCCGCTACTCATATCAACAGGAGTTCGGCAGAATAACATGTAGCATCATGCGTACACGTCAGCCAAGCTGTCTGCCACCCACAGGAACCATGAATAGGGTGGTAATGTCCGGTGCGGTCGTATTTCGAATCATACTCAAGGTGTCTCAACCTCCAAACACATAACAAGACACATAGACAGGACAATACACTCGTTGTGATGTCGGAACATTAAGTAACGGCAGTCCGCCCGGCAATTCTGGGACTGCGTCTCACCTCTCTTCCTTTGTTATTCAACTGAGATTCTCGAGAAGGTCCAGTGGAACGTGCCAACGCTTTCCCCCTACCTCGAGTTCTCCGTTCCGCCGAGACAGTTTTATCACGATTAGATTTTAAATTCGTGTCAGCTTCGACCTTCCAGGGTCGTCCTCTCTTCGACTTTTTCTAATTCGCAACCTTAGCAGGTCGGCCTCTTCTCCTTTTTGGGGCCATTTTCCTCGACAATTCGTTGGTCTTCATCAGGATCTCGTCCTTCTGTTCATTCATCTGTTTGGAAATTTCCTCACACTCGGAGTTGGCGGCATCTCGTCCCCTCCATTTCCTCAACCTACATACGTTAGACTTATTTATGCGGCCTGTAGCTAGACTCATAAGCATAACTGTGCTTTCAGATATAATTTGGGTGACCGCTTGGCATTCTTGTTCAGGAAGGAAATCACTCTCTTTATAGTGGGATCGTTTTGTTGGAAATGCTGTATGGTTTCTTCTGGCCATTCTATAACATTTTCCATGCTGGCGCTAGGTGGCGGTTTGGACTGTCTAGTTCGGACCGTTGCAACCACGGCGTTGTGGGCCCCACAATCATCACAATCGATTTTCTGGCATTTTCTAAAAGGCCTCCAGGATAGGGCGTCTGCATTATTATGCTTCTCACTTTAACATCATCGAGGCACACCAAACAACTCTTCCTAAGAAGGTCGCTTAGCATTTCCTCCATCATAGCTTCGAAAGTGGCTGGTGCGTTACACAGCCCAAAAGGTAAAACATTGTATTGGAATAGGCCCATATGGCTCGAGAAGGCTGTCTTCTCCATATCCTTAGGGTCCATCCCGATCTGCCAATACCCGGACTGAAGGTCGAGGGTACAGAAGTATTTATTCCCCCCAAGGAGTCTAAGGTCTTGTCTATCCTTGGTAAGGGATAGGAGTTTTTCTTCGTCAAGCCGTTCAGCTTTCTGTAATTGATGCAAAATTGAATAGACCCATCCTTCTTCGTGGTCATGCACACTGGGCTAGACCAAGGGCTCGTGCTCGGCACTATGACCCCTTTCTCCAGCTGTTCGAGAATTTGTTTCTCCGCCTCCACTTTCTTTTTCAGTGGTAATCTCCTGTAAGGTATTTTAAATGGCTTCGAATCACTGGTGTCAATCGTGTAAAACACCTTGCTAGTGCGGCCTACGGTCCCCCCAGGTTTACCGAAGGCATCGTGGAAGGTAGCAAGCAAGGCTCGAAGTCTTTCTTTCTCTGCATTTTTACTCAGGGAAGAATCATAGACTAATTTCCTTAAATCATCTGGTAATCCTCGAGCTGCATCTTCAGGTAAATCAGTTCGAAATTGAGCTTCCGAGACATGTTCAGTCAGGAACATATCACCAATCTTCTCATTTTTTCTCAAGTACACAGGTTTCAATCCTCTGTTCATGACTGGGACTACTGTCCACGATCCGCTACTTACTAAAAGGTATCGACAGAATCTAGCTGTAAACTAGATAATGCTTCAAAGTTAGGTTCGAAGACAGCGCTCGAACCTCAAAAGGCATTGTTCGAAGAACATAGAACATCACAAGCCATTCCAGATGGAATTTTCACAGTCTGTACCATGGTGGCTACCAAGGATACATGTCTCAGTATGCATGGGATCTCGCAGTTGTAGGGTTGCCAGATTTTCAACATCCCGAATCGGGGGTCCAACACAGCACCACACAGCACCATACAAAGTCCAAGCCGATTATTCCATCGTCACTTATGTCGGCTATGGTAGGGCTCATTACATATTCGTAGCCCCCCGTCTTGCCAAAAGTCTGCATCTGGCTACCGTCGGCCGTGCAAGCATTAACACCAACAGGTAGTGTTTCATGGTTGCCGGACACCAGATTGAAGAATTTTCTCGAGACACACGAATCGCTGGCACCTGTGTCAATCAAAAATTCTCCAGTCCGCCCCTTCACCGATACAGCGATGTACCATTGTTTCCCCCCCAAAGGTGAGGAGTTCTGTGCAAATCGGAGTTGTTCCTGAGAGTCACCGATCTCCCATCCAAAACCCTTCAGGAAGGTTACACACGGATGGTTCGGGGGGAGGTGTGCCGCACTCAACTCTTTAACCCAACCTCCCTCTTCTTCGAAGTAGGATTGCTGCCTCGGGTTCTGACTTTCCTCTGTCCCTACCCCGTCGAAGTCCCCGGCTCGGACTGGGGTAAGAGGATCCTTCTCACATACCGGTCCCCCGGAGGGTACTGACTCCTGTACTAGCTTGGATTCACCAGTGGTGGCATTTTGGCAGATTTTCAAATCACGGATCACATCCTTTGCCACAGATGCAACCCTCTTTAGTTTTCCTCCTCTTTCTTTTCTTCTATATAATTGAATCGGGATAGCACAGGCTTCGGGGATGTACACTCATGAGCGTAATGCCCCATTTCTTGACAATGGTAGCAGCGTAGTCTGCTCCGATCTACTCTCCGTTGTTCTGGTCTAGTATGCATAGTTTCAGCAAAAGTTTTCATAACATCCTCCATCATTTCTAGAGGTCAGGTGAAACAGGGGCCCTCGAAGGAGGTGGTCTTGGGGGCTGATCAGCAGCCATTTTAGTGATTCGGCTATCTGGGTTGGATCTCGTTTCACCTAGGGCTTCATTAGCACTTCGGGTATACATCAGACGAGGGATATACTTGCGCTTAACGTCTTTCTTTACCTGAACAGCGGAGATGCTACCGTACTCCTCCTCGATCTCAATGATCTCGAAGTCATTGTCGGTTGGTTCAGTGTATGTCGGTTGGTGTATACTGGACATGGAAGCCGTACTGGTATTAGTACTTAGTATTCAAGGTTTTCATTTCTACTTTACCCGCCATAAGGGTCTTCTTTACGGTCCAGCATTTGATCCCCTCAAAGAGGTCCATCAAAGTTGGATTTCTCCCTTTCCAAGCATCTAAAGCTGCTTGCTGTTGATCTTCGTCTCGAAGTCCACTTATGAATTGTGGCAACAAGTCGTTCAGGAAATAATTATCAGAAGGATTAGTTCCTGGCTGCGCCCTCTGTAACAGGGATTGCAATTCATACCCATAGGCTCGAAATAATTCTTGAGGTTTCTGCGTTTGTTTCTTGAAGAGCATAAAAGGGTCTTCACTCACCAAATTGTACAGCAAAATGCTGGCAATCTCGACTAGCTGTTGAAAAGTTCCCCGCTCGAAGTACACTTCATTCCATTTTTCAACGGCTATCCTTCCTGGGCCATGTTTCAGGCATCTAATCAAGTGAGGTAGAGCCTCTTCAGGAGTCCATGCATTGCACCTCATATCGTCAGTGAAATTCGAGAACCATTCTTTCCAAGTTTTTACGCCCTCGTAAATCTTGGGCAGAATGGCTTGTCGTCTGGCTGCATTATTGGTCCGTACCAATCTTTGGCATTGGTTGACACTCCATTCTCGAATGGTCTCCTCACTGTGTGCAGTGTTCGAAGTGTTAGCTGATTGATTCAGCATGTCTTCTAGTACACTACTGCGGGATCTGCGCCTCGAGGTTCCCCCAGTGGCGCCTCCAGCCCCTGGAGAGGGTGAAGTCGGGCCTTGGGTAGGATTTGAAGGTCTATCTCCTGCCGCACCTTGATTCCCGGTACCAAAGGGTTCGGAATCATCTACGGAATTGTCATCATATGATAACTCGAAGTGGCCCTCCTGCCCACACGCAGTTGTGGGCCCGTCTTCTTTTTGTGGTAAGTCAGTGGCGACACTGAATCTTATCCTACGTTTTTCAGGTTCAGTCTGTTTGGTTTCATGTGTGGGGTCATAGACACCATCGTTCCTGACATGGACGTCGGCGTTGTCTTGCACCAATACTATCATTGCTAGCGTCAGTGTCCAGTATGAAATGGTCATCCGCGGTTGGATATTTCAATACTGGCGTGTTAGCAAACAAGTGTTTTATTTGCTCGAAGGCTGCATCTTGTTCATCTCCCCAGGGAAAACTTTCCTTTGCCCAACCTGGGGTCCAGTGTGCTAACATTTGTAAGGGGTAGCTTACTTTGAAATAGCTCGGGAGGAAGTCTCGATAATATGAGCAGAAACCGAGGAAGGATCTTACTTCCTTCGCATTTATGGGCTTCTGCCATTCGGACACTGTTCGGAGCTTTTCAGGGTCGGCTTTTACGCCGTCGGGAGTTATTATATGACCAAGATATGTAATAGATGATTTAAATAAATTACATTTCTTAGCTTTTAACTTCAAACCATTTGATAATATTCTCTTCAAGACTAAATCAAGGTTTTTTATGCAATCCTTGAAAGTCTTTCCAAACACTTTAACATCATCGAGGCACACCAAACAACTCTTCCTAAGAAGGTCGCTTAGCATTTCCTCCATCATAGCTTCGAAAGTGGCTGGTGCGTTACACAGCCCAAAAGGTAAAACATTGTATTGAAATAGGCCCATATGGCTCGAGAAGGCTGTCTTCTCCATATCCTTAGGGTCCATCCCGATCTGCCAATACCCGGACTGAAGGTCGAGGGTACAGAAGTATTTATTCCCCCCAAGGAGTCTAAGGTCTTGTCTATCCTTGGTAAGGGATAGGAGTTTTTCTTCGTCAAGCCGTTCAGCTTTCTGTAATTGATGCAAAATTGAATAGACCCATCCTTCTTCGTGGTCATGCACACTGGGCTAGACCAAGGGCTCGTGCTCGGCACTATGACCCCTTTCTCCAGCTGTTCGAGAATTTGTTTCTCCGCCTCCACTTTCTTTTTCAGTGGTAATCTCCTGTAAGGTATTTTAAATGGCTTCGAATCACCGGTGTCAATCGTGTAAAACACCTTGCTAGTGCGGGCTACGGTCCCCCCAGGTTTACCGAAGGCATCGTGGAAGGTAGCAAGCAAGGCTCGAAGTCTTTCTTTCTCTGCATTTTTACTCAGGGAAGAATCATAGACTAATTTCCTTAAATCATCTGGTAATCCTCGAGCTGCATCTTCAGGTAAATCAGTTCGAAATTGAGCTTCCGAGACATGTTCAGTCAGGAACATATCACCAATCTTCTCATTTTTTCTCAAGTACACAGGTTTCAATCCTCTGTTCATGACTGGGACTACTGTCCACGATCCGCTACTTACTAAAAGGTATCGACAGAATCTAGCTGTAAACTAGATAATGCTTCAAAGTTAGGTTCGAAGACAGCGCTCGAACCTCAAAAGGCATTGTTCGAAGAACATAGAACATCACAAGCCATTCCAGATGGAATTTTCACAGTCTGTACCATGGTGGCTACCAAGGATACATGTCTCAGTATGCATGGGATCTCGCAGTTGTAGGGTTGCCAGATTTTCAACATCCCGAATCGGGGGTCCAACACAGCACCACACAGCACCATACAAAGTCCAAGCCGATTATTCCATCGTCACTTATGTCGGCTATGGTAGGGCTCATTACATATTCGTAGCCCCCCGTCTTGCCAAAAGTCTGCATCTGGCTACCGTCGGCCGTGCAAGCATTAACACCAACAGGTAGTGTTTCATGGTTGCCGGACACCAGATTGAAGAATTTTCTCGAGACACACGAATCGCTGGCACCTGTGTCAATCAAAAATTCTCCAGTCCGCCCCTTCACCGATACAGCGATGTACCATTGTTTCCCCCCCAAAGGTGAGGAGTTCTGTGCAAATCGGAGTTGTTCCTGAGAGTCACCGATCTCCCATCCAAAACCCTTCAGGAAGGTTACACACGGATGGTTCGGGGGGAGGTGTGCCGCACTCAACTCTTTAACCCAACCTCCCTCTTCTTCGAAGTAGGATTGCTGCCTCGGGTTCTGACTTTCCTCTGTCCCTACCCCGTCGAAGTCCCCGGCTCGGACTGGGGTAAGAGGATCCTTCTCACATACCGGTCCCCCGGAGGGTACTGACTCCTGTACTAGCTTGGATTCACCAGTGGTGGCATTTTGGCAGATTTTCAAATCACGGATCACATCCTTTGCCACAGATGCAACCCTCTTTAGTTTTCCTCCTCTTTCTTTTCTTCTATATAATTGAATCGGGATAGCACAGGCTTCGGGGATGTACACTCATGAGCGTAATGCCCCATTTCTTGACAATGGTAGCAGCGTAGTCTGCTCCGATCTACTCTCCGTTGTTCTGGTCTAGTATGCATAGTTTCAGCAAAAGTTTTCATAACATCCTCCATCATTTCTAGAGGTCAGGTGAAACAGGGGCCCTCGAAGGAGGTGGTCTTGGGGGCTGATCAGCAGCCATTTTAGTGATTCGGCTATCTGGGTTGGATCTCGTTTCACCTAGGGCTTCATTAGCACTTCGGGTATACATCAGACGAGGGATATACTTGCGCTTAACGTCTTTCTTTACCTGAACAGCGGAGATGCTACCGTACTCCTCCTCGATCTCAATGATCTCGAAGTCATTGTCGGTTGGTTCAGTGTATGTCGGTTGGTGTATACTGGACATGGAAGCCGTACTGGTATTAGTACTTAGTATTCAAGGTTTTCATTTCTACTTTACCCGCCATAAGGGTCTTCTTTACGGTCCAGCATTTGATCCCCTCAAAGAGGTCCATCAAAGTTGGATTTCTCCCTTTCCAAGCATCTAAAGCTGCTTGCTGTTGATCTTCGTCTCGAAGTCCACTTATGAATTGTGGCAACAAGTCGTTCAGGAAATAATTATCAGAAGGTTTAGTTCCTGACTGCGCCCTCTGTAACAGGGATTGCAATTCATACCCATAGGCTCGAAATAATTCTTGAGGTTTCTGCGTTTGTTTCTTGAAGAGCATAAAAGGGTCTTCACTCACCAAATTGTACAGCAAAATGCTGGCAATCTCGACTACTGTTGAAAAGTTCCCCGCTCGAAGTACACTTCATTCCATTTTTCAACGGCTATCCTTCCTGGGCCATGTTTCAGGCATCTAATCAAGTGAGGTAGAGCCTCTTCAGGAGTCCATGCATTGCACCTCATATCGTCAGTGAAATTCGAGAACCATTCTTTCCAAGTTTTTACGCCCTCGTAAATCTTGGGCAGAATGGCTTGTCGTCTGGCTGCATTATTGGTCCGTACCAATCTTTGGCATTGGTTGACACTCCATTCTCGAATGGTCTCCTCACTGTGTGCAGTGTTCGAAGTGTTAGCTGATTGATTCAGCATGTCTTCTAGTACACTACTGCGGGATCTGCGCCTCGAGGTTCCCCCAGTGGCGCCTCCAGCCCCTGGAGAGGGTGAAGTCGGGCCTTGGGTAGGATTTGAAGGTCTATCTCCTGTCGCACCTTGATTCCCGGTACCAAAGGGTTCGGAATCATCTACGGAATTGTCATCATATGATAACTCGAAGTGGCCCTCCTGCCCACACGCAGTTGTGGGCCCGTCTTCTTTTTGTGGTAAGTCAGTGGCGACACTGAATCTTATCCTACGTTTTTCAGGTTCAGTCTGTTTGGTTTCATGTGTGGGGTCATAGACACCATCGTTCCTGACATGGACGTCGGCGTTGTCTTTTACGAAAGGATCGTATTGATCTGGCCTTTTTAGAGCTTCGGCTGGCGTCGATGTCGCTAAAGGTGTAGTTCCTTTTACGAAAGTTGCATCGGAAGGTATGTCGTGATTAGACATTTCTTGGTGATAAAGTATATCCAGTTGTCTTACTGATACACTACTGTCCGTGTCAAAAGACTTATCATCTTCCTCGGTAGGTATTTGGGCAGTTTGATTACTGTCTTTTATTCCCGACACATATGTATCAAGGGCCGTCTTTCGTTTTGTCAGGTTGGCTATTTCGAGGCATAGCTCTTGTTGCTTCAAGAACAAGTCTTGATTGCTATCTTTCATGGACTCCATTACGTCCTCGTTTTTCACGATGCATTAATCTCGGATCTCTAGCAGCTTATCAGCCTCTAATTTATATTGTTCCATTTCGGCTCTTAGTTGCTCGGCCTCTTTCTTTAATTCGAGATTCCTGATGGTGGACGTAGCTTCCAGTTCCTCTAGATCAACTTCTTGTCTAAGTTTTTCGTTTTCCCACCCTGCTTTAGCAAGTTCGAGTTTTCTTTGGATGACATATGTCTGTCGTTCGAGGTCGTGATTGGTTTTTTCTTTCAATTCAGTTCTTTCTTCGAGCCTTTTCATGTAGTTCAACATGAGTTCTTTTTCTGTTTCATACTGGTGACATTGTTTCTCCAGATTCCTGAGTCTCAGAACTTTTTGTCTTCTAATTTTGGTAAGCCTTGGTATAGGCAAACTTTATTCATGGCGTTGAAGCTCAACTTGGCCTGTTCGCGCAAATACTCTGCTGCTGACTCTGTAATTTTCTTCGAACCTCCTATGTCGAATACAGAGACGTCCATGTCTCTAAGGATCGACGAGGATTCGCTGTTCTAGTTTCTGCTCAAGCCGAAGCTGCTCGTTCAGCATCTAGGGTCATCATCATAATTGGTGTCGATCTTTCCGTGGAATCGGTACTTAATCTGTATGTGTAATTCGCTGCTGGAGTGGGCATTTCCTCAGATTCCACATCTCGGACTACCCTCTCCACCTTGGGTCCAGTTATAGAGGTGTACCCCTTCATTTCAGTTCGGTTTAAATCGTCAGCATAATCAGTGTCATTCGGTTTGGATCCCGAGGTCCTCAAAATTTTATCTCGGGACCCATCGTGCTCGTGTTCGGCCGTCAGGGCCGCACACTAACACCAAGAACTGGTCATGGCACCAGTGTAGTGGTTCGGGTTGATGTCTCGACTAGTTCGAAGTGAAAACCAGACAAGGTATCTCGGGTTAGAGCAACTGGCACGTATTTATTATGGTATATGTTTTACATCCACCTCGAAGTGTACTGCTTAGCTAAAATATAAGCTCAAGTAAAAGTGGTCCGACTCTGTTGGCAGCTAGAGCCAGACTAACGCCTTCCACGGCCCCAGGTAGGAGCTGGAGCGAGGCGAACAGTGCTGCCACCACCCCGCAGAGACCAGGGGTCGTGGAGACCTCTAGTGACTACCAGTGATGGGCGCACCGCTCGAAACGCCCTCTCAAGGGAGACGCTCACACTATATCACGATCTACGAGCCCCTACACTATTAAGAAGGGCCAACCAAAGTAACTGACAAAGAAGACAACTGCTGATCTAGCCCTCGACTACATGATCCACCTAGTTAATTTGTTTGGTACTAGCAATGTCTGTCTTCTGTATATTGAGATGAGTGGTGTTACAGCATCCAGACTCACATGGAGGAGGCCTTAAGCTGATACTAGGAGGAGCTCAGACGGGGCATGAGCAGCTCATGGGAGGAGGAGCAGGAGAGTAGCTCTGGTGGTTGGAGTGGCAGTCAACATTGTTCTCAGTATTTCACACAGAGGAGTAGGTGCTAAGGCCTAGGGCAAAATAGTAGACATTATTGAATATGTCCTTGGGGTAGTCAATAGCCTAGGAAGGGTTTAAGGCAGAACCCTTGCATGATCTGAATGTGAAAACTACAAGTCTCTGATGCAGAAATGCAGAAAATAAATTGACTTTTACTGACTGAAATTTGATAATGGGAACTGACCCAGTAGTAATGTCAAGTGACATCTTTGCTCTGAATTGGTGAAATAAGCTCTCACAGTGTATTGTCCCTGTCTGACAAGTAGCAGACATAAAGTTGTGATTTTACACGCAGCAAAGCTTAATTTTCTTCACATCACCATTATTCAGAAGCTCATAAAAGCTTGTGATTTTTTCATATGTGATTGATGACGTCTTTGCTAAATTGTAAGGTTTAAACAAAAGGGATTTAAGAGTACCACTGTAAAATTATACATGCATTTATGTAAGGCCATTATTTTAAGTCTTTACAAGGATTAAGCAAGCAGAGGTATGGTATTTAAGAAACATTTTAACTATCAATTTTCAAAAGCAATTTGTTAGGAAAAGGGATGGATATCAAGATGAGAGTTATGTTGTTTTCAATGTTAACCTCACACAACCTTTGTTAAGGTCAACTATGACCACCATGGATGGTTGTCATCTACTTGTGTGATGACATCACACATTACACAGATTGGATGACATTTACAGTAGAACCATTTAGCAGTTATCTAGCTATTATCCACTGGTGGTCAGTCTTCTATAGCCATTCAGACAGCTTCAAGGGTCCCCTTCTCTCTCCACATTCCACTCAGATAGAAGTCTATACCCTTTCAGCATTTCTGCTGTGCTAGACACTGAGAGTATCATTCTATTGAAATGGGATTTAGATCATGGCCCTCTGCTTGGGTGAAGCAAGCCTGTAGGCATGATGAATGCACAGTCACAGGAAGCTATTCACAAGGGCTGCATCTGGCATCATGGCATCACAAACACAGTAAAAGGTACGCCCGGTAGGGGGTACACGGGCATACCACTTACTGTGTTGATCCACATTTGTGCATAGAACGTTCATGCACTATCAGCATTTAAAGGATATGGCTGCCAGCGATGCCCTCACCCACCCTCCGATGTCATGTCTGTTAGCAGCACCCTCAGACATTACACCATCACCTCCCACTCACCCTGAGTCAGTCCGCCTATTGGAGCAGCGGTAACAACAGCTTACCGTATGGAGTATGTGACTGTCTACATCTCCTCCTCCCTACAGCAGCTTTAGGAGCTACACATGGGTACAACAGCAGGAGTAAGAGCAGCTCACTCTAAGAGGGTTTCCAGCCATAGTGTGGCACTCAGTGAGGAGAGTGGATTTGTCACTGGATTCCCTGTACAGATCCCTCAGAATGCATTGACTTGAGGATACTGCTTTGGAGGCTATTTTTGAAGAGAGAGATTATAGAACAGGGAGGGCAAGAAGGCATTTGACAGAGGATTTATTGCTAGTGGACCTTTTGGATTACTCTCAACTTTTCAGATTTACAAACTGTGTGAGTCTGTTGGATAAATGGAATGATAGCACGTTTATCTCACATTTCCACCAATACCTCTAACACCTGACGCAGTACCAACATGATGGCATGATGAGTTCAGTGATCAGGTTTGTAGTACAACAACGCTACGTACTAGCTTCGTTGTAAGTCAGATTACTCTGAAGGAGGACTTATAGACTGAGGAAGATGGCCAGGCTCCTTGGGGAGTAGATTACTCAAGCTCTATTGGATTGTTATCTACTATGTAAATATAATATGGATGTGTCTAACACCTAAGTAACAAATACCCCTTAAGCCTGTGATGTTTATTTTAAATACGATGAAGCTAATTGATCTGAAAATCTGAGGCAACTGTAGAGTGAAAGAGTAAACCAGGAGTCTGTTTGTCTGTGTGTGTTAGCCGCTACACCAAAAGACCAACAATACACCTGACGTCACTGTCAGTGATATTACTATTATGGTAAGCATTTGCTCTACAGGGCTATGAGACTAAAGATCATGCAAAGAAAAACAATCCTTGGCATACCAATATTTATATCATATAGCTGATAAGAAGCTAATTGAATTAAGGTGATAAAGATATCTGGTCAGACCATGAAGGAGTGGGTAAATAAAAAAGTTATAGCAAGAGCAAAAAGAAAACAGACACTTTTCTGTGGGAGTATTTTCTTTCACCTCTATGATATAAGTGGTACTGGCCTTCACCTCCCTCCATCAATCATCCACCCTCATTGCGTCTAAACCTGTCCATATGGCCTGCAGTGCTTGAAGCTGTTAGCTAAGGCTGAAGTGAGGAAGTAGTTAAGGGCTATAAGACTAGTTATGTGAGGATGAGGTGGCTGATTAAAGTAAAGTAAACTGGCAATCAGAGTTTAGGCTGAGTGAACTGAACGCAGATACTTTACTCATTTACACCATGGAGACACATTGACTGATTCACATTTACTACTTAATGGTCATATTCTTTTGGTTGTAAGACTTAGAAATGCGGATGCTGGTTTTAATTCACAAGGAAAATATAACATCAGAATCAGAGGCTAAAGAAGTGAAATAAGGGTGATATGATACCAATCTCAATAGACAGACACTCCCAATCTTTTACAGGAGGCTATAAAAATCAACAATTAGAAGGCACAACATTTCTGCAATCTGTGGCACAGATGTAGCTAGGCCTAATCATGTACATTAGATCCCCCATGCAAGTAGTTGACTGTTGATGTGCTATACAGAATTCTGAGACTTATCTGCAAGTGACAGACGGAGGTGTAGTGAGTTAAAGCACACAACCTTCACAGACAAGGACCTGGAGGAGGCCTTTAGCTGCTGATGAGGATCAGCTCACCAGGGGCAGGAGCAGCTCATGGGAGGAAAGGGGAAGGAGGAGGGGTGAGGCAGCATGGATGTAACCAACATTGGCAGGAGATTTTAGGGAGCAGAGCAACAGGTAAGAACTAATCTATTAAATATCATTTAAAGGCTAACGATCAGTTGATTGGTATCGCTTTTCATTTTGAATCAAGGAAGAGTTCCTATTGGTATGTACCTGGCTCATATCACTGTTAGTTTGATTATATGTACAGATTGGTGTGCATGAGTGTTTTGGGTGTCTGGAAGGGTCACCAATAGGTTTTGAGGACAGGTGTGCCAGTAGGACCATGAGGTGCGGAGAGTAAGATGGAGTTAAATCAGCATGGGACCAAATATATTTGACTCCTGACGTTAGGCCTTGAATTCAGCTGGCAACCACCAGCTGTTAACTACTTTGTCATTGACGATACCTCTCCGATAATGATGTAGGAGGCCCATATGGTTTAACTGAAAAGAATAGTGTCAAAAAGGGCCTGAACTGCAGTAGGGACAACTATTGGACATATTTAGTGGGCGATATTAAAAAAAAGGAATCTAGACTTACTGGGTTCAATCTGAAATAGGAAAAAGAAACTGTCCCTGGAAGAATCCTGGAAGCTGTATTAGTAGGTACAGGACTCAGAGGCTCAGGAATTTGATTCAATGTCCGAGGGAGGGGATTGCCAAGGGATTTTTTCTTAGGATACTATATACAACTGCACCATCCAAATCAAACATGCGCTGTAGCAAAGCCATTTTTTCCATTCAATCAAACTATAATATAGTCTAGCATTATTTGAGATTATCAGTGCAAAATTTAGCAATATGACAAACCATCAGATGAATGCCTATGAAGCTTGACAATTGATTCCAAATTGTATCAAACCATGTATTAACATTGTCGATTTCCTGCTCTGAATTCTTCAACAAATCAAGCTTCACAACATTTGGTGACAATCTCACGCTAAACTGAGCATTTAAACAACATTGCATTGATATGCCACTTTTAGTAAAGTCATGATTATGACCCATATCATGCAATATAACACATCCAATTATGTTGTTTTTTTTAAGAAAAAAATGTTCAAGCACTTCAAAGTGTTCAAACAAGTCTCAGGACCAATGATGTTCTGTTCAGCCATTATGTTCCCTTTGCAACTTACTTGTTCCTGAATTCATTAAAATCAAGTTTGTCAATAGTCCAGGTGTTATTCACTGCCGGTGCCTTTATGGGACCACCAGGTGTTTCCTACCAAGCCCTATCAAGCCTCACTTCTGAGTTTGATGTTATTTAAATCCCAATCAGGGGAGAGTGTTTCTTATTTGTACCTAGTGTTCACCTTAAGAAAAGTATCAATTGAACTTCATGAAAGATGATAAGAAAACATGGCTTGGTTACCAAAGACTGGGAAGGGTCATGGGAGTGCAGAGGAGGCAAACATGGTCTGCAAACAGGACTGGAGGTGTTTAAGAGACTGCCATTGGAATGATCAACGGGGAAGAAAAATCAGCAATCTTGTCTGAGTTATGAGCCCTGGATTTAATTCCCAGTATAAAAAAGGAGGATTTCTCGGATGAATCAAAGCCCAATAACTTCCTCTTCACTTGTACAGATGCGTTTGAATTAAATTAGCTACCATTCACTAAATGATATGAGACCAAGAATATATAGTATGAACTGCAGTGCTAAAATAAATGAAAAAAAGAAAGTGTTAGCCAATTGAAGTTCAGATGATATTTGAAGTTGTTATCAAAAAGAGCGTCAATCAACTAACAATTCCTGGTAGCTGTTGGTAAAAAGTCGGTTGCTAGTGTGAGTTACCGGGGATAAGACTCCTGAGATGAACCTGATCTGCCACTTTCTCACATGTCATGTTGATATTTGATATTAGGGTAGGTAGGTAAGGAATTTGATTTTTTTGTGGCCCGCTGCATATTTTCGGCTGGCTGCCAATTTGATTTGTGAGATGTGCTATGTCTCGTAAGTGACAAAACATCAGATTTTCCCCCAAATGCCCATAAAAAAGTTATGGTAGGGCCAACAAAATTTAGGGTAGGTAGCATTACCTGAACCCAACAACATCTTTTCTAGTCCTAATGTATAAATGCAGCTCTGGTGAACAACTTGCAAGAAGCAAGTTCATGCAGGGATGGTACATTCCAAGAAGGATAGCTTAATGCATTGATAAAATACTGACTTTCCAGGATTTGTGTATCATGTAGATTAGGACAATACATTCCAAGAGGAATGGCCCAATGCATTCCTGAAGTACTGCTATTCAAACTCACCAGCACTATTGGGCATAATGTATATGCTCCTGCATTAGCTACCTTGAAAGTGCTAGCGTAGCACGATATCCTATAAACACTAGCATGTGACATTCTTTCCCTGATGTTCATCTTTATTTTAGATGCATATTTAATTAGATATACAAGGACAGTTAATGCACTAGCATGTGCCTATAAAAGGTTTTGATAAATAGATCAATTATTTTAATTTCATACAAAGGTTCTCAAATCAACTACCTTCAGGGTTATCACGGACACAAAGCAAGAAACCACCGGGGCTAAGAAACAGTACTTAAAAAAGCTGCTGTGTAGTCCAAAATGAATGGAATAAATGAAAAAGAAAATGTGCAATTACCATCAGTAAAGGAAGGGAGCATGAAATAAAGAAAAAAAAAACAGAAAGGAAAGGAAATTAAGAGACTTGGTTTTGAATTCCATGTGACAAAGGAAGAAATCCTGGATTATTCAATGCCCACCAAATAACCTCCCTGTCAGTAGTGATAGAGGTAACTTTAATAGAAATTTATTGTCGATTCCCTGGAAATCATCTCTTATTTAAACATCACCAGAAATAAGATATCAGTGTGGTGTTAACTGATACATAAATTCAGGAAATGCAGGGAGAGAAATACTTAAAAAGAGCTATTTAACTTTAAATCAGAGATGACAATGAACATTTAAGCACATTCTCTGATGATGCAGATGATTGCATCATAAAACTGCAAAGCAAAACCCTATAGAGCTTCATCTGAGTACCTCAGATCGAGAGGATAGAGCATCGCTCTGTGCTGTTCAACCTTCTACCTGTCTGTAGATTTATTTATGGCCAACATCAAATGATTTGGTTGCTCATACACATTTATATATACAGGTACATATTGTTCCATGAAGTCAATACTCTGAGAAATGGCTGTTGAAAAATCCTGACATTTCATTAAATTGTTCCATAAAGCAGTGTTTAAGCACGATGCAACAAAACGGTGTAACGACTATGACAAAGTGAAAAGATACAGTATCATTGAGCTCTGCGCTTTAAGGAAACTCTGTAAAAAGGTACAAGGGTGAATATTGTATTGGATGGTAGAATGGTGTTTGGACTTTCAACGACTCAAACCAATGATTCGCAGGCCTTAAGGCCAATGTTCTACTACTAAGCCACAAGCCATTGTCAGCCATCTTCAAATGAGTGACCACACCTAGATCCCTATGACTATTCCCTCTACAATTATTTTGACAGCAATTTTATACAGTGTAGGGCTTGTTTGGTATTATCTGCAATTGAACTTCTAGCTGTAGGATAAAGCATCTTTTACATCTCATTGGCTGTGATGCAACGGTGTAATTTGCCTGTATTAATCTCCTCTACATGATCCTGCATTGAGCAATTAGTGTTGTAAGATTGCTTTCTAATTAGTGAGTTTTTTCTTATTCCTACACATTGTTTTAAATAAATAAAAGAGGTGGGAGGAGACCTCCCTGATAGATACATGAATAGATTAATAGACTAGGAAGCTGGTATGTTCAAGCAAATGGTCTCCATGTCATTTGTGTGTGCTGATTCCAGTCACTGAAGTCAAGCTGATCCTGTTCTAGACACTTCTGTCAAAAATCCCTCATGCCAAATTATAAATCCCCTGGTCCAGTAATGTCAGTTAATTGATTCAGATTAAGGATAAGAGATTATATATGAGTAGGAAGACTCACAGATTTCACATGTATACAAATCACATCTGGCCACATCAGCTTATTGGGAAATTATTCATTGTGAAAAGAGGGTAATGAATGGTCTGTCACTGCAAAGCAAAGATTAACCTAAAAACCTGAAATTGTGCAAGGTCTCAGCTGATCACAGGATTATTAAGGCATACGTTTATATATCCATCACTACAGGGTGAGCATGCTCCAGTGAATTGCAGATTAAACAACATTTCATTGTCACATCTTGATAACCATGATGTGCTTCTGTATTGGTAGTTTTTTTTGGGGTGGTCTGACTGTCTGAATCTGTCTGTGGTCTGTTAGAACAAAGAGAGCATTGGCAGCCATGGCTGACAAGAGCCATGCAATCTGTTTGTCTATCACTTCTATCTAGACCTGCTCCCTCAGGTGTCTTCTGAAGTCTGGATTGCTGTACCTAAGGTTATTCACACAGCCATGTTGAGGTGAACTGTGACCCATATTGACTTGAGTGTACATAAAGATCCAGATCCATGATGTTTCATGACACTGCGAGCAAGCACAGAGTTGCTGATGTTAATGGTTAACTCTAGTGAGTCATGTTTTAGAAACAATCAAGGTGGAACGACTGTTATAAGCACCAGATAGCTTTGGATTTCCCTAAAAGGTATTCTCTGATACTTAAAACACTTGTATTATGCTATAAATTGATGTAGGCCATTTCTCAATGTACTACGACTACACACAGCCACTACGATTTAAAAATACCAAGAATAAGCCAGGCTGTTGTAGGAACTGCTGCATGACTGCTCACTACGATTAGCAGCTATGCAGTAGTTACATAAGCTTTAGTAGGGCAGTCATACTGGTGCAGACATTAGGGACTACCATTGCATGGTACTGTTACGGCCAAATTGTTAGGTTCTCACTACGATTTAAAGGACAGCAGTCATAGTGTGTTAAGAAATGGCCTCCTGTTGTCATGTACCTCCCACATACACATATATAGTGACCCTCTACCTGTCCCATGTGTCTGTGTCACTGTATGCCACAAAGATTCAGCTTAGGCAACTTGATTCCAAAAGCCACCCCGCCTTCCCCACCATCCTCTTGGGGAGAATGGAGAGCAGTAGACCCTGTACGAGGGATGATGTGTTTAGGATTGATGGGAGGGGGCAGGGGTATTAGATGAGAGGCAGGGTGAATGTAACGAGGGATGGATGGAGGGTGTTAGATATGAAGGGAGGCAGAGTGCAGAGTGGGATAAGAGTGAAGGACTGGAGGAATGTACAGCAAGTCAGGGCAGACAGGATAAAACAGATAACCATTATGACAGATAATGAGTTTATATCCATATACCTTACAGTCTTAGAACTACATCATTACAGTAACCAGTAAAGCAGCGTGCGTTTCCTGATGAACGCAGAAAATACAGCATTAGTGCCACACTCATTGCTGCATTTTGGAAAACATTTGTATTCCCTTATATCCCTACAGTGTCATTATATTAACCTACAGTAAGGTGATAAGGCCCATATCACATAACAGGGACTCCATCCTGATGATGGAGGTTAAGCAGGGCGAGGCTTATCACTGAGTGTGAAATGGCCTTCCGAGGAACATGGGGAAGGTTAAGACATGTCTCTCACTTTGATGGACATGAAGTGGTCACCTCAGGTGACAATAAGGTACTGCAGGTTGATTAAGGGTCTCTTTCCTTTTTATGTAGCCCTGAAGAGTTTGTAAAAAAAATAATTTGTAGCACGATTCCTTGGCAATTTCAAATGAACATGTTAACATGTTAACAATGTCATCAATCAATCCAGTTAATTAATTGATCAATTGATCAGACTTATTAGAGTCATCAGATCTAATAACAGGAGACTTGTATAGGGCCATTATTGATAGAAGAATTTGAATCTAGTCTGTAAAGGAAAGCCTCTACATCTGCTCTAGTGTGTGTCATGCGATGCCCGAATGTATTTCTGCACTATATGGGAGAATAGCCAATCTGTAAGAAAAAATATTAGATGTGCTTTGTAGTTCCTGCAGCTAGCTCACCTGACGTCTGCCTAAGGTCATCAATCATATCAAATCCATAGCATTGAATTCCTGAAAACCTACTTGTGGAGCTAAAGAGGAAAATGTTTGCAGTGAGATGCTCATAAGCAAATAGCATATTTATAAAGACAGTTTTACGGAGCCATGAAGTAAAACTTCATTGTGGTGGTACTTTAAAATAGTAGAATTCACCAAGTGTCCATTTATAGTGATGATGTACAGGAGAACACTCCTTTGAAAACTGCATCCTTTCTGTGGCAGACTATAGTGTTATATTACAAACAGGTTTAGAATGGGCTGCTTATATACACAGGTTAATCTCAAGTATTGCCACATGAGAATGAAAAAGTGTAGAAGGAGAAATGGTAATAAGTCCCTTTCCAGCAACCAGTGATAAAGGTGTCCTTATATAGGAATCTAGGAATATATCATGCCCATTGGTCAGCATGGAGAACCAATGCAATTCATTGATCTGACCGCCTGCGACTGAGTAAGCCCCATAAGGTTGTGATGCATTCGTTAAGCCCTGATGATTTAGTCGCAAGGGCTGCACCATTGCATTATAACAACCCATGTTTATGATGTGAATAATTGATCAACACCCTATCATTTAAAAGTCATACACTACCATTGAAATCCAAATGAGCTTTTTTCATACAATATGAAAATAGAGTTCTCTTTATTAGAAATGGAGTTGGAGTAAACAATGTAAACCCAATTATTTCCCCTTTTGCAAAGTAAACTAACATTTGTCCTTTTGTTCTTGCAGGGATAATTCCCCATTTGGATAAAGTGAGTAGAGTCAGTGAAGACAGAGTGGATGCTGCATCATAACCGGTGATGTCTACACCTTGAACATTCCATGCAAATACAGCGATGAATGATGTGAAGGTCTTTCAGGTTGGGCAGCCATTGTGTTACTTTGACCTACATATAATGATGTAAGACTGTCATGAAATGATCATTTTGTTTATAAAGCAGCTCAGTGATATCTCATTGAAGGTAAACGAAATGCCTTGAGTGCATATTGTGAACTCATTAGGTTTACATAGGATTACATAGAAAGGGCATCACCATGAGTTGTACAACAGATAATGAGACATTGCCACTCCCTGTGGAGGTCCAGGCACTCAACGTCACTCAAGAGGAACTTGTGTATGAGGCAGCAGAAAGTATCTGTTATGGCATCATCCTGCCTATCATCCTGTCCTTTGGTGTTATTGGAAACATCCTAAACATTGTCGTCTTTACGCGGGGGAGGTTCAGACACACACTGGATGAGATTGAGAAATCTGCAGCAACTGGACTTGTTGCAATAGCTATTTCGGATCTGATATTCTGTGCAGTTGCTCTACCAGCACCATTCCTGCTCAGACCCAAGTCCCAGGTGAGCACGAGTTGGGTAGAGATGGTGGGGTTGTACTATAACCTGTACTCTGACCCTGTACTTAATGTGTTCCTGTGCTGTAGTACATGGCTAGTGGTGGTGGTGTCACTGGAGCGCTACATCGCAGTGTGTCATCCATTGGGTGCCCGGGGCCGCATCAAGGTGTGGAAAACCATTCTGGCTGATGTGGTTGTCTTCTTCTGTTCTGTCGGCTTCAACTTCCCGCAGTTCAAGAAGTGGGAGATAGTGACAGACTACTGCCAACCTAACTGTCAGTGCTACTACTCTGTACTCAGTACTTTATACCAGAACGCTGACTTCCGCAAGGTCTACAAAGTGCTCTGCTTCTTCATAGCTGGAATTCTACCCTTTGCCTCCCTTGCCTTCTGCAACATACGGCTCCTGTTGGAGATCTACAGGAGCCGCAGACTCACAAACGGAAACCAAAAGCAGCAACGAGACAACCCAGATCGCTACTGCACCTCAAGGATCACAGTGATTCTCGTTACAATCATATTCCTCTACTTTGTGTTAGTTGTACCGTCCGTTTTTCTGGAGTTCTTCAATAAGTTCATTGCAAGCACCCCCGGTAAGAGGGAGTACTACATCTTCAAGACAACGATTGTGCTGACTAATGTGGGACAGGCGGTTTACTTTGCGATGAACTTCATCCTGTACTATTCACTGAGTCGTCCATTCCGGGAGAACCTCAGCAGTCAGATTACCTGTAAACAACACACAGTAAACAGTGCAGAGAAAAACAGATACCGTGTAGTCAAACGTTAAAAGGTAAAACAGGTACAATTCTGTTAAATTGTTAATGTATTGATGCATCATATCTATTAGCCATCACAAAGCTCTGATAAATTACTTATGCATCATGCCTTCATTTCAGGGAGACTCTCAGAGGGTACAATGCTACTTGGGTGAAGCTATTATGAATAAGGAAGATGTTACATGCTCAAAATTAATGACAATGACTTAGGTTACAATATGCTACTTGTTCTTGTACATAAGAAATCAAATGAATGTCAAAATGCTCATTATTCGTAGATCTTTCTATACTTATAACACATGGTTGAACCGTCACTATTTTGGCTAAATGTGACCGTAATTTGAAATCCTTGAGAGTGAAGACAGTTTATGAAATTGCCGAAATAGTTATGTTCTTTACCAATCACAATGACCAAAGCTACTGCGGTCAAACATTGATAGCCTCAGCCAGAACAGCTACAAGATGAGGAAAATACAGTCACATGAAGGAAAAAAAGGAACAATTAAGGGTAGTAGAGTAGGCCTCATACTATTGTGTAATCCATTTCTGGAAATCCATAGTTTAACTAATTTGTAAGTTGCTGTAGGTATATTGATACCGTCTACTGAATGCTTTATCATACTGTTATCACCAACAACTTGAACAAAAATAATTCAACTGGCATAATTCAGCATATGAAAGTTAAAGGTATGTTTTTACCCTACACACCAACAATTGCCTAATGCGTTTAGTTCAGGAGGGCAATGCACTTTCCACTCTACCCGTCTAGCCTTATAACCCATTATAGCTGCTTTTTGTGTGTACCAACTGTGTAGGTTCAGCGAGGTTCAACCGCAATGAAGGGCTGGCAATCAATCTCACCAGTGATCATCATAACAAACTAATGCAGAGCTGGAATTGTAATGTTTAAATGGTCAATGTAATATTTGAAGTGTACCATGAGATAGCAGTTTAATTTTGTGCATGTGGAGTAACATAAATTTGTTACTTCACAACAATTTAAAAAAAACTCCTAATCATAGCAGGCAAACAAGGACTCATCTGAAAAAAAAATCCTTCACTTCACTCATGGGCAGTTATTATGCATCCTACTGATCTTACAGGGGTGCATCAACCATTTAGGTTCTTCGTTTGTGTTTCATGATGGGTTTGATGCACTCATTGATTCATTAGAGGCCCTTGAGGGGCTAATTCAAAGGAAATTGGTGGCTGTAATTGGTCACAAAAATAACTGAGGGGCTTGTCCTGAGTAGCCCCAAGGCGATCTTTGATTTATATAACGTTGCCTTTTTCTTTTGCGTAAAAGTAAGCACCTGCAGTCACCAATTATTATAAATCATAAACAACACCAGAAAGCTGCACATTTTGACCAATTAATATACTATACAAATCAATATTTTATAGATATGAGTAAGTAAATGGGTGCTTTGTATACAAAATTGTTTGTATGCCTGGCTATTTTCATGTTGGAAACAGTGGAATATGTACAAAGGTCCAACCTAAGAGCTCTGTATCCTACACCTTTGTGAAATAGCCCTTCCCTGTATCTCATGGTCAGTAATTATAAGGAGCCAAAATGATCTTAAAACAATCATATTCTTTTGTCATTGTAAAAGAGGTTAAAAAGAATAGCATGAAATAATATTCCTTTGATTCAATGTATTCATCAACACTCTAACAGTGAATCTGGTGCATTAACCTAAAAAACATTAATATTAGCCTTAATAGTATGTATAAATTTCAAGTGTCAGCATCTCAAGATAGACATGTCTTTTGTGAAACCTTCTGCATAGTTCTACAAGTTGCTTGCTGAGAATAATTAAACGACAGTGTATGTGTGTTGAACATTGATTGTTTCCATTCTAAATATATGTTTGAAAATATACTGTTCCATACAAAACAATGAACATTCTTCACAGAGAGATCTTGAATGTATATGATGATGTATAAGTCGAATGCTTATTTCAAAATCATAAGACAGTTGTTGGTAAACATAACTTTGCAGGTTCAATACATGAAGATCATTTACCTATAATTACTAATGCTACACTTACACATCTACAGGTGCATGCAGCATATATATAGAGGCCAATCTTTACATAGACATCTTGAATACACACACACACACACATATATATATATATATATATATATATATATATATATATATATATATATATATATATATATATATATATATGCACTAAGGTGAATGCTTATATCCACATTGAATGACAATTGTTGGTAATCATGACTTTGCAGGCTCAATACATAAACACCATTTACCTATAATCACTAATGCTACACTTGCCATTATTACTTAAGTTATGTTAATTGAATGAGAATCACTAGTCATATTTATACATCATATCAATGTTGTGATTCTATTCATCAAATAAAACCTACTGCAGATGATTCCCAGATGTGTTGATTAATATTTAATATTATGACATTAATTACAACTTTTAGTTTGTGTCATAACGTCAATAAGATTGGATTCTAACATGTATTCCTCCTCTCCCAGAGATTACTACTATCCCCCTTTCTGGAATTGTGCCAGCTAGGCATTTTGCCCTATCACAGTTATGCATGATAGGTACAGTTAGACTATGGTTGTTTATTTCGAGTTGAATATGACAGCCCCATAGGTTTAACCAAGAACCTCTGTATCACACCCCCAGTGTGATAATCCTTCCCCTTATCACACTGCCAGGTTTATAATTGCAAATGGTCACATAACTGATCATAAAATAATTACCAATGCACAATAACTTGAGATAAATACAAAGGAGCACTCGAATTGGTCCCTCTTTCTCAAACCCAAACCCTAACCTTTACCTTATCCATCGACTTAATCCTACCCTATCTTTCAACCTTTCCCTATCATTTTGCCTTAATTATTTACGGGCATGATTTCTTTGGAGGACATTTTTGGGTTGGAGAAACAGGGGCTACATTAATCAGATCATTCTGACCATATGGGGTTGAGAAACTCTCGAAAGGTTGACAACAATGAGGCAAAAATTCCATGAGATTTCCTTCCGTCATAAAAAAAAAGAAATGTGATAGTCCTTTTTCACAAACCTGTCGTGTCAACTGTCACCAAGCAGTGTTACACTCTCCTACCTTTTTAAAAACACCCTCATTTTTTTTTGTAGTGAAGTAGTGCAAATAATGCAAAGGGTGGAAGCGTGTTTGCTACTTACACTTAAAATCGATGAGTAAAATTTAAGGAAAATCTGACAATTATTTCTTGTCGTACATGTTATAACTTTTGAGATACATGAATGTATCTCTACTTAAGTCGATGATTACAACATTCAAACAAGATTGTTAGAGATCCGCTGCAGTGTGCTAGCAGCTTTTATGGGTCACACAGAGGGTGAAGCTGGTACATGGACAGGCTGTAACGTTAACATCCCCTTAATCCCCATCTTAATCCCACTATAGTCCAGGGTGCTGTCCAGTAGGCACTGGCTCTAGGAAGCCTCTGGGGCAGAGAGACAAACACAGCATACTGTAATGTTTCAGCAATTTTCTCTGAGCACTGCTCTAGACATTTTTAATTCTCAATAGTATTATAATGATTTAGGTGTAAATGCTAAACTTTAAATAGGAGTGTTGAATCTACCATGGATTCTTGTAAAACTGAACATTGAATCACCATAGTTATAAAGCAAGATGACATTGTAGTTTGTACAGTATAAGGATCTCTGTGAAAATAACAACATCTGAAAATATAGACGTATCTCCCGCAACTTTGGGACAAGGAATGCTTCATTTTTTGACATCTTTTTTTTACAGCATACCCTATACAGGATCATTGTAAAAATCATTACAGAAAAATTAAAGGATAATGTCGTCCATCCTAACAAAGGTGAAAAGATACTATTACATGATTTGAAAATGAAAACACATTATAAACACCCATGATAATCTATGGGCTGTTGCCAAATAATGCTAATGAGGTTTTTGCTTATAAGAACAGGTCATTTCATTCAAACAACTTTAACCCCTTCTCTTGCAGAGACTTATATTTATCAAAGGCCTCTCTGTAATACCAGCTGCCTCTTTTACATATGTAAATTGATCAAATATAACTTTAGCAAGACATTCTGTCCTCCTCTTAAATCTAGAAAGCATTCTAGCTGTTCATCAGCGAAGACAGCGGTAGGAGGAACAGGTATCATTTTCAGAATCATTTTGACCTTAATGTTAACCTCAAACAACCTCTGGTAAGGTCACCTGTGACCACCATCTTTCACTATGGCTGTTTGTGAGGCAGTATCACACATTATACAGATGAGATGACATTTATAGTAGAACCTATGCCCCAGGGGGCATAGCTTTTTTCGTGCATTTATTTATGCCCAGTCAGAATTCTATGCCCACTTATACAGCCCCTACAGACACCTGAAGCAACCTCCTCTATCAAATATTACACAAATGAGATCACCTTTACAGTAGATCATATGATCAGGGCACCATAGCAGTTGTACAGCATCTATTTACTTCCGTGCATACTTACATTCCTCTTCAGACAGCCCCTAGGGCCATTTAAAGTGACCTTCTCTCTCAACATCTCCCAAGACAGAAGCCCCTGTCCCTTTTCACTATAGCCTCTCGCAACATCAACACTGAACATATTGAAATGCAATTTAATCGATGGGTAATTGTCATTAATGGAAGACAGAAGAGTAGGAATACAATTAGTTTTAGTCTCCGCTAAGCTGGGACCAGTTGAGTTTGGAACAATTTCCACTTCATTCATGCTTACATATATATTCCCAAATATAGCTAAAGGGGCTTTCTCATTACTAGGCAGAATCTCATCCTCATATTCACCATACAGCATTGTACTATTCAGTCCTTATATGGAGCAATGTTTAATGATGGTTAAACGGCATGCCCACCTCTAATATAGCCTCTGTAAACACCTGCATATCAGTCTGAGCTAAAGTAGTAAAGCAGCTTTACATCATAAAAGATGTCTGGATTAGAAGACGTTTGGTGGACTTGCGGGAGTATAAAGTTGGAAAGTTGGAAAGGTGTGTAGTCTTAAATAAGCTGTTAGAATTATCTAGAGCCTGTCGGTCCTGAAGTCAATCCGCTAATCAGCTAATTGTGCCATGTAATATGTTGTCCCTTGAGCTGTCAGTCTTGGTTAAAGCAATAAGGTTGTAACTCACTGAGCACAAGATGAGGTATAATGGTTGCTGACTGAGGAGATGTGAAGCGATGAACACTAAAATAACTGGGAACCCATGGCACCCTGGAACAGTTAACCATCAAAATTATTTAACAGTGAACCAGTATAGTTTTTTAAAGAAGCCCCAGGTGGCACTGCAGTTTTACAAGGAATCTGGCATATTTGGAATGAGGATTCTGTTGCTATTTCAATAAATTTTATCACAGTGTGAGTTAATTGGTGGTATAGCACTCAGGCTTTATCAGCTGATGAGCAGTGGTCAGAGGAGCAGCTCACAGAAAGATGGAGGAGAGCCGCTCTTGTGGTAGGAGTGGCAGAGTCAACATTGATCCCAGTTAAAAATATTTCACACAGTGGTAATAGGTAGGTGATAATGATAATAGCCACTAGTACTGACTTATAGCTCTGGACATTTATTCATTTATTTGTTATTTCTCTGTCTTTTGTCTTGTTTTTGGTGGGGATTTGCTATAGCTGAATATGGTGACTGTAATAGAGGCTGTCAATAGGTCAGCAGGTAAAGACTGTGTGAGATCTCCTTGGAGAGTTAAGTGTCAGGACAACTTGATGCCTTGTTCACCACCTCATGAAATGGTAACTTCTGGCTTGCCGGACATGATTATGCTACTGACATTTGAATATGTTATGTTGATTTCAGTATGGCCCTGTTAACAATGCTGTTTTCAGCCACAACTTTACTCAATATAATGACAACTTAGAATGCTATTGTTACAAAAAAAGCAAACAACCAGACTCTTGGTAATAGAGAAATAATAGAAAACAATAAAGCAAAAAAAAGGAATGGATATCATCATTATTTATAACCATTTTGGCCTGACTGCTAACCTCACACAACCTTTGTGAATGTCAACTAAAACCACCATTAGTCAATGAAGCTTTTCACAAGGCGATAGCACACGATACCAAGATAAGGTGTCGTTCACAGTAGAACTTAAACCCCAGGGTCCATAGCAGTTATCTAGCTATTATGTACTGGTGGCCAATCTTCTATAGCCATGCATATAGCCCCTTAGGTTAAGTAAACCAATCATCTCTCTCCATATCACACAGAAATAGAATTGTTTTGGTGACACCTAACCCTAAAAGCAATGTGCTTTGGCATTGTGTTGCCACCTGTTCTCCAACTTAAAATCAGAATGGATTTCATGTCCTACTGCAGTGTTTGTTGTTGCTGTTATGATATGCTGCAAAAAGCTTTTCAATAAGCTCAAATGGAAAACAACCCTACACAACCTACTTATGAACAAATCTGAGATTTGAATCATGCTTTCTTTCTGAAAAATCAATGGCATAACAATATGGCTTCATCTTTAGCATTTGCCATAATGTGAGATTAGTTTCATATATGTAGAACGAAAACAAACATATGCATCAAATTATTCCCAACCCAGGTCAGTTGTAAACTATGGACAATTCAATATGACAAGGTTTATAAGGCAAGTGTTGTTCATTACAGACTAGTACAATTCTATCCACTTATCATTTCAAAGAGTAACTCATACTAAATCATTGACCTTACATGGACTTACCTTTCATAGTCCAAGCTCTGTACATTAGTTTATGGGTAATGTGATGATACACACCTCTCGGGGATGAAGTACTGTATTTGAGTAGATGAAAGGTTATATACTTGACTCCTATCGTGAGAACTGATTCATAGATTGTTAAATATAGTCCCATCCTCCAAATCCACCATAGAGCTATCTCTTAAACTTTAACTGCTGCTGGTGTGTACCATATTGATTAGAATGCACATCTGCACAGACCCCCTTCCCCCTTTGTCTTGGTTTAAGACCAAAAAAGGGGTGTGTTTTATTAGAGCATGTGTTCTCTTTAGAATGGTTGCAGTATTTGGAATTTGGGTATCAGATACAGGATGAATGTTTAGTAGTTTGTCCTAGGAGGAGGATGCAGACCTTGTAATGTGTTAACAAAGTGTAAATAAATAGATGTTCCATGAAATAGGATGTCTCGCATGAGAACTGTGCACAAGGTAGTAGATAGGTCACAAATGGACTCCAAAGGAGAATTGAACCTATCACTTTAGGAAGTGCAAAGTGCATTTACCATGGGGGTGATTTCCATATCATGCATGTCAAGCATAACAGATTTATATATTCCCTCGTCAGGTGCTACTTAAATGCGAGCTGATATGGCATTTGGATAGATGTTTATATGCCCAAGGTCAACATTCATAGTCTTTATCTGCATACCTAGAGTCAATGCCAATGTTATCTAGGACATCTCCTGCTCATGAAATATCTGGCCTCCATGCTGTTACTCAATGAAAGGATTGGGAACTGGCATGACATCTCCGTAGCTTGAGTAAATCTTGCAGCAAGTTATTGATGCTACAATCCAATTTAAATCCCATTTGCGTACGGTTTAGCAGGACTGCAAATGTTGCACTGAAAGCGACTTAGTAGGGCTTTAGTGGTAATGAGTCATTTCTTTCTATGTTCAACCATAGAAAAAAGGCCATGTTTCTGCATTCCATCTACAAATAATCATAGCAATCTGAATATTATGCTAATGGAGAGAATCATGTGACAGCTCTTTAAATGGCATGCCATTTATTTTCTTAGAGATGCATCAATGGAGTTTCCAGGCAATAGGCAATGCAAAAAATGGAGTTTCTGAGCTCTAGGATTAAGTGCCATTAAACAAGAAATGGATTTCCTTGTTTAATCAATAATTGAATCTACCTTCCTCTGTGGTAAGACAGGGAATTAGAATTCATTATCAAACTTGTTTCAAGTAGTTATTTTGCCTTGGCCTTGGCAGTTGTTTAAGTTCTAACACCATTGTGTAAAACTACGCCCTCGTGTAATTATCCTTTGCTAACACACTCTCGTCATGAAATATCCATTGATTACTTGTTCAATAACCTTTTTCCTTGTCTTCTATATTCAATGGTTGACACATAACCCTTTATTTCCGTCCTTCTGCTTGTGACAGCATTCTTCTACATTCAATGGCTAACACATAACCCTTTATTTCTGTCCTTCAGTTTGTGACAGTATTCTTCTACATTCAATGGCTAACACATAACCCTTTATTTCTGTCCTTCTGCATGTGACAGCATTTTACTACATTCAATGGTTGATTACTTGTTCAATAACCTTTTTCCTTGTCTTCTATATTCAATGGTTGACACATAACCCTTTATTTCTGTCCTTCAGTTTGTGACAGCATTCTTCTATATTCAATGGCTAACACATATAACCCTTTATCTCCGTCCTTCTGCTTGTGAAAGCATTGTCATGGAAACAGGTTTTATTCAGCTCTGTAAATGGCTCCTCCTCTTGTATCTTAACATGTTTTTGAAAGAAGGTCCTCCAACTGAGTAGCTCTTGTCCATCCTTGTGTTTGGTCTATATGCTATGGTAAACCCTTTGTGTCCCCACTTGCACGTGTCCTCACTATACACAAATAACCAAAGCATCCTCTTGCTCTAAATAAAGGAATCTTATGAAGGCATTCTGATGGATACACTTAAATTTAAATGATATGTCTACCTCAAGCCTGGGGTTTACAGATTTCTCAAAGAATGTAAACGGAATACATGTCTTGCACTTTCAAGTGACACTGTATGGTAATTGTGAGGTCACTCAAATAATTACAGCTGCAATGAGAGAAACTAAAAACATAATAAGATTTGCCCAGCTGTACTATGCAATATTGCTGGACTTAATCACAATGCTGCAATAACTAAAGCTTGTGATCGCACCTGTATTGATATCACAACTATCTGAAGGGGTTCAGAATCAGCACCTACTGAAGTATGCCCTATGGGTCTTCACATCTTGCTTAATCTTGGCCTAAACTGACCTCTACCATTCAGACCAACAATCAGTTAATTTGTATCTATCAACATTAAGACAGATAATAGCTTTTATCACAAAACACAATCGAGAAACAATAGTAATGTTACAGTTACAGTCATTGATATTCATTAGTGACAGATGGACTTCATCGCCACTACATCTTACTTCTGTAGCAGACTATTTGTTAAGACATACTAAAAAGGCTGGTTTACACTTCAAATAGATCATGCAGTATGTAACTTTAATGGCTATAACCTGGTATGTGTGTGAGAACATGAGTCTGAGGAGAGGATTGGTAGTTGAATATATTCATTACTGTGAGCTTCTTAAACTTCTTACCCCACATGACCTTGCAGTACTGGTCATGGCAGCTGGTTGTCACTGATAGCTGAACGTACATAGAATTTAATGAGTGCCTGTGAAAGTTGATCATGGATCCATCAGAAAGTCCTGTCTGAATGTACCACAGATATGACAGATCTCCAGGTTTGCATGCCAGGAATCTTGTTTTGATTATACTGAGACATGTAACAACTCACTTTGCTCCATCGTAATGGAAATTATTTGAATTGGCTTTAAGGGGGGAAATGAGATTGTGTTGAAAATAGATTACATGATTATATGCAATGCACCAACAATATGGCACTTTGATTACAATCATTTAAAGAAACCTTCCTAAAGCACTCAAAGAACATTGAGC
Source organism: Acholoe squamosa (assembly GCA_949317995.1). Classification (NCBI taxonomy): domain Eukaryota; kingdom Metazoa; phylum Annelida; class Polychaeta; order Phyllodocida; family Polynoidae; genus Acholoe; species Acholoe squamosa. The sequence goes on from OX439041.1 coordinate 4,431,433, forward strand.
CTAGATATGACTCGAGGATAGAGAAGTTATTTTGTAAAACACGATTAATCTTTATTGGTGAATGTTATCATGATGTTATCTGAAGTTGATATCACAATGCATTGTCATGTAGCCCACATGATTCACATGAATCAGAAACAGTTGAACCCTGACTGCTTTTCTCTTTAATAAATTATAAAAGAAAGTAGGGTTTTGAGAACAGAACAAAACTTACCCCACCACAGACAGGATACAAGCCCCATCCTGTAATTTCAGAGATCTTGATGTGGTGTGGTCTTCATCATGTTAATACTGGTGACTGGTGGTTCATTTCCTGTCAGAGTCTAACAGGATTATTTCTACATCCATCAATCACCCACTAGGTAATACCTGAACACTTTAAGGTGAGCACTTGGACCTAGTCGTAGAGTAGGAAAGTTTCATTCTCCTGACCAACTTTCCCACATATTTGTACCTCTGTTAGTGATTAGTAATCAGCTATAATAACAGCTTCAGCTGTCAAAATTCTACCATCCCGACCCTGGAACCCCACTACACTGACCTATTGTATTTCAAGTAATGGCATTGAATATTGCTCATAACATATCATATACTCACTAATCACAACACAATATCATGAGTAGTTAGTGGGGACAACTGGCAGTGTGCCCACTCAAGAGCATCAATATAAAATCTTGATCTCTGATTGTATAATAACCACCTACAATTCCTAATATTGTATGGTATATCATAATAATGATGTGGCCAGTTTAGAGTTGAAATCTTTGTCTTGACCGGATAAACTGCTGTCTTGGGTGTTATCTTTGTATTTCAAGTAGTATGTTGACGAATATATTGTAAAACAATGTCAGTCTACTTGCATTGGTATGTCCTGGTGATACTATGGGAGTGATATTCTCTACATATCACCTGTCACTTGGTAGTATCAAAGAGTCAACGCTCTCCTCTAGTAACCCCACAATCTGCTGACCAATCTCTCATTTTGTAGTTTAGTCACACATAATTTGGGTGCTTCTAAATTTCTGCCATACAATCGATTTTATATAAGATACCAAGGCAGATGGGACCATCAACCATGTAGACAGAATTAGTGTTTTTAACATTCACACGGCTATATTGAGGATAAGAAGCTCTGCTAGGCTCAGGCCATTTTGTTTTGCATGGTTGATATACAGTAATGACAATTTTTTGGTGACTAATCCAAAGTAATGTAGTAAGTATAAAAGTGCTGAAAAAAAGGTAGGCAATTGAAGTTAACATAAAATTATGAAGTTTTTCTAACAACTCATGGTATGCTAACAACTGTAATGTTGTACTATACTGTGAGGTAGGAGGGGTAAGACTCCTAAGGAATAAACCTGTTTTGCTTCTAGAGTCTACAGCTAGGGTCAGAGTAGTAGAAAAATGCTACTTTCTCACACATTATGCCGAATGGTTATAGCTACTAATTGGTGAACATGAGAGGGTCATGGTCATGAGGGTTTCGGTATTTCTTCGTTTGGGTGATTCTGGCACCGATTTACCTAATATGAACTGAGGGTGGTGGCTTCAGTGACCCATACATAGTTCCTACCATTATGGTTGTAGGTTATAGTAATCCTTTAAAGTATTCTGCAATGCATCCATGAAGTGTTTGCATTCAGACTGCAGCATGCTGACTACTGGGCATGTCATTCAGACTCACCATCATGCAGCATGCTGACTATTGGGCGTGTCATTCAGATTCAGACTCACCAACATGAAGCATGCTGACTACTGGGCGTGCCATTTAGACTCACAGCATGAAGCATGCTGACTACTGGGCATGTCATTCAGACTCACCAACATGCAGCATGCTGACTACTGGGCGTGCCATTCAGACTCACAGCATGAAGCATGCTGACTATTGGGCATGTCATTCAGACTCACCAGCATGAAGCATGCTGACTACTGGGCATGTCATTCAGACTCACCAACATGCAGCATGCTGACTACTGGGCGTGTCACACTCCTGATATGCAGCCTCTAAGTGGATCATATAACAGGACACTGTACAAACATGTATTATATGTGGCTTGCCATGGGAGAACATCTTCCATCTTTTCACGTTCTTTTAACCTTTATTTTCCGTGAAGTTTTGACTTTATATATAAAGGACAGCTGATTGACTAACATGTGCCTATGAAAGCCATTGTTACATAGTTTTATTCTTCTATTCTTCATCCAAACATTCTCATATTACCCATCTTTAAGGTTGTTAAAAAATAAAATGGCTAAGAAAGTGTACCTTGGCTAAGGTCCATGACTCACATGGCACCTTTTTCCTCAGCCTTACATGAATGTTAGTCAGTTGCTTGAAGAAACCTTCAATAACCGTCACATAGGTACGTCCGCTTTGGGTGAAGACATCACAGGACGAGGGGCAGCAAAATATTGATCTGCTGCTAAGGGTTAGGGAAGGTGCCTGTAGATGTTTGACAGGAATCCATTGTTAAGCTGGATTTGTTCATAAACTATTTTATAAAATCAAAACTGACCTTATCTGGTAAAGTTTCACTGATATCTACTGATTATAAGAGTTGTTTTTCCCCGATGTTTGATATGAATATTTCAGATTATTGATACCTAATTAATGACATTGAATATCCTAACAAATCCTCTGATCATCAAGAAGATTGTGTAATAGATTTAGTGTCATAAAAAAACACTTGAAAGCAAGAAATAAAAGTGCTTTTTATATTTTATCACTTTTAAGATATACAGTAGTAGAAAGTGCTGGAGTATTGTCTGTGTACCTCAGATCAAAAGGAAAGAGTACTGCTGTTGGCCTTCTACCCTCCTACCTGTCTGCAGAGTTATTTATGGCTCATAGCAAAGACCTTCTGTACTCATACAGGTATATCTACCTGTGTTCAAAGTTGTCTATGGCGCATATCAAAGAAAGGACTCCCATACAGGTATATATGCAGGCAAATACTCCTCCTTCAAGGCAATACTCTAAGATGGCAGTTGAAAATACCTGACATTCGTGTAAACTCCTCCATGAACCAGTATCTAAGTATCATGCAAAGAAACCAGTGTAATTTGTACAACAAAGGCCCAAGAAACAGTATCATTTACTGTAGAAAAAAATTGTGGTCAAAATCGGAAAGAGATTACTCCAATCCACCCCATCATGGAAATATGCCAGCCAGATATTTTACCCAATTACAGTTATGCATACTAGGTACAGTCAGAATATGGTTGTATATTAATGTTATTGTGTAATAAAGTTTATAGGCCCAACCCTAAGCCATTCGCATCCTGAACTCTTTCTCCATCCCGAATCCTAACCCCATAGTCATTTTTAGGTGGGAGAAATAGGGGCTACATAAAAAAGATTATTCTGAGCATACAGGATTAAGAAACTCTCAAAAGTTTGAAGTTCGCTCAACACTGAGGATGGAAGCATATTGCTACTTAGACTACAAATGGATGAGTATGGTTTCAAGGAAAATATGACGATTATTTCTTGTTGTACAATGTTATAGAGACACATGAATGTATCTTTACTTCAGTTGATAATGACAACATGCAAATAAGATTGTTAGAGTTCCGCTGCAGTGTGCTAGCAACTGTTGCAGGTCACACAGAGGGTGAAACTGATACATGGATAGGCTGTGGCATTAATCTCCATCTAAATCCCAGACTTAATCCCAGATTGATCCATAGGGCACAGAGAAAAACGCTGAAGCATGCTGTAATGTGTCTGTGTTTTTCTCTCTTATTGCACTGCCTCAGACATTTTAATTCTCTATAAAAGTACAATGATTCAGCTCTAAATGCTAAACTGTAAATTGAACAATTATACCGGAGGATCGGCAGGGAGTGACTTGGATTTTAGGTGACAATTTTAGAACGTTAAACATTTTTTTTTACAAATGAGTAAACAGAGTATTGATGTAAGAGGCATTACAGATGCATATCTTTAAGGAAACAACAAGTGGCTTCACCACTAAACAGTTGGGGGAAATTGTATCCCCTGTGTCCCATTGCCATGACACATTGTGCCCCATTGTCACGGCATTTTTGTGCCCCATTGTCACGGCACCTTTGGGCCCCATTGTCACGGTATTTTTGTTGTGATGCCACTGGTGCTTAGTGACGCTACCTAGTGACATGACATTGCCTAGTAACATGATGTTGCCTACTGATGCGTTTTCCACCATAACAGCAACATCACAGCATGTTCTCTCAGAGTTTATCTTTTGAGAATATCTCCAGAACTATATATCAGATCCTGATCTATGACCAATCAAAATGAAGATCTTGATAAATACAATACATATTAACACAGATTGAGAATATTCTTCTATCACTTATGCTGCAAAAGGGGTAGTTCTCTTTGGATCGAGATCCAAAAATGGCGGAAATTTAAGCTTGCCTGACAATTTTGAGGCAATAAAACTTTTAAACAAAGTATATGATAAAGAAGTTCAGCATAAAAATCATGGTATCATTCAAGGATGAAAATTACTTAATAATACTTAAAATATTTCTGTTGACATGTGTATATAGCAGGTTGAGTTAGCTGGTTCTTTGATCCTTGTTTATTGCATGATGACAGAGTGTACATATAGGTGGTAACAATGATACACTCTCCAGCATGCAGGCTCTGCCCCTAAGCTTGTAGCTCAACCTGTCGTAGGTTCTAGATACTAGGGAGGTTGTGTGTAGAATAATAGAGCCTGGGAGCTGCTCAAAGGGTCTTATATATACCCAGGTGAGCAGCTCACAGGGTGATGAAATGTACCGGTAGGAGCGGGTCAGATCCTGTCAGGTCTGGTTGGATCTGGTCGGATCTGACGCGTCGTCATACCTGGTAATGATTCTATTTATATGTGGACCAATCAGGGTGAATGGAGATTGTGGAATTTCCCTGCATCCTAGAAATGAGTACACAGGTATGTTGGTATGTTGTAATACTCCCAGTGAGTCAGTAAGTTGTAAGCTTGTGAGCAGGGCCTGAGCGTGTGTGGCAAAGAATTTAATAAATGTATAAAAAATTGAATAAATAGATAGAACTAAACGACCGTGGTGTATGAGGTGGCCGATCCACCACGAGGGGGAAGTCTCCCCCGAGGGCATTAGCCCGAGGGGGAGACCCCCCCCGAGGGGTGGATCAGCCACCGAGGACACCAGGGGAGTTTAGTTCTATATTTATTTTATGTTTTTAGAGTGTCTAATTAACTGAAAATTAGCAAAATCCATTACCCTAGTCCCCCGTACGAGCGGCGGTCCGCCATTTTGAATGTTTACATGCACCCAGAACGAGCCTGCAGTGGTGGATCTGCCGCTGTGGTGGATCGACACACGTTACGCCACTGGGGGTGTGGCGATCGACGGCGCAATGCTATCTCTACGGGAAGAAGTTATTCACATAAAATAATACCCAGAATAGTCCATTGACAGAACTGTGGGCAACTCAATATAAAAAAAGTCTATGTTTTTTACATTGCAGACCAGTACAATTCATACATCAGTTTAATGTGTAACTTATACCATATCATTGAATTGATATGGAGTAACCTGCCCCTGCCCTTTCACTGACCGCTGTACACTAGTTTATGGGTAATATGACGATATAGACCTCTCAATGATGAAGTGCTTTATTTGAGCAACCGGAAGGTTATATACTTGACTTGTATGGTGATAAGTGATTCATTTATGACTGATTCCGATGAAACATGTCACTTTTGGGATTTTGGGGTCTTTTTGGATACATGGGGCTGTAGAATAAAAAGTACTTAATCATTCTTCTTATTTTTGGTCTCATTTGAAAGAAAACACCCAGGGGTTAAAAAAAGTCAAATTTGTGTATGTCGGTCCATTATTTTTTGAGATATGGTGGCCCAAAGTTGAAAAATGACTGAAAATGGCCTTTTTTCCATTTTCACTGCATTCCAAGCCCTATATCATCAAGCCAAGCAGTAATAGACCATCATAATATTATCTATTCCCTAGTGGGGGGTCCTATTTACCTTTTCCATGTGGGATTGGAGGTGATATGTCTCAAATCTTTTTACCCTGGCCATTCTTATATGTTAAAATAGTGTTGTTTGCCCGACTGAACAAAATTTTAAACCTCTATAAGGCATAATAAAAAACTTTCCTCAGCATTTCTATACTTACACATAAAGGGGGCTTATATAGGTGATATTTTGGTAAAAAAAAACATTTTGCGTATCACATAGCCTTTGCGCGAAATACACATTCAAGTATTTTTGAAGTCAACCCCCTCACCCCCCCCATAAATTGAACTTCTGTATGTACAGCCGATTTGATTCAATTTGGGACTATTTTACCTATCATACAGTGTGTATCTGTTGATGAGGTCTCATTTTAAAAAAAAATCGAATCTCTATGTGCCTCGGTTGGACCAAACCAGACTGATACATGACTTTTTCGCGGTCGTTTGCTCGACTGATCGGACTCCTGGCTTTCTCGGCGGGAAAAGAAAATAGCTGGTTGCTTTCCAACTGGAATGAGCTACATCCGGGTCTTCACAGGAAGTTGTTATTGTGCATCTCAGCTTGCTTGGGAAAGCATTTTTAGGTGTTTAACGCCGACAGATTGATGGTTATTCATAAAACCGTGAGTAATATTGATCTAAATTTGATGGAATGTTGATGTTAAATGCCGGTCGATTGTTTTTATGTGTATTTTGTGTACCAAAAGTATGTAGATAGTTAGGAATACGTCCCAAACAGTCGGCCCGGGCGATGATGCAGCCCCTGCAGCCATTTTTAAAGCCCGGTAGGCCGGAAAGCGCATGTTTGCCCCACTGATTTTTTCGGTTGCTCGACTGACCAAACTGATATTATGGCCTGTAGTAGCACATATATGGGTCAAGAGATGAAGAACTCTGGTTAATATGTTAGAATACCCTCTCCGACATTTTGGAATCCCAGAGCCATGCCAAATCATTTTTTTCTTCTGTGCTGGTACTGTTTTAGGTACCTTTAGGATCGATTTTTTCATATTTTTTCACTATTTACATACATTTCTATGGTTATGAAGCCTCCTCTATGCGTTTCTCATTCTTTTTTGTGTTATATTGCTGCTGGGTTTGAATATGTTGACACTGTTGCCACTTTCAAGTCTCCTGCATCATTTCGGTCAGTCGAGCAAACAAAAATCCTCTCCTATTTTGTCAATATCCATAAACTTACACTTCTTTGGTGTTAATATATTATTTGGAATTCTTAACCAATATCCTGACATAAAAACATGTAGGTTTGGCAATAACTAACCTGATTTATGGAAGAATTCATTTTGATAAGTAGAGCAAATGAGCATCTATTTTGCATATAATAAGTACTTCCACTGCACTCAGGCCCCCCAAAATTTAACTTAATGTGTGCCTACAGTACCTCTGTCATATGGAATGGTCTTCCAGTCATTCCTAGAAAAATAATTTTCATTGAATCTTGGGGGGGGGTTGATTTTTTATCAATTTTCACATATTGACCATATTTTTATTCACTCAGTCTTCCAATGCACCATCATACTTGCCGGGCCTTCAAGCATGATATATGCACCAATTATTCTGACTTTAGACATACTTTTATGAGTAAATTGTGCTATGTTCATACCTCATTTTGTAGACCTTTTTTTATTCACTTTCTATCTTTCTTCAGACAATGGGAAGGAAGAGGTTGTCAGAGGGAGAAAAGGTGCCACACAACCAGTTACAAAAGGAGTATGAGGGCAGACAGAGGGAGAAGGCGGGGGAGGCCGAGTTCCTTGAGAGAAGGAACTCTGAGAAGAAAGCGTCAAAGGCGAAGCGGGATGCTGAGCGGAACCCGCGCGAGAAGGAACAAGTGTGGCGGATGGCCAAGTTTAGGGTCCAGAAGGCAAGGGCACTCGAGAAGGCAGCCGAGATGGGCGAGGAGCCTCCCGCCTGGACAAACATGACCAGTGGAGAGGTATCTTATATATATATACATATGTATAGTATACTATAATTTAACATAGATCTTTCCATTGATTTGTAATGATAAATTAATTGCAATTTAGTCTACTTAGTCTCCCAATGTATATACACAGTAGCTGGAGGTAGACAAATGATCCTTTAAATTAGAAGCCACTACTGCTGTCACCCCTGCACATTTTAAGACACCAGTCGTAGGAAAGGGGAAGGGACCCGGGAAGTCTTCCAAGAAGCAGACACCGGCAGGTTGCCCAGCGCGTGGACGCGGTGGTGGCCTGCCGGTCGCGCTGTTCCGCACTTCCCGGCTCCCTTCACCTCACTACGAGCAGGTGGACATTTATGACGAGCAGGGAGTGAGTATGAATTAAAAGTGTTACATCTGTGCATCATTAATGGATATATATCTTAGTCTATTACCTGTGTAGGTTATCTAAGTTATATAAATTCTCATGCATCATTGCAAATCTAATTCAGTGTTACCAGTATGTTAAAACTTAGAATCAGTACTAGCTTAATGTATCACTATCCTGCCTTCAAAGGGCATGCGTAAGTAAATTTTGAGTAGTTATAAAATCTACTCAAAAATTGTTGACCAAATTATTTATATATGTCCTCCTTGTTTTACATGTATATCAGGACCGGCTGGACAACCCCACGCTCCTCTCTGATGAGGATGTGGCAGCTAACGTGACGGTGCGTGGCAATGACCCCAAGCACCCTCTCCTGCTGTCTGAGGAGGAGGAGGCCCCTGCAGTGCCTGTGTATGCCAGGCTGCACGGCGGGCTTCCCCTGAGAAGCGCCGCACTGACCACATCCGGGTGACGGGGTTTAATGTCCCGCTGCTTGAGGACATCGCGTAAGTATTTATATTATAGCTCCTTTTTGTGTTGAACCATGGGGCAAAGGTAGAGAGTGTGCTGGCATTCTTGTCTGACCCAGAGAACTCCAGCATGGCACCTGGCAAGCATGAGACAAAGACCGTCAACAAAGTGAAGCACCAGAAGATGTATCTCACTGACTTCATCAATGTGCTTCACAAGCGGTACGAGGATACACACCTTGACTTGCCGGTCGGCCGCTCCACCTTCTACGAGATCCGTGACAAACACCCCTGGTTCATCCCTATCGACCTCCAGAGTGAGAAGGTCTGCTTGTGCCAGAAGCACCAGAACTTCTCGCTCAGGCTTAATGCTGTCAAAATTAAACTGACTGACAAGATGTTTGTCGAGATGACCTTTGATAAGCTTGAAGAACTAATCCTAGACAATGTCCCAGAGCAGTCTACTTTTGAGTACCAAGTGTGGAAAAACAAGGATGTTGTGTACGAGTCGATAGGTGAAGACAGAACAAGGAAAAAGTCTACCATCAAGAAGCTTCCGCCCTTGTACGGAGGTGAAATCACGGATGGACTTCATCAAAGTACCCGACTTGAGTTCAACACCATGGCTGCCCATGTTGACCGTGCACACAATCAACACTGCATGGTACATGAGCTATGAGCGGGGATGTCGTAGTTGGAGGTTACCATCCAGATGGACTTTGCCGAGAACTGGATGGTATCATACCCCCAGTCCCCACAGAGTACCTACTACGCAAAGGAGCCAGTGGCCCTGCACCCTGCAGTCATCCACTACTGTGATGAGGACACTGGTGTCACAAACCACTACTCTGTGGCTCTCTGCACTGACGACCGGAAGCACAACACTGGCTTCATCTTGGCGTTTCTCTGCTGCCTGGCAGCATTCCTCCAGGAGAACCTGCCACACGTCAAGGTGGGCCACTATGCTTCTGATTCCCCCTCCAGCCAGTATCAAAACATCTCGGTGTTCTCGATAACTCGTGTGCCACACCAAACTACTCAACCTTCTTCGAGGAACATGGCCCTACTTTGAGGCGGGCCATGGAAAGGGCCCCTGTGATGGTGTTGGCGCTGCTGCTAATCTCAACGCTGACAACATCGTCAAACGCCACAAGGAAGGACAACCCGTCATCAATAATGCAGAGGAGTTCACGGCCAAAGGTAACAAACTTGAAGGCCGTGCTCACTACATCCATGTCCCTCTGTAGGATGTCGCCTCTGCCCGCCTCACTGTCGGCGACCCTGATTATGATCCTGTTGTCCGCACCACTGTCTGCAAGCACACCAGGGACGGCTCACCAGTCATGGTACGTAAGCGTACTCGAAGTGACCGGGTGCCAACTCCTGCCACGGCGAATAAGGAGAATGTTGCCCCATGTGCCCCACGGAAGCGGGCCGGGGAGCGTGGCATCGCCGCCCCTACAACCAAGGGAGCACAACAGGATCCACCGACCTGTGGACCGACGAACAGTGTAGGGAAGCTGGTGCTGGTGCAGGATGAGTACCATGTAGGTGACATCCTTATCACTGCCAGCCTGGCCAGTACCAGCTCAATGGACAAGTGGTTTATGGGTAAGGTGGTAGCCAAGGACAATGGCTTCCACCAAGTGCACCAGATGCTGCGCTACATGGCGTCAGACAAGAGAAGCTTCAAGTGGGGGAAGGAGATCATCCCAGCTAGGGTCCACCCCCTCAACTTTCTTGGCACAGTCACTCTGCCCATGCCAAGTCGTTATGGCAACACCGAGGACGCTGTGTACAAACTCGATCCGAGCATCAGCAAAGACCCAAGATGGGTAGATACTGTACATTTATTGGTTTTAAACAGTAGCCCAGGTGCACTAGTTACTCTGTATGTAGTGGCATTATGATTGAACAGGTCTAAGTGCCTCTATGAGGTCTTCATCTATGTACTGCTGCTTGTTTGCGCGACTGACCGAAATCTGCTAATCGGGGGACCTATTTTGGCTACAGACCACATGCAGAATGTACTTGATCAGTGGTAAATGATGATGGTTTAAGCAAGTGTACATAGTGAGGATGTAATATATTGATTTTCATTCATGTACAAAGAGTTTTAAGCCAGTGAGATCAAAGTTGAGAATTTGTGTTATGATTTTCCGAAAATTGGTAATCATCGCAAAATGTGAAATGTCATAATTTTAAAAGTTTATGTACCTCAGCTCTAGTTTTGGTACACTTATACTACACTATTGTAATAGTCTGGCCATGCAATATGGTAATGATAGGGGATTTATTGAAGGAGTTATATGTATTATAAATTATTACGATCAGTCGAGCAAACAAGATCATATGGTTTTACAGCGAGTGCAATAAAAACTGACCCCCTGGGAGTTAATGACTTGAATGAACCTTTTCATAAAGCCAAGATATGGGGCTATCAATAAAAGTCAGTCTCATAATGTAATGCTGAGTTTGCCTTCCTGACTCCTTGGCCATGTTAACTGACATATCTCATCGGAATCAGTCATATTGTAACATGCAACATATGCAACATTATATTCCTTTTTCACTAAAATATTCTGACTCAATGTAATTAATGTTACAGGCATATAATGCATAGTAACATGTAATGAGAATGATGAAATGAACCATCCTCTTACTACATCCTCTGGCAGGATCATGTAATGAAATACTCATAAATAGTGACTTAAGGATAGGTAATAGCTACCTAGCTATTCATACCCCTGCAAGGTTTTAGCAGGGCATTATTCAAACATGCATGAATTTTCATGGAAAACAAATGTACTAGGCGTAAATTTAACAAACATTTAGACTAAAAGGTTTGCTGATTTGCCATATTTATCACGTTGTGCAAACATCACATGACCAAACAAATTGAGGTGACTAAACAAGGGATCCCAACGGCATGGACATTTTCCTGATATCAATAAATGAAGCTTCACAACATTTGGTTACAATCTCACACTAAACTGAGCAATTATACAACATTAGGTAGACATGCCATTTCCAGTAATGGCATGATTATGAGCCCCTATCATGCCATCTGACACTTCCAATCATGTTTATTTCTCCCAGGGAAAAAGGCCAAGGACTTAATAATGTTTTCAAAACAGTTCCATGACCAATGCTAGTCTGTTCAGCCATAGTTGTTTATCTTTAGACGTGGCCATTTTGTTTCCTTTGCTACTTCCTTTCCCCAAATTCATTGAAATCTGATCTCTTTCCCCTCTTATTGTCTATATTTCTTGGTGATAATTATGCTAGATTTTTAAGGATGTTTAAACAGTGCTAATCCATTACTGCAGGCCTTGATGGACGAGACGGTTCATGATGGATAGATTGTAATGTGTCATTCTTGAGGATTTATTCTTCAGACGCACCTTCAATATATATAAGGGTATATTGCTGTTTACAACATGTCATATCTTGGGTAATTACAACTACTATATGAACATAGTGATAACAAGAAGCTGGTAATTAGTGGATAATTGATGATAGTTTTATTGTACAAAAGTACATGCTGGCAGCTGTACTAGCAGCACCTGGCTGTATACATAATGACCATCAGGTGTACCACCCCTAGAGAAAGGGTGTGGTACTACTGCTTATGCCATGGCTATTATCGACAACACTATAGATTAGTACTACTTACGCCATATTCAATGGGGGGACGGAATACGATCCTTGCATTTAGCGGCACCATTTTAAAATTTATACAGAGCTAATTAGTTTCGTATTTAGGTATGGTTATTAGAAGGTTAAGGAAAAAAGAATGATTGAACTAGTTAAATAATATTATGTTATGACTTGTTTCTTGTTTAAGGTATATCTAAAAAATTGGGCTGAAAATATTGCCCTGTGCAAGGAACATTTAATTGGAAACTAAAAGCAGTGGCTAGCTCTGTATCAGGTGACCTACTTTGTTGAGCAAGGTGTCATTGCGGATCAAAACAAACCGATATGACTCGACGCATTGAAAATCAGTAAATAACATTGTATTTCCTTGTTTAAATCAAATTTATCCCTTATGGCCATGGCATAAATGCAAATGTCAACTCAGAGGGTATATTTTTGCATCGTATTCATCTCGGTGAGGCCTGTTCAATCTTTAAATAGACATTTTGAGAAGGGCCCTTTGCTAAAACTGCCACTGAGCTCTATTCTAAAATAGAGCTGGCATAAGACTCAAAATGAATAAAGTTGTCTTCATTCATATATATTCCGAGAACAATTCTCCCTTTTTTGAGTAGAATGCTTTAGTAATGCAATATAACGTAAATATGACAGCCCAAGATTTATATATTGATGAATATTGCACGAGCCAAAGGCCAATGACTTTTTTCATCATAAGTGAGCCCTGGTCAGGCCATTCTCTGCATTTTCTTCAACTGCGGCATGTTAACCTACGTCCACATCTGGGCCACTGACACACTTTCGTCAAGCATGGAGCCTGGTAGGAATGGATGGACTGTGACTTGTTTATGATGTAAAATCATTTGATTCTTCTTTATTTTGAATATATTGGACATAATAAGCATGGAGGGATACTATAGACTATCTAAGGATGTGTACTTTTTAATATGGAGACTTGTCATGTTTGGATTCCATATGAAAAGTGTGTGTAAACACAGTAATACTGCTACAGGTTAGACTTTATCCATTTTCTCATTGGATTTTATCACCGTTCAGTGTGGTGTAGTGGCTAAGGCTTCCACCTAAGTCCAACTTGACCTCTAAAAAAGTATATCCAAATTCTTGAAAATGAACATGTGTGTATATATGCTCTGGTTAGACACTAAAAGAGGACAGCATAACAGTAAGGGAGGTGGCAGAATAGTGGTATAAAGGGAGATATCTATGGGTATATGGAAATTGCCATTATCAGTGTCAATTGAATATTCTTAAAGCCAGCTCTTTAGCTTAGAAGCAAAAACAATGCCCTTTAAGTTTTGCTTTTCATGATCAAAAGTTTTTAGATATATTGCATGACTGAGAAGTTGTAAGCACTCGGTATGTGCCATCTATTTGCAAATTAGATTAACAACATCGTTTTCGATCTTCACAAAGTTCACTAGTGAAAAGGTCAATTTACACACATACATAACCTTGGGGACAAATAAGGAATGCAGAAGTATCTATTTGATGTCAAATTTAATGAGAGGTAGATCCATAAGGAATATGCTTAACAAACATCCTCTTATGAGTTTTTTGCTTTGGCCTTGGTTCAGTGCTTGCTTACGTTCTGACACAATCGTGTGAAACAAATCAGGGACATTGTACCATTTAAATTGAGCTTGTTTTTAACCCCTCCTAAATAAGACCAGGCAATCAAATCAAGTGATATCAAAATATGATCTGAATATATCTCCTACTAGTCTCTACATTTGTTTGGTATTCCACTACAGAATTTGAAAGTAATCCATTCAGACAACTGGCAGAAATGGAGAGATACATTCCTACATTGAAAGTGTACTGCTGAACTCTGCCCCTGGGTTCTGGCCAAAATTGATCTATACAGATCTGGCTCTGGTCTGATTTAAAGCCCATTTGGCTTGGTGATATTCAGTGATCAAAGCCGTTCCATCTTTCACCTCTATATGCAATAGTTAAACCTGTCTTTGTGTCTCTACTGCACCTGTCTGCATTATACACAAATAAACAAAGCATCCTGTCATGGATGTTGCACTAACGAAAGGAATCTTGTGATGGTGTGAACAAAACGAAAGTGTTTAGCACTGTAAATGACCTCCTCCTCTTGTCTCTTCAGATGGTCTAACAGAGGGACAAGTAGAGGGAAAGTAAGTTACATCATTAAACAGAAAGGATAAAGCTTAAGATAGAGAAAAAAAAGCAATCAAGAAGCCAGAAAAGCTGGAACATGCAAGTTTTCTACATGAAAGTGGTCCAAAATCCAGTGTTGGCCGCTTACAACTTATGCAGAATCATTGCCTACAGTTATGTCTTCGAATCTTTAATACTCGGGATATATCTATATACGATCTCCATGTTAGAACTTACATGAAAATGCTAAAGGTTAGATGTAATAAGAACTTATTATCTATGATGTATGATGTTTCTTGTGATCCAAACTGTGTCAAACTCCCTGCCAGGAACTTGCGCGGCAATGTTAAAAAACAGTTAAAAGTATCCAGATCTAGGTGTTTGACATATGATAAGTCACCACTGTACAGGGGATGTGTCCTTTGGGACAAATTGGATGCAAATACTCAGCAGATAGGCAGTAAGAAAGAATTCATGAACAAAATCTGAATGTATTTGGTGTATAACCGTCACTTGATAGACTACGCAATTATTTTTGAAAGATGTAATATACATGCTGCCTGCGGATAATCGACTTGTGCAAATCATGGTGATACATACAGCCCCTAAGAGGCTTTAGTTATGTCTTTAGTAATATCGTAATGATCTACACCCAAAATGATGCCTGCCTGATGTAACTTTGTACAACCTGATTGAGCGCTACACTATTTCTTTCCTGTTGCCGTGTTTTGGCCGATCTGAAAAACGTACATGTATGATTTCTGCCAATAAACTTGTTAAAACTCAAACTCATAAGAGTATAGAGAGAGAACCAATATTGTTGCATAAGGTCACTTTCAACAAATAATTTGAACACCCTATCAACACACATGCCAAGCACTCTACAAGTAGCAAGGGGAGCGGGGTTGAAGAAGAAAAAATGTTTTTCGCAAATCTCTCATGTCACCTGTCACCAAGCAGTGTTACACTTTCCTACAGTTTTCAATACCCTCTCATCCTCCTTGTGTTTAGTGAAGTAGTGTAATTGGAGACCCATTGCACTCCTCCCTGTGATCGGTAAAATTATGGAGTGGGTGTAGCATGGCTGGCTCCTGGATTATATGATGGAGAATGAGCTTCTATCTAGTAACTAATTTGGGTTCACTCCTTGACGCTCCGCAGCAGACACACAGAGAGAAGAGCACTGATCGCTTTGACGCATACTGCACAGGTCACAATTTGTCTCCCACATGACATGTATGAAGGCATGTCGAATCAGGTTAACACTCTCATATTTGGTTCGTCAACTCTACTTGACAAGCGTAATGAAGACACGTCACATATTTCTGATCCATTCACCTGAGTGCTAGGTAATACTGTGAGACAATTATGTAAGGGTCAAGAGCAGTCAATAGCTGTGTAGCAATGGTTCAATCAAGGCAGGCCTATGGTAGAAGACAGGAGATATCATAGTCCCACAGGCCTGCAACACTAAGGCACTTTTACCTATCTACAGAACTTCTACTTGACTGAGGACCTCTATGTAGTCCATAAGACAAGGGCATGGAGGTGCATGGCAATGTTATGTCTCCATGTACTGTAGATACTGAGATTATAGATTGGGGGTTAGCTTACAATATTTGGTATTTTCACTGACTCACACATAAGGTGTCTAACCTCTCCAGTTGAAGAATTCAGGATTGTGGGTGTCTATTTTGATATTCAATAACAAATGCAAATTTAACAATAGTAGTGAATAAAATTCACTACTATTCACTGATAGTATTTACAGAACGTAGTGATCTATTTTTCATGAGAACAAAAAGACACAGATACATCAAATGTCTCAAGTGTTGGTAGTACTTCTTGGTAGTGCTTAATCCTGGTACCAAAATGGTTGTTTGGCCCATCTAGTAGAATATCCTAGAACAATTATGTATGTCAAACCATCACATGTCAAGTGCCTTCGACATGGCTGTGACCCTAGTCAACTCACAGATGACGTGGCATTTTAAGGCATGTCAAATCATATGAGGATTACTGTGTGCCACAGTTGTCAGGGTGACATATGGGCACATGTCCCAATGACGTGTGCTCTCTGTGTCAAATCAAGTTGACACGGGTATACATGTCACTTTGTCAGGAAGAATTTTTTTCAGTGCACCCTCAATGAAGTCACAGCTTATATCTACAGGGCAGCCAATGCCGGAAAGACTGAGGAAAGACTTGCTGGATTATGCTATCTGACTCAAATTAACCATGTATTTCTGTATGGCCCTGTTCACAATGCTGTTTTCAGCCACAACCTTACTCAATATGAGCAAGGATTGTATAGTATAGGATAGGTCAGTCCATACAATCCTATAGTGAAGGCCAACCCCCCTCTACCCCCGCATAAAACTAGGTGACCTTGTGTGTTCAGTATTGGGCCCTATATAGGATAAGGGGGTTTATGGAGCTATCATGTATCTTCATGAAAGGGATACCAAATGAAATGAAGAGACCATCTAAGTAAAAAATATCCTGCTGAATCCAAAAATGTTGGTCTTTATTATCAGAATTTGACCAAAAGTACCCGAAATTGATGTTTGATGAGGGAAATATTTTGAAAATGTACAAAAATGATATTGAAAATGGTTGCAAATCTTTAAATATAGAACACATAAATGAGAGTTAATACCTCAATCTACACACCCAAATGTCTGCCTATCTCTCAGTCAGGCAAGTTCTGGGCCTGTGCTATATTCTGCCTATCCCACATACAGAATAACAATTGTGTACCTATCGATCATCCTGCCTATCTCTTCAATCCGAAACATCTCCAGTTTAATCTGGTTATCTCTTAAAAGGCCTAACTTATGATGCTTACCCCTCGCCTTACCTTATCTCATTTGTTCCTTCTTTCTTTTAGTCTACCTATCCTCAATCTGCCTGTCATTCATTTTACCTATCCCTCACGGTGACTATCCCTCAGACCATCATGTTTAATCTGTGCTGTTTGTCTGCTATATAAGCCTTTATTGTTTAAAGGTACATTCCTTACCATGTCTACTATTATTTTTTTTCCTATCCCTGATAATGCCTATTATGTAGCCTACCCATCCCTCATTGTGCCTATCCCTCAACTATGCACATCCCTCATATTTGATTTGCATATCTGTCCCTAGGATGCATGCTTTTTTTTCTTCTTTTTTTTATGTTTGCTCATCTTACAAGGTACTCTGTGCCTATTCCTTAAATTGCTAATTGCTCATACTGCCCATCCCTCTTGCTACCCATCCTTACCTATCCCCCATGCACTCTATACAGCTCTCTTACCCATCTCATCTCTCTTTACCTACCTATGTCACAACCAACCTTCATTATGATGACCATTTCTTAGTCACCCTATCACTTAACATACTGCTTACAGTCCACCTTATTCATACATCTACCTATCATTCATGCTGTTCATGCTGCATATCTTTCAGACAGGTGGAAGTAATTGAACACAAGCTGAGATATGGATAGAGAGAGCGGGTTTGATTGACTAAGCTGACATGGTAAGAAAACCATATGGAGAGCATGAGGGATAGGTATTCAAAAGGATTGGTAGCAAGGGGGATAGGTAGCATATGCACTATCTAGTTTGAGGGATAGGCACAGAGAGTACCTTGTAAGATGAGCAAATGTAAAACAAGAAAACATGGGTGGTAGTGACAGATGGGCAAGTCAAATATGATGGAAATGCAGAGTTGGGGGATAGGTATAATGAAGGATAGGTAGGCTTTATGATACACATTGTTAACGATAGGTAGGATCAAAATGATATACATGGTAAGCAATGTACTGTTAACTATTAGGGCCTAAATAAGCAGATGAACAATACAGTTTAAACATAGTGGTCTTAGGGATTGTCACCATGAGGGATAGGTAAAATGAATGATAGGAAGACTGAGGATAGGTATACTCATGGAAACTAGGACCAGAGAAGATTAGCTAAAGTAAGGAGTAAGCTTTAGCATCTAGGTCTTTTGGGAGATAGCCTTACTTCAAGATGCTTTGGATTGAAGAGATAGGCAGTATGAGTGATAGGTAAAGTAAGACATAGGCAGTATGTGAGATAGGCAGAGTAATGCACAGTTGGAATACTTGTCGAATTGGAAGATAAGCAGGCATTTGGAAATGTGCATTGAGGTACTAACTCTGGTTTATGCGTGTCTATAAATACTTCTCATTAGTTTGAATATTATTTTTGTACATCTTTAAAATATTTTCTTCATCAAACCTCATTTTCGGGTACTTTTAGTCAATTTCTAAGAATCATGATGAAATAAATTTGGATTCATCAGGATTTTTTGGTCTAGGTGGTTCCTTCTTCCCCTTTAGTACCATCCTGATAACGGAATACCACAGCTCCATAAACCACCTAATCCTCTACAGAAACCAACAATGAAGACACAGGGGCACCTAGTTTCATGGGGGGTAGAGGGGGGTGGCCTGTCACACTCTACCCATAAACTATGCTCTCAGTGACCTCTCCTATAGTATAAGCTTCTTGATATGAGGGCAATATAGAATGCTATTGTTACAAGACAGCAAACAACCACAGTCTTGGTAACAGAAAATAATATAAAACAATAAAGCAAGAAAGGAATGCAAGAAACCTCGCACATTATTTGTGAAGGTCAACTACAACCGCCATTGGACACATTACACAGATGAGATGACATTTACAGTAGACTCTATATTGCAGGGTCCATAGCAGTTATCTAGCTATTATCTACTGGTGGTCAGTCTTCTATAGCTCTTAATACAGCGCCTGAGGTCTAGTAAATCCACCGTTTCTCTCCAATTCACACACAAACAAAAGCACATGTCCTTTTCACCATTGCTGCCATACTATGCCAATGTTGCCGTTACTATTTCATTTGAGTTAGGTGGTTTGAAATAAATGCACATTAGCATTACGTGTGATCAGAATTGTTTTGGTGACTCCAAACCCTAAAGGCAATATTGTGTTTTCGCATTGTGTTGACATCTGTACTCCAATCAGCATGGATTTCATGTCCTACTGCAGTGTTTCTTAGTTAGTTTTGATATTTGAATTATGATTTCTTTCTGAAAATTCAATGGGATAATAATGTGGCATCATCTTTAGTATGGTCATGCATCAAATTGTTCCCGACTTGCTGGTAGTGAACTATGGACAATTCCATGAGGCAGATGTTGTATATTGCAGACCAGTACAATTCTAACCATACATCAGTTTAACATGTTACTCATAATGTATTGATGAATCGATACAGCTTGACCTTCCATGGTCCAAGCGCTGTACATTAGTTTATGGGTAATGTGATGATATACACCTCTCGGATTTGAAGTACTGTATTTGAGTAGATGAAAGGTTATATACTTGACTCCTATCGTAAGAACTGATTCATACATTGTAATATGCAATATGAGAGCATTGAGTTTACTCCACCTCAATTCATGAGGTTTGCATTGGGAGATGTATGATTACTTTCAACATCATTAATTCACATGAGAGAGGGAGGCATAGCTATGTGTTGGCATATATTAATTTGTATAGGTTATTGTGTAGATATAAAAAGCAGGAGTTTCATATGTACATCCCTTTCTTAATAGAACTTCTTTTCTGTATCATCAAGACCATCCTTACCTTGGATGTTTGAAGCCATCCTCTATCATAACCAAACATCCTAGGGTGTGGCATTGTATAATCTGGCTTATAGAGCCTGGATACACCATTCTATTAAGTGGATGAAGTCTTGGTAATGCTTCCTGTGCAGGATGTTGGATAACATTAAATCCTAGCATAAAGCATTTACATGCTCATATATGCACAGTTAATGTTATAGGCATAAGGTGTAGAGCTGCATGTAATGGGAACAATGCCATAAACCATCCTTTTACCATATCCTCTGGCAGGATTCTGTAATGAAATAGACATTAAAGGTGACTTGATAATAGATCATATTAATGCAGCTACTTAGGGAATTTATATCCCTATAAATGATTTATAACTCGACCCATGAGGTTCTAAAAAGTTATAATAGTCAGTGAATACTTGTAGGTGAGTTATTCAGTTACTTATTTTATGAAAAGGATAAGTTTCTGAATAGCAAAATATGCATTTGCTCCACCTTTATATGATAAAAACATCACATCAGCGAACATATGTGGATCAACACGGTAAAAGGTACGCCCGCGAGGGGGTGCACAGGCGTACCTTTTACCGTGTTGATTCACATATTCAGTTCAAGATACAAACAATCCTGATATGCTGTATTGGCACTGTAGTTTTCCTGCTCTGAATTATTCAATAAATGATCACAGCATTTGGTTACAGTCTCAAGCCAAACTGAGCAATTAAACAATGTTCATTCAGTTTGCATGTTTTTTTTTTCATTAACATCATGATTATGACCCCTATCATACCATCTGACACATCAAATTATGTTTACCTTTTTAAGGGGAAAAGGCTCAAGCATTTAAAAATGTTGGTCTGTTTAGCTGTAGCTTTTCATCTGGTAGAGGAGGCCATTTTGATCCCTTTGCAACTTCCTTTCCCCCGAATCATCAAAATATGTCTCATCATCTGTATGTCTTGTTGGTGGTGCAAATAAGGCAGGAATAGTGTTGGCATCATATTCAAATTCCATTTGATGGTTGGAATTGTAGAGTTTTTTTTATGCTCCTCAATGAGGAGAAACACTTGAGTGAATGATGAGGCTCGCTGTTTTGTCAATTGACCATCACCAACTGTTTTTATAATCAACTCACACAGGCAAACACATTAACTTCTTTATGCAGCTATGGGTTATTCAATAAATGAAGGCACATTCAGTGACACCTCAAACCAATCTGAGCAATTGAACTGAATTCAGTTCAATTGCTGCTTCGAGTGATGGCATGATTATGATTCTAATCATGTAGTTGGATACATCAAATCACATGATTAACTCTTTAAAGAGTTAAAGAGGTTTTCTTTGTCAAAGTTAAGAGATAGAGAGTCACACCACTTCCAGTAACGGTATGTACTATTATAATGATCACAATCATGCGATTAGGTACTTTCCATTGACCAGATTTTAGCATTACATAAAAGAGGGGTTCAAGCAGCAGCTATCTCAAAAACAATTTACCAACAATGTAGCCATATATCACAATGTAGCTACATAGTCCCTCAGAGGTCACCCTCCTGTGCGCCCATTTTGCATATTGTCATATGTAAATGAAGCCAGACTTGTGACACAGCACACATAGTTACATGTTCAGAAAGTATAAATCAATAGACGACTAATGTTATGGGATTATCGCATGTGTACAGTAGTCCAAAGAATCTCAATTGGGGTTGGACCATATTGCGTATAATGGAGAAAACTGCAATTATTCTAGGGATTCTATGAACCTGATTAATCTGTTTCTGACACAGCCTGCACTGTAAGTTTTTACAGGGGCTATAATGCAACAATGACCATCGTAAAGCATCCTGCCTTGTCTGCTGACATTCTGCTTCTACATGCAGTGGCAGGCTCTGTTTCTGTGCTCCTTTTGTACTCCGCAATGCACATACAATCAAAGCATCCTGAAAATAATGGACAGCTCAAAATTCATTAAGTAAAGCTATCGGATCGCATTCCTTCTGCACTGTTACCACTATACGCAAATAATCAAAGCATCCTGAAATGAATCTTGCACTAATCTACAGAATATTGTGCAAGCATTTTAAAGGAAACACCTTGTTTCGCTTCTGAAAGGAAAGTGCTTAGCTCTGTAAATGGCTTTCATCTTTTCTTGAAATGTTTTAATAGAGGAACCTTCCATTGTGTCGCTCTTGTCAAAGAGGACTATAGGAGGCAATGTTCAATTCATGTTCTCATGGTTTATTTTAAGCACCTTTATCTACATTAGACCACCTCACCTTGGATCAGCCCTGTAATGTTGAACCTAAAATCTAATGAACCGCTCTGAAAGATGATCATGGATCAAACAGAATGTAAAGTCTCAAAGTGCCAGAGTTATGATTGATCTCTAACTCTGCAAACTAAAAGGATGGTTTTAATTGGACTGGGACATGTGACTAGACACCAGGCTCTTTTTGCTTCATTGCGTGGGTGTCTATTGGAAGGTAGTTAATGGAGACAGAATGAGTGCAGAAGCACATCCCAAGAACAAGCATAATCTAATCCTCTCAATAACTGTGTACCTTGACATCATTTGACGGCAATGTCATAGGCAGTTCTGCACAAAACAAAAATATTCTGGATATTTTTTTTTTATTTATGATGTGACATTAATATTAACAGCATAAGTGTACATGTATTTCCTCTGATAGATGCCCCATGATCGATGCATATCCACTGGGAATCCTTCTTCAAACCTTCATGATATTTCCAATCTAAAGGACAGATATGAAATGTTGGGGGAGTAAAATACTACCTTACCTGCTGTCACTGACAGAAATTATAGAGATTGTGATTGGGGTTACTTCCAGTCTGCAGATTACAGTGCGGCTAGTGTTTCATTACATGTTGGATTCACACAGCACCATTTCCACATCTAGGTATCACCAATAAATCAACACCTTAAACATGTATGGGCTAAAACAGAAGTGAATTATACTCACACACCATACATGTCCAGTAAAAGGAGCTGCAGTTCACAGAACATTTTTCTATTCTTATCCCCTCTTTGATTGTGAGTTCCTGATATCTAAACTCTTTTTGCCCAACTACAATGTGGCTTTAGTCCATAAGGACAAGATGTTAACAAGGCTTGAAACAGTTTTTTTGCAATACGACAGCAGCTATTACAGGTCAGACAGAGGGTGAAGCTGATACATGGACAGGCTGTGAGATTTTCACACACCCCCCCCCCTTAATCTCGGTCTAAATCTCACACTGATCCATGGTGCTGTCCACTAGGCACTAGCTCTGGGAAGCTCATCTGGGACTATACATAACCATGCTTAGGCCTACTATGCAAGAAGAAGTTCATATTTCTTTGCAAATGCACTAGGATGTTGAATGGGAAGAGAAAAATACAGTAATTTAAATGTTACCACTACAGCTCTGTCACTGTTACCTTTCATACAAATAATATTACAAAAAAACAGTTGTGCCCTTTCTATAGCTTACTAGTCATCTCTGAAATGATACTGGTGTCTAATCAATTGATGTCATTGAAACTGAAATTGGATAAGTAGTTTTGCTATGTTGTATGTATTGAAAGGGAAACACTCTAGAAACATTTTAAATTGGCATGTATAAATGCAGCAGAATCGCTAAGCTGTATTGCTGCTTTAGTTAGTTTATTTAGCGCCTCCCACGCCGCGTAGCGGCGGTACCGCGAAGCGGTACGGGAGTGCGCTATGATGATTGCATTTGCCCCATGTGATGAGGTCTCACAATACAAAATTACTGAATAGAGAAATTGACATTAACGGCGGCAGGCGTTTTTTTACGTGGTCACAACCGCATTTCTTGTTAGAGAGGTTCACAGCTTGCCACATTGACATTCTTCTCTGACCTTAGCTGAAATGATTGCCTCCTCTCTATATCCACAAAATCTGATCAAAAAGTCCCACCCCCCACACACACATACTTACTCTAACTCAAACCCTGTACTTACCTAGTCACACTTACTATTGTAGCATCTAGGCAAAGTACCTTAGGATGTAGATAGAACTTTTAAAATGGTACTAATATCACAACAATATTTCACCTATGATGAATGCGTTCATATGAAAAGTGCATTAAGAAGCATAATTGAATAATAAGCCCTACAGCATACAGTTGGTTATAAAGTATAAAGTTCCAATCCACCTGTGTAATGATGATGTTTGACCTTATGGTCTCCTCCTGGTGTTCATCAATAATTATATCTGTTGTATTTAACAGTGCTGTCATGGTCACCGGGCTGGTGCCACAATCATTCTGGAGAAGCATGGAGTAGTACAGTCTTTTATCCTTAATGGGCTGGTATGGTGCTGAACCCAGTGTGCCAAGGTAGGTGTATCACCTGAGGGAGGTGATAAGTAAATTCTCCTCTCTGTGTTGTGATAACTGCTGGTCCATTCCAGGTAAATATATCCTTGGGTAGTGGGAAGTTCTAACCACTATATCTTTGTAAGTTGGGGCAGCTGCTGTTTTAATCTCATCGAATTCATATGGTATTGGCCTAAGGGTAGTGCGAAGTTTGAGTCTCCACAAGATATTTTGAAATATATGGTGGGATTTGTGGGCTTGGCTACAATTTTCTTACCACAGTGTGTCTGTGCAAATTTCTTAAGGTACTTCATTATTCTGTAGGCTAAGTAGATGGTCAGGGTGAATAATATTGCAATTATCAGGGTGTGGGTTTCCTGAATTGTTCGGAGAGGGGTGTGGGTTTCCTCTGTAGGGGTAAATTTGGTAGGATTCTTATCTGAGAGCAATTTGTGTAGGGGCAGCTCAGTGAGTAGTCTGAATCCTTTGGCTGTAGGCAGGTAGGCTACAGTCCCTCCTAGTCTGTAAAGTTTGAGAAGTATGTATACTATAAAAATGTTAGCTGATAACCCTAAGATGAGTCCTAAGTTTTGGAAAATCGGATGCTCTGCGTGTTTCCATTGCCTGATCAAGGTTGGAAGCATCATTTAATAGTGTTTTGGCAGGGCTCTAGATTAAGTTGAGTAATCTCATCCATGATTGGATTTTCCTGTAGATTGTCTAGGGTTAAAAAAAGGTTTACTACTGGGAAATTTCGAATATTCTCTCTTTCATCTGGTTTGGTCTCAGAAATTTGGTTAAGTGCTGCCATGAATGGTAAATTAATTGTCTTAAGAATGTAATAAAATGACAAGGTTGAGTTAAAGGGCAACCTTGTGTTTGGAAGAGAAAATTCTCCTACACTGATTGTGCACCCACAGGGTACACCTATGATTAAGTAGTTAATAAAGTAATGGGGTTCATTAGTAGTGACCAGATCCTCATCTTCAGAAATGGAAATAGCATGGGTGGTAGGTGCTTGCAGTGGTGAAACTGTAAACTTGCAATGTTCCTTAATCTGTTGAGCCTGGTTAGTAAAAATGGCTACAGGGCATGTAGGCCTGTGCTTATAAATTGTACCGTTTACGTCTCTGCAAAGTTTTACTGTAGTACCTTCACATGCTTGCAAATCGGCTGAGTCCAATTCGATGAATAATGATTCGTTGTAAGATACTGCTAAGAACTCAGTTGTGGTTTGCAATCTGGTGACTCCTCTGGTGGGGTTCTCCTGTTTGTGTATAGGCATGGTGATGTGATCATTTGGTATAGTTTGAAGGTAGAGGTAGTAGATTGAAATATAATGTCAAGATAAATATATATATGGTAAGCTGAGTAGGTGTATGAGGTCAGCTTCTGAGAATAATAGAAATCTAAGTCATCAATTGCTACTTGTGCTCCAGGGTGTGTAGTCCTAAGTTTGTTGTTAATGTCAATCAAGTATCTAGCAAGGTCTGAGGGTGGTACTATATCAGGGCTGAGGATTCCTGATGATAGCATCCTCAGGGCTGCATTGGTTTTTTGCAGTGATTGTACTGTGTTCATTCTCGCAGTCATGATGATTAATGCATCATTTAATACTTGCATTTTGTCCTTTGAGTTTTTTTGTGCCTTGAATATAAGTCAAGAGACCTGGACATGTTAGAGGCCCATAGGTTGACAGTGTCACCTTTGGTGTAGACGGTACTGTCCAGTACCTTCTTATCTTGGATATATGCTTTAACAAACTTATCTTGTCTGTCTGTGATCTTTTCAATGAGATTAGCTGCTTCCTGATCTTGTTTAGCAAATTTCCTTAATATGTCATCTATGTTCTTAAGCTGTCCCATAACTTGGTTTACATCTTCTTCTGTGGCTAGACCTAGTACACCACAGAATAGGGGTGCTAGTAAACCCAGTATGGCCTATATTTTGGCCTTGTCCAAAGTGTTTATGGAGTTAGATAAAAACAATTTGATGGAGGCTAAGGTTTCCTTTATCTCCTTGTCTGCAATTTTCAGCAAGGTGTCAAGCTCCTTGGCTTGTTGGATAATCTGACCAGAGGTGTGATCTTGTAGAGTAGGAGTGGTCAACTGGAGTATTCTGTCCCTTATGGATCCTTGGGTAAAAGCTGCCCGAGGTATCTTGTAGGGAATAGCTAGCAACCGTGTTGTGGTGGTAAGTCTGTTGACCAAAGATTGAGGGCTAGGTTTGAATACTACTCCTATGTTTTGTCTCACCCAGAGGTATAGCCTGCAGCAAGTGGTTCTATAATATATAATAACAGCATAGTTAGCAGTATGGGTGCAACTCTCAGTCTCCCCATGGTGCTTGCGTAAAGCAAGAATAAATTTGCTGTTTAAGGTCTTGTCAGTGTTTTGGTGATGGAAAGGTCTAACTTTATGGTGTAACACTTTAAATGAAGTGGTTCAAACTGTACCTTTGCAAGATTGAGCTGTCTTGGCAATATGTCAGGTGAGTCTATAGAGATTGACCAATAAATGGTAAGGTCAGGTTAAAGGTGAAGTAGGTGTGTTCTTTATCCTAGTGCAGTCTTCTAATGGAGAAGTGGACTGGCTAGTGGGGTCCTGTAGAATTGTGTTCCAGACTGCAGCTGGATCAAGACTGATGGTGGGCTATGGTCTGCAGTGCTTCTTATGTAGCCTACCCTCCCCACATCCATTGTGGGCCTGGTATTGTTTCTCTCGAATCAGTGCACCTAATCTCCAGTGTCTGCTTCTCTGTGGGTCTATTGACTCTACCATTGACTCTCGTCTAAAAGACACAGAAGGTACCCTAGCAGGCATGACGACAGCACTGTCAGAGACTGAAAAAACAATGAAACACTTGACAGTGGTAGCCCAGGCACAAACTCGAGTTATTACAGACCATGCTACCAAGTTTGAAAAAATCCAGGCCGATCATAACAAGAAAGTTCTCATAATCAAAGGTGTTGACGAGAGACATACCGATTTAAATTTTAGCTCAGTTATTCATCGACATCAAGGCCAACTTTGGAGTTGACACTGTAGACTCAGTATACAGAGAGGGTACTGCCCCAAAAGAGAGTCAAGAAGGTGCAGCTAGAAAATCTACAATTTGACCTATCAAAGTGATATTTCATAAGGTAACCACCAAGCCTAAAGTGTTATCTCTTCTGAAAAACCTGAAGAATAATGACACTTGGAGATCAGTCTCTATTGGGGATGAACTTACCCCTGAGGAACAAAGGAATTTCACTGACCTAAGGGCCATACATTTCTTGGCTCGATCTCTTAATTATAAGAGTCAGCTGCGACAAAGATATGTTATAATCGAAGGAAAATCGTACACACATAACATGCTGGATAGAATACCCTTACCTGACATCAACCTGGAAAACGCTACTACGGAGTACACCGACGATGGTACCATGTTCCGGTCACAGCACAACCGTCTTTCTAACTTGTATCCAGTGAACTTCAGAGTTGAAGGCGTTGATTATAACTCTGCCGAACAAGCCTTTCAGGCTACAAAAGCTAGATTGCATGATAGGAAAGACATAGAGGAGTTAATCATGTCCACTGCATGTCCCTACACTATAATGGAACTTGGTAAACAGGTACAAACAGGGGCAGACTGGGCTAGAAATGCTGAAGGGATAATGTATTGTATTAATAAGGCAAAATTCAGCATTCCGGTATGTCGCGATGCATTGCAAAAAACTGATGGTCACCTTTATGAGGCTTCCTTTCATCCCGTGTGGTCCAGCGGATATCACCTAGGTCAAGCCAGGCACTGCTACCAAGGAAATTTGAAGGCCAAGAATTTGTTAGGAAAAATCCTGGAAAGAATCAGATCTGAACAACGCACAACTTATGATAGACAAGGTTCCTGGGATGACACAGACAAGAATGAGTATCCTGACGAGAATACTTCTGAGAATGCCGAGTATGGCGATGATGAGGATGTAGAGGACGAGGGTTCATTCGAGGAACACGACCTGGAGGAAGAAGGGAACAGTACTGAGAACAGTCTACTTGCCACTCCTGTCTAGGCCTTACCAGCTGAGAGTAAACGACCTCTCGTTGAAAACCCCATAGCACCCAGGCGCGTCCAAAGTAATCAAGACGCTGTTGACTTAACATTGTGTTTGTTCTATTTTGGACGCTGTAGACGGCTATGGTTAAGTTAACTGGGTCAATTCTATTATTATAATCAGCTGTTTCTCCCATATACAAGAGCCTAGGGGAGGGACCTTCTCTCTCTTTTTTTTTCAGACCCTACAATTAACTAGCATGGGTGGCCCAAGTAGCCGCATACCCAAGCTACGAGGGTGGGACAGGGTATTTTCCTTATGCATTTTTTTCTATTTCAAATTTGTTTTTTTGGTTATCTATTGTATCATATTATACAATAATTATTTTAACCTGTTTAGACACATCTCATGCAAAACTGAACAACTTATTCTTTTCAATCTACCGGATATGTTCTGCAAGCGCTCTCAAGGCCCTGTATCATAGCAAATTTGCCTAACTTCAAGAAAGGTTTTTCTGTAGTACACCTGAATGCTAGAAGTATTAGAAATAAAATAGCCAATATAAAAGCGGAGTTGAGCAATATAAATATAGATATTGTACTGTTCTCTGAAACTTGGTTAAATGATTCAGACGATAGTTCACTCTATACTTTTCCAAGATATAATTTATTTCGCCATGATAGAATAAGTATATTTAGGGGAGGGGGTTTATGTGCATACGTCGACGAGGGTATTACCTGCTCAATTGCCAAATTCCAAGACCTTAACAGATGTAACGCTAATATAGAGGTCCAATGGTTGTTTTCTGTAAAGGATACTGTAAAGCGTTCCATAATTTGTAATGTATACAGACCGCCTGATGGCTCTATACAGGAATTTTGTGATACCTTTAAAGCCCTATTTCTTCAAATAGACAAGATTGATGATTATGACTTGTACATTATAGGTGATTTCAATGTTAATACCTTGCAAAATTCCAATGGAAAAAACTTATTATATGAAACTATGGACCAGTATCATCTCAAGCAGATAGTCAAAGGTGTCACCACAACCGCGGGAGCAAACACTTGCATTGACTTGATCTTTACCAACTGTGATAACATTGCATCTGCTGGTCCTATGAGCATACACTTAAGCGACCACCTCCCGGTACATATTTTAAAGAAATGCCCCAAGATAAAAAAAACATATAGAAAATTCTTTGGCAGGTCTTATCGCAATTTGGACATGAACAAGTTATTGTTGGACTTTGAAAATTGTGATTGGGCTTATTTTGATAATTGCCAAGACCCCCAAGAGTGTTGGGACACGTTCGAAAATTTGCTTAAGAGAATGCTAGACATACAATGTCCAGTTAAGTGCTTTAAGGTTCAAGATAAACCATCGCCCTGGATGACCAATTATTTGTTAGAAAGAATTAATGATAAAAATTTAGCGCTGAAGGAAGCTAGACATTCATTGTCTATCATTAAATGGCACGATGCCAGAGAGATTAAAAATGCTGTGAACATGGAGGTCAATATCGCCAAGCAAACATATTACAAAGACCTAGCTGACACCAATGTTAAGGATTCTAGACAGTTCTGGACCACTATCAAAGACATTTTACCTTCCAGCAGTGCTAAATCTAACAGTATAAATTTGGTTAATGATGAAGGGGATTGTATCTCTATTGAAAATACTTCTGATTTTATTAACACTTTCTACGCAGAAATTGGACCTGGGTTGGCTTCAGCTCATCATTTACCATATGTATTTCAAGGTGATAGATGCATAGAGGATTTGCCTGATTTTGATTTCTCGGACGATGATATTATTTCATGTGTCAAGGACATTGACACGTCTAAGTCCTCTGCTATCGAGTATTTGCCTACATATATTTTTAAAGCAGCAGCCTTACATATGCCTACCAAATTTGTGAAGATCATACGGCTTTGTGTTGACAATGGAGACATCCCTGACACATGGAAAATTGCCACCATCACACCTCTACCCAAGGGGGGGGACCCTACCAACGTTTCTAACTATAGACCCATTAGTATCCTACCTGTTCCTGGTAAAATTCTAGAAAGATTAATACACACAGCCATTTCAAATCATTTAGATTTGCATTCTATTTTATCAAAAAATCAAGGTGGATACCAGAAAAAAAAATCTACTTTAGACTCAATCTCCAAACTTGTTGACGACATTCTTGAAGAAAGAAACAAGGGCAATGTTACCCTAGCAGCTTTTATTGACATTAAAAAAGCCTTTGACTCTGTAAATCATAATATACTGTTGGACAAAATTGAGCAATATGGGATTAGAAATAGAAATTTGACCCTGATTGAAAATTACCTGTCTCGTCGCCAGCAATGCTCCATTGCCAACCATAATAAGTCAGCTAACTTGCCTTTGGTCTGTGGAGTACCCCAAGGGTTAATATTGGGACCTCTTTTTTTCTTATTATATATTAATGACTGTATAAATCAAGACGATGTGCACTCTACTATGCTCTATGCTGATGACTCTGTTCTCTATGTGTCTGGAAGGTCACTAGAAACCATTTCTGGTACGCTGACAACTGCTTTAGAGGGTTTCTACCATTGGTCTTCAACAAATAAGCTCACCATTAATGAATCAAAAACCAAAGTAATGCTTTTTGCCAGCAGAACTAAATTGAGAAACTTGAGGAAGCCTAAAATTAAATTAAATGGTAAAGTCCTAAAAAATGTGGTCTCTTATAAATACCTGGGTGTGCTCCTAGACCAGGAGCTAAACTTTAACATGTATGTTAGGAATATTATAAACAGGTTGCGCCACAAGTCTTTACTTTTATATAAAACTAGAAAATACATGTCAACAGGAGTCAGGTTAAAAATTTATAAAAGTTATATGTTACCTATAATCGATAACTGTGATATTCTCTATATGGGATCTAGTGTTAAGAACCTGGAGGAACTGCAAAGAATGCAGAATAAGTGTATTAAGACTTGCTTGTCTCTCCACATTTTGACTCCAACTCTTCAGATACATAAAGAGGCCTGCCTACCCACACTAGAAAACAGGAGGTTATATCATATTAAGTCATTTGCATATAAAAGATCCAGGCTAGAGCAATATGTCAGACCAATGGTCAGACTCACTAGATTAAACCTAGCACCCTTATTGAACTATCCAACCCCCAGGTGTACAGCATTTGAAAGATCACCAATGGTACTTACTGCCTCTATTTGGAATAGACTTAGCACCGAGGTAAGAAATATAGATAATTATGATGTGTTTAACAACAGGGCTAAATTGGATATGTTGGCTTCGATTCCTACCTAATTTAATTTCTTAAAGGACTAGTTGTATTATCTTATTATTTTATTACTACCAGTTTTGTTAATATTTTTCTTTTTAAAAGGGAGTCACATTTATATATTAATTGTAAAATGATGGTTTGCCTTTGCCTTCTCTCAACATTAACATGTTATTCTTATCCTACTTGTTTCATCATGATTATGATTATATTATTCATGATAGCATTCATAAAACAGTTTACTGATAATGCTATCATTAACTTTATTGACCAGTATAACCTTACACATCCCAAAGAAGGGGATAGTTATTCCGTGATTGTCAAATGTCAAATTAATTGTTTGGTCAAATAAAAGTTTAAATTGTTCAAAAAAAAAAAAAAAAATTGTGTAATATGGGTCAGGTCGCCAGAAAGCAGTAGATTTTGTGTTTTTGGGTCATTTTGGACTCTTATGGCTCTAGAGAAAGAAGTTGCAAATCAATCTTGTTTTACATAGACTCATTTGATAGACAACACTTAGGGCTATCAGAAAGATGTAAATTTGTGGCCATCCATCAAAAGCTCTCAGACGTATAGCTTGCCGAAGTGAGAAAAACAGTCAAATTTGTTCTTTTTTGATTTTTTGTACTTTTTACAAATGTTCTGTATTGAATAAAGATGATCTGGAGTAACCCAAAGTTATTTTTTGTGTTGTATATGATCATAGGTATCATTTCCATCAGGTTTGAACATGTTACTGAGTGAGGATTTTTCATTGTGTGTCTTTGAAAATGGAAATCTGTAATTTGTAACGTCCGATACCAAAATCTAAATCAGTTATAAAACATGGAAAAAATCAATCTTCATAATCTTTGTTATTACCCATATGAAGGGCTTTATTATCCCCTATTTTGGCGAAAAAATTGTGTGTCCAGCAGCATTTGTCTCCATGTGAGAGCAGCTTATGTGAAATAATTCTGATAAAAGTACCGGACGTTACGTAACGTGACAAGTTGGTTCGGGGGTGGAGCGCGGCCACATTGGCCGAAAGCCTCGGGAAACCTGATGCGGATCCCTCCAGCCCTGGGCTAGAGGGATTCGAAGAGGATGGTTTTACATCCCAGCATCTGTTGTTAGACTGGAAGCCCGGTCAACAACAAATGTTCAACCCAGAGGGTGTCCAGACTGTTTTCTCGACACCCGGTCTAATAGAGGGTGCCACCAGTAATGGAGGTGGCATCGTTAGATTGTATCCAGGTACACCTCAAACGGTGGCACCGGACACAGGACTGTTTAGGGGGATATTAAGACCCCCAACTTTGAACTTGAGCGATTGGTCCCGAGTTATAACTAGCAGGCGCCAGCTGGGTCCTATTATACCAACAGGCTCGGCTAGCAACTTAGGTACCCCAATAGCACAAAGCCCTATGCAGCGTACCGCGACCCCCCCGGGAGCGGTACCATAGGGGGCAAACGGAGTAGCCCCACTAATGACATCGTCGGATCATGATAGCGACGATAGTAAAGCTATAAAGGACCCAATGGTTCCTAAAGCAACCCCGAAGACTAAGCCTCGGGATGCCAAACCGAGGAGCTCGGAAAAGCATTACCTAGGCCTATCTTTGGATGAAGGCTTGTGTGACTCCATGTTCAACCCTGGAGGCAGCCGCAAGTCAATATACGGACGTCGGATGGGCCCCGGGTATAAAACTACTTCGGCCTATTTGAAAGCCAAGGAACAGGTAGAGCTACAGGCTAAGAGGCAGCATGAAGAAGACGAAATCTCGGATCTGCAAACTACGATCCGTTGAACAGGAGGCGATTCTAAAAGAATCAGACCTAAAATATCGCCTAACTTCCGTAGCCCATCGATTGGAGTGAAAGGAGAAAGACGAGAGGGAAAAAGAGAAAAGATTGGCCGAGCTGGAGCTCGAAGAAGCCAATAAAGTCAGAGCAATCGAAAAGGCTAGAGCCGAGGAGGTTGCTAAGGCCCGGGATGTAACCAGATTACAATCCGAGTTGCATGCCATGGAGGAGAAGTTAAAGAAACTTCAGCTCCGAAAGGCGGAGACGGAAGCCAAGTTGATCTCGGGACAATCCGAGATCCAGAGAGAGACCAATGAATACCAGCGGTCTCAGAAGGAGAAAGGTGAAAAGTACGGTCTGTTGAAAGATACTTTTAAGCGGGAGGCATTAGCCGCCCAGGAGGAGCGTTACCGAGCAGTTGCAGAAAATGAGAAGATTTGATCCGAGATCTTATCAGAAAATGCACAGCTAAGGGAGGAGCAGCGAAATCTCACTACAGATGTAGCTACCCTCACAATAAATAAGTCTGCTATGGAGAGTTATTTACAGGAGCAAGAGCAAGCGAATGTTCCTCCTGCGAGTAAGGACCTAAACCCGAACTCGACGTTTGTTAAACAGGGCGACCCAGTCTCCTGTTCTACACCTAAGCATCCGCAATACAATCCTTTTGTCAATGACAATGCGACGCGGAATGTAGATCAAGGGGGAGTTTATATCAGAACCCAAGATAAGCACGGCCGAACTAGTAGAGTCCGGATAAGTGAGGTCCCTATAGTCCACAACTTAGACCTGGACTATGTACCTCGGGATGCCTCCGACAGTAGCACGGAAACTAGTGGCTTTCACATACACGTGGATCAGACAGAAAATGTTGGATTGGGAGCTGGTAATGACAGCAGCCAACAAGCTCCATCAAACGATGGTAGTCAACCGACAGGGAACCAGCCATCCGATGGCGGCCACCAAAGTACACAAGGGGAGGACGGTGCTACGGGTACTACAGGTAGCAATAGTACCTCGGGTACCGGCCCTAACCAAGGTGGTGGAGGCTATACGAATTACAGTGGTTCACAGTGGACGTATAGCCAACCGCCACCACCGCCTCCACCGGGCAACACAAGCTTTGGTGGAATGGGAGGCAATCGGACCTTGAACGAAACCAAGGCGAATGAGTGGAGCAAACAACAATGCACTAGATTGATGTATGCCCATAATTCCGCCCGAAGGGTAGCCATGATTCCTAAGGAATACGATGTTACTCGGCCATGGAAAGAGTGGTTCGAAGATTTCATCGATGTGATGAATTGTAATGGTTGGACCCCATACGAGGCCAAGCCGCATCTGGTGAGATGCTTGAAAGGCGGGCCGGGTCGCATGGCTGTAGAGCAATGGCGGACCTGGTACGGTCTCGTAGGAAGTTTCGAGCAGTTAGTAGAATCTGCTAGTGGACTGTTATGTAACATGGTCAAGGAGGATCCGATGGTCTGCTTCAAGAAACGCACGCAGAAGCCTAACGAAGCTTTCAGAGCATACGGTATGGAACTCCACGCCCTGCTAAGCAAGGCCAGGCCTGGTACTGAAAACCAGGACTGGTACATGGACGATTTAATTACACAATTCGTTAAGGGTCTGAGAGACCGAGAAGAGCAAATTGCTGCTAGAGATGCCTGGAAGGAAGGCATAACATTGCACGGCATATTTAATGGTATAGATATGGCCGTGAAGAAGCGAACCATGTTAGCCGGGGACATACCGAATGCCACTGGCTCGGCTCCCCTAGCATCGGTAGTTCAGCGGTCTGAGGTAGATAATACCTCGGATGACTTTGAATTAATTGAAATTGAGCAGGAAGACGGCACCTTCTGTTCGATGCAGCTAAGGAAAAATACTTCAGGTAGGAAGTATATTCCAAGGAAGGCGTTTAATAAACCAAGGGATTCTAGACTGTCATCCGAGGTCAGGAGTGACCCGAAAGTTGGTGAGAAGACAATCAAGCCTCCTGAAAGCACTGATAAAGCGAAGGGTCAGTCTCCAGACATGACCAAACTTATGGAGGATATGTCTAAGAAAATTACAGATGCCCTCCAAGCCAGTCGGCAAAGACCCAGAGTTGATCGCCGGACGGTTAAGTGTTTCAGGTGCCAACGCATGGGACACTACTCATCTGAATGTACCGCTGCTAAGCCGGTAATGGCTGCCTTCTATGAAGCCGAAGATAACGGCGAAGGCGAGGAGAACGCTACGGGTTCCAGTCCTCCTTCAAATACCCAGGTGCTAGTTGAAGTTCTATTTCCATAAAATCCTCTGAAACTAGGAACTGTTTTATTGATAGGTGCAGGAGGTGAGAAATAGATTGTAATTTGTTCAAAACGAGCCTGGTCTGCCCCGATAATTGTCCTGCCTTGCATGTCTAGAGCCACTATGTGATAAGTTGCTGCACTAGTTGCCTGCACATCATTTTCTCCTCCGTCACATGGATGTTTGGTGGCTGCTGATTGATCAATATGACCAGATGACGTGGTCACCCCCTGATCCATTGGCATTGGGTGTGAATATTTCTTAATATAGGTGATGCTGGCACCAGTGTATCTGGTATGGACTGAGTGTGGGTGTTTTGAGTGGCCCAGAAATAGCTCCTACTTGGGAGCTCTACTTAAGAGGCAGGAAAGGTAGATGCTTCTGACCATACATTTGTAAACCAAAGCAGAACCATTCACGTAGCTTTGGATAACATCAGTTAACCTAATCATCAGTTTAATGTCCATCATTTTGAGTTGTTACCAGAGACTTAGTTCAGTTATCATATTGGCACGTCAAATACATACATATCTACAGCCCATCACCTGCATGTTACTAACAGATTTAGTGTGTATACTCAACCTTGAACGGCCCCCCTGATCTATGCTTCATGCCCATTGGTCAATGTCAGGTCCATTGCTTATCTTACTTCAAAATCTGAACCAATATAGGAAAAATTGATTCGTTTCTGTTATTTTCATTATATCCAAATGATTGCCATGGTAATGGACAGTGAATATAGCACAATGTTGTAAACACACTTTCAAAGAGAGCAAGACTGCCAAACTTCATACAAACCTAAAAAAAACAGGTTCTACAGAAACCCTGAATGAATATTTCGCTTTTAAATTCAGAACAGTCATGCAGCAATGATGGATCAACACAATCTAATTTTGCTAAGTGCATTTCATTGACATTGTCGGCTACCAAATTCGCATCAGCTTAAATATGCGCATGCATGCATTTAAGTGGTAGAGATCTTATAAAACTAGATAGATGCCAATTGCCATAGAAAATACAGCAAAATGCAGTATCAACCCAGGTTCCAAGAAAGAGTTGGCAGAGAGAGGTAAACACATATATCAATGTCCAATCATTTTATTAAGTTGCAAGCTGAATTTACTAGTCCTTTTTTATGTCCTTTTTGTTGTTTAAGACCCATCACATAGACGTCTAAATGCCAAGTAGAGAATGCACAACTCTCTGCTGCAATGGCTTATACAGCATGCGACCAATAATCATGAATCGTTGTTATTTGGGCTGCCAGGGATCTGTTACACAAATGGTGCTAGTTGATTTGTGCTCTTAACTGATAAAATATTTAAAATAAAGATCATGAAGCTGAGCAAGAAATATTCTGTTTCATAATGTGTATTCATCTGGAAGAGTACCAAAAACATTAATATTAGTTAGTTTCCATGTTCCTTAATTATTTCCTGTTAGTTAATATTAGTGCCTGTCCATACAGTATAGGGTACATGGTAAACTACCCATTTTTGTGTACTACATCATCTCAGGGCCCCATAACAGCCGCAAAATGAATGCAAACCCCATATAATGTTAAAGATAATTTAATTAACCTGTACAGACTAAAACTAGATATAGATTTAAAGACCCTCAGTAGTATATAATGTGTCGGAACGGGACTATAGCTAATCTAAGGATATTACTCTCTGGGGATGCAGCCAATCAGAGGCCTCCCTTTTGGCGGGAAATTCAAATGGGGGGTCACGTGACCTAGAACCCCCGTGGTGTGGCGCCAAAATGGACCAATCAGAACCCTCCCTTTTGGCGGGAAATTCAAAATGGTCATGTGACCCAAACCCCCTGTGTTGTGCCGCCAAAATGGCGCACTCTGATGGGCTGGCTGTTAAGGTCATATGACCTCTTTCATGCAAATGAGGTCATGTCACTTTAATTTAAATGGACCAATCAGAGGTCGTCATTTTGGTCGGAAATTTGAAAAATTTGGTTTGTGACTCTATTTTTATATTTTTTGCCAAAATGGAGAGCTCGGATTGGTTGGCTGTCTACACCTCATACCATCAGCTGTATACAAGCAAGTAGTAACGTGACCTTATTAACATAAAGAAGTGTGCTTTATCATGTAGATGAGGGTGTGACTATAGTGAGATATTTTTTATATAAATAAAAAAAGGCAAGCTGAAAGGTTGCCAAGAAAAAAAAAAAAAAAACTGGGAAATATTTTGGGGGCCGTTGCGCAGAGGGGGCCTTTGAGGGGGGCCTTTGAGGGGGGCCTTTGAGGGGGGCCTTTGGGGGGCCTTTGGGGGGCCTTTTGGTGGGCCCTTTTTTTTGGTAACCTGCCCCTTGGGTAGGGGCAGGTTTACTAAAAATAAAAACAACAATTTATTTTATTTTTTATTTTGATAAATATATGTATTCATTATTATTTACAAGTTGCTAAATACAAGTTCACACTATACATATCATAGTTGAATATCGGAGAGAAACATGACAGAACCCACACATTGAGGTGTACACATTCAACTTTTGTTTGTCATAATTCAGACTGTATATGGTGCTATCTTGGTGTACAACTTTGGAGCAAGTACCCTCTTGAAATGAAGGATAGGTGTAAGCCATATTTCCTATCCACATCTCATCGATATTACAAGTGAAATCCACTGAGGGACCATAC
This sequence comes from Acholoe squamosa, assembly GCA_949317995.1. NCBI lineage: Eukaryota > Metazoa > Annelida > Polychaeta > Phyllodocida > Polynoidae > Acholoe > Acholoe squamosa. Next base: position 4,470,041 of record OX439041.1, read on the forward strand.
AGGGTACTCCATTCAGTTTGTCTGGCCATGATACTTCTCAGTTGAGCAGCTGGTACACCAGGGTAAGGAACTTTGTTACACAACATTCCGTCGACACTACAATGTATTCTAGGATGTCTGTTTGCGAAGCTAAGACTTTTGCAATGAATCTAGGTTCTTTTCAGTAAGTATTTATCTTGTTTACCAGTATATCCACATTTCATAACCTTGCACCCATAGAGGAAAGGACAAAGTATGTGGTAAAGTATTCTATTAGTTAGATTTATAAGGTATTATGTGGGTCCACTGGAAATAATACTTAACGAAGGAATTCATTTTATTTTTTATTTGATTTTAACATATACTACCTTTTGATGAGATATATCACTATAGCTCTGTCTGGTGGTACCAACCACTCTTTGAAATACATGTTGCGACCTTGACCTAATTAGGGGTGTGTATGCTAATATATGGTCATGTAACCTTGACCTTATCCTAGTCAGGGAAGTACCCAAGTCATGTGACCCCTTATTTGCATAATAACCAAGGTTCCCTTAACCTAATTAGGGTTTATTGTTCCTGCCTTGAGACAGGGGCGGGTTTACTAATATTTAAAAAGGATGAGTGTGATGATGATGTTGGATGAAAGAGGGTGAAGCAAGCAAATGGTGAAAGTGTCTGCAGTTTACCTTTGTGAGGACTGTGATATCACATTCGACAACAAGGAGGAGGAGGAGGAAAAAAAGGAGGAAATACCACTACCACAGACACCCCAGTATAACCTAGACGGTAGTCTCTTTATATTGTGATGTGTGAGGGAGTAGACACATTTATAAAGAGTGTGTAAGAGTGATGCGAGTAAAACAACAGTCCAACTTTTTTTATATTAAAAAACTGATATATCCCATAGTTAATATATGTTGATCACCAATAAATCACCAATCATCAACATCATCAATCTCACAATGCTCTAACTCAGGTCAAGTAGAAGTTAAAAATAACACCTATTTCTAGTAAAACGTAAGAGTAACGTAATGAGTGGGTGGCGCTACCTTTTGTTTTTTTCTTTACTTTTATTTGTACTTATTCATTCAAATATTGTGATAGAAACAAGCATTCAAGCAGCAGCAGCAGCAGCACAGAAGCAGTAGCAGCAGTAAGTACAATAGTAGTGACAGTGATGCGCTAAATGATACATCAGACACACCGTGATGGAAGAATAGGTAATTAACTTCAGTTAAATGGGTGGTTCTGTAGAGAACCCGTTGTGACAGCGTTTTTCCAGTGACAGCAGCAGCAGCAGCAGCACAGAAGCAGCAGCAGCATCAGTAAGTACAACAGTAGTGACAGTAGTAGCTAAAAGTAAGGCAAGCAGAACTAGCAAGCAGAACTTAAATGCAACACAAACAGCATGATACGCTAAATGATACATCAGACACACTGTGATGGAAGAATAGGTAATTAACTTTGGTTAAGGGGTGGTTCTGTAGAGAACCTGTTCCCTATACCTATAGCACCACTCCGAACATATGTAACTCCAAATAAACTTGTGCCGGTTGCACTAACCCGAGGTAATTCGTCTGATTTTGCTTGACATTGAATCTCTCAAACTAGATCGAAGTTAGATAAGAACTCGAACAATTACACTGGTGCCGTGACCAGTCTTGGTTTTAGTGCGCCACCCTGGAGGTCGAACCGAACCATGACGGAGCGACCCAAGGAAACTTGGGGTTCGACAGTGGTGACTCCAATGAATCTGACTTCAGCAACTTAGGTTCTGAAGCAAAGGCACCACCAAGGCCTCACTATTGAAACCGAGGATGGTTATACAACATTTACTGATTCCTTAACAGAGAAGGTAGTTCAAACTCCCAAGTTGACAACTACCAACTTACTACTGACTTCGAACCCGAAGAAATTAGACTTGACGGATTCAAAAACTCAAAGTCCCACCATGATGATGAACACTTCGCTTCGAAGACATGTAGCTACTACCACTAGTACTGCTACAGCTACACCGATTACAGATAGGAAGTCACTCGAAGGCTTGAGTACATCTATATTTGATGTAGGTGGAAGCCAAAGCTGAGGATTGACTGCAAAAGAATACTTGCGACAGGTAGCAATCAATCAAGATGAGATGATGAGACGTGACCAACAAAAGAAGTGGGAAAATTCTGAACGCAAAATATTGCGTCTACGAAATCTCGAAAAACAATGCGAGAAATACGAAGAAGAACAAAAGATCCTATTCTCCACTCTGAACAATCTTGAACAGAATGTGGAAAACAAGGAAGCTAGAAACAGATCTCTGGAAAAGGAGCATCTAGTGATCCAAAAGAAGCTTGAACTGACCAAAGCCGAATTGGAAAACAAGAAACTCAAATTTGAGATTGAATATGAACAATGGGAAGTTGATCAAGAAGATAAACGTAACCAATTGCTAATCGAAGAAGATAAACTCTGAGAAATCATTGATCTCCGGAGAACCGAGAACGAGAAATTAGCGCAGATTCGAAATGCAATGATCAAAGACAACGAAAATTTAATGCTGGAAATAAAGGATAACAATGAAGACTTCACCAGCAAGAACTGTGTCTGCAAATAGCCCATCTTACTAAGAAGAAAAAGGCTCTAGACTGTTATGTAACAGGCTTGGAAAATACAGTGCTACCACCGAAGATGACACCAACATGCCAACTTGCAACTGACGACACTTTTAACAATGATAATGTCCATATCGATGGTGAAAATACTTTTTCATACAGATACAACCCCAGCTAGTTGTGATATCATCGACGATTTAGATTCAGACGAATTTGAAGAACAGAATGTCATAGCCTCCGATCAAACATTTGTCAAAGGTATGGCACCAATGACAACTTTCAACACCAGCGGAAGCCTTGGTGAGACAGAGATTACCAGATTATGACCCATTCATCAATGATAATGCTAGGGCGAATGTTACCGGCGACGGTATCTATCAACCTGGACATAAATCTGATGGGGGTGGAGATAAGAAATTGAGATTTAGTGTCGGAGATGTCCCCTTGGGAACCAACACTGATGAAAATGGTGGATCCTATCAGGGTTCAGACCAAGACCACGGATCTCTCGACATCTCGTATAAAGACGACTCGTTTCTTAGAAATCTGGGAGCGGGTAATGATGGGAGCCAAGGTGCCACGGGAGGTACTTCGAATAATGCCGGAGAAGCCCCAAGGCCCAAGGGAGGAGCGACAGGTGCTGCTGGAGGATCTTCTGGAAACAGGAGGCAATCTCGAGCCACCCTTCACAATTTGCTGAATCGATCTTCGAACACTTCTGGGTGTGCACACAACGAACGGGATTGGAGCATTAGCCAAGTGGGTAAGCTGGTACATACCAGCAATGCTGCTTGAAGAGTTGCCATCATTCCCAAGTCTGTGGGACTGTGATGTGGAAGGAATGGTTTTGAACTTTACCGACGACATGCCCTGTAACGCATGGTCTCCCGCGGAAGCACTGCCACACCTGGTCAGATGTTTGAAGGCCGGACCAGGGAAGATAGCAGTGGTCAAATGGAATGAAGTCTACAATGAACGTGGCAAATTCACCGATTTAGTTAAATTTGCGAGTGTACTCCTGTACAACTTGGTGACCGAGGACCCTATGATGGTTTTCAAGAAGCGGACCCAAAAGCCTCATGAGACTTTCAGGGCTTTCGGATTCGAACTGCAGACCTTATTACATAAGGCCCGCCCCAATGTTGGTCTAAATGAGGAATACTTCATTAACGACCTACTACCTCAGTTCATACAATGACTTAGGGACGAGGAACAGCAGCAGGCCGCCCTAGCTGCTTGGAAGGGGAAGAATGCGGGGCTGACCGACCTCTTTGAAGGAATAGACGACTTTAACAAGGTTCAAACCTTGATGGCTGGAAAAATCCCCATGAAGGCGGCTACCACTGCAATGGCTCTGACGACTCCGGTCTCCTCCATGCATCAGGCTGATTGGGGTGACTCCGATATCGAGGTGATCGAGATCGAAGAGAAGGATGGAAGCAGCTCTGCTGTCCAAGTGAAATGAGACATGAAGAGGAAGCATATACCTCGACGCATGTTTAGTAAAAAGACTCCTGGTCGGGATATCAGACCTAAGGCTGAGCCAAACCCCACGAAGGGAACAAACTCTCAAGGTCTGAGGTCCTCACTACCTACTCCGACAACATCCAACACTACTACCTCTGTTGCCACTCCGGCGACACACCTTCCCCCAGACCATCCATGCGTGGCCTTTTTAAAAGACTTTGGATGGGAGCTCGGTGACTCGGAGGAGCAGGTTCGATTTGCTAAAAATCCTTCCCCACTGGGAGGGAAAAGATGGTATGTCACTGTATCGGTGAAGGAACAGGTCGGGGAAATCTTGATAGACACTGGTGCCAGCCATTCGTGTGTCTCCAAGAAGTTCTTCGAGCTGATGTCGGGCAAGCCAGATGCACTCCCTGTGGGTGTAAATGCTTGCACGGCGGATGCTAGCTAGATGCAGACTTTTGGTAAAACCTTTATATATACAGATCAGAATGGGTGGACATGACTTTGTCATGTGCCCCACCATTTCCGAAATAAGTGATGATGGGATAATTGGACTGGACTTCGCTAGTCTGTATGGTGCGGTGTTAGATCCCTGTCATGGGTTGTTGAAAATCAGGCACCCATACAACTGCGGAATCCGCTGTGTATTGAGACACGTGTCCTCTGTGGCGACTGTAGTACAGACTGTGAAGATCCCTCCGGGAACTACTTGTGACATGTTGTGTTCCTAAAACTCAAAATTCAGGAGAGCCGTCGCAGTGTTCGAACCCAATCCAGAAAGGCTGAGTTCCCTAAGATTGGAATCTGTCGACACCCTTGTCGGTAGTGGAGCTTAGGCGGTGTTTCCCATCACTAACCGAAGTCACGATCCTCTTTATCTATAGGAAGATGAGCAGGTGGGACAGATGTCCCTTGCCGAGTGCACATCCGAAGTCCACTTCAAAAGTGAGGTTAATTCAAAATCGGTGATGAAACTGACAGATGAACTTGACAAGCTGGTCGATGATTCCTCGTTGACCAATGTTAATGAGAAGAGAAGGCTTTGAAACCTGTTGACAACCGACTCTCCCACCTTTGGTGAGGAAGGAGGTCCAGTGGGTAGTCCTACACAGCATGGACACCGGAGATGCCAAACCCGTCAAGATTCCATACCAGAGATTACCTCTGAAGAAGAAGCTCGAAGCAGAAAAGTATATTCTTAACCAATTGAAACAGGGGGTGATTGTACCTAGTACTAGCCCTTGGTCTAGTCCTGTTTGTATGACTACGAAGAAAGCCGGAACCATAAGGTTTTGTGTTGACTACCGAAAACTCAACGGGTAACTAAGAAGAATTCTTATCCCTTACCTCGGGACTCTAGACTCCCTTGGGGGAAATGAGTATTTTTGCACTCTAGACTTGCAGTCTGGATATTGGCAGATTGGAATGAAACCCGAGGATATGGAGAAGACAGTTTTTTCGAGCCATATGGGATTGTTCCAGTACAATGTATTACCCTTTGGATTATGTAATGCACCAGCTATGTTCGAAGCCATGATGGAGACCATGTTAAATGATCTATTATGGAAACGCTGCCTGCTATATTTTGACGACGTTGTCGTATTTGGAAAGACGTTTGAGGATTGTGCCAAGAATCTCAAATTGGTCTTGAAGCAAATTCAAGCCAATGGATTGAAGCTTAAACCTAGGAAGTGTAACTTATTTAAAACATCCATTACCTACTTAGGTAGAATCATAACACCTGACGGCATTCATGCCGACCCCGAGAAACTTCAATCAGTTTCAGAATGGGCCTGAGAATGCCAGAGAGATACATTCTTTTCTGGGCTTTTGCTCGTACTATAGAGACTTTATCCTGAACTACTCCAAAGTAAGCTATCCTTTGCAGATACTCACGCATTGGACTCCGGGACGGGCTAAAGAATGTTTCCCACGGGGTGACGAGCAAGATAAGTCTTTTCAAGCTATAAAAGACTTATTTGCGAACATGCCAGTCGAAGTTCCTCTTCCTTTTGCGAGCAATACTTTGAATAAAGTGCAAATAAACTACTGCACCACCAAACATGAGTTATTGGCTGTGGTGGTGTATACTAAAAAGTTTCGGCACTTTCTATGGGGTTCCGACTTTAAGTTGAGAAAAGACCGCTCATCTTTGAAGTGGCTCCTGAACTTCAAGGACATGGAAGGGATGATTGGGCGCTGGTTAGCTCATTTATCTGAGTTTGGTTTGGAGCACAGTCAAATCCAACACTGAGCAGGGTTGAAACATGGAAATGCTGACGCTCTGTCCAGAAGACCGATACGAAAGTGTCAGAAGATCGACTGTGATGATTGCGGGGCACACAACGCTGTGGTAGCGGGGGTTCGAACCCAAGGTAAAACTCACAGGATCGAGCCACTGCCCGACTGACTCAGTGGACTGAGCTGGAGATGATAGACGGGTTGCTTTGTCATTGGAAGACTTGTCCTACCAAGGACAAGATTTTGCAGATCCTATGGCAAGGAGACGCGACATCATGTACTTCTGTCATGGCCACAAAACTAGTGGACATTTCGGGAAGAAGAGGTCGCTCAAACGTGAGACGCTATTACTGGCCTGGAATGAGCAGTGATATCACCAGATGGGTTATGACTTGCCCTGAATGTGGCAAGAACAAACCTGGGCCAAGTATGGGCAAAATGCCGTTGATGCAAGAACTCTGCGGGGTAAGATTTGCCCGAATAGCCATTCACATCATAAGCCTTGACTTGAGCCCACACCTTGTGGAAACACCTGCATGATGGTAGTCTCGGATTATTACACAAAGTACACTCATGTATTCCCACTGCCAAACCACAAAGCTGCCACTTGTGCTAGTGCATTTGTCAAGGGATGGGTCCTACACTTGGGTGCACCACTGATGATGCACAGCGATCAAGGGAGAGAGTTTGAGTCAAATTTATGGCAAGAAATGTGTCATTATTTGGCGATATGTAAAACTTGAACCAACCCATATAGACCTCAATCTGACGGTCAAGTGGAGAGGTTCAGTAGAACATTGATTCAAGTCCTAAAACCCTTGGTAAACTTATGCCAAGATGATTGGGACGAACAATGAGACTTTGTAATACATGCTTATAATAGTACTGTACACACCTCGACAAACTGTTCTCCAAACCTTCTAGTGTTTGGAGAAGATATAAGTATGCCTGCAGACTTGGTATATGGTGAAGTAGGGATTAGTCCTGAAGCCCCCTGCACCGTACTGTGTGTGGAGTCATTAAGAGATCACTTCAAACGAGCTTATGAGCTAGTTCGAATTGAATTAATGAAGAATGCTTGATGGCAGAAAGTTGGTTATATTACCAATTTGAAGCATCGACATTTCAATGTCGGCGATAGTGTATTCCAAATTCATGAACCCCTATCCTCTAAGAAATTAGTCTTGGGATGGAATGGCCCCCATGTTGTGACAAAGATTATTTCCGAATCCACCGTTAACATATTGAGTCTACCAACTGGTAGAACCAATAAATCGAACGTGTGCAGATTACAACGTTGGAGAGGCAGGCAAGCAGCCAACGCCGAGTGTAAAGAACAGGGAGAAAGACAAGATCGTTATGAAACCCGAGTGTTTAAAGACACCGCCTGGAACAAGGAAAATGAATAAGAAGAAGCCTAAAGAAGCTACACCGAAAAAGGTCAAGAGAATTTATGTGAATCTAAAATCCGATCACAAGGAAAATGTCTCGCCGGGACACAGGAGTAGGGGTAGGAAGAGGACGCTGGTATCCTCTAATAAACCACCTCGAGCTCCTGGGTTGAAAAAGAAATATCGAGTAGGAGAGAGACGCAGCCCACGACTTGCCATTACTTAAGTCCTGGTACACAATGAGTGTATATGTCCTGTACTGTGTAATGTTATTTGTTTTTGAAAGTTGAAATACGTCAAACGCCACGTGCGGGTGTCACATGACCGATGGTAGTCATGGTGATGGCCATGATGTCCGTCAATTTCGGTTTTTGATGCGAAACCAAGATGGCGCCGGGCTGCCGCGTGTGGCGCGAAAGATATCGGGCCAGACACCACAGTCAGTGTTAACGTTGATGAGCATCAGTGTAAGCCGATTTATTGTGTTAGTTAGGCCTATCTATTGCTATGATGTTATGTAGCCTAATAGGCTTGGTGTTTAGCGGTGTGTGGGTGTGCTTTGGACAATATCCTGAGGTGGGGGTTCACTGTAGGGGGGCAGGGGTCTGATGGGTGAATTGGATGGAGGCGAACCCCTACATCAGCGTCTTCATGGAGTTATCCGCCATACTATCCGATGTTATGTGCTTGGGTACTTGTCATCCCCACATAAGTGTGATGGTATCTTCCAAACATTACTGACATTAGGGTATAGCCTTGGGAGGATCCTAAGCTATTTGATGGTGGGGGTGGCCGGTAGCCAAATAGGGTAAGATGGTAGGGGCTTCGGATGATCCCATCACGTATCGAGACCGGCCTTCTTGATTTGTAAGTAGAAAGTTTACCTACCATTAACAATATCTGTGGCCCTCTCAGTCAGGTCGGGTTTAAACATATATAGATTGTTGGGATGCTGGGCCTCCTTAGGGTTCAGCAGAGCCAACTCAGTGGGGTCGTCCTTGCTTGCCGACGGATGGGGCACAAGCTTCCCTATCTGATATGTACTCCTGGGTCGAGGAGCGATATCGGGGCGAGACTCGCCAAGGACTCACCCTGAACTCACGTGGGAATGCCTATGTTCTATAAATAGAGTAGGTGTTTCCCCCGAGTGTTATGGGTACGGGTATAGTGATATGGAGTTTGTTTTGATTCTGCTAGTGCACATGTACTTCTCTTGTAATAGTTACCCATGTCATGTGCTTGGGGGGTGAGTACGGGGGAGGGTTTGCTTGGCTTAGTGTGAGGGAAAGGTATGTAAGGCACAGTTGTTTGGTGAGTTTGGGTTGGGGGAAAATCCATACGAATTTGGGGGACGGGGGTCGCGCTTGTCTTGGGGTGGTGTGTTTGTCAATAGGGCACTTGTAGGCAAAGTTCTCAAACAGACTAGTTTGCTAGGCTAAACTATGACTAGTAATTGATGTGTTTTACCGTGACTTTTTTGTAAGAAGATTAGTGACTAGTGAACTAAGATGGTTCAATTCAGTGGTGGGGGCGGCTGGCCTGATATTTGGAGAAGATTCAAACACTTCAAAGATTGATAGCTGTGCCCAAACAGATCTATGGCCTTGCTCCTATTGCCATGTGGGCCCTGAGTTGAGTCCATGTTTAAACTCTGGTGCCTCAAGGCTTCATAAATAATATTAATTGAATAGTTAGTCTAAGGAAAGATAGGTTGTGTGTGGGTGGGTGGGGTGTTGCAAAAAGGTTGATAAGTAACACTTAAAGTGGTCAGGCCGTCATAGAAAGACATGAAGTGGACTGCAAATTCAACTATTGCATTTTAAAAAGCACTCTGGGCACACACTACCATTGGCATGTAATGGGTATTTGGGTAACATGATGGCATAATCCACCATTGTCATGCTAGAACGATTGATGACGCTACTAAATGGACACATAAGACAAATCCTACCTGGGCTGGTTGCATGGCAGTCTCGGCATTTTGGCCCTGTGGTCTCCGGATACTTGCTCCATGTCGTGAGTGGGTTTGGTAAGTTTGGTGTATTGTTTGAGAAGTGGATAAGATTAGGGTGGGAGGAAGCTTATATGTTGATCATTGTGGCTATTTCTCAATCACAGGCATCCTTTGGAGGTATGTCTCTTACCTAAAAATGGCATGGAGCCTTTCTATTGGAATGATGCTAGTGGACCCGTCGGTCCTATGCAATTTATGATCCTGTAGCTTTCAGGATGGGGTGGTCAGTTATGACACAATATTGTTGTGGTTATGGGTGGGTGGGATGTGAAATCCTAAAGATGAAATCAGATCATATTGGTGGCCTATCCTGGCCACCTGTGGTGCAGGAATGAAGGATGTCAATGTAATTATGTGTCTTACCAAACATTCCAGTACCAAATGGTAAACAGAGGTATAAATACAGATCAGGATGCAAGAGAGCTGCTCTCCTACAGTAGGCCATCATTTGGTAATACCTTAGGGTATTGAGGAGATTTGGAAATTATGAAATGAAATAAAAATGGAAAAAATTTTTTTTTGTGAATTTGGGGGTTCTAAATGAATGCTCTCCATTGAAAATTTATGAGAAATGGAGAGAAAACATCTATCACATGAAGAAAATAGTGTCTGGGTAGTGGCTGTATATATCTGTTTTAAGGATGATAATAAAAATTACTATGGGTGAGTTTGTTAGAAAAGAATAGAGTGGGGTGTGGGGCTGGGGTTGGGGTGGTGTGACGGGGGTCTATACTCTGAATACAGACGTTGTCAGATATTTTTGGAAGGAAAAGGACCTCTACTTTCTTTTGGAGGGATCTTTCTTTGCTTTTTTGGTTGGTGATGGGGCAAAGGATATCGTTCCCATCTTTGCTGGTCTTCCTCTTTTTCTTTTAGTGATAGATAGTATGGAAATATTCTTTACAGCCCTGGTGTAGTTGGGTGTTTTTGGTTTAAGACCAAAGGAGAGTTTTGCTCTGTATTTAGTCATGAAATTTACACCTAGGATGAGTGGGTGATTTAAATCAGGAACCACATGGAACCTGGTTCTAAATTCATGGCCGTCAATGAGGAAGTCTATGTTCATTGAGTGACTTGTCTGAACTGGGGTTTCATCAGCCAGTAACACTGTGAGTCTAGAGTGTCTACCATGTCTGAAATTGGGTGTGTTTGATACTCTATCAGCCATTTCAGAGCTGTGTACAAGTGGTTATCTATGTCAACAGATACTGCACCCTTAGTCAATTCCGTGTCAACAAAAAAAGTCTTACCCTGCTGCCCATATTGATCAGACTTGATCTTCAGCCTCAAAATTGAAGTTCTCTGGCTGTGGTCTTTGTGTTTGTCTTCATCATCATCAGTGCAAGAGTCCTGGTCCTCCTTATATTCCATATGTTCCGTGTAATGGGTGCTGGAGCCAACTGAGTTAGCTTCTACTTCAGTAATTGGAATCAAAAGTAGTAGGGGGCGGTCATTTGGTCGGGTCCTTTACGGTGGGGGTGGGAACTTTAGGTGCTGTAGTTCCTTCCCCTGAGTCCTAATCATCGCGACTGTTCCTGGGGCTGTCACTGTCAGCATCAGACTGAGACTCTGTATAGCTTCTGCTATCCTTTCTGCCAGGGGTAGGGTCCCTCGGTTTGATTAGTGGGTATAACTGGATCATTTTGAAGGCATCAGGTGACAAATTTTCTCTCTGGAAATGGTGTGCTGCAGCTGCAGGTGGGTTAGGCGTGTCTAGGCCAGGTGATGTAAAGGTACGTTCAGAAACTGGCTCCTTGGGTGTGGTCTCACTATTACTCATGGCTATGAGAGGTTATGAAGTGGGATATTCTGAGGAGTTCTCCCCCATTGTGTCAACGAACCGTTAAAAGTTAATGTTGTAATGAACACTGAATCCAGATAAGTTCTTTAATCCTTGTTTATTGCATAATGACAGAGTGTACATATAGGTGGTAACAAGTACTGAGATTATCCAGTTTGGGCACTCAAGATGGTTCTGAAATGTGATAACCATGGTATAATACCCAATAGAGGTGGTTATGCATCATACTGATCCTATTATCAGCCTTTTACGGGCTTCATTCATGTATCGTGAAGGGCATGATGTATTAATAATCCGTTAGAAGACCTTAGCGGGATAATTCAAAGGCAAGAAGTGGCTGTGATAGGTCACAAAAGACTTGAGGAGGCATGTCCTGAGTAGCCTCCAAGCAATCTTTTATTAATATGATGTTGCCTTTTTCGTTTGGGTAAAAGTAATTGACCATTTAAATTCCACACTGGGGTAAAAAGAGTAGCCAATGAATCTGTTATACAGCCGTTTAGCCTTGGTAACCTCTTTGTAAGCAGCTGTCGTCACCCATTACTACAAGTCACAAACAACGTAAAGAAGCCTGACATTTCAATCAATTAGTATGCCACACAAATTAACACTTGAATGACATAAGCAGTGATAAATGAGTAAAATTTGATGTATGCCTGTGGCTTAGGTCCATAGTGGTTGGGTACTTGCTAGAGACTATTGATATATGAATGAAAGGTTGATTTTCCTAGACGCTAGTTGCAACACCCTCTTTGATTGGTCAAATACATGCCCTTGGAAACAAGTCATCTTCCTCATTTTGGTGACTCAGACGTTGATTTATTTAGGTTAGGCTCCTTGCTGCATGTGGTTATTGGGAGCTTTACTTTGCCCAATGCAGTGTGACTTGTGTTGATTATTTGTTGCCTTTTCGGTCTTAAATATATCAATAAACTGAGCAGTTTGAACAGTCATGGAATATCTTTCACAAAGCGTGTATGCCTCCACATTATACCAAACGTTATTTCTGTAGTAACAATGACCAGAACAGTGACTAGCAAGAGGCCTTAAATCCTAACTTGTAAATCCCAGATGGTGCATAGAAGTCAATAGCTTATCTTTCACATATACCTGTAGTTTATCTGATGTCCTAGAAGGACGTGTTTTGTCATGTCATCTTCTTATCAGTCTTATGTATGTCACTTCGCACTGTATGCACCATAAGTCGAATCTACAGGGTCAAATAACACAGGAAAAAGTGCCAGAAATGAAGGTAATGTTGATTGCACTTTCCTTTTTTCTGTTGTATCTAGTGCATGATGTGAATTCAACAGAATATACATCTCTTGCTATCAAGGTTTTAGTGTTAGAATTGTAGCAGAGGTTCTAGCACAGACCAACATAGAATCCATTGACATTCAGATCTAGCGTCGGCTATGGTTCATGACAACCTACATTTAGGAATATCCTTTTGTGGGTATAGATATAAGAGTACGAGCCAGAACTGGCCAAGGAATATTGATGAGCTTCTTAGGGTTAAGAACAGTGAAATATTTGCCATCATTTTCCTGTCAGGATTCTGTAACAAAGACACAACAAAAAACAAACAAAAAACAGTATGGTTAGGTTCTGAATTCCGCAGAATGATAACAATTGAGAGGCACCAGTGACATTGCTGTTTGACAGTAATTTTATACAGTATAGAACTTGTTTGGTCTCCTCTGCAGTTGCAGGTCTAGCTGTGGGGCAGTCCATCCTTTCAGACTTCAGTGTCAATGATACTGTCAAGTCTAATTTGCCTTAACATACTTCTTCTACATGATCCTGAAGTGAGACATTAGAGCCTATCTAATTAATTAGGTTGTTTTTACACCTGAATGTTGGTTGGAATAAACAGAATATGTGGGAGTAGATATATAGATAGATAAAAATAAAGAAATGGAATGTAATATGTTAAAGCAGAAGGGTATTTCTCACGTTTTTGTAGCAATTGCCTGAAAATATCGGCCTTACTGACATGAGGTTTATACTGTTTTTTTCTATATTTTTGTTCTGCTTGACCCTTTTGCCTAGATTTCCCCACATTCCCCATGCTAATCCATGAATCAACTGGTCCAGGAAATTGATGTGTTTGTTCCAATTACGGATAGAAAAATATTTAATAGGGTAAGAAACCTGACACATCATCAGCATCCACAAGACACCACTTTTTCATTGTCATCTCAAGTTAAGTCTGTAAAACATTGGCGCTGGTTACAGCAGTACTTAATCTTTAATGATTCGGAGTCCCTGTTGGCGGTTTAACTCAGCTCGGATGTATCCACTTTTTACGTAGCCAAGGTATCATCAATACATACAGAATCTATTTGTGCATGTACATTCCGTGATATTGACCAATATCCAGTCAGTGTCTTATCACCGAACTATCTGTGACTTCTAAATAAAAAAGAAATGGGAATATATACCCACTTTTCAGCTGTATAATTTCATTGGCCACTGCAACAAGAAACTTCAATACATAGGAGGTGAAACTCAGAGTTTTACCTATGGACACAGTGTAACAGCCCCCCACTCCACCCCCCTTATAAGTAGGCTCCCTTTTGTGTTCAGTATTGAGTACTATGTATGATAAGGGGGTTTATAGGGATGTCAGGAATCTTAATCAGAGTGATATCAAATGGAAACAAGGGGTCACCTATACCAAAAAATCCTGCTGAATCCAAAATTTGTGGTCTTGATTCTCAAAGTTTGGCCAAAGGTACCTAAAAATGAGGTTTGATGATGAGAATATTTAAAAAATGTAAAAAAGTCATGCTCACTTTATAGCTTTCCTACCTATCACAGCTTGTTCAGCTGGGATAGCTCACAACCAACCTTCATTTTGATCTCTTAGTCAACCTATCCCCTAAGGAACAAATTTAACAATCTACCTCAATCATTCATCTACCTATCACTCATGCTATATATACTTGAGGTTACCTATCCTTCAGGCTGCCTATCCTTGAGGAGACTCTGCGGCTTGAATAAGGTCTTTGAGAACAACAGCAGTATTGGCAGCCATCTCTAACTGAAGTCATGCAATCTTCTTCTCTGTCATGTCTATAGACCTGCTCCCTGATGTGTCCTTTGCACCTGGTGTTATTCACATGGTGCTGCTGAGGTTAGTCACGGCCAATACCCTTATTGGTGTATGTCCCCAGATCACTACATGACAGAAAAGGTCAACTAGACTACAGGTCAACTAGACTACAGGTCATGGTCAGGTTGATTAGATTACAGTTTCACCCTCCATCCTGAGGCAAAAGATGCACTCTGACAAGGAATTACTAGCCAAAAGGAGGCTGACAGAGCAACCAATGCATCCCATTCCCCTTGGTACTTAAAGGAAAGCTAGAAGGTACCAGGTAAAAGCAGCCAACTGAACAGTAAGGGTTACATTGACCTGGCCAATACGATGCCTGATAAACATGTCTGAGACATAATTAATGCAGTAACAGACATCTGCCTCTAGTACCTGACACATTCAAAGGCCTTAAGGATAGTGATTTCTTACGATGTGAAAAAAAAAACTAATTGTATGAGTATACCAATGTGTACTTATCTCTCTGACAACTCTCATTTTCATAATGAGAGTAGTCAGAGAGATTACAGAGAGATCAGAGAGATACAATCTAATAGAGCAGCTAAAGTACTGAATATTATAGAGACTCTGACACAATGTTAGGGGTGTTCATTATTGGATATTGTGCATGCTGGGGCCTGTAGAATTGGATGTATTTTCTTCCTTCATTATCACAGGCACGATTATTGGAAACGTTGATATAAATTGATCAGCATTAACAGGTAAATGCCTAGTGACAATTTTGCATGTTGACATGTTTCATTCCTCTATATATTTAACGTATGCGTCAAGTGGATGGTGCGGAAAAAAAGTCTGTTTAATCAGTTGAGTGCTTTCAACAAGAAACATTTATGTCATCAAACCTGTTATAACTGCTTATCAGACATTGATACAGTCACATCTAGGTTAGTGTCCTTGCTTTTGATGCACTTTGCATCAATAAGTGAAAAAAAAGAAATCTAAAATCAAAACCAAGTATAACCCAATAAATACCTTATGATATAGGCTTAACATTGAAATGCAAAAAAAAAACACTTTTACATGTCCACCAACAGTAAGGGAGAACTCATTTTCATTTCAACAATTGAACATGCTTTCAGTCATGATGGATATGGATTTCATTTTAATGTGAATGGATTTACAAAATGTACCAGAAAGGATCTTGATAACTTTATGAAGTTTAAGGTTTGGCTAATATCAGCTCAAATTTCATTGTCATGAAATCAATTCAAGCTTCTTGATCCTGCCTAACCTGAAGGGCTTTCTGAATCATATTGTTTTTTTTCGATTTTACTGTCATTTATTTACCATCTAATATCTAAATTGATAAAAATAATATTCATCATCTTTTTGGCCAGTCATAGAAAGATTCAAAATAGACAAGTGATTGTCCCATGTTGATAAGGTAATTGTAAATGTTGTTAGGGTAAGGCACTTCTCGATTATTGCAATGCTCAAAGGAAAAAGATAAACATGAGAAATAAACTTGTGTTGTATCTCAAACTTAAAGCACATTTGTTGGCAGACAAATGCTTTCCAAGGGGTTCTGATCTCAGAACCTGCTGAGAAAGTGCAAATTACCCATTGATATTGCCTGAGGAAGTTGATGTACACTCCATACTTCTCACTTGACGCTGCCCCTGGTTTTTGTTCGAATCACTCGCTTGCCTCATGCATCAAAGCAATAAGCTGAAAAAGATCACAAAATAATGAGTGTAAGATGAGCTCCCTTCACTTCCCTCTTCAGCCAAGAAGAAGAAGAAGAAGAAGAAGAAGAAGAAGAAGAAGAAGAAGAAGAAGAAGAAGAAGAAGAAGAAGAAGAAGAAGAAGAAGAAGAAGAAGAAGAAGAAGAAGAAGAAGAATGAGATAATGAGATAATGAGATAATTGTAGTGCATGAAGACAAAATGTTTAACCCTTTGAATATTCATTCAAGGGGAGTTTCTATGATGAGATGAGTATATCAAATCTTAATGAAACTGGGGATGTATTTGTTTATTGATGATAGGGCACATCAGTTATGTATGAATATGTGTAGAGTACTGTTCTACACTGCAAAAATGGTGTTTAGATCCTAAACACAATTCTAAACATATTCTTGCAACGTTTTTGTAATCACATTAATTTCCTAAACATGTTTAGCCAAACAATGTGCTTAGCTCAAGTGTTTAGAAATCTAGGTGTTTAGGTTCAAAATTTGTGTTAGATATTGATTTCGCGTTTAGATGTTTATGAATTTTTGTGTTTAGATGTCGAAGTGATTTGGTGGGAAGAAAGGGTTTTGCAGACATGTATCCATTTTGTTCGTTTACCTATTTACTGGAGGACATCAGCAGGTATTTATACTCGTACTGCAAAGTCTCCAAAGGTATCAGCCATAGCTATATACACATATAAGTACACACTGCATTAGAATAGGAGACTTGAGAAAGTACAACAGGTTGGCCGGAAGGACATTGTTTTATACTTTACAAAATAACATGACATAGGTGTAAGTCATGGAGCTCATTGATTATTTTATGGTATTGATGGTGGTGTAAGTTGAATTTAGTCAATTTTATAATATTGTGTCTATTTTCATAACAACTTATGAAATGACATGATGATAAACAAGGAGTTTGGGGATATTTGTCACAACAATTGATTATAACTGGGTGCAGATAGTCCATTCAGAGGTAGTGCTGCTACCTGGTGTGGATTTGACATCCAAGCATCTAAACATATTGATGTTTAAATCTAAACACCTAATATTCAACTGTTGAAACTTTAAACATCTGAACATGTTTAGCAAAAATGTTTATGTATTTAGAATAAAAGTGTTATTTTCCTAAATGTGTAGTCAATGATACACCTAACTGACATATATGTTTATGTTTTAAACATGTTTAGACCTAAACATGTTTAAAATGTAAACATCATTTTTGCAGTGTAGTTAACAGCTATATAACAGTGGCTCATACAATGAAAAGAAAGTCTTGAATTAGCAATGAAGCAGCAGCAGTTTATGTGGCCCATCCTATGGGAATGTATCGCGCCTTGGGAATGCTGCAGTTTGATAACAACAACCCTACATCAGATTGGGTGTCACTTGTGGTACCACTCACAGGAAGCTGCAACTGGAATAATGAAAAACATAGTCATTGTGAAATTTTCTTGATACATATAGTCTACCAGGTGCCTTTAGGCAGATTTTATAAATGTGTTTGGTGTAACTGGGAAATAAGGAAACAAAACAAATCAAAACCCAAACCAAAGGTCTTCTTCCATAGAGAGGTTAGGCAACTAAATTACCTCAGATTTTGACGGTCTTTAGCCCCTCTGTATCTTATCTGATTGGAGAATCTCTGCACATGATTCAATAGACCTGAGGGCACCAGTGTATGACATAACTATGTCTGGATAATTTCCTGTCACTTGTTAACCAGTTAGTGTCCACACATAAACTAATTCTTTGGCTAGTCCTCTTAGACAGGCATACATATATAATGCTGATAGAGCATCATGTGCCTTGATTGTATAATGTATAGCTAATAGTTTCTAAAAGGAATGTGTTAACCTGTCTTCCCTTAACATGTATACATTGTTCTATTGAAAGCCCTTAGTCTAAAGTTCTTCATATAACACATTTTGAAAACCATACATGTGAACACGTGTCCAAGACCACCTTATAAGGGTGAATTTCAGGTCACTGCATGAACGGGTTCTCCTACTTGAGGAGACTCTGCGGCTTTAATAAGGTCTTTGAGAACAACATGGTTTAGGTGTAATTTTATATGCCTTAGTACAACAATTCTTTTAAAAAGCACAACGATTGTAAAATGTTTGTCAATGTTGGCACCTTGTTGCTATCATTTTCTTTGCTGCAGAACTTGCTTTAATAGGAATCCCTGAAGAAATTATTTCAAAGCTGATTCTGAGAGCACTACCATTTTGGTGTATGGTGTTAAAGTTCCCTCAAGGCTCCATGCAGACATGGTATATAAAAGTAGTGCTCAGTAAATATTTTAACTGAGAATGGAGATCACAGGGTACAGCCAGTTCCCAGTAAACCTATTAGTGGTGTATATATATGGTGACAGTGACAGATAGCACGTTGACCTCTGGTCAGCCTCTATAATGTAACTGCCTGCTGTGTACATCGACAATTTAGCCGTAAGACCAACTGCCTACACACTGACTGGAAGGTGTGTACACTGCCTTCATATACAGAGATTGTGAGGTAACCTCAAGGTTGAAAAATGGCACACTTTGAATAGGCAGGAACATTCTAAATTGCCTCAATCCTTCTTCACTTCCATAATTATTGATCCTGTACATTTATGTCAGCACCACCTTGCTCCACCTATCCTACACATGCAGGGATTGGAGAAACCATAATGCAAGAATTATTTGGAGGCAGCCACAGCTGACATCCAACATGCTAACTACTTGTCTGTCTTGTAGCTACTTATTACAGTCACATCATGGGACATGTCCATATTTACCCGCAGTCCATAAATGACATGTCTAGGATGCCGAGCTAATGATGCATTTATGTGGCATGTTTGCCAAATCTGGATGAGACTGCTTCAAAGCTCTTCATTCACTTTATATGAAGTACAAATATGTAGGTTAGCCTCATACATGAGGGTTGCATGGTAGTCATATTATGTTGAGACATAACCTCAAGACCTCATTATCAGACTACCTATTCCATGGGCCTTAGCATGTTTAGAAATCTGACCTTGCAGATCAGAGGTCTGCTGGTAGGTGTCCAACAAAGCCAGCAATGGCAATAACCTTTAACATCACCCATGCTAACAGCTTATAAACCTTCTTCTACCCACGCATGTCTCCAGCCATGATGGAAAAAATGCTCTTTATATGCCATGATAAGAGATCATGTTTCAGAAATGATATGCTACCACTTGAGAGTTTTTGATTTTAATGAATGCATTGTCTAACAAATGCTCACACAATTTGCTTTCTTTTTTTTCTTCAACCAGGTTAATTAATCCTATAATTGTAATCCAGAATAACTGAAGCTCTGAACAGATAAACTAAGCAAATCAAAATTTCAAATTGATATTGAATAAAGATTTAACTATAATACAAGAAGGATCAATTAATCAATCCACATAACATATTAATGGATTAACCAAATGGAAGGCATTCGCTATGTTCATGTCATTATATTGCAGAAGAAGCTTAATCTATTTTGCTAAGGAAAACGTCTCCATCTACTGCAGTATATTGTGATGTGAAACCTTAATGTGCTTAGCCTACTTCTCCATGATCTGGGTGAATTTGTAAGATATGCGTTGTACTCACTGTACCTTGCCCACTATACACCTACCCTGTATGTAGCTTGTGGCTGGTCATTAATCACATCATGTCCATAGGATGGACATCCTGTTACATGTGACATCGGAAAGAGGAAAGGGTTTGTTGTGAAAGGCTCCAAGCCAAATAATACATTCATCATGCCATTGTAAAGGAAGCATGAACTGATCGTTCATTGCTTGTGCTCCTATTATGGGACTTCATCTTCAGGTTGGCCATTAATAATTTTATCTGTTTGAGTGTAAAAACCAATGAAACACTTAATGACTTTGAGAGCTGCAATGTGCCCAAAGACAGGTAAACAATAGGCACAGTTTACTGTAAGACTCTTTATATACAGCTCAACTTGATAAGGTTTAGTTTCCTTTCATGGCACCTATAAGTAGGACCTAGTCCAAACTTGATAAAAGATTATAAAGCCCAGAGAAAACTATATTCTATGTTGGCAATGTTATGTTAATCCATGTATTCCTATCATGGACACTAGATCCTTTGTTTCAGGTGATCAACTATGTGAAATATGGAAGCACTGTTTTTTTAGGTAAGTACTAATAAAAATAATGTAATAGAGCTTTCGATGCACACTCTTTTCTCTAAGAGGTGAAGTCCCTCGATCCACTATGCCTGAGTGTGATCACCACAGGTTCCACCAATAAGATCAACATTCAGCCAAGATGGGCAGACGGCACCTACAACCATAAAAAATATAGACAAGAGCACTGATTGTACATTGGGGGCTATCAAGGGTGAGAGGGGCACAGTAGGTTTGGAAAGAGACTTGATAGATGTATCAATCTATCAAGTCCATGCCTGGGCCAATGTCTGGGCACTAGATAATCTGCTGTCAGCTTATCATCAATAGTTTATTGGTTGTGTAAAAGCAATGATGCAATGAGCTGCCACTGCAAGCTTAAATTAGCATAAAGATAAGTTTCAGCTGATCACAGACAGATCATTAGTGAAAAAGACGACTTCAATGAGGTGCTGGTGAGCAGACTCTCCAGAGCTTCATTAGTGTATTATGCTGCCCACTGTGCACTCTTACATCAACCACCCTTTAAAATACTATGTCAATTAGTCTGTGAGAACAAAGGCCACCTCTGACAGGAGACATGCAGTCTGCTCATCTGTCACATCAATCTAGACCTGCTCCCTCAGGTGTCTTCTGAAGTCAGGGTCACTGCACCTGAGGCTATCCTCATGGCCATGGTGAGGTAATACCTAACCTGTAATGGCATTGGTGCATGTGAAGACTGCAGATCTGTCCATGACCTATTATATCCAAGAATCTCCCCTATGTCTATTGTGGAAATCATCTTTTTCTACTGGAGGGTGTTGCTCTTATAGTAAAAGGAAGAGCTGGCTAAAAATGCCCTTGTTTCCAGTACTTTCTTTTCATGTAGCTATAACTTGTCCCTTTTGTTGCTCACAAGTGGTCATTCAAGTACGGTGCTCCAAAAGGGGGATTTGAGTAGGTACCTACTTGGGAGAAGTCAGTCAGTATAATAAACTATAGAGCGTGTGACATGAGTAGGTATCTGGTAGTGCAGCTCTCTCTATTTTAAACAAGGCAGGTGACTTTTCAGACAAAGGTGGTGATTGCAAGTACTTAGGTGAAGCAGTGCATGACTTGTTTAGAAAAGAGGGCACATACTCACAGATCTTTTTACAATAGGAGCAACACCCTCCTGGAATGTAGATTATAGAGGCACCATAACTTGGGGTGGAGATAAAATTCTAACCTGAAATTACTACCCACCAAGGTGCTGGCAGAGCAACCAGTGAATACCATTCCTGTCAGTACTTATAAGAGTACTTAGGGGAAATAAGTCAGCTGAATAATACGGGGTACAGTGGAACACAACCTGTCCCTAATGACAGCTCATGTCTGGGATGTATGTAGGGGCCATAACAATATATATATACATGCACATGTGTGCCTTGTACCTGAGTCTTTCAAAGACTTCAGAGCTGGTGGATCAGAACAGAGAGGTATAACATTGATGACATTCTCTTGACAACAATATCGTCTTCTCCAATTCTCAGATCATCCCCATGAGCATCACACTTCCATTGTGAAAAGTCCCAAATGATATCACATGACCACACAAAGTCATTTTCATAATAGAGTATTTGATATAATCATCATATCAGTTGAAGTGAAAACATATACTTTGACTGTGGCTTTACTCATTGGATGGTGTGCGCTGGCAGGGCCCACCATGAGTTGGATCTGTTTTGGTCGTTTTTTGGTTGTCTTTAATCACCAGAGAGTTTCAGCATCGTTACAACTACATCAGAAACTTTGCTGTCAATCAATCATCATTAACAGGTGAATGCTGATGGTAAGATTGCATGTTGACATGTGTTAGATGCCTTTATAGACTCAGCATGTTGTTCTATAGTAGCCCCTATATGTTAAGTGGATTAGATGGTGTAAGTATAATAAAACAAGTCATTTGGTGATCTGTTTAATCAGTATAGTGCTAACAACACAAAACTTGCTTATTCATCTTACCAAACATGTTATCAAATTGATCCAGGTTAGTGTCCTTGCTTTTGATTTGCTCTCTTTTGATAAATGAAAAATAATCTAATATCACTACCAAGCATAGATCAATTAGTACCCTTAGGTATGATATTGAAAGTTCACATGTGCATCAACAGTAAGAGAGAAAGAAGTCATTTCCATAAATTGAAAATGCTTTCAGTCATGGTGGATATGCATGCCATTCTAATCTGAATGGATTTATTATTTCATGAACATTAGAGCTTGGCTTGATTCAAACATCTTCATCCTGTATAATCTGAAGGGGTTTCTGAAACATAGTGTTTTTCCGATTTGACCAACATTGATTTAATAACTTGCGACGTCCAAAATGATATCAAGAATGAGACCCATTCCTGCAATGTTTCACTCTGGTCTCTACTCTCAGCCGGAATTGTCTATAGGCAGTAAGGACCACTGTACTGCAATACACAGCAAGCTACTGTAGGGTTAGATTTTTACTAACAGCGACTCTTACTTTTTTCCAAAAATAAAAGCAATGTTCTGTAAATAGCCTGGCACAGTCTGACAGTGTAACCTAAAACAAGACCTTATTAAGTAACCTGGAAATCAATTTAAATGCAATGAGTATAAATATTAGTGCATGGCCTTACATCATTTTGCTAATGATAATGCTCCATGTGATGTAGCATGGTTTTGGCTATGTTTTTAATTCTAACTTCATCTAAAGCCTCAAAATAGACAAGTGATTGTCCCATGTTGATAAGCTAATTGTAAATGTTGGTAGGGTAAGGCATTTCATAACATTTTTGTTACATCCCAAAGGAAAAAGATAAACATCAGAAATAAACTTGTGTTGTTTCTAAAACTTAAAACACATTTGTTGGCAGACAAATGCCCTTCCAGGGGTTCTGGTCTGAGAATCTGTGAGAAAGCACATAATAGCTCATTGATATGATAGTTTAATCTTATGTCAGAGTCTGCATGTCCACCCTATCATCTGGTAATAGTAACTTATCTATAATTCAGTTGTATAACATCACCGCCCACCATGACTATTAATAGTAACACAACCAGGAACACCAAACTGCAGTTTGTGAACAGCTTAAGCAATGGATAGCTCCAACATTGCCAGTGCTACATGCTCTTATTGCTTTTACATCCAAATTCAGCTGTATAATGTTATTTAATTACTTCGATTCCATGAGCAAAAAATAGTTGGCTTTTCCCAATTGACCAAGTAAAGTAGATTTTGCAATTGATTGTCGATATGACATTGAAAGCAGGTCCTATTGTTTGATATTTGAGTTGTGTTTAACCTAACAAAAGGATAATATTAATAGTGAAATATCTGATCATCCTTACAGGAGTGAGACGCTCCGAAAAGCTCCTCATTATTAGGGGCAAATATGTTATTTCCTCAATCAATATTATAGACATCATTGGCAATTTCGAGCACTCCTTGACAATGCTGTTCTGAGATAATGGGATAATTCTAGTGCTTAAAGACACAAGGTTTTGCCCTTTCAATATCTATCCATATCCAAATGGGAGTTTCTAATGAATTTATGAAATCTTAATGAAGCTGGTGATGCATGTGGTTATTGATGATGGGGCATAGCATATGTGTATGAATATATATGCATCTGTAAAGTACTGCTCTAGTTAACAACCATATAACTCATTTTATGGACAAAGTTTTGATTTTCCTTCTAAGCAATTCCTCTGGCCCATCCCCTAGGAATGGGTCTTATCTGATTCTACCATTGATGTACATACTCCTTTAGATCTAAGGGGACCAGTGAATTATATAACCAAGTCTCGCTTATTACCTTTTATTTGTCCACCAGTTAGTGTCCAGTCCAAAACAAATCCTTCTGGCTAGTCCTCTTAGCGAGGCATACATATGATGCGGATAGACAGGTTGGGGACCGGTATATCTTGTTGGGACACACCAGGATCATAGTACAACAGTCTGATTTTAGTCTGTACTAAGATTCTGATACCATGCAGTCTTAGGATGTACTGGGATCTTAGTACCCCTGTGTACGCACTGAACCATGACACTCACCTCTACAGGTGTATGGGCCAATCAGAGCCCTGGTCACTAGACCATGACACCTACCTGTGCATACATTATTGGGGTCAGAGGTGGGATGGTGAAACCAATCCACCATTTGGTACTTATATTTACGTTAAATGATACATTTACTCCCTTATTAAACAGCACTTAACCAAAATGAAAACGCCAGTTTGTAGACATTTATCTATTCTTTAATCTTGTTGGTTCATATTTATTAGCAAATTAAACAAAAAAATTAGCAAATCAATTTTAGTATTGCAAGACTGGGGGGGGGGGAGATTGTAAATAAAACCATTTCTCAGAAAATATTCGGATTTTAGTGCTGTAAAAAAGTGTATCTGCAAAATATAGACCTTTGCTACCTATGGTTATGTCAACGAGTCCGTAAATGATGAATAAGGATGAATACAGACGAATCAGGAATCCAGTTTGATATCCACTTTATTCATAGAAGTCCACGAGGTATAGATGGTGATACAGTATAAAGGTGCCCAACAGTGTCCAAGCCTAGCCCTTGAGCCAAGGGCCTTGATCTCACGTGAGTGTGTGAGGTATGAAGTATGAAGGTGGAAAGATGAGTGAGCTGCTCCCTCCACAGGTATTTGTAGTAGGAGCTGCTCACCCAGCTCATCCTAAAAATAGTATCAGGTGAGCTAAATATAGTAACTGGGGAACTCCAGTGCAGGTATGTAGGGGAGATCCCAAACATAGCACTGGGGTTCACAGAGTTCAGTGTGGTTCTAAATATAGCTGCTGGGAACTCCCGGTATGCTGTGAGCTGCTCATGATCAATGGGCATGTCATCCAGCATGGGGAGTTGTTTCTAAACATTGTCTGCTAGGAATTTCCAGCATGCAGTGGGCTGCTTGTGATTGATGGCGTATCCTCCAGTGGGAGGAGGCGGGGTCACTGAGTGCAGTTGACACCGCCAGCCTTTGGTCTATGGGTATGGCTTGGCTTGTGGGTAGACTCGGACACTGGGTTACATGGTAGAGTCAAAGGTGAAAAATAAATATGATAAGTACAATACCTATAACGGTCTACTGACAAATCCCCACATTCCTACTCGATTCCACGCGAGGTTTTAAGGAGGAAGATCGTGAGAAAAGGTCTACTGACAATATGTTTGATGTCTAATAATAGGTATTACATCTTATCATTTAAGTTGAAAGTATACAGTATTAAGGAGATATTTAATATTGGTTTTTGGTTGAGTAGAATAATTTATAAACAGTACAAAACGAAACTATGCCAAAGAGGTGTTGTTTGTAATTTTGGCAAGAAGAATATGAAAAATTCAGGTCGTGGTAGGATACAAAGGCTGGATTATTATCTAGCACTAAAGTTCACACAAAGATAAAGGAAATAAAAACTATCCTAAAACATGCAGTTATTGGCTTTAAGGCAGACCTTGAGGTAGATAAGTTAATACTGAAGTTTGTTTCAGTACCGGTAGGCACTTATTATTTAGGTCTTGAGCCAATATACAATACAATATAATAAATAAAAACAGAGGTAAGGTAATTGATGACTGGCAAGTCGATCAATCATTCCTTATAATACTGGTAAGGCTTAGGGAGTCTGAAGGCTTTTAGGTGATATGTTTAAGGAGTTTTCTAAAAAAAAAAATTGGATTTTTGGTCCTTTATTTATTTGTAGAAGTTTTCTGTTAATTTTCGTAGAAGGTTTGTCTTAGTCAATGGAAAGTTTAGCATGTTTAGCCTTCAGTCTACCTGGGGTTATGATTGGCTGAAAAGGGACAAGGTTAATACAAAAATAAATGGTGGCTCTGGCTGATGTTTGGATTGGATCTCAGTTGATCCTGCAAAAATACTGGTTGCCAGCGCTTCCTTGTAAAATTTTTAGAAAAATATAAACTAGCTAAAACCCATAAATATTTGACATGGTTGGGTTTGAAAAGGTACAGTGTGAAGGGAAAAAGAACTTTATGGCATCTTAAGATCACAAAAACCTGCTGCCTGGCTTGTGTTCTTCATAATGTTCTTATAAAGAAAAATAAATGTAAAAAAATGCAGCGTGTTTTCATGGTTATGTATCATAGCCTTATACAAACAAGAAAAACTGGCTTTAAAAATCAGTTGACTAGGCTGACTGAGTCAGTGTTCATAGTGTCCATGGGCGGTCGGTGAGTGAAGTGTGTCTCTACACTTTTAGTCCATAATATTAAAGACAGTTTCAAAAATAAATAAAATAAATAGAGGATGGTTAATGAAATTATTTTCTCCTTCTATGGCGACTTTGGTTTGCAAGACCCTTTGGTGGTGGGTCTTGGTGGTTAAAGACATGTGGGTTGAGGGAGCGACCTAGTGAGGGTCTTCTCCTGGATCTGGATTTTTTGGTGTTGGGGACAAAGTTTACAATTTTGCTGAAATGCATTCTGCTAGGCTTGCCTGAGTCAGGCTGCAAATTTAGATCGGAACTGTATGCAGGGTCCATGTCTATTTGTTCTGCTGAGAGGGAGGTGTCAGAGTCACTGTCCTCCTCAGATGGAGCTTGGTATGTTTTGGGTAGGGGTCTCCAGACCTGGGTCGAGCCAATTGTTTTGAAAGTTTCTGGTCTATTGTCTTTGTTCATGCTGCATGGGCAGCTGTAGCTATACATTAGGTGGGGACAATTTCTTCCCAGGGTGGCGAATCTAGTAGGTGGCCCTATTGGAGAGCAGACTCGTGTGCTCCAATGGGGCAGGCCGGTTGGTATGGGCGTGCCTGGTCTGCCACTATCTCCTGCTGGCCTGTCAATGCGGTCTCCGCCTCCTCGATTAGGTCGTTGGCCTCTGTATTGAAAAAACAGAACAAGAGAAGGGGTATTTTTAGTTGTGGGGTCGATAACAGTGCATGGATCACAAGGCGACCAACAAAAATACCAAATTGACAGGTAAGGCAGTGAATTAGGCAGTGCATATTGATGTGCAGTGTCACCGGGCCGGTGTAGACTCATGGCCAAATGAGAGCGGGAAACTGGAATATCCAGGGTCCAGGTTAGTTCTGCTGCGCGGCACGGGTAGCGCCACCGCATGGGGATCTGTTCTTATTTAGTTCAAGCGACAAACATTGGCTGGCGCCACTGAGCTGGCGTTTGTTCAGCGTTCGTGTAAGGACATGGTCAAATGGCATGGTCAATGGTGTAGACTTGCCATGGACTCATTGGGTTCATGTGTAAGGGTTGTCTCAACTTTGGGTTAGGTGATTCTGGGTCCCAAAGGTGGGTTTGGTCGGCTGGAATTTTGAATTCTGATGATGCGCTTTTTCGAAAAATAGGTCAAAAAAATTAACTTTATGCTCCCGTTTTGGATCCTGATATAAAAAGGAGCGGAGGCTATTTTGGGATCAGAAGCGACTGAAATTCAGCGAGGATAGAGCTGTACCAAAATCTGGCAGAAAACTTTCTTTTGCGCGAAAAAGGGGAGACCAGAAAGACCGGGAACATGATCATCCGTGCCCGGATAGCTGTTATGCCTTCGGGCGTAGTTTGTCTGGTCGTCGTGGCCATCGGTTACAGTAGGTGAGTACTAACAGGGGAGACATATTTTGGAATTCTGAGGTGATGAGTAACTCGGAATCGTGCCGGTGGTTTGACGCTGTGCTATTGTTTTCTGATTTTAGGATCCTCGTCTTGTGGGTGATCTTGGGCTGGACTCCGGTGCACTGTCACCAAGTTTGTGGCCCGTTTGACGGCCCTTAGGGTGGTTCCAGCGGACCCTGTTCTGTTCACTGTTAAGCGTGGATGGTATGTATACCTTAATTATTCGTCGAATTGCGATAATTGTAATTTGTCTGTGGTCCGAATTGGATAAATTGAATTTGGGGATTGGCGTGGAATTTGGAAAATTATATGGCTAGTGGGTTCTAGAAAGCGGTTGTCGAATTGTTTTTCCAGGAATTGGTGCTTGGACAGGCGCTGGACGCTTGGCAAGGAACCAAGATGGGATAGGATGATAGAGGAGGAAAAACCTGAAGGTGGCATGGCCTAATGCGATGGAGCGTGATTCTATGATTCTGTGATGAAGAACTGTGATAATCATTATACATGCCAGGAGCTTGATTCGCTGTGATTTAAATTAATAATACATTTGAGAAGTCCACCACCAGTTAGAAGTTATGTTGTTTGTTCTGGGCTTCTAAATTGGCATGGGCGGGCTTCCAAATTTCATGCGGGGTGGTATTGTTAGCTTGGGTCGAAAACAAGTCTAGTGATATTGTTAACACGTGCTTATGTTATTGTTTTGACGCAGATATTGAGTGCGGGTGTCCTGACTGACGTTAAGTTGTCATGCCAACGTGGGAAAAATGAAGGAGATCTGACGTTGGGGAGGCCGACGGCAGTGGTGAGACGCAGCGCCGGCGTTCTGACGCAGCGTTTGGCGGGGAACCAGACGCGACGTCAGAAACAAGATGGCGACGTCTCATCGTGCAGTGGGCCTTCACAGTGAGTCGAAATAACTGTGTTATTGTGGGTCGAAACTGTGCTATGGTACTGGAGATGTTGTTAAGATGGTTTTAATTGTGGGTGGGGTCGGATTTAGAGCTATTAAGGATGGGGATGATCCCCACATGAAGGTGTTAGATGGGGCTATCCGGTGGATTGGGCGACCGGGAGAGTCCATTACCAGGTTATATGGGGGGTGGCCGGCGGTTAATTGATCCCCACATGAGGATCAAAAGAGGTTTCTGATGGAAACTTACCGCTGGTTGATGTTGAGGGTGGTGTGAGCATCATCTCCGGTTGCTTGTACATGTATTTGTCTTTCTTTGGCTGATGCCGGAGTGGGGTGTACTTTGTGAGCTCAGCCGGGGAGTCATGGCGATCAGCCGGCCAGGACTCACAAGGTAGTTGTATGGCGGGGTCAGTGTCACTAGAGGCAAGTTGAAAATCGGGTTGTCCTTCTGAGGAGATGACCACTGTCATGTGGTGAGCTCCTTTTAAGACCCTGTACAGCGGTATTCTCCATAGAAGTGGTACCGGAGGATAGCGCTGCAGCGGGATCTGTCGGACTTGTCCCCCGATTATTGTCCTGATGTCAGACTTCCAATGGAGATCCAGGTGTCTGCCCAGGGGTGCCGTAAGGCGAGCTGGGGAGACCTTAGGGGCTGTGATGGTGGGGGCCCAGAGATTCTGTCCATAGATCATCTTGCCAACGGTGAAATCAAAGGTTTGACCATTAGCATGGATCTTGGCCACAATCGAAGGTGTCCTGTGGCTGTTCTGTTTGCAGTAGGGCCAGTGTCGCAGGCACCTCTTGGCGGTACTCCATGTGATGTACAGGAGGGTTGCTATTAAAATCCAGGTGAACATGTCCTGGTAGCGGTCAGGCGACTGTACAAAATCTAGATCGGTGTCTGGGGTCGTTTGTGGGGCTGGCCAGTTTTTGTTAGCCTGGCGTATCAGATCTTTAAAACGATCCCAACTCTCCGCATTAGCCATCTTGGGTGTTCGGGTTGCTGAAACTAGTGTGATAAAGCGCGCCAATTGATTGACACGAAGATGGTTCTTAAGGGTTAATGCGCAGCAAAGTAGTGCCAGGAGGGGTGATACCAAATGTATCCAGGGTGAGAACTGGAGGTGATATCCTAGATGCATCAGGGAGTTAGTGGATAGGAGGGCTGATTGGTCTTTAAGTCCCTGTGCGGCTCTTTTAAGGGTTAGGGTGTCTTGGAAGAGGGGTGCTATTTTTTGATTGTGTAGGTGTTTTAATTTTTCAAAATTGGGCAGGTGAAGGGTCTGGGTAGTGGTTGCCATGGTGATGCCGGAAACATTGGCTGGAGGTTGACCAAAATGTCGCCACAGTGGTAAATTGAAATAGGCCTTTGAAATGGGTTCTAGGGTGAAATTTTGGGTGCAAGATAAATCAGAATTGGTTAAAATCATGCCAGCATTTTTAATGGAGCACAGACATGGGACTGAGATGACTGAGTATGCTCTATTCTTAATTTCGACTTGGCCTGAATCTGTGCATTGGAGCATGGAAGTGGGATGGTCGGTTATTAATAGGAAAGTGCTGTGAGATAGGGGTTGGATAAGATTTGGTATGGGTGCTGCCATGTGTGCTTTAAAACTGCAGGTATGGTGCACCGCCTCTGGTAGATCTAAAAATAAGGATAGAGTGCATGTGGGGTGTGTGGCTGACAATAGGGGTAGGGGTAGGTTACAGCTGATAAGGTGGCCGAGGTCACACATATCCAGGTCAGCTTGTGTAAACTGTATATAGTGTGAGTGGGTCTTGGACATAGCCAAGTAGCCGGGAAGTGGCTCCACCTGGGTGTGACCTACTGACTTAGTGTCGGAGGTGTCAAAAGGCACGGGGAAGGTTTCTATTCTAAATATAGAAAAGGTGCTTCCCCCTCTGGTTATGGGT
Source organism: Acholoe squamosa (assembly GCA_949317995.1). Lineage (NCBI taxonomy): Eukaryota > Metazoa > Annelida > Polychaeta > Phyllodocida > Polynoidae > Acholoe > Acholoe squamosa. The sequence goes on from OX439041.1 coordinate 4,500,929, forward strand.
ACTGGTATGGTTATTAACAGGCTCGAGTTATGGCTCCAGTGCACATGTACTCGGCGCTGATAATAATAACTTATGGGTAGGCCTTCTAAAATAATGCCGTGGTGTGCCTCGTGCAGGAGGCTGGATAAATTGTTTAAACCTAAACTGAGGTCGTCTTGTGTGATGATGGATTGGGGTAGGGTGCCCTCAAGTAGATTATTAATGGTTAAGAGCAGATTTTCCAAGTCGCTTTGGAGGTCAATTAAAGACTCTATTTGAGAATTTGCTGCTGTGAATAACATGGAATAGAAGGTGTCTTGTCTGGATTGGAGTTCTAATTTTAATAATATTGATGAGATGTTAGAATTTAAATGCTCTAATTTTCCGGAAATAAAAGATAGAGCATCATCAGTGTCGTTTTGGAATTTTGAGAAGATGTTGACAGAATTGTAATTAAATTCTGAAATATTTAACAAGAAATGTGTGGCTAATTCTACCACGTGCATTTTGGTGGCTAACTTTTTATCCAGGTCAGACATCTCAGAATTCAAAATATCAATTTCTGGTTGAGTCCCGAGGCCTATTGAAGCTCTTAAAATGTCACCAATGACTTGGCCGGGGGCATTTCTGGCTTTTCTGATGTTTGGAGGTGAAATCAATTTTGACAAGGTTTTTAGTGTTGTTTTTGACTTGGAGAATAGGCTCTGTATCATGTTATCTAGGGCATGGGCTGTGTGCTTAATGTATTGGGGTGCATCAGTGCTGATGAGAGGGCTGAGTAGTTTTGGCTGACTTAGGTTCTGGCCAAAGGTCAAGTTAAGGCTGAAGGTCAATGGATAGTCCATGTAATTGGCTAGTAATGTTTGGGGTAACTTGGTAAACAGTGCGCCATAGTTGGGTCTGAAGATGGTGTTCAGATTGTTGTCTGATGTTGAGGTGCAGCCGAGGAGCAGATGTAGGAATATACAGACTGCTAGGATGGCTGCTGCTCTAGAAAAATGAGAAAAAATTGAAAATTTTGAGGATTTTGAAAATTTTGATGGTGGGCTCACTTTAAAAATAACATTAGCTCAGTCACAAATGGGATGTTAGTACGGTCAAGTATTTACAAAGGTCGGGGAATCTGTGGGTGGTAGGGTCGTTGTCACATGAAAGGTTTTATGCAGATGGACTGGTGCCTGTTGTCACCGTCAGGGGCGGCACACGAGCTTGAGCATGGAATCTGTTTATCTCGAAGACAGCAAACTGGAATACTATGCTGGCCGTATTCCTTATGGCCAGTTCACGTCCAATTCTGGAGTATTGGCGGGGTAAGTCCCTGAGGGGCTGTTCCGACGCTATGAGCGTGCGAGCACATAAAAGTGCTATGTATGATGCAGATCTATGATTAAACCTGCCCCATGGAGGCCGGCGGGGATTATCCCCAGCTACAGCGACCATGAAGGCTTTGATGGTTGCTGCTGTGGAGTGATTGCTCAAGTCCAGCTCCTGTCTTAGCACAGGGCTGCTGAGGTAATGTTTAATATCTTCCTGGGCGAGGAAGGTGATGAGGTGTTGCTGTTCCATGATTATGCTCCTAATTTCAAAAGGATCCATGAGATCACTCCTGATCCCATGTGGTCCAAGGAGGCTGTGTATGGTCCATGTAGCATTTGGGCCGTGCTTATTTGCCGGTGGGTCCAGGCTGTAAGTCATAAAAGGAAAAAGGGTCTAAGTGGGCTGTGAATGGGGGAGAGGTAAAGGTGGGGAATTTGCTTGGCTGAAGAGGTTTAGTAAATTGGATTATCAATGTTAAAAATTATAGGGTAGTGGAGAAGTTCTTCCACATTTTACACACACTTAAGGCTCACACCGCCATTGGTTAATAGGGGTACCTGGGCACCATGATAATAAAGTGCTATCATGTACAATGCTAGAACGACTGTTAAAAATCCTAAATGCTAAAATAGACCCATAAGATAATCCTACCTGGGCTGGTTGCATGATGGGTCTGCCATGGTCCCTTCCCAGACACTTGTTGCCGTGCTTAAGGTGTGGTGGTATTGGTTGTGGGTTGTGTTGTGATCAGATGTGGGTGGGCAAGCGCTTATAAACCTGAGATTGAGTTTGGCTATTTCTCAGTCTGAGATCTCCCATAGGTGGTATGTCTTGCCCTGAAAGAGGCGTAGGCCAAATATTATTGGTGGATGCAAGTGGGGTTGACGGTCCCATATGCAAATTAGGGTTATCCTGGCCTGGATTGGTTGGTGGTGAGATATTGTCTAAGGATAGCATATTGGGAAGCTTGGCGGGGGGGGTGTTTTATCCCTGGCCAAGGTGATATGGTTGCTATGGCGTCCCTGTAGCTTCTAAAGACCTTGAGGGCAGTGTGTTATTGATTTGTATATGTGCCACCACAGCACTTAAGGGTTGGCGGAGACAGCGGTGTAAACATGGGGTGTGGGTGTCAGAGGTCCATCTTCCTACAATAGGTTTATCATTGGAAATAGTGGTCTTGAAGTGGTAACAAGCCGTCGCATGTGTGTATTGAAGTTTATACACAAACCGAGGATACAGCGCTGCCTTGGGCGGTCGGTATGTGGCGTGTGTAACCTAACCTAATTATTTGATAATCCATTTGCCAGTGTTTGGCGTTCCACTTAGAAGGGGTAGGTGTGTGTATATACAGTTAATCAAGGCGGTGTTGATTTTGGATGCATAGGAATTTTTATGGCTGTTAGTATAAATAGGTTGGGCGTTGGTCTGTGACTGTTGCTGTCAGTGTGTTTAAGTGGTTGGTGTATTAATGGTTGATTAATTTGGTTGGGGCGCGTGGCGCCTGTGGGGAATGAAGGAGGGTTGTTTATATGGATGTTTGGTGCTTGACACAGCGACTTATGGCCTATAATGGACGCTTAGAAATTTTTCTTGATTTTCTGGAGGGCATGGGGCTGAAGGAGATTGTTCCCTTTTTGGCTGGCCTTCCTCTCTTTTTCTTTGTTTTGGGAGTGGTAAGACTCACATTGGAGGGGTCGTCCTGGTCGGGGTCGTGAAGTGAGCTTGTGGGCCCTGATTGCAGCCTTTTTATAATGGCTTTGGCGCTAGCTCTTGTGATTGGTCTCCTTAGCCTTGATACATGTACTGATTTCTTCAGTATTTTTCCATCTTGTAGCCTTTTTAGAATAGCTGTAACTGGTGAAGTCATCTTCATTATGATGTAGGGGCCTGAGTATGTGGGTTGCAACTTTTTTGATGTGCATTTGACCAGCAGGGTGGGTATATGTAAATATACCAATTGGCCTGTGTTATATGAGCTCAGTTCTGCTGAAGTGTCATGTCTGGCTTTCATCTTTTTGTGAGCAGAGATCATGTTTTCTGCAGCTCTCATCTGAATATCATCCCTAAACTGTAGTAGGCTGGTCATAATTTTCTCCCTGGTGCTTGAGTCTTTTTCCGCTTTAATCAAGGACAAAGCTGCTTCAGTTGGTAGGTGTGTCTGCTTGCCAAAAACTAACAAATTTGGTGAGTAGCCTAAGGCGCTGCTTATAGTATTATTAATACTGAAGACTACAGCCTGTAGGAAGGTTGACCAATGCTTTTGTGATTTTGATACAAAAGCCCTGAGGGATGATTCAATGGTTTGATGTTGGCGCTCACAGAGACCTTGAGACCTAGACCAATGTGCACTTCCTGTCACATGTTTAATGCCGAACTTTTCACAAAAATATTTGAATAGTTTTGAGACGTATTGTTGGGCATTATCTGTGTTTAGTACTGAGGGAGTGCCATGGATACATATGATTTTTTGGAAGAAACCAAGTGCTACAACTGCAGCAGTATTTTCTTCACTTGTCCAGGCAGTCACATGCCTGGTGGCATGGTCGGTCACTACATGTATGTAGTGGGAGCCATCAGCGGCCCTGGAAAAAGGGCCTATTGTGTCCATGGTGACATGAGAGTATGCTGTGAGTACTGGGTCACGTAGTTTCATTGGAGTTTTCAGGTTTTTGGGTCTCTTTTTGGTGGTCAGGCATGTGTGGCAAGTACCGCAGAAGTCAAAAACTTCTTTAAACATTGATCTCCAGTAATACCTAGCCCTTATGGCTGTATAGGTTTTGACTGGACCTAGGTGTCCACCTAGGGGAGAGCAATGGGTTGCTTCCACTAAAGATTCTGTCCACTTTTCTGGAATTACAATTTGCAGTGTGGGCTCTAAAGTCTTACCCAAATTGGTATCAGTAATTCTGAAAAGGACTTCATCCAGTAAGATGAATTGGTCGTGGTTACGTAGTATTTGATTCATTAATCCTGAGTCGTGTGGCAGGCTACCTTTTTCAATGTAGTTTGCCATGGAGGATGCAAAAAGGTCTTCTTTTTGGTTTTTAATCAGTGTTTCTCTAGAAGGTGTCAGAGATTGGTGTTTACAGATTTCCTGAATTGCCCTTTCAGCTAGAGGTAGCACACGGCGGGAGAGCTTAGCTCTCTTGGCGTTTGCAGCTTTGATGGAGACCCTAGGTGACCTAGATTTGGCGGGCCTGCCTCTGGGGCGAGGACTGCTGCACTTAGGCTTGAGTGGGCGGGTCTTTTTACTGGGTGCTGATTGGCTGGCTGTTGGAGGTGTGTCGTCCTGAGACTGGGACTGTGCTCGAGTGAGTACACACAGGTCAGGGTTCACACTTTGCTGCCTCTCTGGGGTGCCTTTCCTCGCTATGACGCCTTTTGGTGGTTTATTTGTGCTTCCCCAAATTTTGCCTCCTTTTAATATTGATCTAGGAGGTCCCAAACAGATGGGATTATTGGGAATTTGGTCGTCTGATTTGAAAACCTTTGTCATGGATATATCTGAAAATTGTACCCTTTTTGGTGGGAGGATAATTTTTCCTTGTGATCTAATTGGTATTGGATCATCAGAGCCAGGGGGATATTTTCTCCTGGACAGGCAATCTGCCACTAGATTAGCTCTGCCTTGTAGGTATTTCACTTCAAAATCATAAGACATAACAGTATCTACCCATCTTGCCAATCTGCCATTGGTGATATTTTCCTTCTTGTTGAAGAGGGAAACTAGGGCTGTATGATCTGAATATACCTTGAAGTGAGTGCCGTCTACATAATGGTGGAACTTTTTGACAGCGAAGATTATCCCAAGTAACTCTTTGTCAGTTATTCCATATCTGGTCTCCTGAGGTGTTAGACCTCTCCCAGAGAATTCAATGGGCCTATAAAAACCATGTTCATCTACCTGTGTGATAACTGCTCCTAAGCTGAAATTGCTGGAGTCTGTGAAGATGATGAAGGGTTTGTTATAGTCTGGGAATTTTAGGATTGCCTCAGTGCAAATTGATGCTTTGATTTTCTCAAAGGCTGTTTGACACTGAGTGGTCCATTTGAAAGTACCCTTTGTGGCTTCATATAGGGGTTTCATTATATGGGCGAAGCCTCTAATGAATCTCTTATAAAATTGTGCCATTCCATTGAAACACCTAAGGTCGTGGATGTTTTTAGGTGCTGGGAAGGTTTTGACTGGTGAGATTTTGTCTGGGGAAGGTGAGATGCCGTGTTGATCTAGGGTCAAACCTAAGAATTCCATTTTGGTGGTGCCAAATTCACATTTTTCTGACTTTAATTTGATGTTTCCTTTGATGAAAAGTTTTAGCACTTCATCTAGGTCTTGCAGGTGTCTTTCCCATGTGGGGCTGTATATGGCCACATCATCCACATAGGCTACTGCATTTCTGTATTTGCATTTCATGAGCAATTGTTCCATTACATTCATGAACGACAAACCAGAGGTTTTTAAACCCATGGGTAATACTTTGGCCATATACCTTGTGCCATTGGCAGAGAAAGTTGTTAAAGGCCTTGATTCTTTAGCTAGAGGAATCTGATGGTAGGCGCTGTATACATCCAATTTGGAAAAATATTTAGCACCTGTTCTGCCAACTTGTTGCATGAGGTCGTCTGCTCTGGGGAAGGAGTAGGAAAAAGATTTTAGGTTTTGGTTAACCCATCTATAATCCACGACTATTCTCCATCCTGAGGCTACAGACCTGTCTCCCTGGGGTTTGGGTACTAAGAAAGCTGGGGAGTTCCACTCACAGGGTTTGGTGCATTCTTCAATGACACCTTGCTGTAAATGTTTATCTAACAGCTCTCTTTGGAAAATCTCTTTTTTGGGTGACATTCTATAGGATGGTCTGTTGCAGGGTTTGAAGTCAGGGATTAATTCTAATTTGACCTCATTTTCAACATTTAATCCTATAGCACTCTCATTTAACACAAAGGCCTCTCTATTTGATTCAACAATGTTTTTGATTTGTTGTTTTTGGGCCTCAGAGAGCTTGTCACATATTGTATATTTTAGAGGGTCGTCCCCTTTGGGTAGCTGATCTAGGGGATCATCTCCACAATTGATGGGGAGCATTTCTTTGTCAGAGATTATGCTGCTGAGGGAGTGTTGGCTGTTCAGTTTTCCAATGGGAATGGCTTTGTCTAGATTGTTAAGTGCAAAGATGCCTAGGTTCATGTGCTTTTTGATATTGATGGAAAAATCATTTGGGTTGGCCACTGTTACCGGTATGATCTTTCTTGTTGACCTTGGTTCAACAAGGGCGTGTTTGATTAGTACCGGTAATGTTGTGTCAACATTTTCTGTGATGCCTGTTTTACCTATTAAGGAATCAGGTCCTATGACGATTGCATTGAATGTGGATTCAGAATTTGGTGGCATGGTTAGGCCTTTGGCTGCTCTTATGAAGTGTGGTGAAGGGGACTTGGCCCCAAAGGAAATTCTGGCCCTATATTTGGTCATAAAATTTACGCCAAGAATTATGGGGTGATTTAGCTTTGGAACAACATGTAGTCTTGTTTTAAACTCTGTGTTATTGATTAGGAAAGTTATAGTGATGGAATTGTTGACCTGAACTGAGGATTTATCAGCTAGTAGGATAACCATGCGAGATCTCCTACCATGTCTGAAATTGGGAGTTGATATGATTTTATCTGCCATTTTCTGGCTGATAAAGGAAAGGGAGGCTCCAGAGTCTACAAGGGCTCTGTAAGAACTGCCATTGATATCAACATTAACTGCGCCTTTAGTCAATTCAGTATTAATGTAAGAGGTCTTACCTTGCTGCCCATACTTACTGGTCTCGACTTTTAATTGGAGGGTGGAAATTCTCTTGTTCTGGTTCTCATAGAGGTCCTCACTGTCTGATGAGGAGTCTTCGTCGCAATTCACAGGCTGGGGGTCGTGGTTCTGTTGTTCTGCCGAATTTAATTCTGCTCCATCATTTGTGTGTGAAATATGGCATGTGGGGGACGTTCCAGTTTTGTTGTCCAAGGTGGGGGCGGGGCTGTAAGATGCTTGGTGGCCCTCCCCTGTGTCCTATTCAATGTTGTTATTGTAGTGTTCTCCTTGTCCAGGATCAGGAGGTTGGTTGTCATGATGGTTGTCTTCTGTCTTTTTGTTGTCATTTCTGCCTGGTGTTGGGTCCCTGGATTTCTTTTGTTGCTGGGTCCAATCATCAGGGATTGGGAAATCTGCTGGGACCAGTAGTTTCTGGAAGGACACCTGGCGGGTGTTGGTGGGGGTGGAGGCAACAGGGATGAAAACAAAGTTGTTTCTTGTGTCGCTGGATTTGGACCTGCTTCTGTTTCCCTCCTGAGATTTGCTTCTGCCTGGCGATTGATACCTGTTCTTGGAGCCTGATCTGCTGTTTGAGTTGGGTCTGGGGTTGTTATAACCTTGTTGATTTTGGTTGTATCCTGACTTAGGTTTATCGTCATACTGCTTAGTATTGCCATTTCCAGGGGGCTTGTTGTTATAATTGTTGTTGTTGTACTGGTCCTTCCTGGATCTGTTATTGTTGTTGTTGTTATTGTTCCTTTGCCCATTGTAGTTATTATAGTTCATGGCGCACAAGTCTGAAGTTTGGTTTGAGGCATGGGCTGCTTTGGCTGCTTCCATGACCAATTCTTGTTTTAATGCTGCAGTCTCGGCTTCTCTAATGCTTTTGGGGCTGTCTGAGAGTACAACATTTTTTATTTCATCTTTGAGGCCATTTATGAGATAGTCCACTTGTACAGATTCATCCAGGTTGCTGTTGGAAAGCAATAAGGTCATATCTGCTATGTATTCCTCCACAGTCTCCTTGGGTTGCTGCTTTCTGTTTCTATATCCTTTGATTATTGTGGCAGGGTCAGGCTGGTTGAATCTGCTGAGAAAGGCGGCATAGACTGCTTCAGTGTCATACATAATTGGTTTGTCAAAAATGTTTGTGAAAAACCATTGCGCTGCTCTGCCCTTTAAAAAGGTATACATACAGGATGCATGCATTGTTGGGCTGCGGGGGTATGCATTTCTTATATAGAATTTGAATTCTGCCAGGAATCTGGCTGCGGACCTGTAGGGCGAGGGTTTGTCAAAGGGTTCTGGTTTGTTAAAACAGCTTAATTGAGCAGATGTGAGTCGCTCAGGTTCAAAACTCCTATATCCAGTAGGAGCGGAGAAATTGGATTGTCCTAGATTTGGTATCATTGGTGTGGACTGCGCTGCAGGCTGGTGGGCAGCTGCTTGGGCAGGTGGAGTGTTTGTAAACAAGCTATACATTGGTATAGGGTTGTTGTAGGGCGTGTGCGCCTGGTGGGGCATGTATACATGGTTGTAAACACTGCCTGAAAGTGATGTGGCGGCTACCGGTGATGGACGAGTGGTAGAGGGCGCCATCTGGTGGGTTGTGGCTGAATTACCAAGACCTGCATGTGTCGCGCCTTGTTGGGTGGGCGTGGCTCCTGTCGCTACCATTCGGGTTGTATTTTGGAAAAGGCTTGGGGGGCTGAGCCTGTATCCTACCGGTACAGATGTCGGCATCCTGGTAGAGGTGCCCATAACATGTGAAGGTTGGCCTGAAGGGGGTAGCCTAGTATTGGTGGGTGAGAAAAGGCTGTTTTGGCCTTGGCTGGTAGGTGTTCTTGTCCTATCAATGGCCCTGAATATTTCAGATCTCATTCCATCAATATTTCTGTTGATTCTGTCAGACAGATTGGCTGACGCTATTTCAGACCTTCTCAGTACATCAGCGTTGTCCTGAGCTGCTTTTCTTTGTATTTGGCCAATGTCATTCTCCAGGTGCGACTTCCAAGTGTCCATGTCATTTAACCTGTCATTTATTCTTGACAGTTGGCAGGAGGAGTCGTCTCCAATCCTTTTTATTTCAGCGGACAATAAGTTCATTTGTCCTGTTAATAGGTTGGAGAGGGAGTCATTGACCGCCTGGGTGCACTCTCTGACTATGTTCCTCGTCATGTCATCCTGGTTGTACTCTGGAGGTGGAGCTGCAGTGGCCATGTTTGGGTAGGCAGGTGCTCTGTGCAGTTGGGGGAAGGTTACTTCTGTGTCTTCTTCAGAGGTGGACTCTGTCTGTGAATGGGCGGGGAAGTGACTGTTTCTGTGTAGTATGGGAGTAGTGGCCACAAGGTCGCCTCTTCTAGCTGCAGAGTCTAAGCTTCTTTGAAGTCTGTAAAATACAGGTGTATTTGGCCTTTGAGGGGAGGATGATTGCACTCTTCTCCTGGGCCTATGGGTGGGGTATGGCCTTTCAAAGGATCTGGCTCTTGGAGGCGTGCTCAGGGATGAATTTGGTGCTGGAGGTGTCGCCCTGTCTTCCTCAGAGGTAGAGTAGGGGTAGTAAGGCCTAGGGTTTCCTCCAGGTGGATTGCTATCAGGCTGTGGGTTTTGGTGCGGCCTTAGCAAATTGGTGGGATTGGAGTTGTCTTGCCACTGCTCTTCTAGAATACGGTTTATCCTGTCTAGAAAAACAGAGGGACTCTCACCACACTGGTAGCTTGGTGTAGCTCCGGTTGGTATCAGTTGTACACGTCCTGTGTTGAGTCTGTTTTCTCTCCACCTGTGGATTGCTGAGTCTAGCCTGCTCCTCCAGTAATTGTCTGCTACTGATGGGTGGGCTTGGATGTCCGGTACAGTAAGGTTGTCCCAACTTAGGTCAGGTGTACACTGTGGGTCAGAATCACTGCTGGATGAGGGTGACCGTCCGGCAGCTTCCAGGGCTTCCTGCAGGCTATTGGATCTTTCCTCTAGATGGCTATCTAGGTGGAGGTAACCAGGTGATTGATTTTCAGGCGTGCTGTATGTGGTACTTTGAAGACCACCTAATCTTAGGGGTGGTGATTCTGAGGGTGAATAGCCAGGTAGGGTGAGATTTAAACCTGGTGGTGGGGCTCCTGCTGGTGTACTGGTAGGTGCACCTGTGTTGGTGTCCACTATGGTAGATGAGAAATGCAAGGTGTTTGAACTCACAGGTGTCTGTTTATGTGTGCGTCTATGGGCTGGTAGCACTGGGTCCAGCTGGAGCGCGTCTGGCGAGGAGTCTATCGGGGCGGCGTACTGTGTACTGGTGGCTTCTTGCTGGTCTCTGTCTTGAGATGTAGGGATACGTTGTGGGGCTGGCTCCTTTGGTAGGGTCTCACTGTTGTCCATGGCTCATGAGAGGTGGTAACTGTGGGATGATACGTGAGGGTTTTCCACCATTGTCAACGAGTCCGTAAATGATGAATAAGGATGAATACAGACGAATCAGGAATCCAGTTTGATATCCACTTTATTCATAGAAGTCCACGAGGTATAGATGGTGATACAGTATAAAGGTGCCCAACAGTGTCCAAGCCTAGCCCTTGAGCCAAGGGCCTTGATCTCACGTGAGTGTGTGAGGTATGAAGTATGAAGGTGGAAAGATGAGTGAGCTGCTCCCTCCACAGGTATTTGTAGTAGGAGCTGCTCACCCAGCTCATCCTAAAAATAGTATCAGGTGAGCTAAATATAGTAACTGGGGAACTCCAGTGCAGGTATGTAGGGGAGATCCCAAACATAGCACTGGGGTTCACAGAGTTCAGTGTGGTTCTAAATATAGCTGCTGGGAACTCCCGGTATGCTGTGAGCTGCTCATGATCAATGGGCATGTCATCCAGCATGGGGAGTTGTTTCTAAACATTGTCTGCTAGGAATTTCCAGCATGCAGTGGGCTGCTTGTGATTGACGGCGTATCCTCCAGTGGGAGGAGGCGGGGTCACTGAGTGCAGTTGACACCGCCAGCCTTTGGTCTATGGGTATGGCTTGGCTTGTGGGTAGACTCGGACTCTGGGTTACATGGTAGAGTCAAAGGTGAAAAATAAATATGATAAGTACAATACCTATAACGGTCTACTGACAGTTACATCAAAATTATGTATTTTGATAAGAAAGTATGATAAATTTGAAGATAAACAAGGGTACTAAGTTCTTAGTACACACCATGATCCAGGGACTATCATTCAATGTTAGGGCGTACTAAGAAACAGGTTAGTCCTGAACCTGATAGAGCATCATGTGCTTGATTGTACAAGGTAAAGCTACTAGTTTCTAAGAGAAATTTATTAAGCTTTTTTCCCTCATATATTAATTTTTTTCTGAAAACCATGCACATGAACACTTGTCTAGGCTAGTAGGTAGATTAACGTAATTCTAAATAATTCACTGAATGCATTGTGACGATTTTGTGATGTAGATGAAATTTAGCTCAATCCATACCTGTAATTCATTTATTTCTACCTTGTGTAATAGTTCTTCTCTCTATTTTAGTGACAAACAAGCCAACAAGAAGAGGTGGGGTGTATGCGAACAGGTTTTATTTTGTTCCGTATGACACAAGCACGGCTATCCAGAGGTAGCTCGGGTAGTTCTCAACAGATACCGGATTCTCTGGTTAGCTTCTAGAGATCCCTATACGGAGGTGGTCAAGCCAGCTCTGACGGGGCGACTGAGCCCTGTCCTCCTTTTATAGGTTAGGACAGTGGCACCACACCATGCCTATCTCACATCCCGAACAGATGCTGCTACCTATCTGGCAAGTGGAGGGCGAAGCCTGGGTGGCTGACTCACCCACCGTGCCAAAGGACCATAACGTTATTAACATGCATATGTACATACCTCTACACTTGTTTAGTTGATTTATTACCATTTTTCAAAAGGTATTTCCAGAGTTATCTTCCCTGTTAAAAACCCTCAAGTCAAATATAGGCAATCAGCTGTATTTTTTTTCGATCAGGAGTAAGGAGGTGCTGACCCCTACTGCATACATCACTACCCTAGCCAGCTAGCAATGTTATAGTTCTATGGCAACACCAATGTCTCATGAACATAAATATTTTGCAAATACCACTTCAAATACACCCCTTCCCAAAAATCCAGCAACATATATTGCTATATAGCAGGTCTTATGTTGATGATGAGTGGTTGGCTTATCTATTGATGGTGGTTCAAGGGGGTTACTTTGTGACCTGTATGAGTGCAGGCTCTGTATCTACACATAATACAATAATTAGGTGGCAGTGCAACATGTCCAGTGGAAACAGATGAATTAAAACCTAAATCAAGACTCAGGCAGATAAGGGGAAGAGTTCTTGAAGTGATTACATATGATGCTAAATATTGGGAGCTAGTGGAAATAAAATAAAATATACATTTCCAATGCATTTTATCTTTACTTTGCCTCATACAAGTGGGAGCACTATGAAAGAATGTTTAAAATACCCCATAAAAAGCTGAGATATATTTTGTAGTCTGCTGCTTTAAATATTGATGATACATGGGCAAAACCAGTTTCCAAGCAAAAACCTGACATTACCCACCTGATGGAAATATCCAAAATGCTCAATCTTCAGTCACATTTGCCCCCTTCCCATGGTGAAAAATGGGTTTGTCCCCATCTCGGTGCATTTGAGGTATGATGCATTAGAGTTACCCTGTAAGAGCCACTACACCTTGAGGGTAAACAATAAAACAGAACATGATTTTTAGATATCTGTCTTTAAATCAACTTGTTCCATGAGAGTGATTATCCCTCCTATAAAATTCCTAAACTGTGCAAATTCCCAAATTGCGCTTAACATATATTAACCAATATGAGGAAAGTCTCTGTCCTTCAGGGTCCCTAAGTCAATGCTACCACAGCATGACCAGTTCTCTAGTAAATATGTTACATGAGGACAAAATTGCTGAAAGCAACCTCTGACCTGCACTGTAAGAAGTAGGCAGGGTTATTTTACAGCAAAATCCCTTAGCAACTTTGGTTCCAGTACATTATGCTGTAAATCTACATTAGGTGAATCACTGTACTTTTATAAAACAATTCAGAGTAAGCATACAGTAACAGTCACTGTCATCATACAGCAAGATCAATCAGTTGTACAGAAACATATGCTGTAAATAAACTGCTACATGTTGTATAAAATTACAGAGAAATGTTTTGTAAATAAACAGCAATATTTTCTGTGAATGGACAGCAGATTTTGCTGTAAATGAATAATAAAACATACTGTTAATTTACAGAAAACTTTGCTGGCAACTGAGACTATTACTGTAAAATTACAGAAACTTGAATTGTTGAATTACATCAAGGGGTTTTGTTAATCAACAACAAATGTTTTGTATTTACAGGTATGTTATAAAAGACACTGCTATATACTCTGCTATTGGGGTCAGTTCATGATTATCATTCCTATAATATCATTTATGTGTGTGCTCCATGCATGCATTGATGCTATAAACCATGCATGCCTAATGAAGACAAAACTGTCTCCAATCCAAATGAAGTGAGTCACTTTTGAGGGTAAGCGAAGTAGAGAACCATCTCACCCAAACCACTTCATGGTCATTCAGTTTTAACACTGAAATAACCTAAAGGCAGGTAGGCCTATGTTACCTTCAACCCCGGAGGCCAGGGACTTGTATTTCAGATTCAAACACAGTTATGGTGTCATGTATGCATATTATTGGTTGTTCCTAGTTCATTCTCAGGTAACCTTGCACAAGATCACTGGTGCACCAAGCAAGATTGAACCTGTTGAGGTTATTATCATATTGCAATTCATTATTAAGCTCTGGGGACAATATTGGATTGGGGTGTGATACATACTACACATATGGTACACTACCGGCCTCCAGTTGGGGGCAGTGCATGTAAGGCTACTTGTGTAAACCCTTAGAAGGGCCACTAGGGTGACTGCCTAGGGCATACTGCATACAGAGTAATTATACAGGAACACTTACTGTACACACGTATCTACACCTGCAAAGCTTTGGTATTACAGTAAGAGTCACAGTATTTGAGAGTACATCACTTTCCCCTTTGAGCTTACAAGAGACATCTCTGTTATAAAACATAAACTTTTTACAGTGTGGGTGTATATCCACCATACTACGTGGTAACAGTAACCTGTCTATAGTCCAGCTGTACAGTGTGTAAACCTTAACTAAGTGTTTCTATATGATTCATATTGAAATCTTAAAAGGTGAGGGAATGCTTCGCCCAGATCCCGTTTAAATTTTCTGCCACTGCCATTTTACTTTGTGCTTGTTCTAGGACATCAATCGCTGAGCTTGAATTGGAATTAGGCCTGCCAGGTTTGTACCAACTAATTCATGAATGAAGCAACTAGCCAACACCTATAATGTTATGAAGGTGTTAAATTAAGGTAACAAAATTATACATCATGAACATATCATTTGTCCTCCTGCCAGTATTCACTACGACAGACACCCACTCTATCTAGCCTCCAAACACGAGTCGAGATTTGAACACTCTTGTGAGCCGGTAGATTCCAGTGGGGATCACCTGTCAAGACACATTTAGATTTCTTGAGTTATTCCTGGGAATGAACTGATTGAATTCTTGGGGTATTCACAAGTCATAACACAAGTTTACATCTCTAGTCATTCCTCCCCACTGAACATGTTCTGATGAACCAGTGGATTCCTGAGGGGATCACAAGCTATGACACAAGTTGACATCTTGAGTTATTCCTGTGAATTAAAACAACTAACTAAAACTAACTAATTCTGCCTAAACTCATGTTAGATGCTCATTTCCCTATTGTATATGCCCTCAGTCATCTGTTTCAAGCTGTTGAATAATAGACTTTTGCATTTTTCTACCATAGCACTAAGATTCACTATACTTGTCAACTTCATAGTTTTCTGTAACTAAGGAAAAACTGTTTTTTTTCCCCATAAATCTGTAACTTCTGTCAGTAACCTTTCAATTCTTTGCTCATAAAATGTTAGTAATGACTGTATCTTCATCCCTACAAAGTCTGGCTGACAAATTCCTGAGAGTTTCTTTCCTCTAGTGAAAAATGTAAGAAATAACAATACGTTTTTATTTCCCACTTTTTTCTTTGAATTATTCAAGGCTCTTTTGTTTGTTCAATGACTACCTGTTTTTATTGCTTGACAATGGTACAGATGAGAAGTTTAATTAAAATATCACTGGTCAATTTAATTTTTGAGAAAATGTTGGAATAGGGGGTTTCCCTCATGAGCGACAATATTTAAGCATTCCCCATCTGTAGATGTCAATAAATCCGAAACTAGCACTACCAACCATGGACTTTTATTGCTTCATCCATCTCATAAAACATGAAACTAACATAATCCCATGTGTTTTGGAGAAACTGGTGGTAGTTTAGGATTTACCCAATAATGGTATATACATTTAAATGAGTTAATTCTCATAGCAATTAGAAGTCCTGACAAAAGTTTAGATCTCAACTTATTCCATAGAACTGCACATGTTCTCGTGCACACAAGTCATTACACAAGTTCACATCTTGAGTTATCCCTAGGATCTAACTGGGTAGATTCTTGTGGCAATCCCAAGTACTGACACAAGTTTATGTCTCGAGTTATTCCCAGGAAACAGATATGCTCTTTCTGATTAAAACCTGAGAAACAAATGTTCTGATGACATGGTCGATACTTGTGGAGAAAGCTGTAGACACGTGTTTTGACTTGTGATTCTCACAAGAATCCACTGATTCATGAGAATGTTCTATTCCTGGGGATAACTAGAGAAACAAATGTGTATTTTCACTTGTGATCTACATGAAAACGCACTTGTTCATTTCCCGAGAAAAACTCAAGATGTTTACTCATTATTTCTCCACAAGTATCCACCTTGTCATCAGAACACTTGATTAGAATATGGCATGTAGGAAGGCTAACATTACTAGTCCTATAAACTGCACTATTCACTCAACTGGTCGATTGAATATGGGTCAGTGTCAGAATAAGTGTACAAAAGCTGGAAAACCATGGTTTTTGGCGTTTATGCAGCCATAGAATAAATTATGCTTATCCAATCTTGTCTCCCATGGTTTCATCTTACAGAAGACATTCTAGCCTTTCAGAATAATATCAATTTGTGTCTGTCGGGTAAGAATTCTTTAAGTTAAGGAGTCCCAAAGTCCCAAAATCACTAAAAATCCTGTTTTTTTGAGTTTAGGTCATTTTGCACATGTCCTATTGTCCACTCAAAGACTAGAAACTCATCCAAAATTGCCTGTGGTATTAGGCATATATTAGGCCTACACTATTTATGTCAGTTTAGGATGAAGTTGATTGAGAACTTGTGCGTGGAATTTTACTCTTCGAGGCGTCTGTGACAATAACTCTTAGGTCAGAATAACTCCATAAATAATAGTGATATAATGTGTCTAATATATGTCACATAAAGAACTTATAAGGGGTTGAAGTTGGTTTAAAAATTTTAGCCATCGGTCAAATGGTCTCTGATTTGTGGGTCAGAATGTCAATGTGGACTGGGTTTTCGTCACAGACGCCTCAACTACTTGTTATAATGTTGTTAATTTATTTAAGTATCCATTTGCGTTTCTCACATGTCATATCAACCAACACAGCCTGCTTATCAATTCTGACAAGCATTGGTAGGCTGTGGGCCTGCAGTGTAGCATTTTGAGTACCATTTCTCATATAGAGGGTTTTCGTCACAGACGCCTCGCGATTTTCTTTGTTGCAAAGTCAGAATCGTCTGGTGTTACCCAGTGGAAGTCAATTACTTGGGGGAGCCTTGTTTTTGTCAAATAAGTGTTACATCTGGTTGTTTATCAAAGATTTTCTGAAGATTCTCTGCAGACTTTGACAAATTTTGCCATCAAAGTTTAGGAATCCGATCAGATTTCTTTCGCAGTCCAAAGATTATACCCCCTAGTACTTGCTGATGTGGTTAGATTTGGTTAAGTTGACCTCATTTTGATAGAAACAGTATAGCTTGATTGAATCAGCAAGCCTTTTGGACTGGGCAGGTGCCTGCCATGTTCATTTTAGGCGATATTGGATACATATTTATATTCGTGAGGTGTCTGTGACGAAAACTCCTGTTGAACAAAATTCTCTCTGGCGAGCACCATATGCTGCCCTAAGGTCAAAAATGGATTGAAATGTGCAGAAATGATGTGCCCCAATTATTTTAGGGCATTTGCTACATGTTCTGTTGATTTTATTCAAGAGTTGGTCGGTCTAAAATTGTGTTTGACCTAAAATTGCCTCAAATTGCTCCAGAAATTCCCACCTGTACATAAAATGAGGGTATTCAATTGACTTTTCTGTGGTTGATATGATGCTTTGTACTCCTATTCATCAATTGTGTGTGTTACAATTAGAATCCCATTACTCATTTGGCCACAACAAGCACTAAAGTGCAAAAATGAGTTTTCATCACAGACGCCTCCGACGGAAATGAAATTCTGGTCTTGTAATCTTGCAAAGCATCATCTATACAATATTTATTCTTGGTAGACTAAGATACATAATTATTTAATGTCCTGACCTAAAATAATTACATTTCCAGCATATTTATCTAAATTTATTGCATTTTTAGTATTCGTCACAGACGCCTAATTTCAACAATTTCCCCCAAAAAAAATATTTTCAGTCCATATAACCAACTAATACTTCACCACAAGATGCCCCTAGCCTAGGTCCATTTTGGTACAGAGCAGCTTTGCAATTACTGATAGAAACCTTTTCGGGGTGCCTTTACCTGTGTGAAATTTGGATTTTCCTCATTTTTTTCCATCTCGGCAGACATTCAACACTCAAGGGTACAAAATTGGCTTAAGTGAGGCCTCTACTGTTTCATTGTCCCAAAACTAGACATTATGAGGGTTTGTTATAGCAATTCTGGAGCTAATCAGGGCATTATTTACAGAATTACAGTAAAGTTAGTGATTTGAAGAGAAAATTGTCCAATTTTTCAATATTTTGATAATTATGTCTGGGCTCCGACAAAAAGATACAGTTTTGCATTCTTGTATGCTTAATCTAGTTAGTAATAGGTACTTGCAGCCCAAATTTTAAGTTGCTGTGTTGGTTCTAACTTGTTTTAGAGCAATCCTAGGGTTTTCGTCACAGACGCCTCATAAAATTCACTGACATCCGGTTGACCATGAATAAAAACTGCAGTTCTTGGAGGAAGCCAGTCCACCAGGGGTTTTCATAAGGCCAAGATGTTGCATTATCAATATAATACACTTTTGTAATGTTATCTTGACTTTTATCTTTCTGTACTGTGTGCACCAGATATGTGCACTTTTTCTGACATACCCATATATCCATTAGTTTACATGAATTCTCTTAATAGTTGCAGCTGTATGTGCTTCAAAGTGATTCCTTTTTCTATGCTAATGCAATACTATGTTCCCGGAATATATCAATAGTTAGTGATGCCAATCTTGAATAAAGTGAGGATAAAAGAGAAGTACCCATTCTGAACTAGAACAAGTTAAGTTGCTTTTTTGGAGAGTGCAGTAACTAAATGGAAGCTCTCAGGATGAGATCCACACAGGAATTAAGAAAATAATTCTATTTCACTTAGCAAATCCTTAGTTAGATTAAGGACTTTCTTAATCTTATGTCAACAGTGACTCAGGAGGTTAATTCAAAAGGTCCTGGGATCGCTACCTCAGCGATCTTAAGAATTATTCTGCCTTATCCAATTAAGCAATCTTAAGATTAGACTGTCTTGCTTTTTCATAGCCAGCACTAAGACCGCAGTGATCTTAGCCTCAACCCTCCTATACCATTCCAAGTAGAACATACTGTGCACAGGGGCAGAGGTACATTTTGAAGGAATAGCAGTAGAAACACTACTTCTCACAAGAGTGATAACACAAGTGTTCCACCCTCCCCATATGAGCTACTTTGTCGAGGCGTTTGTGGTAGGGCCGAGGGATCAATGCTGGTTTGTAAGGCCACCCGCTATTGGTCTGCCCCATGTGGGTCAATGTTGATCCCTGAGTCAACTTACTACACTCCCAAGCATAGTTAACCACTGGTACCTACCCAGACATGGCTGGGGTGGAGAGGGGTAGAGGGAACAAGCTAAGGGTTTGTAGTTAGCGTTTGAGGTCACCCCTACCCATAATGCACTGCATATGGTTAGAAAACCGCTGCCCGAACGCCTCGACTGAGTACAGGGCGCATTTGACCTTGTACAGTATTCAAGTGCAATTTATGCCTGATTAGCCTGAAGAGCCCTCAAACACTCTCAGCAAACATCCTCCCTCCCCTCTATATGTTTACAGCAGGGACATTCACTGGAGCAGGAGTGTTCCCTGTGAGTGCTCTTGTACTCAGGTGAAACCACTATGCAATTTTTTCACTAAGATTGCAGTGATCTTACGGCTAGAAAAGGAATAGTGAAGGGATCTCAGGACTTGTTTTTCCAGCTGGCTTGCAACCACTGCATTAGATAGGGTAGACTGGCTAGGTCTTATGACATGTGCCTATGCTTAAGATCGCAGGGGTAGAAATCCCAGGACCTTTTGAATTAACCTCTTGGGGACTTGACAAAGATAATTGAATTTTATCGTATAGTGTTATATTTAGAAATGTGTCTTGATAGTTGAATCTGTTTAATGATATGTATCAAATGTTCCATATTTTGTGATTGGATGTTATTGTTCTGTATATCTAGTGTGATCCAGATTATTTGTGAAGATTACATAGAAGCTTGTCCCATTGTGTAGGGGGTAGAGCAACATCTCAGGTCAGTAGTTGACACCCGTCCCATAACACACTCCTGATATCACCTACATAGGTCACTGTTGCTCCCCCTGAGGGATCCGTAAGGAGACATTATCAGATGATAGATGAACACTCTCCCACAAGATGTATTGCCGGTGTCTAGTCTGTGTCTGAATCATATGAGCTTTCCCCTTTAATGTTTTGTACTCTAGGATTCATTTCTGTGCTCACACATCGATATGTGCACGTGAGTGTGCACTGAGTGCAGGTGGATGAAATTGTGATAAAAAATCATTTGGTTAAAGGTGATCCACAGCTTCCTTCTGTTGAAAAAGGAAAATGAAAGAAGATAAACTTCAGCTTGCATGTTAGAAATGGTGCAGAATTGTCTTAGCTACAACCCCTAATGCTGGTTAATAAATTCAGTGTGTTACAGGGACCTGAAGTTCAGCCTTGATATCAAAGGGATGTACCAGCTAAATTTTTAAGAAACACAAAAAAGCCATGAATTCGAATAAGTAATCGTACATAGAATGTATATAAGATTGTATTACTGATTGATCAATTCTTGATTATGTTCTTTTCAGGATCTAACAGCACATACCACTGACTGAATTTCAGATTGTATATACACTGTGAAATAAATAACAACATACGGGACCCCATATACCAATACTATTAGAGATTCATTGTTAATTTCAAGAAAATCCATTGTGACACCTTGTTGTACCTGTATCTGGGGCTTTATTGTAGAAACCTGACTGCTTTACTGCATTAAAATTACAGTGGTTTAATTTTCAGTTTTATGAGAAAGTAAAGGCTGTAGATTTAACATTTTCTTCTGAGGGCACAACCAATCCAGGCATTTCCACACCACACAACATGTCTCACTCTAGCTGATTCAATCACAGAGTAATTCCTCACAGACTCTTCTCACCCCCGCAGTCGGTAATAGCACTAATGGTACTAGTACTAGTGAATCTGACCTTATCACTCTGGACACTTGTTTCTTCCTACATAAATAGAAATTCTGTCTGAGGAGTGAGCAGTATTTCCTGTTCCTGCTGACTGGAAGATGTATTTACATAAAGTGGGAGATATATCTATAACATGCATTTGTATCTAACCAGAATGGCTTTGGTTTCCTGTGCAGGAGTTTTCCATCTTTAACCATAATTATCTTATTTTCATTTAAAAGTGAACTTTCTGACATAGCCATCTCTTTTCATCAGTGATGCACACGTTTATTTTTATTATATATATATATATATATATATATATATATATATATATATATACATATATATTGCTGGATGACCTTCTGTCCCGAAAATACTGAAGCAATACGGTGCTTAAGATAAAGGGTATTCAGCAAGTTTAGAGTTATGGGCTTCCTCTTTCTTCTTTTCTTCATCACCATCCATATCCCTTTTGCCAATCATGTTGACGGAAATTTTAGAGAATGCATTGTCTATTTAGCGTTTAATGTATTGTAGCGGTAACTCGGCGGCTAGCGCTGCGGGTGACGCGGCGGGTGCTGGTAACTCAGCGGCTGCGGGTAACTCGGCGGCTGCCGGTAACTCGGCTGATGCGGGTAACTCGGCGGCTGCGGGTAACTCGGCGGCTAGCGCTGTGGGTAACGGTGGTTCGGCCTCACTCCACCAGGGGGCAGCACTATATAAGTGGCTGCAGGGCGTTGCCTCCCCAGTCGTATCCAAGGCTCCAAATGGTACAGGTCGTACCAGCCTTACCCGCAGTGATACGGCTGAAGGAAGGACGTGGTGATTCCAGCTAGATGATAATTGATGTTCCATGATTGTTACTGTTCAGTAGAAAAGAAGGGACAGCCGTCTCTATTGTCAACCGTACTCGGATAGCTGTCTTGTTGTTTTTTCCCCAGACCCTCAAATACCGTTACAGTGGTGACAGCGGTGGTTTGACTAACCTGTCAAATAAAAAGGACCCGCACTTCGGTAGAGGAGAAAAAGGGGAAAAGAAAAAAATGGCTTCTGGCAACATCAGCTTTCTAGCAGGGGAAGAAAGAGAGGAACTAATGGCGGGTGTCGAGGGATCGCTGGTACAGATTGAAGCAGGGGATGATGTTTTCTTGCGCACGGAAGGCAGTTACCCGCAATTACCCGCAGCGGAGAATTACCCGCACCCGACGAGCCAAAACATTTACCCGCATTTACCCGCATTACCCGCAGCCAGTAGTTACCCGCAGCCAGTGGGCCTGCCTCGTACCTGCACTGCCTCACCGGAGGGAGCTCAGGTAGAGGGGGACGGAGAGACCCTCAGTAGGGTCCCGGACGAGACAGGAGACATGGCCCAGGTCCTCTCCCAGGCCCAGGAGGGGGACGATTCCCTGACGGGGGAGGAGCCCCGAGAGAGGGGGGCGGCCGGACTTTCCCGCGACACTTTCCCCCCGGGCTGCAGCACCTCTCAGGGAAGGAGTGAGGCTAGGGGGAAGTGCCCGCCCTCCGGTTCCGCCCAGGGCACCAATCACGTACCTCCTTCCCTCACGGAGAGGGGGCGAAAGGGTGGGCTACCCAGAATGACGGGTCCCTGGGCAGGAGGGGTTGCCGACCACCCCCGTGTAGAGCGTAGGCCTCCCTCTGGACTATTCCCTCCGGGGGAGGAGGCGGCCGCTTCCCTCTTTACACAGCAGGGTCGGGGAGGTGCCCCTCCCCCTCCGCTTTAATGGTCCAAGGAACCCGCCGGGCAGTTGGCTCCAGGAGCGGCACGGTCGTCTCCCGTCCAGAATAACGCACCTTTCCCCAAACCCCTGCAGTATCCCACGGCTCCGCACAGTTTCTCCGAAGAAGGGACTGCAGCCGGCGTCCGAGGAGGGATACTTCCGCCTTCGGGCATCAATAATAAATTGTTTCCAGCCACCGAATCAAAGCGCTATGTACAAGAGTCGGCTAGCTAAGTTGGAGCTGGCCCCCGGCCCTTGTATCCAGTCGCATTCCGAGGACAGCGCTACATGCGCCTGGCATACCCTAACGCCGATGAAGCCACTATCGACGTCATGTGTAAAGACCGTTTTATAGAGAGCTTGCCAGAGGAGAGAATGCGGAACTGGGTAAATCAGTCCATTCCGAAGAAGCTCTCGGAGGCCGTCGAGGTGGCCCTCCATGCCGACGCATGCTTACACTCGAAATCCGGAGGAAAGTCTGCTCCGGCGGCCCGTGCGACGGTCACAGTAGCAGAGGAAGTAGCTGCCCTCCGAAAGATGTTGGAGAAGAATCAGAAGAAGACAGACAGCCAGTTGAACAAACTGGAATTGTCCAAGCCTAGGGAGGGGCGTAAGGCCAACAATCGATCGAGGTCACCCTTCCGGTGCTTCTGCTGCGCAGAATTAGGGCACACCCGGCGCGACTGCCCCGAGTGGAAGGCCCGCGTAGAGAAGGCTAAGGCCACAGCTGGCCAGAAGAAGCTGGCGGAAAACTAGAGCCGGTCCTGGCTGACTGCCAAGTCAGGACCGGAAACGAAGTGCGAGAGGTTGTCGAAATAAGAGGCAGACTAGAATTACGGGGGGCAGGGCTCCTGGTAGAAAGGGAGGTCGGGGGTAGGCCCATACAGTGTCTGGTGGACACGGGCGCTACCGTGAATCTTCTGTCCCTTACCTGGTGGAGGCGCCATGGGGGCGAGCAGGAGCTCCCCTCCTCCCGCGAGAAAGTCTATTCGGTCGAGGGGCGACCGCTCCAGCTGAGTGGGCGATTCCACACAGCACTAACACTGGGAACAAAGTCATGGCCAGTGACCTTCCAGGTAGCGGATATTCCGTCAGAAGCCATCTTAGGCTCACGGTTTATTAGGGCCTCCCGCCTCCTAGTGGATATGGCGGGGGAGAAATTGGTCTTCTCCAGGGAGACAGGGCCATCTCTAGGTGCCACAGTCTCCTGCCGGATGGTTAGTGGAAGCACGGCCGTTCTAGCTCCCGGAGCAGAGACTGTGTTGGAAAGTCATGTGGTAGGCAAGTGGCCCGGTGGACACGTGGGGCTAGTGGAGGGACTCCGGGAGAAGGAGACCAACAGGGGCTTCCTAGTAGGGAGGGGCCTCATTGACCCCACCGAGGGAGGAGCACCTCTGCACCTATACAACCCGGGCCAGGATCCAGTATTTATTTACAGTGCCGTGTGGTCTCCTTCGGAGACCCACGGGTGGAGGCAGTAGGAGAAAAGCTGGTAGAGGGCACTAGCGGGGAAGTCAGGGAGAAGTTGTCCTCCTTAGTCAGGGGTCATTCGGCAGCGTTTCAGTTGGAGCCGCGGGACATCAGGAGAGCCACCCTGGTCCAGCATCGGATCCGGATGGGTGACCACCCACCCATTAAACTGCCGCCCTGCAGGCTCGCCCCTCACCGAAGGGCTTTGGTCGATACTGAGGTCGATAAGATGCTAGAGTCTGGCACTAAAGAAACCTGCGGAAGGTCCCTGGGCATCGCCGGTAGTCCTCGTCCGCAAGAAGGATGGGTCCATGCGCTTGTGCGTGGACTACCGGCGGCTGAACCAGGCCACCATCAAAGATGCCTATCCCTTGGCCCGGATAGACGATAGCCTGGATACCCTGGCTGGGTCCGAGTGGTTTTCCACCATGGACCTGGTCAGTAGATATTGGCAGGTGGCCATGGCCCCTGAGGACCGGGAGAAGTCTGTGTTCACCACTCACCGGGGGCTCTACCAGTTCACAGTCATGCCATTTGGCCTGTGTAATGCCCCTGGTACCTTTGAGCACCTGATGGAGGTGGCCATGCGGGGACTACGGTGGACGTCCTGCCTGGTCTATCTGGACGATTTCTCCCGCTCCTTCGAGGAGCATTTATCCAGGTTAGGGGAGGTCTTGTCCCAGTTGGAAGAGGCGGGATTAAAGGTGAAGCCTTCCAAATGTCATCTGGCAAAGCCAAAGGTTCACTTCCTAGGCCACGTGGTTAGCAAGGAAGGTGTCTCCACTGACCCAGCGAAGGTCTCGGCAGTGCGAGACTGGCCCACCCCCCTCACACTGACGGAGGTCCGGAGCTTTCTCAGGCTTGCAGGCTACTACCGGAGCTTTCTCCCCGATTTTGCAACGATCGCAAAGCCTCTGACCACCTTGGCAGACAAAGGGAAAGTTTTCCGGTGGAGTGAGGAGTGTGGGATGGCTTTCTGGGAAGTAAAAAGGTTACTCTCGCAGGACCACGCCGCGCTCAAATGGGTAATGGCCTTCAAGGAACCAGAGGGTCAGGTGGCCTGATGGTTGCAGGTACTCGACATGTTCGATTTCCGGGTGGAGCACCGACCCGGCCGTCGCCATGGCAATGCAGTGGGCTTTCACGCATACCTTGTCGGCAGTGCGGCCATGCAAATGATGGTCCCGGGGAGATCCTGGGGGAGGAGGGTCCGGTGGCCTACCTGCAGGCTCTGACCCGGGTAGGGTCCTCCGATCCTGACAAGGTGGACTCCGTACGGGAGGAGTGGCGTACTGACCAGGAAGCCGATCCCATCCTAGGGAAGGCCTACGCCTGGGTGCGGGACGGGTAACTTGAGGGGGGAGCCCTACCCAGTTCGGGCCCTGGCAGCACAACTGCAGAGGCTCGAGTTAAAGGACGGCCTCTTGGGCCGGTGGTGGTTCCTCCCAGGCACCACCCGCCACTTCCAGATACTTGTCCCCGCAAAACGCCGGCGGGAGGTGTGGGAGTCGTGCCATGGTGGGGGCATCATGGGTCACTTCGAACAGGGGAAGGGGCTGCCGGCTACGTGGCGGGCCTTCAAAGGTCCTTGGCTACAGCACATGAGGTGGCGCTCTCATCCTTGGGGACTGCGAAGGCCAGGCAAGAAAAGAATTACAACTTGCACGCTAGAGAAAGGACTGCAGAGGTGGGGGACACGGTTTACTATCTGCATCCCATTCGGACGAAAGGGTTGTGTCCCGAATTGCAGAGTGTATGGACGGGGCCCTGGGAGATAACCAGACTCCTTTCTAGGTCCGTGATTGAAATAAAACAGGGCCGGAAAGCTAAGATAGTGCACTCTGACTGGAACAGAGCAGCCACGAAAAGCGGTACCCGCGTTACCCGCAGTCGGTCAGCTAGCCCTGCACGCGGCGGCAGCAGCAGAACCGCAAGCCGCATTACCCGCAGAAGGTAAGCAAGCCCGGCACGCGGAAGGGGTGGAAAAGAAGCTGGAACGGCCGCTAACCGCGGGGGAGTAAAACAGAACAGCGGTCCGATCGCCGGCAGATCCGCGGTCAGTCAGCGAGCCTGGCACACGGAGGTGGTGGAAAAGAAGCTGGAACGGCCGCTTACCGCGGGGGAGTGAAACAGAACAGCAGTCCGAACGGCGGCAGACCCGCAGTCGTTCACCGAGCCCTGCATGCGGCAGCAGCAGCAGAACCGCGGGGGAGTGAAAAAGAACAGCGGTCCGATCGGCGGCAGACCCGCAGTCGGCCAGCAAGCCCTGCACGCGGCGGCAGCAGCAGAACCGCTAACCGCGTTACCCGCAGTCGATCAGCGAGCCCGGCACGCGGAGGGGTGGAAAAGAAGCTGGAACGGCCGCTAACCGCTGGGGGAGTAAAACAGAACAGCGGTACGATCGCCGGCAGACCCGCAGCCGGTCAGCGAGCCCTGCATGCGGCGGCAGCAGCAGAACCGCTAACCGCATTACCTGCGGTCGGTCAGCGAGCCCGGCACGCGGAGGGGGTGGAAAAGAAGCTGGAACGGCCGCTAACCGCGGGGGGGAGTAAAACAGAACAGCAGTCCGAACGGCGGCAGACCCGCAGTCGTTCACCGAGCCCTGCATGCGGCGGCAGCAGCAGAACCGCGGGGAGTGAAAAAGAACAGCGGTCCGATCGGCGGCAGACCCGCAGTCGGTCAGCGAGCCCTGCACGCGGCGGCAGCAGCAGAACCGCTAACCGCGTTACCGGCAGTCGATCAGCGAGCCCGGCACGCGGAGGGGTGGAAAAGAAGCTGGAACGGCCGCTAACCGCGGGGGAGTAAAACAGAACAGCGGTACGATCGCCGGCAGACCCGCAGCCGGTCAGCGAGCCCTGCACGTGGCAGCAGCAGAACCACTAACCGCGGGGGGAGTAAAACAGAACAGCGGTCCGATCGGCGGCAGACCCGCAGTCGTTCACCCAGCCCTGCACGGGGCAGCAGCAGAACCGCTAACAGCATTACCCGCAGCCGGTCGAAAAGCCACGGAAAAGTCAAGGAAAAGTCCGACCCCGGGGGTGCCACGACTTAGGAGCCTCACCTTCCATCCAGTTGGGGTCTCCGGTGGCCCCCTCCACCTCCAAGGGTGCCGGTGGTTCCCGAAAGAAGGGCGCTACACGGGAAGGTCGTTCCTGGTCCCATCTCCCCAGTAGTAAGGGGCCTAGTCAGGCTCCTCCTCAGGTCCGGATCCCCCAGACCAAGAGGAAGGCTAGCACCGCTAGGGAGTCACCCAGGGCGCCCCCCTCCAAGAAGGTGAGGACGCCACCGGCCTCATTGACCCCACCGAGGGAGGAGCACCTCTGCACCTATACAACCCGGGCCAGGATCCAGTATTTATTTACAGTGCCGTGTGGTCTCCTTCGGAGACCCACGGGTGGAGGCAGTAGGAGAAAAGCTGGTAGAGGGCACTAGCGGGGAAGTCAGGGAGAAGTTGTCCTCCTTAGTCAGGGGTCATTCGGCAGCGTTTCAGTTGGAGCCGCGGGACATCAGGAGAGCCACCCTGGTCCAGCATCGGATCCGGATGGGTGACCACCCACCCATTAAACTGCCGCCCCGCAGGCTCGCCCCTCACCGAAGGGCTTTGGTCGATACTG
The DNA here is from genome assembly GCA_949317995.1 of Acholoe squamosa. Lineage (NCBI taxonomy): Eukaryota > Metazoa > Annelida > Polychaeta > Phyllodocida > Polynoidae > Acholoe > Acholoe squamosa. Next base: position 4,528,548 of record OX439041.1, read on the forward strand.
AGGTCGATAAGATGCTAGAGTCTGGCACTATAGAACCTGCGGAAGGTCCCTGGGCATCACCGGTAGTCCTCGTCCGCAAGAAGGATGGGTCCATGCGCTTGTGCGTGGACTACCGGCGGCTGAACCAGGCCACCATCAAAGATGCCTATCCCTTGCCCCGGATAGACGATAGCCTGGATACCCTGGCTGGGTCCGAGTGGTTTTCCACCATGGACCTGGTCAGTAGATATTGGCAGGTGGCCATGGCCCCTGAGGACCGGGAGAAGTCTGTGTTCACCACTCACCGGGGGCTCTACCAGTTCACAGTCATGCCATTTGGCCTGTGTAATGCCCCCGGTACCTTTGAGCACGTGATGGAGGTGGCCATGCGGGGACTACAGTGGACGTCCTGCCTTGTCTATCTGGACGATTTCTCCCGCTCCTTCGAGGAGCATTTATCCAGGTTAGGGGAGGTCTTGTCCCGGTTGGAAGAGGCGGGATTAAAGGTGAAGCCTTCCAAATGTCATCTGGCAAAGCCAAAGGTTCACTTCCTAGGCCACGTGGTTAGCAAGGAAGGTGTCTCCACTGACCCAGCGAAGGTCTCGGCAGTGCGAGACTGGCCCACCCCCCTCACACTGACGGAGGTCCGGAGCTTTCTCGGGCTTGCAGGCTACTACCGGAGCTTTCTCCCTGATTTTGCAACGATCGCAAAGCCTCTGACCACCTTGGCAGACAAAGGGAAAGTTTTCCGGTGGAGTGAGGAGTGTGAGATGGCTTTCCAGGAAGTAAAAAGGTTACTCTCGCAGGCCCCCATGCATGGGTATCCGCAGGAAGAGGGCCAGATCCTTCTGGATACGGACGCCTCTGACACGGGACTAGGCGCCGTCTTGTCCCAAAACCAGGACGCCGGGGAGGTGGTCCTCTCCTACGGAAGTCGGACACTGACAAAACCCGAGCGCAATTATTGCGTCACGCGTCGGGAGCTGCTTGCAGTTGTCTTCGGCCTCAAAAAGTTCCGCCATTATCTACTTGGTCGGCATGTCCTCATCCGGACGGACCACGCCGCGCTCAAATGGGTAATGGCCTTCAAGGAAACCAGAGGGTCAGGTGGCCCGATGGTTGCAGGTACTGGACATGTTCGATTTCCTGGTGGAGCACCGACCCGGCCGTCACCATGGCAATGCAGTGGGCTTTCACGCATACCTTGTCGGCAGTGCGGCCATGCAAATGATGGTCCCGGGGAGATCCTGGGGGAGGAGGGTCTGGTGGCCTACGTGCAGGCTCTGACCCGGGTAGGGTCCTCCGATCCTGACAAGGTGGACTCCGTACGGGAGGAGTGGCGTACTCACCAGGAAGCCGATCCCATCCTAGGGAAGGCCTACGCCTGGGTGCTGGACGGGTAACTTGAGGGGGGAGCCCTACCCAGTTCGGGCCCTGGCAGCACAACTGCAGAGGCTCGAGTTAAAGGACGGCCTCTTGGGCCGGTGGTGGTTACTCCCAGGCACCACCCGCCACTTCCAGATACTTGTCCCCGCAAAACGCCGGCGGGAGGTGTGGAAGTCGTGCCATGGTGGGGGCATCACCGGTCACTTCGACCAGGGGAAGGGGCCGCCGGCTACGTGGCGGGCCTTCAAAGGTCCTTGGCTACAGCACATGAGGTGGCGCTCTCATCCTTGGGGACTGCGAAGGCCAGGCAAAAAGAATTACAACTTGCACGCTAGAGAAAGGACTGCAGAGGTGGGGGACACGGTTTACTATCTGCATCCCATTCGGACGAAAGGGTTGTGTCCCGAATTACAGAGTGTATGGACGGGGCCCTGGGAGATAACCAGACTCCTTTCTAGGTCCGTGATTGAAATAAAACAGGGCCGGAAAGCTAAGATAGTGCACTCTGACTGGAACAGAGCAGCCACAAAAAGCGGTACCCGTGTTACCCGCAGTCGGTCAGCTAGCCCTGCACGCGGCAGCAGCAGCGAAACCGCAAGCCGCATTACCCGCAGAAGGTAAGCAAGCCCGGCACACGGAGGGGGTGGAAAAAAGCTGGAACGGCCGCTAACCGCGGGGGGAGTAAAACAGAACAGCGATCCGATCGCCGGCAGATCCGCAGCCGGTCAGCGAGCCCTGCACACGGCGGCAGCAGCAGAACCGCTAACCGCATTACCCGCGGTCGGTCAGCGAGCCCGGCACACGGAGGTGGTGGAAAAGAAGCTGGAACGGCCGCTAACCGCGAGGGGAGTGAAACAGAACAGCAGTCCGAACGGCGGCAGACCCGCAGTCGTTCACCGAGCCCTGCATGCGGCAGCAGCAGCAGAACCACGGGGGAGTGAAAAAGAACAGCGGTCCGATCGGCAGCAGACCCGCAGCCGGTCAGCCAGCCCTGCATGCGGCGGCAGCAGCAGAACCGCTAACCGCATTACCTGCGGTCGGTCAGCGAGCCCGGCACGCGGAGGGGGTGGAAAAGAAGCTGGAACGGCCGCTAACCGCGGGAGGGAGTAAAACAGAACAGCAGTCCGAACGGCGGCAGACCCGCAGTCGTTCACCGAGCCCTGCATGCGGCGGCAGCAGCAGAACTGCGGGGAGTGAAAAAGAACAGCGGTCCGATCGGCGGCAGACCCGCAGTCGGTCAGCGAGCCCTGCACGCGGCGGCAGCAGCAGAACCGCTAACCGCGTTACCGGCAGTCGATCAGCGAGCCCGGCACGCGGAGGGGTGGAAAAGAAGCTGGGGGAGAGGGGAGTGAAGGGATGGACGCTCAACGTGCGGAGATGCGGTTGCTCCTCTCGGAGTCAACGTCCCGCCCCCAGGGGCCAACCCAAGTGACGTACCAACCGGTGGAGCTCAGTACGGACGAGGAGGCGGACGAGGGACTCCATACCGGAGTGGCGCCTCCCTCCGAGCCTCCCCCCTGTACAGAGTTCACCACCTTCTGCCCTACCAGCGAGGAGGCTACGGTGGTGGGGGGAGATGGCGGGGAGCCGTCCGCCCCTACCCACCCTGCTTCCTCTCCCCACCCCGCCGGTACCCCAGTGCTGCCGAGTGACTCCGTCAGCAGCCGGCAGCCAGGGGATGCGGCCCGGGAGGGGAGACCCGGGACCAGCTTCCGGAAGATAGCGCCCATCCTGCCAGCACTCCCCAGCACCACCACCAGCTAGCAGATGCGGAGGTCCTGACAGTCTCGGAGGAGCTCCCCTCCGTCATCCTACAAGAGGAAGCGTCGGAGAGTCTGCGGGGGGCCGGTACGTGGCCGGCGCCCGACAGTCCCAGCGTCGCCTCTAGGGTGGCTCAGCTCCGTGACGACAAGGAACTGTCGACTGTCACCCACACCGGTTACTCTTCCAACCCCATCGGTATCCTGTCACTGCCGGGTGACTCCGCGAGCAGCTGGCAGTCAGGGGGTGCGGAGGGTGGAAGTATATCCCTGGGGGAGGACCCGCTGGGGGAGCCGAGGGGGGCCCATACGGGGTCTGCGCCCAACGAGCCCAGCCTGGAGCTTAGTGCACAGCATACCCTCCTGGTTGGGGCCGGGTCGGACGCGCACATCCAGATCCACCCGGAGCAGGGGGCCGCCATGGGGATGGGGAAGAACTGCCACACTGTTCGGGAGCACCTCCACCGTCCCCTGGCAACCGCACGGATCCAGTGGGGTCCGAGGTCCTGAACCGAAAAGAGACCGAGGTAGAGGTGGCCAACCTCCTGGCCTCTCAGGTCTACCTCTCGCCTCAACCCCTGCTTGACCCCCTTAGTGGCCAGCCGCATGTAATACTGATGGAGGAGCAGCTCGAGGCAGTGGCAGAGGTTCCCGGCATGACCCGAGTGGTGACCCCCATCACTATGTCTGCCGAGGAGTTTGCAGGCTTGCACCAGGCCTGGGAAAAGGTTAGTCCCATCCAGTTCAACATCATAGGGACCAGGCCCACACCTCCCGCTCCCGCTCCACCCTAGCGTTGGCCCGGAGGCGGCATCTTACCCGAGGAAAGAGTGGCTCTGGAGGCGGTGACAAAGGCCCAGCCGAGTTCTCTCCTCTGTCCCTCCGATAAGGAGTCGGTTCCTCTGCCCCCGGAGTGGCGGACACCTCCAGCCTCTCCGTGGAAAGGCAAGACAGGGAAGCCGAGGGAAAGGCGTGGCGGAGCACCCTGCCAACCAGCCCCGGCCCCGAGGGATGGCCCCTAGACCATTAAGGCAGCTGCAGCACCCTCCGGTCCAGCCCCGTGGTCCTCCTTCCAGGGAACCCTGACTAGTGCACGGCGCAGCCGCTGCCCGCCAGCCCCGCCCGAGGCTGCAGGAACATCCTCCAGGGTCTTTGTGGACATGCCCTGGTGGCACGTGGTGGGCCGTCAACCCACCCCCTTGGAGCGCTTTGCGGCCTACCTGATGCCCCCCCGGGACCTGGGCCCGGAGTATGGGTCGGTCGCAGGAGACATTAGTTCCCGCTGCCGGGTCATCGACCACAACACGGTGGAGACTTCGTCCCATACCTCGACCCGGTGGTGTCGTCGGAGCCGCCCGGAGCAGTCGACACAGACAGAACGCCCATCGCAGGAGGACCCCACGTCCCCAGTGAGTAACTAAGCGTATGTCTAGCCCCCATACCGATGCATTCTAGATGTAAGATGTTGTGATCATGGGTAGTAATTCTCGAATGATTTACTGTGATAACTTAAGGACCCCTCCTTCTGAGGTACAGCTGCGAGAACCCAGGGGGGGGGGAAGTAGGGGGACGCCCACGAGTTTTGAGGCCTGGAAGGGATCATCCGTTTACCCCCAGTCGTCACTGGATCGTTTGGAGGAGCCGTCAAGTTCAAGTTCAAGTGCACCAGCTGTTTATTTAGTAGCTCCTCAAGTAGTTGGCGTGATAGGGGACGCTGTTTTGCGATATATCTGTTAACCTTTACTGTTAGCTTAAAGTAGTAGTACACCTATATCTGTTTACCTTTCCTGTTAACTTAAAGTAGTAGTACACCTCCCTCTTTTTGTATCAGTCATATGTGTAAATAACCAGGGGAGAGTGTAGCGGTAACTCGGCGGCTAGGGCTGCGGGTAACTCGGCGGCTGCGGGTAACTCGGCGGCTAGCGCTGTGGGTAACGGTGGTTCGGCCTCACTCCACCAGGGGGCACGCCTAGGGCAGCACTATATAATCGGCTGCAGGGCGTTGCCTCCCCAGTCGTATCCAAGGCTCCAAATGGTACAGGTCGTACCAGCCTTACCCGCAGTGATACGGCTGAAGGAAGGACGTGGTGATTCCAGCTAGATGATAATTGAAGTTCCATGATTGTTACTGTTCGGTAGAAAAGAAGGGACAGCCGTCTCTATTGTCAACCGTACTCGGATAGCTGTCTTGTTTTTCTTTCCCCAGACCCTCAAATACCGTTACAGTATGTTATGGGAACGCACAAGTGGGTTTATGGGTTAATAATCCACGACCCCGAAGGGGGAGTGGATTATTAACCCTTAAACCCACACGTGCGCTCCCATAACATACATTAAAGCGTTTATCGAACATATTTCTCCATTTTGTATACATTTCTTTCCTTATAACCCAAGATTTAATCCAGGAGAAGACATTTTGTAAGTACATGTGATCCGCTCACTTTGTCAACCCGCTGTGGCCATGTTGTCACTCTGTTCGACATACCTCCACCTTTACACTCATTTTTCGGGTATAATCCAAGCATGTCAAGTCCCATACTTCTAGCAGCGCCAAATATAAGATCTCTAGTTGGTGTTCGCCTACATTTTGTATCCATTTTCTTATAAATAGATAAGAATCCATTGATTTTCCATACTGATCCAAAGCACACAGCCGGGTACACGGCCATTTCGTCTTGTTGACGAACCGGGGAGGTGCCCGGATGTAAAAACTAGGTCAACCACGTATTGAACAAGGAATGGCCGTTCGAGGCGGGTGCCAACTCGTATCGCGAGCTCGCCTCCTGCCACAGGGGCCGGGGAGCGATACCCCGTTGAACCTAAATGGTTTTAACAGGAAATGTATGGAGGAGTTGACATTGTATATTCCCCCAATTTATTAACATGTCCGGATTGAAACCAGCAGCTTCTTGAAGACGAAGAAAAGGTCTGAGAGTGTGTTATGGCTGGATAAGGAACTGGGGTTATGAGCAAAAAGGCACTGTTGAGGCCCAGATAGTTAGATAAATAATATTAATGCCAGAGATAGCTGATTGTTGATATCAGGGTCAGGGATAGGTTCTGCAGAGTCATAAACCAGTGCAATAAACAGGGTGGACAACACTGCTCAATTTGATGACTATTGAGATTAGGCTACTAAGTGCTTAATATGCTACTGGGTAGATACTAACTATGATGTCTTGTAGAGATTATTACAAGGCATCATTTCACAATGCAGTGTTCATTTTAGATGTTGCAATCTTCATTTTGTTAACTTTGTCTCAGATAGTTCATCCGAAGTCTGCTTACTTGAGTTCCTATGAAGCTCAGGAAATACAACATAAAAGGTTTGAGACCATATCATTTTGCACTTGGAAGTTTTCAAAGGACAGACAGACAACAAGAAGTGGATGGCATTGTTGTCAGGGGTAAATTAAAATGATGAAACAACACATTTAGAATTGAGTTTAAAGTTAGGAAGATCATTCAGTCATGTCTTCTGGGGCCTGAATGCGAGATAGTACTGCTACTTTATATCGGCCACCTGCCTCAAGCTACAGAGAGTGATACAACAACTGGAACCATGTGGGTGGGTGATTAGCTTAGACAGAGGCACAGACGGACAGTAAATATTTACTGAAGGTGTCCAGACAGATGTGGTTACTTTGGGGGCAGTCTCTCAGCAGATTATGGATATATCCATTGACAGGTGATGGTCATACAGTCTTCATCGTCAATATCATAGATATCAGGTTGATGTCATAACCAACAGATTTACTTTAAAATCTATAGTATGTCTGTTTTTTTTTTGTTTTTTTTTTGTAAGAAACAATGGGGAAGATGATCCTCAAGCAATCCGCATATGGTGAGATATCCACCCCATATATTGACTGTAAAACAATGTGTTGCTGGATCAACTTTAAACTTTTGTAGGTCAGAATTGATTTAACCAGTTTGCCATGTTGATAGAATTCCAAACCTACTTTTATAGGTAATAAGTGGGATGGGTATTTCAATACTTCACTGAAAACCCGCCACTATTGGAAAGTCGTCATATATGACAAAGTTTAGGGTCGTCAGACCATTATGACGACCCTAAGTCGTCATACTGACCCCCTTGCCTTTACTTGTAGTCTCTGTCTGTGCTAGAATAGGTTCCCTCTATGAAATTCTGTAAAACATAATATTATTATACCATGCTCTGGGGGTGTATATGCTGGTATCTCTACATTGTATTTGCTGTATAGGCTTACATGAAAAGGACAATATAATCACCATTTGATACAAATATATCTGTAAATAGATGTTTATGTTTGAGTAGAAATGTAGAAAAAGCAGGTGGATTACTCTGGTCTGCCTCTTTTGTGCCTAATTATAACTCCTTCTTCATTGAGTGTCTCTAACATAACATATATGTAGGTGAGTGTACTCAGGCAATTGTAAACTTGAACCAGGACAGTGGGGTAGGACATCCTCTATAAAGATGGCTCAATGGATTAGGGGATGATATCTGTAAGACAACCCTATGATATCTGTAATTTCTACACAAGCCAATATGGCTTTTAGAGGCAGCCAAAATGACAAGTTTAGGTCGACAGTTACAACCTCAAGTCATCACTTATGACTACCCTATGACGACATGTAGTTTTAGGTATTGTCAATCTGAAGACCTAAAGTTGTCACTGCTGACGAGTTTTGTATCTGGTGCTGAAAATTGCTCATACAGCCCAAGCAATTTGATAGACAAACTTTCACGTGGTAATGTAAGGTAAGGAAGAAAAAATGAAATATTACCTCAATTTATCCTCTAAATCAGTCTATCTGGCTTCTGTGATTAATACGGGAGGCCAATTACCAGTAGACAGAAAACTAGCGATTTGACCAGCATAAATCTGACAAAGCATTGTTATATACTACAGACCTAAAGTATAAACTTCAACCCCTTCAGCATCTATACATCTGATCAGGATTTAATTACAATCCTACTTTTTTGACACTTGGATTGAGACGACATGACAGCAAGTTGACAGCAAACAATTTAGTTTGATATTAAAAAATTTTGCCGCAGTGTTGACTGCATCTCAAACACTGACTTTATTGCAGCTTGACACAACTTGTCATGTTGAAATTTGTCCTCGATTTGATTCTTACCTCCCGTGCTAGAGAGTTCTACAATCCTCCTGTCAAAATGGCCAGGCCTAGTTGGCAATCCAATTTCAAAGAAGTTGAATTGTTGGAGCTGAATTTGAATGGAGAATGGGTGCAAGGATTAATTTCCAAAGTACAGTTGCAAGGTGCATATGTACTATGTAACCCTGCTTTTTGACAGAACTGTCACCAACGAAGTCGCTACTATGAGCCTCAGACATAGTGATGTTATCATACAAGAACTCATTGTAGACGACCCATTCGAAACATTCCCCCTGCCCGAAGTACTGGTACCAAAACCACCTCCCGTACAGCCTACTCCAGCAGTTTCAAATGAACCCGTGTCTAAAAGATTTGGAAATCTATGAGAAGAGGATGTAAATGCCATGGAGACTGCAGCTAGAGCTGAAAAAACCCTACAACAAACATAATGGGGTGTGAAAATTTTCCAAGGTAAGAAACATTAGCAACTCCAGTGGCATAGAACTTTGTATACAAACAATATAATGAATGACAGCCTGCACTCATCTTATGAAAGTAGTTCTGGCATACGCTGTACCCATTCAGTAACGTTCATGTCTCATTTATTATATTACTTCTATTATGATCTGCTAGGCGGCAGCACCTACATATAGTATTTAACTATATTAGATAAGTGGACCTCTAGTTGTTACATATGCCCTTCTTAATAAAATTCTGTGGCGATTTATTTTCAATAGAAAGTATTTTATTATTTATTTTCCAGATTGGCTTATTGAAGAGGGTGAGAACCCTGCATTTGAGGAGATGATGCCTGAAATATTATCTCCACTTCTCCAAAGCTTGTATGCAAATGTTTGACAAAAGAAGATCCAGGAATACTCAGAGAAAAGTCCAAGGACCACTTCATTGCCATTTGACAAGCAGTCCATACAACGTCATGGCTGATATCATCTTCAATCAAGCTAACCAGACCCTCATTGGTCACATAAAAATAAATATAAGAGCAGGTTTGGAAGTATCAACTAATTATCCCCCAATTGCACCCGATGATGAAAAGAAAATGTACGCTACAAAAACTCTCTCAAATGATAATCCCACAAACCTTCAAAATAAGGTATTCTACGAGTAAGTATTACATTTCGGGAGAAGAGCCAGTGAAGGGTTACACAAACTCAAGAAATCCCACTTCATCTTTGTCAAAGATTCAAACGGAAAGGAATATGCCACCCTCAATCATCAACCACTAGAGAAAAAAATCACCAGGGGATTTCTTTTCACGAACATGAACAACGCATGTGGGTAGATCCACTGAACAATGTTTGGGCCTATTTTGAGAGGGTTTTAGCTTTGAGGAGCTACTGTAAAAAATGTAGACCACTATTGTTCTTTAATTTATTCACATCTAATAGAAAGAAATCTTGAGCTTTAAGTAGAGGGTAAATTTATGTATATCGGCCTATAATTTGATGAGTTACAGAGGCTCAAAGTTGGACAATACACCGAAAATGCCCTTTTTGTCCAATTTTCCATCATTTCCACCTATATATTGTTAAGATAGGCAGTATTAGAGTGTGATAAACCTATTTTGCCTTTGGTGAGAGTTCATAGCTATCTATTAAAAATACTTTGGCCATGTCCCTTCCTCAACTGTCTTTCATACATGTGTTATAATATTGAACTGTGAGCTTCCTCACATACATAACACTTTTTTTACACCTTAAACTTGAGCATGGTCCCTAAGGGTGTTTTGATGGTAAATAAATGAAAGTGCTGATTTGCTACAGATACGAGCTAGGTCTCATAAACCAAAATTCAACTCCCCAAAACGTAACGTATGTGAGATACACTTTAAATGTATGTAGGCTATCTAAATAAATGGTTCTTTATTTCTAGTCTATTCTAGTGTAGTATGTATATGAATTGAATGATTGAAACAAAAATCATGGCTCAAGTAGGCACACTAAGGCCACAGAGGGGGTCTTTTTGGTATCGGTGTGGAAATCCTCACATACGTAAGGAAAAAATGTGGAGGAGAAAGGAAATGTTTCCAGTTGCCCTGGCAGAAATAACCGTCCACTGGAAGTCACTCAAAGGAACTCAAATTAGCTAAGCTCACAGTCTACTGTGATTTTGCAGCTCCATTTACACTTAAATTTCTCAAAAAGGTAATCAATTTCAATCAAATTCTCATAAAATAGTGTGTGTTATATATGTGAGGGTCTGCAATTGTCTTAGATTGCATAGAAATGATGTATTTTGGGTTATATTTCCCTCTGATTGAAAGTCCCAAGCCATAGACTGGCCATAGCAGCTTGGTAATGCCATTTAATTTGGCCAGGAAGCCCCATACTCCTTAAGGCTTTATTTTCCTCTGGGGAATGGAAATTGCCCTTCCTGAGCTACTCCTGATGTATATTTATCCCCAAATCATTATCATTTGTTGAAATTAGGGCCTACCTTTACTGCTAGGGCTCATTAGGTCCAGTTTGGATATTTTGAAATGACACCCAAGCCTGTCTGGGGTGAGAAGTGTTGATTATTTCTCGAAATTTTCACCTCCTATACCCCAAAAGTGCATTATTTTGTGAGGATACCTGCTCTTACCATTGTTTATTTACTCCTAGACCTACAATCATTCATTTCAGTACATATAACCTCTCTTTTGGTATGCATTTTGTCAGCAGTATTCCTTTCCCCCCCCTCCTCAGCATTTTGTTGTGTATGTGAGGTGTTTACTATATGTGTTGCACCACACACCTCCAAATAGAATTTTTCAAATAAATTGGTTGATAATCTTATAAAAATGTCCCTATCTAATATCCTGGATAGAATTAAGGCACTTATCAATTAAATTTTTGCAAGTTTCCCACAAATTTGAAACTGTTACGTATGTGAGGTTTTGTTCATTTTGGTTACAATGTGTACTTCAGACCCATCCAGACTATACATAATTCCCCATTAGATGCACATATGGTTCCCCAAACTAAAGTAGTAGTGAATGTAGCAATCCTGAAATCCTTTTTTTTTTAAATTTTTTTATGGTTGTGATATTCTAGGGTAAGGCTGCACTGCTGGTCAGTAATGATATTTGTGGGGTTCTATCCATACCCTCTACCCTCTCGCAGAAAAATGTTGTCAGTGTCAACAGTTCAAGCAGTACAGCAGCTTTATTCTCAAATGTCAAGTTTGACAACTGCCCTTTCACTATTAACATTAATAAGTAAAACCTCTAAAATGAGGTATAGTACTTCTACACTTGTTCTGTATTGAAAGAGAAAAAGAAATCATGTGTTTCCTCTGTTTACACCATTGTTGAATTATTTAAACAGCACTTCTACTTTTTTCCCTAAATAAATATATTTGTTGTTACCTATATTTTCTCTCTCTTCTTTTAGATCATTTACAATGCATTGCAATACAGGGCGGGAAATGATTTCTTTACATAAAAATAACTAAATGCTTCCTCCGCCGATGTACATTGTGCGTCCCTCGGGGAAAATCTCAACCTAACTTTTTGTATCAGTGCCCAACAGGGAGAAGCCAAACAGGAGGACCTTGAACAATATGATCGCTTGGATTTTTATTTCTTCAATTTATAAGGTATTAACTTAATTTTATGGTGGAAACCCTGGTATAAACGCCATAGATAACAAATAGAGGTTCACTCTTGATTCTAGTGGCTAGATAAGAGGCACTCCGCCTACTGCCTCGTGCTTCTTATCTGCCACTAGAATCACCGAGTGAACCTCTATTTGTTATTTATGCCCTCACTACTGAAGTGTTGCTGTGTCTGCTCAACAAAGTGTCATGACAAAATTCTGGTCAGGTCTTAGCCTTCGGCTCCCAGCTCCAAGGCATTGATTGATGTCCGGAATTGAGCACTAACAAATAGATTCAACAATGAAAGAGGCACTCTTGTGAGTTAAATACAAATGTCATCACTCTGGAGATGTCCAACATTCATCTCTGCAGATGTCGATTGTGGCACGGTGTACTCATGTAAATGTACTGTTATATGAGCAGCTCTAGTTAGCATCTGCTTGCCAACAGGCATGTTTTACAGATAGTCCAAGCGATTTTTAGGCCTGTAGAGCTGCCATTTAGATGAATGACTAGTAGTTACAAGTTCAACCATTTCAATCATTTCTTGTGAAACTCTAAACTGACGTTAGCATAGCTCACTGTCAGCAGTTTACACACTTGGCATGAAACATATGTAGGTGGGAGAAAGGAAGCAGATAGCAGATAGTGTCTTCGCTGTAGGGCCTTAGTCTGGTATTAGTCAGATATTATCGACCTAGGATTATTTCTTCTACCTTTTTCTCTTGGCAATTGAAAATAGGCTTTGACTTCAAAGGGAGAGAAACTTTCATGTGTCCTTTTAATGAAGACATTAATGGTGATTATTACACGATTTCTTGGATTTTGGGTGCTTTGTCTGGATATTCCTGTTCTGATACCTGTCAGTATTGCATGCCATGATGCATGTATTATTACTTCTGTAAGGTGTGCTGTTATCTATGGATATCAGGCACACCATGCCTGTTATCCATGGATATTAGGCATGCCTTACATGTGGAGGAACATATTTAAAACAGTTTTACCCCAGCCAGGAATCAAACCCGTATCGCAATTTTTGTAAGTGAGTGTCTTACCTCTAGACCAAGCTGGCGATGGTGCAGATAGGGTTGATACTTGAAGCCACTAAGCCCAAGCTGATGAATGGTGATGAAACCCATATGATTTGGGACCACGATAGTTCACATGGTTAATGTCCATAGGAGTAGAGATCCTATAGATGATATTAGTGTCCATATTTAAAGTCTCCATTACTTTTTTTCAACGTAAAATCAAATTTCCCAGCAGTGAATACAGCCCGGCATGCGAGTCTCCTTCACCGGCCTCATTTTGGTTTGGACAAGGAGCTTATTTTTTTCAGAATAGATTTGTTGTCGTATGCTGTGTACCTGGTTTCGCGAATTTGATGCATTTCAGGGGCAGGGTGGTCTCCGAGAAATTTTAGAAGGGAAATTTCTCTTTTTATGGGTATTTGTTTCATGACAATTTATCTAGCCAGGCTGAGCCACAACAATGGCAACAGCGGTGCATGCTTCCCCTTCCCGAACGATGACTTTTATCTTGGATATCAGGTAAATTATACATCTTTAGGGTTTGTCGTGTAATTAAATAATTAGTCAATGGATAATTCATGACTTGTGTGTGTTACCAAAGGATAATTAAACTCAGGCTGCACCTTCCTTTAATTATCCTTTGATAACACACACGGGTCATGAATTATCCATTAATTACTTGTTCATTATTACATGCTTGGCACAGATATCTAAAGTTTTGAATCAGCTTGCTCTTGTGACTATCAGAATGTGTATTAACAATAGTGGTAAACTAAATGAGCTTCAAATACATTATAAGCCAAGTTGAGAGAATACATTTGCCGAATAGAACTAATGGACAACTAGTGGAAAAGTGGCAGGTAACTAAAGCAAAGATTCAATTGAGGTCCCTCTCGAGGGGGGGGGGGCGAAAACAATGTTGACCATTTTTTCACTTGAAAACCCTATTAAAAAGTGATCCCTTGTGATGTAGACATTGCAGTTAGAAGCAAGTTATGTTGTTAGTAATTTGCCTTGGTGGCTTTCTTTACCACTATGAACCAGTGGTAACAGAAGAGACTGAATTGTAGACATGTTTCTCTTAACTACAACCTATTGTATACACTGTTAGGAGTCTTCGGTAGATCCACATTAGAATGTACAGTATTCTCAAATACACTAAGTCTTAATGTAGAGGTTCTGGCCTGTACCAGTACGTACATGTAAACATACAGTAGGTGATTGTGTATATTTACACTGTATACAGTATGCCCAAGGCCAGCTAGTCACCCTACTATGGGGAGTACATAAATATAGCAGGTACTTGACCCTACAAAGGGTTTACCTTTTTAGCCTTACCTGTGTAGGTTCTTCCACCAGAGGGCAGTGGTATAACCATCTATTCAGTAAGTATATTCATATAGTGCACATCTCAATCCAATACTGTCCCCAGAGCTTATCAATCAATTGCAATATGATAATGACCTCAAAAGGTTCAATCTAGCATTTTACACAAAATTAATGATAGTGTACAAGGTTATCTGCGAAGAAACTAGGAACAACTAATGGCATGCATAGATGACACGACAACTGTGTCCAAATCTGGAAAACAAGTGTCTGGACTATGAGGATGTAGCTAACATAGGCCTACCTGCCCTTAGGTCAATTCAGTGCTAAAACTGAATGACCATCAAATAGTTTAGGAGAGATAGTTCTCTACTTCTCCCACCCTCAATAATGCCACTGTATTGGGATTGGAGACATCTTTTGTCTTCATTAGCCATGCATGGTTTACAGTATCAATTAATACATGGGGTGCACAAGAATGATATTATAATGATCCCCATGGACCGATCTCAATGACAGCATATATAGCAGTGTCCTTTGTAGCCTACCTATATCTACAATACATCTTTTGTAGATAAACAGAACCTCTTGCTGTAGTTCTACACTTCTAGTTTCTGTAAATGTACAGCAATAGTTGAGGGAACCTAAGTTGCCAGCAGAATTTTCCATAAGTTAAAAGTATATTTAGCTGGTAATTTACAGCAAAACTGGATGTTAATTCACAGAAAATACTATTGTTATTTCACAAGACATTTTTTCTGTATATTTTGTTCTACAATACATTTTGCTGTAAATTTACAGCATACGTTTCAGTAGATCTTGCTGCATGATCACAGTGGTTGTAACTGTATGATTACTGTGGATTGTGCTGTAAAATTACAGTGACTCAACTCCTGTAGATTTACAACAAAAGGTAGTGGAACCAAAGTTGCCAAGGGTTTTTGCTGTAAAATAACCCTGGCTGCTGCTTACAGTGTATGTCTCGTGTGGGGTAGAGGCTGACCGGAGGTTAACCTGTCCTCTGCCATATACACACGCACTAATAGGTTAACTGGGACCTGGCCATACCCTGTGGTCATTGTCAGCGTATTACATACATTAAATTTGTTACAAATTCCTTCATGTAATAACCCCTATATAAATTATCGCCTCCACTTATTAACCACCCATATTTCACCTTTCCATACAAAGAGGCCATCCATCATGTGGAATTATACCACGATTCTCGCACTTCCTGTGCTGATATGTGTATATCAGCCGTGCATTATATAGGTATATACCACCCATGTGCATTTTTGAAATTTTGGGTATATACTTTTTCGAGGTCAAGTTGGACGGCTGTACGGTGATGAAATCCAATGTAAAAGTAAATAAGTTCTAACCTTTGGTCCTAGTCCTATGTTTGCACTCAGTTTTCATCTTGATTCCGAGCTTGTCATGTTATAATATTAAAATCCTAAGAAGTATTCGATCCATAGATGAGGAATGCGTGGTAATTTTCTCCATTTTGTTCAATATAAAGAAGAATCCATTGATTTTTCCATAGTACGCGAGTCGCGGTCCGGCCATTCCCACCCACCTCCTTGTTGGGAGAAAGTGTGTCAGTGGCCTGGATATAGATATAGGTCATCTTCTCATCATACAAGGAAGTATGGAGGGTTCATCTAGACTATCTAAGGGTGTGTACCTGTTAATTTCTCAATTTGTCATGGTTGCATTCCATACGAAAAGTGTGCGTAAACACAGCGGTACCTCTCCCGGCAAGGAACAAAAACAATGGCTTCGCATAGAGCGACCCGGGCCGTATCGCTTGCAATTACAAAATTTCTTCTCCTGGCTATATTCTGTGGATATCAGGTAAGAAATTAATACAAAATGGAGTTAATGGTGGTATAAACCTAATAGGTCATGGATATCGGTGCCCACAGGCTGTACATTATGTATATATATACAGCCCTAGGGCACCGATATCCATGATCTATTAGCTTACTATCTCATAGTGAGACCCACAGACCGGTTTATTCCAGTATGAACCAGACCTAGCAAGCCCATGGGACCATATACCCATGCCCCATAAATAGAGTCAGTTGCAGCCCAGGAGGAGAGTCAACCGCTACCTGCCACCAGGTGTCAAATTAAAGAACTACCCTATCTATCCTGAGTTAGCCAGTGTGGTACTGGTGAGAATACAGCACAGTAGAGACATGGTGTGAGTAATGTGGGAACTAGTTTTCATTGTCCACCATTCAGCTCTATACCAGATTGACTTCACAGACTCCAAAATAGTGGTTCTTTTAGGAATAATTTTCACCCACTGGAAGTGGGTCTCTAATGGTCTCTACTGTACTCTCTTGTACATTTCATACTCATATAGATCTGACCAATGGTCTTTATGTTGGAACTCAACTCAATGATTTATGAAGAATTTACAAATTTGGTCAATTCTAGGTTTTCAGAAGGACTCAAACTAAGCCAGATGGAATCATTGTCTTCCTTCTTACACAATGGCAAGCCCATTAAATGCAGCCAACACAAAGCCCAAAGTGTTTTTGAGGTAGATGTATCATTGAATGATTGTCATATTTGGTAGTATATTTGCATTATGGGATTTCCCTGGCCATGCAGCTGGACCCAGATATGCTGGTATTAGTTCTTGAATTTGCCACCAGATGTCCTCTATATTGTGCAGTTGGATCCCCCCCTGGTTGCAGCCCTGACAGTCACCCAGCTCGGACGCAGGTTGTGCAGCGCCACCTTCCGGTATACAATAACATAGCCATGCAGCACTATGTGCTGCACCCTACAGGTCAATCATGTGCAACCAGGAAACTTGCCAGATCTAAATAGTGTACCTACAGGTATCATTGTCATTCTGGATCACGGTCCTTTTTCAAAATGAACTAATGATGCAAATCGTTGTTGTGATGTGAAACCTGCAAAATCAGATTGAATGGGACCAGGAGCTTAATTCAAAACATCCTGGGATCGCAACCCCATCGATCTTAGTGTAGGCACATATCATAAGACCTAGAGGTTAATTCAAAACATCCTGGGATAGCAACCCCATCGATCTTAGTGTAGGCACATATCATAAGACCTAGAGGTTAATTCAAAACATCCTGGGATAGCAACCCCATCGATCTTAGTGTAGGCACATATCATAAGACCTAGAGGTTAATTCAAAACATCCTGGGATCGCAACCCCAGCAAACTTAGTGTAGGCACATATCATAAGACCTGGCCGGTCTACCCTATCTAATGCGGTGGTTGCAGGCCTGTCAAGAATAGCAAGTCCTGGGATCACTTCACTATTCCTTTTCCAGCACTAAGATCACTGCGATCTTAGTGAAAGAATTGCATAGTGGTTTCACCTGAGTACAAGAGCACTTACAGGGAACACTCCTGATCGAAAAAGTGAATCGCCTGCTGCATACATATAAAGGGGAGGGAGGACTTTTGCTGAGTGTCCTTGAGAGGCTCTTAGGGCTACTCATGCGTTAAGTGCACTGTAAGATAATTCTTCCCTTCTCTCTCTTTGTCCTGGGGGGAGGGCACAATGCTTCTAATAGGCAAGCATAAATCATACATTCATGGGAACAACTCTTGAATACTGTATGGGGGTCAACTGCACCCTGTGCTCTTTTGTTAGCCCATATGGGGACTGGGAACGCTGGTATAAATACTGTTGTGAAGAAGAGTGGCTCCACAGCTATTCCTTTATTTTGTGACTCTTACCCCTGTGCCCAGTCAGTACTACTTTGAATAGTGTAGGAGGGCTGAGGCTAAGATCGCCGCGATTTTAGTGCTGGCTAGGAAATATGAACGCAGTCTAATCTTAAGATCGTTTAATAGGATAAGTTAGAATAATTCCTAAGATCGCTGAGATCATTGTGATCCCAGGATGTTTGAATTAACCTCCAGGTTCCTCCTTGTGACTGTTTAAAAAAATAAGATACATCATCGATTACATAGTTCTTTTTTCTAAATTTGCTCTTTGGGAATTGGGGGAAACAAGCTTACAAACAGTTATGGTATCTTCTAATCTCATATCATTTAGAAAAAAAACAACTTTTAATATCACAAAGTGATGTGCTGATGGAGAGACTAGCTAGATCTCACGTGTCAGAATATTTATGAAGATAACCAAGAAGACCAAAGATCAGCGTAGTAGGCCTCTGGTGCTTAGGTAGACACCCTAAACTATGAAAAGTAAAGCCACATCACCAGACTTTATGACTTTTCTGTCACCCACCCTCTCAGCACGGTCCCTGACATCTGAAATATTGCTGCTCACTCTAGTAGAATGTATCATTGAATATGCTAGGCATGCAGGACAGAAAGATTGAAGAATGTAGCTGCACTGAGAACTTACCCCCATTAGAGAGTCGTCATGTATGACAAATTTAGAGTCGTCAGGGCTATATGACTGCCCAAAGTTGTCATACTGACAACCTTGGCTTTGCTACTAGTCCGGGTACCTGGCATGTGAGGACTATGATATGAAGGATGTAACCTGTAGTGAACAAGTGATTAATTCATGACATGTGTGTGTTATCAAAAGATAATTAAATGACAGCCACTAAAAATGTTTAATTTACCTGATATCAAAGGATAAAGTCTTTGTGTGGGAGCAAGAAGCAAGTGCCACTGTCGCCATTGTTGTGGCTCAATGAATCGTCTTGAAATGCATTCAATTATGAAGAATTGATAGATACCCAGCTTACATGGTTAAAATCCATAGAAGTAGAGATCCCATATTAGATGTCAGTGTCCATATTTAAAATTTTCAAAATAAAATCCCATTTTCCAACAGTAAACACTGCCCAGCTTGCGAAGCCATGGGAGTCACCTTGCTCTCCATGCCAGACGCAGGGAGTGGTTCTTATTTTTTACATCCTTTCCAAATATACCAAGTTGAACCTGAGTCGATACTTTATATATTTAGAAGGAAATCACTTTTAATATGTTATTATATCATTGTTTAATCAATTCATAGCTTAGTTATATCCTGTTGACTTAGAATAGATATGTACAGCGAGGGCAGCAAACGACAAATATATTTTAAAAACAATGTATGATCCCTAACCAAACCAGAATGAGGCCAAGCCAAGAGGACGCTTCTTCGCGGTGGGCTATGGCAAAGGCAACTTGCATGCCGGGCTTGGTTTACTGATGGGAATTTGGATTTTACGTTGAAAATAAGTAATGGAGAGTTTAAATATGGATATTAATATCATCTATGGGATCTCTACTTCTGTGGATATTAACCATGTGAGCTGTCATGGTCCCAAATCTTTACAATCCTATGCGTTTCATCACCATTCATCGACCTGGGCTTAGTGGCTTCAAGTATTAACCCTATCTGCACCATCGCCAGCTTGGTCTAGATGTTAGACGCTCGCTTTTAAAAATGGCGATCTGGGTTCAATTCCCGGCTGGAGTAGAATGGTTTTAAATATGTTCCTCCACATGTAAGGTGTGCTGATTATCCATGGATAACCGCACTGCGTGCCTAAATGGTGTAATAAGCTCATATTTTTTGTAACCATATTGGTTTGTACAAAAAGTACCATTTTTCTTCATACTTTCACATAAGTAATAACACATAATTGTCTCAATGACTTTAGACGGCATTGGTAGTATTTAAATGGGTCTCCAATTTTTTACCATCCTTAGGAACACTGTCCGTATGTCAAGTGCACAGACTGCTTAATACTGAATCAATTGACTTTCTGCTCTAGTTAACAGGATTTTATCACTGTTTTGTCATCGGTATGAGATTGGAACTTGTCCACTTGGGCACTACACTACAGATGTGGGCGAAAATAGAGGTAAGCTGGGACAGTACAGTCTGGCACCTACCCTACCCTACATCTCTAATACTACCTATATACAATCCTTGAACATGGCAGGGGGACATTTACCAAGATGAGGGGGGAGGATATGGAATGCTATGTCTGATCTCTACCGCTTCCAACATCCCTGATACTACCTATATGTAAGAACATGGCAGGGGGCCACTTACCAAGATGAAGGGGGAGGATATGGAATGCTACGTCTGACCTCTACCCCATCCAACATCCCTTATATCACCCATGGCAGAACATGGCAGAGGAGCACTATAACCTACATGGCTGAGAAGGATTGGTGTCTGACCCCTAGTCCATGACACATTCCTAATGCCACCTACAATGTTCTTTCAGTTTTAGACATGGTTTGCGCGAACACGTGCATGCTGACATCAGTGACTTCCCATGCTGATCTCACACCAGATTTGTGCCTGGCATGTCAGCTAATTTAGAAGTATGATATTTACATAAATAGTCTGAGAGATCACGAGATATGGGTGACTGGTGTGCCCCTTTAAAAGATGGAGGCTCAGTGACCGGGGGAAATGTACTTATATGTTAATAACCTCGATCCTATTAGCAATAATGCTGAATGCAGCTCAGTGTAAGAAAAAAACTTTCAAAACAGCATATGCATTTATTCTAAATATTAAAACTGATTTCTCCATCAATCCCTCCTTTCTGAGCTTTGTGCAGTGCCACAACAAAGTGCTACCCATGCTATCTGCTCATTCATCTCCTTTCGTCTACCCACGCATATCTCCCGATAAGAATGTAGAATGCTGCCAGTGAGTCATTTCAAGGCAACTTCTGGGCAGCCTTTCTTCCGGAAAAAAGGATCAGAAGGTAGACATAATCTAAAGGCTATATTTTACAACATGCAAAATGCCAGCAAACAGCTGAAACAATACATAAATTGAGATGAGATACTACCACAGTGTACAGTAAATAGTCCAGCACTGTGAAAAATAACTCTTGAACCAAGCAGGCATCCACATTAAACTTCATAGTGGAAATTGCACCTTGTAGTTTAACAAGAGTTTTGCACTCACATGATAGTGATATTTTGTAGCTTTACTCTGGGAATAGCAGTTTTTTTTAATGTGTTCAAGGGGTGGGAAACTCAGAGAGGCATGAGATCACAGGCATTCTTCCCTTCTGTAATTGAACTTGAATTTGAAATATTATTTGTAGCTCTATACTGTGTGAGCAATAAGATATCATGGAAAGTACAAAATTTATTTAAGATGGCGTGGAGATATAACATAAGCTACCATATGTATTTAGATCTTAAAGCAGATAACCAGTAAGAGGATGAAGCTTCTCTGTAGCTGTAGCTATGAGAATCAGTATATGCATAGAATTACAGACAGAGCAACAATGTTATTCAGGATATCATGGTGGACTAATGCATTAGTACCTACCTCATGTGAACCACCATAATTATGAAGCATTGAACCAGTGTAGTTTTGAGACGAAGCGTCATACTGTAGTGCCCATCTTCCAGTTGGTGAATCCGCTATTCCATTTTCTCAAGGAAGAGAAAGTCCTCTTGAGACATTGGTCGCTCAACCTTTGCCTCATCTCTAAAATCAGTCTCAAAGATCCAAAGTATCTCTGTTGGCTTGACGTCTATTATCTCTCGTGCAGAGGTCTTTGCCACAAAACACACTTCATGGTGATTTGTCTGTTCGCTGATCAAATCATCTCTGATCTCCTTTACTATAAATCTCACCAGAAGGATCGCTCTGTCCTTTTGCATCACTCCCACCAACTATGCTCCAACAAAGTCTGTTTGGAGTGCAAAAGGGTCATTGACTTCTCCAGTGATGGAGCTTCTAGGAGCTAGAGCACCATGACAGTTGTATCCTATTAATATTGAAGAGTCGGTATCAGGTGGGTATCAGGTGGGCGATACGTCTCAAGTGTGTCCACTTTGCTGTAGTCGGTGTCAGTATATGAGACGTATCTGCAGGGGTAAAGTCTTGGGTAAAGGTGGTTGGTAGGTCAATGTGGAGGGAAGAAGCAGACCCTCTCCCCTGAAGACTTTGTACCTTTCTACAGGGGATGGTGTCATCCTTCATAGCTATAGTCGAGAGTCTTAGCCTTGTTGCCTCTGAAGGCACATTAAGCTGGTCAATTGTTTCTCCTAACAAAAATGTGGTATCAGACATGGTATTAAGTAGGGCATAAACAAGCACCTCTTTCTGTGGCTTATCTCTTGTAGAGATCCATATGGGTACAATCATAGAGGTCATGGACCCTGTGAAAATCTTAGTTACCTTACCACAGATGGTCTTCTTCTCTTCGTCTTTGGGCTTTGAACTGGTATCCTGCTGTATAGGTTTCTCCACTGGAGGCTCTTTGTTCTCATCCACTGGCTTACGGTCATAATGTAGGCTAGTTGGATGGCTTCCTTTACAAACATTGTAGGTACTCTTGGACTTGCAATACTTTAACCGGTGTCCATTGGTTAGACAGCCATAGCACAGACCATTTTTCATGATATATGCTTTCTTTTCATCATCAGTCTTAGATCAGAATGTCCTACAGTCTGCAAGGATGTGCCAATCCTTAGAGCAGAATCTACAAGACTTTGGCTTAGGTTCCTTAGACTTTGGTGAAGTCTCCTTGCCCTCATCTACAAGAGTCCTCGCTGATGGCTTCTTGTCTTTATTTTCTTTTGCAGAGGGTTTGACCTTTGCACTAAGCTCTTTTTCCTTGTTCGTCTTTGACATATAGGGTGACGCTATCGGGTCGTAAGCTATTGTAGCCTCTTCTACAATGAACTTGACAAACTCTCTGAATGACGGAAGCTTGTCACAGCATTTGCGTTAATCTGCTACAATACCAGTCCATCGCTTAACTACTCACTTTCCCTAAAATCTTATGATTTTCTCTAGCATCGTTGAGGATCTGAACATCCTTTTATCTCTGCGATCACAGCTTCATATTGTTGCAGGAAGTCAGCAAATCTCTTTATATTAGGGCTCGCCCGTCTTTTCCTACTACATTAGGTCAGGCTCCCAATATGTCCTGAAAGGCTTCGGTGCAGAACTGGTTGCCATAGCGTTTCTCAAGAACAGCGCATGCCTGTTCAAACGCTGAGGTGCTTCTCAGCAGGAAGTACCCAATGATCTTATCTTGGGCTGGTCCACTAACATATCGCCATTAATAATCACTGGTTCTACAGCCAGGGTTTTGGCTAGGTTGATTGAAGCTGTCATAGGTTCACCTAGTGCAGAAATAGCACTTACCTGCGGAGCAGGGGACCTCTCTGTCCTGCGTGAGAACAGGCTCGATAACTGACTCTCACATTTGTCATCTTCTTCATAGACCTTGAGCCTAGCCTTTTTCATTTCCAATTCTTTTTTGGATCTCTTGCTGCTCGATCTGGTCTTTCTTTTTCTCTGTTTCCAGTTCAAGCTGTCTAAGTTCTTCTTTTAACAGTGCCCTTTCCTTCTCTGCCTCCAGTTCTGCTTTGCGTGCTACAATCTAAGCTTCAGCTTCTCTTTTCTTATTTGAAAGCTGTGATCTATGAGAATGCACGGAGCTATGGGGCTTCTGATCTTGTCTACCCAGAAGCAATTTGCTTCCATTATAAGCTAGTCTTTATCGGATGAAAGCCTATCTATGGCAGTCCGAATGTCCTGTGCGGGTGCCTATGATAGAGTCTCTCGTAAGTCAGGGAAGACTTTCTTGAGTTTTTGGTACCCATCTTCTAGGGTTCTCTTCCTCTTCAGTAGATCCTCGCTTGTACATGGCTGTCTAATTTGAGTATCTGCAGCCAGTATCTCTTGGACATATGGACGTTGGACCTTCGAAAAGGCCTCAGTCAGATGTGCTATCCTGTTAGGACAGCCTTTCTCAGAAAGTGTACGCTTCCGTTCACCTTTCCATAGTTGATTTCCAGAAGGCTCGCCCTTACCTCCATCATCCTGAACAGACCTTTCATCATGGCTCCAATGTTCCTTAGAGTTCCTCGAACCATGCTCTGATTGGTGATTAAATTTATCATCCATCTTGTCTTCTTTGCCTTCTTCAGTAGAGTGGGTACTTATTGCGTAAAATTTGCAATAGTGGAGGTCAAAATTACCATCAGCGGAAAACGTGCTTGGCACTCAACAATATGACCCTCAAGTGTGTTAAATATCTTAATTCAACTTACCCCGTTTGGAAGTCAGGAATGTACAGTTATGGCACTACCTGTATACCTGGACCTAAACATTTGTTCTGTATGTTCTATATATATTATTTCAATCTAAAATTAAGACAATCAATCATTCAATAATGGACTCAGAACAATTCTCTTTACACTCTCTGTTTTGTGAGTCATTTGTTAACCCAAGATAAGTCACTGTTTTCACAGAAAGATTTCTCTGTAAATCAGGTATGTGATGCCTTCACTCTTCCTTGTGCGACTCTCACGGCCATGCCATCCAATGTTCGGATGTCCTTGGTTTGTCTTGACACTCCCGCTCAGCTAGTGCTGTCGTATACCTAGTCTCTATTTATTCACCTTTTACTCTGCTCACATCATGAATCTTTACTGGGTTATCAGTATTTCGGGGTTTGTTACTTAAAGCCGGCTCACTCAGGACTAGTCTTTGAAGTCTTACATCGGTGCGCTGGTTCCACATGATCTGTTATCATCTGCGGCCACTTGAGTTTCACGTTGCCGCAAGTTTTTTCACTGTAGCTGGACCCATGCAATCAATAAGTGTGCAACAGTCTTTTAGTAATAACTGACATTTATTTCTGTTGATGAACATCTCGCGTCATAATTCATAAACACCTTGGTGGGCTTTTGTGTAAACACCATACTGGTTCTTGTTGAATAAACACCATGAAAAACCGTAATCAGAAAAAAATATCTCTTTAAGTATACAGTTTTATACCTTTGACAGCTGAATAACACAATAACTGTACCTGTCTTAGTCAATAGCAATGACTCATTTTGTTCAGGATGATAGTGTAACAGATTTACCAGTATTAGGGACTACATGTCGATCTTCACCTTAACACTGACAGAACTCAGCCATAGTGTCTATAATTATGCTTCACCTTTAGTATTTAACCTTTATCATGATCGTACAGAAATACACTGCCACACGCACTTGCTGAGGCTACTACTTTGACAGTATATTGCTACAGACCTTCATATATAAACTACATGTACTACACATGTACACTATCTGACAGTCTTAACAGTAACAGGGGGGTGGCTATACTACAGCCTTACACATTGATGTAGGACACATCCAATCAAAATAAGGTGGTCTATACATTCAGGGGGTTCATCACTTTGATTAGACATACCTTGGTGCAGTTACATAGGTCTGGATGGTTCAAATTTCTTCATTTTCTCTGGTTCTCTAAACCCAGTTTCTTATAGAAACCATGGTTTCCCTCTTCTTTCTCATTGGTATTGATACTCAATACAACGATACATATTCTAGCAAACTAGTACCATAACTGTAACCCACACTTGTTCAATTACATATCCACATATCCCAGTCAAAAATATCAAATTCAGACAGTAAGGTTTCATCAGGTAATCCGGAATATGAAGCACCTTCAATATAAGTCTTTTCATCAACATTTTTCCATTTCTTCCTGATGAGAAAGACTGGTAGGTGGTCAGAAATAAAATTGTTACACACTCCAGTATCAATAAAGTTTGGGCGTAAGTTGGTAAATACCAGGTCAAAGATGGCCTTTTTTCTCGTACAATTTTTAATTTTCCTGGTTCATCCCAAAACCTTTCATTTCATTTAGTAATGTTAGAGTCCTCAACCACATTAAAATTGAAGTCACCAAGTGCTATAATTTTAATAATATCTCTGTGCTCAACTTGGGCCATTATACCAGTATGTATATCAATTTAAGTAGCTTTGTCACCATCAGGAGGTTGGTATACCTTCAATTTTAGGATTTGTTTCATATAAGGCTTATTGATACATTAACATTGTATTTCAATACCACCATCAGATCTATTAAGATGAGAATAGAAAAAGGAGCCATGTGGTACTTCATGCGTAATATAAATACACACTCCTCCACCAGTCTTAATGTTACCCTTTTCATCTAAAACTTGGTGATCAAGTTGATACCTTGTATAGCCACTAAACTGATAATCAGATTCATCATCCTCACATTAAAAAAAAAATTAATGTTTCAGAGAAGGTGCATAGTTCAACGTTAGCAGGGTAAATGTCACCACATATGAATGCATAATTTGCTTTAATGCTACGGGCATTTAAATGCAAGATGCATAGACCCTTGGTGGTCTGGAGACTAATTACATCAGTGTATTGCATGTGTAGTTCATGAGTAGTTGTATAATATAGACATATTTTGTATACATGTCATGGTACATCTGGGTTGTGACCCACCCCACACTGTCCTTGCATCTATGATATATACCAAAGTTTGGACATAGGCCTTTATGCGGTCCTTTGGATTGGTATACTTCCTCAGGTTGGATGGTAACACTCACCTAGGGAACTTTGTACAGGATTAGTGCCTCTAAACAATGCATATAAACCTGTATATACAAGGAAATATTTAATACATTAACATGTGAAGATACAGTAGCACATTAGATAGAGTAAGACAACAAATATCACACAGCCAAGTAACCCTTTGTATAGGAATAATGATTCACTTCATAATATGCTACAGGAAAAAATCTATGAAAGACTTTACACCCGTTAATCGGTTAGTTTAGGTTCAGAGAATTAGGTTTGTTGGTCTGCCATATTGGCTGCATCCTGGAGGCATACTTCCTTAGCCGTTAATAAGGGTTGTTCCCCTGTGTGCTTTTACCTGAGTTTCATGAGGAACTCCCCTAGTTTATTTGCACATTCTAGCTCATTGTGAGCCGCATTTTGGATTGTTATATTGCCTTTTTGTCCCAAATGAAACCCTGCTCTGTAGGTATGGTTTAGGGTGGCCTCATAGAAATTATTACCCTTGGAATTGACCAGTCTTTGTAATAATGTAGGAGAATTTGATCTCTAGTAGCCTCTGCATCACAGACTCATCCATGTCATACCATTCTGTGCTATTATTGCATGCCTTTGCTGCAGACATACTGTCCATAGGAGTTGGGGCACTGTTTACTTTATGTAAGACATTGATCTGGTTGGACACTAAACACATCGTGGCCTGATAAGCTATTCATAGTCATGATCTTCAAAGTGTATATCTGTCTTATAAAGGTTAGAAAAAATAGAATATTTGCCCTGGAATGCTAGGCCATCAGGGGTCTCCACTGTCTAAGCTTTCTGTAGTCGTAGGTCAAAAGGTAGGCGTGGAATATCCT
Source organism: Acholoe squamosa (assembly GCA_949317995.1). NCBI lineage: Eukaryota > Metazoa > Annelida > Polychaeta > Phyllodocida > Polynoidae > Acholoe > Acholoe squamosa. The sequence goes on from OX439041.1 coordinate 4,555,915, forward strand.
TGTACTGGTAGTGCCAGCCACTATGATTTGGGTTCCTCTTACACTACAATTGATGCCTTTATTTATTGCTAATGCTTGAAGGGCACGCAGGTATTTTTGCATTTTCTTTTCAACTGGACTCACATCGTCAGATAGATGAATGCCTTTCGAGGTGTCATTATTTTGCAGTTTCTTGACATTGGTAAAGATTTGTATCTTCTAGTGAGAGGATGAGAACACTATGACAACTGGTCAATTTCTGGGCTTAAAGTTTTGATTCTTCTTCTGTTGGTCAGTTGGAATTTGCCTCATCCCCCTTCTGTATATAGCCTCAGCAACCTGATTGTTAAAATCAAGTTGCAAATCGTTGGTAAGCTGATCCAACGTGTTCTGTAGACTCCCTGGATTGTCTCTCCATAATTAGAATATATTTCTTCCTTTCACCCTCTAATTTCACAAAGTAATCTGAGTGCCTATCAGTTGTGTCTGGTACTTTTGAAGTGTTGGACAGATTTATTTTTTCAATTCTGTAGCAATGATCACCAAGCAATGTATCCACCTCAGTCAACTTAGATTGTATTTCAGGCATAGTGTCTTTGGCACTCCATCTGGTCCAAAGAGAAGAGTTTCCATGCCCCGTAGTAAACAAACTGTTTGTATAAATATTGACTCTTGTAGCTGTAGGCGAGTTTCAATTTCATTGACTTTATCTACATTCTCCATTGTTGAGGCCCTGTAATACAAACTGTGTAGAAATTTTGCCTCTTCGTCCTCAGAATCAGTTAACTCTAAATTCATCTTGTTGAGTTTGTACAAAGCCGAAGCCGCCATTGTTGTTTTAGGTCTGCCGGAAGTAGTTAGCTCAGAATGTGGGGACTGTTTTGTACTACAAGTCAACTTCATAAATTTACTTTCATATTAGGATAAAATAAAATTGACAGCTGGAGGATTATCTATGTTGTAGTAGTAATATAAATGGTAAAATATCAGATTTACAAAATTTACAATCTGTGCCGGTGCAATCCACTCGGGGCCGCCATGTTGCAATTTCTCTGGAGGAAGACGATGTCATAACTTTCAGACCATCATACCAGCCTTGTAGAAGTTGTAGGAGTCTTCAAAAAGCCAATAATTGGGATGGTCCACCTTCATAAAGATGTACTCATCGAAAACAACACCACACCGCTTAGAAACTCACAATTTCTGCTCCCCGTCCACTTCATGCATGCTAACCCTGTGCCATATTGTTTCGCAAATCAAATCTGTCATCTGTGGAGGCAGATCTGTCTGTAGATCTTGATTTTCTGTTGAAACCATTTTTGAATTGGTTTTCAAACTGCTTGTTGTAATTTCCACTGGGCAGCCTGTCCTCCTTCTTGTGGTCACTTTGACATTATTTTGTCCTTTCTGGATCTATTGTCCTTGGGATTGTTATTGTAGCCTACTGCACATAGCTCAGGGGAGCTGTTCTGGGCCTGGGTGATTTTAATAGCTTCAATGTTTAATTCCTGGTCGATAGCAAACTCTTTAGCTTTTAGCAGTGTTTTAGGCAACTTGGCAAGGACAACATTTTTCAGTTCAGGTCTGAGGCCATAAATCAGATAGTCGATTTGTGAGGCCTCATCCAGGTTGCTTATATCAGCCAGGTAGTCTTCTCTTGATTAATTGGGCTTCTGCTTTCTGATCCTGTAGCCATTAAGGAGGGAAGTTGGGTCTGGGGTGCAAATCTTGTTAGGAAGGCCTCATATAAAGCTTCCTTGTCTGCATCTATAATATTGGTGAAGAACCATTGTGCTGCTCTCCCTTCAAGGAAGGTGTACATGCAAGTATGATATACCATTTTATTATTCCATAAATTCTAACATATTATTGCATTAATCAAAGAATATCTATGAAATTAATACATAGGTTGGTTCTAAGAGCTATAAGAGCGCTCAAACTTTATATAAGAGCGTTCATGCCCCACTGCACACCAGCCACAGTCAGTTAGACAGAGTTTATGACATCAAAGGCTCCGACCTAATGGTTCACTGCACAATATAATAAGAATAAGGGTCTCAGTGTGCGACCTCATGGTCCAATGCACAAATTAATAACTTGTAAGTGAATGCAACCGGCCGTCACGGGTGCCTGAGCACCGCTGACGCCGTCATGAGTGTCTGAGCACCCTAATGACTGAACAATGGGTTACATAAGCACATAACCTTCCAATCGCTCTAGCGTCGCTCCTGAGCAATCTAGGTCAAATATCAAAGCATTTATGGAAAGCCCATAATTAGACGGTCAAAATGAGCCCAAGATCAAGGCGGAACTCTCATTATTAGGGAGGTTATGCCATGGAGACTGAAAGGAGCTCCGAGTTCCCTACAGACAAACCGGCGGGAGTTACGTGCCTATCCAGCGGGCATTATAAACTTGGCATATTCAACTCCGCGCATGCGCAAAATGGCGGTTATAAACGCATAAACGACCGAGTTATGAGGGTCTGAAGATGCAGAACCGACCAAGACAAAGGGGGACACAGCGGCGTCCATGTGGGTCCTTTGTCCCCCTGTGACACATGAAAGACTCCCCTCAAACAATTGTAGAGTTAGGCAGAAGCTGCTGGCTCCAGTCAGTCTGGAGGTGCTTTTCCAAGATTTGCTACAAATAGCCTGTCTGCACCTCCAGGAGGACAGAACACCAAGAACCACTCCAGAGGTAACATCTCCAGTCATCTCCTGCTACCTGCTATACCACTGCACTATGGTGAAACTATGCTAGACAGGCATGGGTTTCCATCATTAGTGGCCAGAGGCTATCTTCCCCAAGACATCCACCAGAGGGTAAAGTTATTCATTATTACATTTCCTCTAAGCAGCAGGTCAGGAGCTAGGTGTGGGAACCCACCTAGAACTATGCTGGACATTGTATTATTATTACCTCACAGGTGGAGTGGAACTGAACATTGTACTTTATAACTTACTGTATATTTACTGTATGTACAAATTCCCACACATCAGTGAGATCTCCCACACATCACTAAGATCTCCCACACATCAATGAGATCTCCCACACATCAGTGAGATCCCACACACATCAATGAGATCTCCCACACATCAATGAGATCTCTCACACAACAGTAAAATCTCCCATATATCAGTGAGGTCTCCCAAAAACGTCAGGGAGGTCTCCCACACGTCAGTAAGGTCTCCCACACGTCAGTGAGGTCTCCCACACGTCAGTGAGGTCTCCCACACGTCAGTGAGGTCTCCCACACGTCAGGGAGGTCTCCCACACGTCAGTGAGGTCTCCCACACGCCATTGAGGTCTCCCACACGTCAGTGAGGTCTCCCACACGTCAGTGAGGTCTCCCACACGTCAGTGAGGTCTCCCACACGTCAGCGAGGTCTCCCACACGTCAGCGAGGTCTCCCACACGTCAGAGAGGTCCACCCCACACATCAAGGTCTTATCAGTCAAGCTGGCAGAACAACACACAAAGACCTTACGTAGTCAGGGGCCTGTTGAAGAGGTCTCCCTCCCACCTAGATCTAGGAGGCCCATAGGAGGCAAACCAGCCTCCAATACAACAGACCCACACTCAGTAGACCCCACACCTCCCACCCTGTCTACTCAGGGAACAACCAGTTCTCAGGGATCCAACATTTCCCAGGGATCTCTACAGGACGCTCAACTCACGCTATCTACCTCAGGGGAAGAAGGATCTGCCTCAGGGGGTGGATCCATACCCTCATCTAGATCCTCCACCCCAGCTCCGGCCTTTGACAGCCACTCCTCCAGAGACACTTCTCCCACACCCTCCATCATGGACACCGATGAAGGCCCCCAACCTAATCAGACAGCTGAGAAGATAAGGGCCTATGAGAAGGCCATCCAAGATGCAGTTACTGCCCTAGAGACCAACAAGTCCCAGCAGGAGGAAAGGGAGAGGATCCTCAACCAACAACTGGCAGAGAGGAATGCAGCAATAGATGCTCAACAGAAGGCCATGGAAGATCAGCGGAAGTCCCTAGAGAGACAACAACAACAGATAGCAGATCTCATGAAGATGGTATCATCCCAGACCCCACAACCTCCCACACCTGCCATCACACCTGTTGTCACACCATCTGCCTCTGGATCCAAAGATGACATCATAATCTCCATGGTGTCCAACATGACCAAACTCATAGACAGAAAACAACAGGATGACAGAAAGATCAGGCTACATGAGGTAACAAAACCCAAAACCTTTTCACACCCATCACCACTCATGTCAACAGCATTATTTATTGATCACAAATTCCCAGAATATCTGAAGGATAAGTACAAAGTGACAGACAGTGACACCATGGTAACATATTTACCCAAGTACCTCGAGGGACAAGCACTAGCTTGGTTTGAATCCTTCAGGGAGAGTGCCACACCTGATATGTTGACATGGACCAATGTAGTGAATAAATTAAAAGAGTATTTTGCTACTCGAGACAATATAATCTCAAGGACTGCACTCCGTGCACAAAAGGTAGATGAACCTGTCCTAGACTATGCATGCCATCTCAGGAAAGTGTGTAATGCCCAACGCCAGAGTGATGAAATCCTAAGCAAGGCATTTACCCAAGGCATGAGGCCCTGGATCTCTGTAGCTCTTGAGAACAAGAAAATAGACTCTTTTGACCAGGCCCTAGACCTAGCCCTAGAGGTTGAGACCCAAGAGAGATCTAGGAAGGTGAGGGATGCAGAGTCCAACCCACAGCCTACTAAGAAAAAGGTCCAGGAAATCAGCACTAGTGCAGATGAAGATGTTAACCTAATGTCTGGTGCCCATGTAAGGCAACAGGAGGCTAAGGTTGCATCAAGAGACCCTACCGGTAGATACAGAGGAAATAACTATGACCCCAACTACCAATCCAATAGAGGTAGAGGTAGAGGGGGCAACAACAACAACCGGGGGGGTCACAACAGTAGGAAAGACAACAGCTCTTCCAACTCCAACAATGGTAACTCTTCATACAGTGATAGGAGAGACAGAACCCCAAGTAATGGCAGATCCTATAATAATCAAGGATCCAACAGTAGGAGCCATAGTCCACATAGGAACTATAACTCTGGATCCTACAACAACTCTGGATCCTACAACAACAGCCAGGGTTCAAACAACTCTGGATCCTATAATCAAGGATCCAACAGTAGGAGCCAGAGTCCACATAGGAACTACAACAGCGGATCCTACAACAACAATGGCGCCTACAACAACCAGAGATCCAATAACTCCGGTCAATACAGCAACTCTGGTCAATATAACCAGGGTTCCAACTCGCGCCAGGAGGATAACAAACCGGACACAAGAGGTTACCAGGGGAACCAACACAGTAACCCCCAAATACCACCTCATGTAATGGATCAAATCTCCAAGCTCCTGGTGGCAAGCATCTCAACCACCCCACAGAACCAGGAAAACTAGGATGTCACAGTGCCGATGGGCCAGTGCACTGTGACACCCCAAATACAAACAATCAATCAGGATTAACAAAGATCCAACCAGAGACAATTGCTAGTGCCAATCTACCATCTAACAGACAGAGACGTCCATCAGTGATACACATCACCCCACCAGATTCATCATCAAAGGATACAGGTGAGAGTACCAAGCTTTCTATTGTACTTCTTCAAAATGGCTGTATCAATGCAAATCTATATGATGTTTCAGATGTACAATGTTTGGTTGATACAGGTGCTACTATCACCTGTGTCAGACAATCATTCCTCATGGATCTCCAAAAGAGATTCCATATCCAACTGAGGAAATCTAAAATCAACATCCACTTGGCAGATGGATCGGTGTGTCATGTTAGACATTCAGCTATGCTGAACTTTAGGATCCAAGGTGTCAGATTCCAATACCAATTTGCTGTAATTCCCAACCTCACACAGCCCGTTGTTCTCGGCACAGATTTCTTAAGCACTACAAAATCTCAAATTGAATTTAATGTTGATCCTGAACAAATTCTCAAACCCATTAGGGCAGTGAGGGATTTTACCATCCCTCCATTCTCTGAACTTGCAGTATTGGGTAAGGTCACATCTACTCAATCACTGCAAGGGAAAACTGGAGTAGTAGATAACCTCCAAAGAAATAACAAAGCCCCATATCTAGTTCAAAGGGCAGCAGTAACCCCCAGGGAAAATAACAAACATCCCCTAGTGTTACTCAACACCAGCAGGCGCCCACATAAAATCAAAAAGGGTGCCATCATAGCTCTATTTCAGGAAGTCAAGGAATCTGATTTAGAAAAACCTCAACAGGTGTCAGACACAACCCCACACACTGATCAATACATCTCAGTCATACGGCCTGAGGATGTTACTCAATTCAGTGACACAGACTCAGACTGTGAGTCCACATATGCTGACCCTGAACCCAACTCAATCAGACTTTCTGAAATAGCTGCTATACATAGTGAGGCACATGACCTCGAGCCAGAATTGGAAGAGAATGTTCCACCAAAATCTGTGCTCACATCCAAAGATCAGCATGATAGATTAAGATCACTGCTGACCAAGTATGATGATGTATTTGTAGGAAAAGATGGAGACATTGGTGCCACACACCTGTATACACACTCAATACATGTAAAACCTGAGGCAGTACCATGTCATTTCCTACCATATAGACAAACACCAGAAAAACAGGCCGCAATAGGGGAAGAGTGTGAAAGGCTAGTACAACAGGGCATTCTGAGAGAATGTGCTGAAGGCCCCTGGGCTTCTAGATCCTTTTTAGTACAAAAATCATCGGGAGGCCATAGGCTCGTCACAGATTTTCGTTATTTGAACCAGAACACGATAAATCAAGCCTTATCTACACCCCGGGCCGATGACACTCTAGACATGATAGGGTCACTCAGACCAAGAGTATTCAGTAAGCTAGATGCCCAACAGGGATTTTTTCAAATTCCTATAAGACAGGAGGATCAGCATAAAACCGCATTCATAGCAAATGACAAAAAATACGTCTACGAAAGGATGCCGATGGGTTTAGCGACCGCACCGGCGGGATTCTGCCATCTAGTCACATTAATTCTGAACAAACTCAAGTACAAATGTGCCCTACCATACCTAGATGACATATTGGTATTATCACCATCAATCGAACAACACTTCCACGACCTGGAAGATGTGTTCAACAGCCTAAGAGTTGGTAAACTCAAACTGAAGAAATCAAAATGTGAATACTTCATAGACAGAATAGACTTCTTGGGAATGAGAGTGACACCTATGGGACTGCAACCATCTCCCACAAAGGTGGAATCAATCAAAACCTTCCCAACACCAAAATCAGTCAAAAATGTCGGATCCTTCACAGGCCTATGTCAATACTTCAAAAAGTTTATCAAAGGTTATGCCCAAATTGCTAGACCATTGTATGATCTACAGACACATCTCAAAGCATTTGTCTGGACAGAAGAGGCAGATAATGCTTTCAAAACATTAAAGCATGCCCTCTGTACCAATGCTCTTCTCAGATATCCAAACTATGAGAAAGAGTTCAGTTTGGCAACTGATGCTTCCAATGTGAGTTTAGGAGCTGTACTCTCACAGAGAGATAATGAAGGAGTGCTCAGACCAGTAGCCTTTGCAGGTAGAACCCTCTCCAAACATGAGAGAAATTACAATACCACAGAGAGAGAACTACTGGGAGTAGTGTATGGAGTATTACACTTCAGACACTATCTAGAGACCAGACACTTTCAATTATACACAGACCATGCAGCCCTAATCCCACTACTAACCAATACAGGACTCACACATAGATGGGCCAGATGGGCTCTAGACATACAACAATTTTCATTCACCATCCAACACGTGAAAGGTGATGATAACACGCCACCAGATGCTATGTCTAGAAGAGAATACCCAGATTCTGGACCCATGACTAACCCTCCACCCCCACCAAGGAGAGTTAGAGCAGCCAGTAGAACCAAGTTTGCAAAAGTAACTAAGAAAGTACCATTCAAAAGGGATGATCCACCCAACACCATTGAAAGGCCAGAGACACCCATTAGGGGTATCTTGAAGCAATCTACACACTATGTGTTTTGCCACTGTGAGAGAGAATACTCACAACTCTTTCCAGATAATGACTTCGAGCCTATTGAATTCTCATCACTCAATCAGATGCTGAAGGCAACTCCTAAGGAGCCACCCTTCACCCCACCTGACTCAGATGATGAAGATCCAGAAGACACAATATATGCTATTACTCAAGCAACTTCTAAATCAGTCAGATTCTTTGAACCAATGCAGGGAGAGGAAGCATCAAACCATTTGCGTCCTATGACCACACGCTCAAAGACTAGAGAAATGATTCAGGAGGGCACACCAAAACCCCCCACACAATCACAAACTATTCTAAATGAGAAAAAGGTCACAGGAAACAAACCTACCAAAACCCCACCTGCCAGGAAAAATGTCACAAAAGACACTGCATCTACTAAGTCAAAGAACTCTGAGACAAAGAAGAATGACAAAAAGCAATTTGTGCCTTTAAAGAAAAAGGTTGCCACTCCCACCAAGACGAGAATAGGCCCTCCAAAGGAGCCTACACACCAAAACAAGAGTGACACACCCCAACAAAAGGCACAAGATACGCCAATAGTCGATGAAAAAGAAAAAGAAAGAGACAGAATAAAACAACATGTGCTAGATATAAATCAACTACTGGATCAGATTCCCGACACATCCATCTCAGGTACAAACCTTGGCTTGGAACAAAGGAAAGACAAGGACCTATTGCCCCCATACAGTATCTTGAGGATGGGACCTTGCCTGCACCAAAAGCACAAGGAAATAGAATCATCAACCAAGGCCAGACATACACCTTGGTAAATGGTACATTAGTCCATATATGCCCCATAAATTGGAGAAAAACCAATACTGTACCACTTCAAATTGTTATACCACAGCAATGGGTAACAAGTACACTACAGTATTTCCATGACTCACCTACTGGCGGCCATCTTGGTTCTAGTAGGATGCTGTCAGCACTCCGACCTAGGGTATATTGGAAGTCTATGCTAGCAGACACAACAAAATATGTTTCCACCTGCCACACATGCCTCACAGCAAAAAGGCAAGTACACTCACACAAAACACCAATGACAGTGAGAGAGTACATGACTTCACCAATGAAGTTCCTAAACCTAGACGCGGTGGGACCACTTCCCACAACTGCCAGGGGAAACAAACATATACAAGTCTGCATAGATTATGCTACCAGATATGCAACAGCTTGGGCTACTACTGACTTAAAAGCTGAAACAACAGCAGCAGAGTTCTACAAGAATATAATTTGTCATCATGGAACACCAGCCACTCTTCAAACAGACAATGGGACATGTTATACAGGTGCAAAGTTCACAAAGTTAACTAAGCGTCTCAAGATCAAACATAAATTCTCCTCACCATACAGGCCACAATCAAATGGGCTTGTAGAGAGATTCAATGCTAGCATAGGCACAGCGCTCAGAGCATTCTGCTCAAAGCACCAAAACAATTGGGATTCATTTATTGAACCCATAACCTTTGCATTAAACAACACTGAATCCCAAACCACAGGATTCACCCCTTTCTTCCTACTCCATGGAAGAAACCCAGCCACCCCAATGGACTTAGGGCTGGGAATACAGGAAGACATATCCACAGTAGCAGACCATGTAGCCAACATGATAACAAATCAAGATACCTCTAGGAGGAAAGCTATAGAAAGGGTCGCCAAGCTACAAAAGGAAAGGAAGGATAGATATGATAAGAAACTTACACCACAGGAAATCAAGGTCACCGACATGGTGTACCTAAACATACCAAAAATCCTGACCAACACAGAGTGTAAGAAACTTCAACCCCTTTTTATGGGACCATATGTTGTAGTAGACAGACCTAGTTTGACAAGTGCCAAACTCAAAAACTTGGACACCAATCTATTGGTGGCCAGACCAGTGCACATAGACAGACTGAAAAAGGTTGTGGCTGTCAGAAACAATGAATTTGCACACAGGCTTATTCCACATGAGGCCAAATACTACAGCAAAATTGTAAGGAACAAAAATGATATCACCCTTACAAGAGAAAACACAGGCATAGGCCCTATCAAGCCTAGGCCTGCACACCACATACTAAGAAAGACATCTAGGTGTGGTGCAGTTTCAAGAAATTAGAAACAAGATTGAGATACCAATAAACATAAGATTTTCAAAATGTATTACAAATTCTCTTCATCCACACATAAGACATGTGTGACTGATAATGAATTACTTATATGTATATAAAGCCAATCAAATTTGTAAATATATCAGTAGGTTATTGCCTCTGAAAGGGTCAAAGACTGGGACCTCCCAAGTAAAGCAGACATGAAGTCTAAGAAGAGTAAGGGTAACACAATGGAGTGTCTAAAGCCTAATCCCCACATGAAAGAGCGCGCTATGCCAACACAGCAGTCTATAGAGATCAATTGACCTTATAAGCTACCCTCAGACAACTGTCTAGACGGTCATGAATGGCTGTCCTGGATGACAGGAGGAGCTAATTACCAGTACACAGACTACACAATAGACCCCACAGTTAGCAGACACTGGAGATTAATGCATGGTCTCCAGAGAAACAATACCAGGCCCACAATGGATGTGGGTAGGGTAGGCTACATAAGAAGCACTGTGGACCATAGCCCACCATCAGTCTTCATCCAGCTGCAGTCTGGAATACAAGTCTACAGGACCCCACTTGGGAATTAGCCAGCCCACTTCTCCATTAGGACAGACTGCACTGGGATAAAGAACACACCTACTTCACCTTCAACCTGACCTTACCATTTACTGGTCAATCTCTATAGACTCACCGGACATATCGCCAAGACAGCTCAATCTTGCAAAGGTACAGTTTGAGCCACTTCATTTAAAGTGTTACACCATACACTTGGACTTTACCAGCACCAAATCACTACAAATTTGACAAGACTTTAAACAGCAAACTTGCTTTACACAAGCACCATGGGGAGACTGAGAGTTTCACCCATACTGCTAACTATGCTGTTATTATATACTATAAAACCACTTACTGCAGGTTATACACCTGTGGTGAGACAAAACATAGGAGTAGTATTCAAACCTAGCCCTCAACCATTGGTCAATGGACATACAACCACAACACTGTTGTTAGCTATTCCCTACAAGATACCTCGGGCACCCGTTACCCAAGGATCCATAAGGGATAGAATACTCCAGTTGACCACTCCTACTCTACAAGATCATACCTCTGGCCAAATTATCCAACAAGCTAAGGAGCTAGACACCTTGCTGGAAATTGCAGACAAGGAGATAAATGAAACACTAGCCTCCATCAAATTGTTCTTATCCAACCCCATAAACACATTGGACAAGGCCAAAAGAGAGGCCATACTGGGTTTTCTAGCACCCCTGTTTCGCGGTGTGCTAGGTCTAGCCACAGTAGAAGATGTAAACCAAGTAATGGGACAGCTCAAGAACATAGATGAAATACTAAGAAAATTTGCTAAACAAGATCAGGAAACAGCTAATCTCATTGAAAAGATCACAGACATACAAGATAAGTTTGTTAAAGCATACATCCAAGATAAGAAGGTACTAGACAGCACAATCAACACCATAGGTGACACCGTCAACCTGTGGGCCTCTAACATGTCCAGGTCACTTGACTCATATTCAAGGCACGAGAAAACTCAAAGGGAGAAAATGCAAGTATTAAATGATGCATTAATTACCATAGCAGCAAGAATGAATACAGTTCAATCACTGCAAAGGACAAATGCAGCCCTGAGGATGCTATCATCAGGTATCCTAACCCCTGATATAGTACCACCCTCAGACCTTGCTAGATACCTAATTGACATTAATAACAAACTTAGGATTACACACCCTGGAGCACAAGTCGCAATTAATGACTTAGATTTCTATTATTCACAGAAGCTGACCTCATACACTTACTCAGCTCACCATATATATATTCATCTGGACATTATAATTCAATCTACCACCTCTACCTTCAAACTGTATCAAATGATTACATCACCCATGCCTATAGACACACAGGAGACCCCCACCAAAGGAGTCACCAAGTTGCAAACCACAACTGAGTTTCTAGCAGTATCTTACGACGAATCATTATTCATCGAATTGGACTCAGCAGATATGCAGGCATGTGAAGGTACTACAGTAAAGGTATGCAGAGATGTAAATGGTAGAATCTATAAACACAGGCCTACATGCCCTGTAGCCATTTTTACTAACCAGGCTCAACAGATCAAGGAACATTGCAAGTTTACAGTTTCACCACTGCAAGCACCTACCACCCATGCTATTTCCATTTCTGAAGATGAGTATCTGGTCACTACTAATGAACCCCATTACTTTATCAACTGCCATGGTAAAACGTCTGAAACTCGAAAAGCCCAGTCCTACTCAATCATAGGTGTACCCTGTGGGTGCGCAATCAGTGTAGGAGAATTTTCTCTTCCAAACACAAGGTTGCCCTGTAATTCAACCTTATCATTTCATTACATTCTCAAGACAATTAATTTACCATTCATGGCGGCACTTAACGAAATTTCTGAAACCAAACCAGATGAAAGAGAGAATCTTCCAAATTTCCCAGTAGTAAACCTTTCTAGAACCTTAGAAAAACTACAGGAAAATCCAATCATGGATGATATTACTCAACTAAATTTAGAGCCCTTTGCCAAAACAGTATTAAAAGATGCCTCCAACCTTAATAAGGAAATGGAAACGTGCTACGAGGAATCATACCTACGTCGAGTTACAGAGCATCCAATCTTCCAAAGCTTAGCACTCATCCTAGGAATATCAGCTCACATTTTTATAGTATACATACTACTCAAATTATACAGACTAGGAGGGACTGTAGCCTACCTGGCTACAGCCAAAGCATTCAGACTAGTCACCGAGCTGCCCCTACACAAATTGCTCCCAGATAAGAATCCTACCAAATTAACCCCTACAGAGGAAACCCACACCCCTTTCCTCACAATTCAGGAAACCCACACCCTGATAATTGCTATATTATTCACCCTGGCCATATACTCAGCCTACAGAATAATGAAGTACCTTAAGAAATTTGCACAGACACACTGTGGCAAGAAAAATGTGGCCAAGCGCACAAACCCCACAATATATTTTAAAATATATTGTGGAGACTCAAACTTCGCGCTACCCTTGAGGCCAATACCACATGAATTTGATGAGATTAAATCAGCAGCTGCCCCTACCTATAAGGATATAGTGGTTAAAACCTTCCCACTACCTAAGGCTATATTTACCTGGAATGGACCAGCAGTTATAACAACACAGAGAGGAGAATTTGCTTATCACCTCCCTCAGGTGATACACCTACCTTGGCGCACTAGGTTCAGTACTATACCAGCCCTTAAAAACAAAGGACTGTACTACTCCATGCTTCTCCAGAATGATTGTGGCACCAGCCCGGTGACCATGACAGCACTGGAAAATACAACAGATATAATTATTGACGAACAACAGGAGGAGACCGCAAGGTCAAACATGCAGACTATTGCTAATTTTCTAAACCACCAGCCCTCCCCGGTGACTGTGGAAACAGCCTAGACTGCCCACAGCCTAGGCTACCCCCAGTCCACCACCAGGAGACAACACATCAGAGACAGTATTCAGAACTTTTCGGACAATTTGCCGGCCCTGAAAAGGGCCTTTGGGATGGCGGGTTTTTACACCCTAGGTTTCAGTCAGTCGGGATCCTACCACAGATCCTCGGGTTCAACATCAATGGGAGAGTCCGAGTCCGAGTCCGAGCCACACATACGGCCGTGATCCTGTTCCCACTCAACGAGCCGGGCCTCCATCATCCCCAGTCCATACTCGGCAGCCGTGGATGGATCCCCGGATGCCGCAAGATCGAGGAGGGACGCCGCCAACAGATAATCCCATAGCACTCGCTCCCGCGGCCCGAAGTTATAGTCCATGGGCCAGAAACCCATATTACCCAAGGCCCTAGTCAGAAGGGCCACAGTGGCCCCCCGACGCAAGGCTGAGCCTAAGAAATAGTGGCAGGAGTAATTACAGATCAACACATCACCATGCTCAATGATCTCCTTGAAATTCCTCACTATGTAACCATAATGGATGGTCTGGTTCGCCTCCACCAGGGCCCTAACTGGACTCCCCACCTCCATCACCTGGGGGACAGGCAAAGCAAAGAGAGCTTGTAGATGGGCCATGGTGCTACAGCAGTGATTTCCAGAGAGGAACTGATACTCCAATACCAGCCACACACTCCTTAAATGGACACACACACACCCCCCCCCCCCACCCTGAACTGTCCACTGACACCAAGCTAGGCACTCACACAGACACATGCCAGAATCTGGCACCTAACACCTCAAGTGCCACCACTGCATGAGCACACCAGGGAGGAGACTCACATCTCACCCCTGACACACCTCCACTGTCATATATTATCAAAGTATTAGAAAAAAAAAAAAATAATATATACACAGCCACTTGTTGATGTATAATATGAAAATCTATGGTATTCTCACAAAATCGATGATTAATGCGCGCATGTACGCGCAGAATCGCGAAATTGCAAATTACAAATTGTAAATTGTACAAATCTAACATTAATATACATGAATGCAGGTAGATAACTAAGACAGTTTTTGTACCCACTAGCACTTGTATACTATGCCTAGGTTTACTTAAAGTAACACACTTTAGGTATCCAAGAAAATTGTTGGAAAAATGAATGAAAAAAAAAAAAAAAAAAAATTGTTGAGAAAATTGTTGACATAAAACATGTTTACTTAAGATACTCACCAAATAAATCTCTTTCAGGGACACATACTCAAAAGGCTAGGGGAAAAGTCAATTAAGCAGCGGCCCACTGCCGAAATTGCCAATTAATACACCCATATAGCAAAATCAATGAGTAACTCAGAGACAAACAAGCCTATTGTACATGAAGTACTTTGTTTTTCCGGCCCTCGGAAAAATTCGTCTCAAATCCCAAAAATTGTATAGTGTAAACTAGAATGTACGTTTGTACCCAATTTGCACACTAAAATTGTATAGTGTAAACTAGATTGTACGCTTGTACCCAATTTGCACACTAAAATTGTATGTTGCACACCAGATTGTACGCTTGTACCCAATTTGCACACAAAAATTGTATGTTTGCACACTAGATTGTAAGTTTGTATCCAATTTACATTTGAATTGTATGTTGCACATTATACTGTATGTCTGTACCCAATTCATACACTGAAGTCAGATTTTCTTTAGAAAATCAGCATTTCTATGTGTATCCAAGCTGTACGCAAAATTATATATGTACATACAGAAACTATCAATTGAACGCAAAATTATATATTGGCATGCTAAAACTGTCAAATGTATGCAAAAACTGTATATTTGTACACCAAAAATTGCCAAATGCACGCGAAATTATATATTTGCACACTAAAATTGCCAAATATACGCGAAATTGTATATTTGCACACTAAAATTGCCAAATGTACGCAAAATTGTATATTTGCACACTAAAATTGCCAAATATACACGAAAATTATATATTTGCACACCTAAATTGCCAAATGTACGCAAAAATTATATATTTGCATACTGAAATTGTCAATTGAACGCAATTACACGCGAAATTGTAAATTTACACACTAAAATTGTCATTTATGTTCAATTTGCACGCTAAATTGAACATTGAATGCCAAAATTGCACACTATGTGCCAAATTGTATGATGTACATAAAAATGGAAAATTGTACCCAAAATTGATGTTACATAAGCAAATAAGCTCAGGTATGGTAAGATATAGAAACTCGGAAATATACTTATACCCAGGAGAAAATTGTTTATACTGACAAAGCTCTACCACAAAAATTGCATTTGAAGCACTCCCCATCACTTCAAATCCTCTTACAAACAGTATATAACTCCAAAATAAGGTAAAAATTGTATAAATTGTACATTCCCTCGGCGAAATGACAGAGTTTCGCATTCTCTCGGGGGAGAGGGAGTATTCTATGATATACCATTTTATTATTCCATAAATTCTAACATATTATTGTATTAATCAAAGAATATCTATGAAATTAATACATAGGTTGGTTCTAAGAGCTATAAGAGCGCTCAAACTTTATATAAGAGCGTTCATGCCCCACTGCACACCAGCCACAGTCAGTTAGACAGAGTTTATGACATCAAAGGGTCCGACCTAATGGTTCACTGCACAATATAATAAGAATAAGGGTCTCAGTGTGCGACCTCATGGTCCAATGCACAAATTAATAACTTGTAAGTGAATGCAACCGGCCGTCACGGGTGCCTGAGCACCGCTGACGCCGTCATGAGTGTCTGAGCACCCTAATGACTGAACAATGGGTTACATAAGCACGACGCCATAACCTTCCGGTCGCTCTAGCATCGCTCCTGAGCAACCTAGGTCAAATATCAAAGCATTTATGGAAAGCCCATAATTAGACGGTCAAAATGAGCCCAAAATCAAGGCGGAACTCCCATTATTAGGGAAATTATGCCATGGAGACTGAAAGGAGCTCCGAGTTCCCTACAGACAAACCGGCGGGAGTTACGCGCCTATCCAGCAAGCATTATAAACTTGGCATATTCAACTCCGCGCATGCGCAAAATGGCGGTTATAAACGCATAAACGACCGAGTTATGAGGGTCTGAAGATGCAGAACCGACCAAGACAAAGGGGGACACAGCGGCGTCCATGGGGGTCCTTTGTCCCCCTGTGACACATGAAAGACTCCCCTCAAACAATTGTAGAGTTAGGCAGAAGCTGCTGGCTCCAGTCAGTCTGGAGGTGCTTTTCCAAGATTTGCTACAAATAGCCTGTCTGCACCTCCAGGAGGACAGAACACCAAGAACCACTCCAGAGGTAACATCTCCAGTCATCTCCTGCTACCTGCTATACCACTGCACTATGGTGAAACTATGCTAGACAGGCATGGGTTTCCCTTATTAGTGGCCAGAGGCTATCTTCCCCAAGACATCCACCAGAGGGTAAAGTTATTCATTATTACATTTCCTCTAAGCAGCAGGTCAGGAGCTAGGTGTGGGAACCCACCTAGAACTATGCTGGACATTGTATTATTATTACCTCACAGGTGGAGTGGAACTGAACATTGTACTTTATAACTTACTGTATATTTACTGTATGTACAAATTCCCTACATACTAACTACTGTATGATTGATATTTCTTACATGTTGCCTAAAGCTGAATAAACCAGTGACAACTGGAAATAACACTATTTATATGAGCCTTGAGATAATTACACTATATACCACTAGTCTTATGATATTTCTCATATGACAACTTGATCATGCCAATTACTAGTATGACACAAGGAGCATGTAGGTCTTAGGGTGGATGTTCCTGATGAAAAATTTGAATTCAGTCATGAATTTTCCTGCTGACCTGTAAGGTGAAGACTTTTCAAAAGGCCCTGGCTTGATGAAAGAGCCCAATGGAGCAGATGTCAGTTTTTCATTGTCTGCCACACCTAGGGATCTAGTGGCTGTAGACAGATTGTCCTAGGTTGGGTATCACTGGTGTGAAGTGTACTAATTGAGGATACCCTGGGGGGTACAACAACTGTACTTGGTTGGGCTGATAAGTACCCTGAAGGTGTGTAAACACTGTGGTTTACCCGGCCTGTGGCATCCTGGCTTGGGTTCAGCACTGAATTGGTTGCTGCTACTGCCATCTCGTATGAATTTCCCGCACCTCCCTGCCCACCCTTTTGGGGTGGGCGTGGCAGTTGCTGCACTATGGTTGGCACTGTATTGGAAGGCACTATGTGGGCTAAGCCTGATTCCAGTCCCTGTAGTGACTTGGGGTGGGCTATAGCCCAGTGCAGTAGGGTAAGGGGGATTCTGATGGAGTGGGGTCAGGCAAGGCTAGGTGCTGGAGGAGGTCTGGTGGGCTGTGGAATTGTTGGTGTTGACTGACTGGCTATGTATGGCTCTAAAGAGGTCGGTCTTAATGGAGTCCTTATTTTTGCTGAGCTGCTCAGTCATTTGGTAAAATCTTTAGACCTCCTGAGAGCCTCCATGTTGCCCTCTGCTGCCCTTCTTTGATTGTGGGCAGTCTCACTCTCAATGTGTTCTCTCCAACAGTCCATGTCATCTCTAGTTCACTCTGGCCAGTTGGTCAGTATGCTCTTGTCCACTTCTTTTAATCTCAGTAGACAAGACACCTGCTTGGCGAGCAATTCAGAGACAGAGTTGCTGACTGCCTGAGTGCACTGTCTGATCAAACTTCTTCTCAGGTCATCCTGATTTTAGCTGGAGGGGGCTGAACACTGGACATTATGATATCTCCTCTATGAGGGAAAGTTACTTCAGTATCCCCTTCAGAAGATCTAATAACCTGTGCTCGGGCTCCTCTATTGAGGAATGGGGTGGTTGCCACTAGGTGGGATCTGCTGGTAGTGCCGTTTACACTTCTCAAAAGACTATAGCCAGTGGGTGTCCTCCTTCTGAGAGGTGAACTAGATTGAGTTCTCGAGAAGACACTTACTTGTTTGGCTAGCGATTCAGAGAAAGAGTTGCTGTGGAGAGTCTGCAGATCTGGTTCTGCCCTGAGTTGTAGGTATATATACAGGTTGAGGGAAGTAGATATCCCCCTCAGATGTAGGTGGGTGGTGGCAGGTTCTGAGGTGGTCAGTATTAGGGTCAGGCCACTCTTGCCCTAAGACTTCTCTCATGTAGAGTATAACATCACAAGAGATCAGATGCATCAGGTGCTGCATTGTTTGTGCATGGAGGGTGCTGCAAGGCATGTTTGTAATTGGTAAAGTAAAGTGTACAAAAGCCTTATATAATGTAAGGCAATTCAACAAGACTAGACAGGGCTACGACTAGATAGGGCTACGACTGAAAGGAAATGTGACAATAGGGTACAAGGACACCTGTAAGGACCATCTATTTGTAGACTGACAATGCTGTATAGCTAATACTGGGCTGCATCTGGTCTCCTGTGACGTCATACTCTGCATCAGAGAGGTCTCCGTCCTGCCCTTACAAAATCAGATTTGCTAGAAAGTATGACTGAATCTTTTCATTAAAGCTGGCACAAGACGTGAAATATATAGATTTTTTTTTGTTTTGGGCATATCTACAATCAGCCCACCTACCTGTGGGCACAGTTGACAGCTCAAACAATTCTAAGAGTTTTAACCATGCTAATCTCAAATAAATAGATGTCTAGAAATAAAATGCCTCCAGCATTTTATCTTTGTTGACAAGCACTTACTTACATCAGCTCAGTGGTGCCACCTGTAGTTAGGAACTCAGACTGTGGTATTCTCTATCAATGACACTTACCCAAGGGAAGCCTGCAGGGTTGTAGACTGCTGAGTGCTGCCATGTAGGGACTTGATGAGAACTAATTAACCAAAACAATTTACCATCCCACCAATGCAGCAAGCACAGTTGAACATTGAGTTTCCAACTGTATATATTGACACCCACTCCTTACTAAATTACATACCATGAAATTAATTGGAAAGTAATACATAATCCTCTCAGATAGAAGTCAGAATAGCATAAATCACGTCTTGTTGCAGCTTTAAATGAAAATACTATTAAAATAAGTCATCATAAAAATAGGCTTGTCTCTTTGTTTAAGGTAAGCTATACTTTTCTTTACCTTTTAGGCTACTTGTAAGAGCGGTACTCATTAGATTGAGACGCTATAGGATGTCTAAATCACTTTTTTTTATGAGCATCTCAATCTATTAGTACCAGTATTGAACAATTCTCCTCCACAATTGTAGATATAATTACTGGAACACACATAATATTATAGAGAACACTACATAAACAGAACCTTTGAAAAAAAAGTTGTGAAGCTAGAGCTCCCTAACGGTGAACTGTACCAAGTTGGTAAAGGGAGAGTAATGGAGGTACAATAGGTATGCACTCATGAATAGGGACCTACCATGCAGTGACTGTTAGTGGTAGGTAAGATTTCTACAATGTATAGGAAGAGAAAAAGTGCAAAGTGTTGACACTTCCTTCATATAAACATCGATCGTGATTTAAACTACAATGGTTTACCTAATAATAAAATCCATGGTACTGTGATGTGTGTAACAAAACCATCTTATGTATAAAATTAGTAGCAACGTGAGTGGGGTCATAAATAAGGGGCACTATCTTAATACTTATATTGTGTGGTGGTATTTGCAAAAGGATCAGAGTCAGGTAATGATGTGTCTAAAGTTAGTGATAATGGAACAAGGGTATAAAATTCATAAATATTCTCACTGAGTGCCTCGAGGCATTAATACGCTGGAAGTGAAAAGTCAGTAAATCTAAACTAAAATTGAAGAGGAAGGATCTTTGACCAAGGAGTTTTGACTGAAACTAAAAACATCACTGTGCTGTAATTTTTTCAACCCTGGAGAATCCCCACTTTTAGAGACATCACACTCCATGTGACTAGCCAGACAAAACTGACCTGTGTGCTTTTTTCATCCTGTGGAGAACCCTGGAACCACCATTTCTTCCAAGCATAATTTGGAGTTTTCCTACATATAAATGAATGGGGGCAAGAACACATTTACCTTTTTGGAAATGAAGGATTTATTGTGATAGACATTATTAACCGTCACACATAGGTATGACAGGAAGGTAAATGCCTGCAACTTGCTACCTACCTACCTGCTGGAGTTCCTACTGTTAGATACAAAAGAGTGCACAACCCACCTACCTCAGACCACTTGGTCGCAACTTACCAAAAACATGTATCACCCCGATGCTAGATGTTCTCCAAGTACCCTACAGGGTGCAATACTGGTGTTTTTTTTGTTATGCCTACTAGTAATACTACTGCTACTACCACTATGTTGCTACTACTGCTACTGCTGCTACGCTACTTCTACTGCTGTTATGCTTACTACTACTGCAAAGCTTTTCTTTAAAGCCTCATGAAGTGCACAGTGGGTGACTATGGGTTCGAATCCTTTAGGTCTTTTATCTTTTCCCTCTGGGACCAACCATACCTAATGAACTAAGCAATCCATGACTACATCAAACAGAAGGTGAAAATCAAAACAAACAGATACCCCACCGAGCAAAGCTCACTGTAAAAAAAAAATCTCTTTTAAGTCTTTGATCAATTTAAACCACAGTTAAGAGGTTTATCTTGGACGGGTACATAAGGGTAGGTAAATTTTTGTTCCCTCACACTTCCTTTACCACCTTCATCATGGAAACACTGTGCGCTCTACAGACAATGTTTTCTAAAAAGAAACCAATGTCTTTACAGACAGATCGATAGGAGCATATCAATTTTACAATCAGAAAACCTGACCACTCATAAAAAACCGGTAGTGTTTCTTTTATTTAACATCATCACCACTCTCATCCTTTTAATTTTTTATTTAAAAAAATAAGGGTAAAATAAAATAAGATGTAACTTTTTTATTATTTATGAAAATTCTCATTTACATAATAAACCACCCGTAGGTGGTCATGCACCCCTTGATACCTTTATCCGAGTTTCTTTTTTCAACACATTTATTCGAGTGTCATTTCATAGGTAGACAAATAGTTCAATATACACTACTCCCTCATTAGTTACCTACTGATTTTCATAGAATGTTATTATGAGTACAAATAACAAATTTCAACATTTTCTTTTTATGTTTACTTTTGTTCACAGTTATATTATAAAATTTCCTCTACGGGTTCAAGGTTATAAAATATGGTTATACTAGTAAACAAGGTAAATACTGAAAAGTACCTAAAACCTTGCAAACAGGCATCCTAGAATACATTGTTGATGATGAAGTGTACAAGGCGCAAAAAAAAAAAGAAGTTGTATCCTTTAGACTAGAGCGATATATGAACGAATAAGTACAAATAAAAGTAAAAGAAAAAAACGACAGGTGACGCCACCCACTCATTACATTACTTTAACGTTGTACTTACATTGTACTTGCAACAAGTAAAAACCCATCCCTACCCCAAAAGTGTAGGGGTGTTTTTTTTTATGGGCAAGCTTTTAGCTTGCCTTAAAAAATAAACTAATTTTTTTTTTTTTAAAAGGGGGCCCGCCCCACCCCAAGGCACCCCACTCTACCCTAAGGGCCCCCCCATGACCAAATGGAGCACATGACCATATATGAGCATGCACCCACAGGTCACATGACCAAATGGAGGCCTCTGATTGGTTACATCCTGTAGTCCCGTTCCCCTAAAAAGGTCAAGGGGGCGTGGTCTATTATGCAAAATGAGTGGTCACGTGACCGGGGTAATCCCCTAATTAGGTCGAGCTCAAGGTCACATGACCATATATGGGTATACACACCCCTAATTAGGTCAAGGTCGAGGTCACATGACCATATATGGGCATGTACCACTGGGGGTCCTGTGATGCCACAGGTCATGTGACCAAATGGAGCCCTCTGATTGGCTGCAAGTCGAGTGAGTACTAAACAGTACTCAAGTATAGTCCCATTCCGATACATACTATACTACTTACATTGCCAATCTATTAACATGTACAGGTTTGAACCAGGACCGTCTTAGCAAAAAAAATTAACTCTGAGAGTGTGGTTAAACTCTGATAACGGCATGGGGTTATGACTAAAAAGGCACTGTAGAGGCCAGAATCGTGAGATAAAGATGTATATTTCTTGAAGCCATGGGGCATATAAGCATCAGTTCCTAAAGAATAAAAAAAAAAGAAAACATCAGCTCATTGACTTCAGTCATTAATGGCGTCCCAAAGACACCTATTTACAAATTATCAATAAGCTATAAATTACTAATAGGACAAAGCCATAACCAGTATCTACCTGTACTGTACATATTCACAAAACCAGCATCTCGTGACAAGAGACATTTTAGCCTGCTCCTTCCTGACCAAAACAAATACAAAATACACAAAGTATAACTTTTAAATATGTATAAATAGCATCCCAAATGGCTGTGTGCCAGAGTAAAATGCCCATGAAAAGAGGAGAAAATTGGTTTTCTGACTTGCAATTTCCAGTAGATTGGATCCATGACCATCATGTTTGCACTTCCCACTTTCGGACAATGACCTTGAGGTCCACTATTGAAAAAGTTAGGTATTCTATAATCGATTTCTTTTTTAATTTAGATTGAAATGGTAAACTAGGGCTTAGATTTACAGTGTAGATATCCATTGCTAGCTAACAGTTAAGGATTCATACCGGCAATTCAGCGTGGCGTACGTTATTGAAACAGCAGTTAATGTCTGCATGTTTTACAGGTACAGAGAAACGAAAGATGGAGTCCCTCTGATAGTTACCTTTTCAGACAATCTATAGACTAGCTATTGTTAAGGTTAAAGTCAGCCCTAGTTTACCCTACTGAGGGCAAATGTACATATGTGGATCAACACGGTAAAAGGTATGCCCATGCACCCCCTCGCGGGTGTACCTTTTACCATGTTGATCCACATATTATCAGCCATACATCTAAACCTGATTTATTGGTTAGGGAGAGAGGGAGGGGCTTTGTTCAGCAATTTCCAATTTCACACTTCATCTCCCTTGGCTTTGTATAATACCCCCTCCCCAACCAGCTTTATCACCCCCTGGGTCTCAGGAGAAGTATTTTATCACATTGCCTTGTCATGAATGAGAATAGATTGTCATAGGGTGTTATGTAATCCCTACATTAAATTCTCCATCCTGGAAATCATTCAAATATGTTCTGAATGTTGATATAGTCAGCTCCTAGTAGAGAGATTCCTTTTACCACCTGTGTTATTAAATTACTGTGAATTTCAATCTGATTCCTCAGATGGAGGGAATATTTCTAATAGCTGCTATTGACATCCATGGCTTTATGTGACCTACTAAGTAGGATCTTGAATTGTCTGGGAAATAGCATTTTTTTCATCTTCCACAATATTTACCTTTGTTCCCAGTTCTCTATAGTTTGGGCTAGGACTGTATCCCTTTCATAGGATACTGGAAGGCCCAGAGTATTTGACAATAAATGTGTTGCCATCACTGTAGAAGTGAGAGTAGGGTATGCATTGTTTAGGTTCACTTAGTGAGGGATTCCACTCCCTACTATACATTGTAAAGGAATGGTTTCAGACTTCTCACACTGTTGAATAGCTCCCTGTGGTACTGTAAATGTGTTTGGCATTATCCAGCTACATTCTGCATTCATGCATATTGTATGGGCATTTATCCTTCTCCATTATCTCTTTTATGTTGAATGAAAGCTTAATTACACTGATCCAATAATAACTTTACCCATGTATTATAAGCAAAATAAAGAATCATAACACTTACTATCATTTTGCTAAACTGGCAGCATCCATTATCTAGTGGCTTCACACTAGGTTCCTACTGTGTTAATGTGTAAAAGCTGGAAGATTAATCTGGTACTGAGTATGAAGCAGGCCCTGCATCACATATCTCTCAGATACCCTGTCACTATCTTATTGTGTAGGGGCTGCTGAAAGTAGTCCCATCCATTTACTGGTATATATATACACCTAGAAGGGGAGCTTTTAGGGAAGTGGTTCGCTTTAAAAGTAGAAAGCATGACAAGCAAGGTGGACCGCTTTCTATAGCACTCATATGGGCACAAACCAAGAACTATTTTCTGTATTCAGAGCAGGGATAGTACAGTATAGGATAGGTCAGTCCATACAGTCCTATAGTGAAGGCCAACCCCCTCTACACCCCCCACATGGAAATAGGTGACCTTGTGTGTTCAGTATTGGGCCCTATGTAGGATAAGGGGGTTTATGGAGCTATCATGTATCTTCATGAAAGGGTTACCAAATGAAATGAAGAGACCCTCTAAGGCAAAGAATGCTGTTTAATCCAAAAGTGATGGTCTTTATTATCAGAATTTGACCAGAAGTGCCCAAAAATGATGTTTGATGATGGAAATATTTTGAAATATGTACAAAAACAATTAGAAATCTTTAAATATAGAACATGTAAATCAGAGATAATACCTCAACCCACATACCCAAATGTCTGCCTATCTCTCAGTCAGGCAAGTTCTGGGTATGTGCATTGCTCTGCCTGTCACACATACATAATATCAATTGTGTACCTATCACTCACTATGCTCAATCTGCCTATCATTCATTTTACCTATCTCTCATGGTGACTATCCCTCAGACCCTCATCTTTAACCTGCACTGTTTTGTCAAGGGACTATTCTATGTATTATAATTATTAACACCATACTCTAACCAAGCTGACCAAGCTTTCCACTGTAGAACCCAAGGTTACCTATTTTAGCCTACCGGGCTGAGTGACTCCAGAGTGACTCACTCACCCCCTCCCTCTCCCAGTGGGAACCCCCAGGCTCCACCTGTGAACCCCCACTGGAATGCATGACTCATACACTACCTCTAAGCCCACCTGTCCAAGTGACTCACCTTGAAGAGCAGCTCATCCCCCCAAATCCGGATCAGACTGGATCTAACCGGACTGGGGCCGAGCTACTCATCCCCAGACTGAGTCACTGGACATGCCCTAATACGGAGGCATGAGTCATCCCGAGCAGCTCCTTTTCCCCCTTTATAAGCTGGACGGATCCTGCTCAGATCATCTTATTCTTTTCCAACCTAGACCCTACGACACTCAGGTGCCTTGGCCCCAGGATATGGCTTGGTCAGACTGGCGAATACCATGCTGTATACCGTATTGATTACTCTCATGCCAATCTTACAATAAAGCTGGATCATCAACTGAATTGTCTGGACTCCTGTTACCTCACTTCATGACATGCAACGACCTGTTGACAATGGTGGAGAACTCCAACTGTAACAATCCCATTGTTTTCACCTCTCATGAGCCATGAATCAAAGTGAGACGATGCCCAAAGAGTTTGCTTCACAACGCGCCCTTACATCCCCGGGGCTAGACATGCCCCAACCAGCAGCAGCAGCCCCAGACGCATACCAGCCTACTCAAACAGCTGACTCGTCACCTGACGCCTTTCTGTTGGATCCTATCCTTCCAGCCTCATTATTAACACCTAAACCAACACCTGTGAGTAGTGACAAAATTTCTCATCAACCATAGTTGATGATAATACCGGTACACAGACCAGCACACCCAACACATCACAGGCACCAGGCCTCAATTTGACTTTACCTGGTTTCTCAGACGCTGAGTCCCCAGTACTGAGACTTGCTGGTCTGCCAAGTGAAATACAGTCTACACCTGTAATTAACTCTCCTAGTCACCTGGACTTAGACTCACATTTAGAGCCCAGGCCTCCTCAACTACAGGCTGCCCTACAGAGCATACCAGTTCCTACTCAGCAGCCCAGTACCGGTACACACCCCACCCCCAGTCAAGCAGGTTTTATACACCCAGACCCCTCTGATACACCACCCACCTCTGATCTCTGGAGATCAGCAGGCTCGAATAGTAATGACAGAGCTCAGCAGGTGCAAACCTGCAACCCCGAGGACAAACAGTGTGGTGAGAGCCCCTCAGGTTTTTTACATCGTGTCAATAGAATATTGGAGAAACAGTGGCCTGACGCCACAAACTTTAGTGATCCTTTCAGATCATACTTAAGTACCTCCACTCGTGAGGCAACCCCACCACCACCAAACACCCTCTCCCCAAGCTTGGAGTCTGGAACCTCCACATCTGACTATACACCCTTACCTAGCCCCAGAAGGAGAAGGGCACAGTCCAGTTCACCTCATAGGAGACAAACACCTCCTTATTACAGACTGCTAAGAGGTGTAGAATCAGCAACAGCTGGAGGTAACAAAAGGGCCACCTGTCATATTTTCAACAGAAGACAAACCGCCCCCGAATTTACATCAGAGGACAGCATCACTTCTGAAATCTCTTTCCCTCACCTTAACAGGCACAGGACAGACAGCAGCATGCCATCAGCACCCCGCCCAGATATGACCAAGATGACCTGGCCAGAAATCTGGTGAGAGAATGCACTCAGGCAGTCAGTGATTCTTTATCCAACCTACTGACTGGCCAAATTAATCTCCTGTCTGCTGAAATCAAAAGGGTAGGCCAGGAACATACCAGCCAGCTATCCAGACTCAATGACAGATTGGATAACATGGACACCTGGAGAACTCAAATGGAGTGTGACATGATACACACACAAAGGAGAGCCGCTGAGGACAGTGCTGATGTTTTAAGGAGATCCGAAGTATTGGCTGCAGATATTTCTGAGAATAAACAGAAACATGGACGATGTTAGAAGGGACATTTACACAGCCTATGACAACAGAGCACCTGCTTATGTCCCTGTTACACACCCAACACCAGTCAGCACAGGGTTAACTCAAACCACTCAGACCCCGAGTGCACCCCCTGCAGCCTCCAACATACAACTAGGTGCAAACATCAGATTAAGCCCTCGTAGCGCCTTCCACTGCAACACTCCAACAGGCTTAACACATGCCACGCCCACCTCAAACCAGCCGACCCAAGGCAGAATTCCTGGTTTGTCCACAACCCACCAGATGGCAGCACCAGCTCCCACCCAAGCAGACGCTAGACCCAGCACCCTAGGCTCAGTGATAGGAGACATATCATACACTCCAGCACATGGACACACCCCTGGTAATATGCCCATACCTATGCAAACCTTGCACTCCCAAAGCATGGGTGCGCACCATACGGGTTACCACCAGGCATACCCCCACTCTACACCCTTGATCCCAAACCTAGGGCAGTCCCACTTCACTAATAGCATGGGACGAATGATGCTGGAAAATGACTTTCCTCAGCCCAGCTCAGCTCTTTCAATAAGCCTGAGACTTTTGATAAGCCAACTGAGTACAGATCTGCATCCAAATTCATCATGGAATTCAAATTCTGTATCAGGAACATGTACCCCCGCCACCCCCATCTTCATGCCTCATGTTTGTACACCTTTCTCAAGGGGAGAGCGGCCCAATGGCTTTTCTCTAATATATTTGAGAAGCCCATCATGTATGATAATGAGGCTGTATATGCTGCTTTCCTACAGTGTTTTGGCACCCCTCACCCTGCAACCATCATCAAAGGTTACAGGAATAGAAAACAACAGCTAAATGAAAATGTGGAGCAATACCTGGCCGACAGGACTCTCCTCCTAGCCAATAGCAGCCTAGAAGAACCTGTGCAGGTGGATTATCTAATCAATGGTCTAAAACCTGAGATTAAAACAGTAATCCTCTCCGAGGCACCCAAATCCATAGTGGAGGCAGAGCGCCTAGCACTCAAACAAGAGCTCAGTCTTGAAGCAAACAAAACCTCCCTTGCCTCCACCCAGCAAGCAGACCTCTGTGCTATTTTTAACAACAATAAAAATAATAGCAGATCCAGAAAGGAAGCCCATTATCAGGACAACACAAAGGAGGACAGGCTTCCAAGTGGCAACTACAACAAACAGTATGATGCCAAATACAGAAGTTGTTTCAACAATCAATCTGAATCCAACTTCAGGAAATATAAGGGCAGATCTAAGTCCCAAGACTCACCTGGAAATAGAAATGCCCAGCCACCCCAATTCAAGAGATTTTTTGAGCTCCCACAAGAGCCCAAGCTCAGATGAAAACGAAATCATCATCACTGTAGCTACAGCCCCATCTGACAATAAACAGGTTTCCTTTAAGAAAACCTCCACCCCCCCCTGATGGTTCCTCATACTACAAGAAAAGAAACAGGAACTCAACACCCGACAGATACTCCAAAGGCAGTAAGGGTAATGAGCCCACTGAATCAGACAACGATGCTGATCTCAACAACATTGATGAGGATAATCTTGATCACAATGATGGTGATGAAGATTTCATTGATAATGAAGAAAGCTACGACGATGAAAAATAGGTTTCTGGGGAACGTTGTATAGCACCCTGTAACCCCGCCCCCACCAAAATGGACAAGAAATCTGGAACGCCCCCCGCCAGCCAACAGTCACCTGATATTCAAAGTGATGCAGAGGTCAACTCTCTCCAACAGCCAGATATCAACAGCAAGCTAAACTTAGATGACAGCTCTTCAGACAGAGAGGACTGTTATGAGGATAGCAGCAGCAGAGTGGCACGCCTCCAACTGAGAATCAAGTCAGATAAGTATGGGCAGCAAGGTAAGGTCTCTTACATTGGTACCGAGTTAACTACAGGTGCAGTTTTTATTGACATAAATGACCACCACTATAGAGCTTTGGCTGACAAAGTTGTTAACACCCCAAACTTTAGACATGGTAGGAGATCACATATGACAGTCCTCCTAGCAGACAAGTCCTCAGTACAGGTAAATCACTCTTTAAACATAAGTTTTCTGATTGAGGGACAAGAATTTATCACAAGGTTCCATGTGGTCCCTAAGTTAAACCACCCCCTCATCCTCAAACTTCATGACCAAATACAAAGCCAAACTCAGTTTTGGCCCGAAGTTGCCATCAATCTGCACAATAAGGCCAGTTAGAGGGCTCACAATTCCCCCTAATTCTGAGACCACATTAAGTGCTATGGTACTTGGCCCAGACAAATTGACTAAACTCACAGGCATCACTGAAAATGTCGATACAAGGTTTGCCATTTTTAATCAAACATGCCTTGGTTAAACCCAAGACAACAAAAAATTTAATACCGGTAACTGTGGCAAATCCACAGATTTTCCTTTGCATTTAAAGAAGCACATGACTTTAGGTGCATTCAAGCCTTTTAACATCAAGAAGGCCATACCAATCGGCCCCCTACATAGTCATTACTCACTGAACCATGTCACCCCTGACCAAAAGCTCTTCCCAATAAATTGTGGTGAAGACCCCCTAGAGCAGCTCCCAAAGGGCGATGAACCTTTGAAATATAAAATCTGCGAGCAGCTCACTCACAGCCAAAAGGAAGAAATCCGTAAAGTTTTGGAGGGGAATAGACAAGCTTTTGTGATTAATGACAGCGCCATTGGCTCCAATGTAGAGAATGAGGTAAAGTTGGAATTATTTCCCGACCACAAACCCTGCAACAGGCCATCTTATAGAATGTCCCCTCACAAAGAAATTTTCCAAAAAGAGCTTTTAAAACAACATTTAGAGCAGGGAATCATTGAGGAATGTACCAAACCATGTGAATGGAATTCACCAGCCTTTTTGGTACCCAAACCTCAGGGAGACAGATCTGTAGCCTCTGGGTGGAGAATTGTAGTGGACTATAGATGGGTTAATCAAAACCTAAAATCTTTTTCATACTCCTTCCCCAGAGCAGATGACCTCATGCAGCAAATTGGCAGAACAGGCGCCAAATATTTCTCAAAATTGGATGTCTATAGCGCCTACCACCAGATTCCCCTGGCTGAAGAATCAAGGCCCATAACAACCTTTTCAGCTAATGGAAATAGATACATGGCCAAAGTCCTTCCCATGGGACTTAAAACCTTAGGTCTCTCCTTCATGAACGTCATGGAACAGCTACTTATGAAGTGTAAATACAGAAATGCAGTAGCATATGTAGATGACGTGGCTATTTATAGCCCCACTTGGGAAAGACATCTGCAGGATCTAGACGAGGTGCTCAAACTTTTCATCAAAGGAAAAATCAAACTAAAATCAGAAAAATGTGAATTTGGCACCACCAGGATGGATTTCTTGGATTTCTCCCTAGACCAACATGGTGTGTCCCCTTCCCCAGACAAAATCTGGCCAGTCAAAACCTTTCCTCCACCCAAGAATATTCATGATCTTAGGTGTTTCAATGGCATGGCACAGTTTTACAAAAGATTCATCAAAGGTTTTGCTCAAATCATGAAGCCCCTATATGAGGCCACAAAAAGCACTTTTAAATGGACAGTAATCTGCCAGAGAGCTTTTGGAAAAATCAAAGCCTCAATTTGTACTGAAGCTGTACTCAAATTTCCAGACTACAGCAGACCTTTTGTTATCTTCACCGACTCTAGTAATTACAGCTTGGGAGCTGTGATCACACAGGTGGATGACTATGGTTTCTACAGACCCATTGAATTTGCAGGCAGAGGTTTGACCCCACAGGAAGCCAGATATGGAATAACGTTATGTTGATGGATCTCACTTCAAGGTCTACTCCGACCACACCGCCCTAGTTTCCCTTTTCATTAAAAAAGAATACATCACAAATGGGAGATTAGCCAGGTGGGTGGACACAGTCATGTCTTACGACTTTGAGGTAAAATACTTGCAGGGCAGAGCCAATCTCATGGCAGATTTCCTCTCCAGGAGGACCTACCCACCAAGCTCTGATGACCCAATTCCCATCAGGTCACAAGGAAAAATCATACTTCCCCCCAAAAAGTTGTCTTTCTCTGACATTACCATGACCAAGGTTTTCAGATCCAATGAGCCAGTACCCAACCACCGCAATCAGAGCTGTGTGTCTCAACCAGGGCGCAGTCACAAAACTCCCAGGAAGACACACCCCCAGCCCCCACCCAATCACGGACCAGAACCACTGTAAATAAACAGAGCCAACCCACAAAGGTCAAGCCGGCTGGTTCTAGGTCAAGAGGTCGACCCCCCAAATCCAGGTCACCAAGGGTATCAGTCAGGGCAGCCAATGCCAGAAGAGCTAAGCTCTCACAGAAGGCACTACCCATAGCTGAAAGGGCAATTATGAAACTTTGCAAGCACACCTCTGCCACACCTTCTAGAGAAACCTTAATTAAAGCACAAAAAGAGGACCTCTTTGCCTCATCAATGCTAAATTACATTGAATCTGGAAAATTGCCAATTGACTCAGGTTTGACAAATCAAATTTTGAGCAATCAAGACCAATTCATCATACTAGATGAGGCCCTTTTCAGGATCACTGATACAGTAATGGGCAAATCCCTAGACCCCACCCTTCAAATAGTGATCCCTGAAAAATGGGCAGAGTCTATAATTGAATCTACACACTGTTCCCCGCTAGGTGGACATTTGGGTTCAGTTAAAACATATGCAGCAGTCAGATCAAGATACTACTGGCATTCAACGTTCAAACAGGTGTATGATTTCAATGTACAAACAGGTGTATGATGTTATGATATACCATTTTATTATTCCATAAATTCTAACATATTATTGTATTAAACAAAGAATATCTATAAAATTAATACATAGGTTGGTTCTAAGAGCTATAAGAGCGCTCAAACTTTGTATAAGAGCGTTCATGCCCCACTGCACACCAAACCAAGTCAGTTAGACAGAGTTATGACATCAAAGGGTCCGACCTAATGGTTCACTGCACAATATAATAAAAATGAGGGTCTCAGTGTGCGACCTCATGGTTCAATGCACAAATTAATAACTTGTAAGTGAATGCAACCGGCCGTCACGGGTGCCTGAGCACCGCTGATGCCGTCATGAGTGTCTGAGCACTCTAATAACTGGACAATGGGTTACATAAGCACGACGCCATAACCGTCCGGTCGCACCAAACCAAGTCAGTTAGACAGAGTTATGACATCAAAGGGTCCGACCTAATGGTTCACTGCACAATATAATAAAAATGAGGGTCTCAGTGTGCGACCTCATGGTTCAATGCACAAATTAATAACTTGTAAGTGAATGCAACCGGTCGTCACGGGTGCCTGAGCACCGCTGATGCCGTCATGAGTGTCTGAGCACTCTAATAACTGGACAATGGGTTACATAAGCACGACGCCATAACCGTCCGGTCGCTCTAGCGTCGCTCCTGAGCGACCTAAGTCAAATATCAAAGCAGTTATGGAAAGCCCATAATTAGACGGTCAGAATGAGCCAAGATCAAGGCGGAACTCCCATTATTAAGGAAGTTACGCCATGGAGACTGAATCGACCTCCGAGTGCACTACAGACAAACTGGCGCAAGTTACGCGCCTATCCAGCAGGCATTATAAACTTGGCATATTCAACTCCGCGCATGCGCAAAATGGGGTTTGAAGTTACACAACCGACCAAGACAATGGGGGACACAGTGGCGCCCATGGGGGTCCTTTGTGGACCCAGTGACACATGAAAGCCTCCCCTCAAACAATTGCAGAGTTAGGCAGATGCCACTGGCCCCAGTCAGTCTGAGGTGCTTTTCCAAGATTTGCTACAAATAGCCTGGCTGCGCCTCCTAGAAATCAGAACACCAAGAACCGCTCCAGAGGTAACATCTCCAGTCATCTCCTGCTACCTGCAGTGGTCTAAGCAGCAGGTCAGGAGCTAGGTGTGGGAACCCACCTAGAACTATGCTGGACATTGTATTATTGTTACCTCACAGGTGGAGTGGAACAGAACATTATACTTTATAACTAACTGTATATTTACAGTATGTACGAATTACCTACATACTAACTACTGCATGACTGATATTTCTTACATGTTGCCTAAAGCTGAATAAACCAGTGACAACTGGAAATAACACTATTTTATGGGAGCTTAATGTATTTACACTATATACCACTAGTCTTATGATATTTCTCATATGACAACTTGATCATGCACAATTACTAGTATGACAAAGTGGTGGAGAACATCCTACTAAGATCCCAAATTACCCAATGCTCTCTAAAAATTAAGCTGGCAACATTACTGAAAACAATCATACACACAGTAAACCCCACTCCACCCACCCAGTGACCTTGACACCATGCCCACAAAGGTCACCAGTGAGATCTCCCACACGTCAGTGAGGTCTCCCACACGTCAGTGAGGTCTCCCACACGTCAGTGAGGTCTCCCACACGTCAGTGAGGTCTCCCACACGTCAGTGAGGTCTCCCACACGTCAGTGAGGTCTCCCACATGTCAGTGAGTTCTCCCAAACGTCAGTGAGGTCTCCCAAACATCAGTGAGGTTTCGCACACGTCAGTGAGGTCTCCCACACGTCAGTGAGGTCTCCCACACGTCAGAGAGAGCTCCCACGCGTCAGAGAGGTCTCCCACACGTCAGAGAGGTCTCCCACACGTCAGTGAGGTCTCCCACACGTCAGTGAGGTCTCCCACACGTCAGGGAGGTCTCCCACACATCAGTGAGGTCTCCCACACGTCAGTGAGGTCTCCCACACGTCAGTGAGGTCTCCCACACGTCAGTGAGGCCTACCCCACACATCAAGGTCTTATCAGTCAAGCTGGCAGAACAACACACAAAGACCTTACGTAGTCAGGGGCCTGTTGAAGAGGTCTCCCTCACACCTAGATCTAGGAGACCCACAGGGGGCAAATCAGCCTCCAGTACAACAGACCCACACTCAGTAGACCCCACACCTCCCACCCTGTCTACTCAGGGAACAACCAGTTCTCAGGGATCCAACATTTCCCAGGGATCTCTACAGGACGCTCAACTCACGCTATCTACCTCAGGGGAAGAAGGATCTGCCTCAGGGGGTGGATCCACACCCTCATCTAGATCCTCCACCCCAGCTCCGGCCTTTGACAGCCACTCCTCAAGAGACACTTCTCCCACACCCTCCATCATGGACACCGATGAAGGCCCCCAACCTAATCAGACAGCTGAGAAGATAAGGGCCTATGAGAAGGCCATCCAAGATGCAGTTACTGCCCTAGAGACCAACAAGTCCCAGCAGGAGGAAAGGGAGAGGATCCTCAACCAACAACTGGCAGAGAGGAATGCGGCAATAGACGCCCAACAGAAGGCCATGGAAGACCAGCGGAAGTCCCTAGAGAGACAACAACAACAGATAGCAGATCTCATGAAGATGGTATCATCCCAGACCCCACAGCCTCCCACACCAGCCATCACACCTGTTGTCACACCATCTGCCTCTGGATCCAAGGATGACATCATAATCTCCATGGTGTCCAACATGACCAAACTCATAGACAGAAAACAACAGGATGACAGAAAGATCAGGCTACATGAGGTAACAAAACCCAAAACTTTCTCACACCCATCACCACTCATGTCAACAGCATTATTTATTGATCACAAATTCACAGAATATCTGAAGGATAAGTACAAAGTAACAGACAGTGACACCATGGTAACATATTTACCCAAGTACCTTGAAGGACAAGCACTAGCTTGGTTTGAATCCTTCAGGGAAAGTGCCACACCTGATATGTTGACATGGACCAATGTAGTGAATAAATTAAAAGAGTATTTTGCTACTCGAGACAATATCATCTCAAGGACTGCACTCCGTGCACAAAAGATAGATGAACCTGTCCTAGACTATGCATG
This sequence comes from Acholoe squamosa, assembly GCA_949317995.1. NCBI lineage: Eukaryota > Metazoa > Annelida > Polychaeta > Phyllodocida > Polynoidae > Acholoe > Acholoe squamosa. The sequence continues at coordinate 4,591,109 of OX439041.1, forward strand.
CCATCTCAGGAAAGTGTGTAATGCCCAACGCCAAAGCGATGAAATCTTGAGCAAGGCATTTACCCAAGGCATGAGGCCCTGGATCTCTGTAGCTCTTGAAAACAAGAAAATAGACTCTTTTGACCAAGCCCTAGACCTAGCCTTAGAGGTTGAGACCCAGGAAAGATCTAGGAAGATAAGGGAGGCAGAGTCTAACCCACAGCCTACTAAGAAAAAGGTCCAGGAAATCATCACTAGTGCAGATGAAGATGTTAACCTAATGTCTAGTGCCCATGTAAGGCAACAGGAGGCTAAGGTTACATCAAAAGACCCTACCGGTAGATATAGAGGAAATAACTATGACCCCAACTACCAATCCAATAGAGGCAGAGGTAGGGGGGGCAACAACAACAACCGGGGGGGTCACAACAGTAGGAAAGACAGCAGCTCTTCCAACTCCAACAATGGTAACTCTTCATACAGTGATAGGAGAGACAGAACCCCAAGTAATGGCAGATCCTATAATAATCAGGGATCCAACAGTAGGAGCCATAGTCCACATAGGAACTACAACTCTGGATCCTACAACAACAATGGTTTCTACAACAACAGCCAGGGTTCAAACAACTCTGGATCCTATAATCAAGGATCCAACAGTAGAAGCCATAGTCCACATAGGAGCTACAACTCTGGATCCTATAATCAAGGATCCAACAGTAGAAGCCATAGTCCACACAGGAACTACAACAGTGGATCCTACAACAACAATGGTGCCTACAACAACCAGAGATCCAACAACTCCGGTCAATACAGCAACTCTGGTCAATATAACCAGGGTTCCAACTCACGCCAGGAGGATTACAAACCTGACACAAGAGGTTACCAGGGGAACCAACACAGTAACCCCCAAATACCACCTCACGTAATGGATCAAATCTCCAAACTCCTGGTGGCTAGCATCTCAACCGCCCCACAGAACCAGGATAACTAGGATGTCACAGTGCCGATGGGCCAGTGCGCTGTGACACCCCAAAAACAAACAATCAATCAGGATCAACAAGGATCCAACCAGAGACAATTGCTAGTGCCAATCTACCATCTAACAGACAGAGACGTCCATCAGTGATACACATCACCCCACCAGATTCATCATCAAAGGATACAGGTGAGAGTACCAAGCTTTCTATTGTACTTCTTCAAAATGGCTGTATCAATGCAAATCTATATGATGTTTCAGATGTACAATGTTTGGTTGATACAGGTGCTACTATCACCTGCGTCAGACAATCATTCCTCATGGATCTCCAAAAGAGATTCCATATCCAACTGAGGAAATCTAAAATCAACATCCACTTGGCAGATGGATCGGCATGTCATGTTAGACATTCAGCTATGCTTAACTTTAGAAATCCAAGGTGTCAGATTCCAATACCAATTTGCTGTAATACCCAACCTCACACAGCCCGTGGTACTCGGCAGAGATTTCTTAAGCACTACAAAATCTCAAATTGAATTTAATGTTGATCCTGAACAAATTCTCAAACCCATTAGGGCAGTGAGGGATTTTACCATCCCTCCATTCTCTGAACTTGCAGTATTGGGTAAAGTCACATCTACTCAATCACTGCAAGGCAAAACTGGAGTAGTAGATAACCTCCAAAGAAATAACAATGCCCCATATCTAGTTCAAAGGGCAGCAGTAACCCCCAGGGAAAATAACAAGCATCCCCTAGTGTTACTCAACACCAGCAGGCGCCCACATAAAATCAAAAAGGGTGCCATCATAGCTCTATTTCAGGAAGTCAAGGAATCTGATTTAGAAAAACCTCAACAGGTGTCAGACACTACCCCACACACTGATCAATCCATCTCAGCCATACGGCCTGAGGATGTAACTCAATTCAGTGACACAGACTCAGACTGTGAGTCCACATATGCTGACCCTGAACCCAACTCAATCAGACTCTCTGAAATAGCTGCTATACATAGTGAGGCACATGACCTCGAGCCAGAATTGGAAGAGAATGTTCCACCAAAATCTGTGCTCACATCCAAAGATCAGCATGATAGATTAGAATCACTGCTGACCAAGTACGATGATATATTTGTAGGAAAAGATGGAGACATTGGTGCTACACACCTGTATACCCACTCAATATGTCATACTAGTAATTGGCATGATCAAGTTGTCATATGAGAAATATCATAAGACTAGTGGTATATAGTGTAATTATCTCAAGGCTCTTATAAATAGTGTTATTTCCAGTTGTCACTGGTTTATTCAGCTTTAGGAAACATGTAAGAAATATCAATCATACAGTAGTTAGTATGTAGGTAATTTGCACATACAGTAAACATACAGTAATTTATAAAGTATAATGTTCAGTTCCACTCCACCTGTGAGGTATTAATAATACAGTGTCCAGCATACTTCTAGGTGGGTTCCCACACCTAGCTCCTGACCTGCTGCTTAGAGGAATAATGTAATAATGGATAACTTTACCCTCTGGTGGAAGTCTTGAAGAAGATAGCCTCTGGTCACTAATGGTAGGAAACCAATGCCTGTCTAGCATAGTTTCACCATAGTGCAGTGGTATAGCAGGTAGCAGGAGATGACTGGAGATGTTACCTCTAGAGCGGTTCTTGGTGATGTGTCTTCCTGGAGGTGCAGACAGGCTATTTGTAGCAAATCTTGGAAAAGCACCTCCAGACTGACTGGAGCCAGCAGCATCTGCCTAACTCTACAATTGTTTGAGGGGACCCTTTCAAGTGTCACAGGGGGACAAAGGACCCCCATGGACGCCGCTATGGCCCCCATTGTCTTGGTCGGTTCTGCATCTTTAGACCCTCATATCTCGGCCGTTTATGCTTGTATAACCGCCATTTTGGGCATGCGCGGAGCTGAATGTGGCAAGATTATAATGCCCGCTGGATAGGCGCGTAACTCCCGCCGGTTTGTCTGTAGCTTACTCGGAGGTTGATTCAGTCTCCATGGCGTAACTTCCTTAATACTGGGAGTTCAGCCTTGATCTTGGGCTCATTCTGACCGTCTAATTATGGGCTTTCCATAGAATTTTTGATATTTGACCTAGGTCGCTCAGGAGCGACGCTAGAGCGACCGGAAGGTTATGGCGTCGTGCTTATGTAACCCATTGTTCAGTCCTTAGAGTGCTCAGACACTCATGACGGCGTCAGCGGTGCTCAGGCACCCGTGACGGCCGGTTGCATTCACTTACAAGTTATTAATTTGTGCATTGAACCATGAGGTCGCACACTGAGACCCTTATTCTTATTATATTGTGCAGTGAACCATTAGGTCGGACCTTTTGATGTCATAAACTCAGTCTAACTGACTGTGGCTGGTGTGCAGTGGGGCATGAACGCTCTTATGTAAAGTTTGAGCGCTCTTTATAGCTCTTAGAACCAACCTATGTATTAATTTCATAGATATTTCTTTGATTAATACAAAATATGTTACAATTTATGGAATAATAAAATGGTATATCATAGAATACTCCCTCTCCCCCGAAAGAATGCGAAACTCCGTCATTTCGCCGAGGGAATGTACAATTTATACGATTTTTACCTTATTTTGGAGTTATATACTGTTTTGTAAGAGGATTTGAAGTAATGGGGAGTGCTTCAAATGCAATTTTTGTGGTAGAGCTTTGTCAGTCTAAACAATTTTCTCCTGGGTATAAGTACATTTCCGAGTTTCTATATCTTACCATACCATAGCTTATTTGCTTATGTAACATCAATTTTGGGTACAATATTCCATTTTTATGTACAACATACAATTTGGCAAATAGTGTGCAATTTTGGCATCCAAAATTCAATTTAGCGTGCAAATTGAACATAAATGACAATTTTAGTGTGCAAATTTACAATTTCGCGTGTAATTGCGTTCAATTGACAATTTCAGTATGCAAATATATAATTTTTGCGTACATTTGGCAATTTTAGTGTGCAAATATATAATTTTTGCGTACATTTGACAGTTTTAGTATGCCAATATATAATTTGCGTTCAATTGATAGCTTCTGTATGTACATATATAATTTTTGCGTACAGCTTGGATACACCCAGAAATGTTGATTTCTAAAAATCTGACTTCAGTGTATGAATTGGGTACAGACATACAGTATAATGTGCAACATATAATTCAAATGTAAATTGGATACAACTTACAATCTAGTGTGCAAACATGCAATCTTTGTGTGCAAAATTGGGTACAAGTGTACGATCTGGTGTGCAAACATACAAATTTAGTGTGCAAATTGGGTACAAGCGTACAATCTGGTGTGCAAATATACAATTTTAGTGTGCAAATTGGGTACAAGCGTACAATCTGGTGTGCAAACATACAATTTTGTGTGCAAATTGGGTACAAACGTACAATCTAGATTACACTATTCAATTTATGGGATTTGAGACAAATTTTTCCGAGGGCCGGAAAAACAAAGTACTTCATGTACAATGGGCTTGTTTGTCTCTGAGTTACTCATTGATTTTGCTATATGGGTGTATTAATTGGCAATTTCGGCAGTGGGCCGCTGCTTAATTGACTATTTCCCTAGCCTTTTGAGTATGTGTCCCTGAAAGAGATTTATTTGGTGAGTATCTTAAGTAAACATGTTTTATGTCAACAATTTTCTCAACAATTTTTTTTTTTTTTTTTTTCATTTTTCCAACAATTTTCTTGGATACCTAAAGTGTGTTACTTTAAGTAAATCTTGGCATAGTATACAAGTGCTAGTGGGTTCAAAAAACTGTCTTAGTTATCTACCTGCATTCATGTATATTAATGTTAGATTTGTACAATTTTACAATTTGTAATTTGCAATTTCGCAATTTTGCGCGTATATGCGCGCATTAATCATTGATTTTGTGAGAATACCATAGATTTTCATATTATACATCAACAAGTGGCTGTGTATATAATTTTTTTTTTCTAATACTTTGATAATTTCATTGACAGTGGAGGTGTGTCAGGAGTGAGATGTGAGTCTCCTCCCTGGTGTGCTCATGCAGTGGTGGCACTTGAGGTGTTAGGTGCCAGATTTTGGCTCATTGGTGAAGTCATGTACTCTCTCACTGTCATTGGTGTTTTGTGTGAGTGTACTTGCCTTTTTGCTGTGAGGCATGTGTGGCAGGTGGAAACATATTTTGTTGTGTCTGCTAGCATAGACTTCCAATATACCCTAGGTCGGAGTGCTGACAGCATCCTACTAGAACCAAGATGGCCGCCAGTAGGTGAGTCATGGAAATACTGTAGTGTACTTGTTACCCATTGCTGTGGTATAACAATTTGAAGTGGTACAGTATTGGTTTTTCTCCAATTTATGGGGCATATATGGACTAATGTACCATTTACCAAGGTGTATGTCTGGCCTTGGTTGATGATTCTATTTCCTTGTGCTTTTGGTGCAGGCAAGGTCCCATCCTCAAGATACTGTATGAGGGGCAATAGGTCCTTGTCTTTCCTTTGTTCCAAGCCAAGGTTTGTACCTGAGATGGATGTGTCGGGAATCTGATCCAGTAGTTGATTTATATCTAGCACATGTTGTTTTATTCTGTCTCTTTCTTTTTCCTTTTCATCGACTATTGGCCTATCTTGTGCCTTTTGTTGGGGTGTGTCACTCTTGTTTTGGTGTGTAGGCTCCTTTGGAGGGCCTATTCCCGCCTTGCTGGGAGTGGCAACCTTTTTCTTTAAAGGCACAATTTGCTTTTTGTCAATCTTCTTTGTCTCAGAGTTCTTTGAATTAGTAGATGCAGTGTCTTCTGTGACATTTTTCTTGGCAGGTGGGGTTTTGGTAGGTTTGTTTCCTGTGACCTTTTTCTCATTTAGAATAGTTTGTGATTGTGTGGGGGGTTTTGGTGTGCCCTCCTGAATCATTTCTCTAGTCTTTGAGCGTGTGGTCATAGGACACAAATGATTTGGTGTTTCCTCTCCCTGCATTGGTTCAAAGAATCTGACTGATTTAGAAGTTGCTTGAGTAATAGCATATATTGTGTCTTCTGGATCTTCATCATCTGAGTCAGGAGGGGTGAAGGGTGGCTCCTTAGGAGTTGCCTTCACTATCTGATTGAGTGATGAGAATTCAATAGGCTCGAAGTCATTATCTGGAAAGAGTTGTGAGTATTCTCTCTCACAGTGGCAAAACACATAGTGTGTAGATTGCTTCAAGATACCCCTAATGGGTGTCTCTGGCCTTTCAATGGTGTTGGGTGGATCATCCCTTTTGAATGGTACTTTCTTTGTTACTTTTGCAAACTTGGTTCTACTGGCTGCTCTAACTCTCCTTGGTGGGGGTGGAGGGTTAGTCATGGGTCCAGAATCTGGGTATTCTCTTCTAGACATAGCATCTGGTGGTGTGTTATCATCACCTTTCACATGTTGGATGGTGAATGAAAATTGTTGTATGTCTAGAGCCCATCTGGCCCATCTATGTGTGAGTCCTGTATTGGTTAGTAGTGGGATTAGGGCTGCATGGTCTGTGTATAATTGGAAGTGTCTAGTCTCTAGATAGTGTCTGAAATGTAATACTCCATACACTACTCCCAGTAGTTCTCTCTCTGTGGTATTGTAATTTCTCTCATGTTTGGAGAGGGTTCTACCTGCAAAGGCTACTGGTCTGAGCACTCCCTCATTATCTCTCTGTGAGAGTACAGCTCCTAAACTCACATTGGAAGCATCAGTTGCCAAACTGAACTCTTTCTCATAGTTTGGATATCTGAGAAGAGCATTGGTACAGAGGGCATGCTTTAATGTTTTGAAAGCATTATCTGCCTCTTCTGTCCAGACAAATGCTTTGAGATGTGTCTGTAGATCATATAATGGTCTAGCAATTTGGGCATAACCTTTGATAAACTTTTTGAAGTATTGGCATAGGCCTGTGAAGGATCGGACATTTTTGACTGATTTTGGTGTTGGGAAGGTTTTGATTGACTCCACCTTTGTGGGAGATGGTTGCAGTCCCATGGGTGTGACTCTCATTCCCAAGAAGTCTATTCTGTCTATGAAGTATTCACATTTTGATTTCTTCAGTTTGAGTTTACCAACTCTTAGGCTGTTGAACACGTCTTCCAGGTCATGGAAGTGTTGTTCGATTGATGGTGATAATACCAATATGTCATCTAGGTATGGTAGGGCACATTTGTACTTGAGTTTGTTCAGAATTAATGTGACTAGATGGCAGAATCCCGCCGGTGCCGTCGCTAAACCCATCGGCATCCTTTCATAGACATATTTTTTGTCATTTGCTATGAATGCGGTTTTATGCTGATCCTCCTGTCTTATAGGAATTTGAAAAAATCCCTGTTGGGCATCTAGCTTACTGAATACTCTTGGTCTGAGTGACCCTATCATGTCTAGAGTGTCATCGGCCCGGGGTGTAGATAAGGCTTGATTTATCGTGTTCTGGTTCAAATAACGAAAATCTGTGACGAGCCGATGGCCTCCCGATGATTTTTGTACTAAAAAGGATCTGGAGGCCCAGGGGCCCTCGGCACATTCTCTCAGAATGCCCTGTTGTACTAGCCTTTCACACTCTTCCCCTATTGCGGCCTGTTTTTCTGGTGTTTGTCTATATGGTAGGAAATGACATGGTACTGCCTCAGGTTTTACATGTATTGAGTGTGTATACAGGTGTGTGGCACCAATGTCTCCATCTTTTCCTACAAATACATCATCATACTTGGTCAGCAGTGATTTTAATCTATCATGCTGATCTTTGGATGTGAGCACAGATTTTGGTGGAACATTCTCTTCCAATTCTGGCTCGAGGTCATGTGCCTCACTATGTATAGCAGCTATTTCAGAGAGTCTGATTGAGTTGGGTTCAGGGTCAGCATATGTGGACTCACAGTCTGAGTCTGTGTCACTGAATTGAGTTACATCCTCAGGCCGTATGGCTGAGATGGATTGATCAGTGTGTGGGGTAGTGTCTGACACCTGTTGAGGTTTTTCTAAATCAGATTCCTTGACTTCCTGAAATAGAGCTATGATGGCACCCTTTTTGATTTTATGTGGGCGCCTGCTGGTGTTGAGTAACACTAGGGGATGTTTGTTATTTTCCCTGGGGGTTACTGCTGCCCTTTGAACTAGATATGGGGCATTGTTATTTCTTTGGAGGTTATCTACTACTCCAGTTTTGCCTTGCAGTGATTGAGTAGATGTGACCTTACCCAATACTGCAAGTTCAGAGAATGGAGGGATGGTAAAATCCCTCACTGCCCTAATGGGTTTGAGAATTTGTTCAGGATCAACATTAAATTCAATTTGAGATTTTGTAGTGCTTAAGAAATCTGTGCCGAGTACAATGGGCTGTGTGAGGTTGGGTATTACAGCAAATTGGTATTGGAATCTGACACCTTGGATTCTAAAGTTCAGCATAGCTGAATGTCTAACATGACACACCGATCCATCTGCCAAGTGGATGTTGATTTTAGATTTCCTCAGTTGGATATGGAATCTCTTTTGGAGATCCATGAGGAATGATTGTCTGACACAGGTGATAGTAGCACCTGTATCAACCAAACATTGTACATCTGAAACATCATATAGATTTGCATTGATACAGCCATTTTGAAGAAGTACAATAGAAAGCTTGGCACTCTCACCTGTATCCTTTGATGATGAATCTGGTGGGGTGATGTGTATCACTGATGGACGTCTCTGTCTGTTAGATGGTAGATTGGCACTAGCAATTGTCTCTGGTTGGATCTTTGTTAATCCTGATTGATTGTTTGTATTTGGGGTGTCACAGTGCACTGGCCCATCGGCACTGTGACATCCTAGTTTTCCTGGTTCTGTGGGGTGGTTGAGATGCTTGCCACCAGGAGTTTGGAGATTTGATCCATCACATGAGGTGGTATTTGGGGGTTACTTTGTTGGTTCCCCTGGTAACCTCTTGTGTCAGGTTTGTAATCCTCCCGGCGTGGGTTGGAACCCTGGTTATATTGACCAGAGTTGCTGTATTGACCGGAGTTGTTGGATCTCTGATTGTTGTAGGCGCCATTGTTGTTGTAGGATCCACTGTTGTAGTTCCTATGTGGACTCTGGCCCCTACTGTTGGATCCTTGACTATAGGATCCAGAGTTGTTTGAACCCTGGCTGTTGTTGTAGGATCCACTGTTGTTGTAGGATCCAGAGTTGTAGTTCCTATGTGGACTCTGGCTCCTACTGTTGGATCCTTGATTATTATAGGATCTGCCATTACTTGGGGTTCTGTCTCTCCTATCACTGTATGAAGAGTTACCATTGTTGGAGTTGGAAGAGCTGTTGTCTTTCCTACTGTTGTGACCCCCCGGTTGTTGTTGTTGTTGCCCCCTCTACCTCTACCTCTATTGGATTGGTAGTTGGGGTCATAGTTATTTCCTCTGTATCTACCGGTAGGGTCTCTTGATGCAACCTTAGCTTCCTGTTGCCTTACATGGGCACTAGACATTAGGTTAACATCTTCATCTGCACTAGTGCTGATTTCCTGGACCTCTTTCTTAGTAGGCTGTGGGTTGGTTTCTGCATCCCTTACCTTCCTAGATCTCTCTTGGGTCTCAACCTCTAGGGCTAGGTCTAGGGCTTGGTCAAAAGAGTCTATTTTCTTGTTCTCAAGAGCTATAGAGATCCAGGGCCTCATGCCTTGGGTAAATGCCTTGCTTAGGGTTTCATCATTCTGGCGTTGGGCATTACACACTTTCCTGAGATGGCATGCATAGTCTAGAACAGGTTCATCTATCTTTTGTGCACGGAGTGCAGTCCTTGAGATTATATTGTCTCGAGTAGCAAAATACTCTTTTAATTTATTCACTACATTGGTCCATGTCAACATATCAGGTGTGGCACTCTCCCTGAAGGATTCAAACCAAGCTAGTGCTTGTCCTTCGAGGTACTTGGGAAAATATGTTACCATGGTGTCACTGTCTGTCACTTTGTACTTATCCTTCAGATATTCTGGGAATTTGTGATCAATGAATAATGCTGTTGACATGAGTGGTGATGGGTGTGAAAAGGTTTTGGGTTTTGTTACCTCATGTATCCTGATCTTTCTGTCGTCCTGCTGTTTATTGTCTATGAGCTTGGTCATGTTGGACACCATGGAGATTATGATGTCATCTTTGGATCCAGAGGCAGATGGTGTGACAACAGGTGTGATGGCAGGTGTGTGAGGTTGTGGGGTCTGGGATGATACCATCTTCATGAGATCTGCTATCTGTTGTTGTTGTCTCTCTAGGGACTTCCGCTGATCTTCCATGGCCTTCTGTTGAGCATCTATTGCTGCATTCCTCTCTGCCAGTTGTTGGTTGAGGATCCTCTCCCTTTCCTCCTGCTGGGACTTGTTGGTCTCTAGGGCAGTAACTGCATCTTGGATGGCCTTCTCATAGGCCCTTATCTTCTCAGCTGTCTGATTAGGTTGGGGGCCTTCATCGGTGTCCATGATGGAGGGTGTGGGGGAGGTGTCTCTGGAGGAGTGGCTGTCAAAGGCTGGAGCTGGGGTGGAGGATCTAGATGAGGGTGTGGATCCACCCCCTGAGACAGATCCTTCTTCCCCTGAGGTAGATAGCGTGAGTTGGGCGTCCTGTAGAGATCCCTGGGAAATGTTGGATCCCTGAGAACTGGTTGTTCCCTGAGTAGACAGGGTGGGTGGTGTGGGGTCTACTGAGTGTGGGTCTGTTGTATTGGAGGCTGGTTTGCCTCCTGCGGGCCTCCTAGATCTTGGTGGGAGGGAGACCTCTTCAACAGGCCCCTGACTACGTAAGGTCTTTGTGTGTTGTTCTGCCAGCTTGACTGATAAGGCCTTGATGTGTGTGGTGGACCTCACTGACGTGTGGGAGACCTCACTGACGTGTGGGAGACCTCACTGACGTGTGGGAGACCTCACTGACGTGTGGGAGACCTCACTGACGTGTGGGAGACCTCACTGACGTGTGGGAGACCTCTCTGACGTGTGGGAGACCTCACTGACGTGTGGGAGACCTCACTGACGTTTGGGAGACCTCACTGACGTTTGGGAGACCTCACTGACGTTTTGGGAGACCTCACTGACGTTTTGGGAGACCTCACTGATATATGAGAGATCTTACTGTTGTGTGAGAGATCTCATTGATGTGTGGGAGATCTCACTGATGTGTGGGAGATCTCATTGATGTGTGGGAGATCTCACTGATGTGTGGGAGATCTCATTGATGTGTGGGGGATCTCACTGGTATGTGGGAGATCTCACTGGTATGTGGGAGATCTCACTGGTATGTGGGAGATCTCACTGGTGTGTGGGAGATCTCACTGGTGACCTTGGTGGGTATGGTGTCAAGGTCAAGGTCACTGGGTGGGTGGAGTGGGTCTAACTGTGTGTATGCGGTACCAGCTTTAATTTACTGTGTGCATGATTGTTCCCAGTTGCGGTACCAGCTTTAACTTACTGTGTGCATGATTGTTTTCAGTTGTGTTACCAGCTTTAAATTTTATGAGCCTGTGAGATATGGGATCTTAGTAGGATGTTCTCCACCACTTTGTCATACTAGTAATTGGCATGATCAAGTTGTCATATGAGAAATATCATAAGACTAGTGGTATATAGTGTAATTATCTCAAGGCTCTTATAAATAGTGTTATTTCCAGTTGTCACTGGTTTATTCAGCTTTAGGCAACATGTAAGAAATATCAATCATACAGTAGTTAGTATGTAGGTAATTTGCACATACAGTAAACATACAGTAATTTATAAAGTATAATGTTCAGTTCCACTCCACCTGTGAGGTATTAATAATACAGTGTCCAGCATACTTCTAGGTGGGTTCCCACACCTAGCTCCTGACCTGCTGCTTAGAGGAATAATGTAATAATGGATAACTTTACCCTCTGGTGGAAGTCTTGAAGAAGATAGCCTCTGGTCACTAATGGTAGGAAACCAATGCCTGTCTAGCATAGTTTCACCATAGTGCAGTGGTATAGCAGGTAGCAGGAGATGACTGGAGATGTTACCTCTAGAGCGGTTCTTGGTGATGTGTCTTCCTGGAGGTGCAGACAGGCTATTTGTAGCAAATCTTGGAAAAGCACCTCCAGACTGACTGGAGCCAGCAGCATCTGCCTAACTCTACAATTGTTTGAGGGGACCCTTTCAAGTGTCACAGGGGGACAAAGGACCCCCATGGACGCCGCTATGGCCCCCATTGTCTTGGTCGGTTCTGCATCTTTAGACCCTCATATCTCGGCCGTTTATGCTTGTATAACCGCCATTTTGGGCATGCGCGGAGCTGAATGTGCCAAGATTATAATGCCCGCTGGATAGGCGCGTAACTCCCGCCGGTTTGTCTGTAGCTTACTCGGAGGTTGATTCAGTCTCCATGGCGTAACTTCCTTAATACTGGGAGTTCAGCCTTGATCTTGGGCTCATTCTGACCGTCTAATTATGGGCTTTCCATAGAATTTTTGATATTTGACCTAGGTCGCTCAAGAGCGACGCTAGAGCGACCGGAAGGTTATGGCGTCGTGCTTATGTAACCCATTGTTCAGTCCTTAGAGTGCTCAGACACTCATGACGGCGTCAGCGGTGCTCAGGCACCCGTGACGGCCGGTTGCATTCACTTACAAGTTATTAATTTGTGCATTGAACCATGAGGTCGCACACTGAGACCCTTATTCTTATTATATTGTGCAGTGAACCATTAGGTCGGACCTTTTGATGTCATAAACTCAGTCTAACTGACTGTGGCTGGTGTGCAGTGGGGCATGAACGCTCTTATGTAAAGTTTGAGCGCTCTTTATAGCTCTTAGAACCAACCTATGTATTAATTTCATAGATATTTCTTTGATTAATACAAAATATGTTACAATTTATGGAATAATAAAATGGTATATCATAAATACATGTGAAACCTGAGGCAGTACCATGTCATTTCCTACCATATAGACAAACACCAGAAAAACAGGCCGCAATAGGGGAAGAGTGTGAAAGGCTAGTACAACAGGGCATTCTGAGAGAATGTGCTGAGGGCCCCTGGGCTTCCAGATCCTTTTTAGTACAAAAATCATCGGGAGGCCATAGGCTCGTCACAGATTTTCGTTATCTGAACCAGAACACGATAAATCAAGCCTTATCTACACCCTGAGCCGATGACACTCTAGACATGATAGGGTCACTCAGACCAAGAGTATTCAGTAAGCTAGATGCCCAACAGGGATTTTTTCAAATTCCTATAAGACAGGAGGATCAGCATAAAACCGCATTCATAGCAAATGACAAAAAATATGTCTACGAAAGGATGCCAATGGGTTTAGCGACCGCTCCTGCAGGACTCTGCCATCTAGTCACATTAATTCTGAACAAACTCAAATACAAATGTGCCCTACCATACCTAGATGACATATTGGTATTATCACCATCAATCGAACAACACTTCCATGACCTGGAAGATGTGTTCAACAGCTTAAGAGTTGGTAAACTCAAACTGAAGAAATCGAAATGTGAATACTTCATAGACAGAATAGACTTCTTGGGAATGAGAGTCACACCCAAGGGACTGCAACCATCTCCCACAAAGGTGGAATCAATCAAAACCTTCCCAACACCAAAATCAGTCAAAAATGTCAGATCCTTCACAGACCTATGCCAATACTTCAAAAAGTTTATCAAAGGTTATGCCCAAATTGCTAGACCATTATATGATCTACAGACACATCTCAAAGCATTTGTCTGGACAGAAGAGGCAGATAATGCTTTCAAAGCATTAAAGCATGCCCTCTGTACCAATGCTCTTCTCAGATATCCAAACTATGAGAAAGAGTTCAGTTTGGCAACTGATGCTTCCAATGTGAGTTTAGGAGCTGTACTCTCACAGAGAGATAATGAAGGAGTGCTCAGGCCAGTAGCCTTTGCAGGTAGAACCCTCTCCAAACATGAGAGAAATTACAATACCACAGAGAGAGAACTTCTGGGAGTAGTGTATGGAGTATTACACTTCAGACACTATCTAGAGACTAGACACTTCCAATTATACACAGACCATGCAGCCCTAATCCTACTATTAACCAATACAGGACTCACACATAGGTGGGCCAGATGGGCTCTAGACATACAGCAATTTTCATTCACCATCCAACATGTGAAAGGTGATGATAACACACCACCAGATGCTATGTCTAGAAGAGAATACCCAGACTCTGGACCCATGACTAACCCTCCACCCCCACCAAGGAGAGTTAGAGCAGCCAGTAGAACCAAGTTTGCAAAAGTAACAAAGAAGGTACCATTCAAAAGGGATGATCCACCCAACACCATTGAAAGGCCAGAGACACCCATTAGGGGTATCTTGAAGCAATCTACACATTATGTGTTTTGCCACTGTGAGAGGGAATACTCACAACTCTTTCCAGATAATGACTTCGAGCCTATTGAATTCTCATCACTTAATCAGATGGTGAAGGCAACTCCTAAGGAGCCACCCTTCACCCCACCTGACTCAGATGATGAAGATTCAGAAGACACAATATATGCTATTACTCAAGCAACTTCCAAATCAGTCAGATTCTTTGAACCAATGCAGGGAGAAGAAACATCAAACCATTTGTGTCCTATGACCACACGCTCAAAGACTAGAGAAATGATTCAGGAGGGCACACCAAAACCCCCAACACAATCACAAACTATTCTAAATGAGAAAAAGGTCACAGGAAACAAACCTACCAAAACCCAACCTGCCAGGAAAATGTCACAAAAGACACTGCATCTACTAAGTCAAAGAACTCTGAGACAAAGAAGAATGACAAAAAGCAAATTGTGCCTTTAAAGAAAAAGGTTGCCACTCCCATCAAGGCAAGAATAGGCCCTCCAAAGGAGCCTACACACCAAAACAAGAGTGACACACCCCAACAAAAGGCACAAGATAGGCCAATAGTCGATGAAAAAGAAAAAGAAAGAGACAGAATAAAACAACATGTGCTAGATATAAATCAATTACTGGATCAGATTCCCGACACATCCATCTCAGGTACAAACCTTGGCTTGGAACAAAGGAAGGACAAGGAACTATTGCCCCTCATACAATATCTTGAGGATGGGACCTTGCCTGCATCAAAAGCACAAGGAAACAGAATCATCAACCAAGGCCAGACATACACCTTGGTAAATGGTACATTAGTTTATATATGCCCCATAAATTGGAGAAAAACCAATACTGTACCACTTCAAATTGTTATACCACAGCAATGGGTAACAAGCACACTACAGTATTTCCATGACTCACCTACTGGCGGCCATCTTGGTTCAAGTAGGATGCTGTCAGCACTCGGACCTAGGGTATATTGGAAGTCTATGCTAGCAGACACAACAAAATATGTTTCCACCTGCCACACATGCCTCACAGCAAAAAGGCAAGTACACTCACACAAAACACCAATGACAGTGAGGGAGTATATGGCTTCACCAATGAAGTTTCTAAACCTCGACGCGGTGGGACCACTTCCCACAACTGCCAGGGGAAACAAACATATACAAGTCTGCATAGATTATGCTACCAGATATGCAACAGCTTGGGCTACTACTGACTTAAAAGCTGAAACAACAGCAGCAGAGTTCTACAAGAATATAATTTGTCATCATGGAACTCCAGCCACTCTTCAAACAGACAATGGAAGCTGTTATACAGATGCAAATACAGGCCACAATCAAATGGGCTTGTAGAGAGATTCAATGCTAGCATAGGCACAGCGCTCAGAGCATTCTGCTCAAAGCACCAAAACAATTGGGACTCATTTATTGAACCCATAACCTTTGCATTAAACAACAATGAATCCCAAACCACAGGATTCACCCCTTTCTTCCTACTTTATGGAAGAAACCCAGCCACTCCAATGGACTTAGGGCTGGGAATACAGGAAGACATATCCACCGTAGCAGACCATGTAGCTAACATGATAACAAATCAAGATACCTCTAGGAGGAAAGCTATAGAAAGGGTCGCCAAGCTACAAAAGGAAAGAAAGGATAGATATGATAAGAAACTTACACCACAGGAAATCAAGGTCACCGACATGGTGTACCTAAACATACCAAGAATCCTGACCAACACAGAGTGTAAGAAGCTTCAACCCCTTTTTATGGGACCATATGTTGTAGTAGATAGACCTAGTTCGACAAGTGCCAAACTCAAAAACTTGGACACCAATCTATTGGTGGCCAGACCAGTGCACATAGACAGACTGAAAAAGGTTGTGGCTGTCAGAAACAATGAATTTGCACACAGGCTTATTCCACATGAAGCCAAATACTACAACAAAAGTGTAAGGAACAAAAAAGATATCACCCTTACAAGAGAAACCACAGGTATAGGCCCTATCAGGCCTAGGCCTGCACACCACATACTAAGAAAAACATCTAGGTGTGGTGCAGTTTCAAGAAATTAGAAACAAATTGAGATACCAAAAGAACATAAGATTTTCAAAATGTATTACAAATTCTCTTCATCCACACATAAGACATGTGTGACTGATAATGAATTACTTATATGTATATAAAGCCAATCAAATTTGTAAATATATCAGTAGGTTATTGCCTCTGAATGGTCAAAGACTGGGACCCTCCAAAGTAAAGCAGACATGAAGTCTAAGAAGAGTAAGGGTAACACAATGGAGTGTCTAAAGCCTAATCTCCACATGAAAGAGCGCGCTATGCCAACACAGCAGTCTATAGAGATCAATTGACCTTATAAGCTACCCTCAGACAACTGTCTAGACGGTCATGAATGGCTGTCCTGGATGACAGGAGGAGCTAATTACCAGTACACAGATTACACAATAGAACCCCACAGTTGCAGACACTGGAGATTAGGTACATGACTCCAGAGAAACAATACCAGGCCCACAATGGATGTGGGTAGGGTAGGCTACATAAGAAGCACTGTGGACCATAGCCCACCATCAGTCTTCATCCAGCTGCAGTCTGGAACACAAGTCTACAGGACCCCACTTGGGAATAAGCCAGCCCACTTCTCCATTAGGAGAGACTGCACTAGGATAAAGAACACACCTACTTCACCTTCAACCTGACCTTACCATTTACTGGTCAATCTCTATAGACTCACCGGACATATTGCCAAGACAGCTCAATCTTGCAAAGGTACAGTTTGAACCACTTCATTTAAAGTGTTACACCATACACTTAGACTTTACCAGCACCAAATCACTACAAATTTGACAAGACTTTAAACAGCAAACTTGCTTTACACAAGCACCATGGGGAGACTGAGACTTTCACCCATACTGCTAACTATGCTGTTATTATATACTATAGAACCACTTACTGCAGGTTATACACCTGTGGTGAGACAAAACATAGGAGTAGTATTCAAACCTAGCCCTCAACCATTGGTCAATGGACATACAACCACAACACTGTTGTTAGCTATCCCCTACAAGATACCTCGGGCACCCGTTACCCAAGGATCCATAAGGGATAGAATACTCCAATTGACCACTCCTACTCTACAAGATCATACCTCTGGTCAAATAATCCAACAAGCCAAAGAGCTTGACACCTTGCTGGAAATTGCAGACAAGGAGATAAATGAAACATTAGCCTTCATCAAATTGTTCCTATCCAACCCCATAAACACATTGGACAAAGCCAAAAGAGAGGCCATACTGGGTTTTCTAGCACCCCTGTTTCACGGTGTGCTAGGTCTAGCCACAGTAGAAGATGTAAACCAAGTAATGGGACAGCTCAAGAACATAGATGAAATACTAAGAAAATTTGCTAAACAAGATCAGGAAGCAGCTAGTCTCATTGAAAAAAATCACAGACAGACAAGATAAGTTTGTTAAAGCATACATCCAAGATAAGAAGGTACTGGACAGCACAATCAACACCATAGGTGACACCGTCAACCTGTGGGCCTCTAACATGTCCAGGTCACTTGACTCATATTCAAGGCACGAGAAAACTCAAAGGGAAAAAATGCAAGTATTAAATGATGCATTAATTATCATAGCAGCAAGAATGAATACAGTTCAATCACTGCAAAGGACAAATGCAGCCCTGAGGATGCTATCATCAGGGATCCTAACCCCTGATATAGTACCACCCTCAGACCTTGCTAGATACTTAATTGACATTAATAACAAACTTAAGATTACACACCCTGGAGCACAAGTCACAATTAATGACTTAGATTTCTATTACTCACAGAAGCTGACCTCATACACTTACTCAGCTTACCATATATATATATTCATCTGGACATTATAATTCAATCTACCACCTCTACCTTCAAACTGTACCAAATGATTACATCACCCATGCCTATAGACACACAGGAGACCCCCACCAGAGGAGTCACCAAATTACAAACCACAACTGAGTTTCTAGCAGTATCTTACGACGAATCATTATTCATCGAATTGGACTCAGCAGATATGCAGGCATGCGAAGGTACTACAGTTAAGGTATGCAGAGATGTGAATGGTAGAATTTATAAACACAGGCCTACATGCCCTGTAGCCATTTCTACTAACCAGGCTCAACAGATTAAGGAACATTGCAAGTTTACAGTTTCACCACTGCAAACACCTACCACCCATGCTATTTCCATTTCTGAAGATGAGTATCTGGTCACTACTAATGAACCCCATTACTTTATCAACTGCCATGGTAAAACGTCTGAAACTCGAAAAGCCCAGTCCTACTCAATCATAGGTGTACCCTGTGGGTGCACAATCAGTGTAGGAGAATTTTCTCTTCCAAACACAAGGTTGCCCTGTAACTCAACCTTATCATTTCATTACATTCTCAAGACAATTAATTTACCATTAATGGCAGCACTTAACCAAATTTCTGAAACTAAACCAGATGAAAGAGAGAATCTTCCAAATTTCCCAGTAGTAAACCTTTCTAGAACCTTAGAAAAACTACAGGAAAATCCAATCATGGATGATATTACTCAACTAAATTTAGAGCCCTTTGCCAAAACATTATTAAAGGATGCCTCCAACCTTGATAAGGCAATGGAAACACACTACGTAGAATCATACCTACGTCGAGTTACAGAGTATCCAATCTTCCAAAGCTTAGGACTCATCCTAGGGATATCAGCTCACATTTTTATAGTATACATACTACTCAAACTATACAGACTAGGAGGGACTGTAGCCTACCTGCCTACAGCCAAAGCATTTAGACTAGTCACTGAGCTGCCCCTACACAAATTGCTCCCAGATAAGAATCCTACCAAATTAACCCCTACAGAGGAAACCCACACCCCTTTCCTCACAATTCAGGAAACTCACACCCTGATAATTGCTATATTATTCACCCTGACCATCTACTCAGCCTACAGAATAATGAAGTACCTTAAGAAATTTGCACAGACACACTGTGGCAAGAAAAATGTGGCCAAGCGCACAAACCCCACAATATATTTTAAAATATATTGTGGAGACTCAAACTTCGCGCTACCCTTGAGGCCAATACCACATGAATTCGATGAGATTAAATCAGCAGCTGCCCCTACCTATAAGGATATAGTTGTTAAAACCTTCCCACTACCTAAGGCTATATTTACCTGGAATGGACCAGCAGTTATAACAACACAGAGAGGAGAATTTGCTTATCACCTCCCTCAGGTGATACACCTACCTTGGCGCACTAGGTTCAGTACCATACCAGCCCTTAAAAACAAAGGACTATACTACTCCATGCTTCTCCAGAATGATTGTGGCACCAGCCCGGTGACCATGACAGCACTGGAAAATACAACAGATATAATTATTGACGAACAACAGGAGGAGACCACAAGGTCAAACATGCAGACTATTGCTAATTTTCTAAACCACCAGCCCTCCCCGGTGACTGTGGAAACAGCCTAGACTGCCCACAGCCTAGACTGCCCCCAGTCCACCACCAGGAGACAACATATCAGAGACAGTATTCAGAACTTTTCGGACAATTTGCCGGCCCTGAAAAGGGCCTTTGGGATGGCGGGTTTTTACACCCTAGGTTTCAGGGATTCTACCACAGAGCCTCGGGTTCAACATCGACGGGAGATTGGGAGTCCGATCCATACATGTGGCCGTGGTCATGATCCCACTCAACGAGTCGGGCCTCCATCGATCCCAGTCCGTACTCAGCTGCCATAGATGGGTCCCCGGATGCCGCAAGATCAATGAAGGAGACTGCCAACAAATAATCGCACAACACTCGCTCCCGCGGCCCGAAGTTAGAGTCCATGGGCCAAAACCCTATATTACTCAAGGCCCTGGCCAAAAGGGCCACAGTGCCCCCCCGACGTAAGGCTGAACCCCAAAAAAATTTTTTAGAAAATATACACAGCCACTTGTTGATGTATAATATGAAAATCTATGGTATTCTCACAAAATCGATGATTAATGCGCGCATATACGCGCAAAATTGCGAAATTGCAAATTACAAATTGTAAAATTGTACAAATCTAACATTAATATACATGAATGCAGGTAGATAACTAAGACAGTTCTTGTACCCACTAGCACTTGTATACTATACCAAGGTTTACTTAAGGTAACACACTTTAGGTATCCAAGAAAATTGTTGGAAAAATGATTGAAAAAAAAAAAAAAATAAAAAAAATTGTTGAGAAAATTGTTGACATGAAAAATGTTTACTTAAGACACTCACCAAATAATCTCTTTCAGGGACACATACTCAAGAAGGCTAGGGAAAAGTCAATTAAAAGCAGCAGCCCACTGCCGAAATTGCCAATTAATACACCCATATAGCAAAATCACAGAGTAACTCTGAGACAAACGAGCCATTGTACATGAAGTACCTTGTTTTTCCGGTCCTCGGAAAAATTTGTCTCAAATCCCAAAAATTGTATAGTGTAAACTAGATTGTACGCTTGTACCCAATTTGCACACTAAAATTGTATGTTGCACACCAGATTGTATGCTTGTACCCAATTTGCACACTAAAATTGTATGTTGCACACCAGATTGTACGCTTGTACCCAATTTGCACACTAAAATTGTATGTTGCACACCAGATTGTACGTTTGTACCCAATTTGCACACTAAAATTGTATGTTTGCACACTAGATTGTAAGTTTGTACCCAATTTGCACACTGAAATTGTATGTTCACATTATACAGTATGTCTGTACCCAATTCATACACTAAATCGGATTTTTTTTACAAAAATCTCATTTTTCATGTGTAACCAAGCTGTACGCAAAATTATATATGTGCATACAAAAAAAAAAAATTATCAATTAACGCAAAATTGTATATTTACATACAGAAATTATCAATTGAACGCAAAATTGTATATTTGCATTCTAAAAATTATCAATTGAACGCAAAATTATATATTGGCATACTAAAATTGTGAATTGAACGCGAAATTGTATATTTGCACACTAAAATTGCCAAATGAACGCGAAAATGTATATTTGCATACTAAATTTGCCAAATGAACGCGAAGAAAAAAAAAATATATATTTGCATACTAAAATTGTCAATTGAACGCAATTACACGCGAAATTGTAAATTTGCACACCAAAATTGTCATTTATGTTCAATTTGCACACTAAATTGAACATTAAATGCCAAAATTGCACACTATTTGCCAAATTGTATGTTGTACATGAAAATGGAAAATTGTACCCAAAATTGATGTTACATAAGCAAATACACCCAGGTATGATAAGATATAGAATCTCGGAAATGTACTTTACCCAGGAGAAAATTGTTTATACTGACAAAGCTCTACCACAAAAATTGCATTTGAAGCACTCCCCATTACTTCAAATCCTCTTACAAACAGTATAACTCCAAATAAGGTGAAAATATATATATATTGTACATTCCCTCGGCGAAATGACGGAGTTTCGCATTCTCTCGGGGGAGAGGGAGTATTCTATGATATACCATTTTATTATTCCATAAATTCTAACATATTATTGTATTAATCAAAGAATATCTATGAAATTAATACATAGGTTGGTTCTAAGAGCTATAAGAGCGCTCAAACTTTGTATAAGAGCGTTCATGCCCCACTGCACACCAAACCAAGTCAGTTAGACAGAGTTATGACATCAAAGGGTCCGACCTAATGGTTCACTGCACAATATAATAAAAATGAGGGTCTCAGTGTGCGACCTCATGGTTCAATGCACAAATTAATAACTTGTAAGTGAATGCAACCGGCCGTCACGGGTGCCTGAGCACCGCTGACGCCGTCATGAGTGTCTGAGCACTCTAATTAAATATAACTGGACAATGGGTTACATAAGCACGACGCCATAACCGTCCGGTCACTCTAGCGTCGCTCCTGAGCAACCTAGGTCAAATATCAAAGCAGTTATGGAAAGCCCATAATTAGACGGTCAGAATGAGCCCAGGATCAAGGCGGAACTCCCATTATTAAGGAAGTTACGCCATGGAGACTGAATCAACCTCCGAGTGCACTACAGACAAACCGGCGCGAGTTACGCGCTTATCCAGCGGGCATTATAAACTTGGCATATTCAACTCCGCGTATGCGCAAAATGGCGGTTGTAACAGCGTAAACTTCCGAGATATGGGGGTTTGAAGTTACACAACCGACCAAGACAATGGGGGACACAGCGGCGCCCATGGGGGTCCTTTGTGGACCCAGTGACACATGAAAGCCTCCCCTCAAACAATTGCAGAGTTAGGCAGATGCCACTGGCCCCAGTCAGTCTGAGGTGCTTTTCCAAGATTTGCTACAAATAGCCTGGCTGCACCTCCTAGAAATCAGAACACCAAGAACCGCTCCAGAGGTAACATCTCCAGTCATCTCCTGCTACCTGCTATACCACTGCACTATGGTGAAACTATGCTAGACAGGCATTGGTTTCCATCATTAGTGGCCAGAGGGTATCTTCCTCAAGACATCCACCAGAGGGTAAAGTTATTTATTATTACATTATTCCTCTAAGCAGCAGGTCAGGAGCTAGGTGTGGGAACCCACCTAGAACTATGCTGGACATTGTATTATTGTTACCTCACAGGTGGAGTGGAACAGAACATTATACTTTATAACTTACTGTATATTTACTGTATGTACGAATTACCTACATACTAACTACTGCATGACTGATATTTCTTACATGTTGCCTAAAGCTGAATAAACCAGTGACAACTGGAAATAACACTATTTTATGAGAGCTTAATGTATTTACACTATATACCACTAGTCTTATGATATTTCTCATATGACAACTTGATCATGCACAATTACTAGTATGACAATGTCTCACAACCAAAAGAGACCTAAACACCTAAAATCACCAATGACACTTCGTGAACCAGTGCTAACAGCTTACTCCCACGTCAATGAAGCTATGGATGGTTCCCACCATATACACGTGGTAACAGACCATGCCACTAGACATGTCACTGCATGGTGTACAGAAGAAAACATGGCTGCCTACGTAGCCCTTGGAGGATATAGCCACCCACCTGTTAAATCTCAGGGATGATATCGAAATGAAGGCAGCAGAAAACATGGTTATGGCTCATAAAAAGATGAAAGCCAAACATGATGCCTCAGCAGAGACATGCACCTTCAACAATGGTCAATTGGTGTACCTACACATCCCTAACCTTCTGGTTAAACACACAACCAAAAAGCTGCAACCAACCTACTCTGGCCCCTACATCATAGTCAAGATGACCTCATCAGTAACTGCAAAAATAAAAAGATTGCAGGATGGAAAAGTTTTTAACAAAGCTGTACATGTATCAAGACTGAGACGACCAAACACCAGGGTCACGCCAAAGCCGTAATAAAAAGGCTCCAGACCGGCCCTGTGTCGACCCTTTTTGACCCTGACTCAAGTACAATGCCTGACCCCAGCACACTGACCCCTCCTCCCAAAAAGAAGAGAGGTCGACCCGCGAAGAAAGGCATTGTTACCTTTGCCCCATCTCCACTCAAAAAGGCAAACCCCCCCACCCCACACACACAAACCAAACCCCACGCGACCCACGGCACACAGCCTGCCACGCACCTCACCCCTGTTATCTTCAGAAGCTTAACTCCACACACACCTAGCACCCAATCACACCCACCTCTATGTGACATCGTGACCTACAGTTTGTACTGGTGATAACACTCATACAGCGGCCTTCTCTAAAGAAACGCCAGTATCCAAAAAATTTCCAAAATACTAACACTTATACCATAATCCCCATCTCTGTATATTTTCCATTTTGGTATATTATTTTTTTTTATTATCTTTGTTATTTTCTTTTATCAAATACAAACCTTTCTCAATTATCATCACTGAAGCTGCGACTTCAAAGACAATCTCAAGCCACACTGCTAACCATTCAAGGGTAGCACACACATATTATACTCAATCAGTAGTGGTTTGGTAGCCACGTATATTGTCCAAGGCAGCAGCGTATCCTCTGGTACATGTCTTTATTTTAGAAAGCATGCATACCCCGGCTTGTTAACTTTTCAGGGCTCCTATTTACCAGTGACATGCCTATTGTAGGTGTCTGTGTTCCCCATGCCCAATCCATGTTTGTATCTCTGTTTAGCACGAGGGCAGTGACAAAGGTAGAAAACAAAATTTATGACCTGTCAATTAAAGACAGCTCACCTACTCATGCATGTTTCCACACATCATGCCTCCCTGGTCAGCGGCTTCTACAAACATAATGCTAGCCTTACCCACCCCTCCCTTATCTCATACAACCGACCCCAGGGTCCCAATTATAAACCTTCTATACCTAGGCATAGGTACCAAAATTTGCATAGAGGGCAGCGCAGCCTAAACTGCATCCATCAAATAGAATTTGGCCAACGCCTTATAGGGCAAGACCAGGAAGTGAGAAATAGCCACCCTCACGGATGGGTTTATAAGCCTTAGCCCACCCCCACCTTATCCACTCTCACAATAATTCCTTATCCAACCACATCACCGTACCAAGTCAGCAAGTACCTGGACTGGAATTTTACCATGGCGTCCATCGCGTGCAACAAGCCCAGTTAGGCCTGTCCTATGTGCCCACTCTAGTATTAGACTATCAGTCGTTAATGTATTGTCAATGGCAAATTTTGTTGTCATGATACCCAGGTACCTCTATTAACCAATGGCAGTGTGAGCCCAGATACCTCTAAAAGTTTGAAGTTACTTATACCTCTTCACATCCACACCTGGGTTGATTTTTATTTGCCTCTGTGTTACCCCCCTGTTTGCTTTATCAGTCTATTCAAAAAGTAGCTCACTCAAAATAAAAACTTCTCTGCAGGAAAAATGCTCATGATTGGACAATTCATGACCTCCTGGGACCCATTGGAATATCAAATGGCAGAAGAGATATTGTAGGGACTAGGTTGCTCATTATGGAGCACCCCAAAATTTGGTTATCAATATGACTGCGGGGGATAAGAGCTTTTACCTGAATGACCCGGCATTATTGGAAGAACTGCCCCTAAATGACCCAACGGTCGCCACCTTCATCAAAATGATGATGAATTACGTGGTATGTGACAATCCCACTATTCCAGATTGGAGCACCTTCTCTACCAAGGCAGCAGCTTACATAGCGCTGTTATATGCGCGCGCACTTCTGGCTTCTGACAAGCCCCTCAAAGACCTTCCCAGGTATTTCACTGGGATAGGCAGACTTATGGTCATCAGAAATACTGTAGAGCTCACCTACCAACAAGCCATTTTTGAAACCCACTCGTGCCCAATGGGCAACCTAGATTCCCCCAGCACCAGCTACCAGAGCTGATTTGAATAACCCAACCAGGGTAAGCTACCAATTTTTCACAATTTAAAACCCCCCAACTAGCTTAGAACCTACTAATACCCTAGGTCATCCGTCACACCAAAAACCCACCACCTCACACCCAAAGCCAAGCAACCCCCCACACTCACACATATAATCACACCCAGCTAGGTGTACCAAAACCCACCCACACAAACCCCAAAGTAAAAGATTTCATACTACTAAAACATTCTCCCCTTTTACCTTTGTTCTAGGGATGCAGGCCCTATGGCAGTCATACTCATCCTCATTGCTGCCACCAGTGGATCAAAACATCAGGAGCCACACACAGGAAACATCTTCAGACCCAATTACGGAGTCCTATTCACACCAATGCCCCAGCCCCGGCTGTCAAATTTCATGGACTACCCCCTGGTTTTCAGCCTAAATATATCCCTCACCCCCACCCTCCCGAAACCTGACAGAGTATCCCCCCTGGTCAGACCCAATGCCTCGCCCTACA
Organism: Acholoe squamosa; assembly: GCA_949317995.1. Taxonomy (NCBI): domain Eukaryota; kingdom Metazoa; phylum Annelida; class Polychaeta; order Phyllodocida; family Polynoidae; genus Acholoe; species Acholoe squamosa. The sequence goes on from OX439041.1 coordinate 4,617,331, forward strand.
TCACCCATACAGCTAATAACTTGGACCTGATGATCAACACCCTTTTTGACAAATCTCAAAATTCCCTAGACCTCCTCTTCGATCTAATTTCTACCATCAAAACTAGTGTCACCAGAAATGCCCCTGGGCAAATCATTGGCGACATTCTCAGGGCCACTATAGATCTAGGAACCCAGCCCAAAATTGATCTTCTAAATTCAGATGTAACAGAAATAGACAGAAAGCTAGCCACCAAAATGCATGTGGTAGAACTGGCCACCCAATTTCTCCTCAACATTTCAGAGTACAACTATAAATCTTTAAATACTCTATCTGAATTCCAGAATGACACTGATGATGCCTTGTCCCTTCTGGCCCATTAACTTTAAACTCCAATTTTTCAAGTATTATTCAGAATTTGGAAGGCGAAGCCAGACAGGACAACTCTATGCTGCTTTCTGCAGCAAATGCACAAATTGAATCTCTCATTGATCTCCAGGATGACTTAGATACCCTTCTAAAAGCCATCAATGATTTGATGGAAGGTGAGCTACCACCCACCCTAATTCCCCATGATACCTTAAGGCTAGGTCTAAACAATCTCTCCAGCACCCTCAGAAGCGCCCACCAAGGTATCAGTATCCTACAGGTACCGGTAGGTTTTTACTACAAAAGAAGGGTGAGCGCTCACTGGAGCGACAACTCTACCTTACTTATAACCATACCAATACCCATAGGACTAGGGGATAACACCTATTTTATTTTTGGACCGAAACTTTCCCAGTCCCTTTCGATACATCAGACCCAGACCACAGGCTATACACTGGTACAACCCCTGCCCCCCTACATAGCCATGTCCAGCAGCCACGCCCACTACATAGAGCTGCAGCAGGACGACATGGACATGTGTACACAAGACTCCTTTATCAGCTGCAACCTTCCTCTACCCCGGTTATCACCACTCCACCCCAATTGCACCCTATCCCTACTTTTAGATCTACCTGATGCAGTCCATCATACCTGCAGTTTTACTGCACACATGGCTGCACCCATTCCAAATCTAATTAAACCCATAGCTAGGGACACATACCTTTTGATCACCAGCACCTCACCATCCCACCTACAATGCCACACTGCTGGACAAATTACAATCAAAACTGCAGCCTATTCAGTAATAGCAGTACCATGCCTTTGTTCCATTAATAATACTGGTATGATCATGATCAATTCAAACATGTCTTGTACACAAAACATCACCCTAGATCCCCTAGCCATGAGCCCCGTCAACCTCCCCCTATGGCGGCACTTTGGATCCCCTCCAGCCAATGTGTCAGGCGTTTCCATGACAACCACACCCCGACCCCTGGAACTACCCAACTTTCAGCGTTTAAAATTCCTACACAATCAAAAAATAGTACCTTTAATTAAAGAGGTACTCACCCTCAGGAATGCAGCTAAAAGCCTGTCGGATGAAGCTTCCCTGTTGTCAGCAAGTTCACTAGTGCACCTCGGCCTCCACCTGGAATACTCACCCTGGTTACACCTGTTGACCCCACTATTAGCCATCTTCTGTGGTGTAATCATGTGTCACTCATACAGGCGCGTCACACGCCTTGCCCAGTTGGTCACTGTCCACTCTATGCTTAAGCCCTCAACCATGGCAGACGCAGCAGCTTGGAAGAACCTCAAGGCACTGATAAATGAGGCCAACAACAACTGGCCCTCACCGCCTACAAGGATCCCTCGGGACGAAGGGCTTGACTTCATCCAGCAACCCAACAGATATGATGCCATGTGGTCCATGGCCGTGGTCTTGGTGGTGTTGTATTTGTTACGCCTCCTCGTTGCAAGATGCTGGAGACACTGGCCGTACGGCAGGCAGGATGATTCCAGTGGCCTACCTCAGTTCATCCTCAGAATTCATTCTGGGGACGAATGTTTTGAATTTGTGGTGGGGACCATGATGTTTGGACCCAACTTGTGGCCCCCCTTCATTAAGGCCCCCAAGATCTCCAGACCCCACCTAACTAGCCCTTTTTGCCGCCACCTAGATCTGCACTGGAAGGCCAAGGTTAGTTTCATCATCGCCGGACAGCTCAAAGTGGTGCAGCTAGAGAGATACCCCGCTGCCCCCTTTTCTGGAGAATTCTGATCTATAGAATCCTGAACTCAAGCCCCCATGTCATGACCCTGGTCATTAAATCTAAAGACCAACCAGACTTCCAGTTGTCACCGGCTCTGGATATCTTGGAGTCTACCAATCTACCGCAGTTATCCGAAATCCGAAGCCCCGAAGCGTCTGTGCGTTTTCGCGCCAAATGCAGCGTCATGACATCACCTGAGCGTCCCCAATACAGTTCCAAACGTCAGTTTTCGCACGTTATAACGTGGGATTGGCGTCATCAATACACAATCCGACGTTCACACGTGGTGCACATATCAATACAACAACATAAGCATGTGTTTATATTGACAATAGACTTGCAACATACCCCGACTACCACTCCCCAATCACCAAAGCCAATCTAATTCAGACAACACCGGCGCCCAATTTACAAGCCCCAAAATTTATAACATAACTCTGAACTGGTGGTGGACTTTCTATATTATTGGAAAATATCATCAGGCCTCACATACCGGCAACAAAATCCTCACACAGCGCCCCACTTCCACCTTGCTTCCAAACGGCTATCCTGAAACACAATTCAGATTCCCTTCAGCGTCCCGAACCTCAAGCAGAATTGCAAACTAAAAAAAAATTAATTAAAAAAATAAATAAATGAATAAACCACCCCCTTATGTCATATTCCAAAAATATCAAAATTATCTTTCCTTCCCACAGAGTATACTAAGACAAAAGACTTTTTCATCCAACCTCAGTCCTAGCCCCACACACCGCAGGGCCCACTGGACCCGCCTGCGGGTCCCTCGTCCAGACCACGGCATGGATGACAAAGGTACGGAACGTGACCAACCACGACCCAAACGGTACAGATCCTGGATAAGAACCAGAAAGGCCTTTTTCAGAGATCATAAATGCCGTATTATAGCAATCAATAGCCGAAATCAACAATATCACAACACCAAACGCCACTCACCCCACTTGTTCAGTTATCCTGATCTGGCAGACGACAGTCCCTGCAGGGAGCACCATGATCAATCCTCATGCTGAAGCCACCACACTGCAATCCTTGTCAAAAATTTTCCTCAAAATTCACGCAACCTCCTGACTCAAATTTTCAGCAGCTTCTGACGTCAAAGACTCCGTCCACCCCTTTTATAGTAGACCCTACTGCGGGAACCTTCATTCATTTTTCGGCCCAATTTTTGAACCTCAAAAATCCAAAAACCCTACCAGATTTTCCAAATTTTTGCCACCAAACTAGCCCCTCCCAGGCCCAAAACACACAAACTAGAGTCCCCCCTAGCCAAGACGCACCAAAGGAATGGTGCAAGTCTACACCATTTAGTCTTACCTTTCGCCTCATACCATTAACATGAACGCTGGAGAGACGCCGACTCAGTGGCGCCGCATGGTGATTTACACCAGAACTAAAGTCCGAAACCTTTGACGGCTGGTCCTCCGCCCGTCTGGTGGCGCCCCACACTGCATCACAACAGAACTAACTTAGAGTCCTTAGCAACGAGCCTCCCTCGCGTGTTAAAGCTTTCCGCCAAAGCTCTGTAGATACTGGTCTTTGTCTAAAACTGATACTTAGTACCTCCGTGTTAATTTTGGTATTAATGCGGACCTGCTTGTGAACCATGCAAACTGATTGACCTCTAATACCAGCGTGTTTTATCTCTCTGTTTCTTTCCCATAATAGACTGGACCAGGAAGACTGTTCAGACGCAGAGCAGCGCCACAACACCTTCGCCACCACAAGGATCAGCCACAGCCTCAGTGACCACCAAGGCAGTGGTTCATCAGGTACCAGAGCAGGAAGCCGACCCATCAAAAGACCAGTAAGGCCAGGAACACCGATCCCCCCTGAATACAAACATTGGAGAGACACAGCTGTCTCCCCCACCAGCAGCCAGGACCATGATGTCGGGTGCAAACTGTGCATCAACACTCCGGACGGTTTCTTGTGCCCATGTTCCCTTACAATAGCCACCAAGAAAATCAAACTCAAACAACTCACCTATACTAGACCGCATACCCATCTGGACTCCTTCAGACCCATCCCCACTAAAGCAGCTTCCAGCCAACCATATCAGGATCAACCCACAACCAGCTGGCGCTCATCACCAAATTCACCCCCCCCCCCCCCCCGAGACTCTGAAAATGAGGATTCCTCATCCTCAACCTCAGCCGAGCCAGGCAACCTGGCTTCAGTCGAGGAAGATTTCAAGGACCTAAATATCATTCACTACACCAAAACCATAGACAGAGCAGCCACCAGAAGGAAAACCTCGTCCGGGCGATATTATTTAAGATCACCCAGGAGCCACAGCGATCTGGCCCCAGCTAGTATCAGGGCCAGCTCTTGGAAATCTAAACACTAACTGAATTTGAACCCATAAAATATTTTCACACACCATTTTTACAGTATGTTTAATCTGACATTGTGGGGACACAATTTACACCGCCCCCCCCCCAAGAATACCCCTAAGGTGCTCGATATTTTATTGTCATTATTTATGGAAAAGCTGTTCCTAAAATCGATGCTAGTCTCAGGTCACATTACAAGTACCTGTACGTGCAAAACTCTGGTCACCCCCTTTTTGTACACCCCTTTTTTCTTTCTCTCTGTAAAATATTTTTGGATCTGGGCCAGCTGGCAACCAAACACCCCATTTTTCTCATCCTTTCAAGCCCAATCCGTCCAGCTTATAAAGGGGGAAAAGGAGCTGCTCGGGGTGACTCATGCCTCCGTATTAGGGCAAGTCCAGTGACTCAGTCTGGGGATGAGTAGCTCGGCGCCAGTCCAGTTAGATCCAGTCTGATCCGCATTCCGGGGGGGGGTTAGAGTATGGCATTAATAATTATAATACATGGAATAGTCCCTTGACATATCCCCACATTCCCACTCGTCTCTGCACGAGGTTAAAGGGGAGAATAATTATAAGGAAAGGGAGGACACATCAAGTCCCTTGACATATTCTGATGTTGACATAAAACAAGTAGCTGGTGCAATGTGTAGAGGGTTGAAAACATGTTTTCTGAGGTGACTTGTGTAGCAGCTGCTGAGTAACCTAATTGCAGTCTGTGTACCAATAGAAAAAGGTAGAGTAGATACTTTAGGATAACAACTGGTATTTTGTTCTAAAACTAAGTGAGGAAAAGTTGGCATCCTCAGCGAGTGAGGCAAACTTGGTACAAAACTTTCTAAAAATATAGTGACGGATGTGATGCGATAAAGAGGCTTGACTGATTTGGTCTGCCGACAATGCTTATAAAAATATAATACTTGCTCTTGCAAGTTATGTGTGTTACCTGAGGCTTATACGAGAATATGATCAGTCAGGCAGCAGTGATAATCTCTGCCACATGCTGCCTTGGGTAATCAGGGCAGTACTGGCATTCAAGGTGTATCATATAATAATCATAGGTCAATAAGTTAAGATAGGGTAAGGTTACAAGGATACATATGTAACCTGGGTACTATGAACAGCAGTGATATTCTCTGCTATATGCTGCCATGGGTAGTCAGGGCAGCATCAGCAGTTACAATCGGTTAGTTATAAGTTAAGGAAACATGAGAATGTACACATCGTCCTGATATACAAAAAGGTAAGCGTCTGAGAAGACGCTGTAGGCAACAGTGAAATTCACTGCTCACGTATTGCCTTGGGTAGTCAGGGCAACAACAGCAGTGATATTCCCTGAGGTTTGACTGTTGGGCCTGACAACATTTTGACCGTAAGAAACGAATAAAACAGACATAAAATAATCAATGGTCCAGAATCGAGTTTTGAAAAATTTGTTTCTGAATATATAATAATAAAAAAAATTCTGCACTCCGGGGTGGAGTGTGATTTTGGACCTCAATGGTGGTATTCAACGGGACTTTGAGGTCATTGAGCTGTTAAAAAGATATTTGTCCTGGGAATTTTAGTGACCAGGGTTGTTCTGGATGGTGTCCATGAAAGGAAGAATAAAGATTCACACAAGTTTTACTACATGACTAAAACCCATAAATACATTGGCAAGGTCCTGCTCAGATCATCTTATTCTTCTCCAACCTAGACCCTACGACACTCAGGTGCCTTGGCCCCAGGATATGGCTCGGTCAGACTGGCGAGTACCATGATGTATACCGTATTGATTACTCTCATGCCAATCTGACAATAAAGCTGGATCATCAACTGAATTGTCTGGACTCCTGTTACCTCACTTCATGACATGTAACGACCTGTTGACAGTTTGTCTTCTATATAACACTACATTCCTTACCATGTCTACTATTTCAATTTTACCTATCACTGCTAATGCCTATCATGAAGCCTTCCTATCCCTCATTGTGCCTATCCCCCAACTCTGCACATCCCTCATATTTGACTTGCATATCTGTCCCTATGATGCATGTTTTCTTCGTTTTTTTACGTTTGCTCATCTTACAAGGTACTCTCTGCCTATTCCTCAAATTGTTAATTGTTCATACTACCTACCCCCCTATCTATCCTTACCTATACAGTGATGGCAAACTCACTGACATCAAAGATAGCTTTAGAATTGACGTTGATATATTTTGTGTAAATGAATCCTGGCTAAATGAAAACATTGATGATGAAAATGTTAAGTGGGTAGGAAATAGGCTTTTCAGAATAGACAGGACTGCCAATAAAAGCAGCAGCCCAGCAGTCTGTATAAATAATGAATGGGCCAGTTATACTGATGTGCTGACCAATGCTAACTTTATAAAAGAACACATTGAGGTACAAACTCTTGTTATTACTAAACCTATGCGAAAGCCTAAAATTGTTTCTAACATCTACATACCACCAAATAATCTCTATATATATATGAGTTATTTTTTGATGATCTTAGAAATTGTAAGTTCAATTGACTCAACAAAATATGACGTGTGGATAGGGGATTTTAACATCATTTACGCGCACCAAGATGAAGCCAAGTGTCGGATCCTTATTGCATTTGCCACTGAACATGGTTTGAACATATTGATTAATAATTGCAAAAGGCCCAATGACAATGATGAGGGGGCACTATAATAGACAATACTTTGACTAACGCTGATAATATTGTATACAACAAATCACTGTCTATTGATATTAGTGATCATTTACCTGTATTAGCCATCCAAAAGAACCCAAAAATGTCTTTCACCATGAGACCTTTGTTGGTAGGAGCTATAAAAGATATTGTAAATATGATTTGGAGGAACTGTTCCTGTATCATGACTGGAAACATTTTTTATCAAGAGACTGACCCAAACAAACAAGTGGACAAGCTTATAGGGGTCACAATACCTGGATAAGGAATGCCCGGTGAAAATATTCAATGTAAAGGGGAGGGATGTTGACGGGATTACCCCAGACATCAGGGAGGCTATATATGATAGACATATAATAATGAGTGAATTCCTTGCCACTGGAGCAGCGCATATCTTACCACAGGTAGAGGATTTATGCAGCAGAGTGAGTATACTCGTTGATGAGTCTAAGAAGGACCAAATAAATAACGCTTTTGAAAATAATAAACATGGTCATAGAGACTTTTGGGATAAAATCTCACGACTCATAACTCCTAAAGAGCGAGGTACAAGCGCGGAGTTCATTCATCACAAAGCTGACGTAAAGGTAAATGAAGATGTTGTAGCAAATTACTTCAATGAATTTGTTGTCAATGTTGGTTTTAGGATGGCTGAAAGAATGAACTTTGACGAGAATAACCATAATTATATATGGTATATGCTGTACCACAGCCATGTTCTAGCAAACATTTTCGACTATGACATTGTTGAAAAACTTATTGATCAAATTAATGTGCATAAGTCAAGTGGCATAAATGGTATAAATGCACACACTGTCACGCTGTAGTACACTAATCCCCAACTATTGAGTATTTTTAGAAACTCTGTCTCTAGACATAATTTCCCCAGTAGGTGCTGGGTGTGGGAACCAGCAGCTACTTGGTATGGGATCCAGTACCTTTACCTAACTGGTGTGGAACCACCAGTTACAGTGCATGGGAACCACCAGTTACAGTGCATGGGAACCACCAGTTACAGGATGCTGGAACCAGCAGGTACTTGGTGTGGAACCAGCAGTTATTGTGTCAGGGAAAGATGTGGGAGACCTCACAGACATGTGGGGGATCTCACTGGTGACCTTTTGAACATGGTGGCAAGGTCACTGGGTGGGTGGAGTGGTCTTTGCTGTGTGTGAGATCTTTCCTGGTAATGTTGCCAGCTTGACTGATAAGATAAGAGCTTGTGTAATTTGGGATCTTAGTAGGATGTTCTCCACCACTTTGTCATACTAGTTATTATGCATGATCATGTTGTCATATGAGAAATATCATATGGCTAGTGGTATATAGTAAATAAGTATATCAAGCTCTTATTAGTGCTATTCCAGTTATCACTGGTTTATTCAGCTTTATGCAGACATATAAGAATATCAATCATACATATGTTAATATGCAGGTAATTTCCACACACAGTAAATATACAATTGCTTATAAAGTATACGGTTCTGTTCCACTCCCCTTGTGAGGTAATAATAATAATAATAATAATAATAATAATAATAATAATAATAATAATAATGATAATAATGATAATAATGATAATAATGATAATAATAATAATAATAATAATAATAATAATAATAATAATAATAATAATAATAATAATAATAATAATAATAATAATAATAATAATAATAATAATAATAATAATAATAATAATAATAATAATAATAATACACTGTCCAGTATGGTCCTAGGTGGGTTTCCACACCTAGCTCCTGACCTGCTGCTTAGAGGGATAATATAAATGTGTAACTTTACCCTCTGGTAGGTGTCTTGTAGCAGGTGGTATAGTCCTATGCCTGTCTGGCATAGTCTAACCCAGAATAGTGCAGAGCTATAGCAGGTAGCAGGAGAGATGACTGGAGATGTTACCTCTAGGGTGGTTCTGGAGATTCTGCCTTCTAGGGGGAGCAGCCAGTGGTATAAGTACCATTCCCTGGCTTGGTCCCTCAGACTGAGTGGAGCCAGTGGCATCTGCCTAACTCTGCAATTGTTTGAGGGGAGTCTTTCATGTGTCACTGGGTGCACAAAGTACCCCCATGGACGCCTCCATGTCCCCCATTGTCTTGGTCGGTTTGGCATGTTCAGACCCTCATATCTCGGTCGTTTACGCAGCTACAGCCTTCATATTGCGCATGCGCAGACTCTTGAATATGTCAAATTACCACCGCTCACTTTTCGGGCACGTAACTTGCGTTGGTTTGTCTGTAGCGCATTCGGAGGTCAAAACAGTCTAGGTAGCGTAACTTCCTTATTAATGGGAGTTCCGCCTTAATCTTGGGCTCATTTTGACCGTCTAATTATGGCCTTTTCATAAATGCTTTCATATTTGACCTGAGTTGCTCAGGAGCGACGCTAGAGCGACCGGAAGGGTATGGCGTCGTTACTTATGTAACCTATTGTTCAGTCTTTTGGTGCCCAGACACCCATGACGGCGTCAGCGGTGCTCAGGCACCCATGACGGCCGGTTGCATTCACTTACAAGTTATTATATTGTGCACTGGACCATGAGGTCGGTCTCTTAGACTCTTAAAAAGCATTATATTGTGCAGTGGACCATGAGGTCGGACTCTTTGGTGATGTAACTTGTGTATCTTTGCCCTAGCTGGTGTGCAGTGGGGTATGAACGCTCACATGGCAGTACAATGTATTAATTTCTTATATATTCTTTGATTAATACAGTAATATGTTGAAATAATTGGAATAATAAAATGGTACATGATAGCACCATGCAATGCTAAAAGATACCTGTCACAAGTGGGTTTGCATGAGTTGACACCTTGACAGCTTGACAGCAATGAAATAAAATTATCTTTAAACATTGATTTGGGTTTTGGACTCTAACTTTTTTTGTGAAAGTCACCTCCTTGCTCCAACTTCAATTTGACCCTTGTGGGCCACTGTAGTTTTGATATCAAGCCATACATCACACACTGAAAAAATTCTTCCTGACAAAATGACATGTATATCCATGTCAACTTGATTTGAAACATAGAGCACATGTCATCGGGACATGGCACATATGTCACCATGACAACTGTCTTCATTACGCATGTCACATGCTGAGCGCTTTGACACATACTGCACAGGTCACAATTGTCTCCCACATGACATGCGTGAAAGGCATGTTGAATGAGGTTGACACTCTCACATTTGATTTGTCAACTCCACTTGACATGCGTAATGTCAAGTGCTGAGCGCTTTGACACATACTGCACAGGTCACAATTGTCTCCCACATGACATGCGTGAAAGGCATGTTGAATGAGGTTGACACTCTCACATTTGATTTGTCAACTCCACTTGACATGCGTAATGAAGACAGTTGTCATGGTGACATATGTGCCATGTCCCGATGACATGTGCTCTATGTGTCAAATCAAGTTGACATGGATATATACATTATGCACCGATATGGGTAATGCGCATCACCAATACCACAAATGGTGGCATGCAGCTGAATGGAGACATGTTTTCATTAGTTTTCAGACATTCTAAGACATATTTACTGTTGTGGAGTTCAATATCCAAGTGTATTGTGAAACTACACAATCCACATCTACCAAGGGCTAGATTGTCTATATCAATTACTTTAAAATGTGTTATGGTATTGGGTAATGCACACAGTTCTCAAACAGCTGGTATGGGTAAAGCATCACACTGGTATGGGTAATGCTAGAGGACATTTAGCAGATAGGTGACTCTCTGCAGTATTTTTGTCAGTAGCTGTAGCCAAAAACCTATGAGAATATGGTTATAATATGTCAAGTTTAGAAAGGAGACTATCATGAAGTATCTTTTCCCTTGTAGGGCATTATGATCAAAAAGGACTCAAAAGGATTCCCTCCCCCTCTAGAATGCAAAATCAGGAGGGCTCCATGAAGTGGTCATTTGAATTTTATTTTTGAAATTATTCGAGACTTACCTGTAAGTTGAGGTATAATTAAAATTATACCGAGGGAACCTAGCGGTTCAGGGAATATACGAGAGGTGGAGTCGCGCATGCGCAGTCAGTCCTTAAGAGCCTGTTGGGGGATGAAAGCCTACAACTGATAAACTATATACTGGGATGTGTAGGCCATATCCCCCTGATTATATTCATTATTATAAATAATGTCTACTTGACGAGTGTAGGAGTAAGTTGAGGGAGGGTGGGTAGGGCGTATATTCCCTGAACCGCTAGGTTCCCTTGGTATAATCTTAATTATACCTCAACTTACAGGTAAGTCTCGAATAATTTCAAAATTATCCCTCGGAAACCTAAGCGTTTCCGAAAACCTACGAGAGTTTCAGAGCAATTGAATCCCCCAACAGAAAACCAAACACAATCTTTTTAGTATCCAATCTATATTTAACAGACGGTGTAGCTTGAAATGAGAGGTATATGCAGTCTCTAGAAACAGTCACTGCTCGAGGAGTGCATTTCAACCTACCACGTCCTCGATTGGTTTGTGGTAGTACTTCGCGAAGGACTCCGCCTGCCTCCAACCCGCTCTCCTCATGAGGCTGTTGAGGTTTCCTCCCACTTTAAGGATGCCTGAGGCTGAGGCCCCTCGGGTGGAGTGTAGCTTGTATTGGTTGACATTAATGCCAGCCTTTTTAAGTACGACCATGACCCAACGGCTAAGTATATCGCGGGAGATGCCACGGTGGGGCGAGACGAAGCTGTCCAAGAGGTTTTTCTCACTCTTCCTTTTGTTTTAGGTGCGTTTCAGATACTCTTCTAGGCACCTAACAACACACACCCTCGGGTTCTGGTCGAACTTCCTCAGGACTATCGTGTTGAGAGGGTCCCCCAACCTGTTAGACTTTAGGAGTCTTGTCATTTTGAACACCACCTTGTCTCCCATTTTCAAACCTTGGATGGAAAGGTTGACAATGGTCTTTGTGATGTGACTAAGAGGAGCAAAGTGGCCAGTTTCATGGAAAGCTCCCTGAGTGCAGTGGTGCAATTGTCCCAGGTCTGCAGGAGGTCTAGAACCCTCCTCACATCCCAGAACTCCTGGTATCTAGGGGCCGGTGGGTTCATCTCATAAGCCCCCTTCAGAAGTAGCTTTACATAGGGGTGCTGGCCCACTGATTGGCCTTGGAAGTCGCCCAGAATGGCCGATAGCGCACAACCAGCAGCGTTTAGCGCGGTGTATCCGTTTTTGTCTTTGGCCAATTTCGCCAGGAACTTGCACACTTGTTGGATCGACGGTTGGAGGATTTGCGTGTCAGTGTCTGCACTGAAGGCGTACCACTTACGAAGGTATGTGTTGTACGTCTTCCGTGTGGCAGGCCTACGGGCTTGCGTGATAAGTTCGATGGCGTGTCCGTCAAATCCCTGGCGAGATAATTCTGCTTTCAGAATGTCCGAAATGCCAGAAGTGGGGTCGCCGACAGTCGCTCTTTGCTGGCCGGCTTCCCCGGATGACAGAGGTTGCCCTTGGCCTTCCTGAACCTGAGCGTCCGCCACCCGGACCGCTGTAGTCCTCCGTACCAGGGCTGTCCCGGCCAGTCTGGTGTTATCAGGATAGCCCTCACCTGCTCCAGCCGGATCCGCTGTATCACGGGCCCCAAGAGGCTGAAAGGAGGAAAAATGTACATATAGTTATTCCTCCAAGTTATTGACATAGCGTCAATTTCCCAGGCGCCTGGTTGAGGCCCCCAAGAAACAAAAGTTTCTAACTTTTTGTTTTCTCGAAAAGCGAAGAGATCTATCTCAGGCTTGCTAAAGATATTACACACCTTTTAGAAAATCTTTTCACTTAGTTCCCACTCTAGGTCATGCGAGAAGTGTCTAGATAGGTAGTCAGCCAGGACGTTATCCTTCCCCGGGATGTGGTTTATTGTTAGCCAAATGTCCCGTTCTTCACACCATTCCCAAATTTCTTTGGCTATCTTATTGCATGGTTCAGACTTAACCCCATCCATTTTCCTGACATAAGCCAGTGATGTAGTGTTGTCAGTCCTGATTTTCACATTGACCCCGTTCTCTGTGACTAGTGCATCGAGGCCTAATTTTATGGCTGTTAGCTCATGAATGTTACTGTGGAGGTCTACCTCCTCCTCCTTCCAAATACCTTTGGTGGAAGTGGCGCCCCTGTGGGCGCCCCACCCTGTACCAGAGGCATCTGTTATGATTTCAAAATCTGCCCCCTCATTTCGAATACGCTTGGAAGCTGTGGGGAGGTGTTCCAGCCACCAACTGATATCCTCTAAGCCTTCCTCACCAATAACCATAGGTGAGTCGAAGTTGCCCTTGTGCCTTTCAAGAGCAAGGTTCTTTTCTCTTTCTAGACCCTTAATATGTGCCGGGCCATATTGGACACCCGACGAGAGAGAAGTCATGAGGCCTACAATCCCTGCTATGTCCCTGATCATGTAGGAGTCATCAGTACTGGCTAGGTTCCAGATAGCCATGTTGAATTTTTCAACCTTCTCTTTACTGTCATAGTGACGGAGTCCAGGTGGAACCCTAGGAAAATTAGATTTTGCGTAGGCGCAAAAACTGATTTTCCTGTATGCACTACGAACCCCCATCCTATCTAGTTCTTGGGCTAGTTTGTTGGTCGTCTCCCTGCATTGTGCCTCTGTCTCCCCCAGTACGAAGGAATCGTCTATGTACTGGAAACACTCATGTCCCATCTCCCTGAGATTGGAGAACACTGGGGTAAGAATCTTAGTGAATATGCGAGGGGCACAAGCTAGCCCATTGGGCATAGCTTGGAATTCATAGAGGTTATCTTTCCAAAGGAATCTAAGGAATTTTCGATCTTCATCTCTGACTGATACGGAGTACTAAGCGTCTTTAAGGTCAATGGTCTCAGCATCTCTATCGCTGTATTCAGGCTGGTCATTTTAAAGTGTTCATACTGAACCGATTCATTCATTTTCGAGAGATCTAAAATGAGTCTAAAGTCACCATTTGGTTTTGGCCTGACAAAGACATTTGAGATGAATTGACCCTCTGTCGGTTCGACCATTTTTACTACCCCTTTGTCTAGCAGTTTGGCTATTTCGTTGTCGACATGGACCTCCTTATCAGGTCCTAAGACATAAGGAAAAGGCGTTCTGTCCTGACAGGGTACGAGGTCTTCAAACGGTATGGAAATCCCTTTCACCATGCCCAGTACCCAGGGGTCTCTAGTTATTCCCATCCACTGGCTGACATATCTAGATATGCTCCCAGCTACAAAGTTTTTAGCAGTGTGAATAAACATAAGGGGACTTGCCTGCTCCTCCAAGGACCCTATTTCTGAAAACCCGGCTTCTTCCCGGCTGCTGCAGCGGGTGGGGCCGGGGGCCGAGGGTTGCGCGGGGCACTGAACCGTGGTGCCGTGTTGTAGCCCATCTGCGGGAAGACTACGGGCATTCGGGGGAAATTCATCCCCTGCATGCCCATGGCCATTTGAGCATTGTTGGGCCGTTTAGTTGGGTACGGCCTTCATTGCTGCGGCTTCGGGGCGGGTTTGGCCTTCCCAGGGGCAGTGTTCGGCTGTGACTTTTCCAGCTTCTCCGCCATCTTATGGGCTGCATCCACTTCCTTGATGGCCTCTTCCAGGTTACCACCGTGCAGGTATTTAGGATCATTGCCTGCCTTCTTTAGGAGGTGTTCCCCATACTTGGGCATGATGACCGGCTTGAGGAGATCCTTTCGGCGAGCCGTAATAGCGTTGATCGTGCTGACGATCAGCTGCAAGCCATCTATGAATGACTCTCCGCAGTCATCCAACTTAGAGTCTGACGATCCCCGAGAGAGCCACAGTTGGATGACCGGCTGGAAAGCTAGGATCGCTTTCACCAGATGCATCTGGAGCTTCTTCAGTGCTTCGTCCCTCTTGAGGTATTCAGCGCTGCCCGGCCTGTTCAGCAGTGCCTGCAGTGCAGGTCAGGTGCTACTAGCTTGGCTGCGTTGTCCGGCTGCGGATACGACCCGTGGACGAGGTCGAGGTCCGCCCGTATCCTCTTCTCCGAGAAGAGCGACCCCAGGAAGTCACTCACTAGTGGCGAGAGGTCCTTCCCTTTCTTGGACTTCTCCTTCTCCTTGACGATCCTTTCCGTCATCAGGTCATGGAGCTTGCCCGGTGGCAGCGCGTTGGAAGCTGCTGGTTCCGGCTCCAACTCTTCCGCCGCGTCTTCCTCTTCCTGGGTCGTGGCCTGAGCCTGACCCTGCATCATCTGCATCATCATTGATGACAGCATCTGGCCCATGAACATACCGGAGTTTGGACCCTGAAGCATGGCCGAGAGGTCGAACGGGGTCGCCGTGTTACTCCCAGCCCCGACACCTTGAGTGTCAGTGGTGTCGGTGCTAGGGTTCGTCGTCACCGGCGTCTCGGTGGCGGCGTCACCATTGGTGGAGCTCGTGTCACTCATAGCGTGGCTACGGGTAGCACGTCTACCGGTCTTCCTTCCACTCATTTTCTGTAACCAAGCAAGGCTCTATCAGTGAATTGAAGACAATGCTTCTACAATTAGTTTTCTAATATATATATATATATATATATATATATATATGTATATATATATATATATATATATATATCTGATATTATGTTTTATCAGATATCTAATATATAGTTATACCCTGATGTACATAGTGGCGAAGGTCCGCGCGCCTAACTGCGCCGCCAGCAGGATTCGAACCCACGACGCCTTGATGTACGCTGAGGGTGGGGTTTGAACCTGCGTTTTCTGACAGCGAAACGCGTCCGTGCGCCTAACTGCGCCGCCAGCAGGATTCGAACCCACGCCGTCTTGATGTGCGCCGAGGGTGGGGTTCGAACCCGCGTTTTCCGTCAGCGGAACGCGTCTGTGCGCCTAACTGCGCCACCAGCAGGATTCGAACCCACGACATCTTGATGTACACTAGCGCCCCCGCCAAAAGACGGTGAATGGAGGAACCATTCCAGCGCCTTAACCCGCTCGGCCACGGCGGCGAGGGTCTGGCCCAGCCGTGCTTGAGGGGTGTCACTCCAGCTCAGGTCGTCGGAGGACGAGGTAAACTGAGCGATTTCTGAGCGAATGTGAGCGATTTAGAGGCTATCAGGGCGAATAACTCGTCCTAGGCTGATCTGTGAGCTGCCAGGGGGCAGCAAATCGATCATTAAGGCTCTAATAAGCGTATAACTGGACAGTTTGGCACAAGGGGGTGCAGGTTAGTCCAGAGCTGGGGCAGCCCAGCTAGAAGGACGCCACCGTGACCTAGTTCCCGGCGTCGATCCGGGCACGAGGGGAGGCAGTACAAAAACTTAAAAAATTAAGAATCTGCTGAACATCCGAGGTTCCAGGGGGAACCAAGGGCTGCAGAGTACTTTTATACAGCTTCCCTGAAACAGGGAGAGCTAGATAATAAGAAGAACTGTACTTACCAGGCTAAAAACAGTGGTGAACTGTAAGAACTGACTGTTGTTGTTGCCGCGTTTTCCTGAACTGACTGTGCATGCGCGACTCCACCTCTCGTAGGTTTCCGGAAACGCTTAGGTTTCCGAGGGATAATCAATATTCAACATGTATGGGTTATCAGAAAAGAGTACTTCATGTATGCCAAGATGGTTTTTGCACCATATGCCATGCACAGGCCCTGAAATTGTAGAAAAAAACAGATATTTTTGTTCTTAAAGCAAAGGTAGACAAACTATGTACAAGTCTAAAGATGAATACCATGTACAGGCTGGGTACCATGGTACTTATTGGTGACAGCAATGACAGACCTGGACAGACAACAATAGTTGCAAACTTCAAGTTGAGTTGAGTTTGGGGAAGCAAGGGATAATCAATGGTTTCACTCCTTGAAACCAAAACCAGAACCAATTTTTAGTCTAGGTGATCCCTAGGTGTATCAGCACCCGGATTCAACTTATCTTGGCTTGATAGCCTTCTGACTCTCAGTCCAGCTAAGAACCCATTATATTTGAGCTATCTGGTACAGAATCACAATTTTCAACAACACAAAGTGATGACAATTTACGGACATACTGGTTGTTGACTTCCCAGTTTGTATGCGCCAAAGTTCTAGCATATAATATACAATACTCTGGTCAATTTCCCTTAGGTTCACACCAAATTTGAGAAAACTTACCTCATATGGCTAACTTACCTTATAAGGCTAATTTAAAAAAAAGGTACTTTTGCTTTCAATTTCCGATCAAAGGGCACCTTCAAATTTTGTCTCCCTTGTCTAATCTCTATGCAAACCTCACTAAGGATGAACAGCTGACTTATTTGAGCAGTTTGAGGGTAGATTCTTTGTAGAAACAGCGGCACACAAAGCCGAGATATGTAGTAGAATATTGCGGCGTACCGGTAGTTAATATTTTTCGAGTTAACACTTGTAAACGTAGGACCCCAGAACGACCCCTTTCCCTCAGAATTTCAAATCCAAACTTTGGGAACTTTTAGACTGATATATCTCAGACATGTTGGCACACTTTAGGGGTGATCCTGGGGGTGTTTTGAAGTCCAAAAATATGTGTGCAAAGTGGGCGAATGGCCGAGGGAAATTTGAGACAAGACAACAAACATTCACTTTTAGTTTTGGGTCAGATAGGCACTGGTAGACCCGACTTTTCTGTCCAATCTTTGTGGAAACCTCAACCAGGACACTTACCTGACATATTTCAACAGTCTGGAGTTGAATTGACAGGGGAGACAGGGGTAAAATTGATGTAAAAGGTCGACCTACGGCCGACGGAAATTTGAGACAAAAGAAACTTTCACTGTTAGTTTCGGGTCAAATGGCCATTTAGACTCGGAATTTCAAATCTAAACTTTGCCAACCTCTTACTCGCTTTTTTCAAGACATGCTGGAGCCTTTAGGAGTCATTCTGGGGGTGTTTTGAAGTAAAAAGACGTGTACAAAGTGATTAGCAAGCAAAACCCTTACCATTAGTTTCGCTCAGGGAAACTGCCCAAAAGACAGTTCTAGATTCGATATCCGAAATGAATATTTGATGGGCTAATCAATAGTCATTTCAACCTACATCTTCTGTGGTTTGGAGGTGTTTCTAGGTGCAAAACGGCAAATGGAGCTGAGGTGTGTACAATATTTGCAGCGTACCGGTATTTGTTTACATTTACATTTACGCGATTTTCTGGCATATTCTCACTAATTACTATCCCTATAGTGCTTAAGCTATAGGGTGTTGACATTCCTATCTTGTAAACATGAGATTCAAAAATGTAAACATGAAATTTCAGGGGTCATTTCATGGGTGATCTCTCTCCTTGTGTGCCATATTTACAAACTAACCTGCACCTGCATAGACTCTGTGATTGGATGGGAGTACAATATATAAACATCAACACAGCAAAATATAGATAACAACACAGCAGTCACACAGATCGCTGGGTACTGTAAAAATCCCAGATAAACAAATAGCTCCCTCAACATACACATTCTCTCTGATGACAAAGTATTAGCGTCTGGACTGGACCATGTCCAGTCCCCTTCTGCCGCTCGTCCGGCTCCTTAGTAGGAGCTGGACGCGAGGCATGGTGCTGCCCCCTCTTGTACCAACGAGGTATCGCAAAGCGACACCTAGCTAGCATAGAAGGAACAAGCACCACACGAACACGTCTCTCGGATGAACGGCACTAATATATATACAATGATGCCGGCCCCTACACCACCCCCACTAGACTTTACCTAGGGTTGTGTGTAATTAACAAGTAACTATTGTTGACTTTATACAGTGGTGTTATAAATAAATAGGTAAGTCTATATATACACAGTTCGTATTAAATATAGAACATTTAAGGGGCATTATAAGTTATATGTACATAATAAGGCATCATCGTATATAACCCGAAGTGTTTATAAATAATAACAAAAATAGGAAGTGGCCCCTTATGGACCATCGACCTATGGTGATAATGTTACACGTGTGTTATTATTAAACATGAGACGCGACGAAGAATATTCGATGTGTAGTAAGGTGATATTGAAAAATTTTTACAATGTTTTTACCGACCCGAGGTGGGGTAAATAACCCGAAAAAATTTTGACTTTTACTTACAAGAATATAATATAAGATATAAAAATAGATTTATACAAAATATGAAATATAGGTGTCCTACCAGGGTAGCAGGATCACCCTTACAATATACCGGACTTCCGGCGAACCTGGAACGACTGGTTTCTGCAGCTCCATCCGGCGACATATGTGTGGTGGCAAACCACGTTGCTGTTATGATGTGCCCTGATGAAGATGGGAAGATGGAGACCCGGTTAGATGTTGTAGTCCATTGGGTGTTCGGGTTAGCGTCCATCCTCGCTGCAGGTTAGGATCATTACTCCTAACGGGGTAAGTGCGGATCCGGAAAAATTAGAAGCTGTAGAAAATTGGGAAAGACCCATGAGTGCTAAGGAGGTGAGATCATTTTTAGGATTTTGTTCCTATTATCGTGATTTCATACCGAATTACTCTCGTGTCAGCTTCCCCATGCAGTGCTTAGCTCACTGGACCCCGGGTAGGGCACGGGACCCATTCCCATGGACCAGCGAGCAAGAAGAGTCTTTTAATAAAATAAAAGATTTATTTAGGAATACACCCGTGTTGAAATATCCCACTCCCGAGGGACATTTCATCTTAGACACCGATGCGAGCAATGATGCGATTGGGGCAGCTCTCTCTCAGGTCCAAGAGGGAGTCGAAGTGCCAATAGCATTTGCTAGCAACACGTTAAGCAAGACACAGCGAAATTATTGTACCACCAAGCGAGAACTCCTCGCTGTGGTGGTGTATACGAAGAAGTTTAAGCATTTCCTTTGGGGAAGTGACTTTACTTTAAGAACAGACCATTCGTCTCTTAGGTGGCTCCTTAACTTTAAGGACGCCGAGGGGATGATTGGACGTTGGTTAGCTCACCTATCCGAATTCGGATTAGAGCATAAACGAATAGAGCACCGACCCGGTGCTAAACACATCAATGCGGATGCCTTGTCAAGACGGCCTATCCGAAGGTGCCAAAATGCCACATGTGAAGACTGCGGGGCCCACAATGCTGTGGTAGCCGGGTTGGTACATTATACTCAAACAGCCCCATATGACTGGAGAATGCTGTCTTCTCCTTGTCTTTGGGGTGCATTGGTATTTGCCAATATCCGGACTGTAAATCCAAGGTACAGAACCATTGGTTTCCGCCCAAGCTATCTAAAGTCTCGTCTATCCTTGGTAAAGGATACGAGTTCTTCTTTGTTATACCGTTCAATTTCCGGTAGTCGACACAAAAGCGGATTGTACCGTCTTTCTTAGTAGTCATACAAACAGGGCTGGACCAGGGACTCGAGCTAGGTACGATTACCCCTAGGTCCAACTGTTTTTGTATTTGCTCTTCACAGATTAACTTCTTTTTAAGGGGAAGTCTACGATACGGGATTTTAAAAGGTTTCTCGCTGCCCACATCTATGGTGTGCAACACCTTATCGGATCTACCCACCGGGCCTCCTTCCCTACCAAAAGCACCTTCGTACTTTTGTAGAAGTCTCGCTAGGTAATCCTTATCGTCCGTATTCTTTAAATCTGACTGATCAATCAGCTTTTGGAATTCTTCATCCATAGGATGCTGACTAACTGGGTTTAGTGGTTTGTTAAATTTAGCCTCGGCGACATGTTCTACCGAACTCATCCTTCCAACACTGTCGCCTCGCCTCAAATAAACCACTGAACCACTTCGGTTAGTTATGGGTAATACGGACCAAGCTGCATTAGCCACTAATGTATCCACTGAGTCTAACCCGATGCTTGACAAATACACCGTGTCGGGTTCGTAGACTCCAGCTTCATTCCTCTGAGCCATGGATCCGCCACAAAGGACATCGCAAGTGGTACCCGGTGGGATCTTCACCGTATGTACCACTGCTGCGACCGAAGACACCTGTCTCAATACGCATTGGACATGCAAGCCATACGGGCTCCGTATACCCATACTACCGTCCCTCGGGTCCAAGACGGCCCCGTATAAGCTTGCAAAATCCAATCCGAGGATTCCGTCATCACTAACCTCTGCTATAGTTGGCGAAAGAACAAACTCTTTGCCTCCTATATGGATAGGCATAAACGTCCTACCAAATGTACGCATACTGCTTCCGTCGGCCGTGCAAGCATTTACCCCCGTTTTGAGGTTCTCATGGCTGCCGGCCACCGAATCGAAGAATCTTTTGGACACACATGAATGACTAGCTCCAGTATCCACCAAGAATTCCCCCACCCGGCCTTCCACAGATATGGGTACATACCACCGTCTCCCCCCTAAAGGCGAGGGGTTACTGGTAAACTGGTGAAAGTCTCCCGAATCACCAAGATTCAATCCGAGTCCTCTCAGGAATTCCAGACACGGATGACTTGGGGGAAGGCGTGTCCCACACACTCGAATCAACTCTTTGATCCATCCTTCCTCTCCCCTAGTGTGGCCACTCGCCTCCATATGATTGCTCCTGCACATATCAACACTAGGGTCCCTGGCCCCGGCCGAGGTGCAGGGGTGCGCACCCTCAGCCACCCGGCCTCCAGGTGTAATTGACTCGAAATCTTCCACCGGGATACCCCCGGTAGCATTTTGGCATTCGTTCCCACTCGGGGCCATGTCAGATGCCGTTGACACAACCCCCACTAGTTTTCCACATCTGTGGAATCCCTAGCATTCTCCCTTTCTACGCCGTCGTCTTCGGCTTCATAGAAGGCAGCCATTACCGGCTTAGTAGCGGTACATT
Organism: Acholoe squamosa; assembly: GCA_949317995.1. NCBI lineage: Eukaryota > Metazoa > Annelida > Polychaeta > Phyllodocida > Polynoidae > Acholoe > Acholoe squamosa. Next base: position 4,639,226 of record OX439041.1, read on the forward strand.
CAGATGAGTAGTGTCCCATGCGCTGGCACCTGAAACACTTAACCGTTCGGCGATCCATCCGGGGTCTTTGCCGATTGGCTTGGATGGCATCTGTAATTTTCTTACACATGTCTTCCAGAAGTTTGGTCATGTCCGGGGACTGAGTCTTCACTTTGTCAGTGCTTACAATGGACTTGACCGCCTTATCGACAGCCTTCGGGTCACTCTTGACCTCGGATGAAGGTCTAGAGTCCCTTTGTTTATTGAAAGATTTCCTGGGAATATACTTCCTACCTGAAGTATTCTTCCTTAATTGCATCGAACAGAAGGTGCCGTCTTCCTGTTCGATATCAATCAATTCGAAGTCGTCTGATGGAGTATCGACCTCCGACTGCTGGGTCACCGATGCCAGGGGTACCAAGCCGCTGGCATTAGGTATGTCCCCAGCTAACATAGCTCGCTTCTTCACGGCCATATCTATACCATTAAATATGCCGTGTAGTGTTATGCCCTCCTTCCAGGCATCCCTCGCTGCTATTTGTTCATCTCGGTCTCTTAGACCCTTGACGAATTGAGTGATCAAATCGTCCATATACCAGTCCTGGTTTTCAGTACCGGGTCTGGCCTTACTTAGCAGGGCATGGAGTTCCATACCGTATGCTCTGAAAGCTTCATTCGGCTTCTGTGTGCGTTTCTTAAAACGGACCATCGGGTCTTCCTTGACCATATTACATAACAGTCCACTAGCAGTTTCTACTAACTGCTCAAAACTCCCAACGAGGCCGTACCAGGTTCGCCATTGCTCTACAGCCATGCGACCCGGCCCGCCTTTCAGACATCTCACCAGATGTGGCTTGGCCTCGTATGGGGTCCATCCATTACAGTTCATCACATCGATGAAATCTTCAAACCACTCTTTCCATGGTCGAGTACCGTCATATTCTTTAGGAATAACGGCTACCCTTCGGGCAGAATTGGGAGCATACATCAATCTAGTGCATTGCTGTTTGCTCCATTCAATCGCCTTGGTTTCATTCAAGGTCCGATTGCCCCCTATACCACCGAAGCTCGAATTGCCAGGTGGAGGCGGTGGTGGAGGTTGAGTATACGTCCACTGTGTACCACCGTGGTTCGTATAACTCGCACTACCTTGGTTGGGGCCGGTACCCGAGGTACCACTATAGCTTGTGGCACCCGAAGCAGCGCCCCCCCCTTGCGCGCCTTGGTACCCGCCATCGCATGGCTGGTTTCCCGTTGACTGGCCGCCATCGTTTGATGGATTCGGTTGGGTGTTGTCATTACCAGCACCCAGCCCCGGGTCGTTACTAGGATCCACATGAATGTGGAACCCACTGGTCTCCGCACTACTGTCGGAAGCCTCTCTAGGGGTATAGTCCGGGTCCAGGTTGTGGACTATGGGCACCTCACTTATCCGGACTCTACTAGTTCGGCCATGCTTATCCTGGGTTCTGATGTAAACACCCCCTTGATCTACGTTCCGCGAAGCATTATCATTTACAAAAGGATTATACTGCGGATTCTTCGGTGTAGAACAGGAGACCGGGTCGCCCTGTTTCACGAACGTCGAGTTCGGGTTTGTCACCCCACTCGCCGGAGGGGCATGTGTTTCCTCTTGCTCCTGTAAATAACTCTCCATAGCGGACTTATTTATTGTGAGGGTAGCTACGTCTGTAGTCAGGTTTCGCTGTTCCTCCCTAAGCTGTGCGTTTTCTGCCAAGATTTCGGATCGAATCTTTTCATTTTCAGCCACAGCTCGGTTTCTTTCTTCTTGGGCGATCATTGCCTCTCGCTTAAAAGTATCCTTAAGTAGGCGGTACTTTTCACCCTTCTCTTTCTGAGACCTGTTATATTCAGTAGTCTCCTTCCTGATCTCGGCTTGTTCCGAGACCATCTTGGCTTCTGTCTCAGCTTTCCGGAGTTGAAGTTTCTTAAGCTTCTCCTCCATTGCGTGCAACTCAGTTTGTAATTTATTTACATCCCGAGCCTTAGCGACCTCCTCGGCTCTAGCCTTGTCGATTGCTCTAAGTTTATTGGCTTCCTCGATTTCCAACTCAGCCAGCCTCTTTTCTTTTTCCTGTGCGTCTCTTTCCTTCCGCTCCAACCGATGGGATACGGAGGATAGACGATATTTGAGGTCGGATTCTTTTAGAATCGCCTCCTGCTCAACGGATCGTAATGTTCCGATCCGGGACTTAGCTTCCTCCTCTATTTTGGATTGGGCTAACATGAATTGTTCATGTTGCCTCTTTGCCTGTAACTCTACCTGTTCCTTGGCTTTCAAATAGGCCTGAGTATTTTTATACCCGGGACCCATCCGACGTCCGTAGATAGACTTGCGATTGCCTCCAGGGTAAAACATGGAGTCAGACAAGCCTTCGTCTAGAGATCGGCCTAGGTGATGCCTTTCCGAGCTTTTCGGTCCGGTACCACTAGGCTTATCTTTTGATTTCGCGTCTGGGACTATTGCGTCCCTTTTGGTTTTACCATCGTCGCTGTCATGATCCGACGATGTCATTAGTGGGGCTACTTCGGTTCCACCACCGGGTGCTGAACCCTGGGGGGTTGCAGTACGCTGCATAGGGCTTTGTGCAATTGGTGTACCCAAGCCGCTAGCCGAGCCTGTTGGTACCATAGGACCTAGCTGGCGTCTGCTAGTTATAACTTGGGACCAATCGCTCAAGTCTAAAGTTGGGGGTCTTAACACTCCCCTGAACAATCCGGTATCCGGTACTCCTGTCTGGGGTGTAGCCGGATACAATTTTACGATGCCATCTCTGGTGGCATTGTCCCTAAGGTCGGGTGTAGAAAAAATATTTCGTACACCCTCCTGATTAAACATTTGTTGTTGACCGGGTTTCCAGTCTAACAACAGATGCTGGGATGTGTAATCATCCTCTTCGAATCCCTCTAGCCCAGGGCTGGGGGGATCCGCTTCGGGTTTCCCGAGGCTTTCGGCCAATGTGGCCGCGCACCACCCCCGAACCGACTGGTCACGGCACCAGTGTAATGGTTCGTATTGACTTATATGTTGGGTGGCTCTTTGGCTCGCTTACCACTAGATGTACCAACACAACACGAGTAGTTCGGGTTGGGCAAAGCCCCAGAAACCCCTACCTCTCGGGTAGGACTTTATTCAATCTCTCTGATGACAAAGTATTAGCGTCTGGACTGGACCATGTCCAGTCCCCTTCTGCCGCTCGTCCGGCTCCTTAGTAGGAGCTGGACGCGAGGCATGGTGCTGCCCCCTCTTGTACCAACGAGGTATCGCAAAGCGACACCTAGCTAGCATAGAAGGAACAAGCACCACACGAACACGTCTCTCGGATGAACGGCACTAATATATATACAATGATGCCGGCCCCTACACCCGAGGGTAAATGCATTTAATATGCCAGAGGCACTGTTCCTTACGCTGGACTCCTGATACCTGGATCGTAACCTGCAGCGAGGATGGACGCTAACCCGAACACCCAATGGACTACAACATCTAACCGGGTCTCCATCTTCCCATCTTCATCAGGGCACATCATAACAGCAACGTGGTTTGCCACCACACATATGTCGCCGGATGGAGCTGCAGAAACCAGTCGTTCCAGGTTCGCCGGAAGTCCGGTATATTGTAAGGGTGATCCTGCTACCCTGGTAGGACACCTATATTTCATATTTTGTATAAATCTTTTTTTATATCTTATATTATATTCTTGTAAGTAAAAGTCAAAATTTTTTCGGGTTATTTACCCCACCTCGGGTCGGTAAAAACATTGTAAAAATTTTTCAATATCACCTTACTACACATCGAATATTCTTCGTCGCGTCTCATGTTTAATAATAACACACGTGTAACATTATCACCATAGGTCGATGGTCCATAAGGGGCCACTTCCTATTTTTGTTATTATTTATAAACACTTCGGGTTATATACGATGATGCCTTATTATGTACATATAACTTATAATGCCCCTTAAATGTTCTATATTTAATACGAACTGTGTATATATAGACTTACCTATTTATTTATAACACCACTGTATAAAGTCAACAATAGTTACTTGTTAATTACACACAACCCTAGGTAAAGTCTAGTGGGGGTGGTGTAGGGGCCGGCATCATTGTATATATATTAGTGCCGTTCATCCGAGAGACGTGTTCGTGTGGTGCTTGTTCCTTCTATGCTAGCTAGGTGTCGCTTTGCGATACCTCGTTGGTACAAGAGGGGGCAGCACCATGCCTCGCGTCCAGCTCCTACTAAGGAGCCGGACGAGCGGCAGAAGGGGACTGGACATGGTCCAGTCCAGACGCTAATACTTTGTCATCAGAGAGATTGAATAAAGTCCTACCCGAGAGGTAGGGGTTTCTGGGGCTTTGCCCAACCCGAACTACTCGTGTTGTGTTGGTACATCTAGTGGTAAGCGAGCCAAAGAGCCACCCAACATATAAGTCAATACGAACCATTACAGAAACTTTCACTGTTAGTTTCGGGTCAAATGGCCATTTAGACTCGGAATTTCAAATCTAAACTTTGCCAACCTCTTACTCGCTTTTTTCAAGACATGCTGGAGCCTTTAGGAGTCATTCTGGGGGTGTTTTGAAGTAAAAAGACGTGTACAAAGTGATTAGCAAGCAAAACCCTTACCATTAGTTTCGCTCAGGGAAACTGCCCAAAAGACAGTTCTAGATTCGATATCCGAAATGAATATTTGATGGGCTAATCAATAGTCATTTCAACCTACATCTTCTGTGGTTTGGAGGTGTTTCTAGGTGCAAAACGGCAAATGGAGCTGAGGTGTGTACAATATTTGCAGCGTACCGGTATTTGTTTACATTTACATTTACGCGATTTTCTGGCACATTCTCACTAACTACTATCCCTATAGTGCTTAAGCTATAGGGTGTTGACATTCCTATCTTGTAAACATGAGATTCAAAAATGTAAACATGAAATTTCAGGGGTCATTTCATGGGTGATCTCTCTCCTTGTGTGCCATATTTACAAACTAACCTGCACCTGCATAGACTCTGTGATTGGATGGGAGTACAATATATAAACATCAACACAGCAAAATATAGATAACAACACAGCAGTCACACAGATCGCTGGGTACTGTAAAAATCCCAGATAAACAAATAGCTCCCTCAACATACACATTCTACCTTGTAATGGTAACAAAATTTACTCTTTAGCCCATGTTTGTTTCCCATTTTTTGAGAATTGCTGCGATTCTCTGCAAAAATCGCGTAGTGGAGCCTCACCTTGAATTTCCTTCCCTACTTTTAGAATCTCTCAGTCAATATATTTAGGACATGTTAAAGCGGTCTGTGACCATGGATGGGATATAGAATAGAGGACAACAGCAATGATGTAGGGAAATGTTAAAACATTGGCGTAGGAATCCGTGACAAATTTTATCAAGGTTGCGCCCAAGCCGGGAAGCTTTTGAAAAGTGGCACTTGACAACCAGACAGGATTTTGACTGAGGCAGGGAAAGTGGGCGGGGTCGCCGAACAACAAAAACACAAATATCGTTGATCGGGATTCTGCATATTTCTGCAGAATTTTATCCTACTTCTGACACCAGTGTAACAATAAACGAACTGGGGAATTTATCTACATGTTTTCTAAAGTTAGGATGGCTAGAATTTGGAAGAATTAAGGCTTTGGAAATGGTGGAAACTAGTGGATCTAAAATGAAAATCTGAATAAATGTGGAATCAAGACAAACAAGTTCAATATGGGACTGACATTGGCTTTATTATACTATGGGTAGCTATAACTTCAATTGATATTGTGGACGAAGATCGTTGGGATTTAAGGGCTAAAACTGGGGAAAACTATGTAATGACTGCTAAAGGTCATCCGGTTAGCAGTGCAGTGGTCATGATTCTGCATACTGTTTATTTTTCCTAGGAGCCCATATATGTGTAATATACAATACAGGTAAATGGAATAATTTTGCAAAATAAATGCATAGGTTAGATGAAAAATAAATAGGTATTATGATCCCATAGTCTCTCAGAGCATCCTAGAATTGGTCATTTGTAAGTCATTCACCTTGGCTGCATTCATGTACCATGGCGACCCTGTGAAACTAGTGATAGAGGTATGACCAAGACTGTAAAGGTTGACCAATTTGCTGAAAAAAGACAGACAAAGAGATTGATTGATAATGCCCACCAATGAATAATCTCAGCATAGTCTGAGATTTCGACCAATCTAAAGAAATTATATTTGCAATGTTGGCAGTATTTAAAGAGGCAAGGACTTTATTTACCATTTTTATTTTGGTTAAGTAAACGTAGACCTTGCATTCTTTCAAAGCACCTGCCGGCCTGAACCTCAGGCGATTTAGCGCATGTTGGCTCAAATTGTTGAAAATAAGGCCACAATCCTTTTTCAGGCTACTATATTGTCTAAATTATTTATCCGAGAAAGTAATGCCCTGCCTGATGGCACTTCTCCAATGAACCTGAAGATGTAAATATGTAAAGTCTATGCCAAGGCTGATATCACAACTCTTACAGGTTTTACCTTTGATGTCACTACTTTTAGAGTAATATTTCAGTCATTCCTCCCATCCTGCCCAACAAATACAAAATCTTAATCAGCTGCTGCCTGCAGTTTTAATCATCATCTGTGCAAGGGTGGCCCATATACTGTGGCCAGTGTAGGTGTACCAGTTCATACCGTCCAGGCCCACTGTATGTTCATACAGGCCATTCAGGTTAGCTAAATGGCATGTCTTGTACCACCATGCACCTTTATATCTAACAGCACAGCTGTAGGCCATGTTATCATGGTCCATGTCTTTGGTTGAGAACGGCTGCCCATTATGTTGCTGAAACAGCGATTCACCTGAAATATATATAGATGGATTGTGATCAAATAGAAAAACTGTGAAATTGTTCCGTTGCATGAAATATGGTTTATATATCCAGATATTCAAATTATCTTATCAATATTCGATGAGTGCTTACATTGATGGTATAGGCCAAAGGTATTTAATGAGGCGGGCAGAGATTGAAACTATGGGGTTTCATTATTCACTAGTGTGTGATACATGCAAAGTGTACGTCTGGTAAATGATTCAATATGGCCACACTCATATGCTGTGCTTCTCTAACTCTTTGGTAAGATGTGATTTTCCCAGAGGGTCAATGAAATACCCCAATGAAGTTTTAACAACAAAAAGAAAAGCACTAGTAAGCAGACTGATCATGTTAACATGCATGATGCACTACAGTAACAGATTGACATACCTGCACCGCCATTATTGGTGAAGTCAGCAACATGAAGTATGTAATTACTAGCTTCATCATCAATGAAGAAGCTGCCATAGTCAGCCCAGGCATACCCATCATTATTAGGTCCCTTGGTGGTGTCTGGATGACGCATGTAAACCTATAATTCATTGTAGCTTTTAAGCCCTTAATGAATGTATGACGATGTTAATAAACAACCAGGGGCAGAGTCAACCGCTACCTGCCACTAGGTGACAAAATTATGAACTACCCTATCTATCCAGAGTTAGACAGTGTGTTACTGGTGTAAATACAGCACAGTAGAGACATGGTGTGATTAATGTGGGAACTAGTTTCATTGTCCACCATTTAGCTCTATACCAGATTGACTTCACAGACTCTAAAATAGTGATTCTTTTAGGAATATTTTTCACCCACTAGAAGTGAGTCTTCAATGTCTCTACTGTACTCTGTAGTACATTTTATACTGATATATTTCTGACCAATGGTCTTTATAATGTTTAACTCAACTCAATGATTTATGAAGAATTAACAAATTTGGTCAATTCCCAGTTTTCAGAACTCAAAGTAATCCAGATCGGTTAAATGTCTTCCTTCTTACACAATGGCAAGCCAATTAAATACAGCCAACGCAAAGCCCAAAGTGTTTTTGAGGTAGATGTATCATTGGATGATTGTCATATTTGGTAGTATATGGGATTTCCCTGGCCATGCAGCTGGACCCAGACATGCTGGTATTAGTTCTTGAATTTGCCACCAGATGTCCTCTATATTGAGCAGTTGGATTCCCCCTGATAAACAACTCTGTTTAGGGGACACTCAACACATATGAAATAATGAATATATCATACTTATTCAAGAAAAATATGTAACAGACCCTCAGTTTCTTGTCCATGTCTTTAGTAAGAAGACGGATGTTGTCAAGTCCAAGCCAGTAATTTGAGCTTGTGTTACCAAAGCCAACTTTGTAGTCTGCCCATTCCAGGAAGAAGTCAGTTGTATCATCCACACGCTGCTGTATCACCTGTGAACCAAAGTCATGGTTAATGTATTAATTAAAATGTGTGTGTGGACATTTGTTTTTTTCCATGAATCTAAAGAAAAGTTGAAGAAAAAATGGAATAACAGGTCAATCAGCACGTATACCAACACCAAAGCAACCTCAAGTGGGCCCTATGTGAATCCTTTTTTTTTGATGAAAGAGTAATTTGAAAAGGGTATAAATTGTTTCTTGATAACCCACCGTCCATCCAGGCTCATTCAGATCGTTCTGACAGTAAACTTCCATGGGTGTCATGCCGTCAGGATTGATGGTGTACACCCCTGATGTAGTCATCCCAGATGTATAAAGATCCTCACATGTGAACATTCCTGTAAAAGACAAATACTATATCACATGTCACTGATATCCAATTGAAGCCAATATTGATATGGCATTTTTTGTTTTAACATTTAACTTAGATATACCTTATCCCGTAAACTCAGACTGTAACTGAGAGTTGATTCATTTTGATTTCGGTTGACATTGTTTTTCTTTTGTTTTTTTTTTATTTCATTGTATTACTTATGTAGGGGCACAGTTTGTAGTAAGCATCACCTAGGTATGAGTTGGGCAGTTCCCGAGTGGGGTGTATGCTCGGGTCTGAGAATGGTATGCTGGGGCGAGCGGTGGCAGCACTGCTCTCCGAGCTTCCTGCCTTAGACTCGAGAGGTCACCACCCAACCTTAGGCTATATAAGGTCAGGTCGGTAGCTGCCGGAGGGAGAACCCTCGCGGGCTCTGTACGGTCAGTAAGCACTTCCCTCCTCTGGTTACGAGAACTTACCTAGTAACTCATTGTCTGAATACCTTGGTGTGAATACACTTGAACTCGGAGGCCCTTAGTCGGATTGTAAGCAGGATTCTGAATAAACCTTGTTGCCTCTTCTGTACCGGAGATTGTTGTTTGGTAGTTCTTTCCGAATTAGACATACAAACCCCAAGTCAGAATACTTGACCATTACACTGGTGCCGTGACCAGGATTGGTTGAGAAAGAGTGCGCAGCTGTGGCTAAACAAGATAATTCAGTTGATCAGAATGAGGCAGCTGCCATTACGCTGCAAAGTGTAAGGGCTGCCTATATGGAATATAGAACTCTAGTTCAGGATGTTGAGGAATCGGGAAGCACTGATTCGGAAGTAGATTTGGATACATCTCTGGTTCCCGATGTGGCTCTAGCAGTCAATCAGAAGGTTCCGGATATTAGAAATTCTGAATTGCTTGGTAATGGGGCCTTTGGGAGTCCCATCCTGATAGCCCAGCTACCAGTGACTGAACATCGGGGGAGAAGGGAGTCCATCCGCATTATGCTGCTGGCTAACCAGGGAGTTTTTCTAATTCAGTTGAGTACCGCTATGTTGTCGGAATCTGTCTTCAATCCTGGCGGATCAAGCCAGCCCGCCCCTATGGGAATGTTAAGGTTGAGTGAATACCGCAAGGAGAGGAGGGGTTTCGAAGCTGAACGGGTGGCTCATCTGGAATGGAAAAGGAAGTACGATCAAGAAAAGTCAGGGGTGAGAAAATGCTTAAGGTTCAGAAAAAGGAGTATGAACAGAAGAAAGCTCAATTATTGGAATTGGAAACTTCTGTAAGACAAGTTGTATCTGAAGTGGAAAGGTTGCGGAGAGAGAAATGTGGATTGGAAGGAGCTTTGAAAGATTTGGAACGCCATAAGGTAACTAAGCTGTCCCGGCTTGATGAGATTGACGAGCAGGTAAGAGAGAAAGAAAAGCAATGTGGTTTAGTAGCACAAAAGTTTGAGGACACTAATGAACAGTTGAACCACACTAGAACTGCACTAGAAGAAAGAACCGGGGAACATGATGAAATGTCAGAACACTATCAGATAAGAATCGAAGCTTCTAAAAGTCTCTTGAGCGACTTGAACAAACAAGTCCAGGCCCAACAAGAAGTATATGATAGGAATAAGGAAATTATCAGGAAACAAACGGAGGAACATGTTCAGTTACGGGATCATCATATTCGGGAAAACTATAAGCTGATTAAGGATATTAAGGAGAATAACCAGGTTCTGTACGAAGAATGAGAGGATCTGATTTACGAAATTACTCAGATCCGGTGTCAGATGACAAGGGTTGGAAGCGAAGGGAGCGAGGAGACTGAAAACCTCAATGTAAGTAGTATCCTAGATGGAGGTCAGGCTGAGGCGGTTGTCCGTTCTTCAACGCCTAAGCATATCCTGGTGAAAGGATATAGTCCCTTGGTGAACGACAAGGCTGACAGGAATGTGGTAGGTGACTGGTACCAACCGGGTAGAGATTGGAATGTCCGTTTGAGTATAGGTCAGAAGGATACCACCTTTACGACGGATGAGGAGTATCAGTATATAGACACCAGGGGGCAGCCTATGTCCTCGACCCGTGTCGATGATACCATGTTAGATGGCGTCGTGGAGGATGTATATAAGGAAGACCAAGAGGATGACCAAGGGAATTCTGTCGTTGGCGACCGAACCCATCAGATCTCTGGAGATTCAGGATTCAGTACAGCTGAAGAGAACAATAACGTTCCAAGGCCCTGGTTGAAGGCGGATCCACCCACTCAGAATCGGCCATACCCGCGAACCAACCCGAGTCCGCAAATTATACCCGACTCGGGAACCAAACCTAATATGTATGGCAATAGCAGCTGGGGTAATACGAATAATTCGAATTCGGGATGCTTCGGGACCTCCAGGTCTGGTAGGGGTGATGGTAGGAAGAGTAAGGAGCAAAAGATGTTGGATTGGAGTTTGGAGCAATGTACTAGGTTGAGAAGTAAATCTCTGCAAAGAGAAATCAAATTGAAACCAAGCCCTTTGACGGATCAGAGCCCTGGAGGGACTGGTTTTCAGATTTTACGGATGACAGGAAGGTTGATGGTTACACTGATGAGGAATCAGCTCCTCTCCTAGTACGATGCCTTAAGAAGGGGCCGGAAAGAATTGCTGTTGACCAATGGATGGTCCAGTACCAAGGGAATGGAACGTATGCCCAGTTAGTAGAGTTATGTAGCGGATATTTTGGAGGTATAGTGTCGGAAGACCCCATGACTCAGTATAAGAAACAAATTCAGAAAGCAGGGGAATCGGTAAGAGTATACGGATTAGAGCTTCAGATCCTGTTGAGGAAGGCTAGGCCTAATGTAACCCTGGATGATGATATACAAATAGCGAAATGATCTCTCATTTCATTAAGGGGTTGAGAGAGAAGGATCATCAGGACTGTGCGTATAGGGCCTGGAAACGTGGGGCCAGTATGAATACTCTGTTCGATGCGATTGAGGACTTGAATCTGAAAAGGACATTCCTTACCGGATACATGCCTCAGGAAAACAGCAGTTCCGTAATGCCCACTGCAAAACCGGTAGGGAAGGTTATGGCCGCACCCGTGTCTGAAGTAGAAAATGAATATGAGATTATTGAGTTTTAGGAGGAAGATGGCAGCTTTTCGGCTGTTAGATTCCCTAAGGGGACTGGTAAGAAGTTTGTTCCTCGGCACAGTTTTACTACTCAACCTAAGAAGGGGGAGTCTGAAGATAATAAGGGAAAGCCTTAAGTATCTAAGCCTGATGATCAGAAGAAAGAGAACCGGGACCCTTCTCAGGATGTGAAACAAATGATGGAAAGTATGATGAAGTCTTTTAGGAAGGAGTTGGAGAGTCACAGGTCAGAAAGACCCCAGTTTGACAAATCCAGGGTAAGATGTTATAGGTGTCAGAAGATGGGGCATATTGCCTACGATTGCCGAGCATCCGAGCCTGTGTCTCGAAGCGTTTCAGGAGTTGAGGAGGTGGTTGAGAATTCGGAAAATTAAAGAGGGTTGAGATAGTGGCTATGGACTCAACCCGTAAAAGCAATGTGAGCCAAAGTAATGTCAACAGCGAATCGTCGGGAGAATCTGGGATGAGTACGTCTGGCAGGGCAAGTGAGGAGGCTGATCACCTCGTCCTTCCCAGGGCCAGAGAACTTAGTGAGTCAGTTAATCAGAGGATTGAGAGTGTACTAATTACCACTAGGGAAGAAGAAGGGCTGTGGGTTTCTGAACTCACTCGTGTATGTGTGGCACACCTTCCCCCAGATCACCCCTGTTTGAAACATATAAGACAGCGAGGATTGGATCTTGGCATTTCGGAAGATTTCGATCGGTTCACTGGGAACTCCTCTCCATTGGGAGGTAGGAGATGGTATGTGCCTGTTACGATTCAGGGTAGGACTGGGGAATTTTTGGTCGATACGGGGGCTAGTCACTTGTTGGTTTCCAAACGGTTCCTCAGCCAGTTGCCGAATAAGACTGAGAACCTCATAACGGGGGTAAAGGCTTGTACGGCTGACAGATCAGATATGAAGGTTGTTGGTAAGGCATTTATGAAGGCGGAAATTGGAGAGCGGGAATTCGTTATATGTCCGATTATAGCGGAAGTTAAGGACGATGGCATACTCGGGTTGGATTTTGCTAGTCTCTTTGAGGCTGAGTTGAACCCAAGCCAGGGTATTTTGAGTATCAGGAAACTGTATGACATCCAGGTTGTATGCCTGCTCCGACAGATCAGTTCAGTGGCTAGTGTAGTGGACACAGTTAAGATTCCTCCGGGGGTCTCCTGTGATGTGTTGTGTACCACTGAAAGGGCTTTTAAGGGGCAGGAGAGTTTGTTTGAGCTGGATACCGCCCATCTGGTGAGTATTGGATTGGAATCTGTGGATACTTCGGTAGGGAACCCGTTCTGGAATGTGTTACCGGTGATGAATCGGGGAGGTGAAACTATATACCTCAAGAAAGGTTCTGAAATAGGAGCATTGACTCTGGTAAACATGGTAAAGGATTCGGTTAGGAAGCCTGACGAGGTGGTGGTTCCACCAGGGAAGGTGAAAGTGAATGAGCAGCTGGATAAGATTATTGAGGATTCTTCTTTGGAAAATGGTTATCAGAAAATGGAAGTACGGAATCTGAAAGTTTGAGGAAGCATTCGGTTACTTAGGTGGACCCTTAGGTCGGAACGATAAGGTCCTTCACCATATCAACACTGGAGATGCCAAACCCTTTAAGATCCTGTATAGACGTTTGCCTCTGAAGAAAAAGATTATTTGCGAAATGAGATTTATGATCAGTTGGAAAAAGGGGTGATAGTACCCAGTACTAGCCCCTGGTCCAGTCCCATAGTGATGACTATGAAAAAGGATGGTAGCATCCGGTTCTGTGTGGATTATAGGAAGCTCAATGGCGTGACTAAAAAGAATTCATATCCCCTCCCCAGGGTTGATGAAACGTTGGATGCCTTGGGTGGGAACAACTGGTTCTGTACTCTGGATTTTCAATCCGGGTATTGGCAGATTGGGATGAACCCTAGTGACATTGAGAAAACAGCGTTTTCTAGTCATTTAGGATTGTTTGAATATAAGGTTATGCCGTTTGGTCTCTGTAATGCGCCTGCAACGTTTGAAACCATGATGGACACTCTTTTGGGTGATCGGTGAAGAAATATTTGGTGTATTTGGATGACGTGATTGTGTTTGGTAAAACGTTCCGCCAATGTCTGGATAACTTGGAAGTGGTGATAAGGAGACTTGTCTCCAACAGATTATGTTTGAAAACTGAGAAGTGCGAATTGTTTCGGAAATCCATTATGTACTTGGGAAGGATAATATCCCCAGAAGGTATTAAAGCTGATCCTGAAAAGGTAGAGAGTGTGCAGAATTGGAAGAGACTGGTAACTGCTAGGCAGATCCGGTCGTTCCTAGGGTTTTGTAGCTACTATAGGGATTTTATTCTGGGTTACTCACGAGTGAGTTTTGCGCTACAAAGCATAGCACACTGGATACCCGAGCGGGCTAAGGAGCCCTTCCCATGGGGCAAGGATCAGGAGGAAGCATTTGTTAAGTTGAAGGCTCTGTTTACGGATACCCCAGTGCTAAAGTACCCCGATGCGACGGGACACTTTATCTTACATACGGATGCTAGCAACGATAGTATTGGAGCAGCACTTTCCCAGGTCCAGGATGGTGTGGAAGTTCCAATCGCATTTACTAGCAACACTCTGAATAAAGCTCAGAAGAACTACTGCACCACTAAGAGGGAATTCTTGGCTGTTGTGGTTTATACTAAGAAATTTAAAAATTTTTGTGGGGTACCAATTTTACGTTGAGGACCGATCATTCATTGCTCCATTGGCTACTTAATTTTAAGGATGCTGAAGGGATGATGGGAAGGTGGTTGGCCCATCTTTCAGAATTTGGATTGGAAAATAGTCAGGTACAACATAGGTCAGGAAATAAGCATACTAACACGGACGCTCTCTAGTGGAGACCAATTAAGAAATGCCATCGGGATGATTGTGATGATTGCAGACAACATAACGCAGTCATTGCGAATGAACGAATGCCGTATAGGGATCATCCTGAAACCCTAATCGAATGGTCACCCAAGACTATTCATCAGTTTCAGAATAAGGATTCCATTAGTAGGAAACTCCTGGAGACGGTCCCACTCGGAATAAAACCTACGAGGCCTGCTATTAGTATGGAAAATAGGGAGATGAGAAGATTTCTGGCTCAGTGGACGGAGTTAGAAGTTAGGAATGGGATTTTATGTAGATGGAAGATAAGTCCAACTAACAAGATCCTTCAGATTGTCATTCCGACTGCTATGCGTTGGGATATTATGTATTACTGCCATGGCCACGTGACAAGTGGTCATTTTGGGAAGAATAGATCTCTGGAAAGACTTACCCGGAGATACTATTGGCCAGGGATGAGCAGGGATCTGCTTAGGTGGATTGCCACTTGCCCTGACTGTTGTAAGAATAAACCTGGTGAGGGACTAGGAAAGAATCCCCTAGTCCAGGAGTTGTTTGGAGTACGTTTCGCCAGAATCGCAATTGATATTATTAGTGGGTTTAAAACAACCCCTAGGGATAACACTTGTATGATGGTGGTTATTATACAAAGTATATGAAGGTGTTCCCTTTGAAGAATCATAAGGCTGTTACTTGGGCGGAAGCATTTGTAAGAGGCTGGGTGTTGCAGTTTGGGGTTCCCCTAATGCTTCACAGTGATCAGGGAAGGGAGTTTGAATCGGAATCGTTTCAGGAAATGTGTAATTACCTGGCTATCTGTAAGACACATACGAATCCCTATCGTCCTGAGTCGGATGGCTTGGTAGAAAGGTTCAACTGGACCTTGTTACAAGTTCTGAAACCATTGGTCAATGAGTATCAGGATGATTGGGATGTTCAGTGCGATTTTGTAGTGCATGCATACAATAGTATGGTGCATGCTTCTACTAATTGTACTCCGAATATGTTGGTTTATGGTGAGGATATCATCATGCCAGCAGACCTAGTATTTGGTGTAATCGGAATAAGCCCTGAAACTCTATGTTCTATAATGTTTGTGGAGTTCCTAAGGGATAACTTTAAGAAGGCTTACGAACTTGTTCGGAATCGGTTGGAAAAATCAGCAAGGTGGCAGAAAGTGGGTTACGATACTGTGTTGAAACCTAGGTTCTTCCAGGTAGGTGATAGGGTCTTGCGATTCTATAAACCCCTTGATAACCTGAAAATGGTTTCCAGTTGGGATGGCCCACATGTCATAACACAGATTATTTCTGAAACTAGCTGTTTTATAACAGATCTGAATAATCAGGTAAGAAGGTGTCATGTGGAGGTATTGAGGCCCTATAGGGGTAGAAAATTGGCGGAAGAAGTGTATGGAGTAGGTCCGAATGTTATGGAATTACCTGAGGTCGTCGACTTACCTGAATTGGGTGAGACTGAGGACTCAGTTCCGGATGAGAAGAGATTGTCTGGAAATATAAAGAAAAAACCACGGAAGTTACCTATGATAGGTAATCGGAGAAGAAGAAGGAAAAAGAAGAATGTGGTGAAGGTAATTGAGGAGGGTGTTAAGAATAAAAAAGTCTCGGCAGGAGTTGGAAAGACAAAGCAATCCGGGAACAGAGGGACTAGGTCAGCTCCCGGGAATGAAGCCGCGTGTCCCAATGCTAAAAATAGGACTAAGAATGAGGGCGTGCGCCGTAGTGCTAGGATCGAACAGAGGAGCGGTGTTACCTAATGAAGCCTTATCTGAAGTTCTAGGAAGTATTGAATCCTGTACACAACGATGTGTTGTCCTGTACGATGTCCACTTGTTTATATGTATGTATTGTTATGTGTTATGACAGTAGCGGTGTCAACCAGGTTGACAGCGTAATCAGATTGCCAACACGAGTAGGCGGAATCGCTCTTACCTGCTCTATTGTCTGCAGCTTGATGGTTCCCGTGGGTGATGGACGGAAATATCTGGCGTATCAGTATAACACTATACGTAGTCTCCATAGATACTCCTGAAGAGATTAAGTTGAGAAGTGATAATACGACTTTGAGAGAGTGTTTTGTTTACGAGCGCGCGAGCACGTGTCGGATGACCTCGTTTTCAAAGCGAGGCCAAGACGGGTAGGTGACCTTTGACCTGGATTAGGGTTCTCGTGGGAAAGTCCGCCATCTTGCCAAATCAGGCGTGGTGACCGGTACCGGCTGCACGCTTGGGCAACGAGGGAAGCGAATTTACGCGGAAAAAGGCAGTCAAGAAGTACAAAAGTTTGTCTATTAGTTTGGTAAGACCGTTAGGAAGTCAACCTGTCGTACCTTTGGGTATTGTGGGTTCTGGTTTTGGTTGGAATGACTCAGAATATGCTGTGCAAAGAAGTCGATGAACAGGTCAGTCCGGTTAACTCTGAAGATGAACGCTTGTTGGAAGATACGACTGTGGCCGGTGAATTGGTTAGGAATATGAGTTCGGATGAAGTTAAGATGGAAATGGACATGGAAATTACGGTGAATCCCACTTCTGCAGAAAGTGTGGTTCCCGTGGAGTCCGGTCAAGAAAAAGATACTCGGGAACCCATTCGGGATGTCACACTCGGAAGCAGAGATGGTGCGGAAGCAGAGACGGTGCGGAAGCAGAGACGGTGCGGAAGCAGAGACGGTGCGGAAGCAGAGACGGTGCGGAAGCAGAGACGGTGCGGAAGCAGAGACGGTGCGGAAGCAGAGACGGTCGGAAGAAGATGGCCTGCCCTGCATTCTGGACGCACGAGAAAGTCGGGGAGTAGTCAACTATGAGACGGGAGTCATACGTTTGCCCAATGGTGACACTGTCTATATCGAAGCAGACAGGGTGTGGGATAAGAAGTTGGAAAAACCCCATAAGTTGAACAGAAGATGGAGTTGGATGATTAAGGAGATGACTCCGGAAGGTGTCATATATCCGGATCTGTGGCGTCAGAATTACATGGACATGGCCACCAGTATGTCTATGTGTGCTAGCTTCTACCAGTTGGTAGAAGCTGTCAAGAATAAATGGGATAAGGAACATCCGGATTGGGATCACGGTTAGACTTTGTTTCATTTTGGTAAGAATCCGTTGGTTAAGGCTACTCCGAAAACTCTGGATGAACTAGTTGAACAGGATATGGTTGGTTCCGGACGCATGACAACTAGGTCTGCATCCCAGGCCCCTAATCCCTCATTCGGTAATTTGGATGAACAAGAACTGGTTAAGGAGGAGACTCGGATTCAGAACGAGGCTGTCAGAGATGAGGAATTAATCAGGAAAAAGGAAGAGCAGGATCAGATTATCCTGAAACAAAAATCCGAATTGGCAGCTATTCAGATGGATGAGGCGAATAAGGTAGACATGGCCCGTATCAAAGTTGCTCATACTTTGACTATGCATGGAGCAAGTAAGAATCCAACGGGAGAAGACTTTCAAAAGTTCAAGGTTACAAAAAGAGCTCGGGAGCTGCTTAAAAAGAGAATGAAAGCAGAAAAGAAGAAGGAAAAGGTAGACGATGACTCAGAAATAAGTAAACAAGACACGGAATCAATTAAGGATGACACTGACAGCAACCAGAGTAAGTGGGACTGGTCAGTTGATATCGACCATCCGGAAGTATACGATGATGATGATAATCCAGATGAGAAGAAAATCCAAGCTAATGTCAGAAGCGGATTTAAGATGTTCATACCTAAAAGTATGATGGAGTGCAAACAAAATAAAAAATACTTCAGTTGCCCTCCCTTGATCGATATGAATGGCGAGACAGACTTGGAAGAATGGATGCGGGCTACTAGGAAGGACAAACCTTACTATATGTTCTTCGTTAAGTGGGTGGAGGAGACGTTGGATAATCGGAACGAGGAATACTATGATTTCGATGCGTACAGTAAGATTAAGTGGGCAATTGACTCATGGAGAGAGAAGGAAAATGAAATGTGTCCGTTCACCCTCTGTAAGGACACACCGATCAGATACTCCAGCCATATCCGAATGATCAGGCATGTCGTGGAAGAACACATGCATCACCATCCGGAATACGTATGTTATATGAACATCCGTAAGACTGGACACAACTGTGAAGGTCTGAAGACATGTCGGATGGGGGAGTTGGTCAGACATTTGAAAGATGATCATCAGATGGGGGTATTTGTAGCTGTAGATAAGGTCTCAGACTTACATCAGATGTTGCTGGCCTAATAGGATCGGTACAAAGTTAAGAATTTCGGTAGTCTGACCGCCAAGGTACCAAAGTTTTGCCAGGTATCTAAGAATGCTAAGTCGAAGTTTGAAGCCAGATTCGAACTTAGGATGACAACAGGAAGACTGTGGATCGAATCAGACCACTTTGAGAAAATGAGAAAGTATCGGGGCGATGTGGCCTACAGAGATTCAAAGGGGGTCAGTAGTGTGAAGCAATCTAGGGTTCACCCACAAGGAATGTACGTATTCCGTAGGATCCAATGCCCAGCTCCAGTCAGAATATCAGGAATAAGTTTGGAAGGGGGACACACCGACAGGTACCATCCTAGAGCATTCAGCCCGGATCAGGAGCAAAGTCGGAAAAGCCCAAGTTCCGGTATGGAACATAGATCACCTTTGGGGTCCCTACAGGGCGCAGCCGCACCTAGATTCAAAGAGAGAAATAAGAAGGACTTTCCAACTCTGGGATTACCCGGAAAAGAAAGTCAATGTCTGGATAGGTACGGTAGAGCTAAGCAGGAAACAGTCCCAGTGACTAGTCCCTCCGATGAGTTCAAAATACCGAGGACGTCAGATATAAGGATATGGCGCATTCCAGATCGTTGGGTTCCACTGTTGATTCGGGTTCAAGGAGACGGAAACACGTTTCCGAATCCTCACCATCTGAATCTGAAAGGGAACCAGTACCAGTCAGGAGACCACCTACTAAGGATCCTGCCTCATACTCCTTTGATCGGATAAGCGATGAATCATTCAAGATTCAGGAACATGCAGTTAGGGAGTGGCAGAAAACACACGAGGAGATGGCAATCTCATATCTGAAAGGTGATCTATGTTCCATATCGGTTGTACAGCTGACTCAGAACGTTCAGAATTTGGAAATATCCAGAATTGAGAAGGATAAGAAGGAGGAATATGACCGTAAGTTAAAGGAAATGTCAAATAAGGAGAAAAAGGTAAATAAGAATAATGATTTTTGGAAGATGGAGGTGGCTAGAGCCAGGTCAGAGACGGATACTTTGAGTATGCATTTTATGGAGACCTTTGGCAAGCCCATGGCTAGTTGGAATGGGACCAGACACCATGCTAAGTATCTGTTGGACAAACAGATTGCGGAGTATGGTCTGGAACCCGAACCTGAAACACCTTATTGAGATGAGGAAGGTATGGCAGATTAAGTTATGAGAAAGGTTAAGATGTATGAATTCAGTACCTACCTGGAGGAGACGAGACGTGTTCCCGAGCGTGCTGATGCCGAGTGGCCCTATCCGGAATGGAGTTACTCCTACATCTTGGTCGTTGACATTGGATTCTGTGACTTTGGAATCTGTGGTAGCTGATTTGATTATGTATGGTGTGATGATAAACTCTACATACGTTTGGACTTTATGCTAAAGCACAGGATACGAGTGTTAAAGCATACATGAGGACTATTGGATACTTTAATAACAATCAGGGCGCCATCTGTTTATAACCAGCAGTGATTACGAATGCTGGAATATGAACAATAATCACCTGATAAACTGCTTCTACACATGCAAGTCGAATCTTGCTAATAGGACATTACAACTCCAGTTCCTGATAGAAACAGTATCGGATTATACGATTGCACAGCTACCCTGTCACCATCGTCGGAAGTAAGACTCGGAACACCATATCTAATTATAGACTCTGCGAACAATTTGCACATTGTTCTAATATATACGAAGCCTATAGTATTTTATTGATATTTGTACGGTATTCTACTACACTGGTAGTTTACCAATAGATATGTACATCTGGCAATTGTTAAGACCAGATTCAAGTTATTATACCGTGTGTGTTCATATTTTTCTCCTGTCTGGTTCAGTAAGAAAATATTTCAAGACCTTACATATCTTTATGTATATAAAACACATAATGTGGGTACTAAAGACTGTACCATAAATTATTTTTTTATTTTTTTTACAAGGTCTAGAGGTAACATAATTATCAGATTCACAAATCACTACTACTACGAGTAATAGGTATCTGAATTATAGGATGCAAACACAAAAATATTAATATTTATTCGGAATACTCTGATGTATCTTTCAAATTTGTTATGCAATATGACTTTAATTCCTGCATTTCCAAATGTTGATATTGGGTATACTGTGTTCTAGGAAAACAAAAAGTTTTTCATTTATGAGTCGTATGAATGACTATTCAGTATCTGGTTAGATGTAACATAAATACTATGATTATTCAGTATTGTGTTTGAATACATCGAATACAATTATTGCCAGGCTAGTAACCAGGCAACTCATACACTATTATGTGCCCTATTTGTTATAATTGTGTAAATTACTATAACTTAGTTACTACCCAATAGTGTAGCACCTTGTCATAGTCTTGGTGGGGGTAGTGTAGGGGCACGGTTTGTAGTAAGCATCACGTAGGTACGAGTTGGGCAGTTCCCGAGTGGGGTGTACGCTCGGGTCTGAGAATGGTATGCTGGGGTGAGCGGTGGCAGCAGTGCTCTCCGAGCTTCCTGCCTTAGACTCGAGAGGTCACCACCCAACCTTAGGCTATATAAGGCCAGGTCGGTAGCTGCTGGAGGGAGAACCCTCGCGGGCTCCGTATGGTCAGTAAGCACTTCCCTCCTCTGGTTACGAGAACTTACCTAGTAACTCATTGTTTGATTGTCTGAATACCTTGGTACGAATACACTTGAACTCAGAAGCCCTTAGTCGGATTGTAAGCAGGATTCTGAATAAACCTTGTTGCCTCTTCTGTACCCGAGATTGTCGTTTAGTTGTTCTTTCCGAATTAGACATACGAACCCCAAGTCAGAATACTTGACCATTACACTTACATATCAATAACTGTGAAAAAGGCCAAAACGTTCATGATATGAGGTTTGTAATAGCACAGTAAGCTATCTAGAGTCCCTACTAAGGAAAACAAGAAACCAACAGCATAAGCCTAAATAAGCACAGGCTGATTTGAGAGAGCACCAAAGGTTCATATATTTGTAAGTAGATATAATTTGATATGGTGATTACCTGGGCTTGTTGTACCTGGCTGGAAAGTCATAGTTTCTCTTGTGGTTACTGCTGGTGGAACAACAGTTTCTCCTGTGGTAACCACTGGAGGAACAGTAGTTTCTGCTGTGGTTACTTCTGGTGGAACAGTAGTTTCTGCTGTGGTAACCACTGGTGGGACAGTAGTATCTGCAGTGGTTACCTCTGGTGGGACAGTAGTTTCTGCTGTGATAACCACTGGTGGGACAGTAGTATCTGCTGTGGTTACCTCTGGTGGAACAGTAGTTTCTGCTTTGGTAACCACTGGTGGGACAGTAGTTTCTGCTGTGGTTACCCCTGTTTGAACAGTAGTTTCTGCTGTGGTTACCTCTGGTGGGACAGTAGTTTCTGCTGTGGTAACCTCTGGTGGAACAGTAGTCTCTGCTGTGGTTACCTCTGGTGGGACAGTAGTTTCTGCTGTGGTTACCTCTGGTGGAACAGTAGTTTCCGCTGTGGTTACCTCTGGTGGGACAGTAGTTTCTGCTGTGGTTACCTCTGGTGGAACAGTAGTTTCTGCTGTGGTTACCTCTGATGGAACAATAGTTTCTACTGTGGTTACCTCTGGTGGAACAGTAGTTTCTGCTGTGGTTACCTCTGGTGGAACAGTAGTTTCTGCTGTGGTTACTCTTGGTGAAACAGTAGTTTCTGCTGTGGTTATTACTGGAGGAACAGTAGTTTCTGCTGTGGTTACCTCTGGCGGAACAGTAGTTTCTACTGTGGTTATCACTGGTGGAACAGTAGTTTGTGCTGTGGTTACCCCTGGTTGAACAGTAGTTTTTGCTGTGGTTACCTCTGGCGGAACAGTAGTTTCTACTGTGGTTACCCCTGGTTGAACAGTAGTTTCTACTGTGGTTATTACCTGAGGAACAGTAGTGTCTGCTGTGGTTATCACTGGTGGAACAGTAGTTTTTGCTGTGGTTATCACTGGTTGAACAGTAGATTCTGCTGTGGTTACCCCTGGTGGAACAGTAGTTTCTGCTGCTGTGGTTACCACTGGTGGAACTGAAGTTGCTTTTGTGGTTACTACTGATGGAAAGGTAATTTCTGCTCTGGTTACCACTGGTGGAACAGTAGTTTCTGCTGTGGTTACCCCTGGTGGAACTGAAGTTGTTTTTGTGGCTATCACTGGTGGGGCAGTAGTTTCTGCTGTGGCTATTATTGTTCCAATGATAGTTTCTGTTGGTGTAGTAGCAACAGCGTGACTATTAGTGTCTCCTATATTTAATATTTGTGGAACAGTAGTTCCCACTGTGCCTATCACAGATTCAACCGTTATTTCTGTTGTGGTCATCACTGACGGAAAAGAAGTTTCTGGTTCGGTTACTGGTGATTGAACAATAGTTTCTGTTGTGGTTACTCCTGGTGGAACAGTAATTTCTTCTGTGGTAATCACTGGTAGAACAATTGTTTCTGTTGTAGTTATTGCAGGTTGGATATCAGTTACAGCTGAGGCAGATTCAGTTCTTAAATTTATGAATTCTATCATATCCTTGGTTGCCCACACTTCTTCTCCGGAGCTGTCAGCTGTAACCCCGTCAATGTCAGGACCACATCTCATACATACTCCCACTCCATTCTTACTGTCACTGAACTTAATGTATCCAATAAGTGGTAGTCGGGTCATGGAAATACAAGTTATCAGGTTGAGGCCATTTCCAATACGTTTACATTTTGTGTTTTTCACAGAGCTGAAGCTGGTTTGGGAAGTTTTACTAAATGTAGCTTCCATTGGATCTAGACATATTGTTGATTTTGTCATAAGAATCAGCAATAAGGTTTCAAGAAGCCTCATTGTTGCTATACAACAGTGAGGGTAGAGAGTTCTGACAACATTCACAACCAGTCTAGATTTAAAAGGAAGTCTCAGAGTTATATGTATCACAGGAGAGGTCTGATTATACATATAGGGAAACTCAACAGTATATATATCTGCACAGAGAGAAGAACACTGATCGCTTTGACACATATTGCACAGGTCACAATTTGTCTCCCACATGACATGTATGAAGGCATGTCAAATGAGGTTGACCCTGTCATATTTGGTTCGTCAACTCCATTTGACATGCGTAATGAAGACACGTCACATATTTCTGATCCATTCACCTGAGTGCTAGGTAATACTGTGAGACAATTATGTAAGGGTCAAGAGCAGTCAATAACTATGTACCAATGGTTCAATCAAGGGAGGCCTATAATAGAAGGCAGGGGATATCATAGTCCCACAGGCCTGCAACACTAAGGCAATTTTTCCTATCTACAGAACTCCTACTTGACTGAGGACCTCTATGCAGTCCATAAGACAAGGGCATGGAGATGCATGGCAATGCCATCTGTCTCCTTTTAATCAAGATACTGAGATTATAGACTGTGGGTTAGCATACAATCTTTTGGTATTTTCACTGACTCAGGCAGAAGGTGTCTAACCTCTCCAGTTGAAGAATTCAGGATTGTGGGTGTCTATTTTGATATTCAATAACAAATGCAGATTTTCTATGCATAGAATTCACTACCATTCATTGATAGTATTTACAGACCTCAGTGATCTATTCTTCATGAAAACAAAATGACACAGATACATCAAATGTCTCAAGTGTTGGTAGTACTTCTTGGTAGTGATTAGTCCTGGTACCAAAATGGTTGTTTGCTCCATCTAGTGGAATATCCTAGAACAATTATGTATGTCAAGCCATCACATGTCAAGTGCCTTCGACATGGCTGTGACCCGAGTCAACTCACAGATGACATGGCATTTTAAGGCATGTCAAATCATATGAGGATTACTGTGTGCTACAGTTGTCAAGGTGACATATGTGCACATGTCCCAATGACGTGTGCTCTCTGTGTCAAATCAAGTTGACATGGGTATACATGTCATTTTGTCAGGAAGACTTTTTTCAGTGTGGGTTTCATAACATAGTCCTGCAAAATATGCATGGGTGCATAATATTTAGCTAAACCCTATACTGATGTGGCATCCTATGTTGATTAGATATTCTGATCAGATTGCTTGATTGCTTAATATTTCATTTGAAAATATTTTGTTATAGTTTATCCCATGAAATGAAAATGGAATCCTTATTATAGGTACTCTTGATATCAACCGAAATCTGCATGAGCAGTTCATTCTGATTTTGCAACATCATCATATCCAGGAAGGTGCCATGTGACAATATAATTCTAAAACTCAACTGTCTTGACACACGTATGTATAAATGACCATCCCAGTGTGTAAAGCATTTATTGTATGCCTTTTCCTCTGCTATTGAAGTTTGGTAGATACATTTAATATTGCCAATGTCCAAGCAAACAAGTCTGTATGCTTGGAGTGAACTTGTTACTCTCCCTTTACATAGTATTTTGCCAAGTGGAAATTGATCACTTTGAAGTAGAATTCCTACTGAATGCCTTTGTGAAGATGGTCAATATCTTCCTCATCTGCACAGACCTACTCTATAATACATCACAGAACTGATGTACTTATTCACACTCCTTACTACTACTATATTCAATGTAAGTACAACACTTTGCACTTAGGATATCTGATTTGCATATTTAATAGTTAAAATATCCATTGAACTTCAGATGCCACAGGTGGACATAAATCCATAAATCCATTACGCCATCTGTCTTCCGGCAATGAAACCATGAAAGATGTCCCACCTCCAACCAAGAAAAGCTGAAAAGCCCATTAATTACAAACTTACAAAGTGGATTGAGTCTTGCAGGTGAATAAAGTTTCAAATAAATCCAGTTCTCTGGGATGAAAGAGGCTAAATATATTAAAAGGCTGAGGTAGTGCCTTAGGCATAGAGGTGGGTTTTGGGCTTGTATTATTCATGGGCATGTACTAACAAATTGATGGATGCTGCTGCCCAATCTAGATGATTTACAACTGCTGGGAAACTCCATTTTCTAATCAAGGAGTTTTTTTTTCGAATACACTTGATACAGCTCATCTGATTAGAGGGGGCTAACGGTTTTGTTTAATTTAGAGTCATTCTGTGGTATGAATCTGATGGTGGTGATGGATATATTCACAAACACCGATACCACTGTATCTATGTCTAGTCACTTCCCTTGCCACCTCCATTCCCACTTGGTAAGGGAGAAATTGCATCTTTGTTCTGAGCGAAAAGTTGAAATATATAAGCAAATATCAACAATCAGTGAATAATTTAGCATCGTATTCCCCAGGTGTAGCTGCTCCGTATTCAACGAGGCCTTATATAGGCCGAATTGAATGCGGGACAGCTATTATATGGCTCTAAGGATGAATTTGCTTTTAAATAAAGAAACATAACAATATTTACTGATTTTCAACATGTCAAGCTGTTTGTGTTGTCGTCTGCCATCTTGGAACCCAGACTGCCTTGGGCGCTTACATATTCCTACGCAGTCAAGATGATTTATGCTTTTTTGATAATTATATAATAAAATTTTGGCTATATTACTGGTCCTTAACTGTCTTAATATTATTTTTTTCTAAAATTCATTTCTTTACATGCATAGTACTGCCATACTCCATCGACTTAGCAAGGAACTATTTTTTTTTATGGCCGAGCTCGCTTTGACGGCACTCGGAAGAACGTTTCAAATTAATTTTTTGCTTTTATCGTCAATTCTATAAATATTAATGTCAGAATAAATTATTTCAATGCATCATCTCTCTAGTTAAGGACAAAAAGGCTAGGATTTCAACACAATAACAAAAACTTTTATTTTTGAAATGCTCGTGCCACATCCGGGTCACTTTCACTTTTGTGCCATAATGGCGGTAACGTAGGAACAACGTCAACAAGTTAATTCAATGAAATTTGAGTAATATCTCCGCCATCATCCTTTGTCATGGATCCAGAAGCAGCCACATTATAGTTTATGATCAGGTTAATGTTTCCAGATATGTTTGGGATTTGCGAACATTCCACTGACGGAAGATGCTAGACGATTTATATTGTCACCATGAATATGTGAGGAAACCGCCTGTCGCCCCTCATCTTCCCTGGGATGTACCTCGATGGCTTCCGGCGGGCTGCATAGGTTGGCGAAGGTGTAGGGGCTCGTCCCAGAGCAGAACTAGGCTTGGATTTACATTGGAATCCACCAATGCTTGCTCTTGTGTATTGTGTGTTATTATTCTGGACTGGAGTACCACTGACTTCACTGGAGATTAAAGCACTGGAGGAATTACCATCCCCTTCATGGCCCAGGACGGCTGGCACGGCATCAGAAGGTAGGCCTAATTTCCTCCTCTTTGAGCATGTGCTGCTCATGGTTGGCTATGTTGTATTTATTTATCAAACTCTAATTTTTTTACCTGCATATTGAGCCACCAGGACAGTGGGTACGTTATTCCCCATTAAAGATGTGATGCTGGTTTTCCTGAGTGAGAGATTTGTTTTTTTACCTACAATCCCACCTCTCTTGCATACAGTTTTCACCAAAGCATTCATGGCGTTGGTGCCCATGTTGGCTCTAGAGTAGCCAATTTGGTCTTCTATGCCGTTGGTGGGGTGGGGGGTTAGAAACATGGGAGCCTGATCGTCTAACATTTCCACATGTCTCCTCTTCTTATATTCCAAGTAGTAGGCAATGGGACATCTATCATCCCCTGTGGCCCAGATTTTTTGGGGAAACGCTCATGGTTCAGTATTACCACCTCTGGTTTTGGTTATTTTTTCTGTAAACTCCAGATATTATATGCCATCACTGTCTAGCTTTAGTTAAATGTCTCCCCACCACATCTGCTCAGGCTAATAGGTGCCTCTGAGGCCAAAACACATGTCAAACATAAAATAAAGTGTGTCCTGTAGTATTTTTGGTAATGTCATGCCCAAAGCTCCTTTTTCCCAGAGTGACTCCATTTCTGTATCTGTTATGGCTTCTGTCCGATTAGGTCTGTTTCCTTTACCCATTTGCTTCAGCTTTACTCTTTTCGAATGTGGAACTTCATGGGATATTTAAAAAATCTGATCTTTAAGGGGGTCAGCTGGATATTTATGGTCCTTCAGGTACCTGTTAATGCATAAATCATAAAGTACTTTTTTAGTTTCATAATGACAATAATTAGCTTAAAAAAACACAAAAATCTTGTACTCGTGCATCCACAGAAAGCTAAAAAAAATATAAAATAAACTGTTAAATAATAGTTAGCTAGATATTAAACCTTGCTGAATAGTTTAATAATCATACATACCTCAATATGCCTCTATGAATGGAAGTGAGTGTGAGTCAAACAAGTTTTTTTCTCTGGATCGCCAAATTTCACTGACCATTATGTGATTCTATGCCCGGAATATCTATCTCCCATCAGACAGGTTTTGACTTCTGCCCACTAGATTCCATTGCCTGCTTGTACCTGTTACCCATCAAAAATGTTTTTTTCTCATGACTGCCAGATTTCATCACCCACTAGTATCTGATTATCAGAAACAGTAACCACTTTTCTGGTACCCATCAGATCCCATCTGATGGAGGTTAGAATCTCTCGGGTGTAGAATGAATATCCGACAGAGGTTAGAATGTAGTGTCATATCTTGATGTGCTTATAATGATATGACTAAAAGGCAAGACCTTATGTAAGTTAATAATGCAGTATTTATTCCAGCATATTATACAGAGTCTTTATGGTTAGTAGTGTATAGGTAGGCAGCTTATGCTGGTCCGAGGATACAGGTAGGATGCAGCAGGTAGGTAAGGTGGCGCTGGTAGCGAACCCTATGATCGGTATGTGTAACTAAGGGGTGAGTGTGTGTACAGTGTACACATATCACTATGATATACAATGTATATCGATAGAAATATGTGTAGAGTTATTATGTATATAAAGATAAAAGATTTCCATATATATTACAAAAAAATGTTCATGAAAATATAATGAGACATCGGGTGTAGAATGAATATCCGACAGAGGTTAGAATGTAGTGTCATATCTTGATGTGCTTATAATGATATGACTAAAAGGCAAGACCTTATGTAAGTTAATAATGCAGTATTTATTCCAGCATATTATACAGAGTCTTTATGGTTAGTAGTGTATAGGTAGGCAGCTTATGCTGGTCCGAGGATACAGGTAGGATGCAGCAGGTAGGTAAGGTGGCGCTGGTAGCGAACCCTATGATCGGTATGTGTAACTAAGGGGTGAGTGTGTGTACAGTGTACACATATCACTATGATATACAATGTATATCGATAGAAATATGTGTAGAGTTATTATGTATATAAAGATAAAAGATTTCCATATATATTACAAAAAAATGTTCATGAAAATATAATGAGACATGTACTAGATAATAATCTTTTGATTAAAGCTCAATATGGATTTTATACCACAGATGCTATTTTTGATTTAAAACCTTGGATCAAAACAAGGCTATATCTATATGTTTTGTCAATGGAGCCAAGGCTTTCGACAGTGTCAGTCACTCCTTATTGCTAAAAAACTGTAAATCTTTGCAATTGCATGATAAGACCTGTGGGTGGATTGGATCTTATCTATCTAATAGAAGGCAGGTCACAATGTTCAATGGACATCTGTCTGATGAACATAAGGTACCATATGGCATGCCTCAGGGAAGTTGTTTGGGTATCCTGTTTTTTTGGTTGTTTGTAAATAATTTTCCCTTGTGCTTAGAGAAATCTGATGTTTTTATGTATGCCGATGACATTGTGATTGTCACGATAGCTGATACCTATTAATCTACATATTGATGTAAAGAATACGAAACGCTTATGTGACTTAGATTGTATCACTATCAATACTAAGAAAACCAAAGTTCTGAATGTTGTTAGGCCTGGATCCAGGCAACCAGTTCCTGATCTTAATGTGCTTATTGACAGCCAGAAACTTGACTGTGTTGAATCATACAATTATCTAGGTGTACCGGTTGATTCCAGATTGCACTTGCAACAATATGCTAATGACACAGTACATCAGCTGAATCATAAACTGTTCATGTTAGACCAGATTCGTATATACATCAATGAAAAACAATCACTCATGATTTATAAACAAATGGTGGTTCCCAATACAGATTATGCAAGTTTTTTAATGGACTGTACTTTCCATTCATAGCATCCAAAACTGTGGTCTACATATTTGTACTTTTGGTAATATGTATGAAAGGACTTCTGTTACTGCATAACATGAAAGACACAATATGTAGAGTTACTGGCACAGAGGAGAGCTGCTCACTTGTTTAGGTATTATATATAGAAAATCCAAAGTTGAAGCCACTATTATTCCACTAGGTAAAAGGAGAAAGCGGGCTGATAACAAAGTGACATTTCCTAGTTTTAGATTCACTTACAAGTCCAATGATAAATGTCCCTGGAGTAGAGGAGTAAGGTTATGGGATAAACTGGCTGTTAATGTACAAAAGTCTGATAACATAGATAAATTCAATGTGTGTCTACCCAAGATTGATATTGTGAAGCTAGCCAAGATTCAACTCATATAAATTTAAACTCTTTTGAGTTTAGACAAATTATATATATTTGTTAACCTTAAATTGCATGTACGCTTATTATTAGGAGATGCTGTAGTTCATCATTTAGTTTAATACTGGTTCATTACATATAATTATAGGCTAGCATGTGCTTGTGTCTTATCGGTAAATTGACT
This sequence comes from Acholoe squamosa, assembly GCA_949317995.1. Classification (NCBI taxonomy): domain Eukaryota; kingdom Metazoa; phylum Annelida; class Polychaeta; order Phyllodocida; family Polynoidae; genus Acholoe; species Acholoe squamosa. Next base: position 4,669,718 of record OX439041.1, read on the forward strand.
GATCCTTGTTATCACCACTGTGCATTGATTAATCACATTAACCAGCAGCTGGTCAATGATTAGTCCTTACCTAATGAACAACCTAGCTTGATTAGTTTCCACACACTGTGATTTAGAGATAGGTATTGGTGATGGGATTAAACATACCATAAATTTGTATTCTTATCATGACTTGATTAGTATTGATTGATCACCTAAATGTTATGTAATACCTTTGGTACAATGTATAAGGTGACCATAGTTGCAGGTGTGTTTATATGAGTCAGTTGGTACTGACTAGTACCTAGAAAACTACTAATGCGACTCTGAAAGTTGTATTGTGATTATTGGCTGCATTATGATATGGCCTAAAACTTATCTAACTTTAGTAGTTTTTTTTTCTCAAGTACCTAGGCGTGCTGCAGAGGGACTACCACAAGGTTATAGGATGGGTGATTGCAAAATTAGACGTACCAAGGATGAATGGTCTTTTCATGGACCGGCCTCATTCATGTCAAATTTTCACCCTGTGGATATTTGGCACAACAATCATTTATTCCCTGATGCTGAAACCCTGTATCAATTCCAAAAGGCCTTGATATGTCAACAAGAACAAGTAGCAGTTGGCATACGGAACTATAAAGGCCCCTATGAAGTGAAACTAATCTCAAAGAAGGGAAGTAATGGCAAGGTAGACAGGAATCGACCATAAAAAATGTTCAAAAATTAAAATATGGTCAGGATGAGGGTCTTCTAACCATGTTACAAGAAACAGATGGACACATATATGAGGCCTCAATGACTGACACCTATTGAGGTTGTGGGGAACCACTAGCCAACGCTGCAGCAATTGAATACGGTAAAATCAAAGGAAAAAATAAGCTTGGAAACCTACTAGAGTATTTAAGAGATGAAGGTATCTCAGATAGCAACACAGAAGATAGTGGAGATGAGGAAGTAATAGAAGAAAAGGAGAAAGAAGAAGAAGAAGAAGAAGAAGAAGAAGAAGAAGAAGAAGAAGAAGAAGAAGAAGAAGAAGAAGAAGAAGAAGAAGAAGAAGAAGAAGAAGAAGAAGAAGAAGAAAAGGAGTTTGAAGCAGTGAACAACACAGGGGTTAACAGGGAACAGAGACTGTGTCCACGCGGTAGAGGTAGAGGTGGAGGCTGTAGAAGAGGAGGGGGCCAGACCGGTAATTGACACACTGTTATAACATAAGTGTCACAACGTAAACAAAAGACAACAACTGGTAAAAGTACAGTGTTATAACATAGGAGTCACAGTGCAAACATAAAAGACAGTAATCAACAATACGAATGGCTTCAGCCATGGCTATGGTGAGGGAAAATGTCTCTGGTGAGCATATTTATGGATAGTAGAGCAGCCCCTGGAGGAAGTACTTATTTTCAAAGTGTGCTCAATCGCACAAATGACTCAGGATACACAGTTAATGTATACCCCAAATTAGGTGCTAAATTCTCTGAAGTATACAGGGAAGCTAGTAAATATATACTACAAAATCCTGGAGATATGACATACATTGCAGCTGGAGTGAATGATATCAACACCCCCCATCCACCTCTCCCTTGGAAAAGAAGAAGACAATACACCTTTGACTGGACAACAGCTGAACAATTACAGACATATATGACAGGTATGATAAAAGACGCCATGGAGATTCTCTACACAGCACATCCTAGACAAAAAAATTCTGGACAATGCTATATGGCAGATAAATAAGCAGATATATCAACTGAATCGACAACACCATACCACTATGCCATGGATATCACGTAGAGTACACAACAGCAGACCTAAAGAGGCGAGACAGGATAGATATACTCCATGGTTGGTAGATGGATTACATCCAAGTGACACCCTACTTGAGAAACAAGCTCAAATGTTCATAAATCATATCAATCCATTAAATTAAAAATCCAGAAATTTGGATATATTCCTTTTTAAATACTATACCCCTTGAGACACACTATTATATCACATTATGCACAATGGATTTTTGGGGGGACTCAAGGTCCTTTGCTAGTTTGCCATGAGAAATTGTTATTTAGTTCGCCTAAAATTAAGGTTCATGACACACTACATTGGAGAGGCATTGTGATATTATCAAAGTTCAGATTACAACATCATATACAAGAATCAAGGTAAATCTAGTTACCAGACTAATATTAACCAGTTATGTATAATGGTTATTATTCTTTGTCTGTAATTGTATACTATATATAATAAGAGAGCCCATGTTATGAACAACTGGGTACTTAATTTTTACAATAAGGTCTGTAATTTATATAAGTGTCGCCTTTCGTTGAAAATCAGATATTATGATCAGTATGTCTCACATGACCATAGCATATCTTTTTTCTGTTTTTTTTTATTATTGTTACAAATTTGGTCTTTTTTATTATTGTTATTATAGAAGAAATCATATTATTTTTAGTGCTTAAGTCGTAGACAGATAAGATGGAAGGTGGGGGGCTATGACAGGGGTGGGTTAGGAAATCATGGGACAATGGTTAGGTCTTTAAGAACTGTCAAGAGTTTTGATAATGATAATAACTTTCATATCACACATATAAATTTACGAAGTATTAGGTCTGGTATAGAAGATACCAAGCTGCAACTGGACTTCTCCAACTTTGACATTATTACATGTTCAGAATCGTGGTTCTAGGATAAGGATTTATCGAGTGAATATACCCTAAGAGGATATAAAATGTAAAGACATGATAGAACCTGGTTACAAGATGGTATGAGGAAGAAATCAGGAGGCCTGTTAATTAATGTAAAACAGACTTATATTGTTTAACAACCAAACTGGCTTCCGACCTTAAGTGAAAAAGATATAGAAATACAGAGCATTATAAGTAGAAGGGATGAAGATGTTTTGGTCATTAATATATATAGACCCCCAAAAGGAAGTATGATTGAATTTTGGGAGAAAATGAAAATAATTATGGATCGAATACATAGAATATACAAGTATGAAGTGTATATAGGAGGAGACTTGAACATTGATATGCTTGATCATACCATAGACATGGTAGATACCCTGAAACAAGGTATGATGGGATATGGCCTCGTAAATGTGATTAATTGTCCAACATGAGTAGCTGATAGAACCTCATGTCTAGATTTGATTTTCACTAACCACAATAATGTATTAAACTCTGGATGTGTGCACTATGCCAATAGTGATCACGATATGGTATATGTATCTGTTAATAGACCAACTTATGTAAAGCCAGTGAAAAAAACTATCCAGTGTAGAACAATGAAAAATTACTCCTCTGAAGAACTGCATAGATATCTCAAACAGTTTAACTGGAAAATGTTTTATGATACTATTGAAGTTGAAATTTTGTGGAAAATAATCTTGAATAGAATATATCATGTAATTAATGGCATGTGTCCCATGAGAAATGTAGTCATTAAAGACTATAATAAACCATGGGTTACACCAGAATTGGTTGAAGAAGTAAAGCGCAAAGACAAAATTGTTATTGAAGCTAAAAGAACTGGAAGTGTAGATGACATTAAAAATGCTAAGAAAGTATGTAATGGCATGAGTAAAATCATTAACACTTCCAAGAGACTACATGTTCTAGGTAAACTAGAGAACATAAAAATAAACCTAGAAGATTTTGGCAGGAGTTAAAATAAATCCTACCGGGTAGTAGAGACACTGTGGATATCAATTTACTTGATATAAACAGTGGAGACCTATTGAAACCAGAAATAATATCACATGAAATCAGCACATATTTTACAGGTATTGGTACTAAATTGTTGAAGGACAATTATGCAGTGTGGAATCCAGAGGTAGCTGAGGCACCATTTACTATTAATCAATGGGACACTAGTGAAGAAGAGGTTCTCAAATTTATTAAAGAGATTAATACTAAAAAGACATCAGCAATTGACCAACTTAGTTCCAATATTATGAAAGATGCCTTTCTGAGATTAATCAAACAGGTTACATATCTATTCAAACAGTCATTATATAATGGAAAAATACCCCAATCATGGAAAGAGGCTGTAATTATACGGATACCTAAGGATGGTGAACCCACTTTGGTGGAAAACTACAGGCCTATTTCATTACTACCTTTACCTAGTAAATAAATAGAGAAAATTGTGCATAGAAATTTAATGGATTATCTAGAAGCCCATTATGTACTAAGCCAAAAGATTTAATGGATTATCTAGAAGCCCATTATGTACTAAGCCAAAGGCAAGGAAGATATGGAAAAAAATCATTCCACAGCAAAGACTATTGGGGAGTTGACTGACTACATCTTGAGGGAAGGAAATATTGGCAGGGATCATGGCTAGAAAACATCGTCAAAAGAAGGAAACAATATGACCTTGCCAATGGCATCAAATCAGAACCAATTGATATTGTGAGTGGTGTCCCTCAGGGATCAACAGTTGGTCCTCTACTGTTCTTTTTGTATGTTAATGAGATAGAGAAAGTTTGTAAAAATTGTCAAATTTTATTATATGCTGATGATACTGTTCTTTTTTTTTTATCTGGGAATGACTCTAAATCAGTCAACAAATTAATGCACGAGGATCTACACAATCTTGAAGCATGGTGCTACAAGAATAGATTAACTATAAATATTAAAAAAAAATAAATTCATGTGTTTTCCAAACTCATATAAATGGAAGAATTGTAAACTGTCAATCAGTGGAGAAAAAATATATGGGGTATCAATTTATAAGTATCTAGGAGTCACCCTAGAACCAGCATTAAACTATGAAAGATTTGTTAAAGGACATATAAGAACTGCTGCCTGTTGGAAATATCAAGTGGCTATACTAATTGCTTTTATTGACGTACCAACAGCTGTATTGTTATACAAAGCCTTTATCCTACCTATATTGGAATATGCTGATATATTATAAGCAGGTATTACAAATACACTATTAGATAAGAGGCAGAAGGTACAAGACAGAGGTCTAAAGGTTGCTATGAGGAAACCATATCGAACTCCTACATATGATGTACATGGATTGGCAGGGCTTAACCTGTTATGTGATAGAATGCAAGTTCACCAACTGAATGAGGCATTCAGTAGATCAAAACAGAACAAGTACAGGGATCATAGAAATTTATATACTAAAGCCTGGGATGGTCCAATTCTAAAGTACCATACACCTAATGGGGCTTCCTATACAAGGAGTCTAGAATTTTCACTAGGTTTTCTATGGAATAGTCTAAACACACAAACTAGAAATATTGAAACTCTTGACAAATTAAAGAAATTTTCTAAAGGTATTCTATCAATAAGACAGCCTAAACCACTGGAGGGCTAACCTGTCAATCCAAAGTTTTGTAATACTAACCATTACTAACCAAGGTAATTATGAATTAAATGGTAATATTTCTTATAAGTAAACTTTTTTTCAAATATATCATGTTATAAAAATGAAAACGAGTATGTTAAAGAGGTGACACTGGGTCTCACAAATGTATATTTTACAAACAGGGTACGGTTGTATGAATTAATTAGCTCTTACCCAATGAGCTAAAGATGCAACCAATATATTATTTATTATCAAGTGAAATTTTATACTATGTTGAAATTATAAACAATGGTTTATATGATCAATAATGCTATTCGACATGTACAACTGTTATGTTACCGAGAACACCAACTTTGAATACAGATTAATCAAACTCAAACTCAGTAGTGGGCATAAAATAATCTGATATTCGAAAGGTATGGAAATCTGAGAGGTTAGAATCTAGTGGGCGTAAAACTGAAATCTGATGGAGCATAAAATCTAGCTAACATGGAATGAATATCTGACGGAGGTTACAGGGCTATTTGTCCAAGGGCCTGTCATCATAAGGCCACTTGTCATGGGGCTACCAGTCCAGGAGCCATTTGCCCTGATACCAGTGTCTCGATCCATACCCGATGGGTACACCATTTTGAATTTCATTTGTTGAGGTTAACCCCACTGATAGGGCATACCCTCATTGGTGCCTTGTTCCTGGTTAACACCCACTTACAGGGACCGGCTGGTACCATCTGATCAGTGTATGTCACCAGAACTAGATCCCGTCCTGCTTAAGCCAATAGGATTCTCTAATAATAACATTCGCTAAAATATTCTGACTTTTTAAGGTTTCTTTGTTATTTCTCCTCTTAACATGAGTGCTACACATGTTTATCTTCAAGGCACTCTTATGATTTGCCAAGAAATATCTATTGTTTTATTGATTTATTGTTGAATAAGGACATATTTCTTTTTATGGAATCTTATTAATCTTATTCCCAACATATAAATATATTTTTCAGCCTCTATTGACAAAAAGATGTCACTGGATGAATTCATGGCTAAGGTTAAGATATGTATCTCTCCTGAGTGATGGTGGACAGAGCTACTGACCTATACAAGACAAGGGTCACTTGTGCCAATGATACTTATGCTTTAAGCAATTTTCCAGTCAAAAGTGAATCATAGATCATACAACTAATACTGCCGCTGTAATATACTTAAGCTTTACTGTATTTTCATGAGATACATAGCACTATAGTAGCCAGAGGTACTTCATGAAATATTTACAGGGTCATCTTTGTTGGTTCGATTCCATTTTATTTTCAAACGCTGGATATAGAATACTGACACATCAGAGTGAGACTCTCTGTCCTTTTTCTCAGCACTTTGTCAATGCCAGTACGTTACATCAGCATTTACCAACAAATGACTGTAGATAGCTATTATATCAATACATTGCCCATTCACTGATGCTATTGTCGGTACTGAATAATTTAGCCATTGCACACTCTAGAGGCCTCTTAGTCTATGGCACACACTTCGTTGTAATATCGACAGGGGCCATGCTTAATCTAATAAAAGGCCAGAGGTCAAAGGTGATACAAAGCCAGCTTTGGCAGTAACCAGATGAAAGAGTCTCAAACTCCAGGGCTGCTCCCAGATGAATTGAATGACTCAATATGACATCACTGCATGAATAAGTGACTCAATATCTTTCATCTTTTAATCCCTTCATAAAACAGAAGCCCTCTGGCAGTACGGTTTTGGAAGAATAGTTCAGAGAATGATCAGGCAAATGACATCAGATAATGCTGGTGTCCACCTTTAGTTTCTATGGCTGTCCTACAGGTTTCACTTATCAATTGGTCACATTTTATGCATCAGAGGTCAGAGCTTCTACATTGCCTAAACTTAAACTTTCACCACAGGCTCTTCAGGTGGAGTAATTTGTCTGTCTGTATCCATGATTGGAGAAATGATTTAAAGTAGATTTTTCTATTCCACTGTGTTGAATTATTTTGAACCTTAGGCAGTTCTCTTTCCAACAAATAGTATTGATCAGTTTCTAATATTGGGGATTGAAAAAAGAAAAAAAAGTTCTGTCCAAATACAAGGTCTTTGAATACCTTGTCTTCGGTGTGTTGAATCTGGAGACCCCAGTGGTCAGCACTGCCACTTTGCTATGAGCATCACTGTATTCAATGCTAGTACCTTATTACGGGACATCACTTGCAATCATGTGGGCACTGGAAGATATTTTTAACAATCTGAGTGATACATGCCCGACATAGCTGCCGTTGCTCTGCAGAACTGCATGTCAGAATCAAGATACCGACCAGGGGTTGTACATAACTTTATTAGAAAAAAAACATTCACTGTTCACCATCAATTCAATCTAGAACCCATTTGTACATACTCATTTGGTTATATTGTATGTATAAACAACATGAAGAAAATTATGGAAAAAATAGGGGCATCAAACTTGTTGTCTACCCTCTTTTTTTTTATCCCTCAAAACGATGAGATATATGCTGATGATGCCTATTACACATCATTGTAACATATTTGATACCTTTCATGAGACATGATTGCAACATGATAAAGAAAGATATTTGCAGGGTCATTCCCAGGTGGTACAGAGTGTGTGCAATGTGCATGGGCTCAGGTACTTAATCTTGACATAGCCACAGGCTGTCACCAGAATCTGTAACTAGACGGCAACTTAATGCATTCTATATTTAGGTTTTAGAGCAACTACTTTCTATGAAAAACACGATGAGAAATCAGGCATTCATATTTCACACAACAGCATGGTAGTTTAATTCCTTCCTTAAAAATCTGAACTTTTGTTTTCTTAAAAGCCTGTAACCATCTTTGATAACTATGACCATATGAAATACATCAAATATTTTCAACCACGATGTCTGTGGCACTAATTAACTTCGGTTACTAAGTATCCCCATAGGCAACCAGGTTCATTATAACATGCTAATTCTGAATTTATTCTTCCATTTCTTAACTTTAGCCTAGCTCATTCAAAATCCTTCATACAATGACTATATTAACTGTCCATTCTTTCTAGTAGAACTACTGTACAGAATAATTACAATTAGCCCAATTAATAAAACTTGTACTGCATAATCAATACCTGTGTAGAGGCCATATCGCATGTACAATCAGTGACATTCCCTATTCATTAACCTCTCAAAGAATGGCCACAGTTCATCTATACATCATCATATTCCATTGGCATCACATAAACAATGATAAAAGAGTTTGTACTGCATATCTAGAGTCATTTAAACATGCATAAGGGCCATCTTTGGTGTCTAATACTCTTTGAAACTAAAAAATGACAACATCTTGTACATTTGTCACTACTCGCACATCCCATATGGTGCTAAAATATATCTTTCCATACACCAAATAGTCTTTTCTCATAAGCCAAACATGTCTACAATTGAATACAAATGATAGAAACACCATACAAGATAATAGGTTGGCACTATAAAAGTAGAACTCTAATCATCTCAAAAATGCTTGTAGCCATCAGTAACGTTTCCTATTCATATGTGGTGCAAAAATATATCTTTACATACACCAAGTACTCTTTTCACATAAGCCAGACACATCTACAATTGAGAAGAAATGCTACAAACACAATACAAGGTGGTCAGTTCATACTTTGAAATTATAACTTTGACCATCCAGTAATATCTGTAACCATCAGTAACGTCCCTGGAACGTTACTGATTGCGGTGTGCATTGAAAATCACTTATATGTACCTGGCATTGGTAATTCCTGGAGTACATAACAAGAAATGCGGTTGTGACCGCGTAAAAAAACGCCTCCCGCCGTTAATGTCGGTATACCAGTGTTTGATGACATGTCTCATAAAAGCAGACATAAAGAAGATTTCACAATTATCAATTTCTCTATTCAGTAATTTTGTATTGTGAGACCTCATCACATGGGGCAAATGAAATCATCATAGCGCGCTCCCATACCGCTTCGCGGTACCGCCGCTACGCGGCGTGGGAGGCGCTAAAAAACATTTATTTATGGAAGACCCCCCACAGGGTACCTCTTGATTGCATATATATATAATAAGAAGACTGGTGATATTCCCTAACCAGGTTAGATGGACTCTATCAGTAATGTTCCACTCTTGAAAATTCATAATTAAATGCATGTAAAAAATAAATTATGCCCCAAAGCTCACCCAAAACATTTTGAAATTTTAGCTATGACCCCCCCACTAAGGAAAGAAGCTATCATTAGTGGTGTAGAAGTGTTTACCTTGCTATTATATGCCCAAGGAACCACATGTGCAATAAATGGGAATGACCCATATATACATACACACACACTAGTGGTCACAGCTGTGGAACCCATGGCTGGTGGGTAGAGCTGCAGAAGCCCTCTGGCAGTACGGTTTTGGAAGAATAGTTCAGAGAATGATCAGGCAAATGACATCAGATAATGCTGGTGTCCACCTTTAGTTTCTATGGCTGTCCTACAGGTTTCACTTATCAATTGGTCACATTTTATGCATCAGAGGTCAGAGCTTCTACATTGCCTAAACTTAAACTTTCACCACAGGCTCTTCAGGTGGAGTAATTTGTCTGTCTGTATCCATGATTGGAGAAATGATTTAAAGTAGATTTTTCTATTCCACTGTGTTGAATTCTTTTGAAACTTAGGCAGTTCTCTTTCCAACAAATAGTATTGATCAGTTTCTAATATTGGGGATTGAAAAAAGAAAAAAAAGTTCTGTCCAAATACAAGGTCTTTGAATACCTTGTCTTCGGTGTGTTGAATCTGGAGACCCCAGAGGTCAGCACTGCCACTTTGCTATGAGCATCACTGTATTCAATGCTAGTACCTTATTACGGGACATCACTTGCAATCATGTGGGCACTGGAAGATATTTTTAACAATCTGAGTGATACATGCCCGACATAGCTGCCGTTGCTCTGCAGAACTGCATGTCAGAATCAAGATACCGACCAGGGGTTGTACATAACTTTATTAGAAAAAAAAACATGCACTGTTCACCATCAATTCAATCTAGAACCCATTTGTACATACTCATTAGGTTATATTGTATGTATAAACAACATGAAGAAAATTATGGAAAAAATAGGGGCATCAAACTTGTTGTCTACCCTCTTTTTTTTATCCCTCAAAACGATGAGATATATGCTGATGATGCCTATTACACATCATTGTAACATATTTGATACCTTTCATAAGACATGATTGCGACATGATAAAGAAAGATATTTGCAGGGTCATTCCCAGGTGGTACAGAGTGTGTGCAATGTGCATGGGCTCAGGTACTTAATCTTGACATAGCCACAGGCTGTCACCAGAATCTGTAACTAGACGGCAACTTAATGCATTCTATATTTAGGTTTTAGAGCAACTACTTTCTATGAAAAACACGATGAGAAATCAGGCATTCATATTTCACACAACAGCATGGTAGTTTGATTCCTTCCTTAAAAATCTGAACTTTTGTTTTCTTAAAAGCCTGTAACCATCTTTGATAACTATGACCATATGAAATACATCAAATATTTTCAACCATGATGTCTGTGGCACTAATTAACGTCGGTTACTAAGTATCCCCATAGGCAACCAGGTTCATTATAACATGCTAATTCTGAATTTATTCTTCCATTTCTTAACTTTAGCCTAGCTCATTCAAAATCCTTCATATAATGACTATATTAACTGTCCATTCTTTCTAGTAAAACTACTGTACAGAATAATTACAATTAGCCCAATTAATAAAACTTGTACTGCATAATCAATACCTGTGTAGAGGCCATATCGCATGTACAATCAGTGACATTCCCTATTCATTAACCTCTCAAAGAATGGCCACAGTTCATCTATACATCATCATATTCCATTGGCATCACATAAACAATGATAAAAGAGTTTGTACTGCATATCTAGAGTCATTTAAACATGCATAAGGGCCATCTTTGGTGTCTAATACTCTTTGAAACTAAAAAATGACAACATCTTGTACATTTGTCACTACTCGCACATCCCATATGGTGCTAAAATATATCTTTCCATACACCAAATAGTCTTTTCTCATAAGCCAAACATGTCTACAATTGAATACAAATGATAGAAACACCATACAAGATAATAGGTTGGCACTATAAAAGTAGAACTCTAATCATCTCAAAAATGCTTGTAGCCATCAGTAACGTTTCCTATTCATATGTGGTGCAAAAATATATCTTTACATACACCAAGTACTCTTTTCACATAAGCCAGACACATCTACAATTGAGAAGAAATGCTACAAACACAATACAAGGTGGTCAGTTCATACTTTGAAATTATAACTTTGACCATCCAGTAATATCTGTAACCATCAGTAACGTCCCTGGAACGTTACTGATTGCGGTGTGCATTGAAAATCACTTATATGTACCTGGCATTGGTAATTCCTGGAGTACATAACAAGAAATGCGGTTGTGACCGCGTAAAAAAACGCCTCCCGCCGTTAATGTCGGTATACCAGTGTTTGATGACATGTCTCATAAAAGCAGACATAAAGAAGATTTCACAATTATCAATTTCTCTATTCAGTAATTTTGTATTGTGAGACCTCATCACATGGGGCAAATGAAATCATCATAGCGCGCTCCCATACCGCTTCGCGGTACCGCCGCTACGCGGCGTGGGAGGCGCTAAAAAACATTTATTTATGGAAGACCCCCCACAGGGTACCTCTTGATTGCATATATATATAATAAGAAGACTGGTGATATTCCCTAACCAGGTTAGATGGACTCTATCAGTAATGTTCCACTCTTGAAAATTCATAATTAAATGCATGTAAAAAATAAATTATGCCCCAAAGCTCACCCAAACCATTTTGAAATTTTAGCTATGACCCCCCCACTAAGGAAAGAAGATATCATTGGTGGTGTAGAAGTGTTTACCTTGCTATTATATGCCCAAGGAACCACATGTGCAATAAATGGGAATGACCCATATATACATACACACACACTAGTGGTCACAGCTGTGGAACCCATGGCTGGTGGGTAGAGCTGCAGAAGCCCTCTGGCAGTACGGTTTTGGAAGAATAGTTCAGAGAATGATCAGGCAAATGACATCAGATAATGCTGGTGTCCACCTTTAGTTTCTATGGCTGTCCTACAGGTTTCACTTATCAATTGGTCACATTTTATGCATCAGAGGTCAGAGCTTCTACATTGCCTAAACTTAAACTTTCACCACAGGCTCTTCAGGTGGAGTAATTTGTCTGTCTGTATCCATGATTGGAGAAATGATTTAAAGTAGATTTTTCTATTCCACTGTGTTGAATTCTTTTGAAACTTAGGCAGTTCTCTTTCCAACAAATAGTATTGATCAGTTTCTAATATTGGGGATTGAAAAAAGAAAAAAAAGTTCTGTCCAAATACAAGGTCTTTGAATACCTTGTCTTCGGTGTGTTGAATCTGGAGACCCCAGAGGTCAGCACTGCCACTTTGCTATGAGCATCACTGTATTCAATGCTAGTACCTTATTACGGGACATCACTTGCAATCATGTGGGCACTGGAAGATATTTTTAACAATCTGAGTGATACATGCCCGACATAGCTGCCGTTGCTCTGCAGAACTGCATGTCAGAATCAAGATACCGACCAGGGGTTGTACATAACTTTATTAGAAAAAAAAACATGCACTGTTCACCATCAATTCAATCTAGAACCCATTTGTACATACTCATTAGGTTATATTGTATGTATAAACAACATGAAGAAAATTATGGAAAAAATAGGGGCATCAAACTTGTTGTCTACCCTTTTTTTTTTATCCCTCAAAACGATGAGATATATGCTGATGATGCCTATTACACATCATTGTAACATATTTGATACCTTTCATGAGACATGATTGCGACATGATAAAGAAAGATATTTGCAGGGTCATTCCCAGGTGGTACAGAGTGTGTGCAATGTGCATGGGCTCAGGTACTTAATCTTGACATAGCCACAGGCTGTCACCAGAATCTGTAACTAGACGGCAACTTAATGCATTCTATATTTAGGTTTTAGAGCAACTACTTTCTATGAAAAACACGATGAGAAATCAGGCATTCATATTTCACACAACAGCATGGTAGTTTGATTCCTTCCTTAAAAATCTGAACTTTTGTTTTCTTAAAAGCCTGTAACCATCTTTGATAACTATGACCATATGAAATACATCAAATATTTTCAACCATGATGTCTGTGGCACTAATTAACGTCGGTTACTAAGTATCCCCATAGGCAACCAGGTTCATTATAACATGCTAATTCTGAATTTATTCTTCCATTTCTTAACTTTAGCCTAGCTCATTCAAAATCCTTCATATAATGACTATATTAACTGTCCATTCTTTCTAGTAAAACTACTGTACAGAATAATTACAATTAGCCCAATTAATAAAACTTGTACTGCATAATCAATACCTGTGTAGAGGCCATATCGCATGTACAATCAGTGACATTCCCTATTCATTAACCTCTCAAAGAATGGCCACAGTTCATCTATACATCATCATATTCCATTGGCATCACATAAACAATGATAAAAGAGTTTGTACTGCATATCTAGAGTCATTTAAACATGCATAAGGGCCATCTTTGGTGTCTAATACTCTTTGAAACTAAAAACTGACAACATCTTGTACATTTGTCACTACTCGCACATCCCATATGGTGCTAAAATATATCTTTCCATACACCAAATAGTCTTTTCTCATAAGCCAAACATGTCTACAATTGAATACAAATGATAGAAACACCATACAAGATAATAGGTTGGCACTATAAAAGTAGAACTCTAATCATCTCAAAAATGCTTGTAGCCATCAGTAACGTTTCCTATTCGTATGTGGTGCAAAAATATATCTTTACATACACCAAGAGCTCTTTTCACATAAGCCAGACACATCTACAATTGAGAAGAAATGCTACAAACACAATACAAGGTGGTCAGTTCATACTTTGAAATTATAACTTTTACCGTCCAGTAATATCTGTAACCATCAGTAACGTCCCTGGAACGTTACTGATTGCGGTGTGCATTGAAAATTACTTATATGTACCTGGCATTGGTAATTCCTGGAGTACATAACAAGAAATGCGGTTGTGACCGCGTAAAAAAACGCCTCCCGCCGTTTATGTCGGTATACCAGTGTTTGATGACATGTCTCATAAAAGCAGACATAAAGAAGATTTCACAATTATCAATTTCTCTATTCAGTAATTTTGTATTGTGAGACCTCATCACATGGGGCAAATGAAATCATCATAGCGCGCTCCCATACCGCTTCGCGGTACCGCCGCTAAGCGGCGTGGGAGGCGCTAAAAAACATTTATTTATGGAAGACCCCCCACAGGGTACCTCTTGATTGCATATATATATAATAAGAAGACTTGTGATATTCCCTAACCAGGTTAGATGGACTCTATCAGTAATGTTCCACTCTTGAAAATTCATAATTAAATGCATGTAAAAAATAAATTATGCCCCAAAGCTCACCCAAAACATTTGGAAATTTTAGCTATGACCCCCCCACTAAGGAAAGAAGATATCATTGGTGGTGTAGAAGTGTTTACCTTGCTATTATATGCCCAAGGAACCACATGTGCAATAAATGGGAATGACCCATATATACATACACACACACTAGTGGTCACAGCTGTGGAACCCATGGCTGGTGGGTAGAGCTGCAGAAGCCCTCTGGCAGTACGGTTTTGGAAGAATAATTCAGAGAATGATCAGGCAAATGACATCAGATAATGCTGGTGTCCACCTTTAGTTTCTATGGCTGTCCTACAGGTTTCACTTATCAATTGGTCACATTTTATGCATCAGAGGTCAGAGCTTCTACATTGCCTAAACTTAAACCTTCACCACAGGCTCTTCAGGTGGAGTAATTTGTCTGTCTGTATCCATGATTGGAGAAATGATTTAAAGTAGATTTTTCTATTCCACTGTGTTGAATTCTTTTGAAACTTAGGCAGTTCTCTTTCCAACAAATAGTATTGATCAGTTTCTAATATTGGGGATTGAAAAAAGAAAAAAAAAGTTCTGTCCAAATACAAGGTCTTTGAAAACCTTGTCTTCGGTGTGTTGAATCTGGAGACCCCAGAGGTCAGCACTGCCACTTTGCTATGAGCATCACTGTATTCAATGCTAGTACCTTATTACGGGACATCACTTGCAATCATGTGGGCACTGGAAGATATTTTTAACAATCTGAGTGATACATGCCCGACATAGCTGCCGTTGCTCTGCAGAACTGCATGTCAGAATCAAGATACCGACCAGGGGTTGTACATAACTTTATTAGAAAAAAAAACATGCACTGTTCACCATCAATTCAATCTAGAACCCATTTGTACATACTCATTAGGTTATATTGTATGTATAAACAACATGAAGAAAATTATGGAAAAAATAGGGGCATCAAACTTGTTGTCTACCCTCTTTTTTTTTATCCCTCAAAACGATGAGATATATGCTGATGATGCCTATTACACATCATTGTAACATATTTGATACCTTTCATGAGACATGATTGCGACATGATAAAGAAAGATATTTGCAGGGTCATTCCCAGGTGGTACAGAGTGTGTGCAATGTGCATGGGCTCAGGTACTTAATCTTGACATAGCCACAGGCTGTCACCAGAATCTGTAACTAGACGGCAACTTAATGCATTCTATATTTAGGTTTTAGAGCAACTACTTTCTATGAAAAACACGATGAGAAATCAGGCATTCATATTTCACACAACAGCATGGTAGTTTGATTCCTTCCTTAAAAATCTGAACTTTTGTTTTCTTAAAAGCCTGTAACCATCTTTGATAACTATGACCATATGAAATTTTTTTTGTTTAATGATCTTTATTGCCAATAAAGTATATTACCGTTACAAATTGATTCATTTAATTCACAATAGTCAAGTAGCAAGGTGTCAAACAGGAGCTTCATCAAGTCTTCTGTCTGACATCAGGTACTATTAAATATCAAGGAAAACAGTGAAAAATCAGACAGTTTCATGTGGCAAAAAGAAAGCTATCGACCTCATCCCCACTAATAAAGTGTTATGGGTTGATCCTTCTGGTCCTAGCTAATTAATCATTTTACTAAAGTAGGAAACTAGACACAAGGGAACATATAATGGTAGTTTGGAGGGTAGGGGAGAGAATTTATAGAAAATAAGTAAGGTGTGCAATAATCTGTTTTAAGTTAAGTATAGGGTAGGAGGAATTTGAGATGTACGCTAGTGTCCTTTTTAAATATTTCCAAAGTTTGAGCGTTCCTTCTACCACATGTTAGAGCATTCCATGTTATGGCACCATGAAACTCCACACTTCTAATATAGGACAAACAGTTTGGAGTAATTGTTTTACATAAGGGAGCATCATGTTGCCTGGTTTGGAGCCTTTGTATAATTTTATAATCAATAGATCTCGAGCGACTATACATATAGTTTACAGTGTGAGCAAATCTTCTGTCCTTTAATTTATTACAACCAGTAATATTATGTATAAAGTTTGTGTTTGTAATATGGGGTACCTTCAGACATATTTTCAGGCATCTATTTTGAGCATATTGTAGTGGATCCAAATATTTACCATAAGTAGTTGAAAAACAGATATCTGCATAATCCATATAAGGGAGTATCGTGGTTTTATAAATTTTCACAGATAATTTGACATCTAGATATTTTCTTAGCACACATAGTTTATATGTTTTATAGGCGATGGTTTTGGTCTGTTTTTTTAGATGAAATTTGTAAGAAAGGAGTGGGTCTAGGGTCACACCGAGATACTTATAACTGGGGACAATTTGTAGTAATTGGTTATTCATGGAGATATTTGCTTCCAGGGTTTTTAATTTCTGGTTTGATGAAGTAAATAACATGATTTTAGTTTTTGTAATGTTAATCGACAGTTTGTTTTGTATACACCAGGTATAATAATTTTCTAGGTCACATTGTAATTCACTTTTAGCTTGTTTAAAGCTATTGTGTGAGGAATAAATCACCCTGTCATCTGCATAAAGTCTAATATTACATGTCTTGATACATTTAATTACATTATTTACATATATTAAAAATAATAAAGGACCTAATATTAAACCTTGGGGTACTCCGCAGATTATATTTTCAAGATCAGAACTCAAACCATTTGCAAATACCAATTGGTGTCTGTTTGATAGATAATTTTTAAACCAATGGTAATTGTCTGAACGGATTCCATAGTGGTGTAGTTTAATTAATAGGACTGAATGGTCTACTGTATCAAAAGCCTTTCTGAGATCAATGAAGGCAGAAATAGTAGAGTTTCCAACATTTAATTCTCTTTTAATATCATCAGTAAATTTCGAAAGAGTATCTACTGTGCTATAACCTGCTCGAAATCCACCCTGTTTGGGGGTCAAGATATTTTCTTTAACCAAGAAACCATATACTCTATTATGTACATTTTTTTCCAATAGTTTGCATGGTAGAGGTAAGAGGGAAATGGGTCTATAATTATTTACAAGTTTCGTATCGCCTGATTTAGGGATGGGGGTCACTCTGGAAATTTTTTATGAATCTGGTACCGTATTAGTCTTAAAAGATAAGTTAAAAATTTTTACAAGTCTTTCAGGTGAATGTTTAAACACTGTTTTAAGTACATTGGTAGATATGTTTTCAATTGCTGAGGATTTTATAGTATTTATATCATGAACCAACTTGGAAACTTCTTGTAAGTTAGTGGTAAAAGGCTCAATTGAGTTTAGACAGGTGTTGTCGTAGGGTTTCCAGGGGATATAGAGATCTTTGGCAAGTACGGGACCAATTTGTGTGAAGTAGTTATTTATAAAGCTTGGAACTTGGTTAGCTGGAATGGGGGTATTATTGTTGTTATGGTCTACTAGGTTAATCACTTGTTTTGATTTAGGTTGTCGAGGTATAAGATTGTTAATAGTTCGCCAAAATTTCCTATGATCATTTTTGTATTCTTCAATTTGTTCTTAAAAGAAATTTTTTCTAGCTTTATTAATTATTTTGTTTGTCTTATTTCTACAGGTTGAGGCTTGGATCCATTTCTGTTCATCTAAGGATTTTCTAGCAGACCAGAGCAATTTGTTTTTATCTCTTATAGATTCATATACGTTTTGATTCATCCAAGGATCTCTATGTTTTTTTACAAGGAATTTGTGTAGGGGACAAAACCTATCTAGTATATTTCTTATTGCATTTTCCATTTCGTTCCAAGCAGTATTTACATTTTCAGTAGTGTCAAAGATTGACCAATCATACGCATCAAATTCATTTAATAATAAGTCATCAGGTAGTTTCTTATAGGATCTTCCTTCAATGTATGTAAGTTCTTCATTGGTTTTCCATTTTTTTCTTATAAGAAAGATCGGGAGGTGATCAGAAATAAAATTATTTGTGATTCCAGTAGTTATAAAATTTGGTTGTATATTAGTAAAAATAAGATCCAAGGTTGCATTTTTCCTTGTGGGATTATTAATTTCTTGTTTAAGACCAAATCCTTTTAATCTGTTCAAAAGGTTATTTACTATATCAGAATCCTCACGTACATTGAAGTTCATATCACCCATACAAATGATCTCAATGTTATTTCAATTTGAGAGATTACATCAATTAGGGAATCAATAAAGGCAGCTTGGTTGCCGTCCGGTGGTCTATACACATTGAATAGTATGATTTGTTTCATATGCAGTTTTGATATTACAATATTCTGTATTTCAATATTTTCATCAGATATATTAAGATGAGAATACATTTGATAATCATGGATCAAAGAATTTTTAATATATATAGCAACCCCACCACCGGTCTTAATATTCCCTTTTTCATTTAGTACTTGCCTGTCTAATCTATATCTTACATAACCTGCTAGTTGGCAACTACTTTCATCATCCTCACTTTTAAACCATTTTTCAGAGAATGAATATACATCCAAATCTGCAGGATACAATTCTGCACAGATAGAAGCATAATTCGAATTAATACTTCTAGCATTAAGATGTAGTAGTCTGAGGCCTCTGGTGCCATATAACTGGTTAACTGATTTGTATTGCATACATAATGCTCATGCAGAGTATATCTACATGTGCATATCCCATAGTAATTCTTATATCAAATCCTATACTTAGAATTTCTCTCCCGAACCCTTGGTAGTAAGTGTACATAAATTTCATCCAGAGGGCATAGGCCTTTGTGCCGCCCCATAACGTGGATGAATAGATCATTCAGTTAAAGTTAGAAACGCATTTTGGCAGACTACCGGATACATAACCAGCCTTGTGTTGATGTTTTTATACTATAACTTTCTAATCGAAACAAATTCATATATATAACAGTTTTTGTGTAGGTTAAGTCATAGTATTTAGTTATTATTGTCTCTTGCTTTTTGTAGTCTGATTTCTTCTACTGTTGGAAGTGGTTTTTCTCCTGTGATAGTGTATCTAAGTTTCATCAGCAGCTCATCCAGCTTGTTTCCATATCCACTTGAGGCTATGTTGTCGATGGCTATTTCTTCTTTCTGACCTAGGTGATGGCCTGTACCATATACTTTGTGTGGGGTGGCTTCATACAGATATTTACCACGGCTGTTGGTTAGGATATCCTTGAGATGGGGATGTTCAAACTTAATTGAGATCAGTTTCTCCATTACCTCTTGGTCTATATCATACCATTCATTAGATTTTGTACATCCTTTGGCAGCATAAATAGCGTCTATGGGTGTAGGTGCAGCAAGTACTCGTCGTAGGACGTTCATCTGCTTAGATATTAAACACATCTTAGCAGCATAGGCTCTTTCTATGGAATCGTATTCATGGCCTTCAAACTTGATCATACATTTGTAGAGGTTTGAGAAAGGTGCAAATTCTCCTTGAAATGCTAGGCCGTCTGGTGTTTCCACAGTCTTTGCATTTGCCATGTTGAGTTCAAAAGGTAGTTGGTCAATGTCTTTGTACTGATATAGGTGACCTGCTATGGTAATAGTAGATCCTCTTACGTAGCAGTCAATGCCTTTAGACTTTGCCAATGCTTGGATTGAACGTAGGTTTCTTTGCATTTTCTTTTCCTCGGGGGAGATATCATCAGCTAAGTGTACATCTTTCCAGGTCATATTGTTTTTCAGGTGTTTTACACTCCCAAAGATCTGTGTCTTGTAGTGTAGAGCTGAGAATATAACAACTATAGGTCTGGGTCTGGGCCTAAAGTTTGGGATTTTTCTCTGGTGAGATGTAGGTATGTGCTTCTTTCCTTTTCTGTATAAGGCATCTGCTACTGAGCTGTTGAAGCTTAGACCAACATCATTAATTAATTGGTCTAGTGTATCCCTTAAGGATCCAGGAGTGTCTTCATTTACTCCCTCAATCAGTAGTGTTCTCTTTTTTTTGTCACTGTCAAATTTTGCAAATTGTTCAGCGAATTTGTCAGAAATTTCTTGAATTTTCATTATTTCTTCTTCAGTTTTAACAATTTTATCGCTGTAAGTAGAGAGGGAGTTAGCCACTGATGTACATTTTTCTTCAAGTTCTTGGATAGTTTGTGTTGGTTTGTCAGGAAAACCGTTCGGGCTAAAAAGTCTGGCTTCCATGCCTTGAAGAATGCGAACCGTACCTCTATTTATACGTTCTTGAGACGTAATGCGATCCTCTAGCTCATTAATTTTATCAACTAGTGTCTTTGTAGAGGCTCTGTAGTCTAATCTAGGTAGGAATTTATCGTCCTCGTTGAGATTTTCTTCATTTTCCACTTGCAAGTTTGTATTTTTCGCCTTGCCGGAAGTGCCCTGCGCCATGTTTGATTCGGGCTGCAAGTGTGCACTTAGTTTCGTACTTCTTGTACGTCTCGACATTCAGTCAGTTTGAGTTTAACTAATTGGTTTTTTAATAACCAAATTTTCAACTGCTAAGATGATCTTATCATAAAGACATTTACTAGAGCTTGGATGAGGTTATAGAGGTAGGAATTTTCCTATTTAACGGTGTCCGTGCGCTGAATGTAAACAAACCCTGGGCGGCGCCATCTTGGATTTCGATTTTGAAGCCGCTGTCAAGTCGAGAAGTTTTCATCCAATCCTTTGCAGTTCAGGTATAGAAGTAAAGTTCATATATCTCTGTGGGTCCAGGTAGTATTTGCATACCGTGTCCTAAAGAAATATAGGTTGTCGACACTTATTACTCATAGTACGGCGTTTTTTTTCCGGAGCCTACCATCGTACGTTTTCTAGCCAGGTGCCATAGTTTCGCAGGATCAAGTATTTTCAACCATGATGTCTGTGGCACTAATTAACGTCGGTTACTAAGTATCCCCATAGGCAACCAGGTTCATTATAACATGCTAATTCTGAAATGAGTTCATTGCGAATTCAGCCTCTCTGTAATTTCGAACTTGTAACTTCAATGCATTATTTGATTTGATGGTGTTCTCCATAGGGATAACATAAAATGACTAACAAATGAATGAAATAGAAGAACTTTAGAATTTGATGAGAATTTGGATTATGTATTTTTGGTAACGAAGTACCAAACCCTTACCACTTCTCTATAAAATCAGATTGATGTATTCAGGGACTAAATATCTCCCAGGGCCAGTCTGGTGTAAGGCATGCTACAGTTTCCTTTCAAAGTCTGTGCACTCTTAGACCTTTGAATCTATTCTTTGGTTAGCATCTGGACATTTTAATTAATAGTTGTCTCATGAGTGTTAGTAAAGTCAATGTCGCCATACATTTCAAGTTGTTAAAACTATTCAAGATCTCTGGGGAATCGAATCCTGGCCACACTGGTGGAGGCTGAGCCTGTGCGTGTACTAAAAACTCACCCGCAGCCATAGCTCCGTCTTTACACCTCCATTTTTTCTTAATCCAAGCATGTCACATTAAAAGCTTAACATTATGCTTCCTTAGATGAAAGATGGTCTTAACATAGTGATTATTTCCTTAACCTTTGAAATATAGAAGGATTCAAAGAACTTTCAAAGTGAACCATAAGTGTG
Organism: Acholoe squamosa; assembly: GCA_949317995.1. Classification (NCBI taxonomy): domain Eukaryota; kingdom Metazoa; phylum Annelida; class Polychaeta; order Phyllodocida; family Polynoidae; genus Acholoe; species Acholoe squamosa. The sequence goes on from OX439041.1 coordinate 4,692,081, forward strand.
GCCTGCCATGTGCTTGGCCATGCCATTAGAAGGTCAGATGTCCTTTCTCTTCCATAGCCGTAGAGGGTTCCACAGTATACTGTATCGAGCAAGAGCTCAACCAGGTCCAAATGTCTTCAGCTACAATTAATCTGGGGCAATATGGAAAGAAATTAAATCAAAATGGAAGAGTTGGTGTGATAAACACATTGAAACGTTAATAACCTCAGGTGAGTCTGGGTTTGCATGGTGGCCCCTTATTGATTATAACCTGCAAACCCCCACTCGTCTGAGGTTATGAATGAATGCAATGCGTCGTAGGTCATAGCAGTATCTTCATGTTCCTGGTTGAGCGAACCCCTATGGCTGACCATGTGTGCATATATCTACCACACTAACCCTAGCAAATTGTCGTGAGTCCTCGTCAACCTGTCTGAAGTGGCTCACACATATCGCTAGATAGAACACAGCATCCTTATAGCACAAGATCACCAGGAATAGCAATTGCTATGCCACGTGAGTCTAACACACAGAGGCGAAAGATAACGGAATGAGTTATCACTCAAAAACGAGTCACCATTGATGACCAATCATGGCGACAGATGACGACAATTTGCTGGGATCTGTCTCACAATGTGACATGCATGGGTTGTAAACCTGGGTGGTCCCAACGTACAGGCATCACATATCTTATCTGAATTTGACATCAATATCTCGATGTCATCTTGGCTTTGTTGGTACCGAGTGCCTGTCTGGTGAGAAGGTGTGAGGCATGAGGCCCCCATGGCAGGCCACATGTATATATCTACCCCCGCTATTGTCAATCTATCTCAAAACATGAAATGTATGGTTTGAGAACAGGTTCCTGTACAAAATAAGTAATTAGTCCTGTGCAGCTCTGTCATGGATACCTCTCATATCTTTATCTCACAGTTGGGCTTAGTTTCTGCCAGTTTTCATAAAATATCAATGGGACATCTGCTTGGACCTGCCCATTTGCTGGTATAGGGCTGTGTGCACTCTGAGGGCCTCAAAAATAACCTACAGAAATCTAAGCCTCCATCAAAATGTAAAGAGTAAAATAATGCTGCAGTCAACAAAGAACACATAAACCCAAAATGTCAAATCCAATTTGGAATCTTGTTGACTAACGCTTATGAATGCGTGTTTTCATGCTTTGAAACACCCAATAGAGCTAAGTATCTCACACCCTTCATGAGATATCCAACTTCCGTAACAGCACTCAAAATAACTATTGAATTTGTAAATAATTATCTTATTGTGTATTTTGATAACATTTTAACATTTCCGACCAAAATAAGATGAAATAAAAGCAACGTTTACTCTTATTGGGTATGCCTGAGGGTTGTCTCACAAGGCAATACCAAAGGTAAATGACTTCAGCTTACTCATTCACTACTTAAATGGCAGCATTTAAAATGTGTTTTCTTCATTGATCAGCAATGCACTTTCTGTATTATGTCCTTATGGAACCGTTGACAGGGAAATACAAAGAGAAGTCACAAGTGGATAACGGTGTCTCAGATTTAAAGAAATGAACACAAAAACGCTACAACATAAAAAAGAAACCATTTTCTCCAGGCTCGTGCATACCAGATATTATAACACGACTTCTGTGATTTTGGGTGTTTTTTCAGGATATTCCCATGCACATACCTGTCAATATTGAATGGCATGATGCATGGATGTGTGCGGTTATCCAAGGATAACAGGCACCCAGTGTGGTTATCCATGGATAACATGCACACCTTACATGTCATATGTTACATGTTAAAATCTATGAAATTTTCATTGCCAGGGTAGGGGGTCGAACCTGCACTCTACTGATCCTAAATTCAACTCCCTATGCAGTTCGCCACAGGGACTGATGAGAAATACTTGGTTAGAACCAGGTCTCTGTAAGTCATTGATATGATACAAATCCCGGTGAGGTCACTCACATATAACTACTATACATTCAAAGTGTGAAAAAACCCCACAGTCTGGATTGTGACCCCTCCCCCCTACCTCTGTGTCCGCTATGGTAGCGGACAGCTTGCAGTACTGTGCGTGACTGGCCTGGTTATCGGTCAAGGTTAGAAGGAGGTGTGTTTACTGATAGTATATTGGTCAGTGAGTCGCACTGCAAACCGCAAGCACAGGCGTACGCGTCCCAGCCTGGTCCACCTTTTTGGCCTCATAGAAGATATGGAGCAATCAGTAGCATGTCGAGTCCCAGTGCTGGTATGTAGGTGAACGAAATTTTTTATTGAATTTAAAGATATCCTATTGACTATCTATTGATTAATCGTGTCATAAAATAAGAAGTTAATGGATAATTCATGACTTGTGTGTGTTAGCAAAGGATAATTACACTTGGGCTGCGCCCTCGTGTTGTAATCCTTTGCAGAGGCGTAGGAAGCAAATCTTCATTGAGGGGGCCCAGCGGGGGCCCCACCTCGACCACCTTGAATTGTCAGCTCAAGTGCAATAGAGCCTATACATACCTATATAAAACTTCAGTCACACTTCTTAATAGCCTTCCGTATACTTTGGCTGTGTCTTCATAATCTGCCCTTGCCTTGTTTAATTATCCTGGGAGCTCTGTAAGGAAGGACTATACAGTTGAAGGTCACCTTGTCTAGAACAGAATAGACAGCTCTCCTGAAATGTTTACAATAATTGTGTTTGTCATGAGTGGAATACTGAAGCAGAATTCTTTATATGGCTTTGGAACTGTATGGCACTGTATGGCAGTCCAGGAGTAGAGAAGTGATCGTCAGCGCGCTCCAGGAAATTGTCTAATTTTGTAGGATATAGTGGTTATTAGGCTACAGTACCACCCCAGCAAGTCTGTAAAGCATTGGTGCACCTAAAGAGTAAGGTTTTATGAGTATACAATACACAATTTGTGAATTATAAGCCATACAACCTGAGAGGAGAGACCGTGCACCAGTGGGACCGCCATTACTGCACCTGAGTGTACACAGAGGACCCCTTGTTTGTCAACATGGCTTCAGCGGAGAGGGAGGACTCTATCAAGGCAATTCAGGACCTACTGAACTCAAAAAATACCAGACAGAAGAGTGGTGGGAATCCAGAAGCTTTTTCATCGCAAAGGCTAGGCAATACCTTACAATACTTATTGAAGGAGAATGATAGTCTAGCAACCTCACTGAACTTCACACAGGGACAGGTGTCAACATTGACAGGTGAGAAGGAGAAATTGGAAAATGAGGTTAAACTGCTAAAGGAGAGAATGGTAGATAATGAGAAGAAAAGTAGAGTAAACGCTATGGACATTGAGAAAAAAGAGAAATGATCAGCATGGTAGATCACAGTTCAAAGCGAAGGCATCTGGTGGTAGAAGGACTAGACTATAATCAGGGCGAGTCAGCGAGGGAGGAGGCCCTCAAATTACTGTATGCAATTGACACAACGTTTGATAATTACAACTTAGACTATGCCTATAGGCAGGGTCCCCCCAACAGTAAGAAAAGAACACTGATCATTGTACTGGTAAAGGGAAGTGTAAGAGACGACATACTCTCAATGAAAGGCAAGTTAAACAAATGTGCAAGGTATAAGGAGGTGTACCTGAGTGAGGATGGAAATGTAGACATTAAGAAGCAAAAGGCGGACGTGAGTGCTATCTCTAAGCTTGCTACGGAGGCTGGGCTTGATGTAAAACCCAGAGGGAGAGGCCTTACTTATAAGGGAAAATACTATTAACACCACCAACTTGATGAATTACCAAATGAACTGAAACTCGCCAACACGAAAACCTTGGTGACAGATACATTCATAGCCTATAACAGTGAGTTGGCCCCCTTAAGCAATTTTTACCAATGTCATGTTCAGGATGGAGGGATATCATTCCACAGCGTCGAGCAAGCCTTCGCCTACCAAAAGGTTAAGTACCATGGTGATAACGTAAAGATGCAGAAGGTCCTAGATGCGAAGGATGCTCTCAGTGCAAAGATGATAGCTAAGCCAGTTACATCAGTGGTGTGGAAGGCTATCGACGAAGCAGAGCTCCAAAGACTAAACATTATCAAATTTGAATCTGACGATAGGCTACTACAAGTTTTACTCAGTACCAGTACGAAAAAATTATATGAAGCTGTAGCATGCCCCACTGGGGGGTGGGAGTCTCCCTACGATCCCACACACTATATAGGGGCAACTTCAGTGGGAAAAATCGAGGAGGAGAAGTACTAATGGAGGTGAGACGAGTCCTAAGAGGAAAACATGATCCCCAGCCGCAAAGCGCCAGTGATGAAGGAACAACTCCAGGTACTACTACCCCTACCACGCCCACCCAGGATGCGCCAGCATTAGCCATACAAGTCTCACCAACGGCCACGGTAGTTCATTCACCACCAAGAGTACCTCCACCCAGGATGCACAGGATGAGAATACAACTATGACAACTCCAAAAACCATAATGGATGTAGGGGAGGAGACAACTACAACTGCCACTACTACCCAACCAATAACCATTGCAGACCTCCAAGCAGCACAAGTTGCAGCAAAGATGATAGCCCCTGAGAACGTTACACAAACCAATACCACACCTATTGTGGCCCCAATGGTCACAGGAAAAAAAGACAGAAGTGATGAAATCATTCACATTCAGCAGAGGATGCTTAGCCTGTTCTCACCGAGCAAGAAGTAAATGCCAATAAAAGGTTCTTTGTGTATACACATCATTATATGAACAGTATTATTTAAGCATGTTGTGAGCTAAAGATTATTTACCTGTTCGAAAAACAATCATTGAAAGGTAAACAAAAATCATGGACTGTCCCCCCACGGTGTGCTAAAATGATAGTGACATTTATATACAACATATAAAGTGAACAGTTATTTAGAGCATGACCAAAGAAGGGGCACCTGAAGCGATAATTATAGTCTAGACGCTCTCAATGTGTGTTATATAACCCACCAGCTGAATGATAGCCCACCGGTGGGCACTAGGTCAAAACAATTCACTCCTATTGAACGTCTGCAGCAGTCTTCTATGCTATAACTGTTTGAATTAATTAACATTATACCATTGTTTTACTACTAATACACTATATCATGTACATATTTTAGATATAATGGCTCTTTTAAAGCCAAAGACTAAAGGGTACTCATACAAACAATGGAGCGCGTTGCACTCCCCTGTCATACCTCAGTAGGCCATACATGTCTATACAGCGATCATATCACTTACTAGGTATCAACTCATCCCATTCATCAATGAATTGTTACACAATATTGTTGTTAATAAACCATGACTTACTTACATGATATAGCCAATAAGAAGGGTCTATTGATAATTTCTGCCAATGCCAGATCTATTTATAAAAAAAGAGTAGATGCTTTTAAACTTGTATGTGCATCAGCAATAACTGGTTTTGTTGAAACATGGCTTAATCCAACTGATAAGGATGCAGATTTATATGTTCCGGGTTACCAATACTTCAGGTTTGATAGGTATCCATCGCGATTGAAGGATTCAGGTGGCCTTCTGTTGTATATGAAGGATTCGTTTATAGCCACAGTTGATGTTAATTCCTCAATGATAGAAAAGGAGTACGAAATTTTATGTGTTGATGTTCAGATCACTGTCATTAAGTACAAAATTTATCTCTGTTATAGGCCACCAGACATGGATAACTCTAAAAGTGCTCTGTATGATAAATTACTTGAACTTATGACTAATGTAAGTAAAAATAGAAAGATTATTATTATGGGAGACTTTAATGTCAACTTATTAGATAAAAAGGAAGTCGAAAAATCTCAAGCTGATATGTTCTGTACTAATGCTAAGCTATTCCAGGTCATTAGTGATATCACCAGACCAAAGTCCGGAACACTATTGGATCACTTTTATACGAATGTACACAATGTCATGGAGGCTTCCACAATTGATTTTAACTTATCTGATCACACACCCATAGCACTACTGTTGAAATGTAAACGCACAAAAATTCTTAAACGCTGTGTTTATGCTAGATCATATAAGAATTATGATGCACTTAAATACAAAAATATGTTGCTTGGGATTAATTGGCAAAACATGGTCTTAAAAGAAAACCCGAATGACATATGGACAGATATGGAAAATGCTATGTCGACATGCCTAAATAATATGTGTCCAATTAGAAAGTTGTACTTACCGGTATATACCCCAGAGTGGTTAACACCAGAGATAGCAGTCATGATGAACACAAGGGATGCAATGTATAGAAAAGCACGTAGATCTATGACTGTTGAAGATTGGGAGGTAGCCAATTTATACAGGCGAAGAGTTAAAGGAATGATTTTTAATAGCATTAAAATACAAAATAGAAGATTAAGCAGCATATAGGAAAAATGATCCTGCCAAATTCGGGAAGCTATTAGAAAATTACTACCCAATAAGACCAGCTCTACTTTGATTAAATTGAAGCATCGTTTAACCAACCTGATTATCCCAACTTAAGAATGTGCAAACTACATAAATAATTTTTTCTCAGAAATTGGCAAGGAGTTGGCACAGGCTTTACCACCAGTTGTTGTAGTAAATGATGATAGCTCACAACCACCGTACGGTAACCCAGGTGACAATGTTAACCTGCTGAACCCTATTACCCTGGATGAGGTTAAGAATTTGATTAAGAATATTAATGTTAGGAAACCCTCTACTATCAAACATATGAAATCATATGTACTGAAGGATGCTTTAACATGTATACCAGATATTGTTAGACAACTTTATAACAAATGCTTAAAGGCGCTCTGAATCGAGGACCTACGTCCGCCGACGTTAGCACTGTGGCGGACGTAGCCGATTCAGAGCTCCTTTAAGTTCTCATACTTTTCCTCTCAGTTGGAAATTGGGCACTGTCATCCCACTTCCTAAAAAAGCAAACAGTTTAGATGTTGGAGACCTGAGGCCTATAAGCCTGTTACCAGTGCCTGGGAAGATTCTAGAGAAAGTTATCTGCACTCGCTTACAGGAATTTATGCATACCAGGGGTCTTTTGCCAAATGCACAACATGGCTATCGTAAAGGGCATTCTACCCAATCTGCTGTTTGTTAGCACTTAGACAATATTATTAATAATGTAATTAAGGGGTATCCAACAATCTACATAGATTATAAGAAACCATTTTACACAGTTTCACATTCAATTCTACTAAAAAAAATTAAAGGCTTTTGGACTTGATGAAAATACTCAAAAATTTTTCAAATCATATCTCTTCAATAGGGAACAACAGACAGTTGCTATTAACACCATATCAACTAAAAAGAAAGTAGAATATGGGGTCCCACAAGGCTCAGTACTGGGCCCTGTACTTTTTTCTGTATTTATTAATAGCTTTCCAAAGGTGATGAATAATGTCAGATGTACCTTATATGCTGACGATGCCGTTTTATCAGTAACAAATGTGAATGACATGTATGAGTGTATCAACAGACTGTCCATATGGTGTATAAATAATGGTTTGACCATTAATGAGAAAAAAACAAAATGGCAAATTTTTAACAATCTTAATGATGTACACCCAAGATTTTATCTTAATGGAGTTTTACTTGAGGAAGTCAAAGTCTTTACATACTTAGGTCTATCACTGGATTCTTCCTTGACATTTGTGGAACATAGAGCCAATGTGGTTAAGCAGATCCGACATAAAACTGCACAATTAGCTTGAGTAAGATGTTATGTAGATTACACTATGGCTTTAACTATTTATAAGAGCATGGTACTGCCAAGTTTTGATTATATTGATTATGTATGGGACAGACTGGGTAAAGGAGAAAATGACCAATTACAACTGTTACAAAATAAAGCGCTAAGGATTGTTTATAAGGTCAAATTAGAAAAAAATCCAAAGTATACAACTGCTGAATTACATACAAAAGCAAAATGTAAGAATTTATGTGATAGAAGATGTATTCATTTATTAAATTATGCTCACTGGCTCATAAAACATAACAGGTACATTGATAATAGAGAGTTACCCACAAGAGCACATGTTGGTATTAGGTTAAAAGTGCCTGTATGTTTTAGATCTATTGTAGTTAACAGTGCTCTATATAGGGCGGTTGAAGTGTGGAATAGATTAAAGCATGAATACACAATAATAGCGGACCCAAACCTTTTCAAAATTAAAATTAAAAATGACTACCCGAACTGTTTCATGTGAGTGAGGAGTATTTCCCTCGTCACCTCACATTATTTAATGTATTGTACTAATATCACTCATCTCATCTCATCTCATTAACCTGGCCATATTGTTTCATGATGAATAGATTCATATCATAACACTATACATCGAGATGATTGCAACAAACTTGATTGTGCTGCCATACCATAATTTTCTCTGTAAAATCTCAATGTGGTTAAATGAGGGGACCTAGCGGAAGCAGTGCAACGCGCACATGCTAGGAATTAAATACTTTTACTTGTAATTGTATTTATGTACCCAATAAAATACTTTAAAAAAAAAATATTGCTTTAACTAAATTGTATCAGACCCTGAGATGAGTCTATGCCTAGACCATATTGACTTATAAGGAAAACCGTGAATGCCCTTTTTGCTTTTCGTTTTCTGTGAAGATAATTGTTCTTAATAACAAAGGAAAGGCTGCATGATGCGATGAAGGAGTCCCCTGTGTAATGTATCCAAGGGGTGTGAAGTGTTTGTGGTACTACACTCTGATGGAATCTATTCATTACTGTGGTTTTACTGGAAATCTGAAAATTCAAGCTAAAACTTCTATAAGGTGCACTGTCAAAGTAACAGTGCACCTTATAGACATTAAATGGCTCGTTCTCACCAATGTGATGCAACTCCTTCGGGGAGGTTTCTGACCGAGGTTTCTGACCGAGGTTCCTGACCGAGGTTTCTGACCGAGGTTTCTGACTGAGGTTTCTGACCGAGGTTTCTGACCAACCGTTACAGATTGTTATTTTAGCATCTAGTTTAAATTTTGTCACAGGAAGGTACTATTTTTTCTCTTCCCTTATCTTCCTCATGGTCGAGGGGTACTTGTCCATTCCATCTTTAGGTGGGTGGGTGTCCTGTAGGCAGCACAGGGCATCCTCTTTTTTTGTCCCTTTCTCCTGAAACAGGTCTCTCCTCTCTTGACAATCCTAGGAGAGAACCCTAGCATTTTTAATGGGTTTTTCCTGCAGCTGACAGAGAGAAAATGTTCTCCTAACGTCTATCCCACTTCTCAGTCCTCCCCTCCCCTTTTTGTCTCTTCCCCCCCCCCCCCCTTTTTCCCCTTCTTTATGCCATCAATGTTTCTGACCGGTCATCTCCATGATGCTTCCCTGGGCTCTCCTGTTCCCTCTTTCACTGGTTTTAACTCAGAACACACGGGCCCATCTTTTTGCTTCTGTTCCCTCTCCTTTTTTTTCCTTTCCAGTCTAAGGAAGTGACTGAGAAGGAAAATTTTCTGCAACACCCTATCTCCCAAAGAGGTTTCTGACCGGGCCAAATCCCGTCCTTCTCCTTCCCATTGCCTCTTCAATTCCAGTATTTAACTCTGTTGCAGGGGTCCTGTAGTAAGTCCATTTTTTCCCCTTCCTTCTACCTGAATAGATTATTTTTCTCCCTCCCTCCCTTTCCCCTGGCCCCCTCCCCCTTTCTTCCAGGACTGCATTTCCAACGAGGTTTCTGCTCAGGTAGAAAGCGCGCAAAACCGCCCCTACAGTCTCTTTTTGGAACTACCTCCCCACTCGGAGGTCACAAGCTCCAGGCCTAGCCTTTTCCGGTTCATTGGTCGACTTATGTGGAGTTTCTCATCTTTTCTGGGGGGGGCCATTGTCCATGTAGAAATAGGGTTGTCCTTGCCTCCGAAAGTTTTCTTAGTTGTTTTAAACTCAGCATTCCCCCTCCTCCTCTCATTTTTTCGCCCGGTCAGAAACCTTGCCGAGAGGTTTCTGCTCAAAGTTTTCCATGATCGATGTCTTGACGAAGAACACAAGGCCAGTGTGGAACTTACCTTGACCCTGAGGCTCTTCCCCCCTTCCCTTACTTAGACACCTTAATTTCCCTGCAGTTTTTCCTTTCTTCTTTGCCCTCTCTTCCTTTTTTAAGGGGAAGCCACATGTAGTAGGAATCTGTTTGAGGTTTTTGACCGAGCACTGTTCCCTTCTCATACTTGATGGTAGTCCTCTGTGTTTTGTTACTTTGGGTTAAGGGAGCTCGGTGGTAGGTGGGGGTGATACATATTTTCACCCGTCCTTGGAAAGTCCCTCAAATTTTATCCCAACCCCCCTTAACCCCCCTGAGCACTCCCTTAAAATCAGGAAATACCTTTTTCACTATGCAATATATCTATTACAATGTCTTTTTTTGTTGAAAACTATTTCTTATCTCTCTCGCTCCACGTTCACATATTTTCTTTTTTTTTAATAGGTACACGATGGCAGAGGAGGAAGCGTATCAAAGCCTGTTCCCTTTTCCGGTCCCTTTGGTAGGTCCGATGCCCTTCCCCAAGCTGAATAGTTTAGTCAACTTTTGGGCCCCGTATCTGCACCTTATGAATAAGGAAGATGACAGGGTGTACCGAAGGGCCTGCAGTGCCCTCAACAGTCGCAAGACTTATAAACGAGGAGTGACAGATCCTGACGAAGGAAAAGCGGCGGCCAAAAGACAACAGTACAGGCAGAGAGCAGAGGTTACAATTTAGTTCTATAAAAAGTTTAGATCTTGACTTATAACGCCTAAAGAAATTGTTGTGTTCATGTAATGAGGTCGAAATAATATTTTCAGTCCGGTTCAAAATATTTTGCACCAATGCAAGGCGAATTTCAATCTTCCATCTCTCGATAAGACCAAAATATCTTATTTTTCCCTAAAACCGTCTTAAAAAATGTAGGGTAGGTCCAATATTCTAGGGTAGGTAGCTTTACCTGAACACAACAAATTCTTTTAGCCCTAACATGTCACCAGTATGGTGTAAATCTGAGTTTGAAGGTTTCTGACCAGAAGGTTTCTGACCGGCCTTAAAAAGAGGGGTGAATCCCAAAATTAAGTTACTTCCCACGGCTGCATTCACCCAGCATGCTGACCCTATAGTGTCAATATATACCGTATTCCTTCTTATAACCTCCTTCCGATACGTACCAATATGTACTGTAATAGTCATCCCTAATGTGGCCTTGTTGACAGAAATTCAGCGTCTGTATAGGTGGGAGCTGACCCTTACCTGTCTCTTTCTTCTTTTCATTTACAAGCAAAACATGTGACTGTTTGTTATGTCTTTTGTCAATAACTTTTTCTCCTTGATGTGACACAAAATATACAAAAAGAAATTTTAACCTTTTCAGCAACACAGTCCATTACCAGGTACTCCCGAATGGGAGAAGAAGAAGGAGCAGAACAGAGTCTCTGCAGCCCTCCGGCGGGGTGAGGGAAGGGCCCAAGAACCTTTGGCCGGACGAGTAACGCGGCGGCATTCTGCAGACGCAGGACTGCAGGGCCCTCTCCCTGACAAGAAAAGAAGGAGGAAATCAGACACAGGTCAGTTTAGTTCAGTCCCTCGCACATTGAAATCACAGAATAAAGATTACCCAGAAGAGCAACACCCGTACTGATGCTGGAGTCAGCTTGGGAGTGGCTCTTTAGAAAATAATTAAGATTGTTAAGCCCTTAGTTCATTACGCTGCATTAGAGCAGACCTTGTAAAGTAGTGAGCGATTTCACCTCCTGTTTTCTCTTCGATATCCGGAATGAAATAGAAAAAACTTTAGTCTGACTTTTATTTCCTCTTCTGTTGTTCCTTCAGTTGTTTCGAAGAAAAGCCCGTTTATTAAGCCGTCCCATCGCCGTGATTCGTCCTCTTCTTAAGACGACAACAGAATACCAGGTGAGTAGTTCAGAGTTGTCTTCTTGATGAAAAAGTGTCTGCTACCACCTCCAATCTATATATACTTATTAAATCTGTTATTCTCATTCTGACTTCAAGTAATTGCACTTACATTGATGATGTAGTACTTTAGAATATCTGTAACACATCAAAATCTTCTTTCTCAAATCTTTTTGGGCCATCCTAAATATCCTTATAACTATAAAGCTTTGAGTCCTCATTGGTGCTTCACCACGACCAAAGGCCATGACGCATGTATATGTTTTGTTAGTACCATTTTTAATTGATTGCCATAAATTTGTGCTCTTTGTGCCAGTCAGAAACCTGACCATTCCTTTACACTCAAAACTTCATGACACTCTCTTTTTTTGGTATAACTACTTCACATGAAAGTGGCTTTACATTGGCAAAATTTTTGGCCTTTTTCCTCTTCTCTTAACATTGTACTTTCTTTGACTATTCCAATTTATATGTTTTGTCATTAAACGACAGCTGCCCATCAAATTTACGTTTCTTCCCAAACGGTCTTGTGTCAAGTTATTTAAAAATTTATGTCATTTAATGTCTTTCCTTATTCCACCCTATTAGGAACAAGTATAAAGGTTTCCAGAGACCGTGAACGGTGTGTATGAATAAATGCCGTTAAGTTTAGAGTTTCAAAGTTCTATTTGTTGAAAGAAAAAACAAATTAAAAGTTAAAAACTAACATTTAACTCACATGGAACGCAGAACTGAAATTCCCTTTACAGCCGGAAGATGGACGTCCAGCGACTATAGGTAGATGACTCACGCCTTTCAAAACGGCTGTCTTCGTTTAATTTTTGTGTTTACTATGTATGTAAGAGTTATAAATTGATTTGCTTCCTACTAACATAATGCGACCTTATATGCAGTCATAGAACATCTGTATAGCGTTCCTTCTCCCGTCCGTTCTTCTGAGCCTTACACCTTTTGCAGGGTCTTGGTTTTTCAAGTGATACATGTATTGTTGAAATTATGCTGTCGTGTCCTACAAGGTTTCTGACCAAGGTTTCTGCTTGGTCAGAAACCTCCGTCATATACTTCCTACTGTATGGTTAACTTACGCTGTCCGAGTGTGAGACGAGGTTTCTGACTGAGGTTACTGCTCGGTCAGAAACCTCCGTCATATACTTCCTACTGTATGGATAACTTATGTTGTCCGAGTGTGAGACGAGGTTTCTGACCAAGGTTTCTGCTCAGTCAGAAACCTCCGTCATATACTTCCTACTGTATGGTTAACTTATGCTGTCCGAGTGTGAGACAAGGTTTCTGACTGAGGTTTCTGCTCGGTCAGAAACCTCCGTCATATACTTCCTACTGTATGGTTAACTTACGCTGTCCGAGTGTGAGACAAGGTTTCTGACCAAGGTTTCTGCTCGGTCAGAAACCTCCGTCATATACTTCCTAATGTACATGTCCCTGGTATCATGTGTACAGTGACAGTCATTCCTGACGTAGGTAAAGGTTCTGCCAGATATCTTTCACACAACATGACTATAAATGCCCTTCTTTCCAGGTTGCAAATGCTCTGTCTAGCCAAGATATTGTCATGGTATATTTAAAAGACAGTAATTTACCTGATATGCTTCCGTCCTTGTAATGTTTTTTAAGTCCTCATTGACGACGGGGGCCACTACTTAATATTTGCTGATGTACATAGTTATTAGACTGTGACGCCTGGCGTCAGAGGGAAGTGGTGCTACCAGAAAAATGTTATACCATATTTACCAGAGCATAGAAGAAAAGGAAGCGGTAAAAAGATTGAAAGGTTTATTTAGACTGCGAATTGTTACAAGATGTAAGAATAGTTAGGGGAACCGTTCAGTATTTCTTCACGTCATATCTTATGATCCTGCTAATTTGTCTGTGATTTTGTATTGTTATCTGTGCCATGTATGTATAATTGATATACATATGAAAAGTCTATATATGTGTTTCCATTAAGACAAGACAAAAACGTTTTCCTTTGGACTCACTGACTGTATTGGATTATCGGCCGATAATGTTCCAAAATTTTTAGTCCATGGAACTATAGATAAGGAAATCTCTCAAAATGACTTAGGTAGAATGTGAGGTACTTTTTCAACATACCTACAGCATTCAATTGTCGGTTGACATTTAAATTTTTATATATATGGGTAGAAATTGTTACCAGTTTCCTGTCCAATCATTCAGTAAAGATTTACTGGATAAATTCTAACATGATAACAGGTTGTTACATGTGTTAAATTATGAAGGCATTCCATACAGTAAAGCAGCAAATGATACATTGTTATTATGTCTTCAAGTATGTCAGGCTTTTTTCTGGTATCATGTGTACAGTGACAGTCATTCCTGACGTAGGTAAAGGTTCTGCCAGATATCTTTCACACAACATGACTATAAATGCCCTTCTTTCCAGGTTGCAAATGCTCTGTCTAGCCAAGATATTGTCATGGTATTTTTAAAAGACAGTAATTTACCTGATATGCTTCCGTCCTTGTAATGTTTTTTAAGTTCTCATTGACGACGGGGGCCACTACTTAATATTTGCTGATGTACATAGTTATTAGACTGTGACGCCTGGCGTCAGAGGGAAGTGGTGCTACCAGAAAAATGTTATACCATATTTACCAGAGCATAGAAGAAAAGGAAGCGGTAAAAAGATTGAAAGGTTTATTTAGACTGCGAATTGTTACAAGATGTAAGAATAGTTAGGGGAACCGTTCAGTATTTCTTCACGTCATATCTTATGATCCTGCTAATTTGTCTGTGATTTTGTATTGTTATCTGTGCCATGTATGTATAATTGATATACATATGAAAAGTCTATATATGTGTTTCCATTAAGACAAGACAAAAACGTTTTCCTTTGGACTCACTGACTGTATTGGATTATCGGCCGATAATGTTCCAAAATTTTTAGTCCATGGAACTATAGATAAGGAAATCTCTCAAAATGACTTAGGTAGAATGTGAGGTACTTTTTCAACATACCTACAGCATTCAATTGTCGGTTGACATTTAAATTTTTATATATATGGGTAGAAATTGTTACCAGTTTCCTGTCCAATCGTTCAGTCAAGATTTACTGGGTAAATTCTAACATGATAACAGGTTGTTACATGTGTTAAATTATGAAGGCATTCCATACAGTAAAGCAGCAAATGATACATTGTTATTATGTCTTCAAGTATGTCAGGCTTTTTTCCTGCATCATGTGATTACAGTATAATACTTCATCGACATTTCACACAAGAAAAACAAGTGTGAGGTTACATATTTTGTTCATTTATTGTGTTCTAAACTTTTTACTTGTCATAAATGTGACACTGAAATTTAATACTTGATTCTGTGATAATATTTACCTGTTGGTGTTTGAAGAAAAAGAAAGAGTGATTTCATTCATGACATTGATTTCATTCCTAAAAAAATCAAACAGTCAGGCTTGAATAAAATGTTTGTTGTTGTCTTGAATAAATGTGATAAAAAATTAAAACTTCATTTACAGTCAAGAAGAAATGAAGCTCACGTAACCGTTACCAAAATTCCTGCAGCAGCTCATTGTTTTAACAGTCCTCCATTGGCAAATAAAATTGGACATGATTCAATGTGAATGAAGCATTTAATCGGTCTTATCGTCCAAAGAGGTTTCTTACTGAGGATTGTAACAGGCATTAAAAATGTGGAAAAAGGGTTGGAAATTAAAAAAAAAATAACATGCTGCCTTTTCTCTGGACATAGAAAAAAAAATGTCTTCCTCTTAGTCTGACCGGTATTGACAATGAAAACTCATATATGTGACATTATTTATTCTGCAGACCTCTCATCCTGAAAATAAAGAGCGGAGGAAAGACATCCATCCCACGCAAAAGGAAGGCTAAAGTTGAACGAGGCAAGTCATCTAAAAATCCAAAACCAGCTGACTCGGTGCAATTCAAGCAAAACCAGTAGTGTCTGTGCTAGAGGTGCCAAAAGGTTAGAGCACAGACCAAGTTGTGACTACCATTGTTGGATGGTGTGGCGCGTGCATCTGTAATGGTTTAGTATTACGGTTTGGTTGGTTCGGGCCTTACTGATCAGGAAAGAAGGAGTAAGGCGGTAATTCAAGTGTATGCCAACGGATGGTTTATTTACATTAGACACTTACGGCTACCCGGAAGATGGTAGAAGGCAGCGAATAGAAATAGATATTACATGATCAGAGGCCAGGAGGGCCTCTGACGTAGCGGCTGAGCCCCGGCCCTTATATACAGACCTAGGTGTTGGTCGTCAGATGTCCCCACAGACCTGGATCAGTGCTGCCACCTATCCAGAACCTGAGGAACATCCAACGACTAGACTCACCCGCCACGCCAGACGGTACCTACCACTATGGTTTATATTAACGTACCTCTACACATCTGAGCCTATGGATAAAGGACAACCATGCAATACAGTAGCAGAAGCCTCTGATGCTCAAACTGCTGAAGCAGACCCCAAAGACAGTGCAGATATGCTTCTTCATGGCATTCCTGAAGATGAACAGGCAGAGAGCTGTCCCTCTCAACAGAACACTCTACAGTCCTCTTCTGAAACACAGGTAAGTCCTTGTCTCCCTTCTGTCTCTCCAGAGAAATCCACTGTGCTACCGATGTAACCTTTAGGGGCCCTCTCACTTCTACTCCTGTTGGAGAACCAGTACCTCTTAGTACCCCCTGCGTAGAGTACTCGGTTGACACTGATAGTCTGCTGGCCTCTCCTCTTTCACTAGAAGACAGTAAGACTGACCATGACCAGGAGACCTTGACCGAGGGATATGTACCTGCTTCAGAGCCTCTATTGTTGACACAACCTGACAGGTCTCCCCCTGTGATTAGAAGCAGCCTTCTAATACCCCTCACTCAGAAGTTGAACAGTCTCCCCATTGGATTGATACCAGAACACACTCCTCTGCTGAGTCCCTAGAGGACGAGGAAGGACATGCTCTGTCAATTTACACAGTCCAGGCGTCACTTTGTCCCAGTGACGACCAGCGGCCTTCAGATACCCCTCACTCAGAAGTTGAACAGTATCCCCATTGGGTTGATATCAGAACACACTCCTCTGGTGAGTCCCAGGATGACAAGGAAGGACAGGCTTTGTCGGTTGGCCCCGTGCAGGCGTCACCTTCTCCCAGTGACGACCAGCAGCCTTCCCCTACCCCTTACCCAGATGTCCAACTGTGTCCCCATTGGGTTGATCTCAGTTATCATGCCTTTAGTGAGTGTCAGGAAGATGAGGAATGACAGGCTCTGTCAGATATCACCGTGCAGGTGTCACCTTGTCCCAGTGACGACCGGCAACCACCTGATCCCCCTGATCCTGACTCTTCTCAGGTAGAACTAGACCCCCTGGAAGCCTCTGTCCGCACCCAGACCTTGAATCTACTGAGGGAATTGGAACAAGCTGCAAGTCAAAAATCCAAACTGAATAAGCTCATTCAACTAGTAGAAATAAAAGAACAGTTGAAACACTCAGATAGTGAGACAAAGAAAAGAGTGTTCAGTACTCTATCTGGCGGTTCTAGTAAAAGGTACGGACAGAAATCGGCTATAGCCAGAGCCCTTTGCCTTTGCCAGAACTCTGTGTTCCCTATGAAGCTCAGAAAAAAGGCTACATCTAGAAAGGTTATCTCCCAGTCTAAGCAGAAGGCAGTGAATGAGTTCATGCGACGAGAGGATAACAGTTATGTGCTTCCCAGCAAGAAGTACTACCGCAAAACAACAGGAGACTTTGTCCCAGTAGTAGCTCTTGTCGACTCTCTCAGGAATCTCCACAAAAAGTTTGTCCTGGAGACTGTCTCATTCCCTAGTTTCTGCAAGGCACGAGACAGAAGGACAGTGCACACCTCTGTGTTCCTCAAGAGGGCCATCTGTCTCTGCAAGACGCACACAAACATGGGGATGCTGCTGGAGGCTGTGGACGCTTTGCCGAACCGCACCTTACAACTCCTGGAGTTGACAGACGCTGAAGTGGCTGCTCGTCTGCAG
Source organism: Acholoe squamosa (assembly GCA_949317995.1). Taxonomy (NCBI): domain Eukaryota; kingdom Metazoa; phylum Annelida; class Polychaeta; order Phyllodocida; family Polynoidae; genus Acholoe; species Acholoe squamosa. The sequence goes on from OX439041.1 coordinate 4,709,931, forward strand.
TTAATACCTTCCTCTATTATCAGCTTCAAGCGTTGGGAGACAGAGGAGAGAAATTACAAAGGGAGGACTATGTACCACACCGTCCTGGTGAAGAAGAAGCTCACCTAATACCAGTTTAAGCTCCACTTCTTGACTGAGCTGGAACCTTTCAGGGAACACCAAGCCCACGTGGAGGCTCAGTATGAGAACATCCACACACTTAAGGAAACCTGTCCTAAAGACCATGTCATATGTCAAATGGACTATGCGAAGAACTAGGCGACATCTTTCATGAGAGAGATTTCATCCACCTTATTCGCCAAGGACCGAATCACTCTGCACCCTTTGGTTGTTTACCACAGAGGTCCCGACAGTGAAAAGCTAAAACATGTGATAAGGGATAAGGAAAGTGCATCCACTTTGTTACTGACACCCCTTCCTCTCAGTACAGAAACCGGTACTCCTGTGAGCTGCTGCGCAGGGCATTTGGGATGTTTGGTGTAAGGATCACATGGAATTGGCTAGAAGCAGGACACGGAAAAGGTCCATGTGATGGCATTGGAGGAGCAGTGAAGGGGATGGCTGACCGGATTGTTAAAAAGTCAGGTTCTATTCAAAATGCAGACGAGTTTGTTGAGCAGGTGCAACCTGAGACAGCGAAGCTTTCTCTGCTTAGAACAACGTCAGTTGAGATAGAATCTGCCAGCAAAGTTGTAATGTCTTGGAATTCACCCGCTGTCAAGGACATCCTTTTTTACCACCAGGCAACTGTGTACGCAGAGAAGCTGTACCTAAGAGGAACTTCGTGCCACCAGCAGAGTTGCATGGCAAAGGGTGAATTGCGGCCCATGTGTGATCCCTGGGATGCAAAGCCTGTGAAACAACCTAAGGCTACTTCCATGAGGAAGAAAAGGTGCACAGTGCGATCGACTGGGGAACCAGAAGAGGAAGGAGGAGAGCTGCCCTTGGTTTGTGTCCAGGACCCTCCTGTCCAACCAGAAGTTGAGCCAGAAGATGAGATTTTGGAGGACACAGCTGGCTTCAATGTTCCCAGCATTACAGAGGAAGTCTTCAGCAGCGACGAGGAGTATGGTCATCTGGATGGCCATGTCTTCAACCTCCGCCTTGCTGTTGAAAGGAGCCGACACTGGTCAGTGAACAGAATAGCCTCAGCTCAGCGACAAGGACAATTCATCAATGAGTTGTTGGATGGTGAGACATCCAGTGATGACTGGGCTGTGACAGACACAATATCCCTTAGGAAATATGTCAACTGGGGATTTAACCGGGACATTAGACCCTAGGAAACCCGGCTTCATCTCTTGTAACGTGGATATTGTATACTAGTGAAGGACAAAGTATTCTTATTTTAAGTTACAGTGGACCATGGTATGTTGAAGAAGACCTGTGTCTGCCTGATAGATGTCTTTTCTGAGAGAAGCAAGTGTTCTTTTATGACTAGTCAGTGCTTTGTTAACCTCTTTCCAGAGTACAGCTAGTGTTCTTTTATGACCAGTAGATGCCTGATCAACCTCTTGCCAGAGAAGAGCTAGTTTTCTTTTAAAACCAGTTTCTGCCCCTCACATTGTGAACCTTGGATCATCAATGAAGGAGGTTTCTGACCGGCTGAATGTTGACAATATTGCAGTCCAACTGTGGGTTCTCTAGGCTTAAGTGGGACAAGGCAGTCCGCCTTATATTTGTTAAACAGAAATTGAGACATTGCTTACAAGTGACCAGTGGTGGCTGACCAAAACGACTTCATGAATATGGTCCTTAAACTGAAACGTGACCTTCTTTTTCTCCGAGAACAGACAAATAGGGTATGAAAAATGACATCTCAAGATACAAAATGTGTCTTGTTTCAACCAGAAGTTGAGCCAGAAGATGAGATTATGGAGGACACAGCTGGCTTCAATGTTCCCAGCATTACAGAGGAAGTCTGTAGCAGCGACGAGGGGTATGGTCATCTGGATGGCTATGTCTTCAACCTCTGCCTTGCTGCTGAAAGGAGCCGACGCCAGTCAGTGAAGCAAATTAAGGCTCACCTCTGCTGCAAGAACCTCTGCTCCAAATGCTGGTGACACCGATTGTAATAATGATAACGTTGAGTCCGAGGGTCACTCTACCCAGGACTCCTCCTCCTCTGACTCAGATTCTGACTACAATCCTGACAAAGACTTAAGTGATTCTGAGAGGGCCTACTTTGACAGAATAGCTGCAGCTTGGCGACAAGGACAATTCATCATCGAGTTGTTGGATGGTGAGATCCAGTGATGACTGGGCCGTGACAGACACAATATCCCTTAGGAAATATGTCGACTGGGGATTTAACCGGGATGTTAGACCCTAGGAAACCCGGCTTCGTCTCTTGTAACATGAATATTCTATACTAGTGAAGGACAAAGTATTCTTATTTTAAGTCACAGTGGACCATGGTATGTTGAAGAAGACCTGTATCTGCCTGATAGATGTCTTTTCTGAGAGAAGCAAGTGTTCTTTTATGACAAGTCAGTGCTTTGTTAACCTCTTTCCGGAGTACAGCTAATGTTCTTTTATGAGTGGTAGATGCCTGATCAACCTCTTTCTGGAGTACAGCTAGTGTTCTATGGGGGGGGGGACAAAAAAGGCAAGACTTTTGCTGTCATTGATGTCATCGATCAAGCCAGAGCACAATTGAAACACCACAGGTGAAGGTGATCTCTGTACAACACACATTGTGAACCTTGGATCATCGATGAAGGAGGTTTCTGACCGGCTGAATATTGACAATATTGAAGTCCAACTGTGGGTTCTCTAGGCTTAAGTGGGACTAAGCAGTCCACCTTATATTTGTTAAACAGAAATTGAGACATTGCTTACAAGTGACCAATGGTAGCTGACCAAAACGACTTCATGGATACGGTCCTTAAACTGAAACGTGACCTTCTTTTTCTCTGAGAACAGACAAATAGGGTATGAAAAATGACATCTCAAGATACAAAAAGTTACTGTCATATAATTTATTCACTTATAAAGAGAATGTGTAGGAAAAATCTGTGCTGGATATGACAACTTAAGGAGGAGGACTACAGGATCTCCATCTGACTTGTATGAAACTGGCAAAGCTAATAGACAAATGTAACTTGTGGGTCTGACTGAGGATTATCTCACTCGTCTTCTCCTCACGAGACAACTCTAAGTGAGGTCCTCAACTCATGAACCTTTGCTTTCTTTTCATGTTGTCTTACTAAGTAACTAAAGGTATTTGAGACATAAAAAAAAAAAAAGTTCATTTTTTAAGTTCTTTAAAGTAATTTGGAGAGCTCTTACTTTGAATGAAAACGAGGAATGGGTCATGTGAGATGGGGGAGAAAAGAACACAGCTCCAATGTTAAGAGTGGATCAGATGTGCGTTTTCCAGACTATTCAAGACTACCTGAGACCTGTAAAATTTATATTGTATGACCAAGCTTTCTGCGCGCATGAAGAGATTTCTGACGAAAGCCATACTACAAGGTTTCTGACCTTCAAGGTTTCTGACCGAAGCCACTGACAAAGGGTTTCTGACCGACAAGGTTTCTGCTTGGTGGTTTTCGGCTGTTAGAGACAGCAGAGAAAGGGCTTTCTCTCTGTCAGAAGGACTGGGATGTACCTAATACATGCCTCTACCAGTTGGAAAGAGAAAACAGAGTTATCTAGCCAAAATGTCACAGTGACGGAAACATGAAAAAGAGGGGACGTAAATTTCTCTTTAAAAGGTCGTCTCACACATGTTTTTCAACTGAAAAAGGCATGCATTAAGAATATTTAACAGGATTTAATGCAAATAATCTGTTCTGGTACTGAAGAGGACCCCATTTCTTTTTAGTTTAAAGTTAAAGACTTTTCTTCGACTTTCTGTGGACCTTTTAAGTCAGCCGGTCAGACACCTTACATAACACAAGAAGAATTCTTTTGCCGTAGCTAAAAAGGGGTAAAAAAATATATTTATGATTTTTGTATTTTTGAAACACATGTAAGAAGTATTGTTCTAAGCTTTGTCGAAAGAATTTTTCAATTTGGAGCACTTTGGTTTTCGGTCAGAAACCTCGTCAGAAACCTTGGTCAGAAACCTCAGTCAGAAACCTCCCCGATGGAGTTGCATCACATTGGTGAGACAGAGCCACATACCACCGACCTGGGACCCCAATCAATGATCTAGGTGGGACATGAATGTAGTTAGTAGAGAGATTCAGATTGTTGAAGGTATACCAGGAGGTTAACTCAAAAGATCCTGGGATCGCAACCTCAGCGATCTTAGGAATTATTCTGCCTTATCCTATTAAGGGATCTTAAGATTAGACTGTGTTCGATTTTCCTAGCCAGCACTAAGATCGCATCGATCTTAGCCTCAGCCCTCCTACACTATTCCAAGAAGTACTGACTGGGCACAGGGGTAAGAGTCCCAAAATAAAGGAATAGCTGTGGAGTCACTCTTCTTCACAACAGTGTTTATACCATTGTTTCCCGTCCCCATATATGGGCTAACAAAAGAGCACAGGGTGCAGTTGACCCCGTACAGTATTCAAGAGTTGTTCTCATGAATGTATGATTTATGCTTGCCTATTAGAAGCATTGTGCCCCCCCAGGACAAAGAGAGAGAAGGGAAGAATTACCTTACAGTGCACTTAACACATGAGTAGCCCTAAGAGCCCTCAAGGACACTCAGCAAACGTCCTCCCTCCCCTCTATATGTATGCAGCAGGCTAATGCACTCTTTCGATCAGGAGTGTTCCCTGTAATGCTCTTGTACTCAGTTTAAACCACTATGCAATTCTTTAACTAAGATCGCAGTGATCTTAGCGCTGGAAAAGGAATAGTGAAGTGATCTCAGGACTTGCTATTTCTGACAGGCCTGCAACCACTGCATTAGATAGGGTAGACTGGCCAGGTCTTATGATATGAGCCTACACTAAGATCGCAGGGGTAGAAATCCCAGGATATTTTGAATTAACCTCCTGAGGTGCTGAAGGGGGGATGTATCATAGTGGTTTGTTATAAAGACTGACATTTACGTGATATGATACTTACCATTAAGATACATCAGGAACACCAGAGTGTTCTAAATTTCCATGTTACTTACCATTTAGATACATCAGTAGTCTAAATTCCCTATGACACTTCCCTGTCCACTTCCCATAAGTCAGATGACAAGATGTAGGTCACCTTTACAGCTCACCGAATGTGGTCTTTGTGTTCATCCTCAGCAAGTTACTACAATCCAGAAGTTTTTTTTTTATATTTTGGATTAAAATATATACACTCGGTTTAGAAGTGGGGATCTGGAGGCTGTTGCAAAAACATTAGGTGAGGCTCCACTACGCGATTTTTGCTGAAAATCGGAGCTATTCTCACAAAAGCAGACACCAACACAGATTATAGAGTGGTATTTGTTATTATTGCAAGGTGTAAATAGAAGATTGAGATAGCTTTCTGTTTATGTGGGGAAGGCTTTGTGTACAATCATACCCACCCTAGGAGATTGATACATAAACTTCCCGAGGGTTGGCATGATGCTCCAATGAAGTGCTGGTGATGACCAATGGGCATGATGCACTTCTGCATCAGCGACCCTTAAAGGATGAGTAAGTACAGGGAAGTTGTACAGAATGGGGAATGCCAAGTTAGAGTAAAGACATTATTGAACTCCACTGGAGCATGGAGGTGTCATGACTTTATATACACACAGTATGAGAAGCACTAAGTTATTATATAGGCAGAATGGCAGCAACACACATCCTCCTGGTGCTCATTATCTTGGTGATTTTCACCAGGATTCAACCACAAGCCTTGCATAGTAAGTAATCTAATTGGGAAGTGTAGGGGATGTAATCTGGTTGTCATGAGACAAATGCTGTTTAGAGCTAGAAATCCTCCTGTGCAGTCCCTGCAGCCAAATATCCCGGGGCTATTTGTCAGGGGGCCGTTTATCAGTGGGCTAAAGATCCTGATAACTACTTGTCCAGGGGCCCATGGTAAGGTTCGCTACTTGTCCTAGAACCAGATGTGAAATATTTCGGACATGTTGTCTCTTTACTTGATCAGCACCGTGTGTTTAACATTGTGTGGTTTACTGTTTCAGGGGAGCATGTGTCTGAGGAGGGTGGTACACTTAATGCCTATTGTGTACCACATAATGCATATACCAGGAGAGTGTGGAGATGGCAGCACGTCTCACTTCTAAGGAACGAGAGTGACATTTACAGACAGTATGCTAATGGTTTAGTGACTACAGGTCCAGGTACACGACCCGACATAGTCCTCAACCACACTGACGGCAGCCTTACCATCAACAGTCTGCAGCTCAATGACACTGGGGGACTGATCTGTCAGGTCTATACAGGATGGCAGGTTATGTCTTCATGGACACATCTAATTGTTTACAGAAAGTATTTTTATATATGTTAAAATCATTCACCTTTTATGCACTTGATAACCAACATATATTTCTATCGCTATACACTAAATAACATTGTACTACCTATACATGGCTAATGCTGTACACCCACTACTCCCATAGTTACACATACCAGCGCTAGGGGCAAACTCATCGCATAAGAACAGCTACTAAATCGATTTGACGAACTGGAAGTGACCTAGTTTGAGACTGGAAGTGACCATATATGGGCATGTGACCTACTTTAAGCTCTGTTGGGTTGAGAGATATGATGTCATCATGTGATGATCACGTGATCACAAAGAACAAACAATGTGGTCGGTGTGAAAAACTAAGAAGCCTCATTTACTTTTTTTATAGGCGTCATGGATGTCTGCTACAGCAAAAAAAAATAATCAAAGGGACCTGGTTGCACCTATCTTTCTACTATGTTGCTAACATATTACCATCCTTGTCACGACGTAGGTTGTTACACATGTGAAAAACAACTTGAAGGCTTTTTTGGGGGAATTTTTCACTTTTATTTTCACTACACACACACACACACACCTTTAATATATTTTTTGGTTTGAATTTACTTTATTGACTAAATGAATATCGAACATAGTTTTACAACAGTACAGAGATCAAGTTGTACAATGTGAACTTCTAATATGTTTATAACATTATTCATTAATATGAAGAAAATACAATATTTACTTGAATAAATGCACGTGGGTACCATGTAATACGATCGATAGTTTAGTCAATCAGAAGGTAGAGGACCTCATCCCCACTTAACAGTGTTAGGTTGATAATTCTGGTCCTACCTATCTTCCCAAAATAGATATGAAAACTCTGGCACAAAAAAAAATAAATTTGAAGTAAGTATACATAGACAGAGTCATAGAGATAATTCAGCAATCCTTGCTATACTTGAAAGCTTCTTTAGTAGATAGAACATGGGAGAGATTAATAGCAAGATTAATAATATTGTTATAAGATCTTCAGGAAGTACTATACATTTACATACGGAATTAGAGACTTTAATAATTTTTTAGATTCATTTTTAAATTGATTCAGGTTATTAGCAAGTCTCCTTTCCGTAGGTAAAGCATTCCACAAGAAGGCTCCATAATATTCTACGCTCTTAGCATATGCCATACAGTTAGGGGTTATGATCTTCAAAGTAGGTGCATCATGTAGTCTAGTAACAATTCTTCGAGTGTCTTTATAATTTTCATCTTGTGCTCTGTTATACATATAGTTTAACAAATGGATATGTCTTCTATCGACAATTTTGTTAATTTTTGATACATTGTGTATATAATTAGTATTTGTCAGATGGGGTACACCAATACATATTTTTATACAGCGATTCTGAGCATATTGGAGTGGATCCAAATATTTATCAAACGTGGTGGCAAAACAAATATCAGCATATTCCATATACGGGAGGATAGTACCTTTGTATATTCGTAAGGCTAAATTCACATCAAGATATCTTCTTAAGTGACATAATTTGTATGTTTTATAAGCAATAGTTTTAGCTTGGTTGGCTAAATGTAGATTAAAATACAGTAGGGGATCAAGGGTAACCCCAAGGTATTTATAACTCGGTACTACTTGTAATAGTTGATCGCCTAAGTGTATATCAGCCTGTAGTGTATTGAGTTTTTTATTACTTGAGGAGAAGATCATTATTTTGGTTTTAGCCACATTAATAGATAATTTATTTTGAATACACCAAGTCTCGTACATCACTAGATCATTCTGGAGATCAATTTTAGCTGTCATAAACGAATGATGTGCTGAGTATATTACAGTATCATCAGCATAAAGTTTAATATTACAATTTTTTACACATTTGATTACATCATTTACATAAATTAAAAATAATAGTGGACCCAAAATGGACCCTTGAGGGACACCACATAATACTTGATTTTTACAAGACATTATACCATTTGCTATAGTTATTTGGTGTCTGTTCGTAAGATAATTTTTGAACCAATGGTAGTTGTCAGATCTTATACCTTAATGATTTAGTTTTATTAGCAATACAGAATGATCGACCGTATCAAAAGCTTTCCTTAGGTCTATAAATGCAGCTATAGTAGAATTACCCACATTTAAATTTCTTTTAATATCGTCTGTGAATTTTGCCAAGGTGTCTACGGTACTAAAACCTGATCTAAGTCCTCCCTGGTGGGGTGTTAATATTTTTTCTTTCGTTAAAAAATCATAAACTCTATCATGTACAATTTTTTCTATTAATTTACATGGTAAGGGAAGCAGTGCTATTGGTCGGTAATTATTTACCAATTTATCATTACCTGTTTTAGGTATGGGGGTTACCTTCGAGAGCTTCCAGTCATCAGGTACTGTATTTGAGGAGAACGACAGATTAAATATTTTGACAAGTTTGTCGGGAGCATGAGTGAAAACTTTCTTAAGTGTACCGGTAGATATGTCAGAGATAGCTGAGGATTTGTTAATATTAATATCATGTACTAATTTCTTGACTTCTTGTAGATTAGTAACAATCAGTTCCATTTCATTCATTATATAATCATCATAGGGTTTCCAAGGTATATATGAATCCTTAGCCAATGTAGGTCCAATATTTACAAAATATTGGTTAATAAAGGCAGGTACATCTTTTTTATCAATAGGTCTATTATTATTGTCATGGTCTAATAGTGATATATCTTTTGCAAGATGGGGATGTCCTGGTATCAAATTATTTATGACTCTCCAGAATTTCTTATGGTCATTTTTGTGATTTTCTAATTGTTCTTTAAAAAAGTTTTTTCGTGCTTTATCTATTACCTTGTTTGCATAGTTCCTAAAAACTCTCGAGTTTTCCCAATCTTCTTCTTTATCAGAACGTCTGGCTTTCCATAGTTTCCTATTTTTTTCCCTTATAACTTCATAAACATTCTGTGACATCCATGGATCTCTATATCTATGCACAAGGAACATACACAGAATCTATCAAGAATGCCACGTATGGCTGATTCTAGTAGAGACCAAGCTATATTAACATCAGTTGTATTGTTGAAGTTATCCCAATTTACTTTATCAAATTCATTTAGAAGGATTTCATCAGATAGCTTCCAGTAGGAACGACCTGTTATATAAACCTTTTCGTGTATAATTTTCATTTTTTTCCTTATCAAGAATATTGGAAGATGATCAGAGATAAAGTTGTTACATATACCTGAAACAATAAGATTTGGCCTAAGATTTGTAAAGATTAAATCAAGAGTTGCCTTTTTTCTCGTGGCATTTTTAATTTTTTGGTTCAATCCATAGTATTTCACTTTATTTAATAAATTATTAACAATCGCTGTATCCTCATTGATATTAAAATTGAAATCTCCCATAGCTATAATTTCTAAAGTATAAGTAATTTCTAGGTTCGAGAGAATATCTGACAGGACATTGATAAACAGGTTTTTATCACCATCAGGTGGTCTATATATATTTAATAATAGGATTGGTTTCATATGATCTTTAAGTATACATATACATTGGATTTCAATTGTACCATCAGACTTGTTGAGATATTCATATTTCTGTATATCATGTTTGATACCATGCTTTATATACATACATAGACCACCCCCAGTCTTAATTTTTCCCCTATTATCGAGAGTTTGCCTGTCAAGTCTATATCTAGTATATCCAAAAAATTGATAGTTTGATTCATCGTCTTCACACTTAAACCAAGTCTCTGAGAATGTAAAAATTTCAAGGTTGGATGGGTAGATTTCAGCACAGATAGAGGCATAATTTGCTTTAAAACTTCTTACATTTAGGTGCAGGATACGTAGACCTTTGGAGTCTTCTATTTTCTTTATATTTGAATAATACATTTACATTGCGTTGATTTCTTTAATCTTTCCATTTTCTCTCATTTAATATACTAGAGGATTACATAAAATTAACCCAAAATAAACTCCACTATTATAATTCAACCAATATAGGAACTTCTGCCTTTGGGCAGTCCCGTATACCGGTAGTCTTATTGAACTTGGTAGGCTTTCACTACAGTTGTTTGACTTCAGCACAGGATTTCGTAGGTTATGTTAGAAAATATACAAAAAAGTCAGGTATTATTTTGTTGTTGTCTTGCTGTGTCTTGAAGTCTAATTTCCTCAGCAGTTGGGAGGGGTTGTTCACCTGTATGTCTATATCGAATTTTCATCAAAAATTCTCCCAACTTGTTGGCACATTCAGCTTGATTATGGGCAACATTTTTAATGTTCATGTCCTTTTTTTGCCCAAGATGGAATCCAGCCCCATATGTACGGTGTCGTGTTGCTTCATATAGGTACTTGCCCTTGGTCTGAACTAGTTGTTGTAGTAGTAGAGGGTCACTGAACTTGATATCCAGCAGCTTCTGCATCACAGTTTCGTCAATGTCGTACCATTCATTGGTCTTCTTACATGCACGTCCAGCAAACATGCTATCAAGTGGGGTGGGTGCAGAATTAACCTTCCTTAGAATATGAACCTGGTTTGACACTACACACATTTTAGCTTGGTATGCTCTTTCGACAGAATCATAAGTGTGGCCTTCGAATTTTATTTCAGTTTTATAAAGGTTGGAGAAAACTGAATGTTCACTTTGAAAGGCAATACCATCTGGTGTTTGAACTGTTTTAGCATTTTGAAGGGATAGGTCATGGGGTAAATTTCCCAGTTCCTTATATGGGTAGGCTTGACCTTCTATGATAATTTGGGCTCCTCTGATAGAGCAATCCAACCCCTTGCCACGTGCTAATGCATGGATTGATCTCAGGTCGTTTTGGATTTGCTTTTCCTCCCTAGATATATCATCAGATAGGTGGAGTCAACGCCATGTGGCATTTCCATGCAGTCTTTTAACATTAGAGAACATTTGGATTTTGTAGTATGCTGAAGCAAAGATAACAACCACAGGACGGTTCCTTTTTTTGAAGTTGGTGTTTTGCTTCTGTTGTGGAGTAGGTACATATTTCTTGCCTCTTCTATATATAGCCTCAGCCACTGAATTGTTGAAATCAAGTCCCCGGTCATTGATAATTTGGTCTAGAGTATCTCTAAGACTACCTGGTCTTTCCTCATCAATACCTTCCAGGACAAGAATTCTTCTTTTCCTATCAAGATCGTACCTTTCGAATTGATTCTCATGTTTTTCAAGTTCAGAATGGGCTTTGGTCGTTGCTGAGGTATTGGAATCAATTTTATCACTGTGCATAGATAGTGTAGAACTGTGATCATCTAGACAAGTTTCGATTTCTGGAATAGTGACAGTTTTCCCATTTGGGAATCCATTCGGTCCAAACAATCTAGTCTCCATACCACTAAGAAGCCTGATTGTCCTCTTGGTAATAGATTCTTGAACCTGTAGGCGACTATCAATTTCGTTTATTTTATCAATAATGTCTTTTGTCGTAGATTTATGGGTCAGGGGAGGCAGAATGGCTTCATTTTCTTCTGTAAAATCAGATATTTCAGGTTGCAAGGATTTATTTTTGTTCAAAGCGGAAGTGGCCGCCATTGTTTTTGATTTGCCGGAAGTTAGCTCTGAGTGAGGCGAAAGTTTCGTATTTCTAGTCGCCGGCATATGCTTTCGTATAAGTGTAGATATAAAATTGGTACCAATATCTTTATAAATAATATAGTACGTTCACAAATGATTTAAAACCATTCCGGCCTAGGGATGAACTTCATTTGGGCTATGGAGAGGTCAATCCACAGTTGTTTACAAACCGGTGAAGTGTACAAGTATGGGCGCCGCCATGTTGGATTTTTCCATCTGCCGTGTCGATGTTGAAATTAAAAATCCATCTAGAGTCCAAAAGGTGGATCCCAAATGCTTCTAGTATCCTTCATGATGGTGTATGTAGTTTAATCGCTCTCTTGTACAAAAATATATGTTGAGCAATGTCTAATAACTACAAAACCAACAATAATCCCGGCTCCGCCAAACCGCCGCGTCTTAGCCTTGTGCCATCGTTTCGCATCTTCATGTATTGTTTCTACAAAATGAAAAACATTTACTTAAGAGTTATAGAAATTCTACTTTTTACTCACAAGATTTTCCTTATTTTAGAAGAAATATTACAAAAATTCTACAAATTTACCTAAATGTTACTGAAATTCTACTTTTTAAATACAAGATTTCACCTTGAAACACGGTTTTAACCTATGTATTTCTTTCACAAAATGGAAGAAATGTAACATTTTACAAAAAATGTTACAAAATCTTTGTAAAATTTTACAAATTTACCCTAAATGTTATGGAAATTTCACAAAAAATGCCACTTTCACACACAAGATCTTGCTGTGTGCAACAGAAAAGAGAGATTTTCAAATGTTTTAGGGTAAATTGCTTACACTGTCTTGACACATAGGTCTTTTGATATACTAATAACTTAATCCCTGTTTGTTCTGCGAATTAGTACTGACTTAATGGTTTACTACTCTGAAGCCTTTTTTGGTCACCGTAGTGCTTTTTTCGGTTTGCAAAACCTTTTTGTAGTCTTCAGCTGGTAATTTGTTTCATTTTTGAATCACTCCTTTGCAGCTCAAAGTTCAGAACGACAAATTAGCAATATCTGACGATTTGACCAGTTTTTAGCAACCAGTTTTAATGACCTCTGTGCGAATATAGGGGACATTGTGGGCTACAAGTCAGTATTTACAGTGTATTTTTAAGGAAGCTACAAAGCAAAACAAACATTTTATTTTTATTTTTAAGCACAAGAATAAGGCTTATTCCATAACAGATCCCCTTCCCTGTTACTAACTCCATTATCAAAATGTGGAGGGGAGTCTGTTATGGAATAATCCATATTCTTGTGATCAAGAAAAAAATTATAAACAAATTCTTAACCCCCAAAAGAAACAAGCCCCAGTTTTTTTCTTACCTTCTCCCCTTAAGGAAACCCTTTCCCCTGGGACTCCTATTCTCTGTGCTTGAATGACCGCTGGGAGAGGGTTCAGGAAAAATTATAATATTTTTTTTATATTAATAACCCATGGTATCTAAAATTCTATGGGATCCTTTTTCTATAAACAACCTATGGTATTTTTGCTTCTATTGTTTTTTTTGTGTTTTTTTGGTTGCTTTGTATGAATATCCTATGGTATTTAAAGTTCTATTCTGATCTCTTTCTATGAATAACCTATGGTATTTAAAATTCTATGCTGATCTCTTTATATGAATAACCTATGGTATTTAAAATTCTATTGGGTTCAGGAAAAGGGGAAGAATGGGGGAAGAGGCCCCTTGATATAGTGGCCTTTGGCCACTATTTGTCCCCTATATATAATCTTAGTTTAGGTCACTACAGAGTTTACAGAGGATAGTTTAGGTTGCTACTGAAGTCTCTGTGGCTAGATTAGGTCAATACTGAAGTCTCTAACGACCAGTTTTCACTGACCACTAATCTTTTGACTTCATTGTTTTAGCGACCTAATCCTGGGTAGAACTCTCAGATACCATACTCATAATGGAATATCATATACAAGGAGCATAAAGTATGGTCTATGATCTCTCTGGAACATTTTAGCGGCTGAAACTAGAAATTTGAACACTCCCAATGAATTCAAGTCATTTACAAAAAAGTTGTTAAGTTTACGGCTTCCTGTTGACCAGGGGTTCTGATTTGCCATACCATCACCCTATAATCCTGCCTCTATTCCTCACAGCATTACTCTCTCATCTTTTTTTTTCTTTCATTTATCTAATAATATGATATATGTTTTTTTGAATATCTTTCTTTGTAGACAAATATAGATATTAGATTGTAGAAACATGTCATTGATTACCCAATATGTACGCCCTAATGTGCCGGGAGGCTCTCTCTCTCTCTCTCTCTCTCTCTCTCTCTCTCTCTCTCTCTCTCTCTCTCTCTAGGTATGATCTATCAAAGGGTACGGCTGCTAAAGTCAATAAGCTGAAGTAGCAGCTATTCTTATATTCAATTTAGCTATAGTGTGATATTATACATTGAACATCATGCATGATAGAGCAAAGAAACCAGTTGTATTTCACACTATAATTCTTTTTCTACATGTACTGTATAACCGATTACGCCAATAAGAAATTGAATAAAAGATAATCAACCTCAAACTTTAAGTTGATTAATGGCCAAAATGCTTGAAGTTGCAAAACACTCATTAACACTCCAAAACTATGGTCATTAAGCGACCTGAAGCAACTTCAGGCACATTTACACACCTGAATCTAAATGTGTGTGCAGTGATCTCTCTTTTTCATCAATGTCTTATCTGATTCTGGACAAGCATCATGGTTATCCCATGTGTTTAAGCTCTTTGTCTCATGGTAAATATGATACCGGGATGCCATAGAGAGCACAAAAGGGCCATATCACACTGGGGCTGTGAATAATGTACACACCCTAATCATGTGACTTTTCGAAGACATCAGATTTACATAATGATGTTTTTTTTTGTTTTTTTTTATAATGAGTTTTATACCTGTACAAAGTATCACCCGTAACCATTGATTGTTTAGACAGGAGGGTGGAGGTCATGTTGGGTACTAGTGTGACACTGCAGTGTCCTGTGTAGATATATAGAGAGAACTAAACGACCGTGGTGTATGAGGTGGCCGATCCACCATGAGACGATTCCCAAGGGGTGGATCGGCCACTGAGTACACCAGGGGAGTTTAGTTCTCTATTTATTTTATGTATTTAGAGGGTTTAAATAAGGAAAAATCAGCAAAATCCGGTACCATAGTTTCTCGTACAAGCGGCAGTTCCCCATTTTGAATGTTTACATGCGCCTGGAATGAGGCTGCAGTTACACCACTGGGGGTGTGGCGATCGGCCCTGCAATGCTATCTCTATGGGAAGGAGTTATTCACATAAAATAAAAGCCTGTACATAGACAGATTTGCTCCAAACCAAGGGCTTCTTCATGAGTTAGCCTTAAAGCAGGCAGGATTCTGTGATGCAGAGTCCAGTGGAATCCTGGTTTTATTTCATAGTGATTTCGAAGTCAAACCTGCCACTACGCTCAAGTGAAAAGCAATATTCAGATATCAGATTTGGAGCAAGTTAAGTGGATCTATGTTTTTGTTTCATGTTATTTTGGTAAAACTCCCTCCAAAATCACTTTTTGATAAAGGGTTTGAGACTATTTAGATGACATCATTTTTTAAAAAGGGTCTGTGGAGATTAAGATTCATTTTCTTCCCCTGTTCTCATATAAAGCTATCGTAATGCTCGTTCTTAGCATGAACAAGTATTACCAATCATCAATATTTGTACATTTTAGACAGGGGGGTTGATATCATGTTGGGAAGAAGTGTGACACTGCAGTGTCCTGTGTAGATATAAGTCTGTACAAAGTATTACCAATCATCAATATTTGTACATTTCAGACAGGAGGGTGGACCTCATGTTGGGTAGCAGTGTGACAATGGAGTATCCTGTGTAGATATAAGCCTGTACAAAGTATTACCAATCATCAATGTAAACTTGTACATTTCAGACAGGAGGGTGGACGTCATGTTGGGTAGGAGTGTGACAATGGAGTATCCTGTGTAGATATAAGCCTGTACAAAGTATTACCAATCATCAATGTAAACTTGTACATTTCAGACAGGAGGGTGGACGTCATGTTGGGTAGGAGTGTGACACTGGAGTATCCTGTGTAGATATAAGCCTGTACAAAGTATTACCAATCATCAATGTAAACTTGTACATTTCAGACAGGAGGGTGGACGTCATGTTGGGTAGGAGTGTGACACTGGAGTATCCTGTGTAGATATAAGTCTGTACAAAGTATTACCAATCATCAATGTAAACTTGTACATTTCAGACAGGAGGGTGGATGTCATGTTGGGTAGGAGTGTGACACTGGAGTATCCTGTGTAGATATAAGCCTGTACAAAGTATTACCAATCACCAATGTTTGTACATTTCAGACAGGAGGGTGGACGTCATGTTGGGTAGTAGTGTGACACTGCAGTGTCCTGTGGATGCTGTGGTGTACACCAGCAGACAGTGGTACAGGTGGCCTTATCCACACTACCTCCTCTACAATCAGACATCTGCCGGCGTCACTGAGCACCCTTCTGCACATAGCATGTCTCTCAACAACGAGAGATTTGAACTGACCATTGGCAATGTGTGGCAGTATAATGTTATATTTACCTGTGTTGTATCATCAGGCCAAAGAGTGAACGTTGGTGTCATCTTTATTGGCATTTACAGTGAGTTAATTCGAATTGGGTAAAAACCATTTTCTGCTACCTGGAACAATTCTTCCATATGACACCCTTTTCTGCTTTAAATTTGATGAATTGTCATGTAGACCATAAGCTCAATTAGAGCAGAATTTACACCTATGACCAAATTTGAAACTCCTTGAAATCATGGTACTTGCTCATTTTTCTTATGCACATTCAGTAATTCATAATCACCGACCTGTATTCTGCAAAGATAATTCTATAATCTTTCTTTAATAGCCAAAACATTTCTTTTGAAGTTTTACTGTCATATTCAAACACATAAGACATGATACTGAGGCAATGGTTACATCTGAGGGTGAAGTCAAACCTTCCACTGAGTTCAAACGATATACATATTGTATTACTAAACCTGATGATTTTGGCAATCATGACATTATCTGAGAATCGTCTGCTGTAGAGACACTATTCTTCAATAACCATACCAGAGTCTTTTTTCACCTAAAGGCAATTGAAATACAGCATCATGAAAATAGGGTGTTATCAAAATAAATCAAAACATCCCTTTTACATACAAAGCTTTTCAGTCAGTGATGTTCGATTAAAAGCACCAGTATGGGTACAGAACTAATAGCGCTGTCTGCCGAAACCTGCTGTTCATTACCATATATACTGTGTTTTTCTACTCCAGGTGTTGAAGTGGAGGCTGAGGAGGGTGAATCTGTCACACTACCATGTGATAAGGTGCAGGAACTCACCGACCAATCTGTCAATTACACCGGCCATAGCGAACCTTACACCAGTACATGGCAGCGGGCTAACGGAGATGTTTTGTACCTCCAATATCGCCATAACGGTGTCATCTATGAAGGTCATCCTACATCACAACCAAACATTTTGCTGGACAACTCCACCTTCTCATTAGACATTGTTAACACTCAAGTCTCTGATAGCACATTATATATCTGTACAAACAGAGATGCCTTCAGTAGATATATAGAGGGTGTACAGCTTACTATCTATGGTAGGTTTGATAAGGACTCAAATCTAGTTGTTTTACTCAAAATGAAAACATGGTGTGTATGGACGTTTACTTGTCCCTCTGATGCTATGGTCACATTTTTCTGTTACAGAGATGTTTTGATGACATGTGCCCTCCTCCTTTAACATGTCCACTGATTTTAGAGAGGTTAAGATCACACCATGTACGGTAATGCGTGCATCTAGAATGGTAGGAAATGATAGGCTAGACATTGGCGTACACCCTACACAGAGAAATGAAGACTGATCGCTTTGACACATACTGCACAGGTCTCGATTGTCTCCCACACGACATGTGTGAAAGGCATGTTGAATGAGGTTGACACTCTCACATTTGGTTTGTCAACTCCACTTGACATGCATAATGAAGACAGTTGTCATGGTGACATATGTGCCATGTCCCAATGACATGTGCTCTATGTGTCAAATCAAGTTGACATGGATATACATGTCATTTTGACAGGAAGACTTTTTTCAGTGTACAAGTTATCCTCTCTTTTACCTTTCCAAAGGACAATTCAAAACTAATACAAAGTGTGACTCTGATACATTATTGATCATATTTTAACTATTCTGATGTTACTCACTCCATTTCATTTCAGTGAACCCTAAGATCATCCTGAGTGGACTTGATTACAGCCCTATCAGTGTAGGTATCCCCGTGACAGTTACCTGTACCATAGACCGTGTGTACCCAGAATTAGGGCCTGGTGACTTCATGATGAGATGGGGGAGACAGACGTTCATGTATACAGGATCTCAGAATACTGACAAGTCCTACAGGTACACAGTACAAACTACACACACAGTAACCTATGATGACAGTGGGACAGTCGTGGAATGTTTGGTGAACCCAGCGAGAGGATTATCTGACCATGTTTCAAAGACAATTATCTTTGATGCCTTATGTAAGTGTTTTTTTTTTCAAGAATGTGAAAGAAAACTTGTATTCGATGCATTTTGTCACATTGTACATTGATACATTGTACCATTATAGTAACAAATAGTATATGTATTGTACTATTACTCTGCCACATAATTCATTAATACTCTATGCCTTATAGCGTGACATGGTTCAATAATGCATAATAGCATCATACATACTGATTAGTCCCCCAGGGACTTTTACATGAAAATCCAATAGTCCCTGAATATGTGGATTAATATCATATCACTTTTATAAAACACAAGTCATTAAAGTAATAGACTTGGACACATTATTAAGTATATTTCACAACGATCATCTTGATATTATGCTCTGTATTTCATTACAGTGAACCCCAAGATCATTGTAAGTGGACTTGATTACAGCCCTATCAGTGTAGGTAGCACCATGACAGTTACCTGTACCATAGATCGTGTGTATCCACAGTTAGGGCCTGGTGACTTCCTTATGAGATGGGGGACACAGACATTCATGTCTAAAGGATCTCAGAATGCTGACAAGTCCTACAGGTACACAGTACAAACTACACATACAGTAACCTATGATGACAGTGGGACAGTCGTGGAATGTTTGGTAAACCCAACAATAGGCGCATCAGACCGTGTTTCAAAGACAATATTTTTTGATGCCTTATGTGAGTTCATTCCTTTCTAAGTATGTGTGTTTAAACCAACATTTGATGCATTTTGACACATTATGCATTAATACATTGTGCTATCATAGGGCCACATAGTGAGTTTATGCATTGTCTTACCCATGACAGTGTCACCTATCAATGAATTGTGAGCATTCATTATTCTCAGGTTGTTAATTATTGGTGTATTTATGCATTGCGCCATTCTAAGCGGTCATAGCTTCAACATCAAAATCCCTGTATGTTCAATGTATTCAATATTATATTCCAGATGACTATTACTTTTCAAGACAATTTTGAAAACTTCATTATGCCTGACCATGGACAAGACAGGCTCGGGCAGAATATTATGTTATGTAATGATCACTATAAGTTTAACCATAATTATTTTAACATTTCAGTGAACCCTAAGATCACCCTGAGTGGACTCCATGACATCCCTGTTAGTGCAGGAGGCACTGTGACAGTTACCTGTACCATAGACCGTGTGTACCCAGAGTTAGGGCATGGTGACTTCCTGATGAGATGGGGGACACAGACGTTCGTGTCTACAGGATCTCAGAATACTGACAAGTCCTACAGGTACAATATACAGACTACATGGACAGTTGCCATTGATGACAATGGAACAGTCGTGGAATGTTTGGTGAACCCAATGAGAGGGCAATCAGACCATGTTTCAAAGATGATAATTGTTGATGCCAAATGTGAGTTGATTTCTTGCCATAAATCTGAATTGAAATCTGTATTTAGACATGTTTCAGACATGAGTTACTTGTGAATAAGAATTTGTTTACGGATTGGTTACTCTAAATGCTTGTTTGACTTTCAAGACATCCCTTCAACCTTTCACTGTTCCTACTTAAAGACCAAAACCTCCCCTGTCACTGCTTTTTACTCTTCCTACCTACAGCCCAGAACCCTCCCCTGTTATTGCTTTTCTATGATCCTACCTACAGACCAGAACCCTCCCCTGTCACTGTTCCTACCTACAGACCACAACCCTCCCCTGTCACTCTTCCTACCTACAGACCAGAACCCTCCCCTGTTACTGTTCCTACCTACAGACCAGAACCCTCCCCTGTCACTCTTCCTACCTACAGACCAGAACCCTCCCCTGTTACTGTTCCTACCTACAGACCAGAACCCTACCCTGCCACTGCTTTTCACTGTTACTTCTTGTACAGACCAGAACCCTCCCCTGTCACTCTTCCTACCTACAGACCAGAACCCTCCCCTGTCACTCTTCCTACTTACAGACCAGAACCCTCCCGTCACTCTTCCTACCTACAGACCAGAACCCTCCCCTGTCACTCTTCCTACCTACAGACCAGAACCCTACCTTGCCACTGCTTTTCACTGTTACTTCTTGTACAGACCAGAATCCTCCCCTGTCACTCTTCCTACCTACAGACCAGAACCCTCCCCTGTCACTCTTCCTACCTACAGACCAAAACCCTCCCCTGTCACTCTTCCTACCTACAGACCAGAACCCTCCCCTGTCACTCTTCCTACCTACAGACCAGAACCCTCCCCTGTCACTCTTCCTACTTACAGACCAGAACCCTCCCCTGTCACTCTTCCTACCTACAGACCAGAACCCTCCCCTGTCACTGTTCCTACCTACAGACCAGAACCCTCCCCTGTCACTCTTCCTACCTACAGACCATATCCCTCCCCTGTCACTCTTCCTACCTACAGACCATATCCCTCCCCTGTCACTCTTCCTACCTACAGACCAGAACCCTCCCCTGTCACTCTTCCTACTTACAGACCAGAACCCTCCCCTGTCACTCTTCCTACCTACAGACCATATCCCTCCCCTGTCACTGTTCCTACTTACAGACCATAACCCTCCCCTGTCACTGTTCCTACCTACAGACCAGAACCCTCCCCTGTCACTCTTCCTACCTACAGACCATATCCCTCCCCTGTCACTCTTCCTACTTACAGACCAGAACCCTCCCCTGTCACTCTTCCTACCTACAGACCAGAACCCTCCCCTGTCACTCTTCCTACCTACAGACCAGAACCCTCCCCTGTCACTCTTCCTACTTACAGACCAGAACCCTCCCCTGTCACTCTTCCTACTTACAGACCAGAACCCTCCCCTGTCACTCTTCCTACCTACAGACCAGAACCCTCCCCTGTCACTCTTCCTACCTACAGACCATATCCCTCCCCTGTCACTGTTCCTACCTACAGACCAGAACCCTCCCCTGTCACCGCTTTTCACTGTTCTTACCTACAGACCAGAACCCTCCCCTGTCACTCTTCCTACCTACAGAACAGAACCCTCCCCTGTCACTCTTCCTACCTACAGACCGGAACCCTCCCCTGTCACTCTTCCTACCTACAGACCAGAACCCTCCCCTGTCACCGCTTTTCACTGTTCTTACCTACAGACCAGAACCCTCCCCTGTCACTCTTCCTACCTACAGACCAGAACCCTCCCCTGTCACCGCTTTTCACTGTTCTTACCTACAGACCAGAACCCTCCCCTGTCACTCTTCCTACCTACAGAACAGAACCCTCCCCTGTCAATCTTCCTACTTACAGACCAGAACCCTCCCCTGTCACTGTTCCCACTTACATACCAGAACCCTCCCCTGTCACTCTTCCTACCTACAGACCAGAACCCTCCCCTGTCACTGCCTGTCACTGTTCCTACTTACAGACCAGAACCCTCCCCTGTCACTCTTCCTACCTACAGCCCAGAACCTTCCCTGTCACTGCCCGTCACTGTTCCTACCTACAGACCAGAACCCTTCCCTGTCACTCTTCCTACCTACAGACCAGAACCCTCCCCTGTCACTGCCCGTCACTGTTCCTACTTACAGACCAGAACCCTCCCCTGTCACTCTTCCTACCTACAGACCAGAACCCTCCCCTGTCACTGCCCGTCACTGTTCCTACCTACAGACCAGAACCCTTCCCTGTCACTCTTCCTACCTACAGACCAGAACCCTCCCCTGTCACTGCCTGTCACTGTTCCTACTTACAGACCAGAACCCTCCCCTGTCACTGTTCCTACCTACAGACCAGAACCCTTCCCTGTCACTGCCTGTCACTGTTCCTACTTACAGACCAGAATCCTCCCCTGTCACTCTTCCTACTTACAGACCAGAACCCTCCCCTGTCACTCTTCCTACCTACAGACCAGAACCCTACCCTGCCACTGCTTTTCACTGTTACTTCTTGTACAGACCAGAACCCTCCCCTGTCACTCTTCCTACCTACAGACCAGAACCCTCCCCTGTCACTCTTCCTACCTACAGACCAAAACCCTCCCCTGTCACTCTTCCTACCTACAGACCAGAACCCTCCCCTGTCACTCTTCCTACCTACAGACCAGAACCCTCCCCTGTCACTCTTCCTACTTACAGACCAGAACCCTCCCCTGTCACTCTTCCTACCTACAGACCATATCCCTCCCCTGTCACTCTTCCTACTTACAGACCAGAACCCTCCCCTGTCACTCTTCCTACTTACAGACCAGAACCCTCCCCTGTCACTCTTCCTACCTACAGACCAGAACCCTCCCCTGTCACTCTTCCTACCTACAGACCATAACCCTCCCCTGTCACTCTTCCTACCTACAGACCATATCCCTCCCCTGTCACTCTTCCTACCTACAGACCAGAACCCTCCCGTCACTCTTCCTACTTACAGACCAGAACCCTCCCCTGTCACTCTTCCTACCTACAGACCAGAACCCTCCCCTGTCACTCTTCCTACCTACAGACCAGAACCCCCCCCTGTCACTCTTCCTACCTACAGACCAGAACCCTCCCCTGTCACTGCTTTTCACTGTTACTTCTTGTACAGACTAGGACTCTTTCCTGTCATTGCCTTTTATTGTTCTTGTTTACAGCCACATCGACCCCCCTACCAGTCCTGCCTGAAACATATACAGGAAATGGGTTGCCAACACAAAGCATTAGAGAAGCAGCGCCTACAATAACCATGGATGGATCCTCAGTGCCTGTAATTGGTGGGACTGTAGCTGTAGCAGTTGTAGCTGTTATTGTTATATTTGCACTTGTTGTGTACCTTTGTATAAGGAGGAAACGCAACAAAGTAATAGGTGAGTTATCCTTTATTTCTTTAATTGGATCACAAACACCATATATAATTCAAGACGTTTGTAGAATACTTTATATGTGGCTATTATTTGAAAGAGAAAATAAAATGTTTTTATTGAAAGAGGAGATAGATACATTCCACCAACCCTGTCTGAATATGTCATTATAATTAAAATGTTTTTATTTCAGGGAAGCACCCCTCTGTACAAGTGGTTCAAGGGCAAAGACATCTTGAAAACAACAGCCAGCAAGTTGAAATGTCACCATATATTAGCCCTGGGCCATATGGAGGGCTTGCCCTGTGCTGACATGTTAATTTTTGACTCAACCATGTATTAAAGCAAATCATCCCTATAAGATACTGCAAGAATTATTTCTTAAATATCAAAATCCTACTTATAATTACTCCTTAAACCTTTCCAAATATAGGACCAGAATCGGAACAGATAAGCAAATTTTGTCATTAACAAAAGTGGTGAGGAAAAGATTTCAACTCACAGAAAAAATGTCATTTTCTATCATAGAATTTGAACTAGAGTAGAAATATGATCAGAAACCTTCCCGGTCAGAAACCTTGATTTTGAAGAAACTGGCCAGTTTTGTCATAAACAAAAGGGGTACGAAAAAGATTTTGACTCACTAATGATCTCAGGCCACAGATACCTAAATTCCCCGAAAAATATATGTACCTTCTTTTGATAGATTTCAAACTACAGACCAATGTATATAATTATTTGTAACTGTTTCTGACCGTTTTAAAGAAGATAGCTAATTGTGTCATAGATAAAGTGTGTGAGGAAAAGAACTTTGCTGACAGATGGAGTCAAGACATGGGCCAACCTGGTTACCTAAAAATGATTGACATTTCTGTGGTAGAATTACAACTACAACTCTTTTGATTTCCTAAATCAAGGTTTCTGACTGGTTTATATCAGGTGAGAAACCTTGATCATCAAGGTTTTTGACCGGATACCTACCACGTCAGAAGTCAGAAACCTTGATTATCAACAAATCAGCCAAGTATGACTTAAACAGAAGTCGTGGGGAAAAGATTTTTACTTACAGATGGAGTCACGTCACAGACAAACCTAAATTCTCTGAAAAATATACGCCTTTTTTGATAGATTTCAAACTAGAGAACTATCTTCATATTTATAACTGCCAAAAATCAAGGTTTCTGACCGGATTGTAAAGAAGATGGCCAATTGTGTCATTAATCAAGGCTGTGAGGGAAAGAGTTTTGCTGACAAATGGATTCAACACAAACCCAAATTACCTGAAAAGATCTATATTTCTGAGATAGAATGACAACTACATAGCTCTTAATTTTCTAGATCAAGGTTTCTGACTGGTTAGTATCCAGTCAGAAGCCTTGATCATCAAGGTTTCTGATTGGATACTTCATACTGATAATGAAATCTCTGCCTGCAGCTTTAGAAACATGATTTAACTATAACTTTATGCATTTTGCAGGAAAAGATGTTATTTACTGTCAGTCTCGATTTCTATTCATAAAAACATATTAAAGAGTACTCTGAGACAGGAAGAAGGAGGTGTTCAATGCTATCCAGTCAGACACTTCAGTCAGAAACCTTGATGTGTTGATGTAAAAATAGCCTCTATGGTACTTGGTGAGGGGTATTTAGGATTCTTTTTCTATTTGAAAATAAAACATATATGCCTATCCTCAGGAGATACAAAGGAAAATTTGGTGTACTCATGTAATCAGTTAGATTAAATCTATCAGACTGAAAAATTATGAAAAAAAAAATTGGACTTTGCCTTACGTTTCGGCCCCAGTACCTTAATTGTGCCGGCTAAACAACATAACTAGACTTGTTCTTTGTGCACAAGAGGTGCAGGAATGCTTATGTTATCAATGCACCGTACCCTTCTGTGACCAATTTCAAATGACAGGCGGATCTAAATGGACAGAAACCTCAGTCAGAAACTTTGATTTCTGACTTGCACTGGTTCTATGAGACATAGCCATCCCTAAAGGTGAATATATTCATGCAGCTAGGAGTGAAGTACACAACTTCCTTGGATGTGTAGCAAGTGCATGAAAGTTTCGGAATTTGGTGACAAGATACTTAAATACCATTTTCTTTAACCAATGCTTTTAAACTCGAACCTAAATAAATAACTGACTGCAAAAAGGACTGTTTCAGTCATCTGACTGGATCAGAGAGGAGCTCTGTGTGTGGCGGGGGGACGTATACCCGAGTCAGGGCAGGTCAAACATGTATGGTGTACTCTGATCTGATTAGATGCCCCTTTCAGCTGATCAAGACAGGCGGTGTGCAATACCCTTTAAACTTTGGTCACATTGTCTGAAAAGATAAATGGCATTGTGCAAAGTTTTTCCAGTGCTATTGCCCATAGATGCAGTATATAGACAACATAAACAGTATTACCCTTGGCTGATCTGTTAGCAAGTGTGGCTTTCGACAAGATCCAGCCATGCAAACATAAACATATAACAGATGACACCATCACCAACTAATGATGTAGCACACCCATAAGATGCAACAGCCATTGTTCTGACAGGGGACTGATTTGTCAGCCGTTAAGGATCACATGACATCACATGACGTCACCCTGGCTAATGTTCCTTTGTAATGCTTGGTTAAGGAGATCATTGGAAAACTGATATCACCACTTCAGGAACTGTCGACTGTATGATGTAGCACACCCATAAGATGCAACAGCCATTGTTCTGACAGGGGACTGATTTGTCAGCCGTTAAGGATCACATGACATCACATGACGTCACCCTTGCTAATGTTCCTTTGTAATGCTTGGTTAAGGAGATCATTGGAAAACTGATATCACCACTTTAGGAACTATCGACTGTCAGTGGAGTGATGTGAGACATGTTCAAAGGCATCTCATCTAAACATGCATATTCAGCCAAAGAGTGGCAGCAGTAAGACTTGATGAAGTAGCGCCCCGTGGGGGATGCCATGTTACGGTACACCACTCTGTGCAGTGTTCTGTGATGCTTTATTCTATCATTTAAGGTTATTGATAAGGCATTGTTAGACCATGCAGCAAGCTCACTCAGGCAGGCATGACACTACTCCTTTCTATTACCCTCTGTTGACATGAATCATCAATGCAGTGCTGGCAAAACACGCAAACACTACATAAACCAAAGGCGATTAATGCATTATCGGCCTTGAAATAGTCTGGTATGAAGATCAATCAGCCTCCCATAGCATTAAGTGTATTGAGGAGCTTCATTGTACCTGCATAACATTAGATTGGACCTCACCTGGGGGTAATTATTGAGTTAGACAGTAAACTGTGTGTCTATCAGTACACTGAAAAGGTCTAAGACCTACAGACTAGCCCCTATAGACCTTAACGTCATGAAGTGGCACACTGCTATAGACCTTAACGTCCTGAAGTGGCACACTGCTATAGACCTTAACATCATGAAGTGGTACACTGCTATAGACCTTAACGTCCTGAAGTGGCACACTGCTATAGACCTTAATGCCATGAAGTGGCACACTGCTATAGACCTTAACGTCATGAAGTGGCACACTGCTATAGACCTTAACATCATGAAGTGGTACACTGCTATAGACCTTAACGTCATGAAGTGGCACACTGCTATAGACCTTAACGTCATGAAGTGGTACACTGCTATAGACCTTAACATCATGAAGTGGCACACTGCTATAGACCTTAACGTCATGAAGTGGCACACTGCTATAGACCTTAACGTCATGAAGTGGCACACTGCTATAGACCTTAACGTCATGAAGTGGTACACTGCTATAGACCTTAACATCATGAAGTGGTACACTGCTATAGACCTTAACGTCATGAAGTGGCACACTGCTATAGACCTTAACGTCATGAAGTGGCACACTGCTATAGACCTTAATGCCATGAAGTGGCAGACTGTAAAGCTGTTCAATTAGATCAGTTTAGGACTCTGTTTTAGACATTCAGACCCCCAGTTGGTAGGAGGTTACGTGTGTGATACGGTATCCAGTCCCTGTAGGAAAGCCAAGTATTCATCTAGTAAATTATGTTAGAAATTATGTTGGAATGGGCCATACTATATTGAGGAGAGGAATCGGCCACATATTCTCTCAGTCAAATATAACTTACAATGCTTATGAATAGTAAGTGTACTAATGAAATATTTCAGCAGGATGAGTAGTTGGAAATCTCTGAGTTTACATCTATACTCACTGAGAAAACTAGTGATACAGTGAAAAAAGCCTGCCCCTTCTTTACATACCTATTGTGACTCTAACTGAATTTACCAGATATTTACTGGGACTGGACTGGGACATCTTCACACACCCATAAACCTCCCTCCAGATAGGGCTCTTTTTGCTGCTTTGTTAGTCCTAACCTGATTTAATGTAACTGCTTTAAGGTGTGTGACTTCATCACAGTAAGGTGTGCAGGGGGCAGACTGCAGGCCTTTGACATTTCTACTGAGGGTCTTGCCAAAAGTGAAACGTGAACTCAAAATGAAAACATGCACGTTTGTGTAATGCTAAAAGATTGCTTGGAAAATCGTTTAGATAAAATGTACATGTGTTTTTCCATGCATGCATGCTGCTATAATCATTTTGTCAATACTATGAAACTGAGTATGAGCCATACACGTTTTCCTCGGTACACTCTGAAGAAATTGACAGAGGGTCTTCCTCACTTTCTTTTGGCAAGACCCTCCTGATTGACACAGTTTGCTCTCTCACTTACTAAATACCCTCCAGTCTGATTTAATGCAGGTGTAACAAGTAAATAAGTAACACTTTCAAAGATTGTACTAGATTTATGGTCTTTGGTTAAATGCAGTGTTTCTAGCCTGTGCTGTATAGATGCATTATGTCCTGGAATTGGAGCAGACTGAATACTACAAGCCCCTGTCAGAAATAGTATAGTTCTATACTATTCCTGCCCCAGTGAGCTTGCTGCATGGTAAAACAATGCCTTATTAATAACCCTAAGGAACATAATTTGTTAGAGCTCAGCACCACAGGACACTTCCTGCTGCCACTCAATGTCTGAATATGCATGTTAATACAAGGTGTCTTTGAACAAGTCTCACATCACTTCACTTACAGTTTTTTCTTTTGTAATCAGTTGAGGGGGATGTTTGGATTTTGACTTATTCCCCTATTTAGACCAGATAATTT
The DNA here is from genome assembly GCA_949317995.1 of Acholoe squamosa. Taxonomy (NCBI): domain Eukaryota; kingdom Metazoa; phylum Annelida; class Polychaeta; order Phyllodocida; family Polynoidae; genus Acholoe; species Acholoe squamosa. The sequence continues at coordinate 4,738,403 of OX439041.1, forward strand.
ATAGTTGCTGCCACCAAGATGGAGGCGTGGGCGTGAGTAGCACCTTTAACTTTCCATGAAAAGGTCTATTTTACTAACAAAACAAACGTTTTCTATAACCAGTATGGCAAATGAACAGTGCACCTGCTTCACATAATGGTTCACAAGGCACTAATCAATGGCTGTCTGAACAGCTGTATTGAGACAATTGGTATTAGAGTTTGCTTGGCCTTGGGTAGGGATATGGGCAGAAAAGCCTTTGCTTTCCTCACTTGAAGTGAATGAGGCACTCTAGGTTATAGAATATCCCGGGCTATCTTTGGAAGGCCCTTGGAGAATTACTTTCTGATGTATATCACAATTTAATTCTACCTCCTTTCAGTGTTCAGTTTTATGAGGATCCCTGGTAGATTCTACAGTCATTTTCAACAGCCGCTTCCCCCCTACCAGCAACATGGCCTTTTTTTAAAAGTGTATACCTATTTCCCTATTATTCTAAAAGTTGTAGGCCTATACGGGAGCAAAACTCATGGGCTATTCCTACTAATATTGGAATTCTTAAAGAAATAATTGTCAACATAATGACAGAATCCTCATCCTAAAAGTTACTCGAGATCTGTTGTCGTGGCACTTCTGTAAAAACTACAGTGGTTTGCTGCTATACAATTATGGTGGGCCACTTTTCAGCTTTCTGAGGATCCCTGGAATATTCAACAGTTGTTTTTAGCAGTGCACTTAGGAAATGAAGAGTCCTACAACAAGGCAGTGTGTAGCATCTTGACTTGTCCTACTATGATGGACCTCATCTATTACCCCTTCTTAAGCATTGATTCCGCCAAAGCGGATTTACATCGGGTCCCGATTGAAATAACATATACAGAGAGAACTAAACGACCGTGGTATACGAGGTGGCCGATCCATCATTTTGAATGTTTACATGTGCCCGGAACGAGGCTGCAGTGGTGGATCGGCCGCTGTGGTGGATCGGCACGCATTACACCACTGGGGGTGTGGCTATCGGCCTGGCAATGCTATCTCTAAGGGAAGAAGTTATTCACATAAAATAAAATCCCATATGAGGGAAGCACACATTGTGAACGGTCCACCTGGTTTGCATATTAGTACACCATGGACTCCCATAGCTCTCTAAGCAGATTCACTTTGTATGTTCAGATCACGTACAGCCCTATAGATATGACTGTATGAGGGGTAGAGATAAGGAGAGAATTGGGGGCAGGTAGAACCATTCATACTGAACATTACGGCTACCGTAAGTCAGTTTATGGGTCGTCTACTCTTCATATTATAGTTGAAGTAGGTAACATCAGTGGATTGGGTTTTACAATTAGTTATTGATACTATGTCAACCAAGGGAAACAGGTTGACTGATAACGTCATTTGTCACATAAACCTTGGGCAATCTCCAATCACTATTTATACATTTGTGCTACCCCTATAGCTAATGTGTTGTGTGAAAGAGATAGGCATGATTTCTTTGTGCAGTACATAGCATACTATTCATATGTTTTGCTTATCCTCTCAGCCACCATTACTCGTGATTAACATTTAGATATTCTTGCATTGATTATTGACAACCAACTGTCCCTATATTTACATTAACCTTATTACTTTCATTGCCTTCTTGAACACTATGATCAGATTCAATAGAATATCTGTCATAGCAGTATTGGTAAGAAAAAAAGAAACTGAAAAAAAACTCTTGGGTAGATTTCAGATTCTGATTGGAAGGATTTCTAAAGACCTTCCACTTCATATCCCTGCAAGCTAACTTAGTCATTCTCATCATTCAAACACATTTATAGCCTGCCATTTATGCTTGAACTGTGTCTGTATAATGTGACATTGTCTCATTTATTTATCCAAGGGATTATTTAAGGATGGCAGCTACAGTTACATCTTGACAACGGTAGACAGCTCTGCTGAAATGTTAACAATAGGAGACTCATGGTAGGAATACTGAATAAGGATTCAATTTGTACATCTATAGTATTTTTTTCTAGAGTTTATTTGAATGCTCATAGTATATACCAAACTTGATTAACAAGTCTCCCAAGAGAAAACAATGTTATAGATAATGCCTGTTTTACATTGTTATGCATTGTACAATTATTCAAATAAGTGATATCCATATTAAAACACAACACTCAATCCTATAGAGAAAGTGGTGTAAAATACCAGGGTAGAGTCTTAGGATCTCACATGGTTTGCTCTAAAAGAGCGTATATGTTAGAAGCATGCTGCACAATGCCTCCAAGGCCCTGTTACTGAGATCATAGTCAACCTATACATGCAAAAGGGAAAGTGCGTCTGACTTGTTCAAAGCCAGACTGTGTGAACATAAATAGTCGGTCAATGAGTGATGTGATAAAGTATAGTACTTCATGAAAGGCACCATGTAATATAACCATGTAGTGTGAAATATCCGGTGGTACTGTGCTCTGATAGAATAATGATTATAATTATGATTTCAATAGCATAACCAGGGCGTTCAGAGGTATGGCTAATGGCAACCATTCACTAGATATAATAGGTGTCTGCTAGTGAATATGCGATAGTGATATAGACCCTGGAATCCTGATGGATACTCAACCACCTCTCTCTATGCTTAAATTATTGATGGCAATAAACATTTTGGTTCGAATAGTGCCGATAACAAATTAAGCCGCCAGCAAATCCAATGAAAGAACATTTCTGTAACAGTTGGCTTTTCTTCTCAGAAATGAAGGTTTCTGACAGAAGGTTTCTGACTGGCTGACAGTATATTCCATCCTCCTGATTTACCGTAGCATGTTGTCACAAGTTTCCCCTAGAGTAATTGTAAATGACAGTAATCACCATCCATTTAAATCGACAAGGGTAGTTAAATGATTAATGTAGGGCATAGTTAGTCCTCGATGCAGTGTTTCTTTAAAGGTATAATACACTGCAAAAATGCCCAGCAAATTGTCGTTATCTGTCGCCATGATTGGTCATCAATGGTGACTCCTTTCTGAGTGATAACCCACTGCGTCATCTTTCGCCACTGTGTGTCAGTCTCACATGGCATGGCAATTTATCACAACAGTCACCAACATGATCTCACTCACTGCGTGAGTATGTGCCACCCCTTGTCATCCCTCACAAAGCATGGTGACTTATCACCACCATCGCCAACATGGATCTAACTCACTGCGTGAGTATGTGCCACTGCCTGTCAACTCTCACTCAGAATGGCGGCTTATCACAAGCATCGCCAACATAGATCTGACTCACTGTGTGATTATGTACCACTCCTGTGCCACTGGCATCAACTCTCACACATAATGGCGACTTATCACTACCATTGCCAACATTGGTCTCACTCAATGCGTGAACTTGTGTCACTCCATGTCAATGCTCTCTAAGGATTGCATCATCTGTCACTCACTCTCACTAAGAATGGCAACTTATCACCACCATTGCCAGCCTTTAACTCACTCAATGCGTGAATTTGTGTCACTCCAAGTCAATGCTCTCTGAGGATTGCATCATCTGTCACTCACTCTCACTCACAGTGGCAACTTATCACCACCATTGCCAAAGGTGTTGAGACAGCACCACTGTTCCACATGTAGCCTATCTAGGAAGTGTGGGCATGAAGTATAAGTCCCATACGTATCAAATGTGCTTTGTTTCACACTGATTTCCATGTAATACTTCAGAGTTGAATCAAACAAGATTATATAGAGAGAATATCAATTGAATTTAGATAGAGGTATCTCTAAAATGAAAGCAACTATCCATAAACACCTTTTCTCTGGTTACAGGAAAAATACATAGGGAAATATCAACATGAACACCTTGTCTGTGGTTAGAGGGAAGATACATATGGCAATACCTTCTCTGGCAAAACATACTTTGATCTGGCAGATGTGAGGCTGCATGATTACCAATGTCGATGATCATGAGCTTTTCATCTAACAAGGTGAGTGATCACCAGCGTCGCCATCACTGGTGAGTCTGAGTGATCACCACTCTCGCCATCCATGGTGAACCTGCGCTATGATGTGGTGCGCGTTTCATCTAGCGAGGTGAGTGATCAACCGCCTTGCCATCCCTGGTGAGTGTGAGTCATCACGATCCTCGCCAGCCGTGGTGAACATGCGCTATGGCATGGTGTGCGTTTCATCTAGCGAGGTGAGTGATCACTCGTGTCGCCATCCCTGGTGAGTATGGGTGATCAAGATCCTCACCATCTGTGGTGAACCTGTGCTATCACGAGGTACGCGTTTTATCTAGCGAGGTGACTGATCACAATCCTTGCCATCCGTGGTGAATGTGCATTATGACGAGGTGTGCGTCTCATCTAGCGAAGTGAGTGATCACTCATGTCGCCATCCCTGGTGAGGATGAGTGATCACTCATGTTGCCATCACTGGTGAGGATGAGTGATCACGATCCTCGCCATCCCTGGTGAACATGTGCTATGACGAGGTGCGTGTTTCATCTAGCGAGGTGAGTGATCACCCGCGTCGCCATCCCTGGTGAGTCTGAGTGATCACCATCCTCGCCATCTGAGGTGAGGCCATGTGATCACCACCATTGCTATTCCTGGTGATCTTGTGCTATAGCGACGTCATGTTCTACTAGCGACATGTGTGAGCCACTTCACACAGGTTGACGAGGAGTCACGAAATTTGCTGGGTAAACTGACGTAAATGTTTAGGTTTTAAACATGTTTAGACCTAAACATGTTAAAATCTAAACACCATTTTTGCAGTGTAGTGAATGCCATAGAGGGGTTCAGGTCTACTCTCATTAAGGCAGCACACAGGGAGGTACTTCATCTTCTGCCACATCTACAACATCCTGATTACTGACCTCAGGAGCGTGTTGCTCTTATCGTAAAAAGAGCTGTCAGTAGGTACCCTCTTTTCAAAAAAAGTCACGCTCTGCTTCACCATTCAACTTGCACTCACCACATTAGTCTGAAAAGTCACCTGCCTTGTTTAAAACAGAGAGAGCTGTGACTACAAATGCGCATGTGTGGTAGAAAACCTATCCTCTCATCGCTTTATTATTTCTTCTTGAGAAAAACTCAGACCTTTTATGCATAGTTAACCCCACCCCTTGTTTACAAACAAGGGGTCACGAAACAAGGGGTCACGTGACTACACCCCATGATCAAGAGGGCGTGGCCTATAATGCAAATAAGTACTAATCCCTAATTAAGTCATAATGGCTGCTACTCATTAGCATAAAGGGGCATGGTCTATTATCCAAATGAGGGGTTACATGACCAAATGGAGTCCTCTAATTGGCTAAGGGCCGCTCTAATTGGCTAAGGGGGCGTGGCCTATTATCCAAATAAGGAGCTCCCCATGGGGGGTCCAGGTCACGTGACCACATAATTCATCCCCGATTTTAGCTGCACTATCAGGTACCTACTCATGTCACCCACTCTAAAGTATATTATACTGACTGACTTCTCCCAACTAAGTACCTACACAAATCCCCCTTTTTTAGCACCATACTTGAAGGACCACTTGTGAGCAACAAAAGGGACAAGTTATAGCTACATGAAAAGAAAGGACTGGAAACGAGGGCATTTTTAGCCAGCTCTTCCTTTTACTATAGGACCCTCCAGACCTTTAGAGACCACAGAAGGACAATCTAGTAGAGCTGACCATCATAATGTCCCATAATTGTGCTTAACATGTTGGGGAAGATGGAGTTGTTTTGTTTTTCACTTTCATGGTCAAATGTGATCGTAGATGGGACAGACAAAATCACCCTTTTTCATTGAAAATCTCATCTATTTCTATATTAAAAAGGTAAACAGATCATTTCTCAGTACAGGTTGTGCAAAGGATTCACCAAGAAATAACCCTTTCTAACGTAATGGTTCTGGAGTCTCAAATATGTACCAGGGTGTAGGTGTATTGAAATTAATCTTGAGCACTAAAAACCTTAATCACATAAGGTAAACACTAGGAATATAGTGGAACTGAAATCATTGGGCACTTGGGAGTTGATATTCGCCACTATGATATGGGCGATTTCAAACTTTCTTCCTCTATTCTATTGCAGTTCAGAGTGAAGTATTTTAGATAACAGTAGCCACATGCCTCTTTTTTGGTGCTGATAGTCTATGTGCTCCCGGCATGTAGGTTTTACAGATACCAAGTGTCCAACAGCTCTTTGTGTCCCACCCTGGACGTTCACATCACATACCCACTCACAGATATAACTATGGACAATGTGACTCCTAGAGGGTGGTAGATTTTATGAGGGGGAGAGGTAAGAAGAGAACTGGGGGCCATTAGAGCCATTCATACTGAACCTTAAGGCTTCTGTAGGGCTGTTTAGGGGCCGTCTACCCTTCAAGTAATAGCCACTTTATATTCCAGACACGTTAAGCATCTAGACGGTATACCTATACACGTTAACTAAACTTATTACCATCATTGTCTTCTTGGGCAAGGTGATCAAATACAATGGAATATCTGGTATAGAAGTATTAGATTTCTTTGTATATCTAAGGTTCTGATAGGATGGATTGTTTAAGCCCCTTAGTCTATAATCTACAAACAAACTTGGCGATTCTTAGTCATACTTATCATTCACACACATGAATAGCCTGCCATATACTTGAACTGTGTCTGTATAAGCTGACATTGTCTCATTTAATTATCCTGGGACGGGTTAAGCAGTTGAAGTTTGTCTTGTCTAGAAGAGCATAGTCAGCTCTCCTGAAACGTTAACAACAGACCTGTGGTGGTGGGAATACTGAATGGTGATTCATTTTGTATATTTACATTATTGTATTTTTAAAAGTTTATTTGAATACCCATAGTATATACCAAACTAAAATAAACAAGTCCTATTATTTCTACTTTTGGTTCTTCTCTGAGGAAAAGCAGATACTGTGTTTTTATGGGTAACATTGTACAATCATTCAACTCAGTGATATCCATATTCAAAGACAGACATAAAGTGGTGTGAAATAGCCAGGCAGAGTACCAGGACTCGATGTATTATGGTGTAGCAGGTTTTATCCATTACGCCTTCTGTAGGCTACACAATGTCTCCTAACCCCTGGTGCTTTGACATCATGATCCAGCCAAACACCCTCTAAGCCATCATGGTAATTCACCTGTGACATCACAGCTAACCACATCCATCACTACAGGTTTGGTGGTGTGATGTGGTGAAGTAGTGCCCCATGAGAGGCTACACGGTGTAACCAGGCAGCGTAAAGTGCTCGGTGCCAGTTGATAACAATTCCAACCAGGAGGAAATCCAATGTAAGAACAACATGATGGGCAACTTTGAAATCTAAATAGTCTATAAATAAAACAAATGAAATGAATAGTCTCCCTTAGGGATTCTATCATCTTGCCCTATTCTTTTTGAGCTACTGTGCATATTTCAAGGTAAGCTAGTAAGCAGGGACACAGCATGTCGGTTGATATCATTATTTTATGAAATGGTTTATATTTTTGGAGAAATCAAATAACAATCTATAATTCACGTTGTGTCTTACCTCATCTGTCAGGAAACTGTTTGCCTTGGTGCATTCAAAATTGGTAAATATTGATGAAATTTGCATGACCCTGATTTCCTGATATTCTTTTTAAGTTGTTGATTCTATATTTCATAGAACACGTTTTACTTAAACAAGCACTATGCATAGGTGACTCCGTCAATGAGATTTAAAATAATTCATTGCAGTACTTTGACTTTCCAAATGGATTGAATCGGCCAACTAAATAAAGTTGGTAAATAATTTGTTGAGGCATTAAATCTTCAGTGATTCCATTAATTTCAATTGGGCCCGCTCGGTGGCTAAAATGGCTCCAAACACTGTCCTCCTTGGAAGATGGAGAGGACAATAAATCTGTTTTTTTTAAATTCGGAATATGTAGGCAATATAAGGGTAAAACATTACTGATTTGCCACTCAATGACCCAGCGCAATTCTCACATAATGAGTATGTCTTGAGGCCCTGTCCTTGCCACGTACAACTAACTAGAAAATGGTCACACTGGCAGCTTTCTTCTGCCATGACCTAAATGCAATCTTGAGGTTCTTGCTGGTATCTATTACAGTCTGACTCAGCAAGGGTTTTATTCAGATATTCATGTGATAAGTACCTTCTTTTGTTTCCCACTTGTTTAAGAATGGTTAAAGTGTGTCCTCTCCTGTAGACACCCCAGTCAGCCTCTCTTCTTTAAATACCCTGGCCAAAGCTTGGGTCAACTCTAACTAGATGGACTAGGTGCAATAGACACTCCTACAACCTCACACCTATAACTGGCCATCTTGTTACTGTGGCAAACCTTCCAGTAAGACACTTAATGTCCCTTTGTTTACTCCAAACCTGATTTCACTTTGTTGCAATATGGCACCCAGCAAAGTCTACTAAGGACAGATATTACCCCAGCAAATATGCTTGTGCTAAGGTGAGATTGAGGCCCGGGTGAAGGTCTTTTGAGCTATAGCTCTGGGGTGAGAGGGAGGGAGGTGTGAGGGAGCTCCCTCATACCATGCGCTGTTTCGGGTTCCCATTCTTGGGCCGGGAGACGAAAGGGGGTAGTGAGTAAGAGCGTGTTAAGATATCCAATATATTTTTACCACAGCAAGCCTGTTTTGGTCATTTTGGACCAAAGTATGACAACACTAGGCCACAAGCTGTATGTTTGTGCTGTTGGAAAAAAGAAGTTTTTAGTCCCAACTCTCATTGTCCACACAAAAGAACATGGCTGTTGTGTTGCGTATAATGGAGTGGTCATTATATGTACAAGAGGGGAGGTGGTGGGTTTTCATGGACATGGCAAAAACTACCTAACAGCATTCAGATTCTTTTACTGCCCCTCACTAAAATCTGATTTTGCAAAATGAGCCCCCCTCCCGACCCAAAATTAGGTTATGGGTTGGACCAGTCTACATTCATTTTGATCGTGTCCGACCTGAACAAGTGGGGGGGGGGCCTTTGCCTACAAAGGCTATGACATGTGAGGAGCACAGAATATATGACTTTTAGTTTACTACTGAACGAGGGCTAGCATGGCGATTTTCAAAGCCCCCTTTAAAATGTAGGTCTATGTAAGAAGTCCCCCCCAACTGGTAATAAATGACTCAGCCCTTATTGTTGTAATATGTTTCTCAGCTTGCACTGCCATCTAGTGTCTACATAGAAATACTGTATGTTGCGCCATCTATAGGATCAGAAATTAGACTGACACAAGCCTGTCCTGAGTATGGGAGTTGCAGCAAGTCTCCAGTTTAGGATTTAGTTTCTCTCCCTGTACTGTTATGTCACTCTACTGTCAGTCTCCCAGCACAGGCCGGTCAAACCATGCCTCACACCTTGCTCTCATTCACCTAGGTACACCCGGCAAAAGGGGAGGAATGGGATGAGGAGCGGCGGTTGGGGTGAGTGTGAATGAACTTCTGTGCATGCTCACTCACACACACTCGTGCTCATGTGAATGTATAGTCTTACATTTCCTCTTCCCTGATTGGTCCATTTAAAAGTTTAAAAGATCTTTGTCCTCCTGGAAATTTTCCACTGACAGTTTGACCCAGCAGCCACTTGACAAGGTTGGGAGGTAGGTTGTCTCTCACCCTTTGGCATTTTTTCAATACTTTGCTAGACAGATCATGGAACATGTAGTGGTTTAGGCCTATACATTTTGACAGAAACGTTTATCAACATTCTTGATTTCTGTAACAAATCCATATAGTCGTCATATAACAGAGATATGATAAAGAATATGATATGAAGCTGTCACCATCAGAAGTAATTTTATTCCCTTTTTCTAGATTCTTCGGTCAACATTAGAATAACGAAGGAGAAAACTGTTCTAACTGTTCTAGCTGTTCTAAGAGAGGTCGGCAGACAGATAGAGAGAGTGAAAGGGAGAGACAAAGTGAGAGGCATAGAGACAGAATTAACCTAGTATGTATAATGCTATTATCATACTAGTAATTGGCATGATCAAGTTGTCATATGAGAAATATCATATGACTAGTGGTGTAAGGAGTAAATACATCAGGCTCATAATAAAATAATGTTATTTCCAGTTGTCACTGGTTTATTCAGCTTTAGGCAACATGTAAGAAATATCAATCATACAGTAGTTAGTACGTAGGTAATTTGTACATACAGTAAACATACAGTAATTTATAAAGTACAATGTTCAGTTCCACTCCACCTGTGAGGTATTAATAATACAGTGTCCAGCATAGTTCTAGGTGGGTTCCCACACCTAGCTCCTGACCTGCTGCTTAGAGGAATAATGTAATAATGGATAACTTTACCCTCTGGTGGAAGTCTTGAAGAAGATAGCCTCTGGCCACTAATGGTAGGAAACCAATGCCTGTCTAGCATAGTTTCACCATAGTGCAGTGGTATAGCAGGTAGCAGGAGATGACTGGAGATGTTACCTCTAGAGCGGTTCTTGGTGATGTGTCCTCCTGGAGGTGCAGACAGGCTATTTGTAGCAAATCTTGGAAAAGCACCTCCAGACTGACTGGAGCCAGCAGCATCTGCCTAACTCTACAATTGTTTGAGGGGACCCTTTCAAGTGTCACAGGGGGACAAAGGACCCCCATGGACGCCGCTATGGCCCCCATTGTCTTGGTCGGTTCTGCATCTTTAGACCCTCATATCTCGGCCGTTTATGCATTCCAGGTAAATATAGCCTTAGGTAGTGGGAAGGTTTTAACCACTATATCCTTATAGGTAGGGGCAGCTGCTGATTTAATCTCATCAAATTCATGTGGTATTGGCCTCAAGGGTAGCGCGAAGTTTGAGTCTCCACAATATATTTTAAAATATATTGTGGGGTTTGTGCGCTTGGCCACATTTTTCTTGCCACAGTGTGTCTGTGCAAATTTCTTAAGGTACTTCATTATTCTGTAGGCTGAGTAGATGGTCAGGGTGAATAGTATAGCAATTATCAGGGTGTGGGTTTCCTGAATTGTGAGGAAGGGGGTGTGGGTTTCCTCTGTAGGGGTTAGTTTGGTAGGATTCTTATCTGGGAGCAATTTGTGTAGGGGCAGCTCGGTGACTAGTCTGAATGCTTTGGCTGTAGGCAGGTAGGCTACAGTTCCTCCTAGTCGGTACAGTTTGAGTAGTATGTATACTATAAAAATGTGAGCTGATATCCCTAGGATGAGTGCTAAGCTTTGGAAGATTGGATGCTCTGTAACTCGACGTAGGTATGATTCCTCGTAGCGCGTTTCCATTTCGTTATTAAGGTTGGAGGCATCTTTTAATACTGTTTTGGCAAAGGGCTCTAAATTTAGTTGAGTAATATCATCCATGATTGGATTTTCCTGTAGTTTTTCTAAGGTTCTAGAAAGGTTTACTACTGGGAAATTTGGAAGATTCTCTCTTTCATCTGGTTTGGTTTCAGAAATTTGGTTAAGTGCTGCCATGAATGGTAAATTAATTGTCTTGAGAATGTAATGAAATGATAAGGTTGAGTTACAGGGCAACCTTGTGTTTGGAAGAGAAAATTCTCCTACACTGATTGTGCACCCACAGGGTACACCTATGATTGAGTAGGACTGGGCTTTTCGAGTTTCAGACGTTTTACCATGGCAGTTGATAAAGTAATGGGGTACATTAGTAGTGACCAGATACTCATCTTCAGAAATGGAAATAGCATGGGTGGTAGGTGCTTGCAGTGGTGAAACTGTAAACTTGCAATGTTCCTTAATCTGTTGAGCCTGGTTAGTAAAAATGGCTACAGGGCATGTAGGCCTGTGTTTATAGATTCTACCATTTACATCTCTGCATACCTTTACTGTAGTACCTTCACATGCCTGCATATCTGCTGAGTCCAATTCGATAAATAATGATTCATCGTAAGATACTGCTAGAAACTCAGTTGTGGTTTGTAGTTTGGTGACTCCTCTGGTGGGGGTCTCCTGTGTGTCTATAGGCATGGGTGATGTAATCATTTGGTACAGTTTGAAGGTTGAGGTGGTAGATTGAATTATAATGTCCAGATGAATATATATATGGTGAGCTGAGTAAGTGTATGAGGTCAGCTTCTGTGAATAATAGAAATCTAAGTCATTAATTGCGACTTGTGCTCCAGGGTGTGTAATCCTAAGTTTGTTATTAATGTCAATTAGGTATCTAGCAAGGTCTGAGGGTGGTACTATATCAGGGGTTAGGATCCCTGATGATAGCATCCTCAGGGCTGCATTTGTCCTTTGCAGTGATTGAACTGTATTCATTCTTGCTGCTATGATAATTAGTGCATCATTTAATACTTGCATTTTCTCCCTTTGAGTTTTCTCGTGCCTTGAATATGAGTCAAGTGACCTGGACATGTTAGAGGCCCACAGGTTGACGGTGTCACCTATGGTGTTGATTGTGCTGTCCAGTACCTTCTTATCTTGGATGTATGCTTTAACAAACTTATCTTGTCTGTCTGTGATCTTTTCAATGAGACTAGCTGCTTCCTGATCTTGTTTAGCAAATTTTCTTAGTATTTCATCTATGTTCTTGAGCTGTCCCATTACTTGGTTTACATCTTCTACTGTGGCTAGACCTAGCACACCGCGAAACAGGGGTGCTAGAAAACCCAGTATGGCCTCTCTTTTGGCCTTGTCCAATGTGTTTATGGGGTTGGATAAGAACAATTTGATGGAGGCTAGTGTTTCATTTATCTCCTTGTCTGCAATTTCCAGCAAGGTGTCTAGCTCCTTAGCTTGTTGGATAATTTGGCCAGAGGTATGATCTTGTAGAGTAGGAGTGGTCAAATGGAGTATTCTATCCCTTATGGATCCTTGGGTAACGGGTGCCCGAGGTATCTTGTAGGGAATAGCTAACAACAGTGTTGTGGTTGTATGTCCATTGACCAATGGTTGAGGGCTAGGTTTGAATACTACTCCTATGTTTTGTCTCACCACAGGTGTATAACCTGCAGTAAGTGGTTCAATAGTATATAATAACAGCATAGTTAGCAGTATGGGTGAAACTCTCAGTGTCCCCATGGCGCTTGTGTAAAGCAAGTTTGCTGTTTAAAGTCTTGTCAAATTTGTAGTGATTTGGTGCTGGTAAAGTCTAAGTGTATGGTGTAACACTTTAAATGAAGTGGTTCAAACTGTACCTTTGCAAGATTGAGCTGTCTTGGCAATATGTCCGGTGAGTCTATAGAGGTTGACCAGTAAATGGTAAGGTCAGGTTGAAGGTGAAGTAGGTGTGTTCTTTATCCTAGTGCAGTCTCTCCTAATGGAGAAGTGGGCTGGCTAATTCCCAAGTGGGGTCCTGTAGACTTGTGTTCCAGACTGCAGCTGGATGAAGACTGATGGTGGGCTATGGTCCACAGTGCTTCTTATGTAGCCTACCCTACCCACATCCATTGTGGGCCTGGTATTGTTTCTCTGGAGACAATGCATTAATCTCCAGTGTCTGCTACCTGTGGGGTCTATTGTGTAGTCTGTGTACTGGTAATTAGCTCCTCCTGTCATCCAGGACAGCCATTCATGACCGTCTAGACAGTTGTCTGAGGGTAGCTTATAAGGTCAATTGATCTCTATAGACTGCTGTGTTGGCATAGCGCGCTCTTTCATGTGGGGATTAGGCTTTAGACACTCCACTGTGTTACCCTTACTCTTCTTAGACTTCATGTCTGCTTTACTTGGGGGGTCCCAGTCTTTGACCCTTTCAGAGGCAATAACCTACTGATATATTTACAAATTTGATTGGCTTTATATACATAGTAATTCATTATCAGTCACACATGTCTTATGTGTGGATGAAGAGAATTTGTAATACATTTTGAAAATCTTATGACTTTTGGTATCTCAATCTTGTTTCTAATTTCTTGAAACTGCACCACACCTAGATGTCTTTCTTAGTATGTGGTGTGCAGGCCTAGGCTTGATAGGGCCTATGCCTGTGGTTTCTCTTGTAAGGGTGATATCATTTTTGTTCCTTATAATTTTGCTGTAGTATTTGGCCTCATGTGGAATAAGCCTGTGTGCAAATTCATTGTTTCTGACAGCCACAACCTTTTTCATACTGTCTATGTGCACTGGTCTGGCCACCAATAGATTGGTGTCCAAGTTTTTGAGTTTGGCACTTGTCAAACTAGGTCTATCTACTACAACATATGGTCCCATAAAAAGGGGTTGAAGTTTCTTACACTCTGTGTTGGTCAGGATTCTTGGTATGTTAAGGTACACCATGTCGGTGACCTTGATTTCCTGTGGTGTAAGTCTCTTATCATATCTATCCTTCCTTTCCTTTTGTAGCTTGGCGACCCTTTCTATAGCTTTCCTCCTAGAGGTATCTTGATTTGTTATCATGTTAGCTACATGGTCTGCTACTGTGGATATGTCTTCCTGTATTCCCAGCCCTAAGTCCATTGGGGTGGCTGGGTTTCTCCCATGGAGTAGGAAGAAAGGGGTGAATCCTGTGGTTTGGGATTCAGTGTTGTTTAATGCAAAGGTTATGGGTTCAATAAATGAATCCCAATTGTTTTGGTGCTTTGAGCAGAATGCTCTGAGTGCTGTGCCTATGCTAGCATTGAATCTCTCTACAAGCCCATTTGATTGTGGCCTGTATGGTGAGGAGAATTTATGTTTGATCTTGAGGTGTTTAGTTAACTTTGTGAACTTTGCACCTGTATAACATGTCCCATTGTCTGTTTGAAGAGTGGCTGGTGTTCCATGATGACAAATTATATTCTTGTAGAACTCTGCTGCTGTTGTCTCAGCTTTTAAGTCAGTAGTAGCCCAAGCTGTTGCATATCTGGTAGCATAATCTATGCAGACTTGTATATGTTTGTTTCCCCTGGCAGTTGTGGGAAGTGGTCCCACCGCGTCTAGGTTTAGGAACTTCATTGGTGAAGTCATGTACTCTCTCACTGTCATTGGTGTTTTGTGTGAGTGTAATTGCCTTTTTGCTGTGAGGCATGTGTGGCAGGTGGAAACATATTTTGTTGTGTCTGCTAGCATAGACTTCCAATATACCCTAGGTCGGAGTGCTGACAGCATCCTACTTGAACCAAGATGGCCGCCAGTAGGTGAGTCATGGAAATACTGTAGTGTACTTGTTACCCATTGCTGTGGTATAACAATTTGAAGTGGTACAGTATTGGTTTTTCTCCAATTTATGGGGCATATATGGACTAATGTACCGTTTACCAAGGTGTATGTCTGGCCTTGGTTGATGATTCTGTTTCCTTGTGCTTTTGGTGCAGGCAAGGTCCCATCCTCAAGATATTGTATGAGGGGCAATAGGTCCTTGTCTTTCCTTTGTTCCAAGCCAAGGTTTGTACCTGAGATGGATGTGTCGGGAATCTGATCCAGTAGTTGATTTATATCTAGCACATGTTGTTTTATTCTGTCTCTTTCTTTTTCTTTTTCATCGACTATTGGCCTATCTTGTGCCTTTTGTTGGGGTGTGTCACTCTTGTTTTGGTGTGTAGGCTCCTTTGGAGGGCCTATTCTCGCCTTAATGGGAGTGGCAACCTTTTTCTTTAAAGGCACAATTTGCTTTTTGTCAATCTTCTTTGTCTCAGAGTTCTTTGATTTAGTAGATGCAGTGTCTTTTGTGACATTTTTCCTGGCAGGTGGGGTTTTGGTAGGTTTGTTTCCTGTGACCTTTTTCTCATTTAGAATAGTTTGTGATTGTGTGGGGGGTTTTGGTGTGCCCTCCTGAATCATTTCTCTAGTCTTTGAGCGTGTGGTCATAGGACACAAATGGTTTGGTGTTTCCTCTCCCTGCATTGGTTCAAAGAATCTGACTGATTTAGAAGTTGCTTGAGTAATAGCATATATTGTGTCTTCTGGATCTTCATCGTCTGAGTCAGGTGGGGTGAAGGGTGGCTCCTTAGGAGTTGCCTTCACTATCTGATTGAGTGATGAGAATTCAATAGGCTCGAAGTCATTATCCGGAAAGAGTTGTGAGTATTCTCTCTCACAGTGGCAAAACACATAGTGTGTAGATTGCTTCAAGATACCCCTAATGGGTGTCTCTGGCCTTTCAATGGTGTTGGGTGGATCATCCCTTTTGAATGGTACTTTCTTTGTTACTTTTGCAAACTTGGTTCTACTGGCTGCTCTAACTCTCCTTGGTGGGGGTGGAGGGTTAGTCATGGGTCCAGAATCTGGGTATTCTCTTCTAGACATAGCATCTGGTGGTGTGTTATCATCACCTTTCACGTGTTGGATGGTGAATGAAAATTGTTGTATGTCTAGAGCCCATCTGGCCCATCTATGTGTGAGTCCTGTATTGGTTAATAGTGGGATTAGGGCTGCATGGTCTGTGTATAGTTGGAAGTGTCTGGTCTCTAGATAGTGTCTGAAGTGTAATACTCCATACACTACTCCCAGTAGTTCTCTCTCTGTGGTATTGTAATTTCTCTCATGTTTTGAGAGGGTTCTACCTGCAAAGGCTACTGGTCTGAGCACTCCTTCATTATCTCTCTGTGAGAGTACAGCTCCTAAACTCACATTGGAAGCATCAGTTGCCAAACTGAACTCTTTCTCATAGTTTGGATATCTGAGAAGAGCATTGGTACAGAGGGCATGCTTTAATGTTTTGAAAGCATTATCTGCCTCTTCTGTCCAGACAAATGCTTTGAGATGTGTCTGTAGATCATATAATGGTCTAGCAATTTGGGCATAACCTTTGATAAACTTTTTGAAGTATTGGCATAGGCCTGTGAAGGATCTGACATTTTTGACTGATTTTGGTGTTGGGAAGGTTTTGATTGACTCCACCTTTGTGGGAGATGGTTGCAGTCCCATGGGTGTGACTCTCATTCCCAAGAAGTCTATTCTGTCTATGAAGTATTCACATTTTGATTTCTTCAGTTTGAGTTTACCAACTCTTAGGCTGTTGAACACGTCTTCCAGGTCATGGAAGTGTTGTTCGATTGATGGTGATAATACCAATATGTCATCTAGGTATGGTAGGGCACATTTGTACTTGAGTTTGTTCAGAATTAATGTGACTAGATGGCAGAATCCCGCCGGTGCCGTCGCTAAACCCATCGGCATCCTTTCATAGACATATTTTTTGTCATTTGCTATGAATGCGGTTTTATGCTGGTCCTCCTGTCTTATAGGAATTTGAAAAAATCCCTGTTGGGCATCTAGCTTACTGAATACTCTTGGTCTGAGTGACCCTATCATGTCTAGAGTGTCATCGGCCCGGGGTGTAGATAAGGCTTGATTTATCGTGTTCTGGTTCAAATAACGAAAATCTGTGACGAGCCGATGGCCTCCCGATGATTTTTGTACTAAGAAGGATCTGGAGGCCCAGGGGCCCTCGGCACATTCTCTCAGAATGCCCTGTTGTACTAGCCTTTCACACTCTTCCCCTATTGCGGCCTGTTTTTCTGGTGTTTGTCTATATGGTAGGAAGTGACATGGTACTGCCTCAGGTTTTACATGTATTGAGTGTGTATACAGGTGTGTGGCACCAATGTCTCCATCTTTTCCTACGAATACATCATCATACTTGGTCAGCAGTGATTTTAATCTATCATGCTGATCTTTGGATGTGAGCACAGATTTTGGTGGAACATTCTCTTCCAATTCTGGCTCGAGGTCATGTGCCTCACTATGTATAGCAGCTATTTCAGAGAGTCTGATTGAGTTGGGTTCAGGGTCAGCATATGTGGACTGACAGTCTGAGTCTGTGTCACTGAATTGAGTTACATCCTCAGGCCGTATGGCTGAGATGGATTGATCAGTGTGTGGGGTAGTGTCTGACACCTGTTGAGGTTTTTCTAAATCAGATTCCTTGACTTCCTGAAATAGAGCTATGATGGCACCCTTTTTGATTTTATGTGGGCGCCTGCTGGTGTTGAGTAACACTAGGGGATGTTTGTTATTTTCCCTGGGGGTTACTGCTGCCCTTTGGACTAGATATGGGGCATTGTTATTTCTTTGGAGGTTATCTACTACTCCAGTTTTCCCTTGCAGTGATTGAGTAGATGTGACCTTACCCAGTACTGCAAGTTCAGAGAATGGAGGGATGGTAAAATCCCTCACTGCCCTAATGGGTTTGAGAATTTGTTCAGGATCAACATTAAATTCAATTTGAGATTTTGTAGTGCTTAAGAAATCTGTGCCGAGTACAATGGGCTGTGTGAGGTTGGGTATTACAGCAAATTGGTATTGGAATCTGACACCTTGGATTCTAAAGTTCAGCATAGCTGAATGTCTAACATGACACACCGATCCATCTGCCAAGTGGATGTTGATTTTAGATTTCCTCAGTTGGATATGGAATCTCTTTTGGAGATCCATGAGGAATGATTGTCTGACACAGGTGATAGTAGCACCTGTATCAACCAAACATTGTACATCTGAAACATCATATAGATTTGCATTGATACAGCCATTTTGAAGAAGTACAATAGAAAGCTTGGTACTCTCACCTGTATCCTTTGATGATGAATCTGGTGGGGTGATGTGTATCACTGATGGACGTCTCTGTCTGTTAGATGGTAGATTTGCACTAGCAATTGTCTCTGGTTGGATCTTTGTTAATCCTGATTGATTGTTTGTATTTGGGGTGTCACAGTGCACTGGCCCATCGGCACTGTGACATCCTAGTTTTCCTGGTTCTGTGGGGTGGTTGTGATGCTTGCCACCAGGAGTTTGGAGATTTGATCCATCACATGAGGTGGTATTTGGGGGTTACTTTGTTGGTTCCCCTGGTAACCTCTTGTGTCAGGTTTGTAATCCTCCTGGCGTGGGTTGGAACCCTGGTTATATTGACCAGAGTTGCTGTATTGACCGGAGTTGTTGGATCTCTGGTTGTTGTAGGCGCCATTGTTGTTTTAGGATCCACTGTTGTAGTTCCTATGTGGACTCTGGCCCCTACTGTTGGATCTTTGACTATAGGATCCAGAGTTGTTTGAACCCTGGCTGTTGTTGTAGGATCCAGAGTTGTTGTAGGATCCAGAGTTGTAGTTCCTATGTGGACTCTGGCTCCTACTGTTGGATCCTTGATTATTATAGGATCTGCCATTACTTGGGGTTCTGTCTCTCCTATCACTGTATGAAGAGTTACCATTGTTGGAGTTGGAAGAGCTGTTGTCTTTCCTACTGTTGTGACCCCCCCGGTTGTTGTTGTTGCCCCCTCTACCTCTACCTCTATTGGATTGGTAGTTGGGGTCATAGTTATTTCCTCTGTATCTACCGGTAGGGTCTCTTGATGCAACCTTAGCTTCCTGTTGCCTTACATGGGCACTAGACATTAGGTTAACATCTTCATCTGAACTAGTGCTGATTTCCTGGACCTTTTTCTTAGTAGGCTGTGGGTTGGTTTCTGCATCCCTTACCTTCCTAGATCTCTCTTGGGTCTCAACCTCTAGGGCTAGGTCTAGGGCTTGGTCAAAAGAGTCTATTTTCTTGTTCTCAAGAGCTATAGAGATCCAGGGCCTCATGCCTTGGGTAAATGCCTTGCTTAGGGTTTCATCGTTCTGGCGTTGGGCATTACACACTTTCCTGAGATGGCATGCATAGTCTAGAACAGGTTCATCTATCTTTTGTGCACGGAGTGCAGTCCTTGAGATTATATTGTCTCGAGTAGCAAAATACTCTTTTAATTTATTCACTACATTGGTCCATGTCAACATATCAGGTGTGGCACTCTCCCTGAAGGATTCAAACCAAGCTAGTGCTTGTCCTTCGAGGTACTTGGGTAAATATGTTACCATGGTGTCACTGTCTGTCACTTTGTACTTATCCTTCAGATATTCTGGGAATTTGTGATCAATGAATAATGCTGTTGACATGAGTGGTGATGGGTGTGAAAAGGTTTTGGGTTTTGTTACCTCATGTATCCTGATCTTTCTGTCGTCCTGCTGTTTATTGTCTATGAGCTTGGTCATGTTGGACACCATGGAGATTATGATGTCATCTTTGGATCCAGAGGCAGATGGTGTGACAACAGGTGTGATGGCAGGTGTGTGAGGTTGTGGGGTCTGGGATGATACCATCTTCATGAGATCTGCTATCTGTTGTTGTTGTCTCTCTAGGGACTTCCGCTGATCTTCCATGGCCTTCTGTTGAGCATCTATTGCTGCATTCCTCTCTGCCAGTTGTTGGTTGAGGATCCTCTCCCTTTCCTCCTGCTGGGACTTGTTGGTCTCTAGGGCAGTAACTGCATCTTGGATGGCCTTCTCATAGGCCCTTATCTTCTCAGCTGTCTGATTAGGTTGGGGGCCTTCATCGGTGTCCATGATGGAGGGTGTGGGGGAGGTGTCTCTGGAGGAGTGGCTGTCAAAGGCTGGAGCTGGGGTGGAGGATCTAGATGAGGGTGTGGATCCACCCCCTGAGGCAGATCCTTCCTCCCCTGAGGTAGATAGCGTGAGTTGGGCGTCCTGTAGAGATCCCTGGGAAATGTTGGATCCCTGAGAACTGGTTGTTCCCTGAGTAGACAGGGTGGGTGGTGTGGGGTCTACTGAGTGTGGGTCTGTTGTATTGGAGGCTGGTTTGCCTCCTGTGGGCCTCCTAGATCTTGGTGGGAGGGAGACCTCTTCAACAGGCCCCTGACTACGTAAGGTCTTTGTGTGTTGTTCTGCCAGCTTGACTGATAAGGCCTTGATGTGTGTGGTGGACCTCACTGACGTGTGGGAGACCTCACTGACATGTGGGAGACCTCACTGACGTGTGGGAGACCTCACTGACTTGTGGGAGACCTCTCTGACGTGTGGGAGACCTCACTGACGTGCGGGAGACCTCACTGACGTGCGGGAGACCTCACTGACGTTTGGGAGACCTCACTGACGTTTGGGAGACCTCACTGACATTTTGGGAGACCTCACTGACGTTTTGGGAGACCTCACTGATATATGAGAGATCTTACTGTTGTGTGAGAGATCTCATTGATGTGTGGGAGATCTCATTGATGTGTGTGTGGGATCTCACTGATGTGTGGGAGATCTCATTGATGTGTGTGGGATCTCACTGATGTGCGGGAGATCTCATTGATGTGTGGGAGATCTCACTGGTATGTGGGAGATCTCACTGGTGACCTTGGTGGGTATGGTGTCAAGGTCAAGGTCACTGGGTGGGTGGAGTGGGTCTTACTGTGTGTATGCGGTACCAGCTTTAATTTACTGTGTGCATGATTGTTCCCAGTTGCGGTACCAGCTTTAACTTACTGTGTGCATGATTGTTTTTAGTTGTGTTACCAGCTTTAAATTTTATGAGCCTGTGAGATATGGGATCTTAGTAGGATGTTCTCCACCACTTTGTCATACTAGTAATTGGCATGATCAAGTTGTCATATGAGAAATATCATATGACTAGTGGTGTAAGGAGTAAATACATCAGGCTCATAATAAAATAATGTTATTTCCAGTTGTCACTGGTTTATTCAGCTTTAGGCAACATGTAAGAAATATCAATCATACAGTAGTTAGTACGTAGGTAATTTGTACATACAGTAAACATACAGTAATTTATAAAGTACAATGTTCAGTTCCACTCCACCTGTGAGGTATTAATAATACAGTGTCCAGCATAGTTCTAGGTGGGTTCCCACACCTAGCTCCTGACCTGCTGCTTAGAGGAATAATGTAATAATGGATAACTTTACCCTCTGGTGGAAGTCTTGAAGAAGATAGCCTCTGGCCACTAATGGTAGGAAACCAATGCCTGTCTAGCATAGTTTCACCATAGTGCAGTGGTATAGCAGGTAGCAGGAGATGACTGGAGATGTTACCTCTAGAGCGGTTCTTGGTGATGTGTCCTCCTGGAGGTGCAGACAGGCTATTTGTAGCAAATCTTGGAAAAGCACCTCCAGACTGACTGGAGCCAGCAGCATCTGCCTAACTCTACAATTGTTTGAGGGGACCCTTTCAAGTGTCACAGGGGGACAAAGGACCCCCATGGACGCCGCTATGGCCCCCATTGTCTTGGTCGGTTCTGCATCTTTAGACCCTCATATCTCGGCCGTTTATGCGTTTATAACTGCCATTTTGGGCATGCGCGGAGTTGAATATGCCAAGTTTATAATGCCCGCTGGATAGGCGCGTAATTTGCGCCGGTTTGTCTGTGGTGCACTCGGAGCTCCTTTCAGTCTCCATGGCATAACTTCCTTAATACTGGGAGTTCCGCCTTGATCTTGGGCTCATTCTGACCGTCTAATTATGGGCTTTCCATAGAATTTTTGATATTTGACCTAGGTTGCTCAGGAGCGACGCTAGAGCGACCGGAAGGTTATGGCGTCGTGCTTATGTAACCCATTGTTCAGTCCTTAGAGTGCTCAGACACTCATGACGGCGTCAGCGGTGCTCAGGCACCCGTGACGGCCGGTTGCATTCACTTACAAGTTATTAATTTGTGCATTGAACCATGAGGTCGCACACTGAGACCCTCATTTTTATTATATTGTGCAGTGAACCATTAGGTCGGAGCCTTTGATGTCATAAACTCTGTCTAACTGACTGTGGCTGGTGTGCAGTGGGGCATGAACGCTCTTATACAAAGTTTGAGCGCTCTTATAGCTCTTAGAACCAACCTATGTATTAATTTCATAGATATTTCTTTGATTAATACAAAATATGTTAGAATTTATGAAATAATAAAATGGTATATCACTATCTTTACAGCTTGATATCAGGATGGTGTCCGCATTGAAGTCTGATGCCGCCCCAGGGCCAGGGAGGGCCGAGGAGAGTAGGTTAGAGAGTCCCATAGATGCCTGAAGTGTGTTACTCCTATGGTAAAAAGAGCTGTCAGTAGGTACCCTCTTTTCAAAAGAAGTCACGCTCTGCTTCACCATTCAACTTGCAGTCACCTGCCTTGTTTAAAACAGAGAGAGCTGCACTATCAGGTTCCTACTCATGTCACACACTCTAAAGTATATTCTACTGACTGACTTCTCCCAACTAGTTACTTACTCAAATCTCCCTTTTTTAGCACCGTACTTGAATGACCACATGTGAGCAACAAAAGGGACAAGTTACAGCTACATGAAAAGAAAGGACTGGAAACAAGGGCATTTTTAGCCAGCGCTTCCTTTTACTATAGGAGCAACACCCTCAATCCATGATTGCGTTAAGATACAGAGTTCCATAACTTTAATCCGTGATTGTGTTAGGATGCTTGGTTTCTCCACCAATGTAGTGGTCAGTGGAAAATGTCATGGAGAAACCGCGACTCGAACACAGGACCCTCCAACTTTGAAGCGGAAGCTCTACCCCTGAGCTACTTCCCCTGGCCTGACATTCTCTACCTTCCAACTACACTTGGATCAGTATGATACACACACTAGGGGGCAGTGATTACCTGGTACCGAGGTCTCTAGAGATCCTCCTCGCGAGGCAGGACCACTCGGTATCTCCACGAAGTATTGGGAATTACTGCCCCTACACTGATATCTTGACTAGTGTGGGTCAAGCTCTGGGTGGGAGCAGGGTGGAGGCGTCGTAACCTCAAAACGTCAAGTGATCTTTTCAGCATCTGGAGTGCTTGTTGGTGAGATAATTACTGTGATGAACTCATGCGTCTGTGGGCATATGCCTGAGCTAACAGTAGGGAAAAAGTGGGGGTTCTGGACCACCTAGGTGGGGCCTTTCCCCATAGGTTTAGTATAGGGGCCATCTTGGCCCCACCTTTTGGCTGGGTGGGGCTCTTATCAGTGAACTTTGATCTTTAATCCCCCTTCCCAATAGTGATATCAGTGAACTTTGATCCTAATTTTAAGATAGCATTATCAGTGAACTTTGAATATATATGATGTCATAACCCCCCCCCCCATCTCTTTTTAGGTGAAGTGTTAATGGTGGTGATGAGGTTGTTGGTTTTTTAAACTCATATAGCAAGCATGGTATACGTATATGTATAGTTGACCCGGTATCGCTGTATAAGCCGTATATAGATAAGCTGGTAGTAGCCGGGCTGATAAGGTGGACAGTGATCTTTAGTCGGAGGAGATAAGGGTAGGACACGTTTGGACATGTTCTATACCGTTTTAGACATGTTGACCATGTATTTCACCATGGATTGTAAGTTTGAACATGTTAAGCTGACATCAGACTTTTGGAGTATCATTATGGGATAGATCACATTGCTATATAAAGCCAGGTTACTTGGATCTAACCCTATTTCTTGGCTGGCTGCTGAGGAGGTACCACCATCTAGTAAGTACACTGCTATTGTTAGTGTGTTTTGGGTATTGCACAATGAATCGATTCAAATGTCCAGTTTGTCCCAAAGCCTTTAAATACAAGAGAGGCTTGTTGAGACATTTAGGATCTCATGATGAGAATAGCATAGGATTTACATGTCCTACATGTAAGGCCTCTTTCAAGAGGAAAGATGTTCTTGCAAAGCATATCAAGAAACATGAGGAGGTGAAGCATGTATGTCCCACTTGTGATAAGGCCTTCGGTAAGAGAGATATTCTGATCAAGCATATGAGAGTACATGATAGACAACAGGAACCAATGCAGGTAGCTGAGGATCCTACTTGTGAAGAGTTCTTCGAGGAGGCAGCTCTGAAGGGGACCCTCAAAAAGTTTGTGTTAAAGGCTGGTAAGGAGAAAGACCCCATGGTTCTTTTAGGAAAGCATATGGACAAAGTAAGTGATAGGCTAAAGAAGGAGTTAAGGAAAGGTGGAGTCAAATGGTTTTTGTCAGTTCAGGTTTCATTCAAAAAGGAGGACAAAACCGCTGAACCTGTATTTAGGGGTCATTGCCATGTAGCCCTCCAGCCAGAAGATATTGAATCTGGCTTTCAAGCGTCTGTGCAGAAAATCTACAAGTCCTTCTCAGAATACCAGAGAGAGGGACGCAATTGGACCCTGGACCATGTGATGAATATAACCCTTCATGTGGCCAAATATAGACCACTAAGGGGATCTACATATAATCCCCTGCCATCCAAATTGAAAAACAAAAAGGCCATTGTCAATATCAAGAACAATGACCAGAAGTGTTTTTTATGGTCTATCCTTGCCTCCCTATACCCAGCTCAGGATCATTGTGACCGGGTTTCAAATTACCAAAGATATGAAAACAGTTTGAATATGGAAGGGATTACATATCCAGTCAAAGTGAATGATATCTCAAAGTTTGAAAGGCAAAATCAAATCTCAGTGAATTTATTTGGCTATGAGGAAGAATTGTTTCCCATTTGCATTACAAAACAGAGATATGAAAGACACATCAGTCTTCTTTTATACTCTAGTGATGATGTGTCCCACTATTGTTGGGTTAAAGATCTTGATCGACTGCTGTCAGACCAAAAGACACATAGAACTGTGATTACTGTCTATATGGGTTCACTAAAGAATCCTTACTTGAGGACCACAGACAATATTGTAATGCATATTCCCCTCAAAAGATCAATTTACCATCAGAGAAGGATAAATGGCTTTCCTTTTCAGGGAGAGACTTAGCTAAAGAACTACGAGTCCCATACATTGTTTATGCAGACTTTGAATGTTTCGCAACAAAGATTGACTCATGCACCCCTGACCCTTCTCAGTCTTATACAGAGAAGTTGACCCATCACATCCCATCTGGATTTGCCTATAAAATAGTAGGCCTGGATGAGAAACCTGTATGCTACAGGGGTGAGAAAGTTGCAAAAACCTTTGTAGACCACATGATACAAGTGGAAGAATTTCTGAAAGACAAGCTTAGCACTGACAATGCTGCTCCATTGGATATGTCTGAGAAGGATGAAAGGTTGTTTAACCCCTAGGTGCCCAAGCGCGCATTTAAGCGCGGTTTTGGGCTTAAATGCATGTATATTGAAAGAAATTGTCATTATCAAACTTCTACTGATCCAATCTGCAAAGTTAGACCCTCTTTAGAATGGTCCTGACATCCCCATTACGATACAACCATCCATTTTGCTTTATCTCCACTATATCAAGCACAGGGAGTCAAAACTTGAAAATGAGCTGTCATTTTATGTGATTCAGTAGAGGGCAACCCTCCAGGGAGCTAATATCTGAAATAATACCAAAATGATGCTGGATCATACACCCAAGTCCCCATACTCTAATTAGATTTTACAAGAACTGCTCATATCCATATAGACAATCCATGCACTAATTGCTACTAACACATTATGTTTCCTGAATGCAGTACACATGCAGGCAGAATCAGCTTTGGAAGATCTACACAATGTATAAGGCTCACGATTGCAGGGAATATGGACATAGATATATAGCCTAAGAGGGAACAAACACTAACAAAGGACAACAAATGGAATGTTTCAGTAACTATGGTTAACAGACCTGACTAGAAATGACACATCCTTGACGGAAATTTATCATTGAGTTATAAGTATTTAGAAAATGCAATGCAGAGCCCATATCAAAAGAGAAGGTCAAAATAAAACATGGTCTTATCAACAAAGTGATAAAATTGTGAAATAATGCAAAATCTTCAAATAATTCTTGGCACAAAAGGGTTAAGGAGGCTATTGTCTGCCATATATGCAGTGAGGACTTGCATGATGATCGTGTCAGGGACCATTGTCATATTACTGGTGAGTTTCGTGGTGCTGCTCATAAACAGTGCAACTTGAACTTAAGATTGCGAAAGCGCATTCCCGTAGTATTTCATAATCTGAGAAATTATGATGCCCACATAATTATGCAGGCCATTGGCAAGACAGAGAAAAAGCTAGAGTGCATCCCAAACAATATGGAGAAATACATATCTTTTTCCATGGCGTGCCTTGATTTTATCGACTCATTCCAATTTATGAGTTCATCTCTAGACAGTCTAGTGTCCAATTTGGCTCGTGAAGGAAGCTCTAAGTTTTGTCACCTTCAAAAGTACTTTGGAGAAGAGAAGTTGTCCCTTCTTCTATGCAAAGGAGTGTATCCTTACGATTATGTCACTGGTCCATCAGTCTTGGAAGAAGAGTCTTTACCGAAGGCAGAGTGCTTTTTCAATAATCTGACTGGACAACCCATTCCAAAAACAGACTACAATCATGCTCAAGAGGTATGGGAGTCATTTCAGATACAGACAATGGGATATATCACGATTTGTATCTACTCACTGATGTATTGCTTTTGGCAGATGTGTTTGAAAACTTCAGAGCCATATGCCTTGACCATTATGGACTAGATCCAGCACACTTCTACACATCACCAGGCCTGGCATGGCAGGCCTGTCTGAAAATGACTGGCCAAAGGTTAGAACTGTTAACTAACATCGATATGCATCTGTTTATCGAGAGAGGACTTAGAGGTGGAATATCAATGATTTCTAACCGATATTCCAAGGCCAACAATCCATATCTTTCTGATTATGACCCCACCAGTCCATCCAAATATGTTATGTATCTGGATGCTAACAACCTTTATGGCTGGGCTATGTCACAGCCTTTACCAACACATGACTTTCAGTGGACCGATCCCATTGATGTTATGACAGTACCAGATGATTCAGACAAGGGGTACATCTTGGAGGTAGATTTAGCCTATCCAAGCCAACTTCATGATTTACACAATGACTATCCTCTAGCCCCAGAGAAAAAGACCATTGGTGAAGACATGCTCTCACCTTATTGTCAAGCATTCGAAATGGGAGGGCCATCTGCTGAAAAACTGGTACCAAATCTTCTTCCCAAGACAAAGTATGTGGTCCATTACAGGAACCTTAAACAGTATTTGTCCTTAGGTATGGTGATCACCAAGGTTCACAGGGTCTTGTCCTTTCAACAAAGCTGCTGGTTAAAGCCTTACATTGACTTTAACACAGACAAGCGGAAACAAGCTAAGAATGATTTCGAAAAAAAACTTTTTCAAATTAATGAATAATTCAGTGTTCGGTAAAACCATGGAAAACTTGTGAAAGTGTGTGGATGTGAAGCTTGTCAACAATGAAATCAAAGCTAAAAAGCTAGTATGCAAACCAAATTTCCATGATTTCAAAATATTCAGTGAGGACTTGACAGCAGTTCAAATGAAGAAAACCACACTGAAACTCAACAAGCCCATTTATGTGGGATTTAGTATTCTGGATTTATCTAAGACCTTAATGTACGACTTTCACTACTCATACATCAAAGCCAAGTATGGTCATCAAGCAAAGTTGTTGTTTACCGACACTGACAGTCTCTGTTATGAGATACACACAGCTGACATTTATCATGACATGGCCAAAGATGCCCACCTTTTTGACACATCAGACTACCCAGAAGGCCATGCCCTTTATAGCACAGCTAACAAAAAGGTGCTAGGTAAAATGAAGGATGAATGTGTTGGTATCCCACCCTCCGAGTTTGTTGGCCTTCGATCAAAAATGTACAGTCTTCAGTATGATGGAAAAGAAAAGAAAACAGTCAAAGGCATCAAGAAGTCAGTAGTCCAGAATGTGATTACACACAAAGATTACAAAGACACTCTGTTTGGAAAAATGGCAAAAACCCACAGCATGACTCAAATTCGAAGCTTTAACCATCAGTTGTACACCGTATGCTTAAACAAAACAAGTCTGTCACCATATGATGACAAGAGATACATCCTGGCTAATGGCTGTGATACCCTAGCATATGGACACTATAAGATTGGCAAGCTTTAAGAAACTTTATCATTTACATAAGAGCTGTCGTACAGTCAACATGGAACAAAGTTACTATTGTGAGCATTGCCAAATAGGGTTTTCTAGGAAATCCTCTCTTAAACGGCATATGCAAGAAAAGCATGGAGAAAAACATCTTGCACCACCACCGGGCGTTGCACCACCACCACCACCACCACCGGGCGTTGCACCACCACCACCACCACCACCGAGCGTTGCACCACCACCACCACCACCACCACCGAGCGTTGCACCACCACCACCACCACCACCACCGGGTGTTGTACCACCACAACCACTGGATAAGCATGTTGAAGTTAGATTCAAACATCCATTCACTATGATAATAGCCGGACCTACACAGAGTGGAAAGACTACCTGGTTGAAAAAGATGATCGTGGAGAAGCACAACTGGATTGACTCTACACCACAACGTATTGTGTGGTGTTATAGTCAGTGGCAGCCTATGTACAATGACATGCCAGGTGTTGAATTTGTTAAAGGTATCCCTGACGGATTGGAGGATGATGGGTACTTTGATCCAGATGTTAGAAACCTGATTGTGTTAGATGACTTGATGACTGAAGCTGGGAAAGACCAAAGAATCACTCACCTGTATACTAGAGGAAGCCATCATCGTAATCTGTCTGTAGTCACATTAATGCAAAATTTCTTTGGTCCTGGAACAAAAACCATAAGACGCAACTCCCACTATATGATTCTATTTGACATGCCAGCTGATAGGCAAGAGATCCATACAATAGCCCAACAAATGTTCCCTGGTAATCAAAATTGTTTGCTACAAAAATATGAGGAAGCAGTATTGAAACCTTATGGGCATCTTGTGATTATCAATAAACCAAACATGCTTCTGGCAAATCGACTTTTGGCAAACCCACTTCCAGCTGGTGCTATAAATACCACTCAACTATCCCCACAGCCACATTTGTGTGTTGGCAGCGAAGGAGTCAACACCTCAGTTAACACAGAACCATTTGAGCTAGAAGACATAATGGAACCCAGTAACAAGACAGTGTTTCATGTATGTGATGAGTGTGGTTTAGTATATGGCAACCTATACGATCTACACAGACATATCAGAAAATGTGGTGAGGAACCTGAAGTAAAGAAACCTAAAATCGATATGGAAGATAAAGAATTGATTGATACAAAAGAGGAGAGGGATGAGGATATGGAAGCAGATATGGACTTGGATGAGGACAATGCAGAAAATGATACATTTCACTGGATGTGGGAAGAAGCAAACAAAGACTGAGAAGGCTTCTTCAAAACTTACAAAAGATTCCTTCATCAGGCCATAAGCTTAGAAAATAACAAGACCACACATGACATACTTGACAAGGCCACTGCTTACATAAATAAAGGATGGAATGAATCTAGAGCTATTAAAATAGCTTTAGATTAAAATTGATGAAGACTCAGATAGTGAGGAGGATAGTGAGGATGAGGAGGAGATTGAGGATGAGGATGACATATAAGCTTCACATGCTTAAATGAGTAGTCATTTGCTTTTTGAATCACAATGGATCAGTATCTAAGAGCAATTTACTATGATCCTCAACACCCAGCTAGTTTCGGCTCTCCCATTAAGCTGTACAGAGCGGCAAAGGCAGATGGTAAATATTACACCCTTCAGCAGATTAAAGAGTGGCTATCAAAAGAAGAACCCTACACACTTCACAAATCAGTAAATAGAAAGTTTACACGAAACAAAGTTGTTGTTTCAGGGATAGATGATCAACATGATGCAGATTTAATTGACTTTTCTCGTCTTTCAAAGTTTAACAATGGTATAAAGTATATCTTAATCATCATTGATATATTTTCGAGATTCCTATGGACAAGACCCTTGGCATCTAAAAAGGGTAGCGATGTGGCAGCAGCTTTTGGGGATGTTTACTCTAAAGGTAGAACCCCTCAGTACTTGTGTACAGATAAAGGTGGAGAATTTGCAGCCAAGCCTGTTCAAGAGGTGTTTAAAAAGTACAATATTCACCATTTTGTCACACAAAATGAGGTCAAGGCCTCCTATGCTGAACGCGTAATCAAAAGTTTCCGAATGAAAATTTATAGATATTTCACTGCAAATCAAACATATAAGTATGTTGACATACTTCCTGAGCTCACAACAAGTTACAATAACACTTATCACCGGAGTATTGGTATGTCCCCAACCGAAGTGAGCAAACAAAATGAAACACCTTTGTGGTGGAAGCAGTATTGGCCTTATCTCTCTCAAGAACATGTCAAAAAGTTCAAATATCAAGTTGGGGACTATGTCAGAATGACTCATACCCGAAACCCTTTCACTCGAGAATATGATGAGAAGTGGACAGGTGAAATATTCAAAATACAAAAGCGCTTCAAACGCAAAGGAATACCAGTCTATAAATTAATTGACCTTCTGGATGAAAATGTAACTGGAACATTCTATCAAGAGGAATTACAAAAGGTTCAGTCTAATGAGATTTGGAAAATAGATAAGGTCTTAAAAGAAAAAGGAAAGGGGAAAAACAAAATTATTTTGTGAAATTCCTTTACTTCCCCAAGAAATTCAATAGATGGGTAAAGGCTTCAGACATGCAAGATATCTAACATGTTATAAATTTGCCATGCAGCTGTTATAAAAATGGAATCTCAAGTAGGTAAACACTGAGTAGCATGAAGCTGGTATCACTTCTCATGAAAAGCTGGAAAAAGAGATTATGCAACATATTATGACAGACCAGACCTCAGACCTGAGGCTAAGGTTAAACACTCCACATTACAGCTCTTGTTAAAGGAGCAAACTAGACCTCAGACCTGGGGCTAAGGTTTGACACCTAGAGCTCTAGAAAGCCAACTCTCTAAATAGGGACGAACTAGACCTCAGACCTGAGGCTAAGGTTCAAAACCCATAAAATCCCAGCATTCACTCATCATTCATCACTTTGGTTACATGCCTATAAACGGTAGTAGACCATTCATCCCAGCCACAGCAAACAGTATATCACTTGTGAATTCCATTTATGACTACTTCAAGGTGATCATAAGCACTGGGTAACTCTCATGTCTTAGCTTTCCATTTGTGGGAAAAGTATATAATCTCACTGTAAATAGCAGGCACCACCATACCTGTAGGGAGGAAACATTAGGTGGACTCACCCCGTTCTTGTACATAGTAAATTAAGTTATTACTAATCTTTGGGGAGAAAACATTAGGTGGACTCACCCAGTAATTATAGGTAGATAAAAAGATCTCAACACTTTTGGGGAGGAAACATTAGGTGAACTCACACAGTACTTATAGGTAGATAGGGGGATCTCAACACTTTTGGGGAGGAAACATTAGGTGGACTCACCCAGTAGTTATAGGTAGATAGAGGGATCTCAATAATTTTGGGGAGGAAACATTAGGTGAACTCACCCAACATTAGGGATACTCTTTCTATAGGTAGGAGATGCTTGATATGAGGAGACCTTCACGTGGTAAGCATCATCAGTAATGTGATTGACAGATGAAACTAACAACCTCATCACCACCACTGTTCACCTGAGAAGAGATGGGGGGGGGGTTATGACATCATATATATTCAAAGTTCACTGATAATGCTATCTTAAAATTAGGATCAAAGTTCACTGATATCACTATTGGGAAGGGGGATTAAAGATCAAAGTTCACTGATAAGAGCCCCACCCAGCCAAAAGGTGGGGCCAAGATGGCCCCTATACTAAACCTATGGGGAAAGGCCCCACCTAGGTGGTCCAGAACCCCCACTTTTCCCCTACTGCTAACGCTCAAAGCAATCGCGATTAGAATGAATCGTCTGCATGGCTAGAGCTGCTCGCCCGATTAGACTCACACACAAGCATATTTTCTCCGACATCTTATCATTAAATTTATACAGAATACATGCATAAACAGTTTATATTCTTACTTACTCGAATTATGACGCACCATTTAGCCTTTGTGTCATCTATTTATATGCAGAACGAAATTCTTTTTCATTTCAAACGTGACCCTCATTTTTCTCTTATTTTAAATATTTCTATAGATGCCCTTTATTCATTTAGAGTTTCATAGATGAATGAAAAGAAGGTAATTTGTGATGATACAAAATGTGAGAAAGAATTCCAATTCCTTTCTATAGTTATATGGGTGTACCACCTAACCCGATGGTAGTATATAATGTATCAGAACGGCACTATAGCTAACTACAGGATATTACTCACCCAAGATGCAGCCAGTCAGAGGCCTCCATTTGGTCACGTGACCTGGACGCCCCGTGGTGAGCTCCTTTTTTGGATAATAGGCCACACCCCCTTAGCCAATTTGAGTGCCCCCTTAGCCAATTAGAGGCCTCGATTTGGTCACATGACCCCTCATTTGCATAATAGGCCACGCCCCTTAATGCTTATGAGTAGCGGCCACTAGACCTAATTAGGGGATTATTGCTCATTTGCATAATAGGCCACTTCCCCTTGATTATGTGTAATAGTCATGTGACCCCTTGTTTGTAAACAAGGTGTGGGGTTAATTATGCATAAAAGGTCTGAGTTTTTCTCAAGAAGAAATAATAAAGCGATGAGAGGGTAGGTTTTTTACCACACATGCGCATTTGTAGTCACAGACAGAGAGGCAGACATGCAACCTGGGGTATTTTTCCTGGAAGTGAAAATGATGACAGATATTTTCCTGTGACTTCCCTGTGCACTAAAATATAATTAAGATCAATAACAAAAAATAAATGTGTTTTAGTGTACAAATGAAGTCAAGGTGCACAGACAGGTAGGTAGGAACCGTAGTACCGCGCTTATTAGGCTAGTTGCGCCCCCTATAGAACTCCCTGATAGGCGTGGCCTATTTTCCAAATAAGGAGCTCACCATGGGGGGTCCAGGTGACATGACCAAATAGAGGCCTCTGATTGACTGCATCTCAGGTGAGTAATATCCTTGAGTTAGCTAAAGTCCCGTTCCGATACATTATATATATACTACTCCCGATTCTTGCCCGATTTGGGCATCAGGTTGCATAGGGGATGATCGGGCATGATCAGGGACTAGCTGGAACCTATCAGGATTGTCGGGTTTTTGTTGAGCCAAAGAATTACCGGGTACTGTCGGGTATCATCAGGTACTGGCTGGAACCTATCAGGAAGCTATCGGATACCACATAATTCATGCCCGATTTTAGCTGCACTATCAGGTACCTACTCATGTCACACACTCTATGGTATATCATACTGACTGACTTCTCCCAACTAGGTACAAATTGTGTGCATTTGACTGAGGCCTCCCAGACCTCATGAGGGATCACCTACCTGTTATGGCCTCACGCAAAATTACCAGAAATAAACCCCCGTTAGTTCTTTCAAGGGCAGAAGTCATCCAAAGTATGATAAATATCAGCTGTGGGAGGACCTAGTACAGGATAATTGGGGAGAATACTATGCTGATACAGACCCACTAAAGCAGTGGGAGATCATTGCATTAAGGATCACAATATACCTTGATGAGTATTGCCCCCTAAAAGAGATTAGGTACCGAGTAATCAAAAATGAATGGATGACTCAAGAATGGAAATGATGGCAGACAGGAGAGACCTAAAGCAGAAAACATTTGCAAACCAAAAATTTCGACACCTTTAATGAGGCAAAGGTCCTTAGAGTCACAATTAATAGAGGCGTAAAAGCAGCCCAGGCAGATGTTGTCCAGACCAAACTGGATGACACCAAGGATGACCCAGCACTTTTCTGGAGGCATCTAAATGACATAATAAACTCCAAGGTTGAACAGTCTACAGCAACTTTTATAGACCCAAATGGGACAGCCCCAACTCCTGTATTCTACAGGAGAGGACTCGTATGAAAAGCTTTCTGTTCTTAGGGCCTGGGTACATGATAAGTCTGATCTCATCTGCACCATGCCTAGTTTTCTATGATCTACATCCATATGGAAGTTTTCATTGTATGCTACCCAAAGAAAATACCATTTCTCCTCCATTCCCCCTTCCTCCTTAGCCTTTCACTCTACCTACCTTCCTGTGTAAAATATCTCTTATCCTTTTTTATCGATCTGTCTTATATGAAAATATTTTCAGCGACCCTCATCCTATGAAAATATCTCTTTACACTCATGAGTTCCTCAGTAGATGGCACTGTGAGCTAAAGCAAATCATTTATTATCAAACAGCATTTGAATATTTCTCTAAGGGGGTGTTTCATCACATAAGTAAAGATGTATTCACATATGGCATTCACATTAGGCCTTATGTAGCTAAAACATCTTTTAATAAAAAGGTGTTTCTTATTGGTGGCAGTGTCCTCTCCGTATGATATACACAATATATGTATGCATCATATAACATGCGGCATTATAACCTCCCAGTCAACAAAAAATGTTATACACTGTCAAAAAACGTTTTTTTGAATATTTTAAAACATGTAGCCATGATAAGGAATCATAAGGAACAGTTCTGGGGAATGGAGCCCCTTGTTATTAGAGTTATATATTGCAGGATGTGGGATTTTTGTATAAGTACAATATAAGGTTCGAGTTTAGGTTAAAGTTTAAGATCAGGGTCAGGGATTGAATGAGCATTACTTTAGAGGTACAGATAAGGTAGGGTTTAACACCATGCTCTGAGGAGTAATCTGCATACTGGTCCCAGAGTTAAGTACTAACGTCATAGACTCTGGTCTTCTGCCCTGTGTATAATGGGAAGGGAATGGAAAGTAGTCCCTGTTATGTATGGATGTAACACTGGAGGGTGGTCTGACTGGTCAGCATGCATTGTGAATGGGTTTGGGGAATTTAACACACCATATGTAACCTGTCCAGAATAGGGTTGTGGTTAAAACACTGGAATCATAATGCAGGGTAACTGAGTTCTAGCCTAGCCTGATGCTTTTGGCTTTATTGAATCAAAACATTTTATTTCTAGATTTTGATTGTGTTAATAAATTGCAATCCATATCTATAAAATAAGTGTTATAGAAGACTGCTCAAAGAAACTATGATTTTCAAAGCAGAGGTGATGTTTCTGGTAATATTTTCTTACAAAATAAATAGTATTGACCTAGTGGACATATAGTGACTAGAACCCACCACCCTGATATTGGGAGCTCAACTCTCTACTGCCTGAGCTAGTGGGGCTGTTGTTGGTTAGTGGTAGACAAACACCTGATATTCCCACATAGGTCTTCAGCCCAAGTTACGTTGAGCTGAATGCATAGTCACAGGTGATTGTATTTTAGATATGTTGTTGTCAGTTTTGTATACTAGGGGAAACCTCTATACTCCTGGTACAATGCACACCTGTACCACTGCACCTATATGCAGGTATGACACAATACATGTTTGTAGGGCTATACTTAACATAGGGTCTACTTCTTGTGTTGCCCAATTATATGTGCATCTAATTAGCCTGTACAGTCTTTATCCTGCAATGCATAAGGCAGAAGATCAGGGATTACTAGGAGTGAGCTAGTGACACGTGGTATCAGGTTGGAGTTATCTGGACTGTTTGGGTGTGTGGTGCTATCTACTGAGTAGCTGATGAATCAAGAATGGATAGCATATTTTAACTGAGAAGGGCTGCTGGAGAAAGGTGAAAAGGAGGGGAGGCAACTAGAGGTGAGAGGAGAGGGGAGGGAGTGGGCAGAGGAGAAATAAGGAGACATGGGAAAGACAGAGAAGGGAAAGGAGGAAAGGGGGGACGAGGGAGAGAGAGGAATTAAAGGGGCAGGAGTAGAGGGAAAAGTGAAGGATGGAGGAGAAGGGGTAGAAAGGAGAGAGGAGGAGGGGAGACAGAACTGGATGGCGAGGACCAGAGGAGAAATAGCATACAATGAAAACATTCATACCGGTGTAGATCATAGAAAACTAGGCATGGTGCAGATGAGATCAGACTTATCATTGGCCCAGGCCCTAAGAACAGAAAGCTTTTCATACGAGTCCTCTCCCATAAAATACAGTCGACTGGGGTGCGGAATAGGCAGGAGGCTGACAAAGCCAATGAGTATTGCAACAATTATTTTGCAAGTATCCGTAAGAAACTATTTGACTGGGGAATGAGGTATCCTGAGTCCTCCATTGAGGATTACATGGAACAAGCA
Organism: Acholoe squamosa; assembly: GCA_949317995.1. NCBI lineage: Eukaryota > Metazoa > Annelida > Polychaeta > Phyllodocida > Polynoidae > Acholoe > Acholoe squamosa. The sequence goes on from OX439041.1 coordinate 4,775,036, forward strand.
CAAGGGAATGGGGGAGATGAGAAACCCATACCTGAAGTTACTAGCGCTGACATCACCAAGTTGGTCAAATCAGTAATCACCACCAAATCATCTGGCATACCAAATATGTCCTCCCGAGTTTTGAAGGATGCTTTTGAGGTATTAGCATCAGTATTTACTAAGAACATTTGCGAGGCCTGTCCCCAATTCCGAAAACTAGAAATTTAAATCAGTTGTTCAAAGTAAGCCTACTTCCTGTGTAAACTCATGGAGAGAGTAGTCCATGCCCATGTTACGAAGTTATCTTTATGAGGCCAGAGATGAAGGCAAGCTAACATGTGCTGCCTATATAGATTTTTTTTTATAGACAAGGCATTTGATAGTATACATCAGACTGTCCTATTGACATGGTTAAAAGACAAGGGGATAGGTGGGGCCCTACAAGCATGGTTAGTGAGTTACCTGGGACACAGAAAGCTGACCACCTTGCTGAATGGCTCAAGGTCAAGTGAAAAGGATGTCTCATTTATTATATGTAAACAAGGTAGTCTCGGTTGTGGATCACTGTAGAGTCATGTTATATGCTGATGACCGTGACTCCATAATTATGGATTAAAGAGCATGTACAATCCGACTTTGATAAGATAGTCAGTTGGTGCACCAGCAGTAGCCTCAGCATTAATGCCAGAAAAAAGCAAGTTATTTGGTATAGTGGGAAAGAGAAAGCTGGTGTTGCAGGGTTACAAAACATTAGTATTGGCTGAACCATTCTACAGTGGCCAACTGCATATAAATACCTGGTTGTCACAATTGACTCTACCTTGTCACTAAATGCCCAAATGGTCAATACTAGATCAGTCATTGGGCAGAAATTGTTCATGTTCGGTAAACTGCGTTACCTCACGACAGAGAAAGTTGCAGGTATAGTTTATAGACACACCATTCTACCAGAGGTCTGCCACAGAGGTATGCCACATCCGGTGTGCTGTTGATAGGGCAGACATGAGAAGCCAAAAGCAGCTGGTAATCTTTATGTACAAGCAAGCCACAAAACTGGGCCTAAGGGCCACTGAGACCCAAAGGACCAGAGGTGACTCAACAATAAAATTCCCCCAGAAGAAGCCAAACCTTGAAAAGATAAAGAAAAGTCCATATTATAGGGGTGTCCAACTGTGGAACAGAATTTATTCCAATGCCCAGAAAGCGAAGTCTATCGTAGAGTTTAAAACCTTATACAGCAAGTATAACCTCGGCCCAGCCTTAATTGGCTAACAGCTAAGAATTAAACCATGGAGTTGATCGGCTCCTGTCTTTGCTTTACTGGGTAATCATTGACATATAGGCGCCCATCATCTCTGGCGATACACTATGCACAGATAAATATCCAACTACATTGAATTAACGGAAACATATTTCATATTTCTTTCTGCTTTTAACTGATCTGACCTGTCTAAAGATGTAGAAAATGCCCACACTGTTGGGAAAAAACTACCATTTTCATCACCTCTCTTCTTCACCTTAACTCATCCAAATTTCTACTATCTAACTGTCTGGCATCAACAGTGCACACCTTTATCTTTATCCTACCAACCTCCTTCTCCTAATATCCTATGTTATTTAAATTCTGCATGACAAATCATATATTGTATGTAAAATCCAGGAATACATTGTGCCAAGATTTAATTGAGGAAATAAAGATTCAGCAGCCACATAAAATCATGAAAATGATGCGGTGAAGCTGGAACAAAAAAAAAAAAAAAAAGCAAGGCGTAGGAGGGAGGAGGGCTCAAAGGATAAGGTGTAATATATATCTCTCTTCTACTGATGATGATGTTAATGGTAACAATCAACCAAAAAGAAGTTGTCAGCCATGAAAACTAGCCCTCGTGTCTGGAACCAGGATGTTCAAACTGATGAACAACAGAGGTGATGACAACAGAGGTGATGACAACAGAGGTGACGGCAACAGAGGTGATGACAACAGAGGTGATGACAACAGAGGTGATGATACGCAGGGCAAAGACAGTCATTCTAAATGACAGGCACCAAAGGTTCCTGTCCCTGTTAACTGTGTATTGTCACACTAGTTAAAAAAGCAATAGAACAGCTTAAATCCAGACCAAAAAACCCTGGGTAAGGCAGTACTCTAAAGACAATCATACTTTAGAACAAATGTGTGAGATGTGGCAGGAAAAGGGGTTTCTCTACAACAAAGCCAACACCCTGTCCAAAGACCCACAGCCAAGTGGACCGCACTTGGTAAGATAGAAGCAGTACTCAGTATACCTGGTAATCTTCTAAAAAATGTAATTATACACATGAAACATGTTGCCTTTCAATGTCTCTATTTGAAACAAAAACCATTAAAAATCTAAAATTATCAACTAAAGTTTGATACCGTAATCTCCCGCGTATAAGGCGCAGCCCGCGTATAAGGCGCACCTAGAGTTTTGGAAAATTCTCAAAAAAATGAAAAATTCATAACTTTGGTTCTACTGAATGAATTTTCAAAATTCAAAAACCTATGGGTAGCTTGGGCCACCTTGGGCCCTCCTGGGTCCCATTTTGTCCTATTTTGACCAAGGGGGCATGTAAGATATAAAAAGAAAGGTCTTAGTGTCCCCCTTGTGGATCCAATGAGAACTAAAACCCCCCGTATAAGACGCGCCTTATACGCGGGAGATTACGGTACATATTTCAGTCTCTAACAGCAAAGTATGGTACATGAACCTAAATGTATTTATATGTTCTTTTACACTTTCTACATCAACCAGTGAATGACCTTCATGTGCAGTGATTACCAAAAGATCTTCTCTGGACAAATTAAGTCTTGGTCCTCTGCAAAACACGGTTGATTACCGTACAAGAAAGAGCTTACCAAAAATCTGTGTGGATTTCTTCACCCGCGCTGTAAGAAGGAAGAATCCCTCACCAATTATCCTGAGAGGAAAGAGGAAGGCAAAGATTTTTTTGGAAAACTGATTTTGACTACTGACCTCCCTTTATAGCCTCTTGCATGTGTGATACATTGATTGAACATGGTAGACAGAGATGAGCAAAGATAAGGCTGGGCCATAAAAGTATGATGTAGTAAATCAGATACTGGATATTGACCCCTATTGACCCACAGGCCAGGACCCTCTTTATGAAAGTCATAAATATACATATATGTGTTTTCTGTAATTTCCTTGACCTACCATTTTGGTAAAATGAAAATAATTATTTCTTTGTTTCCATGTGGTGCCCAAACCGGGTATGACTACTACAAGTTATAGCGGACCAGGAGTGGAAGAGCTTGATGCTTATGATGAGGATGGCAGCCACAAAGGGGGAAACAATGATTACAATCCTGACAATGATACCAACAAGAGTGACGCTGATGAGCGACCCAGTAAGAAAGCTCGTCGCTCCCTCGACTTGAGTAAAGAGGTGACACCTGTTGCATCAACCTCAGTTGGTAAAGGTAACAGTAAAACCCCTGGTGCATCGAAAGGTAAAGGACCGCATATTTACTTCCCCTGCCAGACTTCATGGATGATGACAAAGGTAAAAAGCAAGCGGAAACCTCAGTTCCAGAATACTACTTGAAAAACTGGGAGCCTAAGCACATGCATACAGTAGAGAAAAAAAAAGAAAAATGAAAGTGTGGTTGATGTGCTTAAACTTTTGCTTCATTGGTTCAAAATTTATTGAACGCAGTTGAAATTAGAAAGGGATGCCAAGCAGAGCTTAAACCTATAGAATTTGAAGATGATACCGAAGAGGCTGATTTTGCAAAATCTTTGTTGAAGAAAATGAAGAAAATATTTAACGCACAAAAGGGAAGTTCATGTACATGACAGTGCCTTCGCTGTAGTGCAGGGTGACTGGCCAGAATATGATATGTAAAGGTATGAACGATTGGACATTTTAAAAACTTTGAGGCCTGATTTTATATGCATATTTCACATGAATGATTGAACATATAGATGTTTGTGTTTGGTGCTACTGGATACAAATGAACAATGGCACATGTTTGGACATCTTTACACAGTGTTTCATCTGTATCTTTTTATTCATATAGTTAAAGTTTAATATTATAATACTACAGTGGAGCATCATGCTGACCCTCTGGGACTCACTTTTCAATGACAAAAAAAGAGTAGATAAGTAAATAGCTCTATTATAAAAGACGTTACATCTATTCATGTTCATAGGTAATCGGACCGACTATCAGGGATGACTATCAGCCCGACAATTTTGTAGGTTTTGGTGGAACACCCACATTAAGTGCTCATAAAATGAAAATAAGCACTGTGACAGGGACTTCTTTGTATTTTCCAATTATTTATATATTATGTGAGATTATCAATAGAACCTCTTACATTGGTCAGACTGTAGTGTTTGTTTTTAAGTGCCTGGCCTGCAACCCTTAACTTAGAAGTAAACAACTTGATAATACTGTCCTCAGATTAAGCCCATGTTTGAACCTTTCTTGCTTTTGCTGCATTGCTTAAAAAGCCTCTAAACTGTGATTCCCCTAATGAAAGGAATCTATTAGTGCCCAATACCCCAGAACACTGCACACTGTGTGGTTACATGGCATCCCCAATCGGAGACTCCTTTATTCTATGACTTAATATTCGTGATCAGACAGAGGACCATTGAACTAGTATTGCATCACTTCACTCTACCCGAGGACAGCCAGATGTGATATCATGAACTGATTCCAGTGATATCCTTATTGGCGCATGTCTTTTGCAAAGGAACATTAACCATCATAAGTCCTTTGAGGAGCTAACGAATGGAATCTATTTTATCCATGCTAGGAACAAATCAGGATATTGCTTAATACCAGTGCCTGCCCCATAAATGAATAATTGGTTGAAGGCTCATTTTTAGTTGACTGGCTTTTTTTCCCTACATTCACATATTAAATATGCATGAGGGGTTACCCCAATGTTTCCTCATACATACTAGAAGTAGTGGCAAACTTTGCCTGTTTTAGAATTCATTGTGTCTAAGGGTAGGCTATATGCTGAAACTGTACTCGAGTGCAGTCCACTTTATAGACAGCCATTAGCGGTGCCATAAACAATTCGAGGAAGGAGTGCAGTGGGTAAGTATGAGGGATTATAAAGCTCTCATACATCAGCCTTGCCCATCTGCATCATTAAATCTTGTTGGATTTTACTACTAAGCTTACATATTATCTGTCTATATGGTGCTGCCCTTAGTGTTCCCTCATACATACCAGAGATAGTTGTAAACCTCGCCCGTTTTGGAATTCACTCTGTCTAAGGGTAGGCCATAGTGCCATCCACTTTGTAGAAAGCTGTTAGCGGGGCTATAAACAACTCCAGTATGCGGGAAGTAGGCGAAGTACGGTGGAGTAATGTGCTTGCATAGAGTAGTCTTGCCCATCTCTTTTCACTTGATAACTACATTAATAGTATTTAGTTCTTCTTACAATGGAAAAGAAGAAAAAAATCTACTTTTTAGGAAAACGGTACAACATATCTGTAATCATATTTCCTCGTCATTTTAAATTTAGTGGAAAGGCCATTTCAAGTAACTTTATTGTGCCGATATTTCTCTCTCTATATCCTTTATTAGCTAGTTGTATACAAATCAAAGGTTAGCCTCCTAATATAAGTTGAGGAAGACAAGTATTTATCACTGTAATTGCATACAAGCGAAGCAAAACCCCTACTTTGTTTACCACATATAGGAGAAATGAGAGAGATTCCTTAAAGTGACCTACACTGCAGTGTGGCCCGATAGTATAGGACAGTTGAAGCAATTTAAAGTGCCAAGTGACCTAATCTGTACCAATTGTTGAGCCTTCTATAAGTGCCGTAATCTGTACCAATTGTTGAGTTCTCTATAAGTGCCCTAATATGTACCAATTGTTGAGTTCTCTATAAGTGCCCTAATCTGTACCAATTGTTGAGTTCTCTATAAGTGCCCTAATATGTACACATTGTTGAGTTCTCTATAGGTGACCTAATCTGTACCAATTGTTGAGTTCTCTATAAGTGCCCTAATATGTACCAATTGTTGAGTTCTCTATAAGTGCCCTAATCTGCACCAATTGTTGCGTTCTCTATAAGTGCCCTAATATGTACCAATTGTTGAGTTCTCTATACGTGACCTAATCTGTACCAATTGTTGAGTTCTCTATAAGTGACCTAATCTGTACAAATTGTTGAGTTCTCTATAAGTGACCTAATCTGTACCAATTGTTGAGCCTTCTATAAGCAGGTTAGGTACCGGACAGAAGGGATTTTCTCGCCAGACATGGAAGCTGGTCAATGAGGTTTGTGGCATGTGGGTTGACAGCCAGATATTGAACACTATAACTGCCTGCTATAAAACACTATAACATTTTGGAACCATATCTTCTGTGATTTTGAGACAAATAGAAACCATGTGCAATGATGATAACTTCTAGCACTCTCTTCATTTCTGGGCAGATCGGAAGAGGCACTTTGTGTTTTTTTTTCATTTAAACGAATAGGCGAATCATTGAATGTTCTATAAAATCAGATACAAAGAGAAGGAATCTGGGTAAAAGATATTAATTCAAGTGCTATTCAGGATTGATATACAATTACTTAGAGCTAATTTGAACCTGTAACTTGTGAGAGAGATCAAAAGAGATAGCAGGACACCGTTTTCCCTGATGAGTAAAAGTGCTAAGGGAGACAGTAAGACAGCCAACCACAGTCTGAGACAGGACTTGCAGTAGTCAAGACCCTGGAGTGAAGAGCAGGAGGAATGTTGGTCATTTACAGAGACCTTGTTTCTCCTTAACTATTCTAGACAATCTAAAAGTACCTTAGCCCGAAGCCGTGCCTGCCATTCGAAGGTAGATTGGGACCTGATTGATTCCCCCTTGGTGAGACCAGAGATAAGTTGTACTCGGTGCCCTGAGGAGGACGTCCCCGTACAGTGTGTGGGTGGGACTGACAACATTTACTATATAGCAGTGCCTTGTAACCTAGTCTGTGCTTCTATTTCGAAGGCCTCCATTCATCTATCTTTTTTCATTGCGTATACATGTCCTCGTTTATCTGTCAAAGTGAGAGATACACCAAGGACCACACAAAGAAACGTTATATCAAGATAACTTGCGTGTTGGGCCATTTGTGCTAGAATAGAACTACCGTAATACCCTGCATATAAGGTGCACCCTGTGTATAAGGTCAACTTTGTGTATAAGGTGCACCCTATGTATAAGGTGCACCCTGTGTATAAGGTGCACCCTGTGTATAAGGTGCACCCTGTGTATAAGGTGCACCCTGTGTATAAGGTGCACCCTGTGTATAAGGTCCACTTTGTGTATAAGGTGCACCTTGTGTATAAGGTACACCCCGTGTATAAGTTACAACCTGTGTATAAGGTGCACCCTGTGTATAAGGTGCACCCTGTGTATAAGGTGCACCCTGTGTATAAGGTGCACCCCGTGCATAAGGTGCACCCAGTGTATAAGGTACACCCAAACTTTGTAGATGTTAGGGAAAAAATAATCATGTTCTAAAGAATGATTTCTAAAGGTTTGAACACCTATTGTCATCAATTTTACCATTGTCTAGGATGAGAGGAGTATTTTGTATATTTTTTTAGAACAATCTCCCCTAGATTATTCTGCTTCTATAAGGCGCACCATAACGGTATGGCGGTACTAGCCTTGGCACGAATGTATCGGTCAGAAGTTCAATGAATCCAGATTTTTTACATTTCTTCTTTGGGACCATGAATCTTTGCGAAGCCATTTCAACTTTGATGTCTATTATCTCAAGCCAAAGTTATGCTCAGAGAGCCATGTGACAGTCCCCATGGTAATTTTATATCTAGCAGGTGGAAGTTTTACAAAGCAGGTGTCCCCTGTAGGTAACTGGCTGATGTATGGCTATTGCTCATTCGTCTCAGTGATGCAAATATACAATGAAGGTTTCTGACTGAGTTTACTGACCGGCTGCAATATTGGGCTCTAGATTGAAATTACAGAAAAGTATAGATTTTTCAGGAGGCCATTTCTTAATGTACTACGACTACACACATTCACTACGATTTAATATTGCCAAGAATAAGCCAGGCTATCATAGGTAAGGCCCTATGACTGCTCTGTACGATCAGCAGCTATGCAGTAATTACATAAGGTTTGGTAGAGCAGTCGTACTGGTGCAGACATTAGTTATTACTAGTGCATAATACAGTAATGGCATTGACTCAAGGCTTCTCACTATGGCTTGAAGGACAGCAGTCGTAGTGTGTTAAGAAATGACCTCCAGATCTGTACATGTGTTACCTTACCCCTTGTACAATGTTTGGCAAATTTTCTCTCATAGTGAGTACTGTAGGTCAATAGATCTTTTCAAAGCCATTCCAACTTTGATATCTATTGTATTTATTGGGAAAGGTCTGCTTAGAGTCATGAAATAGTCCCCATGGTACATTTACCTTTAGCAGGTGTCCCAAGTAGGCTGATATAGGGATGTACATAAGGAGGGTTATAGGGGGTACAGAGTGAGGGGAGGTGCTTTATCATGCTTGTTTGACTTTCAAGACATCCCTTCTACTAAATGCCACATTAACCAACGAGAGTACAGAACCTCCCCCTTCAACATACTCCTACCTACATAATGTAATGCCATGTGGCGGGATCAGAGTGCTGCAACTCACCTCATTTGTAGAGGTATTTGTTACGGGTGTATTGTTTTAAGATGCTCAGTTTAGTTGAAGACATTGCCCCTGGTGCCTAAACAAGATATATACAGCAGCCTTAGGATTACGATAGGAAATGTCTTTCAACAGTGCAAGTTTCCATAGTGTTGGGGATTTTCTCAAAAATATGAAAAAGATTCAGAGAACTCTAGCTAATAGTGCCTTTTCTTTGGAATTTCATAAATCAAAATCTAGTTCTATAAAGTATTGATTTCTTTGGTTTTCTGACATCAAGATACATCAGAGAAATATATCCCAGAATAAATTTATAAGAGATATTGTTGGTAGATCATGATTAATTGAACCGGGATAGGTACCTTTAATCATGGTGCCCAGCAAATTGTCGTCATCTGTGGCCATGATTGGTCATCAATGGAGACTCCTTTTTGAGTGATAACTCATTCCGTCATCTTTCGCCACTGTGTGTCAGTCTCACATGGCATGGCGATTTATCACCACAGTCGCCAAGATGGATCTCACTCACCATGTGAGTATGTGCCACCCCTTGTCATCTCTCACAAAGTATGGCGACTTATCAACACCATCGCCAACATGATCTCACTCACTGCGTGAGTATGTGCCACTGGCTGTCAACTCTCACTCAGAATGGTGACTTATCAACACCATTGCCAACATGGATCTCACTCACTGTGTGAGTAGGTGCCACTGGCTGTCAACTCTCACTCAGAATGACGACTCATCAACACCATCGCCAACATGATCTCACTCACTGCGTGAGTATGTGCCACTGGCTGTCAACTCTCACTCAGAATGACGACTTATCAACACCATCGCCAACATGGATGTCTCTCACGGTGTGAGTATGTGCCATTGCCAGTCACCTCTCACTCAGAATGACGACTTATCACCACCATCGCCACATGAATCTCTCTCAGTGTGTGAGCATATGCCACCCCCTGTCAATTCTCACTCAGAACGGCGACATATCAACACCATCGCCAACATGATCTCACTCACTGCGTCAGTATGTGCCACTCCCAGTCAACTCTCACTTAGAATGACGACTTATCACCACCATCGCCAACATGGATCTCACTCACTATATGACTAAGACTAAGTGCTAAACCCATACATCTCTCACTCAGAATGGCGACTTATAACCACTGCCGCCAACATGGTTCTCACTAGCTGCATGATGAATTGTCAGTCCCTGCTAGTCACTGATGGTTGTAAACCATTTTATGGTTATCAAAAGCTTGTGCAGTTGATACTATCATACACCATAGATTTTTGGTTATTATATAGAAGTGTAAATCAAAGAAAATAAAATGCTTTACAAAAACAAGTCATTTACAATGCAACATGTACATAGTGTTCCCGAAAATATTTGATACATCAAATCAATTCATTTATAACAATTTTTTAACGTGAACAAACAGTTTTTCTTATGGAAAACTGAATAAAAAAGTCAATTTTTGAGCTAATATCTAAGAGCCCAGCCTACCTGCCCCTGTGTATGGCCATAGCCTGGTGATGGGGAAGGGGGGGGGGTGTGGGCCCCTGCTCCTCTTATTCTTTGTACTTATTTATAACAGCATTATAGGGTATTCTAGCATCAATTAAATGACTCCTGGGGCCATTAGAAGTGTCTACAATGGCCGTTTTGGTTACAACGAAATTCGTTTACAACGAACGTTTGTGCTTGTCCCAAGCAGTTCGTTGTAAAGGAATTTTACTGTACTAGATTCCTACTATACACACACCAAAGCCCTTCAAAGGCACATAGAACATTTTCAAATTAAAAGGTGGGTGTTCAACAGTACTAAACTATGCAACTATTCCCCCAAATTCTGGGTGTGTCTTAAATGTGGGTGCAGCATATATACATGGTTATTCACAGTATTTACAAACACATAATTTCAGCCAGCCATGAGAAATGATTTCGATGAGGTGAACTACAGCCAGTGATATTTGTTTCTGTAGAGGCCTTTATCAAAAATTGAATCCTACTTTAAAGTACATTGAAACTCTTCCTGGTACATCAGTGACAATGACAGTGGCTACTATGGAGATACCTAAAGCTCCTCAACCCTATACATTGATTATAGTAAAGCCATTACTGTAATCACTGTCCCTACAGTGCAGGTTAGAGAGACTAAAGTGTACAGTGTCTACCCAAGCGTGACCACACTGCACACCCTCAGTTCTCAATCCCATTTCACCTTATGCCAGCCAGCAGTGGAACCTGAAACCAAGAGGCAATATGTGAGTATACAATGTTTCCCTCCATTTCCATTGAATTCAAGTCTACAAGTGTACTACATTTGTATAATAAGATAGTATATACGTCCAATGATGACATTTAGAAGCTTAGGTATTTTTGTATGAATTGAATCCCAGTGCACACAGTGAACTGCCATATGTACTACAATGACCCTTGTTTGATACTGTTTATAATTAGCAACAACTATAGCAGTAAGCACTGTTGTTCATACATGTGCCACATTACACAAATCCATTCGAATTAGTGGCACAATGTCCTATCCATACTATAACAATAACCACTATTATTTTATATTTGAGGCTAAAGGGGGATTGCTATATCTCTGTGTCCACTCATTGTGTTCACAAACAGGTCATCTAACTACAGCTACATGGCTTATACACTCTTACTGGACTGACCACTAAATATAGCTGTAAGTACAAGGGGTGGGCAGGCCTAGAGCCCTACTCAAGGTATGGCTATCACAATGCTGGCCATTTACACCAAGCCAATATTACATGTATACATAGGAGCACTAACCCTTTCTCTCCCCTTTCCTCCAACTACTCTCACTCCTTCTCCCCAGTATGTCATCTGTCTGTCATGTGGGCCCCATTAGCTTATATATGTGGATCAACACGGTAAAAGGTATGCCCGCGCACCCCCTCGCGGGCGTACCTTTTACCGTGTTGATCCACATATATATATATATATATATAAATAATATATATATAATATATATATATATATATATATATACTCTAAATAAACTTGTAGCGTATCTCTCTGTCATGTAAGCTATCTGTCCATTCTATAGGCACCTATATTATACTATCAGCTGTTCTATATTGACCTGTGGCTCATTTGTCCGTCCTAAAGGCACCTTCAGCATATCTGTACAACATATTATAGCATCTGTAGCTTATCTGTGCATCCTAAAGTCCACTGTAGCTTATCAGTCTGTGCATCATATAAACATCTGCAGCCCATCTGCATGCCCTATAGACACCAGTAGCTTATCTGCATGTCCTACAGACACCAGTAAGTTATTTGTGTGTCCTATAGACACCAGTAGCTTATCTGTGTGTCCTATAGACACCAGTATAAGACACTACACCACTTACATGCTAGTTGCTGGAGCTATAGATATGTTTACATTATCCCTCCATCTGAAGCTCAGCTGTACATATCTGTCTGGCTATAGTTATCTGTATAGTATCCATTTGTACTACTGTTCATGCACATTATTTGTCAATCCAGTACTTGCCTTTACATCATTTGTCAATCCTAGAACCTGTCACCTTTCCTTATTTAGTTACCACCTGCCTGGCTATGCCTGACTGCCTGCCCCATGCCTGACTGTCTGTCCCATGCCTGACTGTCTTCTGCATGCCTGAATGTCAGCCCCATGCCTGGCTTTCAGCCTCATTCCTGACTGTCTGCCCCATGTCTTGCTGTCTGCCCCCTGCCTTGTTGTCTGCCTGGTGCCTGACTGTCTTCCCCATGCCTGACTGTCTGTCCCATGGCTGACTGTCTGCCCCATTCCTGACTTACTGCCTGCCCAATGCCTGACTGTCTACCCCAAGCCTGAAATGTGTGACTGTCTTGCTGTCTGCCCGATGCCTGATGGTCTGCCCCATGAATGGCTGTCTGCCCAATGCCTGACTGTCTGCCCCATAGCTGAAATGCCTGACTGTGGCCCATACCTGACTGTCGGCCCCATGCCTGACTGTCTGTCCCATGCTTGGCTGACTGTCTGCCCCATGCTTGGCTGTCTGCCCCAGTCCTGGCTGTCTGTCCCATGCCTGACTGTCTTCTGCACGTCTGAATGTCAGTCCCATGCCTTGGTCTCTGCCTCAATCCTGATTGTCTGCCCCATGTCTTGCTGTCTGCCCCATGCCTTGCAGTCTACCCCATGCCTGACTGTCTTCCACATGCCTGACTGTCTGTCCCATGCCAGACTGTCTGTCCCATGGCTGACTGTCTGCCCCATGCCTTGCTGTCTGCCCCATGTGTTGTTGTCTGCCCCATGCCTTGCTGTCTACCACATGCCTGACTGTCTGCCCCATACCTGAATGTCTGCCCCATGCCTGACTGTCTGCCCCATGCTTGGCTGACTGTCTGCCCCATGCTTGGCTGTCTGCCCCAGTCCTGGCTGTCAGTCCCATGCCTGCATGTCTGCATGTCTGAATGTCAGCCCCATGCCTTGATCTCTGCCTCAATCCTGATTGTCTGCCCCATGTCTTGCTGTCTGCCCCATGCCTTGCTGGCTGCCCCATGCCTGACTGTCTTGCCCATGCCTGACTGTCTGTCCCATGCCAGACTGTCTGTCCCATGGCTGACTGTCTTGCCCATGCCTGACTGTCTTCTGCATGCCTTAAGGTCAGTCCCATGCCTGGCTTTCTGCCTCATTCCTGACTATCTGCCCCATGTCTTGCTTTCTGCCCCCTGTCTTGTTGTCTGCCTGATGCCGGACTGTCTTCCCCATGCCTGACTGTCTGTCCAATGCCAGACTGTCTGTCCCATGGCTGACTGTCTGCCCGATGCCTTGCTGTCTGTACCATGCCTTGCTTTCTGCCCCATGCCTGACTGTCTTCCCCATGCCAGACTGTCTTCCCCATGCCAGACTGTCTGTCCCATGGCTGACTGTCTTGCCCATGCCCGACTGTCTTCTGCATGCCTGAATGTTAGTCCCATGCCTGACTTTCTGCCTCATTCCTCACTGTCTGCCCCATGTCTTGCTGTCTGCCCCCTGTCTTGCTGTCTGCCTGGTGCCTGACTGTCTTCCCCATGCCTGACTGTCTGTCCCATGGCTGGCTGTCTTCCCAATGCCTGACTTTCTGGTCAATGCCTGACTGTCTGCCCCATTCCTGACTTACTGTCTGCCCCATGCCTGACTGTCTGCCCCAAGCCTGAAATGTGTGACTGTCTTGCTGTCTGCCCGATGCCTGATGGTCTGCCCTATGAATGGATGTCTGCCCAATGCCTGACTGTCTGCCCCATAGCTGAAATGCCTGACTGTGGCCCATACCTGACTGTCTGCCCCATGCCTGACTGTCTGCCCCATGCCTGACTGTCTGCCCCATGCCTGACTGTCTGTCCCATGCTTGGCTGACTGTCTGCCTCATGCTTGGCTGTCTGCCCCAGTCCTGGCTGTCTGTCCCATGCCTGACTGTCTTCTGCATGTCTGAATGTCAGCCCCATGCCTTGATCTCTGCCTGCCTCAATCCTGACTGCCTGCCCCATGTCTTGCTGTCTGCCCCATGCCTTGCTGTCTACCCCATGCCTGACTGTCTACCCCATGCTTGGCTGACTGTCTGCCCCATGCTTGGCTGTCTGCCCCAGTCCTGTCTGTCTGTCCCATGCCTGACTGTCTTCTGCATGTCTGAATGTCAGCCCCATGCCTTGATCTCTGCCTCAATCCTGATTGTCTGCCCCATGTCTTGCTGTCTGCCCATGCCTTGCTGGCTGCCCCATGCCTGACTGTCTTCCCCATGCCTGACTGTCTGTCCCATGACAGACTGTCTGCCCCATGCCTGACTGTCTTCTGCATGCCTTAATGTCAGACCCATGCCTGGCTTTCTGCCTCATTCCTGACTGTCTGCCCCATGTCTTGATGTCTGCCTAATGCCTGACTGTCTTCCCCATGCCTGACTGTCTCATATCTGACTGTATTCTCCAAGCCTTGCTGTCTGCCTCATGCCTGACTGATGCACCATGCCTGACTGTCTGCTCCATAACTGCTTGAATGTGGGTCCCATTGCTGACTGTCTGCCCCATGCCTAGCAGTCTGTCCTATGCCTGACTGTCTGCTCCATGCCTGACTGTCTGCCCCATGTCTGGTTTTCTGTCCCATGCCTGACTGTCTGTTCCATGCTGTCTGGCCTATGCCTGAATGACTATCTGCCCCAAGCCTTGCTTTGTACCCTAAGCCTTAGAGTGTGTTCCATACCTGAGTGTCTGTCCCATGCCTGACAGTCTGCCCTAAGCCTGACTGTCTGCCTCTTGCCTGAGTGCCTGCCCAAGCCTGGCAGTCTGCCTCATGTCTTACTGTCTGTCTTATGTCTGAATGACTGTCTGCCTCTTGCCTAAATGACTGTTTGCCCTATGCTTACCTGTCTGTCCAATGCCTAGAAAATTTTGTGTCTACCATTGAGACATTCATAGTCTATCTTTAGGGGGTCATATTTGAAGGCACAGCATGACACTTTGTGTCATACAAGAGAAAAAAAATGGCACTTGACTTTACACACCAATAATAATAATAATAATAATAAGAAAAAGCAAAACCCAAGTTTTCTCTTTTTCATTTAATTAGTGAGATTAACCATGATGAAAATGATGTTCTAATGACCAAAATCAATCATTCAATCAAACTTCAAATTTAAATATCTCAGCAACCCCCTTTATCAATTTTGATAAAATAGAGTGCATATTGTGGAAAATGTTAAGTTTTACTTGTGATTTGTTAAATGACTTTTTGGAAACATTCTGGTTACCATAGCAAGCAAAACTATGCAAAATCATCATTTTTAGCATATCTGTTGCCATGGTAACTAGCCCAAATGGCCAATAATGCATCAAAATAAACTGTAAATCTCAATGCCATTTTGTTCAGCATGGAAAATATACAGTCAATTTTCACCAAAAACATTATATTATTTGACATTTTTCATGAATTTTGGCTGAAATATTGCTAAAATCTAAGGGGACCTTTTAGGGTGAATCCAAGTTTTGTCTCAAATTGGTGAGTCTGCCACATAAAAACTAAGAGGTAGAGACTAGTTCTTTGGATTCTGTTGAGAACCCAACTCAAGATGAAGCTATGAAAAGAATCTGAGGATTTTAGTCAATTTCGAGGCAGTCACAGGGTGCTCAAAATCAGCCCAAAATCAGCCCGAACTAAGCATTAATGCGTAATTAGTAAAGGAAGAGTTAATATAACCATCAGGTCTACCTAGATGCATGAACTTCAATTTGGTACCACTCATTTTGAATCAATATCTCTCCTAAGTGAAATATCTTAACACCTCTTTGCTCATAAAAGGTTAAAATATAGGCTAATTGCACCTATTACCATTACATATTGCCCATTTCATCCCCTACATATTTGAAATTGGTGCAATTAATAGTTATCAACCTCTTTTCTGGTCTTCCTTGATCTGTCTCCCATTTTAGAATAATATCCATGATAAAATTCATCACCTTCAAAATCTGATATTTTCCTGTGATTAAAATAATACAAATGATAGCTAAGAAAAGGTGAAAGATTCTCCCCTTAAGATTACAGCAGTGAAAAGCTTGAGAATAGAATAGAATGTAACTCACTGTCATCCGTGTCTACAGGACTTGAATTGGTCAATGGTCAAGAACCCACCTCACTCTCACATGTAAGTTCATCAAGAAAAGTATTTCTTTATCTGGATATAAACTTAATTTGCCCCTAGTAGAGTGTACACATTGTATTGTCATGGATAAGATCTGTAACATAGATACCTAGGACAATGTCAAGTGACTGTATAGGCAAATAGTTTAAGTAAGTGCCATCAGTGAACTGTTTTATTGGCATTGTTACAGCAGGCAGAGACTGACCGAGGATTGGTGACATCAGGCGATGGGGTCACGTGTCAGAGATCCAACTCTCAATCACCAATATCTAAAGGACCTGATGAAAACAATGATCGAGAATGTAACTCACTGTCATCCGTGTCTACAGCACTTGAATTGGTCAATGGTCAAGAACCCACCTCACTCTCACATGTAAGTTTATCAAGAAAAGTATTTCTTTATCTGGATATGAACTTAATTTGCCCCTATTAGAGTGTACACATTGAATTGTCATGGATAAAATCTGTAACGGATAAGGTTTGTAACATAGATACCTATGACAAAAGGTTTGTAACATAGATACCTATGACAATGTCAAGTGACTGTATAGGCAAATAGTTTAAGTCAGTGCTCTTAGTAAACTAACTCACTGTCAGTGATAAGTCCTTTATGAAAAAGTTATTGTAGGTTTTGTGATACTTCAACCATAAAATTTCACAAACACCTAGGAAAAAAGCTGTAGATGATTTAATAGTCACCAATATTACAGCTTATCCCTGCAGCAACAAGTGTATCCCTAGGACACCAGGTATCTCTTGCAGCACAAGGTGTCTGCTGCAGCACAAGGTGTCTGCTGCAGCACAAGATGTCTCTTGCGGCACCTGGTGTCTCCTGCAGCACAAAGTGTCTCCTGCAGCACCTGGTATCTCCTGCAGCACAAGGTGTCTCCTGCAGCACATGGTGTCTCTTGCAGCACCAAGTGTATCCATGCATCTCCTCAGGTGTCTCCGTGGTCTTCCAGTTCATTCTGTGAATCTCTTTGAGTATCCAATCCAGTTTTTGGTCCTGCCAGGCCGTTAACGGAAAGGGTAGCTTTGAACCCCTGGCCCCGCCCCAGCCCCGTCCTCAGTTGATGTGCATGCCTTGGCCCTCTTGCTCGCCCTAGCCAGAGAGGCAGGTGGAGCCCCCCCCCCCCTTCTGTGCACTCCTGGTGTTGTGTTTACTATCACTGGTCTGCTCCAGAATGCGTACCCCAGTATCATTTCCAGGTTAATGGCCGCCAGTTCCGTCATATCCCCAGAGATGATACCCAGGGTTCCAAAGCTAATAGCCGGAGACGCCCACCTGCTTCTACTGGTAACTCTGGAACCTCCCCCACCACCAGGGAGGATGGGTCAGGCAGATAGCATGTGGGTTGCTTCAGGTCACTCGACTACTGGCTCCTTTGGCTGCTCCGACTTAGTTCCCTCCATCTTGCTAGTGGTAGGCTCCCCAACTTCCAACTCCACTTTCCCTTTTGATTTTTAAGTGTTGGCTGCTTCTTTGGAGGTGGGCATTGCATCATTACCTTCTCCGGTTCCCAACTCTGCAAGTCAGAGTGTCTCCTCTCAACGTGGCTCTTCAGATCTGGTAGATATGCGTTCTGACCTGATGCCCACAGTCGGGCTCCGGGCAAAGGTATTCTATGACTTTGTCGGCATGCTTTTTCATGTAGTGGTCTCGGTTGCCCTTTTTTGAGAACAACCACTGCCCTTCGTTCCGCTCCCTACAGATGTCGCAGCGATGAAGGGGCAACCTCCCGGTCCCACCCCCAAGGGTACATTGTTCTTCTCTGTTGCTGGCACTTTGCAACCTTGAAACTGTATAGTCATGGAGTGGTCTGTCTCCTCTCCGCCGACGAATGACTTGGCTTCCGTCTCTCACTCTTACTTATGCAGTCTGGCTGTGCCCTCCTGGTAATCTCCTGCCTAGCTCCCCATGTCTCTCTGCTCCGCCCAGCTTCCTCCGCTCGGCGCACCACCACTGGTCGATCTTTGTCGCCTGTGCCCAGGATTCTGAGCACTTCCCATAAGATCGCCTCTTTTATGCCCCCTGACATGGGCTTCCCTCCTCCTGATTGGTCCCCGCTGTTGCCTTTGGCTCCCTTCCCTCTTGAGTATGGGTGAACCGGCTGGCCGGGCTTTTGCTATGGCCTTCTCCCTGGTGTTTCCTGCTCCGCCGCCATATTGGCTCTCGGCTGCCTGTCGTAGTAACTCCACCTCTCTGGCTTCATTTGTATCATTGTCCTCATACACCTGCTCTATCATGTCTCCTATCCTCCAAAAAGCAACTCATTGTCCTCGCCTTGATGCCCCCTTCCTTATCTAATACACTGCCGTTCCCAATAGCCTCTCCACCCTCCAAGGCCCTGTCCAATAGTTTTGCAGCATCACCCCACCTTCTTTAAATGGTGGAAATAATATATGGAGGCCCCCACCAGGATCTCCCCTGTATCCGCCTGGCTGTCATAGTTTATTCTCTGCCTTTGAACCGCTATGGCCAATTCAAAGGCTGTCACCATCTGATATTGCATGTAAGCCATGTAACTCTGGCTGTTTCTATCTGGGGAATAGTCTGGATTCAGCAGGGTCAGTGGGGTGGTGGTCTTTCTCCCTAACATGAGCAGGTTCGGAGACAGCCTGGTAGTGGAGTGGGCAGAAGCCCTGTATGCCGCCAAGGGCAGGCAGCTATCCCAGTCCCTCTGGTCCTGTCTCACTGTTGTGGCTAGCAGCATTTCTATTGTTTGGTTGGCCCTCTCTACCATTCCGTCGCTTTGGGTGCGGAAGGCATATGTCCTAGTTTGCGGGATTTCTAGTAGAGCAACCACCTCTCAGCCGGCACGCAAACTCTTCTACAAACACCCAGGCCACTGTGCTAGCCTCCTGTCATCTTCCACCCTTCCTCTCCTCTTTGTCCTCGGAGGAGCCGTCAACCTCGTCGGAGCTGTCTCCACCATTCTGCTTAATGCGTGCTGGTTTCTGGCTGGACTGCTTACCCTGCCAGCCACAAGCGTCGGTTTAACACTGTTTATTGACCTGGCATTGGGCCATACCATCTACTCGGAGCTCCCTGGTCCTCAGAGATAACTTATTTTCATTTATTACTTGTGTCTACAATAAACTCTGGTGCCAAACTGAACTACCTTTGACTCCCAGCTTCCTTATATAGTAATGGTTGTCTCCCACGATGTGTCATCCCAGCGTCAGTGACTCATCTTACATTTACTCCAGTCTGGCTGGGGCTCTGGGAGGACGAGGCTCTGCCGCCCCTATCGAGGATGGTTTTGGCTTGGCCCCGCCTCTCTCGGCCTTACCACCACAATATTTATACTCTTTCAAACGATGGATATTAGAACAAATTTATTATAATCATGGTAGGCATTTTAAACAAAATTTGACATTAGTTCTATGGTCTATTTTGCTCATAAAGTCAAAAATGATGATTTATAGTTACCTGTGATTAAATCTTATCATAGTTTCTGTTTTATGTTTTTAAAGGAAGCAGGATCAGCTGATCAAATTGGAGATGGTACCAATGAAGATGAACCTTCTAATTTGGTAAGATTAAGACATTATAATTTTACCTAAAGACAATTCAGTATTTGATCATAAATGAGGTAATTTTGCATTAAATAAGAATATCTGTTTAAAAGGGGGAGAATTGATTTGAATTGCACATAACTTTGACAAGTGGTTTATTAAAATCTAAGGCCTGAAAACAATTCTAAAATTTACCAAACCTTCAGTAAGAAGGTTAGACCCTCCCACACACACAAAAACGAGGCAATGTTAGCGGTTCTAGGTTGTAGCTGGCTCATATTTTAGCAGGGTTGAACACAGGATGTACTTAACCTAGACACAGCAAGTATCACAAAAACTCCTTTGAAAATATCTAATATGTTACTGTATACATATGTTTTATATTGAGTGGCAGAAAGCTAATACATAATATGTAATAGCATATATATACTTATTAAGCCAATGGTCCTTGGATTTATTGCCTTTTACTACAGAGGGTATATGGGTTTGAGCTAAAAAAAATCACCAGATCCTGTATTCAAGGAAACCCTCGCTCAGAGTAGGAAAAGTGATGTAGTGCTCTTCAAGAATGTAAGCTGCCCCCCCCCCTCAAACAAACAGAACACAAGGTAATTACCCAGTCCTTACCTACCTCCGAGCCCTCTAAACCCCACCATACTCTGTCCCTTGCATGCAGTCAGCCACCAGCATTGCGACACCCCCAACCCAACTCACCCCACTTCCAACACCAGCAGATGGCCCCTGTCCACCACTGCGACCTCCTGCATCCCCCCACTCACTCTCCGTACTACCAGACACAGGTTAGTAATTATATCATTTCCACAGTAGACACAGCCTCTGTCCACAATAGTCTATCACTGCCCAACATACCCAGGTGGCTCAGTCTTGCTTCTGGCTAGTGTACCTCCCTCTGGTAAACGGTTATGTTACACCACTGCAAATCCCTGCACCCTCCCCCACACCTTGCCTCCAGCTGTCAGAAGCACAGTGTTGTCAACTTGCTTTTGAGACCATAGGCCTTACGACCCTGTTGTATGATCCTTTGGCATTGCCCCCTAGTATATAGTGGGACAAGCACTCCTATTCCCATGGTATGACGTTTGGCATTTATCACACAACTTAGGCATTTTGAGGCAAGAAAAATTCAAACTTGTCATGGCGGTATCACAAACTGTTGTGCAGTGCTCCTATTAATCACAAGGGTCTTAAATAAGCACCAGTCTTTGATAAGGATTGGGGCTATGAAAGTACTAAAACAAATCTTTAGCACTGAAAAAAAGATTTCAGATAAGTGTTCATAAGGCTAGAAGATCAGTGGGTTCCAAGTCCTGTGCAATTTAAATGGGCCACTATGGTCATCAAATTAGAGTATAGGATAATCTCATTATATATGTCATCAATATTTATACCTTAGTTATGAACAATATTAGCATATTAGTTTTCTTTTACAGTATGTGTATATGATATATATGTGTGTTTCAGTGGAAAGGAGGAAAGTTTTGCAGCCAAGAGGAGGGGCCGAGAGGCAGCCGGGCAAGACTTCAGAAATCAGCAACCGGCGAATGGCGGGGAGCCCTACAAATGGCATTAAATTCCTTCTCAGACAGCATTAAGATGATGGCTAAGTCCATGGGGAATTTTTCAGTAAAACTAGAACAGCTAAATACCCAGCTTACCAACATTGAAACTCGTGTGCAAAAATTAGAGACACTACAAGAATGGTGTAATGCAGTGATGTATAAAAAATACAAGGACACACCTGTATTAGAGGAGATTGGTGCTCCACCAGAAAAAGGTGGTGCAACTGATGCCTGCCCATTCCCACAGGTAATGGTCAACCCACAAGGTATCCCCGACATAGCTGATAGCGGTTTTGAACCCACAATCAGCTCGACTAAAGAACAATTTGATGTACAAGATTTGCACTTTGAAGTCAACCCAAATATTCTAGAGGAGGTTGCTGTCCGCTAGGGCAGGGAAAAACCTATCTATGCTACAGGAAGCCAGAGATGATTGATAGACTAATGACTGTAGAACTGCAAGCTGAATTTAATTGGGCAGGTGTGACCGGTGCCTGTAGTGACAAACGGAAACACAGATTCAGGGGAACTCAGCATGCAAAGCTACTTATGAGAGCTGCATGCCTGAGAGCAAACATATTTGATAATCCCTTTAGCCTTGAAGCTGAAAAGCGACAAAATGCAGAAATGCAAAGTGTAATCAATCGTTCAAACGAGAGACTTAAGAGACATAAAAATAAATCTTCTAAGGGAAACAGTGAGGGAAAATGATAAAGAAGGTTTTGCAACCAGGCAGCGTGCCAAGGCTAAAGAGGCTGCCCGTGTGCGAAAAGAGAACAGTGCCCTCAGAAAAGCAACCAAGAACATCCCAAACCAAGAATTCAATGTACTAAATTCTGATCAAAATCAAGCAATTTAGATGACAGGATTTTGAAGCAGACTGCTAATTTCATTCATCGAAAGGCTAACATAGAGTGGGTCGGATCATTGAAACCTTTAAATTATCCATTAGAGATCAGTAGTGAAGTAATAGATCCCTAGACCAAAATAAAACTGTTGATAAACTTTTCATATATATCCTTTCATGTTTGGCTGAAGGCAGCAAACATGATCAGAATCCTTTTGTCTATTTTTAAAGACACTGATGTTCTGAATTTCCTTACTTGATACATAGGCTATAACACTGCCTTTATTTCAATGAAGTCACCCATACTTACTTCACTGGTCTATAAATATTTGAAAATGTCTTTTTTGCTATCAAAGTGATGAATTATGGATGTTGTCTGCTGTAAAATTCCATTGGGAATAAGCAGATAATTAGTTATAATTTCATGTTGAAAGACAGTAGAAATTATAGTGATTCCTGTGGTACTTGCAATTAATGATGTGCCTGGTGGCATATTCTTTTGAGCTTAAGAAATTGATGTATTTGGTTGAATTGCTGGTTGACCAAGCTCCCTATTCTTGATGGAAAACATGTGTAGTAGCTATGTCACTGTAATACACATTGGATAAGGCAAAACATGTGAGTGATGCATCATATGATATTGTAGCATTGTTAAGTTAATCATTAGGTCAATCTTATAGCTGCATAATGATACAAAAACTATAGATTATTTGTTGCTTTCAGTAATTGCAGTTTGTACAAGCATATATAGTACTACTATAATGGGTATAGAAAGGAAAGGCCTTATAAAGTATAGCAGTACCCATCAGTCTATAAAATCTTAGGATAAGAATGTACATACATCTTTTCAAACCCATGCACTGGGTACAGTACAGGAAAAATATAATTTTATGTAATGAACCAGGGGTAGCATAGAGGCTTTTGGTAAGAGAATTGTCTGCAATATTTATAAATGTTGCACACATATTTCAAGCCCTTGGAAAACATTATTTTTAGATGATTTTATTTTGTGTCTTTACTGGGTTTCTGATGATACCATGAGGCCTAGTATCACTAGATCCTCAGGTCTTTATAAGGAGGACCTTAAAACAAGTGAATTTCTTTCTTATAAGCAAGGTATCCTTATAAGTAAGGTCAACCTAACCTAACCTTGTGAGCAGCAGTAAGGGAAGTCCTATCAGGTGTTAGAACGATTATAGCCGCTCCTCTGGGCTTGTTTGCCACAGTATGAGCGGGAGACATCAAAGGGAGGCACTGGGAGGTGTTGGGACATCTCCACTTACCTGCCTGATATCATGGATGTGCCAAAATTTACTCCTTACAACAGAGTTTACAGTAAAGACTGCCTCATTATAAGGGGGTCTTATGATACATTATGTAGTAATGTATGGGAAAAGATTGATGCTAAGCGTTTGCTCCATAAAAGCAAGGTCTCTTTATATAAGAGCTCCTAATAATGAAGCTTCAATGTATAAGCTATGCCTGAACATGGTTAGCAGGTAAATGTATTTACTGCTGATATTCTATATCATGACACATTATACTTAAGATGTTGTTGTTGTGCATAATAACTGAAACTCTTATGTCTGATATTGTTATTAGCCACAACTGGCTAAATAATACTAAAAAAATACACTTAAACTGATCATGACTCTGCAGGAATTGTCGTTTGTATTTTGGTTTGTCTGAAGACCTATTTCAGGATGACTATAATTAAATACAGCCTGAGGAGACTGAGGGTAAGAAATTATGTTCACATTGATGTTGCACATACGAGTGATTTGGTTTAAAAGAAAATACCACTCTATTTTCATGATGTTTTCATTTGTTAGTCTTTGTAATGAATAAAGATATTCTGGCATAGTCATCAGTCCATCAGCTAATGTAAGGGCAAAGAGCAGGCATTTCTGATGCAACCTATGATGTCACAGAAGACCAAATGCACCCCAGTGGATACAGTGAAGTATAAGCTGTTCTTTAGATTAATGGTGCTAATAGATGTCTGTGAATATTGCTTGCATATTTCCTTTTATAAGTAGTAATAATTAGACCAACTGAGTTATCCTAAATGATTAAGTCATATATAGACACTTTACTTATACAATTACAAACATGTTTTGCAACAGACCCCCTGCGTAAGCAATGCAGCATATGATGGGCTGATGAGTATGCAAAAATATCTTATTCAGTATAAAGACTAACAAATTAAGGTATTATGAAATGAGGGTTGTCTTATCCTTTAAAATGTAATATACCATTGATTACTGATAATTGACTGGCACTATTTGGAAGTAAGATTTAAAAAAAGGGATATGTCTATGATTTCACACCTGTTTTGGTTGTTATTCATGTTTTCATTCATCCAGTTTGTTATCTATGGATAACTATGGAATATCTAAGTATATCTATGGAAACAGTATGATGCATTTGATTTTGAAATCACCTATGCTCAAAATACCTAAATCATACTGTAATTGACATGTACTACTGATTCTGATATTACTTGGTGATTGATAGCTACGCTGAAGCTAAGTTTTTTTATTGGTGTAGCACCGGATTTGATATTGTGGGTGCTAGCATATACTTTATATGTGTAAAGAGTGGCTTATTTTTAGGTTAAAATGTAGATTCAATAAGCTATTAGACATCTAGCTCTTTGATGCAAAGCATAGTCTTTTAGATATAGTAGCTGGGTAAGGTGACCATGAGACAGTGCTGGTCATACATGATACTTATCCTTAATGGTGGATTTAAAACATTTCCATGCAAAAAGCTATGACACAGTTGAGGAGACCAACGGTGCCTCTTTGTTTCTAGGTAGACATGACTTATAAGCATTCTTGATATGTCAATAAACGTTAATCAGTTACTGTTTTTGTAATAAAAATTGAATATATATGATTTTCCAGCAACTGTTGCTTCAGTTTCATGACGGGCAAAAAGAGATGTAGTCATATTTAACCATATTTGGTGAAAAGAGGCTCTGTGTATCTTGTAGTGGTTTCACCATGTTTTGCAATGTGTCATTACATAGTTACACACTTGGCAAAGTTTTAATTTTATCAAAACCCCATATAGGCTATGTGATTCCTAAGTCTGAATGTACACCAGCATTGCAAATAGTGTTGAGACTGGACACATGTGCTAGCTGCTGACCACCTGTGTCGCCATTCCTGGTGAGCATGGTTGATCACCATCCTCGCCATCTATGGTGAACTTACGAGGTGTACTTTTCATCTAGCGAGGTGAGTGATCACCCACATCACCATCCCTGGTGAGTGTGAGTGATTACGATCCTCGCCATCCGTGGTGAACCTGCACTATGACGAGGTGCCCTTTTCAGCTAGCGAGGTGAGTGATCACCCATGCCACCATCCGTGGTGAGTGTGAGTGATCACGATCCTCGCCATCCATGGTGAACCTGCGCTATGACGAGGGATGCGTTTCGGCTAGCGAGGTGAGTGATCACCCACGCCGCCATCCCTGGTGAGTGTGAGTGATCACGATCCTCGCCATCAGTGGTGAACCGGCGCTATGACGAGGTGTGGTTTTCAGCTAGCGAGGTGAGTGATCACCCATGCCGCCATCCCTGGTGAGTGTGAGTGATCACGATCCTCGCCATCCGTGGTGAACCTGCGCTATGACGAGGTGTGCGTTTCGGCTAGCGAGGTGAGTGATCACCCATGCCGCCATCCCTGGTGAGTGTGAGTGATCACGATCCTCGCCATCCGTGGTGAACCGCCGCTATGACGAGGTGTGCGTTTCGGCTAGCGAGGTGAGTGATCACCCATGCCGCCATCCCTGGTGAGTGTGAGTGATCACGATCCTCGCCATCCGTGGTGAACCTGCGCTATGACGAGGTGTGCGTTTCGGCTAGCGAGGTGAGTGATCACCCATGCCGCCATCCCTGGTGAGTGTGAGTGATCACGATCCTCGCCATCCGTGGTGAACCTGCGCTATAACGAGGTGTGCGTTTCGGCTAGCGAGGTGAGTGATCACCCATGCCGCCATCCCTGGTGAGTGTGAGTGATCACGATCCTTGCCATCCGTGGTGAACCTGTGCTATGACGACATGCGTGTATTGTCTAGCGAGGTGAGTGATAACCAACGTCGCCATCCCTAGTGAGTGTGAGTGATCACCAACATTGTCATCTGCAGTGAGGCCATGTGATCACCACCATGGCTATTCCTGGTGATCTTGTGCTATAACGACATCGTGTTCCATCTAGCGACATGTGTGAGCCACTTCACACAGGTTGACGAGGACTCACGACAATTTGCTGGGCCCAGCAAATTGTCGTGAGTCCTCGTCAACCTGTGTGAAGTGGCTCACACATGTCGCTAGATGGAACACGACGTTGATATAGCACAAGATCACCAGGAATAGCAATTGCTATGCCACGTGAGTCTAACACACAGTGGCGAAAGATGACGGAACAAGTTATCACTCAAAAAGGAGTCACCATTGATGACCAATCATGGCGACAGATGACAACAATTTGCTGGGGATGATGTGAAACTGTGAACCATGGTTAAGCCCTGTGATAACATTGCAGCATACAGAATCCATATTTCACACATGATTTGGTGATAGAGCATTATCTTTCTAAGCCCACTGTAACCCCCATGAGTGTATGTAGGATTCAGTAACCAACAGGGAAAGCCATCATCATGACAATATCACCTGCCCCACATGGTAGAACTCTGCTACAGCTGTGTAAACAGATGATAGGTATCATGATAGCTGAATGTACTGTAGAAGCATTAAACAATTAGCATTTTATTTGCCATCCTGATTATAGAAAACCTTTGGTTTGTTTCAAAAGTAAATGTCCTATCTGGGAGACAAGGGAAAGCATGAATGGTAGGTTGACCTTTTTACTATTCACTTTACAGTACAAGTCCCACCCACACACAGTACAGAGAGACCCACCTTTTAGTGGCACCAAATACAGTTTAGCTATGGTAGCAAGGGGGAAATCAGCCAGGGCCTCATCCGGCTTGTATCCAAAAGGCAGCAGCTACCATGGGACTAAGATATGTTTAGACTGGTCGGGGAGAGAGGTCTCTATAGGTGGCCAATTCACCTCTTCCCTGTGGCTGTTCCTCTCAATGTCCTAGCACATGCTTGCCCAAAACCTGACTCTGAATATCGGGTTTCCTTTTGGTTTTTTGTTTCTTGAAATGTCACATCATCTTTTCTTTTAATCTTTTCTTTCACTATAATCACAACATGGTGTATCTCTCCAACATTGTACAGTATACATCTTTTGGCAGTAAGTGTAGTCAGGTCAATTAGAAATTGATCAAACTAAGATAATTAAAATATTAACTCAGCTAGGGGTATTTAGTAAGTGAGAGAGTAAACTCTGTGTCCATCAGTTCACTGAATGGGTCTGGGACCTACAGCCTGTCCCCTATAGATCTTAATGTGATAAAGTGGCACCACCTACCGGTGTTAGATTCAGGGTAGGACTAACCTAGGGGCATTCACTGCCCCAATTGTATGGAGTTTTACATGTGTGAAAAAATGTTCAGTCACAGTTGGAGAGCCCAGTATAAATAGCAAATCCAGTTAGAGTTGATACTGGAATTGGCCACAGTTTATGTAAAGAAGAGACAGACCTTTTTCACTCTATCACATTATCTGTCAGTGAGTGTGGACATGAAGTAGAAGAAGGCTTTAGTCGTGAGTGCAGGTACCACCAGATGGCTAGGAAAAGTGGTTGCATATTCTTTTTTAATCGCAGGTTCCATGTATACCACCCTTCGATGTTTTTACTGCTCACATTGAATGAATTGGTTTGCTGCTAAACAAATAATTAGTAGTAATGGTGTCATGTATCCTGACATGATATTTGATACAACATCCTCAGTCACAATCATGTACACTGACATGTACAGTAATGGTTTTCTTCAGGAACAGGGGAATCGTTCCTTTGCCATATCAAATTCGACATGAGTAAATTCATTTCAGGGCATATTTTAAGACTGCACAGAAAACCTTTGCTGATGTTGGAAATACTTTGTTATATATATGAACACTACACCTACAAATTATTTTAACATCTTTAAGTTCCCATCCATAATCACTGAGAGAAACTGTGATGGAGTGAAAAAGTGCTCTTTTTACATTCCAATTCCCTGGCCAATTCAAGCTTCAACTTTAACTGGATTTACTAGATGAATACCTTGCTCACCTACTGGGACTGGACTCCTTCTCTCACACATACACCTCCATCCACCTTAGCGTTCAATGCCCCAATAATGTTAGCCCTAACCTGATTCAATTTAACACCTGTAGAGAGTGCCACTTCATGAATGGCACTAACGTCTTCAGGGGACAGATTGGAGACCTTTTTACTTACCTGATGGACACAGTTTCCTCCCTCACCTCCTAATTACCCCTATCACAGTATGGTGTTCAGGGGGCTGATTGGAGGTCTTAGACCTTTTTACTGAACTGAGAGACTATGTTTACTCTCTCAATCCAAGTTCCAATCTTATACCATAAGGGTTCAGCAAGGCCTCTCACTACAGCAATATTTATTTCTATTGGGATTCATAAGATGGTTTAGCCTTCATCCTTGACTTATTCAAGATTTGCTAATGGCCTTTACTTAATTGGTGTGTTTGCCAGCACTGCATTGATGCATTATATCAAAAGGGGCAACATTATTCAGGCCTTAAAGACTTTGCGGCATGGGCTAGCAATGCCTTTATAATAAGCCTCGTGAATATAATCAGAGCACAACACCACAGACCACTGCACACTACGATGTAACACCACACAGCATCTCCCATGTGTCACTACTTCATTAAGTCTTTATGCTGCCACTCCATGTCTGAATATGCATGTTTAGATAAGGCCCCTTTGAACATGTCCCATATCACTTCACTGACAATCCATGGTCCCAGAAGTGGAGCTATCATTATTTCCATGAACCTCTTAATCAATCGATGCATCACAATGACAATGAAACATTAACGAGGGAAACAATGCCCCCTGCATTGTTTCAGTTCCATACCAGTGCTTTATGCAGTGTTAAG
The DNA here is from genome assembly GCA_949317995.1 of Acholoe squamosa. Lineage (NCBI taxonomy): Eukaryota > Metazoa > Annelida > Polychaeta > Phyllodocida > Polynoidae > Acholoe > Acholoe squamosa. The sequence goes on from OX439041.1 coordinate 4,804,331, forward strand.
GTTTTGATGGCTGAGGTTTTTCAAAGTCACTTGATGGTTTTATCTGACTTGTGTGATGCTGAACAAGTTCCTAGACCAATATTCATATAATGATATGTGTCATTTATTTGATAGATTAAGAAATACAAAACTCTCTTATCATGGTGGAATAAAAGACTAAGAAAAAGATTCACAATCACGTATTAAGTGACCAAAAAGAAAGAGCTATTCAAACTCAGGCCAGGGAAAATAAATTGCTAAGACGTCAAAGAGACTAACCCTAGGGAAAAGGTGAATTGACCTACCGCAGAGACCTCCCTTCCCGACCCTTCTAAAAATATCCTAGACTAGTCCTAAGCTGCTGCTTTTGGCTAAAAGCCATATTTGGCCGTGACTGATTCCCTCTGGCTACACCTGGATCGTGTTTCAATAGATTCTACGACAGGTTCAGCCAGCTACGACTTGAGATGGGTCAAATCTTACCAGCTGATCTTAGGATTTTGGATATAGTGACCAAATAAATGGCTACATTACTGGGTGATCGTACTGCCTGCTGGCTAAATAGCCACCAGAGCAGTGACTCAATAAGAGACCATGGTATGACAGCCCTCTATGTGAATAATTAGTGGGTAGTCTTAGCTGCTGCCCTCTCCACTCCTTTACTCAAATGTACCCAATCTGTGCTCTTTTCTTTGTATCCACATTAGTACTCTCTTTCTATATAGACTAATGTTCCAAATGGTCTTGACCCCAGGCCAGTGGTAAAGAAGGCATTCTGCTATGGCTATTCACATGCTATTAGCTTACAATGACCAGTGTGCAATATAGTGCATTATAACTAGTTGAGAACCTACAGTATCCCTCTTCCAGCTTCCCAGCAAATTGTCGTGACTCCTCGTCAACCTGTGTGAAGTGGCTCACACATGTCGCTAGATGGAACACGACGTCGCTATAGCACAAGATCACCAGGAATAGCAATGGTGGTGATCACATGGCCTCACCTCAGATGGCGAGGATGGTGATCACTCAGACTCACCAGGGATGGCGACGCGGGTGATCACTCACCTCGCTAGACGAAACACGCACCTCGTCATAGCACATGTTCACCAGGGATGGCGAGGATCGTGATCACTCATCCTCACCAGGGATGGCGACATGAGTGATCACTCATCCTCACCAGGGATGGCGACATGAGTGATCACTCACTTCGCTAGATGAGACGCACACCACGTCATAATGCACATTCACCACGGATGGCAAGGATTGTGATCAGTCACCTCGCTGGATAAAACGCGTACCTCGTGATAGCACAGGTTCACCACAGATGGTGAGGATCTTGATCACCCACACTCACCAGGGATGGCGACACGAGTGATCACTCACCTCTCTAGATGAAACGCACACCATGCCATAGAGCATGTTCACCACGGTTGGCGAGGATCGTGATGACTCACACTCACCAGGGATGGCAAGACGGTTGATCACTCACCTTGTTAGATGAAAAGCTCATGATCATCGACATTGGTAATCATGCAGCCTCACATCTGCCAGATCAAAGTATGTTTTGCCAGAGAAGGTATTGCCATATGTATCTTCCCTCTAACCACAGACAAGGTGTTCATGTTGATATTTCCCTATGTATTTTTCCTGTAACCAGAGAAAAGGTGTTTATGGATAGTTGCTTTCATTTTAGAGATACCTCTATCTAAATTCAATTGATATTCTCTCTATATAATCTTGTTTGATTCAACTCTGAAGTATTACATGGAAATCAGTGTGAAACAAAGCACATTTGATACGTATGGGACTTATACTTCATGCCCACACTTCCTAGATAGGCTACATGTTGAACAGTGGTGCTGTCTCAACAACTTTGGCAATGGTGGTGATAAGTTGCCACTGTGAGTGAGAGTGAGTGACGGATGATGCAATCCTCAGAGAGCATTGACTTGGAGTGACAAATTCACGCATTGAGTGAGACAAAGGCTGGCAATGGTGGTGATAAGTTGCCATTCTGAGTGAGAGTGAGTGACAGATGATGCAATCCTTAGAGATCATTGACATGGAGTGACACAAGTTCACGCATTAAGTGAGACCAATGTTGGCAATGGTAGTGATAAGTCGCCATTTTGTGTGAGAGTTGATGCCAGTGGCACGGGAGTGGTACATTTATCACACAGTGAGTCAGATCCATGTTGGCGATGCTTGTGATAAGCCGCCATTCTGAGTGAGAGTTGACAGGCAGTGGCACATACTCACGCAGTGAGTTAGATCCATGTTGGCGATGGTGGTGATAAGTCACCATGCTTTGTGAGGGATGACAAGGGGTGGCACATACTCACGCAGTGAGTGAGATCATGTTGGTGACTGTTGTGATAAATTGTCATGCCATGTGAGACTGACACACAGTGGCGAAAGATGACGCAGTGAGTTATCACTCAGAAAGGAGTCACCATTGATGACCAATCATGGCGACAGATAACGACAATTTGCTGGGTTTGATTTGATGTATTCTTCAGAGTGCATTTGTAATGGATTCATTATCATAATAAATATGTACAGGTAGGTAACAACCTCTGTGATGTATGCCTTGCATTTCAGTGCAGTTGGGAGACATGGGGTGCATACTAAGGTGCAATATGGATCTGAGATTGAAAATATATTATCTTAATGATATAATATATATAGTAACAGAAGAAATGAGGAGCTTTCCATTCGTATGATTTCTCAATTGAATTATGATAATATGTTGCTATTGTAGTACATGTACATTATATATTCATGCACTTCTAGAAAAAGATTAGCAGTGTGCCATGAAAATTAACCTTACTTAAACTAGGATCCATTTCCATGAGAATTGACAATGTGTGTGACACTGTGACCAGGTGGGATCACCTAGATGTAGTTACTGCAGTCCTATGCTCATTTGAACAGAGGAGTGCAAACTACACCATGAGGGAGGTATGACTGCTCACTATGTAGCCAATAGTGGCTCCTACGACTGGGTGCTATGACTTCATAGTGGTGTGTATTTAGTCAGTAGTTGAATGAATAGCAGCTGCTATTTTGAGGCCTGTACTGTAGCTAACTATGTAGTCACTGCTATGGAGCCATTTCTTACACCTCCCACTACGATTTGAGGCTGTCCTGTCGTGGAAGCTATTGAAACACGATCCAGATAAGCTGTATTGGTGCCACTGAGGGGGACATCTATGTACGGTGTGTGGGTGGATCTGGGACTGGATAAATATAGTCAAAAGTCACCTTAACATTCATGATTTCCCTTGTCTCCAAGACATTAGATTTATTTTGTAACTTGAACAAACGTTTCTAGGAACTACTGAATGGTACATAAATGTACAAATGGAGGTCTTCAGGGGATACGGGGGGTAAGGAAGATATGCTCCACCACAAGATCATGTGTAATGTATGTGTTCCATATTCTGGAATGTCATCATGGGCTTACACAAGGTGACCAGTTCGCATCATCACCCTATCTATATAAACATGGTTCTTGGTATATGAGACAATATTCCATCATAAATGTTGCATGAAGGAGGTGTTATACAACAAAGAAGCTCAACCTCGATGGTAGGCTGATTCACTTAGGTCCATTCTTACTCTAAATGTTATAAAACGTCATTCCTCAGACCCATTCTTATGAAAGAGGCATGTCACTTAAGCCGGGGAACCTTTCACTGCCATCTTTCAATATCATAAGTTTTCAAATTAGCATAATTTCACCCAACTGGTGGCAGTGTAACCAATGCTAAAGAGATGTTCGGTGTCATAGTAATTACCTGGAACAGTATATTCATATTATGATCAAACATTATACCAATAACCCTGTATTCTTACTATGGAGATGAGTTAAATGAATAACACTGCCCCATGGTGACATTCCTGAATACCGACCATACACATCATCCATGATGGAGCACAATGGAGCACCTCCCCCTCACTTTGTGCCCCCTGGGGCCCTCCTTAAGTACATTCATAAATCAGTGAGTAACCTACAGGGGCATGTGGGACCACACATTGTGAATGGTGCACCTGCCTCATATAATACAACCCTAGGGTCTGTTTATTGCTCTCTGAACAGTTGCATTGAGAATTAGGTGTCAAACTCGGCATGTCTTTGGACAAATACAGACGCAACAATAAAATTCTGGATTGATGCAATATTCAAATGATAAATTGATAATGATAAGCAGAATCAGTAGTCCTAGCAGACAATGATCTGATTGCAAGAGCCTCTGATTAGAGTCATTCTACTCATTTCTACTCAATTCATTTGTATCCCTTCATCCGTTTCATAGTCTCCCATTTAGGAATAAAATGTCTGAATTCAGTAGGATCTTATTCTATGGCAGTAGCCTCAAGGGCCGCATCCACTACCCTCGGATAGAATATTTCTGTCCCTTCATCTACTTTCCTCATGAATATCAATGAAAAATAGAAAGGATGATGCCCATGAATGGATTTTCCATGGGCAGTGCATGCGGTCCCTTCAGGATGTTTCCTTCCGGAAGTCATTAGAGAATTCTAAATGCAAATCTCACCGTAGAGCAAGTCTTAATAGATGCTGATCCTCTCTCTCCCAGTACACCTGTTACAGATTCACTCGCTCATATAAATGGACCGGCTATTTCCTTCATGTACAGGTGTGTTTTTTTTTGTCTCAAAATCATGAAGGACATAACATCAGACATATTTCCTATACACTGCTTCACAGCAGTGATACTGTTCAATGTCTGACTACTGCATCAGACACTGCCTTATTATCGACCTGAGAGACTGACTTCCACATCCTGTTAGAAAATTCCCTCCTTCCTGGTTTTAACCCATTTATAGAGGCCTCTGTCTGTTGGAAATCGATTCAGATTAGCTTATATTGCTCTTACCGTCCCATACTCTTGAGCGATACAGTAATACAGGGCTTCTTAGGGAATCTCTCTTAATTTGCCTGTATATGATCAGCATATAGTTAACCCTTTAAAGGCCGCTGATGCAACAGTGCATCATGCCCATTGGTCATCATGATGCACCAATGAAGTACATGTACTGGCAAGCGGTATCGTCAGCATTTCATCGGTACATCATGCCAACTAATGATGCCTTGATACACTAGCGGCCCTTAAAGGATTAAATCGGGGTTCTCATTTCACCTTTATGCCATATAACAATGGAAAACACTGGGCATCTTCAGCGTTCGGGTAAACTGGATATAAACTGGGTTTATGAAGGCAAAGGATGGGTTTCTGAACAAAGGAGGGGTTTCTTGCACATAAACTGGGTTTATATGAACAAAGGAGGTGTTTCTGGAACAAAAACTGGGTTTGAGTAAAGGAGTGGTTTTCCGAGTAAAAAATCTGAGCTTTTGTTAACAAAGTAGCGGTTTTGAACATAAACCCAGTTTATGTGACATAAACCCAATTTATGTTAGGAAACCCCTCATTTGGCCTCAAAAGATGGGTTTCCTGTAGAACAGTTTTCCCCACATAAACTAGGTTTATGTTAAGAAAAAGCTGGGTTTATCTAACAAAAACTGGGTTGATGTCCTGTTTACCCAAAAGGCTTGCCATAAACAAAGCAGAGAGAAAGTTCTGCAAAGCAAATTTTCTTGGGTTTTTATCTTTGGTAAAAAGAACCAAATACCTAAAGTAATGTAAACACTTAGTGGATAGATTGAACGCATACAGATGGCAAGGCTGATGTATAAAAGCTCTCTACTCCCTTACACCTCACTCACCCCTCTCATCCTTGGAGTTGTTTATCGCTTGGCTAATGCCTGTCTACAAAGTAGATGGCACCATGGTAAAGTTTCAGCTTTTAGCTCACTCTTAAAAACAATAAATCCTAAAGCAGGCAACTGATTTGGTATGTATGAGGAAATATTGAGGATAACCAGTCATGCACATGTAGTATGTGACTTTAGTAGTAAAAAGGAAGTCTTCCAAACATTACGAATCAATCAACCACAACAGCAATGATTGATGATGTATGTTTCCATGGGACAGGTGCTGGTCTTGATTTGCCCCTCAAGGGACCCATGTTCTCTGTTGGTTAATGTCCCTTTGCAAATGGCATGTACCAATTTATTCTAGGACACATGGTCTCAATCTTTTTTGGCCCTGGTCACGTTGCTCCCAGTCAGAAGGCCTCATGCCAAATGGCCCCACAACCACATAGCCTCAGGTCCATTACACTCTCTGTACAATCTCTGTATGAGGCTGTACAAGCCCAGTACGAGCCTGTACAATCCTGTATGAGCTTGTACAATCCTATATGGTATGAGGCTGTACAAGCCCAGTACAAGCCTGTACAATCCTGTATGAGCCTGTACAAGCCCAGTACGTGCCTGTACAAGCCCAGTATGAGCCTGTACAATCCTGTATGAGGCTCTACAAGCCCAGTACGAGCACCTACATTATAAATATGCTATCTCATCCAGACCTGCTTACGTTTGACAGCTGCATTCTGCCCTCCAGTGGAAACAAAGGCTAACTCTAATGTAAGCTCCATTAATGCCACCAGGGGTAGTGTTGTCACCCAGTCATGTCACCATGGTTACATAACAACAACCATTGTCACCTCTATAACTATTGAATGTGAACAAGGTCTAAAATGGAACAGGAGCTTGTTTCAATAGTGTCTACAACAGGTTCAGGCCCCTACGACTTGAGAAGAGCCAAATCTTACCAGGTGATCTTAGGACTTTGGCCATAGTGACTAAATAGCTGGCTACATTACTGGGTGATCGTACTGCCTGCTGGCTAAATAGCCACCAGAGCAGTGACTCAATAAGGGACCCTGGTATGACAACCCTCTATGTGAATACATAGTGGGTAGTTGTAGTTGCTGCTGTGCTGCTGTCTGCACTCCTTTGCTCAAATGCATCCCACCTGTACTCTTTCCTCTGTAACCATGTATGTACTCTATATATAGACTAATGCCCTGACCACTCATAGAGGTCGATGGGCCTTACTATATATATAGCAGATGTTGAGGAGGCTATGTATCTTCAACCTCATGTTGAAGGTAGAGGAACCTGCTGTCAAATAAAAGCTTTCTGTACAATTATGATATTTGTAGGTATATTTGACCACCTTTAACAATATGATCCATTTTCATTATAATTGACCATGTGTGTGCCCTTGTAACCAGGAGAGATCACCTATAGTTATATAGATACTGTAGCCCTATGCTCATTTGAACAGTAGAGTACAAACCATACGATGGGGGAGGTATGACTGGGCACTATTTAGCCATTTGGTATGGGTGCCTGGCCTGTACGACTGGGTGCTATGACTTCATAGTGGTCTGTATGAAGCCAGCAGTTGAATACATAACAGGGCCTATTTTGAGGTCTGTACTGTAGATCACTATGTAGTCATTGCTATGGAGCCATTTCATACACCACAGAACATCTCACACTGCCTGGTTACATTACACGGTGAGTGCCTCTCATGGGGCACTACTCCTTCAGGTCAAATGGCCATTCATTGACTGAATATTCATGTTCACACAACTTGGATTAAAAGGTGTCCCACATCACTTTCCCTCCCATGTAGCTCCTAGATGTGGCTACACGTGTGGGTGGATTATAAACTTAGCACCAGGGGCTAGGAGGCATAGTGGGGTATTAATAGAATCAATTAGAGCATAACATATCAAGATCTGACACGCTGCCTGACCTTTTTTATTCAATGTAGGTATATTGTTACATATGCTATAGGCATTCAAATAAACTCTACAATAAATACAATTATAAGTAAACGAAAAGAATTGTTATTCAATATTCCTAGCATGTTTGTCCTATTGTTGACATTTTAGTAGAGCTGTTTAGTCTTGTCAAGGTGACAATCTAAAATTGTGTAAGACACCCTTACAGAGTTCCCGGGATAATTGAATGAGGCAATGTCAGATTATACAAACACAACTGAAGCAATCTGTGTGTGTGAATGATCAGACTGCTGCATTTCAGGAGGAGAGTCAACCGCTACCTGCCACCAGGTGTCAAATTAAAGAACTACCCTCTCTATCCTGAGTTAGCCAGTGTGGTACTGGTGAGAATACAGCACAGTAGAGACATGGTGTGAGTAATGTGGGAACTAGTTTTCATTGTCCACCATTCAGCTCTATACCAGATTGACTTCACAGACTCCAAAATAGTGGTTCTTTTAGGAATAATTTTCACCCACTGGAAGTGGGTCTCTAATGGTCTCTACTGTACTCTCTTGTACATTTCATACTCATATAGATCTGACCAATGGTCTTTATGTTGGAACTCAACTCAATGATTTATGAAGAATTTACAAATTTGGTCAATTCTAGGTTTTCAGAAGGACTCAAACTAAGCCAGATGGAATCATTGTCTTCCTTCTTACACAATGGCAAGCCCATTAAATGCAGCCAACACAAAGCCCAAAGTGTTTTTGAGGTAGATGTATCATTGAATGATTGTCATATTTGGTAGTATATTTGCATTATGGGATTTCCCTGGCCATGCAGCTGGACCCAGATATGCTGGTATTAGTTCTTGAATTTGCCACCAGATGTCCTCTATATTGTGCAGTTGGATCCCCCCCTGGCTGCATTTAGTTGACAGGGATATTGACTGGAGGGTGTTCAGCAATCCTTCCAATTAGACTCTGAAATATACCGGGAAATTAATACTTCTGTACCTGATATACCATTGTATCTGATCACCTTGCCAAGAGAAACAATGAAGAAAATATGCTTAGTATAACTGTCGGCTGAGGTCATTATCAATAGTCATTTCAGGAATATTTTAGATGCTCAATGTGTCAAAAACATTGATCACATTTTAGTGGCTCTAACTTGAGGAGTGAGTGACCCACAAAAAGCCCCAGAGTATCCATAATATCCAGTATGAATCTCTCTAATGGCCCCCGAACCACTCCTTACATTTTCCTCAGATACAGTCTACCACCCTCTGGGAGTCACATGGTCTATAGCCATATCTATAAGGGGTATGTGATGTGAACGTCCAGAGTTGGACACAAAGAGTTGTGCAACACTCAGTATATCTGTAAACCTACATACCAGGGGCACATCTATGGCTATCTGCACCAATGAGGCATGTGGCGTCCACTGTGTAAAAGACTCTACCCTGAACTGTAATGGTTTGACAAAACATATTTTGACATTATTGCACACTGCTGCAGCCTTTGGTCAGTCAGACATTGCTTTGGACCGATTGATACACACACCTTATATTTACCTGTCTATATATAACATGTTAAATGTTGAAAAATACAGCACTCAATTATACTGTGCTACAGCATAGAGGTACAGTGGCTTGCAGATTCTGAAGCTGCCATGACCATAGAACAGATCCTCCATCTGGTGTCAAATATTGACACCAAAATCCCCACTGAGTCTATTGCTGTTGGTTGACAGTTTGGCAACCAGATGGAAGTTGACATGCTGTAGTATTCTACTGTAATGGTTCGAGTCTGTGGCCTCTCTGTGCACATGGGTTCCCTACTTCTTCTGATATTAGCTGCTGTGGTGATCACTGAGTAGATGGTATGGGGAAAAACATGTATTAAATCGGCAACGTCATCTGGCATTTTAGAGGAACTAAAATGGATCACAATTTACTCCACTTCCTCTGTTTTGGCTGCCTCAAAGTTTTTCTTCGTCATTGTCAATATTCTATATCTTTTTATTGATATTCCATTTCATAGCCTCTTGACAAAGACAGGTGAGGGTGAAACAATGTGAAACATTTAAACTGAATGATTTAATGTAACGGCAAAACCATGTACTCTTCCTTTCTGCTACATTAGACATGTTGTCCTTCATGCCATGACCATTACACCATGCATGATCTTGTTTTTATTATTTAGTTGATGTAATGCTCATCCTACAAATTACAACATTCAAAAATTTGACATTTGAAAATAGGCATAAAAATCTCAATGTTAACACCATTATTTGAACGTCTGATAATTATGTGACCGGTAAAACATTCACCAAATATATAAGTACAGATGTCTTCTATGATAACAGCTTTAATTTTTCAGCAGTTCCTCGCTATGCCCTTGAAGCCATTCGGCTAGAATAAATGTGATTGTTAATGTTAAGAGCTAGTTATTTCTATAGTTGACAACATTCCATTAAAGCTTAATCCGTTATATTATGCCTTTCGTGCATATATATCATGTGATAATCTTTGTTTACTACATTTATAACAGTTGTACTGTCTTCATTATTACTGCCTTTTAATTTTAGCATCACCTTAGCATTCCTTGATGAAGTCCTGTACATTAGGATTGGCCCCTGCTGTCCCTTACCTCAATAGGAAAAATAACCTTAATAGGAAAAATTACCCTAAACAGAAAAAAACCCTCTAATAAGGGCACTCGTCTTTCCTTTTCTCTGTATTTAAGCTGAAAATACTACCTGGAAAAACCTGTCAAATGCTTCTGATTGAACTAGTAGAATAAAGGTACAATTAAAGTAGTGATTTTCACTTTAATTGCAAAAGTATGGGGTTGTGCTTTTCAGAGCAGGCTGGCTTATAAGAACAAATGCTGCATATAACAAGCCTTTATATTCTTTAAACAAAAACGGCTCAAGGAACGATACAATGAAATTTCTTATTCTGTGAATATTGAAAAGGGCCATAAAAATGGGGTGCGGGGGCCAGAAACTAAGATTTTCTGTTTCTTACGTTTATAACCCTTCAAAATCTGCATAAAAATCAATTTTAACAAAAAATTCTATGGGAGGCCTTTTTTGGACACAGCATTCTGCACTATTCAGTCAACAATTTTTAATGGCAACTAGACAACCCCTAGCAGAGATTATTTCCAGGTTATTGGTCCATAGCCTGAGTTATGACAAGTCCCACCAAATTGTCGTGAGTCCTCGTCAACCTGTGTGAAGTGGCTCACACATGTCGCTAGATGGAACACAACGTTGTTATAGCACAAGATCACCAGGAATAGCAATTGCTATGCCACATGAGTCTAACACACATTGCCGAAAGATGACGGAATGAGTTATGACTAAAAAAAGAGTCACCATTGATGACCAATGATGGCGACAGATGACGACAATTTGCTTGGTTATCAATGTTGAAGTCAAGGTCTTGATTATCAGAATCTTGCATTTAATTGGATCTCTACACAGCTTCCATCAATTTCTAGTAGGACCAATACCCTTAATAGAAACTCAACAACCTCAGCCCTCGTAGCAGCTGGGTTCCATAGAACACCATTTGGATACCAGTGTAATGGTTTATGTGGAAAAGTCCATATCCCTTCTAAAGATTGAACCCAGGTCCTTCAACTAAGGAGATGCTAACCATTACACCTTTGGAAGTGTGCCTAACCCAAAAAAAAGCTTCCTATGTGGCTCACAGCAGGGTCACTCGATTTCATTATTAATCACAAGGACATGAACATGGATCAATTCTTCTAGGTAAACCACGGTTAAAACGTGGAGGTGGTCACCTAAAGATTGGTGGACGAGGCAAAGGACGTGGTCGCTTATGAAGTGGTGGATATCTTCTGAAAAGGAGAGGGAAAAGGATTGAAGGTTTCAACTTTATTATTTTTGTTATCTTTTCAGTGGGATAAGTTATGTTAATGATTAGTGGCCAAATACAAGTTTGTATTATCATGCAAGTTATTAAAGAAAAAGATATTGAATTATTTGGCTACATGGCCAGAAAATGTCCATAACTATTTAATTTGGGTGGTCCTGCATTGCATGACACAGAGTCTGTAGTAGTTTTGTAGAACTACACCGCTCTTGGGGCCTTACAGGGTTACTATCGCCCCCCAATTATTGAATATCGACTACTTCTGCTCGCTGACTATGTTATAAACAGAACTGATCCACAATGCTTTGTTTTTTTTATGGAACATAGTTACAATTGATACAATATTTTCAAGGATATTTTTACAATCTTTGTTGTAGTTGTAGCTTTTAAATAAAATAAAATCAAAGGTGACATTAAGCCCAAACAGTCATTAAACACATAAGGTTAGAGGGCTACAAGCCATTCATAAAATATAACTGATTCTCATGCAACAAACAGTTCATAAGCTATATGAATGGTTCATAAGTCAAAAATGGTTCTCAAACTGTAAAATAGTGCTCATACCACGCCTTCTTTTTAAACATCAACCTAACCATAGTTTTCGGCTTTTAAAATTAGAATACTAAAAATCCACTCACCGTGGTGGTCTCATGACTGCAATCACAACAAGATCATTTCTGGAAAAAAAAGAAAAACATAACAAATTGTAGACTCAAATATAAACTTTGAGAACTGTTGAAAATGACATTTGTTATTGTCGATCAGCCATATGTATACTCCTTTTTAGAATTTACTGAAATCAAAAGCGTCTACATACCGAGGACAAACATTGTAAGCAATAATTAGGACTGTAAGTGCCACAACGACGAGGAAGGCACCCACTGCTGAGGGTAGCACAACAGTAAATGTCCTGGAAACTGAAAAGAAAATAAGCGTATATTTGAAGTGTTGCAAACCTTCTTTGGGTCATCCCTGAAGGACTCCCCATTGCCAAATTTATGTATTTACAGCATTTTAGAATGCTAGTGAAAGGAATAGATGAGATTGACAGGTTCGTTCAGGGTCTCTGAATAGTTTTTCTTTCTCAACGCCATACTGTTTCGATAGATGATAAAAATCTTTCACATTATCAACATTTGCCTGGGTAGTGCATTATTTGTGAAAGAGTTGAGGACATAGACTCTTCTCACAAGTACATATATACTTACTGCTTGTACATTAACATACTAACCAGAATATCTGTGCACTTACCACAGTGACATGCATGCTTACCAGAGGTACATGTGTACTTACCACAAGTACATGTGTATTTATTGGACATACACATGCACTTACCACAGGTACATGTGTACTTACCACAGGTACATGTGCACTTACCACAGGTACATGTGTACTTACCACAAGTACATGTGTATTTATTGGACATACACATGCACTTACCACAGGTACATGTGTACTTACCACAGGTACATGTGTACTTACCACAGGTACATGTGTACTTACCACAAGTACATGTGTATTTACTGGACATGCACATGCACTAGCACAGGTACATGTGTACTTACCACAAGTACATGTGTACTTACCACAGGTACATGTGTACTTACCACAGGTACATGTGTACTTACCACAGGTACATGTGTACTTACCACAAGTACATGTGTATTTACTGGACATACACATGCACTTACCACAGGTACATGTGTACTTACCACAGGTACATGTGTACTTACCACAGGTACATGTGTACTTACCACAGGTACATGTGTACTTACCACAAGTACATGTGTATTTACTGGACATGCACATGCACTTACCACAGGTACATGTGTACTTACCACAAGTACATGTGTATTTACTGGACATACACATGCACTTACCACAGGTACATTTGTACTTACCACAGGTATATGTGTACTTACCACAGGTACATGTGTACTTACCACAAGTACATGTGTATTTACTGGACATGCACATGCACTTACCATAGGTACATGTGTACTTACCACAGGTACATGTGTACTTACCACAGGTACATGTGTACTTACCTTCACAGTTGTCACCACTGAACCTATTCGTACAGGTACACGTGTAGGAGTTAACACCATCCACACACGTTCCACCATTCTCACAAGGACTGGGAGTGCAGTTATCAATGTTTTCTGAAATGAATAATCCTTGATATATTCCTATCAAGTTTTAATACATGATAAAAGTGGATTCATAGGCTGCTGAATGAGAAGCATAATCTATTAATGCATCAGCAGCCTTTAAATGGTAACTTTTAAAAAGGTTGTAGATGTGTATATTCTGTCTGTACACATTGGTATAGCATTCTTATAGGTGGGTATTCTGACCTGACGACGAAGGTCAGTCATACGTCACACAACTGAGGTGTTAAAATACCCAGTTTCATTCTCAATTTTAATATGACCTTTCCAGGCATTATTGAGCTAAGGATTGTTATACCATTTTTTCATATAGCGTGACATTCATATAGCAAAAGAAAACTTTCTTGAATTACCCCTACATGTGAGTCCACTGTACCCATTGTGACAGAAACAATGGTATGAATTGACGGAATCAACACATGTTCCACCATTCTCACAAGGTGTTGATGCACACTCAATGATGTCTACTGTAAATAATGGCATTATCCATGAAATTAAACTACTCATTGATGTCTACTGTAAATAATGGCATTATCCATGAAATTAAACTAACTTAGCCATACAGCTAACTGTGAAGTGTAAGGCACACTACTCAAGGTTGAACCCCTTAGTGCCTCTTAGAAGGAGAAGTTGGGTATACACAATATGAGTGAGAATGAATTACATTAGATTAGTACTAAAGTGCTCAGAACAAAGCCCAAGGTTAACATTAAAAAAGGTTTGTGAACTCTGGAGGTCTTATGCACATAGTGTGTCTGAAAGGTTGTATGCACTAGGGACTGGTTGGGGAACAACAGGCAAACGAACTGACTGCAAGAAGAGAGTTTCCAACTCTATTCAGCTCATGAGAGGGCCACTGTATTTCGAAGTACCATGTCCATCTGTTGTCGTGATGAATGGATCATGAGATTATTTCTTAACCAAACATTTACTGCTGTGCATTTCATTATCTATAGGACAAGTTTTAATGTAATATTATAGCCCCCTACTTTTGCATGTATCCCCAGTATAACCAGGTAGACAAGAACAGGTAAATACATCAATGCCATCCATACACGTTCCACCATTACTACAGGGGTCAGGCTCACACTCGTCTATATTACCTGAAACAATGCAAGTAATCCTAATCATGGGGCAATACACAAGTATCAAGTCATCAATCAGGGACCTGGACTCAAAACTCCCCACCTTTGAAGTGGATGCCCTGCAACTGAGCTAGAAACCCTGACTTGCCCTTCTAACACCCAACCTTCACCTAGGTAGATTGTTACGGTATACACGGGTCTAGCCCATAAAGCTAATAACCAAAATTGAAAGAACACGCTGCTAAAGTAAATTCATTTCTACATGTGTGTGTTCCTCCATAGATCAATTGAGTTTTTTGTTGGTATTTTACTAGTATTCTGATAATGTTCATTGACCTAGTAGGGCATATCTGTGATTAGTCTTGTTCATCAATCAGGGATTACATGACAGTGAGAAAACTGTCATTATTCAGAGCTTCAACATGGTACAATACTATTAAGTCATAATAAACATTTCTTCATAATTAACTATTTATTTCTGTGTTAATTTTTCCTTACTCTGACATGTATCACCAGTCCATCCTGACACACAATTACAGGATAATCCATCCAGGCCAACCATACAAGTTCCACCATTATCACATGGACCTGAGCCACACTCATCAATGTTAGCTGAAAATTTGCATTATTGTCAAAATTTATATGAGAAGATATGAAAATGCATCAAATAGCAGGGAGATAAAGTGTGGTTAGGACATATTTGTATTAAAAGTAACTGTTGGTGGCACCTATAAACATTTATAATTATTTCTGATGAAGGCCTTATAGTGCCGGAACTGTTGGTTCATAATTGTTCTAATAAAAAGCCATCCTTAGAAACCAAGTTGGAACTTTAGTTGTGTTGTCATTTATAGTTCTACTATAAACCACAAAAAAATTATTTCTTTAATGACAAGAGAGCAATTATTACTTTCACAGGTGTCACCCGTCCACCCAGTCAGACAAATACAGGTGAATCCATCGACGTCATCCATGCAGGTTCCCCATTGTTACAGGGACTGGAACCACACTCAGCAAAATCTGGGACAGCAACTATCAACACAAAGTAGTTGGAGGTTACGTCTCATATATGTGATGTAAATATGAAATGGAGGTCCCTCGGCAGCTGAAATACTGAGCGGTAGATTAAATTCTGTCACAAACAGGAAGCCCCTACAGCCACATTAACGTTATCTATGATTATTTTTCACTTGAAACATGTGCAGGAATATTTGTCCTGTAAACCTCTTATGGAATTCTGCTGTTTCCTGCATCTACTGGTACAGTCAGAAACCTTCACACTCAGACTCCCATCACAGTCGTGAGACATAGCAAAGATTGCCTTCTACTGAAGGTGAAAGCAGTCTACTGACAGCAGTACCAGGCTGTCTCTTTGATCTTAAATCAAAATCACCTCATAGTATTTGATCAAACTCAGGGATTATATACTATTAGAATTTAGAAACAGTTTAGTAAGGCTTCACTTACTTTCACAAAGACTGCCTGTCCTTCCCGGTACACATATACAGCTGAAACCATCAATGTCATCCAGGCAGGTTCCCACGTTATTACATGGGGTGGAGCTGCACTCGTCAATGTTAATTGATGCAAAATAGGGTAACACACTCAGAAAGCTACACCTGATAAAATAACTTAGCTTTGTAGATAGAAATGGTTCCTTCCTGGAGGCCGTACAACTGCACTTGAAGTTATACATAAGGATATTCATATTTTAAATGTGGACATCATTATTTGATAAAACTCCTAGGGGTCTGATATCCAAAAGCAATGAAATAACAAATATCTTTATAACTAATTATTGAATAGCATCTCACAAAGATGCTGTGAAGTTCATTTTGACTGATCTTGGAAGCCGTATTTTGGGAGCAATTGTGCCATAACGGCCTATATGAGGGCCTATATGAGGGCCTATATAAGGGCCTATATGAGGGCCTATATGAGGGCCTATATGAGGGCCTATATGAGGGCCTATATGAGGGCCTATATAAGGACCTATATAAGGGCCTATATAACAGCCTATATAACGGCCTATTTAAGGGCCTATATAACGGCCTATATAACGGCCTATATAAGTGCCAAGGGGTCATTGATTTTAACCTCACTCTACCCCTGGCGCTTATATGAGAGAGGCGCGTAATTAAATACTGTTTTTAGTGGCTGTTAAAAGATCAATACCCCCATACCTTGACATTTATTCAAAACATAGTCCTGCTTCCTGGCTCTATAAAAGCAGAAGTGTGCCACAGTATTTCTATCCAATATGACGCCTATCAAATGAAGTGATCATGGAAATAGGGTGGTCATTTCTTTTAGGTAATCTTACACCAGAATTGGTTAATAGCATTAATCAAACCTCAGAACCCATGACATGACAGGGGCTTCATCACAAAAGAATATAGGGACAGTATACTGCATCCAAAAAATAAAGGCCCTTACTTTCACATGTTACACCGGTCCACCCACTGAGACAGTGACAGGAGAATCGATCTACACTGTCTGCGGATGTTCCACCATTCATACATGGACTTGAGATGCAGTCATCAATGTTAGCTGCAAAGGTTGTGGTTTTAATGATTCAAATTGGTAATATGAAATACTTTGTAAGAGATTATTGTATCTATTTTCAAAAAAAGTAAATGGTCCTTACCTTCACAGGTACTACCAGTAAACCCAGCTACATAATTACATGAGAATCACTTGATGCATGTCCATGCATGTTCCTTTGTTCATAAATGGACTGGATCCACATTCGTCAATGTTACCTGAAAAAATACATGGTTTTCAGCAAATACAGATATGCAGCGAATCTAACCCTAGCTGCTGACTTCAAACTACAGAATGCTCTGGATTATACTACTACCTTTGTGTCCAGTGGCCTGGGGATATAAAAAAAAACCTGGTTCCCTATACATGGAGTATCTTACATGGAAATATGATGTCATTACTCTACAGCAAGACCTACTGCTTCTTTGACAAAATAAATTGTCTCTTACTTTCACACATATCACAAGTCCATCCAGAAACACAATTACAGGAGAATTCATCCAAATCATCTGTGCATGTAGCATCATTCAAACATGGACTGGAACCACACTCGTCAATATTAGCTGAAAAGTGTACACGAGTGAAAAGGAAAAATAGTAAAATTTTGCATCATCTCTTCTTTATATGGTTTGGTAAGCGAATTCAACATTGAAAAGGACTGTCTATAGGGGGAAATATCCATAAATGAAAACATGCCAATTTTGACCGTTTAGACAGGAACTCCTAGTCATGTATTTTTTTGCCAATTTTACAATACTGAAGGTAAATGGGGAATTTATCCTGTCATGCTGGGACAGAACCCCATCCAGTATTGTTGTCGATCGTTAGTCAGTCATGACAACTTAAGTATGTGGCTGGCAATAAGGTATTCATGTCATGTAGCATAAAACTCTATTAGAGGTAGGAGAATGCTAAAGTTATGTCTGGTGACTGTACCAGGATGTGAGACAAGTTAGTCACAACAGGATACAAGAAGAGGATTAACTCCCAATAGGATGTAATGTGAGGGCTGACTCATTACAGGACATTGGAACAGGAACTCTTCATACCAGGATGCTGGTGATAACAGGACATTGAGTCATGCCCTTAGCAGGATGCACTTTAAGCAGGATGTAATCAATACCTCCGGGAGGCAGAGCCATACACTTGATCCCATAACAGGATGTAGCCACAGCCTATAAAGCCTAACATCCCTGCCTGATTCAGCAGGGGGAAATTCATTCATGGACACAGTGCTGGCGAAGACTGCTTCGCGATACTGGGTGACTGATTGCCAGTTCTATACGGACTTAGCCCTTTGTGATTATGTGGAGACAGGGCAGAGCCATTGGCTTGGTGTTACTGCATATGGGGTAGGTGGCTTCCTGGTTGGTATTGCGTGTTGGACAGTAGAACATTGTGACTTATGAGTCATTAGATACATTCTCCGGACATTACCTCAGGTTGATATGAAATGGGGCATTATGTGTGTTTAATAAAGCCTATGATATATAATTACCTCTTAGAGTGCTCTCTTGGACTATTACTTAGTACAGGCCTTGCCTGGCAACTACTTTGGTATGTGGAGTTGGGAAAGGATTCGTTATTACCACTAACAACAACAGGAAGAATTAAGGTGAGCTTTTAGACTTTATGCTACCCCAAATCCCCCCAACAAAGCATCCAGAATAGTATGACGTCATTTGGGGATGGCCCCTGTACAAAATTACCACCTAATCATACATAAATGCAGGTGAAAAATATGACATTGCTGACAGGGTGTGGTGAGCCTTAAAAAAATGTTTAAAGAACCAACCATGACATAAGTCACCGGTCCAACCTGTGACACATGCACAGGTACTATCATCTTCACAGGTTCCTCCATTCTGACATAGATTCTGACCAGAGCACACAGCCACTGGAAAAATAAGGGAAAATTGTTACTTTGACTGGATCGAGGTAATAGGCCTTTTTATTAGGATGATAGCTACTCAAAACAAGAGCACTAAAAGGAGAGTCACACAGTAAGGTAGCTGCTTGTCAAATACACACCATTTTTATATTAGGCCTGTGACTTTCTATTCATATGTTGTGAGCACTGTCTTTTTGCCAGCACTGAAACAATACTCAAATAAATGCCTTTTTTGAACAAGGGCCAGGTGTTTGTACTGAGGTATAGAAATTAAGCAGTGCCGGCCCACTTTAACGAGACACCATGGTTATGATGAGGTCAATTGTCACAAAGTCATATGACAGGCTAAATGGCCTCTCAGCATCAATATCAAGTTAGTCCCCAACAAGTAACAACCTTAAAATTAATGACGGTCTCTTATTTTTGGGCTTGAGAGTAAACTTGGTTTGGAATGTGCAGAAATTCACACAAAAAAAAGATATTTGAGTCAACATTGAGGGACCATGACTCAAAAACTATGGATTGACATACTTTTTATTGAAACCCCAGATCTTCTCTTTCATGTTAAGTGAGATTATGAATAAGAGGAATGGTTTGAAACCTTGCCTTTAAGTCAACCTCTTGCCCAACCTGGAAGTATGCAGAGAAGAAATTAAGTTGTTACTGTCAGTGATTCTGATTAGAATTTCTTCAAAGAGGTTCTAGTTAATAACAACATAAATTTGCATGCGTGAGCAAAGTTCTCACCTTCACACAGAACACCTGTCCAGGATCGTGTTTCAATAGTTTCCACGACAGGTTCAGCCAGCTACGACTGGAGATGGGTCAAATCTTAGCAGGTGATCTTAGGATTATGGCCTTTGTGACTAAATAGCTGGCTACATTACTGGGTGAACGTACTGCCTGCTGGCTAAATAGCGACCACAGCAGTGACTCAATAAGGGATCCTGTATGACAACCCTCCATGTGAATAATTAGTGGGTAGCCTTAGCTGCTGCCCTCTGCACTCCTTTGCTCAAATGTATCCAATCTGGGCTCTTTACACTACTACCTATAACCCTGTGGCCAGTGCCTTTGGTGCTGGGATGGCTTTTTTTTCTAAAGAATAAAATATCATTTTGAAAATTGTGGTGTTTCACCTTAGGATTGAGTATTACATTATGCCTGTCATACCCAGCCCTCACCCACCATGGCTTTCTAATAATATTACAAAGGATATTACACCTAGCTGACACCTCAGCCCTACTATCAAGAAAGAATAACAGAGCGTACATTGTTTTAGATACAATTAGGTCATTAGATATAGATCTATCATATGTGATTTGAAAGGGAACTATCTAGAACAAATATACATCATCTGGGCTGAGGGTCTTGATTGTCTTCCTAAAACCATCTTAAACTGGCCCCACCAGGTGCCTATCCAAGGCCCGACCCCTATTGATTTGACAGCCTTCCTACCCCGGTTCCTATTCAAGGGAGGTTGCTATTCAAGGCCCAGCTCCTATATGAGACATTACGGTAGTTACTGCAGCCCTATGCTAAATTGAACACAGGAGTGCATACTAGACCATGAAGGAGGTATGACTGGTCACTATGTAGCCAATAGTGGCCCCTATGACTGGGTGCTATGACTTCATAGTGGTGTGTATTGAGCCAGTAGTTGAATAAATAGCAGCTGCTATTTTGAGGCCTCTACTGGAGCTCACTATGTAGTCACTGGTATGGAGTCATTTCTTACACCTCCAACTACAATTTGAGGGTGTCCAGTCGTGGAAACTATTGAAACACGATCCAGATTGGCTGACAAACACAAGTGGACGCTCCTGCTCTCTCGATCATACATTCTGCCATATTCTGGCATGGATCCCCAAGGACACAGTCTAACACTGGAAGAACAAAAGTTTGTCTTTCGCTGAAACAACATGGAACTGTGCTGAACTAGGCTTATTTCCCTTGGCTCTGCTTCTCAAAGTATCCCCTAGGTATAAACTATTCTTGTGAGACTCTGTTTAAAAATCAATTACTTCTGTGAACTAACAACAACATAAGAAAATACATGTAGAAAATAGTTAGAATGCTATGTGTACAAAGAAATGAGCCTCTGTTCTACTAATCTGAGTGAGCAATCACTGTAAAAAATAACTGATGAATCTATCAGGGATTCTCAAAAAACTGAACAGCAAACCATCATAATCATATTGCAGTGAAGCAATGTAGTTCTTGCAAAAAGCCCCAGATGGTGCTGTGCTGCTACCAAGAATCTCTTTGAAAATAACAACGGGTTTTTGGGACAAAGGATCTGCCGTTATTTCAACAGTATTTTGTTTACAGTGTTTGTAATATGATACCTTCACACATTGTCCCTGTAAGCCCATGAGGACAGATACAGTTCCCTGTTCCTGCATAGGTATGATGCATTGATGCATCAGCGGCTCCTAGCAGGCAAAGCAAAAATTTAACTTTATTCTAGCAATAGTTGAGTTAGAGCAGAAACACTCCTTACATCACAATCTAATGTACGGTTTATAAGAATATAAAGTGTCAAATTGTCACAGGACTTTTGAACATAAACATTATGTTTTTATAATAAGAAAGACATTTTAAAAAAGCGCATATCCTTCTAGGGATGGGGAAGGAGATGAGGGGACATTTGGAGAAAAGTAGGCTAAAACTGTATGGGCAATAAATAAGGTTAAAATATGACAATATGTAGCATCCCTTTAATAATCGATATTGAGGAGATATTCAAGTCAGAAGGAAGATGTTGAAATGTTAATTTGTTATCTTTATCATCACTGATTTGTCTTTCTCAGCTATATAATGGTTTCAGTAACTTCCTGTTTCTAAAGTCCCTTCTCAGCCATAGCCATATAATATAACAACCTTAACATCTACAAGGCCCTCGACATCTTTATACAATCCACAGTATTGTCAATGGACCATTCTGGGTATTATTATTATTTGTCATATTTACTTATTTCTTCGCCATATAAAACCTACGCTCTGCTCACGATCCATACTCAACAATCTCCTGTATTCCCCAACAGGAACCAGGATCCATAAGTTATCACGAACTCACTTCCTCCACGAGACTCTGTGACATAATGTAGATGGATGTAATAACATTCCAATCATATCTACACCCACACAGCCCCGCTGGAGGATGTGGGATCCACCTGTGGTGCCATATTCGGAATGAGAGGATATTTCACAATCTCCTCTCAATCCTCATCAACATGATTAACCCACAGGTGGCAATGTCTCCCTATGACACGTATCTCTATTTCATTGAGCCACGTGTATAGAATATTTCACAATACTGTGAGCTGCTCAAGCCCTTCATATAAAAGGCAGCTTGAGCAGCTCCCAATCATCTCTCCCAACTTACACCTTACACCTATACCTAGAACCTACGACAGGTTGAGCTATAGGATCGGAGGCAGAGCTTAGATCTTGGCGAGTGTTATCATTGTTACCACCTTTATGAAACACTCATGTCAGCTATGCAATAAAAGGATCAAATGAACTTCCCTGGATTCCGTGTATATTCACTTCACCACATGTAACCGTCCGTTGACACGATGGTGGATGAACCCTCCAAGAATATCCCACTACCAACCTCTCATTAAACATGAGCAATAGTGAGACATCACCCAGCTTCAGAACAACGCACCTTTACATCACCTGGGCTAGACGCGCCCAACCAATCCACAAGTGACACTACACACCACCTCCAGAGGCAAACTTCATCTCCAGACGTATTGACATTGGATCCAGTTTTACCTATAGCACTGCAGGCCCACGTATTACAACCTGTGAGTACCAATATTGAGCAGTTTTCCTCTGCAATAGTGGACCACAATACTGGAGCACACACCAGTATGCCAGTACCACTACCTGCACCAGGATTAGACATCACCTTACCTGGTTACTCACAAGTAAATTCACCGCCACTAAGACTTTCTGGTATAACTACCCCAGCCTCTGAAGTACCAGTGGACAATACGCAGGACCACTTGTACCTCGACCCACACCTGGAGGACAGACCACCAGAGCTTCAAGCTACCCTCCAGGATATTATTCCCCCACAACCCACCACACCTAGTGCAGCTGCATCTGCAGTACAAACTAACCCAGGTGTGACTTCACATAAACCACCAGTTTGGGAGGAGCCAGTGGTTGTGGACACAGACTCTGACGCTTCCCTAGACGCTGATTACTGGAGAGACAGAATCGGATCAGCAGTTTCTAGGTGGAGAGCAGCCTATGAAAACGGTGTAGGCAGGGTTTCCAATAATGACTCTGGACACCCGGTAGGAGACAATCCAAACTTCTCACTCAACATCAACAGACTATTGGATGAGTGGCTTGACCCTACTGTTACCCAGCCTAACCGATACCAATCCACTTCTGAAGAGGAGGACCTGTACCCCCCACCTGTGTACACACCTACACAGCCACTTAGGACCAGGTCAGTGGACTCACCATCCAGACAAGGCTCTAGATTTAGAAGGAGGGCCCAATCAAGTTCACCTATTAGAAGAAGAACCCCCACTGGTTACAGACTGCTGAGGAGTGTGGACGGAGCTACAAGCAGGTCTCACCTCGTAGCAATAGGACGCCCTACAACTCACCTCACCTTATCGTTTCACCTGGGGAAGATATTGAAGTGACTTTTCCCCACCGACCTAATATGGCAATGTCCCGAGGTCAGCCCCCTCAGTATGACCAGGAGGACATGAGGAGAAGTCTTGTCAGGGACTGTACTAACGCCGTCAGTGAATCTCTCTCTGAGCTATTAGCCAAACACGTGAGCACCCTATCCACTGAGATTAAAAATCATGGACAGGAACACTCAGGTCAGTTGGCTAGAGTACACCTCAGGTTAGATGACATGGAACGTTGGAAGGAGCATATGGAAAGTAACACTGCTCACAACTTCAGGCAGGCAGAACAAGGTAATATGGAAGTTCTCAAAAGATCCGAGGATTTCACATACCAAATGACTGACCAGCTTAGCAGAAACATGGACTCAATGAGGCTTGACCTCATGAGAGCTATTCAAAGCCAGTCTACCAGTGCCAACGCCACTAGCTCCAACCAAACTACCACTAGCACCCAGGGCAATTTAGGACCCATACAGTCCACCCCCCCCCCACCCCACAGTACCTAATAACAGCCCCGGCCATAATGACATGACAGGGACAAATCTGAGCCCACCACATGCCTTCATGGACAGCAGTAACCAGAACACAGCCGCCGCTCCTTCAACCTCCCATGAATCATATCATTCTCCAGCAGCCAGTGCACCAAACACCCACCAGGGGGCAACAGTGTCATATAACACCGCGCCTAATCCAAGTCAACAGTGTGGCCATGTGGTTAATGGTGTTTATAGCCCCCAGGGACAGATAAATAACCACTCTGGGCTACCATACCCTCCTAGGTATCCCCACATAGCACACTCCACACCGGTAGCGCACCAGGGAGGATATCATGGCGCTGAGTATCTCAGACCTTCCCCCAGTGGTTTGGACGGCGACAAGCTCACATCTGCCCAGATCTGGCAAGGGATAATGAGAAATATTGGCATAGTTTTCACATAAACCTAATTCGCTTAATCTTGGTTGTTGAGGGTTATCTTGTTTGTCACACTGAATGTTACCTAAACTCATCAATCTATATGCACATGATGCTTCTATTCATGACATGTTATCATTTTTGCCCCAAGCTATCATTTGTCAGATAAAATGGATGTAGAAGACTCACATAAAGTGTTTATCCTTCATATTTCAAATTCCCCTGGCTAAAGTTTCTGCTCCATTCAAAATCAAACAACCGTCTTAAGCATCTTCCTGACTGTTGTGAAATAAAAAGTGCACTTCTTTGCATATTGGGCCTCAACCTTTAATTGCATATACAATACTATATAAAACATATGGCATGCTGATCACCAATTGGTGCATTTGGAAAATTGGACAGTGCAATTTATGAATTGCACAGGATCAGGGCCACACAAAGCTCTATTGTCAGTCAAAGTACCAATATCATTGATTCGACAAGCCAGTTTTAATAATATCATTGATTCGACAAGCCAGTTTTAATAATATCATTGATTCGACAAGCCAGTTTTAATAATATCATTGATTCCACAAGCCAGTTTTAATAATATCATTGATTCCACAAGCCAGTTTTAATAATATCATTGATTCCACAAGCCAACACTATATAATAAATCTCGTCAAAATAATGGTGGAATCCTCATCCCAAAGCTGACATCCATCATTATAGATCCCTTGTACATTTGTGACTGCTTCAGTGCCACCCGGGGCTTGTTGTAAGACTACACTAGTTCTCTGCCATACAACTACAATGATCTACTCTTTAGTTTTACAAGGATCCCAGGTAGATTCAACAGTTATTTTTTATAGAGCACTCATTATGTTGAATACGGTATATCTGACACTGACATAATAACATTATTGTCAGATGGTTAATGCTCTACAAGCAAACACTGCACTACAAAAATTGTCTTACTGTCACATCAAGTAGAATACTTTTCTCCTTCACTGTCACTCTGATTGTTGCTTTGCTCTGTATCTTCTACTTCTAAATGAATTAAAATCTTCAGGTTTTAAAATTGTTTGTTTTACAGACAAGTTTTCTTTTTCAATATGGCATGTAGAAAAGCAGGAATTATTGACATATTCAAGCAGGTCGTCGCCGCAATAGCAGGCCACAGCATGTCCCCCAAGAATCAAACTGCATATAAGGAGAAATGAGGTTACCATTTGAGTGTTTGACAGCTGGTAACTTTCAAGGAAGCAGATACCGGTTGGTAAAAAAAAACAAATCAGATAAGTTTAGCTTCAAGGTCTGATCTAATGAGAAAAAACGACAATTTTGCTTTCTATTTGTTTTCTTTCCTTAGCAGGATAAGACTCTTTGGTGAGGGCATGGATATCACTTGACCCTTTAGTGGCCATGATACATTAATGCATCATGCCCACTGGTCGGCATGATGCTCCAATGAAGTTGTGACGAGACTGCTTGTCAGCACTTCATTCTTCATTGGAGCATCATGTCGACCCTCAGGCAGTTTGTGTATCAATTCCATAGGGTCAGCAAGGTCCATGAATGTAGCCCTGGTGCATTCATGCATCACGACGACCAATGGGCGTTAACCCGATTGTATAAGACACAGCAGGGACTCATCCTCGCATATATTTTAAAAGGTGCAACCTACAATGTATTAAATAGCTACACCTTTACCCTTTAAGAAATACAGTCTGAGTGCTTCATTGGAGCATCCCAGAGTGTATCAATCCTGTAGGGCTGTCATCATGCATGAATAAAGGCCTGGTGCATTCATGTATCTAATGGCCATGATGCACTCCTCCATCAGCGTCAGTGGCTCCTAAAGGGTTAATGGCAGAGGGTGCTTCAGTGCATCAAATCAATGCACTCTGAAGGGTCTTGCCAAAAGATAACGAGGAAGTGTGTCTGTAAACCTTTTCATAGAGTGCTGAGAAAACGTGTATGGCCTAAATCATTTTCATGATCTTGACAAAAGAATTACAGCATAATGCATGGGAAAACTCTTTTTGAGATGTAAAAAAAAAAACATGCACGTTTTATCTTTTTCTGGCTGCTGTAGCCAAGGACAAAGGTATGAAAGCCAAATTGAAGGGTTCGAAAATTGAAATTGAAGATAAAACGTACGGTTACCAGGAGCTCGACAAACTGCCTCAAGGAATTAATTTGGAGACTGCTAAGTTAGTGAATGTCAAGGATGGGGTGGCATATCAATCTCACCATGCCTTCTTATCTAACATGTATCCTTGCAAGATAGTATACGATGATATTACGTGGCATAGTGCTGAACAATTGTTTTGGTATAAGGTTGCCATGTACAATGGTGATGATGTCCAAGCTAATTTAATTAAACTCTGTAGGGATGGATACGAAGCCAAGAGGCTGTCTCACGGGATAGGTATTACCAAACAGGATACCAAAGACAGAAAATATATGTTCATGAAGGAGGTAGTGGATCTGAAGTTTGGTCAGGACGAAACACTGGAACAAAGGCTATGTGAAATAAAAGGGTCCATATACGAAGCTACTACAGAGAAAGGTTGGGGCTGTAATTTTACAATCGCCCAAGCCAGCCAAATTGCTCAAGATACAGTGAAGGAGAATAAGATGGGGCAGATTCTAATGGACCTTAGAGACTCCTACCTAACACCATGATGTTCATAATTAAATTAAGAGATTATTATTGGTGTAATCTATGTCTATAAGAATTATACACATCTAATAAAGGCCTGGACTGTGCTAAGATGTGAGTGATAGTTGACCTAGTAAGGAGGAGTGCAAAATATCAAGACGGATCAGCTGTCTGAAAATAGATGACGCGCCTGACCCGAAATCTATAATGAGTCTACGACGTCGCGGGGTGGAGACGCTGGCCAATTACCACTGAACGCGGGTTATTTTGGGCGCTATGGGTTATATATAGAAACAGTAGTTATTATTGAATTATACCGAGTCTACGGCGTCGTGAGGTTGAGAGACGCTATTCACTTCACTTAACATTGAAAATGGGCTATTTTGGACGCTATGGAAATATATATATAGAATGTAGAATGTAAGGATATAATTTATATATATTTTCATGTATGATCAGCTTATGTAGAGGCATAAAGAAAGATGTATATTTGTATTGGGTGTCGATGATATTAAGTTTACCTTAACCTGTCAAAACTTTAGCCTTACTTAAACCTCAAAGGAGCAGAATGCTCTTAGTAGGTGGCACGCGATGCCTATACCTACATGTATTTTTTTATATAGTGATAAGCTATTTGTATAATGAGAGTGCGGGCACACCATGTCAAATCTATAATGGATAACCATAATAATAGGGATGGGAGGAGAGATTTTACCATTTCTCACCTAAATACATGTAGTTTGTATTCTAAGATTGAATCACTGAGAATATATATGGGTGAAGGAAATTATGCAGTCATTGGAATTTCTGAAAGTTGGCTAGAGGAAGGTATGGAAAATGGCTTAGTTCATATGAATGGATATAACATTGAAAGATGGGATAGAAATCGTTATAACCCTGAGTTGTTTAAGGAGCGTATAAGAAATGCTAACTGGGAACCATTCGTTGAAAGTAACTGTGTAAATACAAAATGGTCATACTTGTTGAATATTTTGCTAAAGGAAATAGATGATATGTGCCCGATTAAGAAATATATTGTTAAAAAAGAGAGAGCCCCATGGATAACGGACTATATACTGGAATTAATTAAAGATAAGGATGTTGCACTTAAGAAAGCAGTGGCGTCAAAAAAAGCTAATGACTGTAATAGAGCTAAGAATCTAAGAAATATTTGTACCAAGCTAATAAGGAAAGCAAAAGCAGACTATGTTAAATCAAAGCTAGTAGAACATGGCAATGATAGTAAAAAATTCTGGCAAGAAATTAATGGTTTGATAAAAGGAGATGGTAATAAACTGAGATGTCATCTTAAGGACTTTGTTAAGGATTGTATGGTTCCAGAAGAGGATATACCTAATTTTGTGAATGATTTCTTTCTTAATATTGGGCCCAATCCTGCAAAGGATATGAATACTCCTTGGTCATACGATGGCATCGATGTAGATAGTAATTTAGATATTGTTTTCACTGATGAAAATGAACTGAAGAAACTTATAAAGGATATAAATGTTAGTAAATCATCCTGCATTGACACTGTCTCATCGAGAGTACTGAAAGATGCCTTAACAGCAATACCTGAGAAGATTGTAGAATTGTTTAACCTGTTTCTTACGTCAGGTGTTATACCGGTAGACTGGAAAATAGGCACAATTGTACCACTACAAAAGGAAGGAGATAAGACAAATGTTTCCAATCTGAGACCAGTTACATTACTCCCAATTATTGGTAAATTATTAGAAAAAGTGGTAAATAATAGACTAATGAATTACTTGGAAACTAATAATATTTTGGATGAAAGACAAAATGGATTTAGATCGGGTCATTCTACGATTGGAACGGTTGCCTATTTTTCAGATGAAATCTATAAGGGCATTAACAATGGACTTTATACCATTTCAACCTTCGTGGACCTGAAAAAAGCCTTCGACACTGTTAATCATTCTATACTTCTGGAAAAACTGAAAAAAATTGGTATTGGTGGTCAACTTATAAATTGGCTTAAAGACTATCTGAGAGATAGGAGACAAAGATCGTTGGTAAATGGTTTGATGTCTAATGAGGGTGTAGTAACCTGTGGAGTCCCCCAAGGCTCCATATTGGGTCCAACATTATTCTTAATATATGTGAATGACTTGGCGAAGGCTATTAAGAATTGTTCAGTTTTTTCTATACGCTGATGATACTGTGGTCTCTATACAAGGAAATAAAATCAACCAAATGACCAATACACTCCAGGAGGACCTGAAAGCCCTAAAAAATTGGTTTAAAAAAAATCAATTAACATTAAATACTAAAAAAACAAATTATATGATTTTTGGGTTAAGGCCTTGGCTGAAAAAAATCGCAAATCACACATTACTATTTGATAATACCCCATTAGAGAGGGTACTGAGTTTCAGATATCTTGGAGTGTATTAAGACCCAGTATTAATTTTTAATAAGCATGCGGAAGAAATGTGTCGTAAAATGCTACATAAAGTGCTGATGTTGTCCAAGCTTCGACCTTTTTTGGATAATGAGTCATTATTAAGAATTTATAAAACGATGGTATTACCTTATGCTGACTATGGAGACATATTGTACGATGTGGCTGGTTCGTATATACTTGATAAACTGCAGGTTACTCAGAACAAAGCCCTAAGAAAGGCTATGGGTTTGGACAACAGGTACCCTACCAACTTAACACATCAGCAGGCAATGATATTTCCATTAGCCCCGCGTAGAGAAATGCATTTATTGAATTTTATGTATAAACAACAAGATAATGTCTCCTTATTAAATAATAGAGATATAAGAACTAGGACCCACGATGCAAATGTTTTCCTTACTATCAAACCAAAATATGAAACTACTAAAAAAAGTGTACTATATAGAGGTGCAATGGCTTGGAATGCACTCCCAACAGAAACATAACATCATATGAAGAATTCCAATTAAACCAAAAAAGAAATTGGAGAGAATTTCTCTTTGCCTAAAATAATAATATAATTTATATCGCCTACTCATCCCATGAGGTTTTTATAAAGTTTTATTAATGTCAAGATATCCAGAATATGGAGTTACATATGTTTAGTTTTGAGGAGGGGTGCCCGCCCCACAATCTCATATACTGGCTATGCCTAATGATAGTATCTATCGAGAGGTTAAGTACACCTGTTGAAAAGGATGGTAGTATCTAAGTGGTTTAATGTATCAAACTATGTAAGTGATTC
This sequence comes from Acholoe squamosa, assembly GCA_949317995.1. Taxonomy (NCBI): domain Eukaryota; kingdom Metazoa; phylum Annelida; class Polychaeta; order Phyllodocida; family Polynoidae; genus Acholoe; species Acholoe squamosa. The sequence continues at coordinate 4,835,021 of OX439041.1, forward strand.
TTGTCGAGAATATGATGTATTTTACTAATATGATAAATTATGATGTATTTTTATTGTCATATTCATATATTATTTGAAATTATGAAGATAGGCTGGTTGCATTGAATATACTCCAAGCTGAACAAGCTTTTTTCGATTGTAACCAGATTAATATAAAATAAACGGGCTGGTGCATTGCATCATTACCCATAATCAAAAAAATCTAAACGATTATTCAAACAATCTTGTAGCAAAAAAAAAGGTATGTTTTTCTTTTTGATTCACGTTTCCTTTTTTGGCAAGACCCTCCAGGTAAGCCTAAAGTATCAACGAAGCCCTGGTCAACGTGGCAGCATTTCAGTTATGCATCATGATGACCAATGAATCTGCATTTGTTGACTCTCAGAGGTTACAAACGTCTTTTAGTGCACATTCTTGGTGGCGGAGTACATCCAGATCTTGGGGTTCACAGCTTGGACCTATATATTGAATATCATCTCTTGTGCACTCTCACCCCGAGTTGTAAATCGGCAGCAAAGACCACTGTACTGGGTACATGACAATCTACTGTAGGGTCTATGGATTTACATTAACAGCAGGTGCTAGTGTTCTCCAAAAATACACTGTATTGTGCTGTCTTGCAGTCTGAGAGTATGTAACATTTTATTTATTCAGCTTTTCCCCATCAGCATTAGTGTAAATGCCATGCAATATATTGTTGAAGTAAGATCACTCATGTACATGAGACAAAAAAAATCTTCAAACTTGACCTTGATCCCTTGAATGTGTCAGTTCTGAAATGGTTATTCCTGACACTAGTCAAAAATCTAAGCTAAATATACCCTGCCCATCCTGTGTGAAGTATCACCTGAAGGACTGCACCCAGTACGACCGGATGTCAAAATATCACCTGTGTTAGAGAGCACACAGTCTAACTGGATGCCAAACATACACCACAAGTATGTCATGCCACACTGTAAAAAAAGTAACCGATGAATCTACCAGAGATTCTCAACAGTGAACCACTGTTATCATATTGCATGAAGTAGTTTTTCAAAGAAGGCTTAGGTAGCAATATGGTTATTTTTGGACGAGAATTCTGCCCTCTTTTGGAAGACATTTCTTTTAGAGTCTATCATGCCAATTGGTGGTTAAAATACTGATAAGAGCAAATAATTTGGGGACTATCTTGTCCCTGGAAGTGGACATAGGCCTATACAGGATGTGCCTTTATGCGGAGTATCGCAGTGGTGTTTTGTTAGGTGCAAATCACCAGATAGAGCATTCTGCTGTGTGCTAGGTACAAACAGGCAAGATTTCAATTAAATTTCTAGCAATTTTCTGGAATGCATAACCCTCTAATTTATTGAATATGACTTCTTCTAAGTCAACGATTAGTCTTTAGTATGTCAAGATTTTCTGCAGAGTTTTTTTGTAAAAAAAAAAAAAATTAAAACTGGCTTGTCGAATCAATGATATTATTAAAACTGGCTTGTCGAATCAATGATATTATTGAAACTGGCTTGTCGAATCAATGATATTATTAAAACTGGCTTGTCGAATCAATGATATTATTAAAACTGGCTTGTCGAATCAATGATATTATTAAAACTGGCTTGTCGAATCAATGATATTATTAAAACTGGCTTGTTGAATCAATGATATTGGTACTTTGACCGACATTAGAGCTTTGTGTGGCCCTGATCCTGTGCAATTCATAAATTGCACTGTCCAATTTTCAAAATGCACCGATTGGTGATCAGCATGCCATATTTTTTATATAGTATTGTATATGTAATTAAAGGTTGAGGCCCAATATGCAAAGAAGTGCACTTTTTATTTCACGACAGTCAGAAACATGCTTAAGACGGTTGTTTGATTTTTAATGGAGCAGAAACTTTAGCCAGGGGAATTTGAAATATGAAGGATAAACACTTTATGTGAGTCTTCTACATCCATTCTATCTGACAAATGATAGCTTGGGGCAAAAATGATAACATGTCATGAATAGAAGCATCATGCGCATATAGATTGATGAGTTTAGGTAACATTAAGTGTCACAAACAAGATAACCCTCAACAACCAAGATTAAGCGTATTAGGTTTATGTGAAAACTATGCCAATATTTCTTATTATCCCTTGCCAGATCTGCTTCCAGTTGTTCCACATTGACCAGTCCATCTATAATATACGAGTAGTATAGTATGTATCGGAACGGGACTATAGCTAATCTAAGGATATTACTCACTGGGGATGCAGCCAATCAGAGGCCTCCATTTGGTCAATTGACCTGTGACGTCACTGGACCCCCGTGGTGCATGTCCATATATGGTTATGTGACCTTGACTTGACCTCATTTGCATAATAGGCCACACCCCCTTGACCTAATTAGGGATTACTGACCACCTCTCAACCAATCAGAGGACGGCATTCTGGTTACCATGATAACATGACCTAATTAGGAGATTAGTGCGATCACATGACCCCTTGTTTGTAAACAACACGTGGCCTAGCCACGTGGCCTAGCCATGTGGTCCCTTATTTGTAAACAATGGGGTGGGGCTAATCATCTGCTAATAATCTGCCGCACTGTCAACTACTACTTCTCCTAGGGCACAGTTCTCCGCCACCCCCTGATAACCTAATCCTTCTGTATTTGCCTGTGATAGTTGGTTATGACCTGTGCCAGGTATGGGTCCATCAGGTACCTCCCCTGTGTTCTGGACTATGGTGAATTCATCTTTGTGTCTGACCAATTTCGAAGGCAAACCTGTTCCATCGTTACTTTCACTGGCCTCTCGACAGATAGCTGTTAAAACCCAAAAAAAGTTTACTAAGTTAACTTGCTTTCTTCTATATTACCCGCTGGAGTCCATACGTCCAACTTTTTAATGTTTAATTAAACCAGCAGCAGACATGGGTTCCTTTTCTGACATATTAAATCAGATATAGTGTCAAAATAGTCTCACTCAACAGATAGTATGCCAAAGGAATAATATGAAATAAATTTTCCATGAAAGCAGTTAATTTTTTATGAGAGCTTTTTTTATTTACCTGATCCCGGGATAAGCAAAGAATTGCCCCCTCCGACGTCATTGAACGGCTGCTCTGTGGTGTGGTATGTGGCACCAATGTCTACAAATGAAAGATCACAATATGATATAAAGATTTTCTTTATGAAGAATCGTGTCCAATTTTGGTTCATTATGTACCAAGGAATAACACAGATAGATATTTAGCGACATACATATTCTGTCCAAAGTTAAGAACGAAAACAAAAAATCCTGAAATTATGTACCTCTGTGAGTTTCTGGGTGAGTAAGGAAAGCGTGGAGTGTCAAGACTGCAGGCTTGTACCTGTCCTCTGTCGCTTTGTTATCGTCCGTGTATCGTTGATCTGGTGCATGTAGGGTAGGTTCAGGAGTGTCTGGTTCAGCTATCTGTGATGGTGTGTGTGGTTCAGGTGTTCCGGCTTGTCGCTGATCATGGTTAACTTCTTGGACAGGCGGTGCAGTCTGCATGCCTACAAAGACAAGGTGTGAACCTATTTGAATATATTTAAATAAACATTGAAATAATTAATATTATCAGCTGCACAAAACATACCATTTCCTTTTAGTGTGTTTTCCTCCTCTGGGGTCCATGTTCGAGGTCCGTGTTTAATAGCTTTATAACAAACGCGGTGAAATGGCCTCCTGGACTTAGGTTTTTAAGTAGAGCACTTTCATAGACAGATAATTGACAGAACACAGAGGTCCGTTTTTATTAACTGTGAGCTATGGATATACAGGTAAAATAAATGTTATTGGAAGCCTGATGACCAAGGTACCCCTTTATATTAAATTGGTGATATCTTTTAAAAGAAAAGAAAAGAAAATATTTCCATAATTACTCACGATTTGATATGTATAGGTCGACAGAGTGTGTCACGGCCTCATTCAGCTTTTCCACTGTTTCAACTATTTTTTGGAGAATGTTGTCAGCAGTGGCTGCAGTTTGGAGACCAGTGTCACACCGCTTTTGTAGATGGTCAGCGTTGATAGTCATAGCATTAAATGACTTGGACAAAGATAACACACAGTCCTGCATCCCTATGAAACCCACATTCATCTTAGTTTGGGCATCTGTCAATTTTTCACTGTTCTCGGTCATTATGTCACTCAACTTATCTAGCGCTTTTACTGTCTGCACTTGTTTCCCCACTATCTGGTTGGTCAATTCTGTGTGGACGTTTGCAAGCGCTACACTATCTTCCTCGGCTTCTTCCTTACGTACGTCTAATGCTTTCCTTTGTAGCTCAAGCATTGTGTCCCTCTGAGACGTTAGGCACTGTTGTGTTTCATTTAAATGTTCACTTAAAGACTTTGTCAACCCTTGGGTCACCCCTTTCAGAGCCTTGACCATTATAGACGCGATCTCCTGAGTATTTTGAGCAAGTTCGTCTTGATGTTTTTGAAGAGAGTCACATACTTTTTTATTTTGCTCCAATATTATTTCTGTGTTCTGCTCCAGCAAAGACCGAGTAGCAGCTTCCATTTCTGCCTTCCACTTTCTTTCTTTTCAAAGAGGTGGTAGCCTTCTCTATAACAGGAGGCTTAGGCTGAGGAACAGGTTTTCTTGCCGGGGTTTTTTTGGGAGTGTTCCTTTCTACCACCTTCCTTGCTGCCTCTAAAAGCAACTTCTTCCTCTCAGCCCTCTCTCTGGTGCGAGGAGACAAAGCCTCGTCCTCCTTGTTCTCCTTCTTTTTCTGGGCTATTCCCAACTTTTTATCGTTTTCACGTTTGTTAAATTTTAACATGGTCACCTTGGTTACACTTTTATGAGGTGGACTACGGAGATCATTGTCATCTGGAAGAGATTCGTTGGCCTTGCCAGGAACACTCTCTGGTTCATTCCCCCCCCCCCTCCTCCTCCTCCTCCTGCTCATGCATGTAGTGGTCTACTGCGTTGGTGGGATCGTGCTCTTCCTCGACGTCGGCCTGGTCAGGCAGCTCATTGTACTCGGCCTCATCCATCATAGGATCTGAAATAATAAAAAAAAAATATTTATTGTTGATATTCTTGTCCTATTAAGAAAGACAAAGTGAAGAAAACATTCATGTTATATATATTGGCATCCCATGTAGCAAGCCCACTCGGGGCCAAATTGGTTTTACCAGGGATAAGGTGGTTTAAAGCGGGCAGTATTCAGTACATGGGTTTTAGGTTCGGCAGATGCTGGGTTTCCAGTCAGGGCCACACAGGGCAGCCCAAATTGGGCAAACCGACATGAGCCCGGTGGGCTTCCAACGGGTTTTGTCCTCAGCATAGGGTCTGGGCCACATTGGGCTGTCCGATTTGGGCACTGGTCAGCTTTAAAATGGGCAACCACATTGGGCCCAGGATGGTTTCAAAATGGGCATCCCAAGATGGGTGCTTAGCTGCATAAAGCCTTCTCAGTCTGGGGTGAGAGTGGGTTTGGACAGGGCAGCCTCATATTCTGGACTGTTCTGAATTCTGTGATGAGTGTTCCCCCTCCCTCTCCCTCTTTTTTTCGCCCTCCCCTATCCATCCCCTACCCCTTCCATCTCCTCCTCATTCCCCTCAACCTGCCCTACCCTTTCCCCCACACCTTCTCTCACCCTTCCCTCCCCTGCCCTGTTCTCTCCTCCCCTGCCTTCCCCCACCCTGCCCTGCCCTCCCTTGCCCTCCTCTCACCCTGCCCTGCCCTGCCATCCCCTGCCCTCCTCTCACCCTGCCCTGCCCTCTCTTGCCCTCCTCTCACCCTGCCCTGCCATCCCCTGCCCTCACCTGCCCTGTCCTGCTCTCACCCCATCCTGCCCTGTCCTGCCTTGCCCTCACCCTGCCCTGCCCTGCCCTGGCCTCCTCTCACCCTACCCTGCCCTGCCCTTCTCACCCTGCCCTGCCCTCCCTTGCCCTCCTCTCACCCTGTCCTTCCCTGCCCTGCCATCCCCTACCCTCCTCTCATCCTGCCCTGCCCTCCCTTGCCCTCCTCTCACCCTTCCCTGCCATCCCCTGCCCTCACCTGCCCTGTCCTGCTTTCACCCCATCCTGTCCTGTCCTGCCCTGCCCTAACCCTGCCCTGCTCTGCCCTCACCCTGCCCTGGCCTCCTCTCACCCTACCCTGCCCTCCCTTGCCCTCCTCTCACCCTGCCCTGCCATCCCCTGCCATCCCCTGCCCTCACCTGCTCTCACCCCACCCTGCCCTGTCCTGTCCTGCCCTGCCCTGCCCTGCCCTGCCCTGCCCTGCCCTGCCCTCACCCTGCCCTGCCCTGCCCTCACACTACCCTGCCCTGGCCTCCTCTCACCCTACCCTGCCCTGCCCTCCCCCCCTCCCCTCCCTCCACCACTGCTGTAGGAGATAGGTAGTCCCACTTTCCCTATATCATTAATACACAGGTAGGTTCATACTAGGGATCCAGATATTTCATGTAAAATGCAACACTGACTAGTCCTGGAAATAACAGCTTCATGTCTTTCTCTATATTAGTAGGCTTGCAAGGTGTATTTGTGGTGTGGGGGCAAACAGGTCCCACACCTTGCCGGGTATAAGAGGACTATATATAGAGGCAATTGAGAAACCAAAAATATCCCCTGTCCCTGTAGGCCAGTCCATAGCAGACTCAATACAAAGTGGTTTCCCAGCACTCCAGGCTGAATTCTACTACCCATACAAAACTTATTTCTTTTAGATATACGACAACTGGAATAAACTACTAAATCAGATATGAAGTAATAATGTGCAGACTTTCTCATAGTCTGGAAATACTTAGATGTTTCTAGTCAAAAGTGCAAATCAAGGTCATCTGAGTAGTAGTGGAATGGCAACACCATTTCTATTGCACTGAACTTGGACCAAGAGCAGATATGCAGAGGTACAGTCATTATGAACTTGAAGGCTCTCTTCTCTACTCCTACATAGGGAATTAGTGGGGGAAGATTGAGGCCAGAATGTCACTTTAATGAATTAAAGTGCCTTGTATTGGCTGAATGAGTTTGATTCAAATGGATGGTTCTGCTCTGCCTTTCCACTCAGGTAGATATTGCATTTACTGCTTTGGTGATGGGGTGGGGGGTAAGATTAGCTAAAGGATTTGTTGTTCATTCACTTTTGGAAAAAAGAATAAATATTGGATAAATTTCTCAAAAAGAATTTTTAACATGTCACCACTAATTTTTACGTCAAATCGGGCAGCCCACTTTGGGCCACACCAAAAACCCATGTTAAACTCACTTTGAGCCCAAACCATTGAGCCCACTTTCAAACAGATCTGTGCCCAAATCGGTTAGCCCAGTGTGGCCCAGACCCTTTGCTGAGGACAAAACCCGTCGGGTGCCCACTGTGTTAACCCAGTGTGGCCCACATCAGGAGCCCGCTATGGCCCAGACTTGGGCCACACCATGTTTGCTACCTGGGATAGTCCAAAACTAACATTGCACCAGATTATTTTACGCATTTATTTCTCTAGGCATTCTCCTTTTTCCTTTGGGTTTAATATGAAAATTCCTCTTGATTAAATAATGTAAAAAAGGAGAATTTATTTGAGACATAGGGGACAGTTCGCTTACCTCCGTCTTCATCGACCGCAAGTAAATTCCCATCTACAACTGCTAATTCTCCCGGTCTGGTCTGTCAGGGTTATAGCACGACCACGGTTCCTCTGTCCTGCCTCCTCCCTTGAGGTTAGGGGGCTGCATGCCAGGTATTCCTGCAATATATATTTATACCAATAAATGATTATGATTATTTTATTGAAAGGAGGGATACAGAGATATATATTAGCCGAAAGGAGCTGTGAGATGAAATAAAAAGAATTGTCATTCTATGAAGAAAATTGAACTTCATTGAACTCTGCATGTGGTTTTGAAAGCAGTCGGCCATTAAAAAAGGAAATTATACAATATCACCAAATTTTTTAAAAACTCACCCAAGACAACGTCCTCTCCACACCAATCCAGTATACCTTGCTCTAGATCTGTGAGATAATCCTCTGGCTTCCTCTGGCCACTCCCTGACCTGTATTTGCTGTCTATATATTGCCTCTGGAAAAGTTTAAACACAAGTCTTTATTACACTTAACATAATGAAAAAAGGGGAAAAAAATCCAAGTCGGACACAAAAAATAAAAGAATGGACCACAAGAATGTAGGGGATATGGTATTTCACTGCTTTAAATACAAATAACATGGGAGCCCGTATATGTTGACCTACTTCTGCATTCTTTTACCACTATGAGCAATTTGGGGAAAAATCGAAAGCTAGCTATGTAACCTACCTTTTTCTTTGCGTCTTGTCCGAAGTATAATAACTTGTCCTTACACTGCTTAGATGACCATTCTCTCTTACCCATTGACTCCACATATTCTGTGAAAGATGAGAAAAGTTTTATTTATCTTCATTTTATTATATTATATAATTATTAAATAACAGGGACAACTAGGACAACAGACGTGGAGTAAAGTGATTTTTGTTATTGTAGAAGTATTTTGATATCATCTCAACGTTTCAAAATTTGGGGTTATTCATGATCATATAATGTTTTCCTTTAATATTTTAAAGACAGTACAGTTCTTATATTTGAATAAAGCATATATAAATTTTTGGAAGGAAATCCTTGTTTTGAGACAATGAGTTGACATGCAGAATACAGTTAAAATAAACATAAAGACTTACCTGACAACTCCTCCCACCCTAATTTCTTCATGACAGTACCGTCGCTGCTTGACTTAAATTTGCCTTTCAGTACAGGCTTAAGGTGGTTGGCACCATATACAAGTGCCTTCAGTTCAGCCTTATTCCAATGTTTCAACTGCACGTCAGAAGAGGATGAAATGGATGTGTTTCTAGATGTGTTACCCCCACGTCCTCGGACAGAACCCCGGGTTCCACGGGCTCCCTGGGCTCCCCTGGCTCCCCGGGCTCCACGGGCTCTACGGGAGGTACCTCGAGAGGCACCCCTTCCACCAATACCAGATCCTCGGGGCCTACCCCTAGGCCTGCTGGCACCTGATCCACGGCTTCCTCTTTCCCCCCTGCCTCGACCCCTTGGGCTAAATGGAGCAGTGAATTCTTCGTCAGGAAGGTAAGAAGGATCTCTTGAAAGGTCATCTTCAGGAGGAGGTGGAAAGGCAGACCTCCTCATGGGTATGCCATAATGCATAGGATGTTCCCTGCTTGGGGGCTTGCCACGCTGTCTTTTTTTAGATAGTTTTTCATCATGTAACCTCTTTTCTAGAGAATATTTATATAAGTACACCATGTAGTTAATGTCTTGGGTGCCGCCGACAGCACCGGGAAAATCAGAAGGTTTAAATGATTCATCGTATTCCTCCTCCTCCGGTACATATTCCTCATACTCCAAGTCTTCTTCTTCATAGTAGCCCTCGTTTTCGTCATATTCTTCCCCTTCACGGGCTTTCTGGGTAAGAGGATATGAAAGAACAATAAGGTAAGTGACACAGTTAAGAGGGGAAGTTTCATCGACTCTGTTTACTTGTACATTTGACAACCAGAATGAAATCACTCAACTGACACTGACCTAAACACCTTGCTTTTTCGAACTTTTTCAAACTTCGAATTACATCCTAATTTTTATGCCACGTGACCTACTTCGTAAGACAGAAACATCTTTTCATGGTTAAGCTTACCTTATCCATCGCTTTAGGCATTTTTGGACCTTTTTCACTCCCTCGTCGACAAAGAAATCCGCATTACGGAAGGTGACGGCGACCATAGATATCCCATAATTCATGATGTCACAGGGGAAAGCCCGGGGATCCCCGAAAGTAAAACACGGATTTGGCGCTAAATTTAAAAACAATTGAATTAACGCGGAGGGTAGAACACGGACGTCCGTGTACCCAGGTCGTGTTTAATATAAAGGGTCCGCGTTTATTAGAAAGGGTCCGCGTTTATTATGAAAACCCTGAGGGCATAACGGAATCACAAAAGAAAAGCGGTGAAATGGCCTCCTGTGGAATGATGATGATGATGATGATGATGATGATGATGATGATGATGATGATGATGATGATGATGATGATGATGATGATGATGATGATGATGATGATGATGATGATGATGATGATGATGATGATGATGATGATGATGATGATGATGATGATGATGATGATGATGATGATGATGATGATGATGATGATGATGATGATGATGATGATGATGATGATGATGATGATGATGATGGTGATGGTGATGGTGATGGTGATGATGGTGATGGTGATGGTGATGGTGATGGTGATGGTGATGGTGATGGTGATGGTGATGGTGATGGTGATGATGATGGTGATGGTGATGATGATGATGATGATGATGATGATGATGATGATGATGATGATGATGATGATGATGATGATGATGATGATGATGATGATGATGATGATGATGATGATGATGATGATGATGATGATGATGAGTGCAGAGGCATAGCAGGCTTGCAGGACTGGAGATGTTACTGCTGAGGTGGTTCTCTGGATTCTGAGATGGATGGACCTCCTACTGGGGACCTTATATCCCTACTCTGGGGCTGATTGCCCCAGACAAAGTAAGGTCCTGCATCCAACAGTTATGTCTCCACTACAATGGAGTTACATGTATGTTTGTTAAGGGATGCTTCCTTTGAACAGTGTAGGTAATTGGCTGGTATCCCTGTCTACACCCCACTTGTGGCCAGAGGCTATCTTCTACCATCCATCCACCAGGAGTAACCACTAGTCATATGATATTCTCATATGACAACTTGATCAGGCACAATCTCTAGTATGACAAAGTGGTGGAGAACCCAGGTAAGATCCCAAATTACACAAGCTCTTATCAGTCAAGCTGGCAGAACAACACACAAAAACTTTACGTAGTCAGGGACCTGCTGAAGAGGTCTCCCTTCCCTCTAGATCTAGGAGACCCACTGGGGGCAACTCAGCCTCCAATACAGCAGACCCACACACAGTAAACCCCACTCCACCCACCCTGTCTACTCAGGGATCCAACAGTTCTCAGGGCTCCCTACAGGACACCCAACTTACACTATCTACCTCTGAGGAAGAAGGATCTGCCTCAGGGGGTGGATCTACACCCTCTTCTAGATCTTCCACCCCAGCACCTGCCTCTGATAGCCACTCCTCCAGAGACACATCTCCCACACCCTCCACCATGGACACCGATGAAGGCCCTCAACCTAATCAGACAGCTGAGAAGATAAGGGCCTAAGAGAAGGCCATCCAAGATGCAGTTACTGCCCTAGAAGTCAACAAGTCTCAACAGGAGGAAAGGGAGAGGGTCCTCAGTCAACAATTGGCAGAGAGGAATGCGGCAATAGACACCCAGCAGGGTTTTGTAGTGCTCATAAATTAAAAAGATGTCCGGATTCTACTATAGACTTCAATGGCAGCACTGTGCAAACTGTCACCTTCTTTCTATATCTAGGTGTACATATTGACAGTAAACTTAGTTTTGATAAACAGATTAAAATTATTAAAAGAAATGTATGCAATAAACTATTTAGGTTTGCTAAGTTAAGAAAGTTTTTAACACACGAGCAAAGTGTAAAGATATACTGTTGTACAATCAGACCAATTATAGAATATTGTTCATTTATAAGTACTACTTGTAATGAGGATGGTCTTGCAGCATTACAACGACTGCAAAATAGAGCTCTTAGAGTTTGTCTGAAATGCAATATTAGACGGTATAGTGTGAAGGAGTTTCATGAAATTTGTAAGGTTCCAGTGTTAGAGAAAATATTTGACATGCTATTATTATGCTTAATGTATAAGAAATCAAAGACTGTGTTAAATAGACCACAATCTTATAATACAAGGTCTCAAAAGAAGATTGTTTTTGAACTACCTAGGGTTATTACTAGACACTATAAAAGATCGCCATGGTACAGAGGGGTGGCTCTCTGGAATACTCTACCTGAGAAGATTCAGAAAGCTACGACAAAGGTAAAATTCAAAGAGGGTGTGATGAAGATAGAAAATATAAGGTTGAACCTGAAATTGGGTTATAATTGATAATGAGAAGCAGGTGTGGAAACTGCGCCACTTCATATTCATATTCATATTCATACTCACATTCATATCCTTTTTCATGTTTACATCCATATTGATATTGCTGATGTTCCCATATGCATATAACAGCATATACTACCAACTCTACTTATCACTTATTTGAACTAAAGACAAGGTGTATTTAGCTGTAATCATGATGTACTGAAATAATGTGTAGACACACAAATCTCTAAGTATGACATATTATTTACTATCCATCTCTTTTTGCTTTTAATTTGTTTGTCTGTACTTTCTATGTTAATAACCTATTGAGTGAATATTGCCAGTCCCTATTTTTCCATCTGCTGATTGTGTTCATATTGACATTTGTCAAGATCCATGAAGTTATTGTACTGTTTCATTTGTGACTTTCTTTTGAAAAATCAATAAAACTTGGTCTGCTCTATAGCATTATTTAAATGAACATAGCAGTTCATTAATGCAATGAGCAAGTCCAAAAAAAAAAAGAAAAAAAAGGCCATGGAAGACCAGTGGAAGGCCCTAGATAAGCAGCAACAACAGATAGCAGATCTCATGAAGTTGGTATCAGCTCAGACCTCACAGCCTCCCACACCCACCACCACACCTATCGTCACACCATCTGCCTCTGGATCCAAGGATGACGTCATGATCTCCATGATGTCCAACATGACCAAGATCCTAGACAGACAACAACACGATGACAGGAAGATCAGGCAACATGAGGTAACCAAACCCAAAACTTTTCTCACCCATTACCACTCATGTCAACAGCACTCTTTATTGATCACAAATTCCCAGAGTATTTGAAGGATAAGTACAAAGTAACAGACAGTGACACCATGGTAACATATCTACCCAAGTACCTTGAAGGACAAGCATTGGCTTGGTTTGAATCCTTCAAGGAAAGTGCCACACCTGATAAGTTGACATGGACCAATGTAGTAAATGAAATAAAAGAGTATTTTGCTACTTGAGACAATATGATTTCCAAAACTGCACTCCGTGCACAAAAGGTAAATGAACCTGTCCTAGACTATGCATGCCATCTCAGAAAAGTGTGTAATGCCAAACGCCCAAAAGATGAAACCCTACTCAGAACTTTTACCCAAGGCATGAGGCCCTGGATCTCTGTAGCTCTTGAGAATAAGAAAATAGAATCTTTTGACCAAGCCCTAGAATTAGCCTTAGAGGCTGAAACCCAGGATAAATCCAGGAAAGTAAGGGATGAGGAGTCTAACACACAGTCTACTAAAAGAAAGGTCCAGGAAGTCACCACTAGTTCAGAGGAGTAAGATGTTAACCTAATGTCCAGTGCCCATGTAAGGCAGCAGGAAGCAAAGGTTGTCTCCAAAGATCCCACCGGTAGATATAGAGGAAATAACTATGACCCCAACTACCGCTCCAATAGAGGTAGAGATAGGGGGGGTAACAACAACAACCGGGGGGGGGGGGACACAACAGTAGAAGGGACAACAACTCATCCAACTCCAACAGTGGTAACTCTTCACACAGTGATAGGAGAGATAGAACTCCAAGTAATGGCAGATCATATAACCAAGGATCCAACAGCAGGAGCCATAGTCCACATAGGAACTACAACAATGGATCCTACAACAACAATGGCTCCCACAACAACCATGGTTCCAGCAACTCTGGTTGCTACAACAACAACATTGGATCCTACTCCAACCAGGGATCCAACAACTCTGGTTCCTACAATAACCAGGAATCCAACAACTCTGGATCCTACAACAACCAGGGTTCCAACAACTCTGGTCACTACAGCAACTCTGGTCAATATAACCAATATTCCAACTCACATCAGGAGGATTACAAACCTCTGAGGTTACCAGGGAAACCAGCAGAGTAACCCCCACATACCACCTCATGTGATGGATCAAATCTCCAAGCTCCTGGTGGCTAGCATCTCAACCGCCCCACAGAACCAGGAAAACTAGGATGTCACAGTGCAGATGGGCCAGTGCACTGTGACACCCCAAATACAATCAATCACTCAGGATTAACAAACATTCAACCAGAGACAACTGCTAGTGCCAATCTACCATCTAACAGACAGAGATGACCATCAGTGATTCACATCACCCCACCAGATTCATCATCAAAGGATACAGGTGAGAGTATCAAGCTTTCTATTGTACTTCTTCAAAATGGCTGTATCAATGCAAATCTGTATGATGTTTCAGATGTACAATGTTTGGTTGATACAGGTGCTACTATCACCTGTGTCAGACAAGCCTTCCCCATGGATCTCCAAAAGAGATTCCATATCCAACTAAGGAAGTCAAAAATTAACATCCATTTGGCAGATGGATCAGTGTGTCATGTTGGACATTCAGCTATGCTGAACTTTAGAATCCAAGGTGTCAGATTCCAATACCACATGAATTTGATGAGATTAAATCAGCAGCTGCCCCGGCTTATAAAGATAAAGTGCTTAAAACCTTCCCACTACCCCAGCCACATGTCAGGATCTGACACTAAACAACTCAGGTGTCACCACTGCATGAGCACCTCAAGGTTAGATCAGACATCTCACACCTGACACACACCTCCACTGTCAATAAATTTTATCAAAGTATTAAAAATTGTTTTAGGAAGATACACAGGTTGTGTGGTGACCTAGCAATAGCAGTTTTGCATAGCAACAAACCTAGATTCATACCTGTAGGCATACACTATGTCTTGTGCATAGTCTCCCCTCAAGGACATAGTTCACTAATTTCAAATTGCATATAGCTCCCTTAAACACATCACACAGCATGAACATACTCCCCTGCCTGTATTTTGCATATTTCGTTTCTCCACAATACCAATGTGGGACAGAGGACCCTGGTGTCCAAATCATGAACTACCAATCCCCACCAGCCATCTTAAGAGCATACAAGAGTTAAGGTGCAAGTTTGAAAATAGTATATCATATCATGCCTGTTAGTGATCTTTCTTTAACAATACGCAGACATAATATCATGAAGAAAAACAGACACAGCCCCAATGTTAGGTTGTCAGTAAAGTTTATTTCATGAAGATAAATACAAGTGAAAGTAAAAGAGTTGATGATTGATATGAAGCATTATGAATAGTAGTGGATGATCAACATTTAGCCTTTGGTGGGCCTACTTCTACAATATCGCATATAGCTTTTACCTTATTTTAGGGAAAAGTTGATTAGATAAACAGAGATTCAAAATACATGCTCAGGAGCTTGTTTCAATAGTGTCTATGACAGGTTCAGGCCCCTACGACTTGAGAAGGGCCAAGTCTTACCAGGTGATCTTAGGACTTTGGCCATAGTGACTAAATAGCTGGCTACATAACTGGGTGAGCGTACTGCCTGCTGGCTAAATAGCCACCAGAGCAGTGACTCAATAAGGGACCCTGGTATGACTACCCTCTATGTGAATACATAGTGGGTAGTCATAGCTCCTGCTTTGCGCACTCCTTTGCTCAAATATACTCCACCTGTACTCTTTCCTCTGTAACCATGTATGTACTCTATGTATAGACTAATGCCCTGACCTCATGCCACTCATAGAGGTCAATGGGCCTTACTATATATATATATATATATATATATATATATATATATATATATAGCAAGGTGTTGAGGAGGCTATGTACCTTCAACCTCACATTGAAGGTAGAGGAACCTGCTGCCAAATAGAAGCTTTCTTTACTATTATGATATTTGTAGGTAAATTTGACCACCTTTAACAATATGATCCATTTTCATGATAATTGACCATGTGTGCGCCCTTGTAACCAGGTGGGATCACCTATAATTATATAGATACTGTAGCCCTATGCTCATTTGAACAGTAGAGTACAAACCATACTATGGGGGAGGTACAACCAGGCACTATCTAGCCATTTAGTATGTGTGCCTGGCCTGTACGACTGGGTCCTATGACTTCATAGTGGTTTGTATGAAGCCAGCAGTTGAATACATAGTGGGGCCTATTTTGAGGTCTGTACTGTAGCTCACTATGTAGTCATTGCTATGGAGCCATTTCATACACCTCCCACTACGATCTGTGTTTGTCCTGTCCTGGACACTATTGAAACAAGTTCCTGGTAATAATGTTATTATGTCAGCATTAGATATATACCATGTTTACTATAACAAGTACACCTCTCCTAATACACACATAATTATTGTTTCAATATTTTTAGAATTTGTGCTAATTATGTTTAATAACTGTACAACATTTACCATTCGACATTGTGCCAATAATCATCAATTCCTTCATAGCAATTTCTGTGATCCAAGTCAATAAATCGACTATCCTGCTTATCTCTTATGCTTTTGTTCCTTAAAACTTAATTACTATTACTCGTGCTCAGATGAACTAATAAGAATAAAATCATATCCAGGCATTGAAAAACATCATGGAGCAGCAATAAGACAGGGTCTGGTCATTACATCTGGAAGTACAAGAGAGGCCACCATGTAACAAAATTGTGAAATAGAAGCTGATGCTGTATTGTATCATGCCCGTTAGCCTTTTACAGGCTGCTAATACATTTATTCACCATGCTATTGGTCGTCTCGATGCACCAACGAAGTGCTGGCTGGTCTGCTCACCAGCACTTTGTTGGTGCATTTACAATAACCCTTAAAAAGGAAATTGCTTTAAACCTACTGATTATAATTTTTTACCCCATTACATAAGCAAAGCAATCTTACACAATCTTCTCTATTTTCTGCAACATGTTTTCTATTTCTTCATGAGCTCAATTCTTAATTGAAGACTTTAGTTAAAAAGGGCCCATGAAAGGTTAAACAGTAGGGCCAGAAAAATATAGGATGAGTAGCATTACCAGACGGCAACATTTTTATAGGCATAAACTAAAATACCTTGCCTCATAAAGTATGAGATTCTTACCCTTAGTGTTGATGTTTACCTTGTCTTCTTCTTTAGGTCATTCAGGTTCTCCAGCTCCCTCCTGATTTCATCGTTTTCATCATCATCATCAAAAACGTCATTTTCATCACCGGGTACATACTTCTTCAACCAAAACAGGACTGGCTCTGGGTTGTCCATTTCAGTTTTGGCTACATCATTTGCAGTTCTTATCACTTATAGGAAAAGAGCAGGACCTTGTTGCATTTTCAAACATTACCAATGCATTTTTACCAATTACATTCTCAGAGATAGCTTTTAAAATATACTTTGGATCCTGGTAAAATTGAACAATGAATGACCAGAACTGTAATATGGTGAATAAGTCTAGTTTCTACAATGAAGCCCAAAATGGTAGTACAGTTAAGCACTTTATTTTATGTGAATAACTTCTTCCCATAGAGATAGCATTGCGCGGCCGATCGCCACACCCCCAGTGGCGTAACGTGTGTCGATCCACCACAGCGGCAGATCCACCACTGCAGCCTCATTCTGGCTGCGTGTAAACATTCAAAATGGCGGACCGGCGCTTGTGTGGTGAACTACGGTAACGGATTTTGCTAATTTTTAGTTAATTAAACCCTCTAAAAACATAAAATAAATATAGAACTAAACTCCCCTGGTGTCCTCGGTGGCCGATCCACCCCTCGGGAGTTGCCTAACAACTCCCTCATGGTGGATCGACCACCTCGTACACCACGGTCGTTTAGTTCTATCTATGTCTTACATATTTTCTACAATAACTTTCTATAATAATGACAGAGAAATCTTTGTCCCAAACTTGCTGGTGAACCCCTGTTGGTGTTATGGCATAATCGTTATGGTGTACTCTTAACACTAGACTTACCATCACAGAATGTCCCTTCATAACCATGTGCACAAATACAGGTATTTGACCCCTTCTCTTTCACCACACACGTTCCACCGTTCTTACAATTCTTCATAGGACACTCACTGGAGGCTGAAATAATAGCATACGCGTCTCAGTAACTTGGTATTTCATCTCGAGGGGGGGGAGGGAAAATTAGAGGAGGTGCAATTCAGAGCATATCACACATCACATTTGCCTCAACTTAACTAACATCACACCCACAGACATGGCAAAGTCCTTCCTTCTTGACTAGAATGGTGTGATGTTGGGCTGGCCACATGCAAGTACTTGGACCTCCAGATTCCATCTGTTCCGTATGTCCGATTCAATCCCATATAGCAAATATGTTCGATTCTCCTGGACTGGGGTGTATTTTGGCACAATCTATGATCCCCAAATGGCTCTAGGGTGACCAAAATACCGCAACGATAGAATCCATCATAGAATCCATCTTATAATATATATAGCATTGCACAGAGTTTGAGTAAAGACTTCAATACATTTTTACAATTTGATACCATCTGATTGGAAACGTTTTGTCCATTGACTTATTGTGCAAAAGTTTATCTTACAAGACTCAAAATAGAAAATTATTTTTGATTTGTTCTGGAATACACCCCTGATCAGAAGCACCCTAATGAGTTTTGTAGGTGCGACAGTCATGAGTTTAGTGCTAGTTAGGCTCTTGCTATGTATATAGTGAATTTTGTGGTGATTTAGGGGGCATCATCCTAACTGATTTTTCTATTTCTAGATTAAGACATTACTTTGGTGTGTCAATACACACCATTAGCACAAGGGCAACCATCACACAAATACTCCGGTAACATTCACCCAACATCCTTTTTTTAAGTTGTTTATTGGGAAAATTACAGTTACAAAAGTAAGTGCAATTAAACCTGGCACCCACGCATTTTGGGAGTTAAGCCAAGCCCCCTGCCATGTCGCATTTAGAAAGTTAGAATACCTCCAGTAGCAGCCAGCAGAGCTTGTTTACCTGTACAATATTGTAGTCAGCATAAAAAGATATCTGTTATCAACAAAAGTATCACATTTGGCTAATAAATAAGTATAGAAAAGGAGATGCTGCTCTCTCCTGTGGATCACCTCTAAGCAGCCACTTGCATCACGTATTTGTTTTATCGTCATTATGGGATTCTCCTGAACTTTAAAAACCTCCCTTAAAGCCCAATTTTTCTAATAATTGTAATTCCTCTCTTCTCTAGTTTCTCTATCCTATACAAAATCACAATAGTCAAAGGTTGGTAAAATCATCACCTTAAAATGTCCAAAGACGTGGTCTACAAATTTTCTAATCCTGGTTAATTGAACAATCCTGTGTGCAAGTGGCCCTGTGTTCTACAAACAAGTACTCTGGGTCGAGGCTCCCACCCAAACATGTACACTCTTTCAAGTGCTTTGTTATTAAGACCAAATATACTATTATCATTATGGGTATCATTAAACAGCATCCATTTCGTTTTACTCTCATTAATTGTTAAACTGTTATTTATGCACCATATATGGATAGCTTTCATGGCATTCCTCATATCTTGTGGATTATCTACAGTGATGACAGCATCGTCAGCATATAGGGCGATGTCAAAGTT
Source organism: Acholoe squamosa (assembly GCA_949317995.1). Taxonomy (NCBI): domain Eukaryota; kingdom Metazoa; phylum Annelida; class Polychaeta; order Phyllodocida; family Polynoidae; genus Acholoe; species Acholoe squamosa. Next base: position 4,854,451 of record OX439041.1, read on the forward strand.
CCCAACTGATGGGAGGGAATTCATATAAATAAAAAAAAAGCAAAGGCCCTGATTGATGTGATGGAGCTAGGGACAAGGCGAGTAATTGGCCTTGTCAGTCTGAAACTGCCGGCCTATTTATTTAAACAAAATTAAAGAATAAAGAAAAAAAAAGACAACAGTCTGTTCTGCCTGCCTGCCTGCCTGCCTGCCTGCCTGCCTGCCTGCCTGCCTGCCTGCCTGCCTGCCTGCCTGCCTGCCTGCCTGCCTGCCTGCCTGCCTGCCTGCCTGCCTGCTCAGGTATGTATACTTGTGACCTAGTGCAGGTGTCTTAGTCTGGTGTCTCAGTCAGGTGTCTCAGTCAGGTGGTGGAGAGTGGTGCCCTCTGTCAATCCATATAACTTATCGACTCCACCCATACAGAGCCTTATTCTGATGTAGAAAAACAATTGTCATTGGCAATAGTACATTGTGTTCTATGTGTAAGATAATTTTTGAAAGAATTACAAGAAACCCAAAACTGATAATTTTCTTATTAATTTGGAATGGGAAACCGTGTCGAAAGCCTTTTTATAACCTAACTAGTGGCTACGCCACTGGATTTTGGGGCAAAGCCATCATAATTTTGAATGCCATCTTTACTGAAGATGATGGGCTGTATTCACGGCAGAGTATGGGTTGTATTGATAGCAAACTATGGGTTGTATTCACGGCAAAATGTGGCCCATTTCCGGGGCCAATTTCACGACGCCACTGATGTTGCATAGAGATGTAATGTTTCCAGGCGCTAAGTAACATGATGTTGTGTCATAAATCATGCTAGTAACTCCAAGCTGATTCTCTCAGAATGCCTCAATTCAAAAGCTTAGGTTACAGTATCTCAATAACTGTGAGTCTTTTTAACACTAGATCTCTACAGGAGATAGCTTGGATGTATAGCACCAATATAATACAGTATGTACGCACCATCTACTTTGAAAATACTTATTTTGATGGCATGTTTGATAGGTTTATAATGGCGGACATTGAAACAATGTTCTGCCTGTCGTTGTTATGCAATGAGAGTATTGTGCTTAATGTAATGCTTGTTATTGCAATTAAATCATATGATTCCATTGGTTAGGAGAAATCCTTTTATATACGGGCATCTAAGAATATTAAAATCCTTGAAATAAAAAAAATCGAGTTAACTTTGAGAAATTTTTTTCATCTAGCCTCTTTTGGTTTAATTTTTCCTGGCTAGCATTCAAGTTATCTTAATGGGGTGAGGAACAGCAACGAACTAATGCCTTTTTATGTATAGGGTAAATATAAGCAATACGCCGGCTTATTAGAAATAGTGCTCCTGATAATAGTGTGGAGATGTTCTGTAACAGCCGTTTGGGTTGAGCATCCAGATCTGTACCTATGCTGTGATGGACAGAATAGTTGGTACTCACTCATATATTTCTGTTGCCTCATACAAACAGTCCATTCTAATAATCTATCAGGGGCCTGTCTTTCCTTATGTTAGAATGTATTAAAATGCTACAAAATAATATCAGATACGGACCACACATACGGACGTCCGTATATGACATATGGACGTCCGTATATGACATATGGACGTCCGTATGTCACATACGGATGTCCTTATGTCACTTTTAGGATACCACCTGGTACCCCCCCTAGCCGTATTTGATTTACCAACATAGGGAGGTCCGTATGTGATATACGGACGTCCGTATCTGTCCGTAAGATAAGGAAAGACAGGGCCCAGGTACTTGTAAAAGACTTATAGGTATAAGGTCATTTACATCTAAGGAGTTAGGTTTTAATAGAGGGGTATGGTTGTACCTGCCTTCCATACATCATGAAAGGTGGCGGTACATAAGCATTTATTATATAATATTTCAGTGACGTCGATGATAGCAAAAAAGACATCCTTTATAGCAAATGTTTTACAATGTTTTATAGCTAAAGGCATCTTTATATTTATGGATTTAATCAGTCTTTTAAGTTACACATATGTAATATCATAAGATTCACTTAATTCACCATACTCACCATATGTAGTACCAGTATACACCAGTAGACAACCGCCACACAACCTCTCCTACCTAACATCATTGTACAATGTACCCAAGTAGTATAGTATGTATCGGAACGGGACTATAGTTAAGTACTGTTTATTACTCACTCGACCTGCAGCCAATCAGAGGGCTCCATTTGGTCACGTGACCTGTGACGTCACAGGACCCCCGTGGTGCATGCCCATATATGGTCATGTGACCTTGACCTTGACCCCATTTGCATAATAGGCCACACCTCCATTTGGTCACATGACCTGTGACATCACTAGACCCCCCATGGTGCATACCCATATATGGTCATGTGACCTCGACCTTGACCTAATTAGGGGTGTGCATACCCATATATGGTCATGTGACCTTGAGCTCAACCTAATTAGGGGATTACCCCGGTCACATGACCCCTCATTTTGCATAATAGACCAGGCCCCCTTGACCTATTTAGGGGAACGGGACTACAGGATGCAACCAATCAGAGGCCTCCATTTGGTCATGTGACCTGTGGGTGCATGCCAATATATGGTCATGTGATCTTGAGCTCGACCTAATCTGTGGTGTGCATGCCCATATATGGTCATGTGCTCCATTTGGTCATGTGACCTGGTGGTGAGTCCCTTATTTGGAAAATAGGCCACGCCCCCTTTGGTCACGCGACCTACACCCCGCACGTGGTGAGCTCCTTATTTGGAAAATAGTTTACACCCCTTTAGCCAATTAGAGGCCTTCATTCGTGACCTGATTATGTAAATGGGGGTTGGTTAACCTTTTTTGTATGAAAACAACACGTGATTTAACTACGAACTACGTGTTTTTTTTGTTTTTTTGGGGAGGGTTAAAGGAAGAACAAACCCTTGGGGCGGGGAGGGAGGGGAGGGGGGCCCTTGGGGTGGGGTGGGAGGGCCCCCTTAGGGTAGGGTGGGGTGGGGTGGGGAGCTTTGGGGTGGGGAGGGGCCCCTTCTTTTTAACAAAAAAACTAGTTTATTTTTTAAGGCAAGCTAAAAACTTGCCCATAAAAAATAACAAAAAAAGGGAGTAAACCGACCCCTACCCTTTTGGGGTAGGGATGGTTTTTTTTTTACTTGTCGCAAGTACAATGTTAGTACAACGTTAAAGTAAGGTAATGAGTGGGTAGTGTCACCTGTCGTTTTTTCTTTTACTTTTATTTGTACTTATTCGTTCATATATCGCTCTAGTTTAAAGGACATTACTTCTTTTTTTTTGCACATTGTACACTTCATCATCAACAATGTATTCTAGGATGCCTGTTTGTGAGGTTAAAGCTTGTTATTTGTACTCATAATAACATTCATCCTATGAAAATCAGTAGGTAACTAATGAGGGAGTAGTGTATATTGAACTATTTGTCTACCTATGAAATGACACTCGAATAAATGTGTTGAAAAAAGAAACTCGGATAAAGGAATCAAGGGGTGCATGACCACCTAGGGGTGGTTTATTATGTAAATGAGAATTTTTATAAATAAAAAAAAAATTACATCTTTTTTTTATTTTACCCTTATTTTTTTAAATAAAAAATTTAAAAGGATGAGAGTGGTGATGATGTTAAATAAAAGAAATACTACCGTTTTTTTATGAGTGGTCAGGTTTTCTGATTGTAAAATTGATATACTCCTATCGATCTGTCTGTAAAGACATTGTTTCTCTTTAGAAAACATTGTCTGTAGAGCACTTGGTGTTTCCATGATGAAGGTGGTAAAGGAAATGTGAGGGAACAAAAATTTACCTTCCCTTATGTACCCGTCCAAGATAAACCTCTTAACTGTGGTTTAAATTGATCAAAGACTTAAAAGAATTTTTTTTTTTTACAGTGAGCTTTGCTCAGTAGGGTATCTGTTTGTTTTGATTTTCACCTCCCATTTGATGTAGTGATGGATTGCTTAGTTCATTAAGTACGGTTGGTCCCAGAGGGAAAAGATAAAAGACTTAAAGGCTTTGAACCCATAGTCACACTGTTAACTGTGGTTTAAATTGATCAAAGACTTAAAAGAGATTTTTTTTTTTACAGTGAGCTTTGCTCGGTAGGGTATCTGATTGTTTTGATTTTCACCTCCCGTTTGATGTAGTCATGGATTGCTTAGTTCATTAAGTACAGTTGGTCCCAGAGGGGAAAGATAAAAGACTTAAAGGATTTGAACCCATAGTCACCCACTGTGCACTTCATGAGGCTTTAAAGAAAAGCTTTGAGTTTAATTTTTCCTAATTACAAAAGACATAGAAGGTAACCCACACCCTAGGTTGGCGAAAAGAGGAGGACCAGAAAGGGGATTAACTTATTAAATGATTTGTTAGACTTAATCTGCTTACCACACACGCACATTTGTAATTACAAAAGGTAAAAACATGTACAAAGGGTACATACAAAGGTAGACATGCACCCTGAGGTATTTTTTTCTGGAAGTGAAAACTATAGTTATTTTCCACTTTATACCATTTTCTTAAATTAGGGTGTGTCTTATACGCGAGGTACTACGGTAGGTAGGTAGGTAGGTGGGGAGGTGGGTATGTGTCCACCATTTCTGCTGTGTACCCCACACCTTTGGTAGTGAGTAATCCAATTAAAAAAACTTTTGACGTTTCTCTTACAAGATTATATTTTCCCTTTGTTGTTAAGCACCTCTGTAGTTTTTTGTATATAGTCTTTGAACACCTTAATCTTCTAACGTTCCATAATCCTCTTATACATGTAAGTCGCATTAAGGTAATAATCACAATTGTTGCACCTGTTATCCACTTTGGTACACTTATTCCAAAAAAGCATCTCTCTTTTTCATGTTGATTGGTCCAGGGGTGGAAGGGGCCAGGTGAAAACAGGATTAAAGCTTTCTCTCGACTATATAAAGAGCCCTGATTTTTCTTGGAAGGGTACATTACGTCCGCTGTCTCCTTTGACAGTATCAGCGGTAGCAGGGCAGCAAAAGCAGGAGCATGTGCAGTGGTAAAATCAAGTGCAGTGGTAGCACCAGCATGTGCAGCAGCAGCAGCAGCAGTAACCAGCAGCAGCAGTAGCCGCAGTAATTACAACTGCAGCGACAGTAGTGTAGGGGTAACAGAAGCAGGAGAATGAGCAAGTGCAGCAACAGCATCAGCAGAGTATGTGTAGTAGGAATATGTGCATGTGCAGCAGAAGTATGTACATGTGTAGCAGTAGCAGCAGTAGCAGCAGCAGCAGTAGTAGCAGCAGTAACAACACCAGCAGTAGCAACAGCAGTAGTAACAGAAAAATGTGGGAATCACAGAGCAGGAGTAAATCATAAGCAAAAGGTAGGTGGGTTGTGTTCTTTTTGTATCTTTTAAAAGACCAAGTATTTTATAGTTATTTAGCTTTTTTTTGTGATTTTTATCCACTATAGAAATATGTCAAAATTGAGTAGGACGTCTATGGTACTGTAATGGTTCGAATTATGGTTTCGACTAGTTCGAAGTGAAAACCAGACGAGGTATCTCGGGTTAGTGCAACTGGCACGTGTTTATTTCGGTGTAGGTATTACATCCACCTCGAAGAGTACTGCTTAGCTAGGCATAAGCTCAGGTAAGGGTGGTCCGACTCCGTTGGCAGGCAGAGCCAGACTAACGCCTCCCTCGGCCCCAGGTAGGGGCTGGAGCGAGGCGGACAGTGCTGCCACCACCCTGCAGGGACCAGTGGTCGAAGAGACCTCTGGTGACTACCGGTGATGGGCGCACCGCTCGAAACGCCCTCTCGGGGGAGACGCTCACACTATATCACGATCTACGAGCCCCTACACTACCCCCACCAGAATAAGGAAAGGGGTGTGCAAAAATAACAGAGTACTATTTCGTTATTCTAAGAAAATTAGGGCTCGAAGTTAAAGACACGAGTTCGAAGTAGAACGTGATATGTTATTTGTGTGACGTCTTAATAACAGGAGTCGACCACATATAAATATTTTAAATAAAGTAAACATACATATACACTATGGAATAGGATTAAGGAGAGATATGGGTCGAAACAAGTTCGGAAGAACATGTTCGAGACCGTACATAGAGTATTAATTTGTATGTTAAATAACGATATACCATATGATTTTAAGTTGCGTGACCCGAAAAGAAAAATTTTTGTTGTTCACGTATGAACACTATATATTACTTTTTTTAACACAGTTTACAATAACTGTGGGTTTTTATAACTATAATAATATACATATACACCTCTATACCACTACTATCCCCGAGATATGAACACAATGGGTGTGTACCTGAGAAATATTAAATAGCTTTAAGGTAACAGATCATGTAGGTATATAGCACCAATTATTGTGTTTCATGAGTTCGATCGTAGTGGACGACGTTATGATCGAAGTTATTAAAACAGGAATAATATTTTTATGCGTAGGGTAAGAGGACTAGTGGTTAATTTAAATTATATATAATATGTTTCTATAGCAGCCCACCAGCGTAGTGGGTCTGCCGTACAATAAAAATTAACTTCGGGGCATCTTCAAGGGTCGTTCACTGCTTGTCTGCAGATCCATTCGGCGGGTGACGGACTTGGCGGTGGCAAGCCGCGTCGCTGTGTGGTGTGCCCTGATCAAGATGGGAAGATGTAGATTCGTCCATTTGGCTCCGTGGGTCTGCATCCGTCCGGGCATCCGTCAGGTTCGGGGCACAGTATCAGTAGTCGGGGGTCCCGTAGGGTAGGGTCGTCGGCTGTCATTACAAGTCTGTCTCCATCACTGTTTCCCCAGGATGGGTTTCCGGATCGGAGTCCAGACTGATCAGGTTGTCGACCACGGGTGTTCGGGCAGGGTCTGCAACAACCGTGGTTGTTTCTGGGGTAGTGACTGCCGCGTCAGCCTGTCTGGTCGGGGTGGCAGTTGCAGCAGCGGTGGCGCCTTCGAGCTCCCTCTCGGGTCCTGTTGGAGGTGCGCCAGCACTGGCGGAGGCTCTCGGGGTAGGCATACTAGCGAATCCGAAGGATTCAATGTCTGCCTCGAGTTGTCTGTTCTCCTGCAACTTGGCCTGGAGCTTTTCGAAGGCACTTTCAGCTGTGCCATCCCAGTCTTTCATGAAGCAGCCGAACACTGCCATGAATCTAACGTCCTGATGGTCATATTGGCTTCTCAGCTCCTGCAGCTGTGACTCGTACTTCAGCTTCATGGCCTTGGCCTCGTTTTCACGTTGGAGCGAGGCTCGAAGCTGATCCCTCGCTTGTCCCTGCATGTCCTGCGAGATTCGGGCGATTTCTCGTCGTTGGATCTCGTGCAGACATTCAAACACGCCTTCGGTAACGCCCCGGAGGTACCCGGTGGCCTGGCTGATATGTCTTTCTTGCCACGCCTGGAAGACGTCGGCCTGAATATCACAGGTTTCCTGTGTCCGGTTCCTGATATAGTCATCGGGATCCTCCAACTCGAGGTTAGATTTCACCAAGTGTAACACGTTGGTGGTCCTTATGTTTCGTGTTGGGGGGGTCGGCACAGGGGGCGTGTGGGTATCGGAGCCGCTCTCATAAGCAGAGCTCGATGTGGCTGTGGCACTCGGGGATGGGGTAGCTGTGTTGGTTCGTCGAGACGACCCGACTACAGCTCCACTCGCATCTATGGTTAGGCCTCGGCCTCTGCCGACATCGGGGAGGGGTTGGCTGGGGTCTTTCAGAGCGACTTCGCGTCCGGGTCGTTTCGGGTCCACCGGTCGGACCCGTCCTCGTGAAGAGGTGTCAGCAGGGTTGGCCGGGGGACCCATTGGCTTCGGTTTCCCCGAAGGCAATAGGGTTTGGGACTCGGGGCCGGGTGTCTGGGTTTCAGACAGAGTGGGGAACTCGTCTGCCTCGGTATCTGGCTTGCCTCGGTGCCGAGTGGCGGACTCGGTGTGACCTGCAAACCAGTCAGAGTGTGATAGGGTGTTCCGTCCCTCAAACCAGGTCTGGTGGTTACCTGTCGAAGTCCCTGCTGCGGGTCGATAGGAGCTCGAGTTCAGGGGCGAGACCTGCTCCAGGCTCGAGGGGTCTCGGGATGTGGCCCCCGCGATTGTGCTCGGATCGGGGGACCTCTTTTTGTGTTCCGGAGCTGGGGCTGGGGACTGAGACTCCGACCTCGGTCGTTTAGCGTCCCGTCGGGGATCACTACCCTGATGTGGTCGGGGTCTTCCATAGCGGTCGACCGCGTCGGGATCCCTCCTCTGGACTTTGACACGCCAGTGCATTTCTGCTGACATGTCAAATCGGTGGGAGCGCACGTTCTTGAGGAAGTAGGCGTCCTGCTTCCCCTCGACCGTGTGGCACAGGTGGTCAGTTCTCATGGTGATCTTTAGTCTCTCCTCGGAGGTCATTTGATCCCACTTCGACATAAGTCGCTCGTGGAGTTTCAGGGCCTTCAAACGAGCGTCGCTGGCTTTTAGACCATGGACCTGAGCTAAATGCTCGGCCATGCGTCCCCGCCTCGTGGTTCTCAGCCCTTGGCACTTCTTGTTTTCGTTCTTTTCATTAGAACATCGGTACACAGGCCCGTGGTGCATGTGATACTCCACGAGGTGTCTAAAGAACGAGTCTTTTGAAGGCCAGACTCTCTCAGTCTCTGCAGCGTTGACGCAGATCTCGAAGGGACAGGTGGGGTTCGAGGATGTCCATGCTGAAGCCGCGTATTGCAGCTTCGTTCGATGCTCGAAGCCATAGTAAGACTTAGGTGTCTTACTGGTGTCTCCGAGAGAAGCCACCCACACGCGATAGAACTTCGCGGGGCCAGCGTCCTTCTTCAGGATTTTCATCCATTCCTCGTCGTCACTATCGCCGTCGCGGTTAGTGGCGGGAGGAATCGAGTAGCTGTCAGTGTGACGCTGACAGTCCATAAAGCACTTCGGGGTGTAGTCTGGGAATCCGGTTCGGGCATTGACCCACTTGTTCAAGCAGGACTCGTCAGGGGCGTCTCCCAGGGGCTCCTCTAATGAGTCGATGTTTTCCAGCAGGTGCCGGCTCATTTCGGCGACCTGCTTGTCGCGGTCTCCATTTCCCTCGTCCTGAATTTCCTCCTCCTCGGCTGCGGTGCTGGTGACCGGCTCCGGGGCCAGAGGGGTCGTTCTCCGTGAGGGTCTCGTTCGGGTAGACCTCGAGGGGGGTGAGGTATCATCCTCCCTTGTGGTCTTTCCACTTCGGGTTCGACTCCGCGAGCTTCGAGACGAAGTCGAGGCTGCGGAGTCGTCGCTTTCGTCCGCCTTCTCTTCTACCACCTTTTTCTTGCGGCGGCTCGACTTGGACTTAGCCTCGGGTTTGTCTGTTGATTCCTTCCGGGCTTTTTCCACGTCTTTCTTGAGCTTCGATTTCCGCTTCATGAGGTCTTTGCGCTCGCGCTCAATGGCCTCTTGGCGGGCATCAAGCTCCTCGAGGCTCATTTCTCGGGCGGTATTTACCTTGGTGGAGTAGCAAGCTCCACCCTCTAGGCTCGAGGCAGCTTCGGGAATCAGGCTGGCCACGTCTCCGTCGCGAGCGGTCTCATTTGTCATTCTCCGCTCTTCGCGTTCGAGCTCGGGGTCCGCCAAAAGAGCGTCCTCTTCCTCACGGACAGGGGAGTTCATCTGTGAACTAGACATGAACGCGTAGGTGCGTTCTCGGGGTGGTCCTTGTGGTAGAAGGACTTCGCGGGAGTGGATGCTGGGAAGGCGTTCCTCGAACCCGATCAGGCCATACAGCAGGGGGTACGCTGTCTGTGACCTAATTCGGTCGTCCTCGCAGATGGCGTCAACAACGGCAACTAGGCCGTCGCTGATGCACATTGCTTCGGCAAGTCCGAAGTAGTTCTCGAACCAAATGTCCGAGACGTCAGCGACCCCGGTGTCGATGCATCCTCGGCAAATTCTCTTCTGCAGATCGTGGGGTATCATCTGTGGAGGTTCGCCTTTGAGGCCCAGGTATTTCGGTGGACAATACCGATTCTTGCCCGTGGCCGTTCGGATAAATCCTTTCGTCACGTTCACGTACCCGACAGCTGGTGGTCGGTCGGTGAAAGTCACGGGGACTTCGATGATGACTGAAGGTTTGGTTCCTTCAGTCGTACTCGGGCGGGGAGTTCCCGGGGCGACGAGTTCTGCACCTCTTGGGATGCTCAGGGTATCGGGAGTCGTTTCGGGGATAGATGACTCCATTTCGGTGGTGTCCATTAGTTCCACTATTGGACTTCGGGGTGCCTCATCCTGGGCTCGAAGTGGAGTCGGGTGTCCATCGGGGTTGGCCGTTACGGTCGCCATCACCTCCGACTGAGCCATATTTCGGGCTCAGACGGCTCAGGGGGTTGTTCTCCTTCGTTAGGGGAACAAAAGGAGTCGGTTGCAATCGGAATGAAGGAAGCTCTGGCACTAAAAGTGGCAGGAAGAACAGCGGCACGTCTTACCTCGGTAAGACGGTTCGCGTGCTGTGAGCGATATTAGGGGCACAACAAGCGAAGCGGGACCATTGCGCATGCGCCACCGCGCTGCGCCGCTCCAACATTCCGCTCCTCAGCGCCCCCCTTCCCGCTCGTGGCAAGCGTCCGTACTACCCCGGATAACCAGGGGTCGGGGTTGGTGTTCTCGGTAGGCCGTTGGTGGACTTACCCCCTCCACTACTCATATCGGCAGGAGTTCGGCAGAATAACGGGTAGCATCATGCGTACACGTCAGCTAAGCTGTCTGCCACCCACAGGAACCATGAGTAGGGTGGTAATGTCCGGCGTGGTCGTACTTCGAATCGTATTCGAGGTATCTCAACCTCCAAACATATAACAAGACACATAAACAGGACGATACACTCGTTGTGATTTCGGAACATTAAGTAACGGCAGTCCGTCCGGCAATTCTGGGACTGCGTCTCACCTCTCTTTCCGTGTTCTTCAACTGAGATTCTCGAGAAGGTTTGGTAGAACGTGCCAACAATTTCCCCCTACCTCGAGTTCTCCGTTCCGCCGAGACAATTTTCTCACGATTGGGTTTTAAATTCGTGTCGCTTTCGACCCTAGAGGGTCGTCCTCCCATCGTCTTTTTGTTATTTGCCTTTCTAGCCGGTCAACCTCTTCTCCTCTTAGGGGCCGTAACCTTCATTTTACCCGACAATTTGTTGGTATTCATCAGGATCTCGTCCTTCTCCTTAGTCATTTGTTTGGAGATATCATCGCACTCAGAGTTGGCGGCATCTCGTCCCCTCCATCTCCTCAACCTACACACGTTAGACTTATGCATGCGGCCCGTAGCCAGACTCATAAGCATAACTGTGCTCTCGGATATAACTCGAGTAACCACGTGGGGTCCGTCCCAACTCGAAATCAATTTCTTGCACCTTAAAGGTTCATGTAACCTGAACACTCGGTCGCCCACGCTAAATGGTCGTGGCTTTAGGTGGGTGTCATACCCAGTTTTCTGCCAGTTCGCGTTCTTTAGTAGCTCGTTTCGAACTACTTCATAGGCTCTTTTAAATTGGTCTCGCAGAGATTCCACAAACATCACAGTACAGGGGGCTTCGGGGCTTACTCCCATAACACCATATACGAGATCAGCAGGCATTATAATGTCCTCCCCAAATACTAATAAGTTAGGGGAGCAGTTCGTAGCGGCATGCACAGTGCTATTGTAAGCATGCACTACAAAGTCACATTGCTCGTCCCAGTCGTCCTGGCAAGAGTTTACCAGGGGTTTAAGGACTTGTATCAATGTTCGATTGAATCTTTCTACCTGGCCATCAGATTGGGGCCTGTATGGATTGGTTCGAGTTTTGCAAATGGCCAAACAATGACACATTTCTTGCCACAAGTTGGACTCGAATTCTCGTCCCTGATCGCTATGCATCATTAATGGTGCGCCGAGATGTAACACCCATCCCTTCACAAAGGCAATAGCGCAAGTGGCTGCCTTGTGGTCGGGTAGAGGGTATACTCGAGTGTACTTGGTATAGTAGTCGGTTACTACCATCATGCAGGTATTGCCTCGGGGTGTTGGCTCGATTCCGCTAATGATATCGACAGCTACTCTGGCGAATCGAACTCCAAACAGTTCTTGTGCCAGGGGCATCTTTCCCATTCCGGGGCCAGGTTTGTTCCTGCCGCATTCGGGACAAGTCATAACCCATCTTATGATGTCATTATGCATTCCTGGCCAGTAGTACCTCCTGGCTAGGCGTTCTAGGGTCCTCTTCTTCCCGAAGTGTCCACTTGTTTTATGCCCATGGCAATAAAACATGATGTCTCGTCTTAGTGACATAGGAATCACTATCTGTAAAACCTTGTCCTTGGTGGGACAGGTTTTCCATCGACACAGGAGGCCATCTCGAATTTCTAGCTCGGTCCATTGGGCTAGAAATTTGCGGGTCTCCCTATCCTCGAGGGACAATGCCGGTCGTTCGGGCTTGGCATTCTTGTTCAGGTAGCAAATCACTCTCTTGATAGCGGGATCATTTTGTTGGAAATGTAGGATGGTCTCTTCTGGCCAATCTATAACATTCTCCATGCTGACGCTGGGCAACGGCGACGACTGTCTAGTTCGAACCGTTGCGACCACTGCGTTATGAGCCCCGCAATCATCACAATCGATTTTCTGGCACTTTCTGATAGGCCTCCGGGAGAGGGCGTCCGCATTGATATGCTTCGAACCCGGTCTATGTTGGATCTGGCTATGCTCCAACCCAAACTCTGACAAATGTGCCAGCCAACGGCCAATCATACCCTCGGCGTCCTTAAAATTGAGGAGCCACCTCAGGGATGAGTGGTCGGTTCGGAGGGTGAAATCAGTGCCCCATAGGAAGTGACGAAACTTTTTAGTGTACACCACCACAGCCAGCAACTCACGTTTGGTGGTGCAATAGTTTCGTTGTGCCTTATTCAGAGTGTTACTAGCAAAGGCGATTGGTACTTCGACCCCGTCCTGGACCTGTGACAGGGCTGCACCGATACTATCATTGCTAGCGTCAGTGTCCAGAATGAAATGATCGTCCGCAGTTGGGTATTTCAGTACTGGCGTGTTAGCAAATAAGTGTTTTATTTGCTCGAAGGCTACATCTTGTTCGTCTCCCCATGGGAAGTGTTCCTTTGCACGACCTGGGGTCCAATGTGCCAATATCTGTAAGGGGTAGCTTACTTTGGAGTAATTTGGCAGGAAGTCTCGATAGTATGAACAGAAGCCCAGGAAGGACCTTACTTCCTTCGCACATATGGGTTTCTGCCATTCGGACACTGTCTTGAGCTTCTCAGGGTCGGCTTTTACGCCGTCTGGAGTTATTATTCGACCGAGATATGTAATAGAAGATTTAAATAGATTACATTTCTTTGTTTTTAATTTTAGCCCATTTGCTAGAATTCTCTTCAAGACTAGTTCGAGGTTGTTCTTACAATCTTCGAAAGTCTTTCCAAATACTATGACATCGTCGAGGTACACCAAACAATTCTTCCAAAGAAGATCGCTTAGCATTTCCTCCATCATGGCTTCGAAAGTGGCCGGTGCATTGCACAGCCCAAAAGGTAGAACGTTGTACTGAAATAGGCCCATGTGGCTCGAGAAGGCTGTCTTCTCCATGTCCTTAGGGGCCATCCCAATCTGCCAGTACCCCGATTGGAGGTCGAGGGTACAAAAGTATTTGTTCCCCCCCAATGAGTCTAAGGTCTCGTCTATCCTTGGTAAGGGATAGGAGTTTTTCTTTGTCAAGCCGTTCAGCTTTCTATAATCGATACAAAATCGAATAGCCCCATCCTTCTTTGTGGTCATGCACACAGGGCTAGACCAAGGGCTTGTGCTCGGCACTATGACCCCTTTTTCTAGCTGTTCGAGAATTTGCTTCTCAGCCTCCACCTTCTTTTTCAGTGGTAACCTCCTATAAGGTATTTTGAAAGGCTTTGAGTCGCCCGTGTCAATCGTATGTAGTACCCTGCTGGTGCGACCTACCGCGCCCCCCGGTTTCCCGAAGGCATCTTTGTAAGTGGCAAGCAGGGTTCGAAGTCCTTCCTTTTCTGATTTCTTTCTCAAGGAGGAGTCGTTTACTAACTTCAGTAGGTCATCTGATAATCCCCGTTCCATCCCCGCAGGTAACTCGTTTCGAAATCTAGATTCCGAAATGTGTTCTATTAGGGACATGTTACCGATTTTCTCGTTCTTTTTAAGGTACACAGGTTTCAGACCCCTGTTCATGATTGGGACTACTGTCCACGATCCACTTCCCACTAAAGTGTTGACCGAATCTAGGTGTAAGCTAGATAATGCTTCGTAGTTGGGTTCGAAGATGGCATTCGAACCTCGAAATGCATGGTTCGAAGAACACAAAACATCACAAGCCGTTCCTGGTGGAATTTTCACCGTCTGTACTACGGTGGCTACCGTGGACACATGTCTCAATAAGCACGGGATCTCGCAGTTGTATGGTTGCCTTATCTTCAACATCCCGAATCGGGGATCCAACACAGCACCGTACAAGCTTGCAAAGTCCAGGCCAATTATCCCGTCGTCACTTATCTCAGCTATAGTAGGGCTCATTACATATTCATAGCCCCCTATCCCGATCCGTATGAAAGTCTTGCCAAAAGTCTGCATCTGGCTACCGTCGGCCGTGCAAGCATTAACACCAACTGGTAGCGTTTCATGGTTGCCGGACACCAGATTGAAGAATTTTCTCGAGACACACGAATGGCTGGCACCTGTGTCAATCAAAAATTCCCCAGTCCGCCCCTTCACCGATAAAGCAATGTACCATCGTTTTCCCCCCAAAGGTGAGGAGTTCTGGGCGAATCGGAGTTGTTCCTTGGAATCACCGATCTCCCATCCGAAGCCCTTCAAGAAGGTTACACACGGATGGTTCGGGGGGAGGTGTGCCGCACTCACTCGCGTCAACTCTTCAACCCAACCTCCCTCATCTTCGACGTGGGATTGCTCCCTCTGGTCCTGGCATATGACTGCCCCTTCCCCGTCGAAGCCCCCGGCCCGGGCTGGGGTGAGAGGATCCTTCTCACGTACCAGTCCCCCGGAGGGTATTGATTCCTGTACTAGCTCGGGTTCGCCAGCGGTGGCTTTTTGGCAGATTATCGAATCACGGACCACATCCTTTGCCATGGATGCGATCCTCTTTAGTTTTCCTCATCTTTCGTCTCCTCTACGTAATTGACTCGGGATAGTACAGGTTTTGGTGCTGTACATTCGTGAGCATAGTGCCCCATTTCTTGGCAACGGTAGCATCGTAGTTTACTACGGTCAACTCTCCGACGCGTGGGTCTGGTAAGCATTGTCTCAGAGAAGGTTTTCATGAAGTCCTCCATCATTTTCTTAATATCCAGAGGTTCGGGTGTAACAGTAGTTCTTGGTGGAGGCATTACTGGTGTTCGAACCACAGCCATTTCTCGTACATGGCTGTCCGAATTGGATTTCTGCTCCACCCGGGGTTCATTGGCACGTCGGTTATACATCCGCCGAGGGATATATTTTCTTTTAACGTCTTTTTTTACCTGTACTGCAGAGATACTGCCGTCCTCCTCCTCGATCTCTATGATCTCGAAGTCGTTGTCAGTCAATTCAGTGTATGTCGGTTGGTGTATCCCCGACACAGAAGCTGTACTTGTGTTAGTACTCGCACAAACCTTGGTATTAGAGGATTTCAATTCTACCTTCCCCGCCATGAGGGTCTTCTTTACTGTCCAGCATTCAATTCCCTCGAACAGGTCAGTCAATGTTGGATTTCGTCCTTTCCAAGCATCCAAAGCTGCTTGTTGTTGTTCCTCGTCTCGAAGTCCGCTCACGAATTGTGGTAGCAAATCGTTCAGGAAAAACTTATCAGAAGGATTGGTTCCTGGCCGTGCCCTCTGCAGCAGGGATTGCAACTCATACCCATAGGCTCGAAATGATTCTTGTGGCTTCTGTGTCCGTTTCTTGAAAAGCATGAAAGGGTCTTCACTTACCAGGTTATACAGTAAAATACTAGCAATCTCGACTAGCTCTTGAAAAGTGCCTCGTTCGAAGTACACTTCGTTCCACTTTTCGACAGCTATTCGGCCGGGGCCATATTTCAGGCATCTGATTAGATGAGGCAGAGCCTCTTCAGGGGTCCATGTGTTACACCTCATGTCATCAGTGAAGTTCGAGAACCATTCTTTCCAAGTCTTTACACCCTCGTATAGCTTGGGTAAAATGGCCTGACGCCTAGCCGCATTATTCGAGCGTACCAACTTTTGGCATTGGTTGACACTCCATTCTCGGATGGTCTCCTCACTATGTGCTGCGTTCGAGGTATTAGCTGATTGATTCAGCATGTCTTCTAACACGCTACTTCGGGACCGGCGCCTCGGAGGTCCACCTGTAGCGCCCCCAGCCCCTGCGGGTGGGGCAGTCGGACCTTGGGTAGTACCCGAAGCACTACCCCCTGACGCACCTTGGTTCCCGGTGCCTAAAGGTTCTGACTCATCCACAGAGTTGTCATCATAAGACAACTCGAAGTGGCCTTCTTGTTCATCATTATTCCTGTATTCAGTTTCGTCGTTTCTGCCAGTCGTGACACTAAATCGTATTCTACGTTTTTCGGGTTCTGTTGTCCTTGATTCATGACTAGGGTCATAGACACTGTCCTTACGGACATGAAGATCCGCATTTTTGTTTACGAACGGGTCGTATCGATCTGGTTTTTTTAAAGCTTCGGCCGGTGTTGATGTTGCCACAGGTGAAGGTCCTTTCACGAATGTGGCATCGCTTTTAGAAGGTCTCTGCTGGTAGAGTGTATCTAACTGGGTTACAGAAGCACTAGTGTCTGTCTCGAAAGATGAGTCTTTCCCCTTCTCTAGGTCTGCTTCATTAATCTGACCATCACTCTCTATTCCCGACACACATGTTTTGAGGGTCATTTTTTTCTTCGTCAGGTTGGCTATTTCGAGGCAAAGCTCTTGTTGCTTCAGGAATAAATCTTGGTTGCTATCTTTGATGGATTCCATCACATCCTCGTTATTCAATATACATTGATCTCGAATCTCTAGCAACTTGTTTGCTTCATACTTGTATTGTTCCATTTCGGCCTTTAATTGCTCGGCCTCTTTCTTTAGTTCGAGGTTCCTGATGGTGGAGCTAGCTTCCTGTTCCTCCAGGTCAACTTCTCTTCTTAGTTTCTCGTTTTCCCACTCTGCCTTGGCGAGTTCTATATTCCTTTCCATGACATATGCCTGGTATTCGAGGTCGCGTTTCACTTTCTCCTTCAGTTCGGTTTTTTTCTCGAGTTCCTTCATGTCATTCAACATTCGTTCTTTCTCGGTTTGGTACTGGGAGCATTGTTTCTCCAGGTTCCTAAGCCTCAGAACTTTCTGTTCGGAGTCTTCTAGCTTTGGTAAACCTTGACGTAGGCGAATTTTGTTCATGGCGTCGAAACTCAGCTTGGCCTGCTCGCGCAAATATTCTGCTGCCGACTCAGTAACTCTCTTCGAGCCTCCTATGTCGAATACTGAGACGTCTACATCGTCTAGGGATCGGCGAGGACTTATTGTTTTCGTTTCCGCTCGAGCTGAGGCTGTTCGTTGAGCATCGAGGGTCATCATCATAATCGGCGGTGGTGTCTCTGTGGTCTCAGTGTTTAATCTGTAGGTATAGTTCGCGGCTGGGGTGGACATTTCTCCTGATCCGGGGTTTCGAACTACCCTCTCCACGTTGGGTCCAGTTATGGAGGTATATCCTCTCATCTGTATTCTATCCAAGTCATTAGCATGAGCAGTGTCATTCGGTGTGGATCCCGAGATGTTTGATGTTTCATCTCGAGATCCTTCGTGCTCGTGTTCGGCCTCCAGGGCCGCGCACTAACACCAAGTATTGGTCACGGCACCAGTGTAATGGTTCGAATTATGGTTTCGACTAGTTCGAAGTGAAAACCAGACGAGGTATCTCGGGTTAGTGCAACTGGCACGTGTTTATTTCGGTGTAGGTATTACATCCACCTCGAAGAGTACTGCTTAGCTAGGCATAAGCTCAGGTAAGGGTGGTCCGACTCCGTTGGCAGGCAGAGCCAGACTAACGCCTCCCTCGGCCCCAGGTAGGGGCTGGAGCGAGGCGGACAGTGCTGCCACCACCCTGCAGGGACCAGTGGTCGAAGAGACCTCTGGTGACTACCGGTGATGGGCGCACCGCTCGAAACGCCCTCTCGGGGGAGACGCTCACACTATATCACGATCTACGAGCCCCTACAGTACTATGAACTGAATATAAAGTATCAGTACCACATCTGTGTACATGGTAAATTCTAATTTTGGGTCTAAAAATACACCAGAATGCACCAAATGTGTTGTAGAATTAAATTTTTCTTGGTACTTACGCCAAAGGATGCTCCATGAGGTAGTTTTTCAATATTGTCCACAAACTCAATAAGATTTCCTTGAGTTTTCTCACTATGGTTAAAACTCGTCACTAATTACAGTCGTCCTTTGCTGTGTGCTCACGTGACATGTGCATGTTGATACATCATGTGACCGTTGATACCCCAAAAGTTCGGCCTAAAGATCCACTCCACTGGTGGGACCACCTTTATTAGGTCTAGTTTTCAGCTGGTCAACTTTTTTTTACGGCAGGATTCTCTAGATCTAAACCACCTCCATCGTAGCTCCAAAGTTGAGTCCTCCGCGATTGTTGATCAGACTTGTCGGTCACCATTTTGGCGCTGAACGAAGAAAATGCTCCCAAGGAAACGAAACTTCTCAATCCACCAGAGGATAAATATCTGTTTCATCCTACACTGGTTGAGAGGATCACTGACACTTGACACTTTCGATGGTAAGTTTTTTTTACATAAATCCAAGAGCTAATTAGTTGTGATGATCGTCCTCAGTTCTGCGTCGAATACAACAGCAACAACAGCACCAGATAAGTCTGTCATGATCATATGATGATGTTATGTAAGGGGAATACCCGCACGGAATACCCCCCTCACCTTTCACAATACTAGTTAGCTAGCCCCCTTTAGGATTCCCCCTTTTACCCGCGTACACCCCGAAACTATAAGATAACATATCAGTTCACCCTGTAACCACTCATTTGCCCAACCCACGATAACATCAGCTAAAACGTTACGTATCGTTACTTATCCAAACAACGCTGGCCGCAGCGCCTTGTTAAACTTTTCCTGCCAGTTGCGTTAGCTAGGCGATATCTTGAATATGCATCAATGTATCAAAATCGACGTCCGTCACGTGAACCCAAACAGAGGCTAGACTGGTAACTTAGGCCCTCCCAAGCAGTCTGTGGGCACTTTTGTGGTTGTGGTATTGAGGGAACAAGACGTAACATAACAAATTACTCATACATCATTGATCATGGTCACCACCATGTAGATGACGACACCATGGACTTCTATATCGAAGTCCATGGTGGTGATGATGATCAGTTGATTACATATAAACTAAAATTAGAAAAAACGCCCGACTTGCCCTTTCATATTGCACTGAGCCGTGGATTGCACTTTTGAATTTTTTTTCAAAATTCAATCTTTTCTACCGCTTTTTCAAACATCAATAGTCATACAGTACCCAAAAATCCAGTTATACACCCATATACTCCCAAAAAAAAACAAAAGGTAGGAGCAATTCTAAGCAATTACTCGGATAGCTTATAAACCATAAATCGATACACGATCTGACCATAACGGCACAGCGCCAGGACAGTATCGCCACCTGGTGTGTTACCCATGAACTAACCAAAGCAGCAGCCAGCGTCCCTGGTAACCACCAGGCTCGCGCCTTGTCTATGTCTATACAACTCTTTGTATTGTGTTTTTGTTGAGTTAATTAAATATCTTGTTGTCTTTTCTGTATCATCCAACCAAGGTCAACCTTGTATGAACCATATCAAGTGGGGTGTATTGACCGAAACCGAACTTGTGAACTGTATGAGCTGTTCTACGCCAACAAATGATCTCTATTTCAGCACATTTATTCAAGTGTCATTTCATAGGTAGAAAAATAGTTCAATATACACTACCCCCTCATGAGTTACCTAGTGATTTTCTTGAAATAAATGTTATTATAAAAAATAAGACGTAATTCCACCACAGGGTGCTAGGTGGCATTGCAAACGACAGCGCTTATTTAACGTACATGTATGTTTTTAACACCTTTTTCTGTAGATTAGACATGAGGGTGAGTATATAAGATCACGCCGGGTAATGGTATAAATGGAGGTAGGCCACAGCATAAATCAGCAACACTTTATAGCTACACAAAACAAAGTCTGCTGGGACCGACTGTTACGGCAGCTAGTATGCTAAGGGTAGTCGGTCCCCAGGCGACTTTACCCCTACATGTCCTTGAGCTGAGATGCAAGCACGACACCTACCTCGCCCTTTTCTCTAATTGAAATAATATAATTCTTTTCCCTGTAATTTCGCCACAGGGTGCTAGGTGGCATTGCCAACGACAACGCACATTTAACATACATGTATGATTTAAATACCTTTTTCTGTAGATTAGCAGATGAGGTCAGTATATAAGATCACGCTGTGTAATGTTATAAACGGAGGTAGGCCACAGCATAAATCAGCAAACAGTGAGTACCCTGCTAATAAAACAAAGTTGGCTGGCGACCGACTATTACGGCAGCTGGTATGCTAAAGGTAGTCGGCCCCCAGATGACTTTACCCTTCATGTCCATGAGCTGAGATGCAAGGTCGACACCTACCTCACCCTTTTCTCCCAAACCTAAAATTAAACCATCCCCATATCCTTTAATCTGGCATGTGCAGTGGTGGCACTGAGCAAATACTGGGAAAAAAATTATCATTTACTTTAATCGTCCAACATCATAACCACACTCTTTTTTTTTTTTAATATTAGTAAACCCTACTCTGGTCTTAAGGTAGAGTCAACAAACCCTCTAATTAGGTCAAGGGAACATGGTCTCTTATACAAATAAGGGGTTACATAACCAGGGTAATCCCCTAATTAGAAATTACAAAGAAAAGTATCACAGTCATATAGATCCTTCATACTTTACATTTTTTACCACAAATTAAAAATTTTTAAAAAAAAATTAATATCAGTAAACCCATCCCTACCCCAAAAGGGTAGGGGTGGGTTTACTTCCTTTTTTTTTATTTTTTATGGGCAAGCTTTTAGCTTGCCTTAAAAATAATAATTTATTTTTTTCTTTTTTAAAAAGGGGCCCCTCCCCACCCCAAGGCCCCCCCACCCAACCCACCCTACCCTAAGGGGGACCCCTCCACCCCACTCCAAGGGCCCCCCTCCCCTCCCCAAGGGTTTGTTCTTCCTTTAACCCTCCCCAAAAAAAACATGTAGTTCATAGTTAAATCACATGTTGTTTTCATACAAAAAAGGTTAACCAACCCCCATTTACATAATCGGGTCACGAATGAAGGCCTTTAATTGGCTGACGGGGTGTAAACTATTTTCCAAATAAGGAGCTCACCACGCACGGGGTGTAGGTCGCGTGACCAAAGGTTCAAATAAGGAACTCACCACCAGGTCACGTGACCAAATGGAGCACATGACCATATATGGGCATGCACACCACTGATAAGGTCGAGCTCAAGGTCACATGACCATATATGGGCATGCACCCACAGGTCATGTGACCAAATGGAGGCCTCTGATTGGTTGCATCCTGTAGTCCCGTTCCCCTAAATAGGTCAAGGGGCGTGATCTATTATGCAAAATGAGGGGTCACGTGACTGGGGTAATCCCCTAATTAGGTCGAGCTCAAGGTCACATGACCATATATGGGTATGCACACCCCTAATTAGGTACTTAACTATAGTCCCGGTCCGATACATACTATACTACTTACCCACCATATGTAGTACCAATATACACCAGTAGCAGCACAAGGACAACCACCACACAACCTCTCCTACCTAACATCATTGTACAATGTACTCACCATACATAGTACCTATATACACCAGTAGCACTAGTACAACCACCACACAACCTCTCCTACCTAACATCATTGTACAATGTACTCACCATACATAGTACCTATATACACAAGTAGCACTAGTACAACCACCACACAACCTCTCCTACCTAACATCATTGTATAATGTACTCACCATACGTAGTGCCTATATACACCAGTAGCACTAGTACAACCGCCACACAACCTCTCCTACCTAACATCATTGTACAATGTACCAATATACACCAGTAGCACTAGTACAACCACCACACAACCTCTCCTACCTAACATCATTATACAATGTACCAATATACACCAGTAGCACTAGTACAACCACCACACAACCTCTCCTACCTAACATCATTGTACAATGTACCAATATACACCAGTTGCACTAGTACAACCACCACACAACCTCTCCTACCTAACATCATTGTACAATGTACCAATATACACCAGTAACACTAGTACAACCGCCACACAACCTCTCCTACCTAACATCATTGTACAATGTACTCACCATATGTAGTACTTATGTACACCAGTAGCACAAGGACAACCACCACACAACCTCTCCTACCTAACATCATCGTGGGAGGCAGGGTTAGCAAATACTCTGAAATATGAACTTCTTATCTTTAAAAGAGTAAATCTCTTATATATTGGTTTTAAATCACAGCTATATATGGTTCATTCCAAGAAATACTGCACATCTGGTTCATTGGGCATATTATAGTGTCATACTAGTGATTGGCATGATCAAGTTGTCATATGAGAAATATCATATGACTAGTGGTGTATGGAGTAAATATATCAGGCTCATGTAAATAATGTTATTTCCAGTTGTCACTGGTTTATTCAGCTTTAGGCAACATGTAAGAAATATCAATCATACAGTAGTTAGTATGTAGGTAATTTGCACATACATTAAACATACAGTAATTTATAAAGTACAATGTTCAGTTCCACTCCACCTGTGAGGTATTAATAATACAGTGTCCAGCATACTTCTAGGTGGGTTCCCACACCTAGCTCCTGACCTGCTGCTTAGAGGAATAATGTAATAATGGATAACTTTACCCTCTGGTGGAAGTCTTGAAGAAGATAGCCTCTGGCCACTAATGGTAGGAAACCAATGCCTGTCTAGCATAGTTTCACCATAGTGCAGTGGTATAGCAGGTAGCAGGAGATGACTGGAGATGTTACCTCTAGAGCGGTTCTTGGTGATGTGTCTTCCTGGAGGTGCAGACAGGCTATTTGTAGCAAATCTTGGAAAAGCACCTCCAGACTGACTGGAGCCAGCAGCATCTGCCTAACTCTACAATTGTTTGAGGGGACTCTTTCAAGTGTCACAGGGGGACAAAGGACCCCCATGGACGCCGCTATGGCCCCCATTGTCTTGGTCGGTTCTGCATCTTCAAACCCTCATAACTCGGTCGTTTATGCTTGTATAACCGCCATTTTGGGCATGCGCGGAGCTGAATGTGCCAAAATTATAATGCCCGCTGGATAGGCGCGTAACTCCCGCCGGTTTGTCTGTAGCTCACTCGGAGGTCGATTCAGTCTCCATGGCGTAACTTCCTTAATACTGGGAGTTCCGCCTTGATCTTGGGCTCATTCTGACCGTCTAATTATGGGCTTTTCATAGATATTTTGATATTTGACCTAGGTCGCTCAGGAGCGACGCTAGAGCGACCGGAAGGTTATGGCGTTGTGCTTATGTAACCCATTGTTCAGTCCTTAGAGTGCTCAGACACTCATGACGGCGTCAGCGGTGCTCAGGCACCCGTGACGGCCGGTTGCATTCACTTACAAGTTATTAATTTGTGCATTGAACCATGAGGTCGCACACTGAGACCCTCATTTTTATTATATTGTGCAGTGAACCATTAGGTCGGAGCCTTTGATGTCATAAACTCTGTCTAACTGACTGTGGCTGGTGTGCAGTGGGGCATGAACGCTCTTATACAAAGTTTGAGCGCTCTTATAGCTCTTAGAACCAACCTATGTATTAATTTCATAGATATTTCTTTGATTAATACAAAATATGTTAGAATTTATGGAATAATAAAATGGTATATCATAGAATACTCCCTCTCCCCCGAAAGAATGCGAAACTCCGTCATTTCGCCGAGGGAATGTACAATTTATACAATTTTTACCTTATTTTGGAGTTATATACTGTTTTGTAAGAAGATTTGAAGTAATGGGGAGTGCTTCAAATGCAATTTTTTTGTGGTAGAGCTTTGTCAGTATAAACAATTTTCTCCTGGGTATAAGTACATTTCCGAGTTTCTATATCTTACCATACCAGAGCTTATTTGCTTATGTAACATCAATTTTGGGTACAATTTTCCATTTTTATGTACAACATACAATTTGGCAAATAGTGTGCATTTTTGGCATCCAATATTCAATTTAGCGTGCAAATTGAACATAAATGACAATTTTAGTGTGCAAATTTACAATTTCGCGTGTAATTGCGTTCAATTGACAATTTCAGTATGCAAATATATAATTTTCGCGTATATTTGGCAATTTTAGTGTGCAAATATATAATTTTGCGTTCAATTGATAGTTTCTGTATGTACATATATAATTTTGCGTACAGCTTGGATACACATAGAAATGTTGATTTTCTAAAAATCTGACTTCAGTGTATGAATTGGGTACAGACATACAGTATAATGTGCAACATATAATTCAAATGTAAATTGGATACAACTTACAATCTAGTGTGCAAACATACAATTTTAGTGTGCAAATTGGGTACGAGCGTACAATCTGGTGTGCAAACATACAATTTTAGTGTGCAAATTGGGTACGAGCGTACAATCTGGTGTGCAAACATACAATTTTAGTGTGCAAATTGGGTACAAACGTACAGTCTAGATTACACTATTCAATATATAGGATTTGAGACAAATTTTTCCGAGGGCCGGAAAAACAAAGTACTTCATGTACAATAGGCTTGTTTGTCTCTGAGTTACTCATTGATTTTGCTATATGGGTGTATTAATTGGCAATTTCGGCAGTGGGCCGCTGCTTAATTGACTTTTCCCCTAGCCTTATGAGTATGTCCCTGAAAGAGATTTATTTGGTGAGTATCTTAAGTAAACATGTTTTATGTCAACCATTTTCTCAACAAAAATTTTTTTTTTTTTTTTTTCATTCATTTTTTCCAACAATTTTCTTGGATACCTAAAGTGTGTTACTTTAAGTAAACCTTGGCATAGTATACAAGTGCTAGTGGGTACAAAAACTGTCTTAGTTATCTACCTGCATTCATGTATATTAATGTTAGATTTGTACAATTTTACAATCTGTAATTTGCAATTTCGCAATTTTGCGCGTATATGCGCGCATTAATCATTGATTTTGTGAGAATACCATAGATTTTCATATTATACATCAACAAGTGGCTGTGTATATAATTTTTTTTTTTTTCTAATACTTTGATAATTTCATTGACAGTGGAGGTGTGTCAGGAGTGAGATGTGAGTCTCCTCCCTGGTGTGCTCATGCAGTGGTGGCACTTGAGGTGTTAGGTGCCAGATTTTGGCATGTGTCTGTGGCAGTGCCTAGCTTGGTGTCAGTGGACAGTTCAGGGTGGGGGGGGGGGGGTGTGTGTGTCCATTTAAGGAGTGTGTGGCTGGTATTGGAGCATCAGTTCCTCTCTGGAAGTCACTGCTGTAGTACCATGGCCCACCTACAAGCTCTCTTTGCTCTGCCTGTCCCCCAGGTGATGGAGGTGGGGAGTCCAGCTAGGGCCCTGGTTGAGTCTAACCAGACCATCCATTATGGGTACATAGTGAGTAATTTCAAAGAGATCATTGAGCATGGTGATGTGATGGTCTGTAATTACTCCTGCCATTATTTCCTGGGCTCAGCCTTGCGTCGGGGGGCCACTGTGGCCCTTCTGACTAGGGCCTTGGGCAGTATGGGTTTCTGGCCCATGGATTATAACCTAGGGCCGCGGGAGCGAGTGCTATGGGATTATTTGTTGGCGGCATCCCTCCTCGATCTTGCGGCATCCGGGAATCCATCCACGGCTGCCGAGTATGGACTGGGGATGCTGGAGGCCCGGCTCGCTGAGTGGGAGCAGGATCACGGCCATATGTATGGCTCGGACTCGGCCCCGGACTCTCCCATTGATGTTGAACCCGAGGATCTGTGGTAGGATCCCGACTGACTGAAACCTAGGGTGTAAAAACCCGCCATCCCAAAGGCCCTTTTCAGGGCCGGCAAATTGTCCGAAAAGTTCTGAATACTGTCTCTGATGTGTTGTCTCCTGGTGGTGGACTGGGGGCAGCCTAGGCTGTGGGCAGTCTAGGCTGTTTCCACAGTCACCGGGGAGGGCTGGTGGTTTAGAAAATTGGCAATAGTCTGCATGTTTGACCTTGCGGTCTCCTCCTGTTGTTCGTCAATAATTATATCTGTTGTATTTTCCAGTGCTGTCATGGTCACCGGGCTGGTGCCACAATCATTCTGGAGAAGCATGGAGTAGTACAGTCCTTTGTTTTTAAGGGCTGGTATAGTACTGAACCTAGTGCGCCAAGGTAGGTGTATCACCTGAGGGAGGTGATAAGCAAATTCTCCTCTCTGTGTTGTTATAATTGCTGGTCCATTCCAGGTAAATATAGCCTTAGGTAGTGGGAAGGTTTTAACCACTATATCCTTATAGGTAGGGGCAGCTGCTGATTTAATCTCATCAAATTCATGTGGTATTGGCCTCAAGGGTAGCGCGAAGTTTGAGTCTCCACAATATATTTTAAAATATATTGTGGGGTTTGTGCGCTTGGCCACATTTTTCTTGCCACAGTGTGTCTGTGCAAATTTCTTAAGGTATTTCATTATTCTGTAGGCTGAGTAGATGGTCAGGGTGAATAATATAGCAATTATCAGGGTGTGGGTTTCCTGAATTGTGAGGAAAGGGGTGTGGGTTTCCTCTGTAGGGGTTAGTTTGGTAGGATTCTTCTCTGGGAGCAATTTGTGTAGGGGCAGCTCGGTGACTAGTCTGAATTCTTTGGCTGTAGGCAGGTAGGCTACAGTCCCTCCTAGTCTGTATAATTTGAGTAGTATGTATACTATAAAAATGTGAGCTGATATCCCTAGGATGAGTGCTAAGCTTTGGAAGATTGGATGCTCTGTAACTCGACGTAGGTATGATTCCTCGTAGCGCGTTTCCATTTCCTTATTAAGGTTGGAGGCATCTTTTAATACTGTTTTGGCAAAGGGCTCTAAATTTAGTTGAGTAATATCATCCATGATTGGATTTTCCTGTAGTTTTTCTAAGGTTCTAGAAAGGTTTACTACTGGGAAATTTGGAAGATTCTCTCTTTCATCTGGTTTGGTTTCAGAAATTTTGTTAAGTGCTGCCATGAGTGGTAAATTAATTGTCTTGAGAATGTAATGAAATGATAAGGTTGAGTTACAGGGCAACCTTGTGTTTGGAAGAGAAAATTCTCCTACACTGATCATGCACCCACAGGGTACACCAATGATTGAGTAGGACTGGGCCTTCCGAGTTTCAGACGTTTTACCATGGCAGTTGATAAAGTAATGGGGTTCATTAGTAGTGACCAGATACTCATCTTCAGAAATGGAAATAGCATGGGTGGTAGGTGCTTGCAGTGGTGAAACTGTAAACTTGCAATGTTCCTTAATCTGTTGAGCCTGGTTAGTGAAAATGGCTACAGGGCATGTAGGCCTGTGTTTATAGATTCTACCATTTACATCTCTGCATACCTTTACTGTAGTACCTTCACATGCCTGCATATCTGCTGAGTCCAATTCGATGAATAATGATTCGTCGTAAGATACTGCTAGAAACTCAGTCGTGGTTTGTAGTTTGGTGACTCCTCTGGTGGGGGTCTCCTGTGTGTCTATAGGCATGGGTGATGTAATCATTTGGTACAGTTTGAAGGTTGAGGTGGTGGATTGTATTATAATGTCCAGATGAATATATATATGGTGAGCTGAGTAAGTGTATGAGGTCAGCTTCTGTGAATAATAGAAATCTAAGTCATTAATTGCGACTTGTGCTCCAGGGTGTGTAATCCTAAGTTTGTTATTAATGTCAATTAGATATCTAGCGAGGTCTGAGGGTGGTACTATATCAGGGGTTAGGATCCCTGATGATAGCATCCTCAGGGCTGCATTTGTCCTTTGCAGTGAATGAACTGTATTCATTCTTGCTGCTATGATAATTAATGCATCACTTAATACTTGCATTTTTTCCCTTTGAGTTTTCTCGTGCCTTGAATATGAGTCAAGTGACCTGGACATGTTAGAGGCCCATAGGTTGACGGTGTCACCTATGGTGTTGATTGTGCTGTCCAGTACCTTCTTATCTTGGATGTATGCTTTAACAAACTTATCTTGTCTGTCTGTGATCTTTTCAATGAGATTAGCTGCTTCCTGATCCTGTTTAGCAAATTTTCTTAGTATTTCATCTATGTTCTTGAGCTGTCCCATTACTTGGTTTACATCTTCTACTGTGGCTAGACCTAGCACACCGCGAAACAGGGGTGCTAGAAAACCCAGTATGGCCTCTCTTTTGGCCTTGTCCAATGTGTTTATGGGGTTGGATAAGAACAATTTGATGGAGGCTAGTGTTTCATTTATCTCCTTGTCTGCAATTTCCAGCAAGGTGTCTAGCTCCTTAGCTTGTTGGATAATTTGGCCAGAGGTATGATCTTGTAGAGTAGGAGTGGTCAAATGGAGTATTCTATCCCTTATGGATCCTTGGGTAACGGGTGCCCGAGGTATCTTGTAGGGAATAGCTAACAACAGTGTTGTGGTTGTATGTCCATTGACCAATGGTTGAGGGCTAGGTTTGAATACTACTCCTATGTTTTGTCTCACCACAGGTGTATAACCTGCAGTAAGTGGTTCAATAGTATATAATAACAGCATAGTTAGCAGTATGGGTGAAACTCTCAGTGTCCCCATGGTGCTTGTGTAAAGCAAGTTTGCTGTTTAAAGTCTTGTCAAATTTGTAGTGATTTGGTGCTGGTAAAGTCTAAGTGTATGGTGTAACACTTTAAATGAAGTGGTTCAAACTGTACCTTTGCAAGATTGAGCTGTCTTGGCAATATGTCCGGTGAGTCTATAGAGATTGACCAGTAAATGGTAAGGTCAGGTTGAAGGTGAAGTAGGTGTGTTCTTTATCCTAGTGCAGTCTCTCCTAATGGAGAAGTGGGCTGGCTAATTCCCAAGTGGGGTCCTGTAGACTTGTGTTCCAGACTGCAGCTGGATGAAGACTGATGGTGGGCTATGGTCCACAGTGCTTCTTATGTAGCCTACCCTACCCACATCCATTGTGGGCCTGGTATTGTTTCTCTGGAGTCAAGGCCTTGATCTCCAGTGTCTGCAACTGTGGGGGTCTATTGTGTACTCTGTGTACTGGTAATTAGCTCCTCCTGTCATCCAGGACAGCCATTCATGACCGTCTAGACAGTTGTCTGAGTGTAGCTTATAAGGTCAATTGATCTCTATAGACTGCTGTGTTGGCATAGCGCGCTTTTTCATGTGGGGATTAGGCTTTAGACACTCCATTGTGTTACCCTTACTCTTCTTAGACTTCATGTCTGCTTTACTTGGGGGTCCCAGTCTTTGACCCTTTCAGAGGCAGTAACCTACTGATATATTTACAAATTTGATTGGCTTTATATACATATAAGTAATTCATTATCAGTCACACATGTCTTATGTGTGGATGAAGAGAATTTGTAATACATTTTGAAAATCTTATGTCTTTTGGTATCTCAATCTTGTTTCTAATTTCTTGAAACTGCACCACACCTAGATGTCTTTCTTAGGATGTGGTGTGCAGGCCTAGGCTTGATAGGGCCTATGCCTGTGGTTTCTCTTGTAAGGGTGATATCATTTTTGTTCCTTATAATTTTGCTGTAGTATTTGGCCTCATGTGGAATAAGCCTGTGTGCAAATTCATTATTTCTGACAGCCACAACCTTTTTCAGTCTGTCTATGTGCACTGGTCTGGCCACCAATAGATTGGTGTCCAAGTTTTTGAGTTTGGCACTTGTCAAACTAGGTCTATCTACTACAACATATGGTCCCATAAAAAGGGGTTGAAGTTTCTTACACTCTGTATTGGTCAGGATTCTTGGTATGTTTAGGTACACCATGTCGGTGACCTTGATTTCCTGTGGTGTAAGTTTCTTATCATATCTATCCTTTCTTTCCTTTTGTAGCTTGGCGACCCTTTCTATAGCTTTCCTCCTAGAGGTATCTTGATTTGTTATCATGTTAGCTACATGGTCTGCTACTGTGGATATGTCTTCCTGTATTCCCAGCCCTAAGTCCATTGGGGTGGCTGGGTTTCTTCCATGGAGTAGGAAGAAAGGGGTGAATCCTGTGGTTTGGGATTCAGTGTTGTTTAATGCAAAGGTTATGGGTTCAATAAATGAATCCCAATTGTTTTGGTGCTTTGAGCAGAATGCTCTAAGTGCTGTGCCTATGCTAGCATTGAATCTCTCTACAAGCCCATTTGATTGTGGCCTGTATGGTGAGGAGAATTTATGTTTGATCTTGAGGTGTTTAGTTAACTTTGTGAACTTTGCACCTGTATAACATGTTCCATTGTCTGTTTGAAGAGTGGCTGGTGTTCCATGATGACAAATTATATTCTTGTAGAACTCTGCTGCTGTTGTCTCAGCTTTTAAGTCAGTAGTAGCCCAAGCTGTTGCATATCTGGTAGCATAATCTATGCAGACTTGTATATGTTTGTTTCCCCTGGCAGTTGTGGGAAGTGGTCCCACCGCGTCTAGGTTTAGGAACTTCATTGGTGAAGTCATGTACTCTCTCACTGTCATTGGTGTTTTGTGTGAGTGTACTTGCCTTTTTGCTGTGAGGCATGTGTGGCAGGTGGAAACATATTTTGTTGTGTCTGCTAGCATAGACTTCCAATATACCCTAGGTCGGAGTGCTGACAGCATCCTACTTGAACCAAGATGGCCGCCAGTAGGTGAGTCATGGAAATACTGTAGTGTACTTGTTACCCATTGCTGTGGTATAACAATTTGAAGTGGTACAGTATTGGTTTTTCTCCAATTTATGGGGCATATATGGACTAATGTACCATTTACCAAGGTGTATGTCTGGCCTTGGTTGATGATTCTATTTCCTTGTGCTTTTGGTGCAGGCAAGGTCCCATCCTCAAGATACTGTATGAGGGGCAATAGGTCCTTGTCTTTCCTTTGTTCCAAGCCAAGGTTTGTACCTGAGATGGATGTGTCGGGAATCTGATCCAGTAGTTGATTTATATCTAGCACATGTTGTTTTATTCTGTCTCTTTCTTTTTCTTTTTCATCGACTATTGGCCTATCTTGTGCCTTTTGTTGGGGTGTGTCACTCTTGTTTTGGTGTGTAGGCTCCTTTGGAGGGCCTATTCTCGCCTTGATGGGAGTGGCAACCTTTTTCTTTAAAGGCACAATTTGCTTTTTGTCATTCTTCTTTGTCTCAGAGTTCTTTGACTTAGTAGATGCAGTGTCTTTTGTGACATTTTTCCTGGCAGGTGGGGTTTTGGTAGGTTTGTTTCCTGTGACCTTTTTCTCATTTAGAATAGTTTGTGATTGTGTGGGGGGTTTTGGTGTGCCCTCCTGAATCATTTCTCTAGTCTTTGAGCGTGTGGTCATAGGACACAAATGGTTTGATGTTTCCTCTCCCTGCATTGGTTCAAAGAATCTGACTGATTTAGAAGTTGCTTGAGTAATAGCATATATTGTGTCTTCTGGATCTTCATCATCTGAGTCAGGTGGGGTGAAGGGTGGCTCCTTAGGAGTTGCCTTCAGCATTTGATTGAGTGATGAGAATTCAATAGGCTCGAAGTCATTATCTGGAAAGAGTTGTGAGTATTCTCTCTCACAGTGGCAAAACACATAGTGTGTAGATTGCTTCAAGATACCCCTAATGGGTGTCTCTGGCTTTTCAATGGTGTTGGGTGGATCATCCCTTTTGAATGGTACTTTCTTTGTTACTTTTGCAAACTTGGTTCTACTGGCTGCTCTAACTCTCCTTGGTGGGGGTGGAGGGTTAGTCATGGGTCCAGAGTCTGGGTATTCTCTTCTAGACATAGCATCTGGTGGTGTGTTATCATCACCTTTCACGTGTTGGATGGTGAATGAAAATTGTTGTATGTCTAGAGCCCATCTGGCCCATCTATGTGTGAGTCCTGTATTGGTTAGTAGTGGGATTAGGGCTGCATGGTCAGTGTATAATTGGAAGTGTCTAGTCTCTAGATAGTGTCTGAAGTGTAATACTCCATACACTACTCCCAGTAGTTCTCTCTCTGTGGTATTGTAATTTCTCTCATGTTTTGAGAGGGTTCTACCTGCAAAGGCTACTGGTCTGAGCACTCCTTCATTATCTCTCTGTGAGAGTACAGCTCCTAAACTCACATTGGAAGCATCAGTTGCCAAACTGAACTCTTTCTCATAGTTTGGATATCTGAGAAGAGCATTGGTACAGAGGGCATGCTTTAATGTTTTGAAAGCATTATCTGCCTCTTCTGTCCAGACAAATGCTTTGAGATGTGTCTGTAGATCATACCATGGTCTAGCAATTTGGGCATAACCTTTGATAAACTTTTTGAAGTATTGGCATAGGCCTGTGAAGGATCGGACATTTTTGACTGATTTTGGTGTTGGGAAGGTTTTGATTGATTCCACCTTTGTGGGAGATGGTTGCAGTCCCATGGGTGTGACTCTCATTCCCAAGAAGTCTATTCTGTCTATGAAGTATTCACATTTTGATTTCTTCAGTTTGAGTTTACCAACTCTTAGGCTGTTGAACACATCTTCCAGGTCATGGAAGTGTTGTTCGATTGATGGTGATAATACCAATATGTCATCTAGGTATGGTAGGGCACATTTGTACTTGAGTTTGTTCAGAATTAATGTGACTAGATGGCAGAATCCCGCCGGTGCCGTCGCTAAACCCATCGGCATCCTTTCATAGACATATTTTTTGTCATTTGCTATGAATGCGGTTTTATGCTGATCCTCCTGTCTTATAGGAATTTGAAAAAATCCCTGTTGGGCATCTAGCTTACTGAATACTCTTGGTCTGAGTGACCCTATCATGTCTAGAGTGTCATCGGCCCGGGGTGTAGATAAGGCTTGATTTATCGTGTTCTGGTTCAAATAACGAAAATCTGTGACGAGTCGATGGCCTCCCGATGATTTTTGTACTAAAAAGGATCTGGAGGCCCAGGGGCCCTCGGCACATTCTCTCAGAATGCCCTGTTGTACTAGCCTTTCACACTCTTCCCCTATTGCGGCCTGTTTTTCTGGTGTTTGTCTATATGGTAGGAAATGACATGGTACTGCCTCAGGTTTTACATGTATTGAGTGTGTATACAGGTGTGTGGCACCAATGTCTCCATCTTTTCCTACGAATACATCATCATACTTGGTCAGCAGTGATTTTAATCTATCATGCTGATCTTTGGATGTGAGCACAGATTTTGGTGGAACATTCTCTTCCAATTCTGGCTCGAGGTCATGTGCCTCACTATGTATAGCAGCTATTTCAGAGAGTCTGATTGAGTTGGGTTCAGGGTCAGCATATGTGGACTCACAGTCTGAGTCTGTGTCACTGCATTGAGTTACATCCTCAGGCCGTATGGCTGAGATGGATTGATCAGTGTGTGTGGTAGTGTCTGACACCTGTTGGGGTTTTTCTAAATCAGATTCCTTGACTTCCTGAAATAGAGCTATGATGGCACCCTTTTTGATTTTATGTGGGCGCCTGCTGGTGTTGAGTAACACTAGGGGATGTTTGTTATTTTCCCTGGGGGTTACTGCTGCCCTTTGAACTAGATATGGGGCATTGTTATTTCTTTGGAGGTTATCTACTACTCCAGTTTTGCCTTGCAGTGATTGAGTAGATGTTACTTTACCCAATACTGCAAGTTCAGAGAATGGAGGGATGGTAAAATCCCTCACTGCCCTAATGGGTTTGAGAATTTGTTCAGGATCAACATTAAATTCAATTTGAGATTTTGTAGTGCTTAAGAAATCTGTGCCGAGTACAACGGGCTGTGTGAGGTTGGGAATTACAGCAAATTGGTATTGGAATCTGACACCTTGGATTCTAAAGTTCAGCATAGCTGAATGTCTGACATGACACACCGATCCATCTGCCAAATGGATGTTAATTTTAGATTTCCTCAGTTGGATATGGAATCTCTTTTGGAGATCCATGAGGAATGATTGTCTGACACAGGTGATAGTAGCACCTGTATCAACCAAACATTGTACATCTGAAACATCATATAGATTTGCATTGATACAGCCATTTTGAAGAAGTACAATAGAAAGCTTGGTACTCTCACCTGTATCCTTTGATGATGAATCTGGTGGGGTGATGTGTATCACTGATGGACGTCTCTGTCTGTTAGATGGTAGATTTGCACTAGCAATTGTCTCTGGTTGGATCTTTGTTAATCCTGATTGATTGTTTGTATTTGGGGTGTCACAGTGCACTGGCCCATCGGCACTGTGACATCCTAGTTTTCCTGGTTCTGTGGGGTGGTTGAGATGCTTGCCACCAGGAGCTTAGAGATTTGATCCATCACATGAGGTGGTATTTGGGGGTTACTTTGTTGGTTCCCCTGGTAACCTCTTGTGTCAGGTTTGTAATCCTCCTGGCGTGGGTTGGAACCCTGGTTATATTGACCAGAGTTGCTGTATTGACCGGAGTTGTTGGATCTCTGGTTGTTGTAGGCGCCATTGTTGTTGTAGGATCCACTGTTGTAGTTCCTATGTGGACTCTGGCCCCTACTGTTGGATCCTTGACTATAGGATCCAGAGTTGTTTGAACCCTGGCTGTTGTTGTAGGATCCAGAGTTGTTGTAGTTCCTATGTGGACTCTGGCTCCTACTGTTGGATCCTTGATTATTATAGGATCTGCCATTACTTGGGGTTCTGTCTCTCCTATCACTGTATGAAGAGTTACCATTGTTGGAGTTGGAAGAGCTGTTGTCTTTCCTACTGTTATGACCCCCCCGGTTGTTGTTGTTGCCCCCTCTACCTCTACCTCTATTGGATTGGTAGTTGGGGTCATAGTTATTTCCTCTGTATCTACCGGTAGGGTCTCTTGATGCAACCTTAGCTTCCTGTTGCCTTACATGGGCACTAGACATTAGGTTAACATCTTCATCTGAACTAGTGCTGATTTCCTGGACCTTTTTCTTAGTAGGCTGTGGGTTGGTTTCTGCATCCCTTACCTTCCTAGATCTCTCTTGGGTCTCAACCTCTAGGGCTAGGTCTAGGGCTTGGTCAAAAGAGTCTATTTTCTTGTTCTCAAGAGCTACAGAGATCCAGGGCCTCATGCCTTGGGTAAACGCCTTGCTTAGGGTTTCATCACTCTGGCGTTGGGCATTACACACTTTCCTGAGATGGCATGCATAGTCTAGAACAGGTTCATCTATCTTTTGTGCACGGAGTGCAGTCCTTGAGATTATATTGTCTCGAGTAGCAAAATACTCTTTTAATTTATTCACTACATTGGTCCATGTCAACATATCAGGTGTGGCACTCTCCCTGAAGGATTCAAACCAAGCTAGTGCTTGTCCTTCGAGGTACTTGGGTAAATATGTTACCATGGTGTCACTGTCTGTCACTTTGTACTTATCCTTCAGATATTCTGGGAATTTGTGATCAATGAATAATGCTGTTGACATGAGTGGTGATGGGTGTGAAAAGGTTTTGGGTTTTGTTACCTCATGTATCCTGATCCTTCTGCCGTCCTGCTGTTTATTGTCTATGAGCTTGGTCATGTTGGACACCATGGAGATTATGATGTCATCTTTGGATCCGGAGGCAGATGGTGTGACAACAGGTGTGATGGCAGGTGTGGGAGGTTGTGGGGTCTGGGATGATACCATCTTCATGAGATCTGCTATCTGTTGTTGTTGTCTCTCTAGGGACTTCCGCTGATCTTCCATGGCCTTCTGTTGAGCATCTATTGCTGCATTCCTCTCCGCCAGTTGTTGGTTGAGGATCCTCTCCCTTTCCTCCTGCTGGGACTTGTTGGTCTCTAGGGCAGTAACTGCATCTTGGATGGCCTTCTCATAGGCCCTTATCTTCTCAGCTGTCTGATTAGGTTGGGGGCCTTCATCGGTGTCCATGATGGAGGGTGTGGGGGAGGTGTCTCTGGAGGAGTGGCTGTCAAAGGCTGGAGCTGGGGTGGAGGATCTAGATGAGGGTGTGGATCCACCCCCTGAGGCAGATCCTTCTTCCCCTGAGGTAGATAGCGTGAGTTGGGCGTCCTGTAGAGATCCCTGGGAAATGTTGGATCCCTGAGAACTGGTTATTCCCTGAGTAGACAGGGTGGGTGGTGTGGGGTCTACTGAGTGTGGGTCTGTTGTATTGGAGGCTGGTTTGCCTCCTGCGGGCCTCCTAGATCTTGGTGGGAGGGAGACCTCTTCAACAGGCCCCTGACTACGTAAGGTCTTTGTGTGTTGTTCTGCCAGCTTGACTGATAAGGCCTTGATGTGTGTGGTGGACCTCACTGACGTGTGGGAGACCTCACTGACGTGTGGGAGACCTCACTGACGTGTGGGAGACCTCACTGACGTGTGGGAGACCTCTCTGACGTGTGGGAGACCTCACTGACGTGTGGGAGACCTCACTGACGTGTGGGAGACCTCACTGACGTGTGGGAGACCTCACTGACGTGTGGGAGACCTCACTGACGTGTGGGAGACCTCACTGACGTTTGGGAGACCTCACTGACGTTTTGGGAGACCTCACTGATATATGAGAGATCTTACTGTTGTGTGAGAGATCTCATTGATGTGTGGGAAATCTCACTGATGTGTGGGGGATCTCATTTATGTGTGGGAGATCTCATTGATGTGTGGGAGATCTCACTGGTATGTGGGAGATCTCACTGGTATGTGGGAGATCTCACTGGTGACCTTGGTGGGTATGGTGTCAAGGTCAAGGTCACTGGGTGGGTGGAGTGGGTCTAACTGTGTCTATGCGGTACCAGCTTTAATTTACTGTGTGCATGATTGTTCCCAGTTGCGGTACCAGCTTTAACTTACTGTGTGCATGATTGTTTTTAGTTGTGTTACCAGCTTTAATTTTTATGAGCCTGTGAGATATGGGATCTTAGTAGGATGTTCTCCACCACTTTGTCATACTAGTGATTGGCATGATCAAGTTGTCATATGAGAAATATCATATGACTAGTGGTGTATGGAGTAAATATATCAGGCTCATGTAAATAATGTTATTTCCAGTTGTCACTGGTTTATTCAGCTTTAGGCAACATGTAAGAAATATCAATCATACAGTAGTTAGTATGTAGGTAATTTGCACATACATTAAACATACAGTAATTTATAAAGTACAATGTTCAGTTCCACTCCACCTGTGAGGTATTAATAATACAGTGTCCAGCATACTTCTAGGTGGGTTCCCACACCTAGCTCCTGACCTGCTGCTTAGAGGAATAATGTAATAATGGATAACTTTACCCTCTGGTGGAAGTCTTGAAGAAGATAGCCTCTGGCCACTAATGGTAGGAAACCAATGCCTGTCTAGCATAGTTTCACCATAGTGCAGTGGTATAGCAGGTAGCAGGAGATGACTGGAGATGTTACCTCTAGAGCGGTTCTTGGTGATGTGTCTTCCTGGAGGTGCAGACAGGCTATTTGTAGCAAATCTTGGAAAAGCACCTCCAGACTGACTGGAGCCAGCAGCATCTGCCTAACTCTACAATTGTTTGAGGGGACTCTTTCAAGTGTCACAGGGGGACAAAGGACCCCCATGGACGCCGCTATGGCCCCCATTGTCTTGGTCGGTTCTGCATCTTCAAACCCTCATAACTCGGTCGTTTATGCTTGTATAACCGCCATTTTGGGCATGCGCGGAGCTGAATGTGCCAAGATTATAATGCCCGCTGGATAGGCGCGTAACTCCCGCCGGTTTGTCTGTAGCTTACTCAGAGGTCAATTCAGTCTCCATGGCGTAACTTCCTTAATACTGGGAGTTCCGCCTTGATCTTGGGCTCATTCTGACCGTCTAATTATGGGCTTTCCATAGATATTTTGATATTTGACCTAGGTCGCTCAGGAGCGACGCTAGAGCGACCGGAAGGTTATGGCGTCGTGCTTATGTAACCCATTGTTCAGTCCTTAGAGTGCTCAGACACTCATGACGGCGTCAGCGGTGCTCAGGCACCCGTGATGGCCGGTTGCATTCACTTACAAGTTATTAATTTGTGCATTGAACCATGAGGTCACACACTGAGACCCTCATTTTTATTATATTGTGCAGTGAACCATTAGGTCGGAGCCTTTGATGTCATAAACTCTGTCTAACTGACTGTGGCTGGTGTGCAGTGGGGCATGAACGCTCTTATACAAAGTTTGAGCGCTCTTATAGCTCTTAGAACCAACCTATGTATTAATTTCATAGATATTTCTTTGATTAATACAAAATATGTTAGAATTTATGGAATAATAAAATGGTATATCATAATAGCAAGGGAAACACTTCTACACTGCCAATAATATTTTCCTTCCTTAGTGGGGGGGGGGCATAGCTAAGATTTCCATATGGTTTGGGTGAGTCCTGGGGCATAATTTTTTTTTTATATGCATTTAATTATGAATTTTCACAAGCAGAACGTTACTGATAGAGCCAATCTAACCTGGTTAGGGAATATCACCAGTCTTCTTATTATATGCAATCAAGAGGTACCCTGGGGGGGTCTTCCATAAAAACATCTTTTGAACACCATGGTCAGTAATGTTCCAGGGACGTTACTGATGGTTACAGATATTACTGGATGGTCAAAGTTATGTTTTCATAGTATTAACCTACCACCTTGTGTTTGTAGCATTTCTTTGCAATTTTAGACATGTCTAGCTTATGCAAAAAGAGTACTTGGTGTATGTAAAGATACATTTTAGAACCACATATAAATAGGGAACATTACTGATGGCTAGAAGCATTTTTGAGATGATTAGATTTCTACTTTTATAGTGCCATCCTTTTATCTTGTATGGTGTTTCTATTAGTAGAGCAGCAAGACCTCTAAAAGAGCCATATTTTAGGAGTTTAATTCGTAAGATTACTGATAGCTATAACTTGTTTTTTTATGTTGTCCAATGTCTCTGGGTATGGTAAAGTGATGTTTGACCAATGAAAGCTCGTGCAGTCACTGAGAAATCTGCAATTCTATTCAACCATCTCTTGAAATTTTAGCCTCGTTTTTAAGAGCTAAAATACATATTGATCACCCTGTTCTGGCACTAATATTCATCTTACAACAAGTCAAAAGGTACCTACCCCCCCTAAATTGGACCCAACGATCGCATTGGAGCCAACCATTTGTTCCTAGGACATGCAGTAACCTAGCAACAGCTCATTTTAGCTAGCAACGGACCCTTTCCCAGACAAAGAAAGACCATTCCTAGGAATGACTTACAGAATGGAGATCATGGATACTGTTTCTCATTTTGCTATTCAGAAGCTCCATGCAATTGTACAAAAGGCAATATTATACCAAAATACAGTGTGTTGATCAGAAAATATAGAAGAAAAAAAGATAGACCTATAGCAAGTATGATGAAAACATGCGACTTCAGCATTATCCTCTATTGGCAAAATATTCTTTACTGGACAATTGTAGTGTGTCTTATATCCTGAAAATGATGAAATGAGAATACATCTGAGGTTTTACTCTACTCTACAAAAATTAACATAGCACTTTATACAGAGGAGCTTGTTCATAGACAAATATGTATCATTGTGAAGAGAGTTAACCATCATTGGACTCAATTTATTCAGAACTGAGTAGATCTTGCTGGAAATATCCCTGGAGTAATAGGAAATGTGTCAGATAGTTGTTCAATACTCAAAGAGTTGACACTTACTTAAACCTTGCTAGCTTTTGTTCAGCAAGTGGCTCACCAACTGACAACTGCTCTTCTCAGATATGAAAACATGATTATGGAACCCATTGATTTATAAAGAAAATAAATCTGAAGTTGTGCTGCCAAAGCCTTATTGCTAGACCTGTTTATATCTTTGCAATTAAATAATTGCTAAGGGGCCAGTCAAATATTACGTAACACAGTAGGGGAGGGGAGGGGGTCATGAAGTTTATTACACTTTGTTACAGAGGGAGGGAGTCTACCCAAGAGTTACATGATAAAAATGAGGAATACATCACATGGCTAAATTCGACAATTTACAAGCATTTTAATGTGATTTTAGAGATCTTCCTATAATTCTTGTTAGATTGAGAAGGATCAAATAAATTTAGGAATAGTGATTAGAAGCCCCATATTGTTACAAGGGGGAGAGGGGGGTCAAAAAGTGGCCAAAATTGTGTTACATAATATTTGCCGGCCCTTAAGCAGCATTACTCTAAATTA
This sequence comes from Acholoe squamosa, assembly GCA_949317995.1. Classification (NCBI taxonomy): domain Eukaryota; kingdom Metazoa; phylum Annelida; class Polychaeta; order Phyllodocida; family Polynoidae; genus Acholoe; species Acholoe squamosa. The sequence continues at coordinate 4,894,762 of OX439041.1, forward strand.
TGTTATTTATAATATTATATAGATTTTGAACAGAATTAAATATAATGTGTGATGATTATTCTGTCACAAACCTTCTCTAGAAGTTCTACTAAGGAAACTCTAGCTTAATCTATCAGCATCAGATAACTGTGATTGCATGGATCTTGCAATTGCTATCATCATTCTGCCAATGGTGAATTAGCTGCTTTATAAGATCACTTCTGTTGGCAGAAGTGGACCTTTCCAGAGCCTTACTGGTAGGACTCAGCTATAAGGCCACAAGTACTAGCCATATGATCCAACAAACAGAAAGTGCCTAGCAAACTAACCAAAAGACCCTACCTGTGGCCATTCTCCTTGCTGGAATGTCATGTTACAAGACATTAGCTAGGACTTTATTTTAGGCCATAGATATGTTCTTAACTCTTTCCAGCCAGCTCTATCATTGTTAAAAGTCCCTAAAATACAGCAGATTGAGGTCCTGGGCAAATATATATTGATACATGGTGTAAGGGTGACCTCAGGAATAGAACCAATGTTTGTGAAATGTATACAAAAATGACTGATTCGTAATCTGTATGTAATTTCCTTTCATATGATACCATGATACCAGGCATTACTTATTGAAAATAATTATTGATGGGGCCCAGAATAATGTTATTAGATACATTAAATGCTCTCCTTAATTAATGTACTAGCCATATTTGACCTGGTAGTGCATTAATGCACTAGCTGGCTGGAAAGAGTTAAAAAGACATAGACCATCTGTCTGTCACCAGTGATCATCATCTACATGATGCAAACATCCATATAACAATTAACATTCTATCCAGATATGTTCAGAGTGAGGTGATGGAACTACTATAGCCTACATATTTCAGGGCATTGCCACATGTACATTCATAATATGCTTTAACATTTGAATATTCATTTTTACACTCCACCTTCTCAGTTGGTACTAAGATACTTGGAAGGGTTGGCATGATACATTGATGCAGCATTTGCTAAAGGACTGACCAGCATTTCATTGGAGAAGAATGACATATGAAGGCATTGAATGACTATAAGGAGGTAATTTCATCACCCTCTACACACACCCAAAGTCACAGACCAATACTCTAAGCATTGGCCTAAGCTAATTGACTTGAGGTTAAGGCTACAAGGCACAGGGGCGTCCTACATTTTATATGACAAGACAAGGGTTGTACTCATGAAGAAGCCATGCCATTTACACATGATTCTATGGTAGTATTAGGTACATAAGGAGTCTCTTCTTGTTACAGTTCCTATAATTTCAATCCTTGGTCGTTAATTTATACTAATAAAGTTGCTAAATATCACTCAAAAGGATTAATTGATAGGTAGATACAAGGTATTTACCAAGCCTCAGATTACCCAAGATATTCTTTGTATGCTTTAGAATGAGAGAGTTCAAGATGGTGATTATGTGTTATGTATGATGGCATGTAACATCACATAGGGGTAATATTTGATTTTAGCCTTACTATTTTGGGGGAGAGCTTTGATCATTATCAGTAGGTAATTTGAATTAGTCTGTATAGTTGATTTGACTTTGTATAGACAGGTATGCCTTGTGGTTGATTGGATCTATGGTTAATATAGCTCTTGATAGCGACTTGACTTTGGTGGCATTCCTTGACTTCTCCTTGACAGGAATGGAATGATACCACTGATAGTGGGTAATCAAGCACATAGGCTTTATGTGACACTTATTATAACAGCAATGACTTAGGTATGGCAGGTTACCAAATGACACCCGATGAAATATTAAGATATCATCTGTGTTCTGAGACTCACATGAGATGTACATAAATCACAGACTGACCTGTCACCTCAACCCGATACATAAACTGTTTATAATGATACTTTGCTGATGTTATCTTGAGCCAAAGTAGTGACAGTTGATTTTGTATTTAAGTCTGCAGAACCTGTATGAAGCCCCTGTATAAGGTGTGGCTTATAGGTCAACCAGGCTCTGGCTGCAGCTCAAAGTATATTACTCAAAGTACCATACTATAGAATAGTAGTAATCTGAATATTTGTTGGCCACTAGGTATGGTCTATATTATTTTCCAAAATAGAAAAAGGAGATGAGTTGCTGGGTGATTTCTTTTTTTTTTCTATTGGGACATTTTATGATAGGAACATATATTTCAAGCAAATATAGCTTACAAATATTTGAATCTTATCTCATTGGATCTACATATACACATGTACATAAACTTGGCTATCACATGGTCCTTGGAATGTGGTTGGTTTACAAACAATACACTCATGATGTCTCTTGCCCAGCAATAGACATCTTTAGTAAAAAAAAAAACTGTCATCACTAAAATACCTGACGGATATCTTTTCATATCTGGTGCATCTGTGTGTCAGTTGGTAGGCTACTTGCTATGCAAAAGCTAGTACTTTCTAAAGAATAACCAACTACACAATTGTTAAATATAATTATTTCCCATTTTGGGGGGTATTTTGAGGTGTAATTGTTTTCTAATACATTGAGTCCATGGATGCTTAATTCTCATCAAATCCAAATGTCTTTTTATGAATATACTTCTCAATTTTCTTAGGTTTGAAAAAGTGTTTATTTGAACTTCTCACAAAATTACAATGTGAATAATCGAAGTCCAGCTTGCAGCAAAAATCTCAATGTTACAATTAGTTCCAATTTTAACTATATAAACCATCACATCATCTGTTACTTGATATTCATTACGTCAAACAATAGAATTTTATATACGCTTATGAGACGCACAAGGACAATGAGTAAATTTGTTGTTGCTAGGCAATCAGCTACTCTAGGAGTAAAGTGAAAGCCTCAGATGTTTTTGAGGATATAAGACACACTACAATTATCCAGTAAATAATATTTTTCCAATAGAAGATAATGCTGAAGTTGCATGTTTTCATTATACTTGCTATATTATTTTTTTCTACATTCCCTGATTAGCACACTGTGTTTTGGTACAATATTGCATTTTCTACAATGGCATGGACCTTCTCAATACCAAAATGAGAAGCAATAGCCATGATCTCAAGTCTGTAAGTCATTCCTAGGAAAGGTCTTTCTTTGTCTCGCAGGGTCCGTTGCTAGATAAAATCAGCTGTTGCTAGGTAACCGATTGTCCTAGCAACAAATGGTTAGCTGCAATGTGATCGTTGGGTCCAATTTAGGGGGGGGGTAAGTACCATTGGAATTGTTGTAAGATGAACATTAGTGCCAGAACAGGTAGACTAATGTGTATTTTAGATCTCAAAAAACGAGGCTAAAATTTCAAAAGATGGTTGTAAAGAATTGCAGATTTCTCAGTGACTGCACGAGCTTTCATTGGTCAAACATCACTTTTCCATACCCAGAGACATTGGACAACATAAAAAAACAACTTATAGCTATCAGTAATCTCACGAATTAAATGACCCCAGAGGGCCTTCTGTGCTGCTCCTCTATATCATTTGTATTCAATTGTAGACACGTTTGGTTAATGAGACTATTTGGTGTATGTTTTAGCACCATATGGCATATGCGCGTGGCAACAAGTGTACATAAAGTTGTAATTTTTAATTTTCAAAGTGATATAAGACACCCAAGATGGGCCTTATGCATGTTTAAATGACTCTATATATGTAGTACAATCTCCTTTATCATTGCTTATGTGAATGCCAATGGTATATGATGATGCATAGATGAGCTGAGGTCATTTTTGAGAGGTTAATGAATAGGGAATGTTACTGATGGTGCATGCGATATGGCATCTACGCAGGTACTGACTATGCAGTACAAGTATTATATATCAGGCTAATTGTAATTATTCTGTAGAGTAGCTCTACTAGAAACAATGGACAGTTAATATAGTCATTGTATGAAGGATTTTGAATGAGTTTTAGAGCCTCACTTTAACTTACATAAAATCATACATTATACCAGTCTGGCCACAATATTTGGTGTTTCTAAGAGTCTTATTATTGGTGTTATCCATGTTTGAATGATTACGATCAGTAACGTTCCACTTTTTTGGAAGGGTTTACAACATCTGTGATAGAAACTGACATCTTAGGAGTTGGATCCTTGAATGAACCTTTTTAATAAGCCAATATATAGGGCTATCAATAAAATGTAATGTTTTTAAGAAATACTGAGTTTGTTATTTCCAGTCTCAGGCCCTCCATGTCCAGTAAATGTTGGAATGAGCCATATACATGGCATACAATGATTACAGATATATGTTAGAACTTATACCAACTTGCACAGAACTATTTGATAGATATTGAATATTAAGATAGCAGGCAGTAATGTAGGAAGAGTGTTCTGAAAAGTTATATTACAACTCCTATCCAATATTCACCAAAGTGCACTGCATTTTGAGTATTTCAACCTTTCTAAATGTCCAACCTTGAATTTTATAAGTTTGTTTCACATGCCTGAGACATATCCAATAACAAAATAAAAGATGTAGAGCAAGTATGAGCTAAAAGCTAACAATCGAAAACCAATGATTATATAAGATCAATAAGGTGAAAGGACACTCTACAAAAGATCCCATGAGGGTCCCTTTTGCTATGCTGATTATGTTAAAACATGGAGTACTTTATACTATACCTGGTTGTAGATGCCAGTTCTGTGTAGGGCTGTGAAAGTCTGTATAGCCTGGTGCCTTCAGACGGCTTTTATATAAGGGACAGAACAATCTATTCTGGCTTTTAGGTAAAACAATTTGTATCCATGTTGAAGTATGTTACTTCAAATAATTCTATCTCACTCTATTTTACTAGATGTGCCTTTAAAGACACTTAGGAGTGGTCATATTTTAAGAACAATGCAGTGGGGGGACTTGATGGATTTGGGGTGGAGGAAAAGAATTTCAGACCCCTCTCAAGGGAGGCTGGGAAGATTTACATCAAAGAGAAATGGTTAAAAAAAGGGAGGACATAATTTTGGACCCATCTATATAGTGCATAGTTAGGTTGTTGGTCATGTCGATGATGGGAATTTGTTGTATTCCAAAAATTGATGAATTTATGAAGCCCCATCTGGCAATAAATGACTCATCCCTAGTACTGTGAAGCTATAGAGGGAAATTCACTGCATGTTATCCAGGATGAATAGCAATTATTCCATCTGAGTCAATATTGACATGTTGTAGAAGGCATTTCATCTTGTTATTACCTTATAGGAATAAAATTGCTAGTTTTACGACATCTGTCTTGCAGTTGAACACATAGCTCATCCAGCACTGTAAGTGCCACAAATGCATCAACACATTATGCCCATTGGTTGTCATGATGCATGAATGGGGCTAATGTGAGTAACTCACCAGGACTGCATTCAAGCATCACTCTAACCCTTTGGGAAACATACAACCCGCGAGGGTAAGTATGATGATCAAACAATGCTTCATTATTGCGTTATGATGATCAATGGGCATGACGCACTCCTGCATCACAATCCATTAAAGGGTTGGAGATGGCATTGTCAGAGCTGCGGGTCATATATGCCACAGGAGGTAACATACAGGATCATGCATCAGTGGGCAGAATAAGCAGTTACTTGGTAACTTTATTTGAAATAAGCATGCTATACTTAATACCTTGTTTATTATTCTAAAGAAGTATAACACCTTTATGGACATTGTGAATGCCTTCTGTTATTTTAGGGTAACATCTATATTAATAAACTGCCTGTTTTATTTTTCCAAGAAGGAGAGTGCGACATTGACACATGTTGATGGCATGGGGGTGTAGTGTAAGAAGGCACAATGGATGTAAGATAACATTCAGTTCTTGATGTATGGAAACATTTAGTAAAATAACACGTCTCTTGTTGTGATGGCATCACAGTAGTCAATAAATGTTAGATTCTCTCTGAAAGGTGTTAAGAACATGTTTTATATATATAGTATTTGTTTACTCCTTAACCTTTTAAGGGCAGCTAATGCATTATCATACCCATTGGCCTGCATATTGTATGAATGCGACCCCTTCAGGTTACTCACCAGGGCTACATTCATGCATCATGCTGAACCTACGAGGTTGACATGTCCCAAGGATTGTCTGTATGATGCACCAACAAAGTGCTGGTGAGCAGAACACTTCATTGAGGCATCATGACGACCAATAGTCATGATGCACTCCTGCATTAGCAGCCTTTAAAGGGACCAGTTGAAGTATGATAACATTAATAAAACAATTTATTATGTTCTGAGGCATCATACTCCTCCGTCATTGTTGTTTATTCCATCAGTCAATAAATTGCTGGAATGTGTCCTTCAATTGCTACTTTCTGACACCTCCCAATATGGCATATTGCTCTAATAGGCTTTAGTAGCCTTTGTCTCACCATTCTAGTGCAATTCTGTTGTTGGAAATCTCAGCCTCGACTTATCCACACAGTATACATAAATAGCTCCAATTTAATATGTCATACTTATCCACACAGTATCCATCAATAGCTTCAATTATCCACACAGTATACATCAATAGCTTCAATTATCCACACAGTATCCATCAATAGCTTCAATTATCCACACAGTATCCATCAATAGTGTAGAGGTACACTTTACTACCATAGGAGTTGGGTACCGTCTGACGTGGCGGGTGAGTCGAGTCGTCGGACGTTCCTCAGGTTCCGGATAGGTGGCAGCACCGATCCGGGTCTGTGGGGACATCTGACGACGAACACCTGGGTCCGTATATAAAGCCCAGGGCTCAGCCGCTACGTCAGAGGCCCTTCTGGCCTCCACACTATGTAAACCACTGTCTTTTAATATTAGCTGCCTCTTTGATATCATTCGGCAGCCGTGAGTGTGCATTAAGTAATAAACCTAACCGTTGGCATACACTTGGAATACTGTCTTACTCTTTCTTTCCGAATCGTAAGACCCGAACCCCCCAGGTCCGTAAGGCCACAAACCCTTACACTGGTGCCGTGACCAGGATATTCTGGTGTATAGCCCGGACGTTATAACGTCCGAACGGCTAGTACATGGGTTAGACACCCTTAGGGAAGCTAACCCAGCAGGGCAATCACTTGCCCAAGAGAATGGAAATGGATCGCTAATGCTCCAAGCCCATTCGGACCCACAAGATGCAGAATCAGCATCCTGGAGAGATCCCGGACCCCACTATAATGATAGTGAGGAGAATCTGCCAGACTCTGTACGACGCGAACAGTCCATACAGAGACATAGTAACTTAATAGGCCAGCATTCAATTGTTGACGAATTATGTGATTCGATGTTTGAAGTCGGTGGTAGTACTAACCCAGAACATCCGGCACCAATGCGAAAAAGGGTAACATTCGGAGAACTACCTTATAGGTTACCCAGGCCCGAATTACCAATATTAGATTATAGCGCTATAGATGGCGACTTAACCTATGCGGTACCGGAAGGTGAAGAATTAAAACGACCGGATGTCCTGTTGTTGAATGAAACTTATGTAACTTTGAACGAGAATTTAAATACCTTGGTCAAAGCTAAGGATGAAGTACTGCATGAAAAACTTCAAATGGAAGAGGACCTAACTGGCATGCGAAAGGAATTCGAAGCCAGAAGGAGCGAGTACATGAAAGAACTCGAGAGTGAAGAACTAAAACTTCAATCTATGAGAGATTCATTCAATAAAGAATATGACAATAGGCACATTCGTATCCAAACATACATAGATACGAACGACCAACTAAACCTTGATAAGACAAAATTCGAATCCGAAATTCGCCATTATCAGGAGGAGTTGGATAAATTGAAACTTCAGTGCAGTAAACAAGCCGAAGATAATGAGACCATCCGGGTAGGCATCATAGCTTACAACAAACAACTGGAGGAGGATAGACAGAAACTCACGAATGAGCTTCAGGAATTGCAGGCCACTGCAATAACTCTAGATAAATATGTAGAAGCAGCCCAGTTAACTATAGGTAATATAGACCCAGCTGTGGTATCTACAATGTTGGGAAAGACATCTAAAGATGCAACCCCAATTAGATACAGCCCATTCGTTGATGATGGGGCTGACAAGAATGTGGTATCCGGAATCTATAAGAAACCGGATAACGCTGCAGTAAATGGAACCGCATCTAAACCAGTAGTTCCAATGCTGGATACGATAGGACCAGCACCACCCATACCAGATTTGAGTCACAAAATCAAAGCGACTCACGATGGTGCTACAGGGAATAATAATAATTCACCCGTGGCACAACCAAGAGCACCCGGACCAATGAGACATATGTTGACACCACCTTCATATTTCCCCCAACCCGGCCACAGTACACCAGCAGTACCAAGATTACCGAATCCACCCCCAGGTTCTGGTAATGGTCCTACTGATGGACGTTTTCCGAGACCAAATCCGCCACAAAACAATATCAACGGCGGTACGCACCAACCGAGAACATCTTCCTATGGATATAGAAATAATTATAATCCATCGGGAAGTGGCAATTATCAGAATGGTAATAGCTATAACCAGGGATGGAATCAAAATGATTCTTACCCTAGATATGCTTCTTCTGGAAACACCGGTCACAATAGTGGATACCCTGGTGGTTCATCTGGAGGCTATAATAATAATGGTCCACCAGGAGGAAACCCTCCAGGCGGCCCAGGAGGATCCGGATTCGGAGGATCAGGATCAGGAGGAGATGGCAGGAAACCTAACAGGAGAACTTCTATGCCTGCAGGGATGCAAACCATCTTTGATAGAAGCCAATGTATACAAAACCTTGGCATTGACTGCTACCGAAAGGGAGCAGACGGCATGGAAGTCATGAACTGGAGCATGCGAGAAGCAGATAGACTACGCGGATGTAATAATCCGGCACGTAGGCAGGCACGGATACCCCCTCCATATGATTCTAATGATCCATGGAAGGACAGGTATCAAGCTTTTGTTGACGAAGTCAATTGTAGTGGCTGGACAAAAGAAGAAGCTCTGCCATATTTGATCTGTTGGTTAAATAAAGGCGGAAAAGTAGCCCTCAACCAATGGAGAGCAGCTTACGGAATATACGGTACTTATGATCAACTGGTCGAATGTGCCGCATACCTGTTTGGATCAATCGTTAGAGAAGATCCGTGGGTAAGCTTCAAGAAGAGGACACAAAAACCTAAAGAATCACACAAAGTCTTTGGTTTGGAGCTACAGGACTTGCTTTCGAAAGCACGTCCAAATTGGGCTCATGATGATGATTGTTATCTACAAGAATTGTTTATACAATTCTACAGTGGATTGCGTGATCCGGATCACAAGCAAGTGGTCTGGGACTCTTGGAAAGATGACACTTCCTTCAGTGATCTGTTCATAGCAATCGATGGACATGACATGAAGAAACGTTTGGTAGGTCTCGGACCTAATCCAATAAGAGCAGCTCCATTCCAATATGGAGGTACACCTGCTCCGGTATACGATACTTCCCAATTAGCTCCGGTTGAATCGAATGAAGTTGATGAGAAAGATGAATATGTCTCCGATGAAAACGGAGATTATATTGGTTCAGTCCATGTAGCTGGAAAGTATTACCGACAAAAGCGGTATAGGAAAGTACATTCGAGAGGGAGAGGAGGATCTGTTGCTGGTAAAACAGCTTCCGGATCAACTCAACCTGGCAGTGTAGCCTCTACGGCGAACCCAACTGTAGCAGCCCCTGTTGCTCCGACTAACATGATGGAAACATTATTAGCCGGATTAACAGAAGCTCTAAAGAGACCGAGAGTTGACAAATCTCAGAGGAGATGTTTCAGATGCCAGAAACTGGGGCATTATGCTCCAGAATGTATGGCTGAAAAACCTGTCCCTCGTAGACAGGAGAGTGTCTCTGGAGTAAGTACAGAGGAAAACTAAGGAGGGGTCTCCCGAGGGGCAAAGAAGGGGATCCCAGTGACAAATCTTGCCATGATATCACCATCCGTGATGATAGTTCACATGAAGTAACAAGATCGCCTAACACCGAGGTGGTTGTAGACACCCGGAAGGTTAGGGAAGCTGATATAACAGGTGCTATGGGAGCACAGGGGAAACCCAATATCAGTAACGAGGCAGGCGGCTATTCGTTAGCCAAGGTCTGTGGTGCCCACCTGCCCCCGGGTCATCCTTGTCTGGAATTCTTAAAAGGATGTGGATTGACTCCTGGTGTGAAAAATGACGTTCCGATTGTCACGGACATGCCCTCTGTTCTAAACGGAAGGCGGTGGTATGTTTGCCCTACTGTTAACGGAAGGTCTGCCGAATTCCTTGTGGATACGGGAGCTAGCCACTCTTGTATCTCCAAGGGGTTCTACGACCTTATACCGGATGAACATGATACTCTCAAATCGGGAGGAAGTGCTCAGACGGCCGACGGCAGTACCTTGCAAACGTATGGTAGAACTTGTGTGAGACTACAGTTAGATGGTATACATGACTATGTCATGAGCGCCACCGTTGCGGATATAGCAGATGAGGGGATACTCGGGTTGGATTTCGCATCCCTGTATGGTGCTGTATTGGAACCCCAAACAGGAGTGTTGAGTGTGAGATACCCGTACCCCGTGAAGGTTAGATGTGCACTGAGACAAGTGAGCAGTATGGCTAGTGTGGCACACACTGTGCGAATCCCTCCGGGAGTAGCCTGTGATGTGCTTGTAAGAAGTGATCCTGCAATGCGTAACAAACCTGCAGTGATAGAACCGGATGTAGTTACTTTGTCAGGTATTGGATTAAATTCTGTAGACACTATAGTAGCGAATGCATCCTGGTCGGTAGTACCTGTCTCCAATACTGGAAACACTACTATCTACTTGAAAAAGGGACAAGTTTTTGGAAACGTGACCCTTTCGGAAACTGTAACGGATAGTAAGCTAAGCTTACAGAAGGTAACAGGAGATGATGAAATTTCGGAAGACTTACTTAAGTTGTATGAAGAAACTTCATTAGAAGATCCGGAACACCGGAAAGAGTTCTATGATATGCTCTGTCAGTATCATACTGCCTTTGCCAAACCTGGTGAAAAACTAGGTACGACAAATAAGGTATTACATAAAATAGATACTGGAGATGCCGAACCCTTTAAGATACCGTATAGACGGTTACCCTTAGCAAAAAAGAGAGTAGCTGAGGATGAAATAAATAAGATGTTGGAACAGGATGTAATAGTCCCTTCCAATAGTCCATGGAGTAGTCCTGTGTGTATGGTAACAAAAAAGGACGGTACTATCCGTTTCTGCATAGACTACAGGAAGTTGAATGGAATAACGAAAAAGAATTCGTATCCATTACCGAGAATAGATGAAACCATTGACTCCTTAGGAGGAAACAGTTGGTTTTGTACCCTAGACTTGCAATCAGGCTATTGGCAAGTGGGAATGAACCCTTCAGATATGGAGAAAACTGCATTTTCAAGTCATATTGGATTATTCCAATATAATGTAATGCCGTTTGGATTGTGCAATGCACCTGCAACATTTGAAGCAATGATGGAAACAATTCTAAGTGATTTATTGTGGAAAAGATGTCTTGTATATCTAGACGATGTCATTGTCTTCGGAAAAACATTCGAAGAATGTTCTAATAACCTAAAAATGGTACTAGAACGTATTATTTCAAATGGTCTCAAGTTGAAACCTAAGAAATGCCACATGTTTAGAAAGTCCATAAATTATTTGGGCCGCATCATCAGTGATGAAGGAATAAAGGCTGATCCGGAAAAAATCGAATCAGTCACGAATTGGAATAGACCTAAAACACCCAAGGAAGTGAGGTCCTTTTTAGGATTCTGTTCCTATTACAGGGAATTTATTCCGAATTATTCTAGAGTCAGTTACCCATTACAAGCAATAGCTAACTGGACTCCAGGAAGTACCAAGAAAAAATTTCCTTGGACACATGAACAGGAAAACGCTTTTCGAAAGCTAAAAGACCTGTTCACGAGTACTCCCGTATTGCAATATCCGAATGAGACGGATCATTTCATACTGGATACTGATGCTAGTAATGATAGCATTGGTGCAGCTCTCTCGCAAGTCCAAAATGGGAGAGAAGTACCAATTGCCTTTGCCAGCAACACACTGAGCAAGACTCAGCGCAATTACTGCACAACCAAAAGAGAGTTGTTGGCAGTAGTCGTATATACCAAGAAGTTTAAACATTTTCTATGGGGAACGAACTTTACTTTGCGTACGGATCATTCCTCTTTAAGGTGGCTACTGAACTTCCGAGATGCTGAAGGCATGTTAGGCCGATGGCTAGCCCATTTATCCGAATATGGGCTTGAACATCAACAGATTCAGCATAGACCCGGAGTTAAGCATTTAAATGCTGATGCTTTGTCTCGAATACCAATCCGGAAATGTGATAATCCGGATTGTACTGATTGTGGAGCTCATAAGGCAGTGTTAGCAGGGATTCGAAGACCATTCGTACCCCTAGTTGCCAGTATACTGGATTGGTCTATGGATCACATACGACATTTCCAGGAAGCTGACTCGATAACTGCACAGCTACTGCAATTAGTACCAAAGGGTATACGTCCAGTTAGACCAGAGGTCTCTCTGGAAAATCGAGAAATGAGAAGGTTTCTTGCTCAATGGACCGAGCTTGAAGTCCGGAAAGGCGTGTTATACCGTTGGAAGCCATGTAATAATGGTGATAGAATCATGCAAGTGGTGATACCACATGCCATGAGACATGACATTATGTACTTCTGTCATGGACATCGGACCAGTGGTCATTTCGGAAGGAAACGCTCGCTAGCACGACTTTCCAAGAAATACTATTGGCCTGGCATGACACGGGACTTGCAAAGATGGGTAACCACCTGTCCGGATTGTTGTAAAAACAAACCCGGACCCGGGATGGGCAAACTTCCCCTATCCCAAGAACTTTTCGGAGTTAGATTCGCAAGAATCGGGGTAGATATTATTAGTGGATTTAATACAACCGCTAATGATAATACCTGTATGATGGTAGTGTGTGATTATTATACGAAATACACTAAAGTATTTCCACTACCGGACCACAAAGCAATTACTTGTGCCGAAGCTTTTGTAAAAGGTTGGGTACTAAGCTTCGGTGTACCATTAATGTTACACAGTGACCAAGGCAGAGAGTTCGAATCAAATCTCTGGCAGGGTATGTGCGAATACTTGGCTATTTGCAAGACTAGAACCAATCCGTATAGACCACAAAGCGACGGATTGGTGGAAAGGTTCAATAGAACCCTCATCCAAGTCCTAAAGTCACTCGTTAATGAACATATGGATGACTGGGATGAGCAATGTCATTTTGTGACACATGCTTATAATAGTATGGTACATTCAAGTACAAATTGTTCTCCGAACCTTTTAGTATTCGGAGAGGATTTGATAATGCCTGCTGACCTAGTTTTTGGAGTCGTAGGAATGGACCCTGAACTACCTTGCCATGTAGTTTTTGTGGAATGTTTAAGAGACAGATTTAGAAAAGCATATGAGTCTGTCCGAATTGATTTGGAGAAAAGTGCCAAATGGCAGAAAGTAGGATACGATACCGATCTAAAGCATCGGAAATTCCAATCCGGAGACAGAGTCCTCAGATTACATGAACCACTTAGACACATAAAATTAGCGTCTAATTGGGACGGTCCCTTTACTATAACACAAATTATCAGTGATTGTACCGTAATTATTAAATCTGACCTTGGTCGACTCTATAAGTCAAATGTGGCTAGATTAAGGAGATGGTCTGGGAGGGAGACCTCCACAGAAATGTATGGTGAAGGTTCCGAAAGGATCCTGAATCAGAATCGCATAATAGACCAGGTAAAGAACACTACAGTGAAGCGTGGTCAAGGTAGACCCAAAAAGTGTTCCGAATCAGTGACACCCACGCCAACACCGATTAAGCGTGGGGGAGTTAAAAAAGTCTCGGCAGGTGAAGACAGAAAGAAGAGGAAAGGTGTTTCTAAGGCTAAGAAGCACCTAGAGAAAGCTCTTCAGACTGTCAGGTCCGATAAAGAACTATCCGAGAAGGGGAGATACGTTCGCCGCAGCCCCCGAATTGCCCAGAGGACTGCAGTGACCTAACCTGTATACACAACGAGTGTAATGTTTACATTTAGAGGAACGGATGACAACTGACCCTAAAGGCTTATTTGTCGCCCCCGCATGATGTACCAATGGGTAGTGGACGGATAATCCGGTGGATTTGCTTAAGCTTTCCATAATCTCCACTTAAATCCCCAGTCGAGTCATCGGGGTGAGCGATAATTACCTAAAAACAATCAGTTTGTTGATGTACCGCCTGTAGCACGTGCGTTTCCGCATGACGTCACCGTGTCCAGTCTCGGCTGACCTCTCGTGACCTCGCGGACCGCGGGGAAATGACGTCACGAAAGCTGGCCCGTCGCCATATTGTTTTTTGGTAGTGTTTGAGACAGTCGGGTCACCCCTTCTCTCTTGAATTCTACCATCTAGCAAACCCCTTGTGCGCCCTCAGAGTCTGTCTCTCAGCAGGCAGACTCCGCTAGTGTCGGCCCCGGCGCCGTAAAAGCCGGAAAAAGGAGTAGTTTACTCCCGTGGTCGATTCCCCAGTCATGGCTGAGGAATCCGTAGCTGCAGCCAAGCTATCCGGTGACCCGGATAAGCTGACTCCGTCCGCAGAAGCTTTTCCGGAAGCTTTGTCGCCTGTTACACAGGAAGAGAGCGAGATGATGGACGTGGAGGAACCCACGGATCGCTCGTTCGAGGAGAAGCTGGCTTCATTCTCACTCAATGAGCCAGAGAAACTGCTGTCTCCACTCCCAGCAGAGGGATCCGGAGCGACTGCGAGTGCTGAACCCGCAGCGACAGAGTCCGAAACTACCCAAGTTGACGGACAGAAGGATGAGTGGAAGCCAGCAGTGGCGGAGCCTTTTCCAGCTAGCTATGATGGTCGCTACCTGTATGTCCACCCGGAACTGCAGGCACAAGTGACCTACGCGGACGGGACACCAGTCAGGATGGACCCGAAAGTCAGGATAGCTATCGAGGGCGTCATGGCTCCCGAACAGCTGACCAGGATGCCTCCCGAGTGGCTTCGAGACTGGCCGTGGTTCCAACGGGGACTTATGGTGGACGCTGGTTTCCGTGAAACCGTGTACGCAGCTAACCGAGCCTTCGAGCTCGGAGCGTATCCGAAGCCTGACAAGTCCCTGTGGAACGTCAAGGCTACGAACATTAACTGGGTAGGCTGTGTCTGGGATACCGATGGCCAGACCTACCCACGCCCTAGTGCTATCCGGACGCCGTGCCGGACCACTAAGGAATTCCGGGAGGCCGCTGCTAACTTCGAGCAGTGGGACGACGGTTACTACATAACCGAACAGGAATTGGTGGATGTCCAGAACAATTCACTAATCGGATTGGACCGAGCTGCAGCCCTTCGGACGGTTATTGTCCGCCGCATGACTGCCGAACAGGAGGCACAGGAAGAGGCTAAGAGGGCCGCGGAAGCACCCGCACCTCCTATCCCCGACCTGAAGCTTGCCACCAGAAGCTCCGCCAGTGCTACATCAGCTACCGGCAGCACTACTACTCCAGTAGAAGCCACGACCTCCAGCACATCCGGAACCCAGGAACCGGAGGAAGACTGGAAGGTCAGTAAGAACCGACGATCCGCTGCTCGGAAGCTCAAGAATCTCCCGGATTCTGCGAGAGCCGAGCCGAAACCCAGCACCTCAACCACTGGTAGTACTGCCATGGAGGTTGAGTCGTCTGACGAGGAGTCGGTGCACGAATCCTCGGTTGAGTATGATGAGAAGGCCACTCCATCAACTCAAACCGAGGCCGAACGTTGGGCTAACGCCAAATCCGGATTCAAAACCCGGATCCCGACGTGTTTCTCCGACTGTGCGTACGGAGTTAAGAAGGACGGCTCTACCCTCTATGCCTGTCCAGACTCAATCAATAAGAACGATGAGTCGGATGATGAAGATTGGATGCGCCTTTCGGACGAGGACCCCAATCCGAGCAAAGCCTATCGAAAGATGTGGCTTATGCTAAACCACACCGAAGGGTATTACACTTATACCCAGAGGAGGAAGCTGCGTTGGGCTTTAGAGAAGTGGTACGGTGACGATCAAAAGTCCTGTCCCTTCTCTATCTGCCAGGATGCGAGTGATGTCTCGATCCGGACCTGGAGTACTCCAGCCCGGTTCCAAAGGCATCTGGTAGAGGCCCACTTCCACCATCACCCGGTTTACATTTGTGATCCGAGTTATGGTAAGAAGGGCAAGAAGTGTACTACGAAGGTGCAATACAACCGACGTAGTGATCTGGCTAGACACCAGAAGAAATGCCACGCAGAAGGTTTGGACGGGGCCCGGAAGCGCATCATGGAGCTTCATCAGGAACTCATGAAGGAGTTCGATAGCCTGAGCGAGGATGCTTGGTCTAAGATCCGACCAGGGGACCAAGTCCTCTGCGAAGTTCCGAAGACCAAGGATTCGAAACTCCGAGCAAAGATAGTCCTGACTCCTGGAAAGGGTAAACTGGACATGCACGAGTCTCTCTGGCAGAAATGCGAGGAATCCGGAAAGGATGCAAAGAGAGCTCGTGAAAGGAGCAGGAGAGACCAGAACCGTGGCGGCAATGGTAATGGTCAGAGCACAACAAAACCGAAGGTCAGAGCAGAGGACCGTTCCAGGTCCCCTCTGACAAGGCACCCCGCAGAACAGGCTCAGGGCACTCCGGTGTTCAAGAAGCCTGAACCTGCCGGATACGCTGGAGCCGTATCTAAACCTGGGAAAGTGAGTTCTCGAAACTTTCCGTCCTTAAACCAGGGACCTGGACCTGAGAGCCAGACCTTGGTGGTAGGAAAGGATGGTCGCCTTATGCCAAAGAAGACCACCGCATCTGCTGCCGCCGGATCTGCATCCGCTCCAGCCGCCCCACCAGTTACCTTTACCCAGGAGCAGTTAAACATGTACCTGCAAATGGGACTGAAACAGAATGTACCACCTGCCTTCTGTGTACCAACGACAGGTGTGTCCGGGAGTCCTAAACCCGGAAGTGGTCCACAGGCCGCCTCGACTCCTCCCAAGGCTGTCGCGGCACCTGAGAAACCGAAGGACGCCATTACCATTAAAACTGGTAATGCGGAAGTTTGGTTTGAGAAGTCTCGCCAAGGGGAGGCAGATGTCCAGAAGGCCATCTACACCCATTGGGAGAAGACCGTTCGTGAGAAAGCGATCGAGTTTCATCAGGGTCTCCTAAACGAAACCCTGTTGTGTATGAAACAGGTGGGCGACGCTGAAAAGCAACGTCTCGAGACTCTCATCCGGGACGATGTAAAGGCCCAGGAGGAGGCTGCCTCAGCTGCTCAAGAAAAAGCAGCTATGGATGTACACGTGTTGGAAAAGCGTGTAAAGGAGGAGATCACTCGGAACACCAACCTGAACACTAAGTTCATGAGGGTGTTCGGAGTCGACTTGGACGAGTGGGACGGCACTCCCGAGTCGGCTTTAGCTCTTCTGAAGAAGAAGCATGCTAAGAAATCCGTTTAAAGCATGCTAGGGTTATTTCTTCCATAATTTTTTTTCCAACACCAAATGACCAGATATAGTCTTTGCGGAACCCTAAAGGTCTGCGAATGCTTTTACTAGTGCATGAACACCTATGCTATGTGTTCCGGGTTCCTTTGACCAGTCTATTATTCAGGTTGTATAACATTTATTACACCCTGAATAGCCTATTCGGATTTATAATTTCATCCATGAACAATCCGATAGTAGACTTGCTGCTGTGAGACGTATCCGGATGCCAGTTCCAGACTCCTGCTGTTACCCGTGCTAACCAATTACTAGGATGGACTTTACGATTTACCTCTACAACTCATCTGTACTCCCGAATGGACTTATATCTCTACTACTATTACTTCCGGATCAACCTATATCGGACTATTATTTTACTTATGTCAACTAAAACTTAAAAAGGATTACGTTCTCTACACAGTTGACACATCCGGACTAATATTCTACAAATCTACACCATTCGGATATACTATAAACTTTAGCACTACTAGAGGATTGTGGGTAGCTGCCCCAAATCAACTACCGTGTTCACTCAATATAAGGAAACTATAAACTTTAGCACGTCCATCCCGTGGTTAGCTGACCACACCTACCTACTAGTACCCGGAGGATACAGCAGAAGACTCCAGCAGCATTTATAATTCCTGTATATTGTATATAATGTCATATTTCTATTTTTCTATAATATTATATGTATGTACATATCCACTAGATACATATTATAATACGGGTACATAGACATTTCCTGATACGGATCTCTAATCACTATTAGTATTTATATTATAAGATCCGTTAAACTTCACCAGATAACACATATTATTGTCCTGCGAGACAAATTATATAATAAGTATAATGATCTGGTGCTATAAAAGTTATTAGGTACACGGTGATAATATATTATTATATTCATTATCACACCGTGATGTTTTTTTTCAAGTGTATGTTATAAATAATCATATTCGTACTACTCACGGAATCCTTAACGGATTCGTATAATATTAATATACGACATGTCATTAGATAGTGATGTTACTATAACAGTCTTCTTTAAGACTACATATTCAAATGTGGTGTCAATGACTACAAACACACGTACGGATGTTATTTTGTGATATGTTTTATTATCGACAGTTCCGTTACATATAGCTGTCATCATCACATGTATACGATTCATATTACTTGTCTTATTAATTATACCTGAAATATAATACAATATTATGTGGTATAATAATTAAATAGACAGTTCCGTTTCACATAACTGTCTCTTCTTCAAGTAATTCGTATAATATTTCAACATCCTAATCGTTATATGTAACTAAAATTCACTATCGAATATATATATATGACATCTGGTTCACAATTTATTTAGTGCTAATGTTATACCTATGGTTGTACCTCTATTACTAAAGGTTTAGACATGTAGAAATGTTATCCTAGTAATATTATACGTATAACACCCTCCTAAATGTCTGGGGGAGTGGTGTAGAGGTACACTTTACTACCATAGGAGTTGGGTACCGTCTGACGTGGCGGGTGAGTCGAGTCGTCGGACGTTCCTCAGGTTCCGGATAGGTGGCAGCACCGATCCGGGTCTGTGGGGACATCTGACGACGAACACCTGGGTCCGTATATAAAGCCCAGGGCTCAGCCGCTACGTCAGAGGCCCTTCTGGCCTCCACACTATGTAAACCACTGTCTTTTAATATTAGCTGCCTCTTTGATATCATTCGGCAGCCGTGAGTGTGCATTAAGTAATAAACCTAACCGTTGGCATACACTTGGAATACTGTCTTACTCTTTCTTTCCGAATCGTAAGACCCGAACCCCCCAGGTCCGTAAGGCCACAAACCCTTACAATAGCTTCAATTATCCACACAGTATCCATCAATAGCTTCAATTTAATATGTCATACTTATCCACAAAGTATATATCAATAGCTCCAATTTAATATGTCATAATTATCCACACAGTATATGTCAATAGCTCCAATTTAATATGTCATACTTTTCTACACAGTATATATCAATAGCTCCAATTTAATATGTCATAATTATCCACACAGTATACGTCAATAGCTCCAATTTAATATGTCATACTTTTCTACACAGTATATATCAATAGCTCCAATTTAATATGTCATAATTATCCACACAGTATCCATCAATAGCTCCAATTTAATATGTCATACTTTTCTACACAGTATATATCAATAGCTCCAATTTAATATGTCATAATTATCCACACAGTATACGTCAATAGCTCCAATTTAATATGTCATACTTTTCTACAGTATATATCAATAGCTCCAATTTAATATGTCATAATTATCCACACAGTATACGTCAATAGCTCCAATTTAATATGTCATACTTATCCACACAGTATATATCAATAGCTCCAATTTAATATGTCATAATTATCCACACAGTATCCATCAATAGCTCCAATTTAATATGTCATACTTTTCTACACAGTATATATCAATAGCTCTAATTTAATAGGTCATACTTTACAATCTGTTCAACAGTTCCAGAGAAAGGCCCGTTTGCTGCATAAACCTCAGAGGGAGTATATTGCGAGAGGACTGTTTTGTGGTTGCTAAGTTATAAACCATTGCTATGTTACTCGCTTGAAATTTAAAGCACCAGGGGGTAACACTGCAACCACCACAGGCCTCAAAATTACTCTGGTGGGAATTGAGCTGCCTGAAAAGATAGTTGATGCAGTAAAAGAAAATTCAAAACTACACCTACTTTGTCCAAGACAAACTTCTGTAAATTCTCGAGTACAAGTCTCACCCTCATGTTAGCCACACCCTTAGTTTGTGGACAAGCTATTAGCCTCACCTAGGGCTTGTAAATTGGTACTGTTCTATAGTGTCAAATTATCTTGTATATGCTGCATACTGGCCTTGGGAATCTCCTGTAAGCCTCAATGTTGTTTGGGATCTAGTATAAGCTGGGGCTTATATGAGAGAATTTACAATACTGATGTTGAGTCCCGCTTATAGATGTAAGTGTAATGGTCCGTATCGACTTAAATGTTGGGTGGCTCGTTGGCTCGCTTATCACTAAAGGTAGCAACACAACACGAGAGATTCGGGTTGGGCAAAGCCCCAGATCACCCCTACCGCTCAGGTAGGCCTTTTATTCACATACTTTCTGTGCCAGGTATACGTCTTGACTGGACCAGGTCCAGTCCCCTTCTGCGGATCGTCCGGCTTCTTAGTAGAAGCTGGACGCGAGGCATGGTGCTGCCCCCTCTTGTACCAAACGGGTATCGCGAAGCGACACCTGGTTGGCATAGAAGGAACGAGCACCACACGAGCACGTCTCTCGGATGAACCGCACTAATATATATACAACGATGCCGGCCCCTACATAAGCACCCTCAACAGCCACCCATAGCCTTGAACCTTTACACATTCAGGTATCATGATTATAGAGTTAAAGAAACCTCAACAGCCACCCATAGCTTTGAACCTTTACACATTCAGGTATCATGATTATAGAGTTAAAGAACCTCAACAGCCACCCATAGCTTTGAACCTTTACACACTCATGTATCATGATTATAGAGGTAACGAAGCTCAACAGCCACCCATAGCCTTGAACCTTTACACACTCATGTGTCATGATTATAGACGTAACGAACCTCAACAGTCACCCATAGCTTTGAACCTTTACACACTCATGTGTCATGATTATAGACGTAACGAACCTCAACAGTCACCCATAGCTTTGAACCTTTACACACTCATGTATCATGATTATAGAGGTAACGAACCTCAACAGCCACCCATAGCTTTGAACCTTTACACACTCATGTGTCATGATTATAGAGGTAACGAACCTCAACAGCCACCCATAGCTTTGAACCTTTACACACTCATGTATCATGATTATAGACGTAAGGAACCTCGGTAACGAACCTCAATAGCCACCCATAGCTTTGAACCTTTACACATTCATGTGTCATGATTAATACAAATTGGCATGGTGAGTTATAGCACAATTATAATCCTATAAATAGTGACTGGCAATATATATTAAGAATGAAGAAGCTGAAGTAGTGGGCAACTGTACATATATGACCTTGTAGATACTTTTAAAGACAGGGAGAGGAATTGGAGGTTTTATTTTAATTTAATTTTTGGAAAAAAAATTAGAATAATTAGAACTCAGGGTGAATCTTGTAAAACAGGGGTGTTGCTTATCAATTTTCTGTCATAAATACCTTGGTAGTCTAGGTGAAAGAGTGGGTGAAAGCATGGGCACCATTAACCTGAAGGATTTAAAGGATACATCAACATCACTTAATAGAATACATAATCGTCCATGATTCAAAGTATTCAAATTGGGGCATCTTCCATACATGCTCATTTTGAATTTTTCTCTACAAAACGCTCTGGTCATGTAGAAATCCCAGGTGTTGAAATAAATAAGGACTTTCTAATCTGTGTCACTTCTTTACCGCTGCTTAAAAGGAACTTGCCAGCCAAATTTTAGATCTATTTAACCTGGTGTACTATAGTACAATAGAAACCATCTTCAGAAGACAACGTTTAAGCAGATGCATGAGCAAATTCTGGTGAAAATACGCCAGCTTCTGAGGAGGTTAGATGTTACTATGCTTCTTATTTGGTAAAGGCATTACCTGCTGTAAACTGTGACCCCAAAAATTCCACCGACAATCAACAGGACAATCGCCACAACACCCAGTACCACGGGGACAAAGATGTCACCTGCCCCTGAAACTAAGACAATGATAACATGTTGGTAAAGACCAAACAATTATGAATACTTATCACTGGGTGTCTGCTAGAATTGAAGCAAAAATGTAAATTTAGAAGTCTTTAAATTCAACATAAAGTTCAGTAGATGCTGCTAAACTGTCATTTGAATATTTAGGTATACTTAAGTTTAATTTAGGATGGCCATGTAACTATTGCTTTAAACCACAAATCTGCATAAGTGTACTTACTATGGTTACCTGTATACTTGGAACAGGTACATGTATACTTACCACAAGTACATGTGTACTTACCACAGGTACATGTGTACTTACCACAGGTACAAGTGTACTTACCACAGGTACATGTGTACTTACCACAGGTACATGTGTACTTACCTTCAAAGTTATCACCACTGAACCTATGCGTACAGGTACTGGTGTAGGAGTTAACGCCATCCACACACGTTTCACCCTTCTCACAAGGATTGGAACTGTAGTCATCAACTTTGCTGTGATGGATATAATATTCAAATATATCTACTGCTTAATAAGATCTCAATCATGCCCATTTCATAAAGCGAACTCAAACTAGAATCAGGTGTAAAAGTAAAAAGCCAAGCTTGTATACAGAAGACATTGTTCACAATGGAATTGAGAAGACTGATACAGGGTTAAACATCAAAGAGAAGAAAGGCCCAGGTTTCCTGCAGCTAGGAATAAATTAAAATTTTAGTTATCACCAAAGGTAAAAAGGAAATGGTCAACTTGGGCATACACCCCCCCTCCCAAAACAAATCCAACACACCTCCCCTGTTGTTAAAGACATTGACCACTCCCTTTACAGGGTCTGTTTTCCTGTGTCATGGGTTTGGTAGGGCTACGAGAGTGGCTAGTGCACCCCCACCCCTAGCCTGTGACGGGCTGTGTGTCAGGTGCTCCTCACATAGGACATGCTGTATGACATTTTGGACCAGCAAGGTGGTCTACCCTGCTCCCTCTCAGCCCTGTGCAAAGTCCTGACACTCAGGGTGCACTCAGGGTACTGTCCACAAGAATGGACATCAAAGATTCAAAGCAATACTCTGGTTACATGTCTTTGGGCTTTTATCCAGGGCTTTACTTTTGAAGGGGCACTGAGTGAACCCTTTTACCCCCACGCTAAGTGCTGGTAGCCACCCCATTTCCCCATCTTCTCTCTAAACGCTGTCCAACTCCCGAATCCAACTGTCCATCCCTCACTCAGTCAGTCTCTGTAGCCATGATGAGACGTCACCAAGTGTGTCCATGGTAATATTTCCATGACTACGGCAGTAACATCACCACTACAGTGACGTCACTGTTACGCATGCCACTCCAGGCAGATTCTGTAACTGCAAATACGCACTGTGGCATACTGCCCAAAATAATGATTGAAGAATGTGATAATGATACACAAAATGGCGGACGGCTGTAATGAGGAGTGGTTTGCAGCAGTGTGTGCCCAAACTACTAAATGAACCAGTGAGTTTTACCATGTAAACTTATATCCTATTCCTGAATAGATCATTTAAGCATATGTTGGCTGTGGTTCAATGAGAATGGATAATTTTCCTACTCATGAGAAACTGTTTGAATCCCGAATCTGCTGCTGCAAATTTGACCTCAGAATCTCGTGACTGTAAAAGGAATGGTCCAAGGCAAAGTCATGCCTTGGTTATAAATGCTAAACACAGGGGTTGATTGGCAAATGTAAAGGGCGTTAGTGTATTGGGCATGAGCATAGTGGGCGTGAGCAAAATGTAGTGCAAGAATACTCGCAGGCTGGATGCATTGCATCCTATAAGCATACTTAAATCATGTTGGTAGCCTAGA
The DNA here is from genome assembly GCA_949317995.1 of Acholoe squamosa. NCBI lineage: Eukaryota > Metazoa > Annelida > Polychaeta > Phyllodocida > Polynoidae > Acholoe > Acholoe squamosa. Next base: position 4,918,868 of record OX439041.1, read on the forward strand.
CCAATGTCAGGTGAGGTTACATAACCACAGTGGCTGTCTGAAGCATAGAAAAGTTGTTTCGCTCATGACCGTTAAGCTCACGCCCATTACATTCATGTTTATTCATATGTATTGTCAATATCTATCTCTTTTTTTTCTCCATAGTGTTTCTTTGGGACCTTTTGTCAAATATCCTAACTGATAATCATGTAGTTTTGACAAATATTTCAGTGATTTAGTGAGGGATTCATTTTGCTCACACCCTTTATATTTTCATAATTTTGTGGAGTTAGTGACTTGAATAAACCTATCCAAAGAGCCAAGATACAGGGCTATAAATTTTCAAAAATAACCCACTACCATGGAAAAGTAGCCTTTTCGACTGGACTGACCGTCATATATTTAGTAAGATTCCATGTCTAAGGTTCAATTTCCAAAGTAAATTATAAAGTAAATGCTGGCATTTGCCCGAGTAAGCTAAAAGAATAGCACATGGTCATAAATATCAATATCCATTTGGAAAATACTTTACAAAAGGACCCTGCATATATAACACACCTAAAGGTTTTACTGGGGGTGTAATTCATGAACTGAAGGAATTTAGTTTCCCCTATCAGGATCAGGACCTTTAAAGACCGCTGATACAGAAGTGCATCATGCCCATTGGTCGTCATGATGTGCCAATGAAGTGCTGCTTGCCAGTACTTCATTGGAGCATCAAGCTGAGCCTACGAGGTTGATTCATATACTCCCTGAAGGTCAGCATGATGCTTCACTGAAGTGCTGTCAAGCAGTCACACCATCACTTCATTGGTGCATCGTGACAACCAGTGTGCATGATACATTAATGCATCAGCGGCCCTTAAAGCGCTAGAGTAAACTTAATCTTTGTGTAGCAGATGCAGCGTGTGTCTAGAACCCAAATCTACAATTATGTGCCTAAGTAGTTCTATATGAGATAGCCCTATTAAAACAGTGTCACTCAACCTCACAGTCCATCCCTGCCCACCCTGGAGTACACTGACGACTCTAGGCATTAATGCCATCATTACATGTCCCACCGTTCTGACAGGGAACTGAGTCACAGTCATCTATTTTTACTGTGGAAATAACAAAATGTGATGATTATGTGTAACAGACATGTCTTTAAGGCTTTGTGGGTGATTAAATCATCACATTTGGTGGTTTTTAGGCCATTTTTCGGGTTTGGGTGGTTCTGTAACAAATTATTATGACCGAAGCTGGTCTTCCGTCATAATGTTAGGCCAGGCACGGGTAGGGCAAGTAGAAAAATATAAATTTTTATCCTTCCATCAAGGGTTTTTCTAGCTATGGTCTTCCAATGTTGAAAAATAGACCAAAAATCACATATTTTTACATTTTCATACCTTTCAACAGCACCTATTCTATAACAAGGTAGGTTCAGAGTATCTGAAATTTATATAATACACAGCATTTATATGGTCACAGGTAGCATGGCCATGAAGTTTTAACATGATGTGGATAAATCTTTCTTCACCATGCATCTCTACTTTTGAACTTTTACATTTTGTCCCGTCCAAGTCATTTATTCATACCCATAGTATGGCCAAGTAGGAAAGTGGCTACAACAGTCCTTCTACTACCTGTGGATAGGGGGCTTTGATCTTTTGCTTTGGTAAAAATAAATCTTGATGCTACCATCACACACCTTTGATCGAGAGCGACATGAGCAAAATTATATAAATAAAACACTCGAAAGGGACATTTCCCGTCCAAGTGTTTTATCCACGAAAATGAATTTCACTGCTGTATGCATATAACTGATATGATTGTCTTTATCACTATTTACATAGATAGATCTGATCATTTAAGGGTTATATCTTAATATTTACTTATGTTACCCTGGTGTTTACTTAGATTTGTTCTTGGACGCGACATAATTGAGTGTTCCTATGACAAGCAGTGCTGAACCATTGAAAGGAATTGGGTATTGAATAAGAATTTGTATGCATAGTTTCCCTTGTCATCTAAATGTGACACGATCTGCGAAAAGGGCCCTTAGTGCTGGGTGCATTAAGGTCCCTATTCCCAGTACATGTCACATATATTGGTCTCACACCAAGTTTAAGTTGTAAAGGCATTGTTGAGTAAATGTGTACAGTCACATATTGGGCCTACATCCAGTTTAAGTTGTAGATGCATTGTTCAGTAAATGTACAACAGTCACATATTGGGCCTACATCCAGTTTAAGTTGTAGAGGTATTGTTCAGTAAATGTACAACAGTCACATATTGGGCCTACATCCAGTTTAAGTTGTAGAGGCATTGTTCAGTAAATGTACAACAGTCACATATTGGTCCTACACACAGTTTAAGTTGTAGAGGCATTGTTCAGTAAATGTACAACAGTCACATATTGGTCCTACACACAGTTTAAGTTGTAGAGGCATTGTTCAGTAAATGTACAACAGTCACATATTGGGCCTACATCCAGTTTAAGTTGTAGAGGCATCATTCAGTATATGTGTAAACAGTCACATATTGGTCCTACACACAGTTTAAGTTGTAGAGGCATTGTTCAGTAAATGTACAACAGTCACATATTGGTCCTACATCCAGTTTAAGTTGTAGAGGCATTGTTCAGTAAATGTACAACAGTCACATATTGGTCCTACATCCAGTTTAAGTTGTAGAGGCATTGTTCAGTAAATGTGTACAGTCACATTTAGGTGTATGTCCTGCTTGATCAGACTGAAGTAGTAGCACAATGTATGTGGTAATGGCCCCCAGCACCTAGAGAATAAATAAATATTGCATCCTGTTTACATTTTGAACAAATCCATATCTAATCTGTATTGTGTCTATCAAATGCTGCAATGATCCATCGTGCTGACCTTACAGGGTAGATACAGGCCATAAGGGATGGCAAGGGGAAAAATATGTTTTTGCAAAATGCCATGAGAATAATCCCCTTTTGTGTCTTCACTGTCTTTGTAAAATGTATGCATCAAATACTCAAAAAAACTGGTATTTATTCAAGGCATATATTCACATATAAATGCTAAATGTAAGTGCAGCTAAAATGTCTTACCTTAAAATTAACCCTTGAAGCATTTGAGCATATCATTCTAATATACACTGCCATTAAAAACATCCATAAAAAACCGTTACATACTAGGATAGGGTTCTTGTGAAAGGAGCTACCTTTGGCTAATGCATACGCCATTTCACACATTTCCGCCAACCTTAAAGTAATTGTAGATCCAACAATCCACAGTCTCAACCAGCTTAGACATCTTCCAATGCATCCTGCTGATACTTGGTAATCTCTTTTCAATGCCTGAGTATCATAAATTATAGATTCTAGTTTGGTGTTGATATTTTCAAATTGAACTGCTAAGAAGATTGCAAAATTATATAGAATGCTACTAGCATAATGATCCAAGTTCCCATCAGGAATACATTCTGAACTACCATGATTATCTTAGCGATAATAAAGTCACTATTCTGAAAGGGGGCGTATCTCACATTATAAATGTTGGTGTAGAGGCAGTACAGTGTTCATGGTAAATATAATGCAGATTGAAATCACAACTCTAACTCTGGGCCTGTAGTTGACATCAAGAAAGAGTTTTCCTTTTGTCAATTAGTAAAGTTTCCTCGCATGAGACAAAAAAGGTTGGTAAAAGTTCAGACTTTAGACAAGCTTGAAACACGAAGCACCCAGAGCAGTGTATAAGGGGTATCAGATGTGTAAAACCTTAAAACACAGCCCAACTCCAAATTCTTCATTACCATTGAACATTGTAAAAACAACGAAAGAAGTTTAGCCAGTAGATAATAACCATTAATGTAGCATACATTATACCACGATTTCTGGGTTACTCAGTGCTTTTTGGTGGATATTCCCATGCACATATCTGTCGATATTGCACAGCATGAATGCTGTAGCATGAGTTTTGGAAGGCGTGCTGTTATCCATGGATAACCCGCACCCAGTGCAGTTATCCATGGATAACCCGCATGCCTCTCATGTCCTTCCATGTCATATGTTACATGTTAAAACCCACAAAATTTTCAAGGCCAGGGCAGGGCTTGAACCTGCAGTCTCAGATCCCTAATCCAACTCCCTATGCATTGCGCCACAGGGACTGACGAGAAGTGGTTGGCTAGAACTGAACCAAACAAAGGAAGCCTAGCCAGGCGCCGAGGCGTGTGTACCGATCGTGTATACATAACCAAGGGACGCGTTCAAATCAATCCAAGCCGAGACAGCCCCTGAAGGAGGAGACGCGGTGGTCTAGTGGTTAGCGCATTGCGCTCAGCCGCGTGAGGTACGCGGATCGAGCCCCGGTCCGGGCGCATCTTTTTTCGCCGTGTGCGCTGTATTATACACAAACATAACCGCGAGATGCATTCAAACAAAGCCAAACCGAGACGGGGGCTGTCGCTGTCCACTGTCGGGCGATGATGTGTATTATACACAAACATAACCGCGAGACGCATTCAAACAAAGCCAAGCCAAGACGGGGGCTGTCGCTGTCCACTGCTGGGTGATGATGTGTATTATACACAAACATAACAGTGAGACGCATTCAAAGCTTTAGCTGTCCGCTGCCGGGCGACGAGGTGTGTGTACACTATTTTTCGCGGTGTGCCGCTGCCAAGCCTAGCCGAGACGGGCGCTGTCGCTGTCCGCTGCCGGGCGACAAGGTGTGTGTACCTGTGTACACACACTATGGCTGGCTTCGAGTCCCGGGGAGGGGGAATAATTTTTGTTTTCAACTTGAATTTATTGGTATTCTATTGATTATTTATTGGTTTCATGGTATAAAATAAGTAGTCAATGAATAATTCATGACTCGTGTGTGTTAGCAAAGGCTAATTACATGAGGCACACACTCGTCATGAATTATCCATTAATTACTTGTTCAATAGTGATGGTGTGATATGACTCTTATTAGCATTTTCTAATTCCCTTCTGTATGTCTTTTTAAAATAAAGTCCAACAAGTTTCATCATGTTCAGTAGAGGTGTCATTGCTTTATAGAGTCCAGTCTTTGTGTAGGTACTAGTTGTGGGCTCCAACGGTGGTGATGTCTTACGATTGGCCTTTGTTACAATAAAATGTTATCTAAATCCTGGTCAACATGTAGTTAATTGAAAATGTTTCAGCAGAATGAAAAGCAGTCCACGTATACCCTGTAATTACTTTTTCCAGAAATGGAGTCAGGTTGTTATGAGGATGGCTGCAGTATTTGATGTGTGAAAAGTAAGCATTGGCAGTAGTAAAATGACCCATGTGTGATGTAAAATATTTGTCTTAGGCCAGAAAAAAAAAACATCAGTTGCACTGAAAACCTGGAAGATCCGAATCTAGTCAGTGGTGACGACTTTAGGTCCTCAGGTTGACAATACCTAAAACTACAACTTTAGGTGGTCAAAATGATGACTTTAAGTCTTCATCTTGACTACCTAAGTTGTCAGTATTACAATGCTGAAACTACAGAGTCATCATACTGACTTAGGTCATCAGGATGACGACTTGAAGTTGTCATTTTGACCATCTAATTAGGTTTTATGTCATGGCTAATACGAACGTCACTATAGAACAGTACTGGACATGCCGTATTCAATGGGGGGATGGAATACAATGTGGCCATATTCAATGGGTGTCCGCCAACTTGGATCTGAGCCATTTTTCTTCATTTAAAAGCAAAATAACCCCTTAGGCCATGACATAAATGCAAATGTCAACTCCCCATGGGATATTTTAGCATCGCATTCAACTCGGTGAGGCCTATGTATTTTTAGGTATTTTCAACCTGAGGACCTAAAGTCGTCATCACTGACTAGTTTCGGATATTTCAGGTTTTCAGTGTGTGTTTTAAGTCACCTGGTCTACAATGTAAAAAATGACTGTTGAATCTACCAGAGATCCTCATTAAACTGAACAAGGACCACCATAATTGTATGACAGTAAACTAGAGAAGCTTTTACAAGAAGCCCCAGGTGGCAGTACGATAGAACAAAAATATATAGGGAATCTCTGTAAACAACAGATCTCTGGCAACTCTAGGACAACGAATTGTTTCATTTTTTTTTACTGTACTTAACAGACTGGGGCTATCCGAAACAATTTCCCTTCAGTTTTGAAAATCATATCTGTTTGCTTTATGAGCATTCTAGGGGAGAAAATATACTGATATCTAAAAAAAACGAAAGGAAAGAGAGAACGGAGGGATAACAAGGGTTAAAGGTCATCTGTCTATAGGGGAGGCTCCACTACGTGATTTTTTGGTACAGTCTCACCTAATTGTATCCTTATAGTGCCTAAGGTATAGGGTGTTGACATTCCTATATTGAGATTCAAAATTGTAAACATGAGATTTCAGGGTTATTTTATGGGTGATCTCTCTCCTTGTGTGCCATATTTACCAACTAACCTGCACCTGCATAGACTCTGTGATTGGGTGGGGGTCTTGTACTGTAAAAATCAAACCTGTCTGATATTGAGTTGCAGAGAGTCATCAGTGTGAAAGTCTGCAATATTTACATTAGGTCAACTTGATTTAGTAAACAAAAACATCTTTTGGCAACAAAAACGTGCCTGAGATTGTACACAAAGTCTTCCCCACATTTAAACAGAAAGCTCTCTCAATCTTCTATTTACACCTTGAAATAATAACAAGTACCACTCTATAATCTGTGTTTGTGTCTGTTTTTGTGAGAATAGCTCCGATTTTCAGCAGAAATCACGTAGTGGAGCCTCACCTAATGGCCTGATAGGTGAGATATTCTAATAGAGGCAGTACTAAAACATTCAGGGGTGTAAATTATAATTTACATGGGTCCCTGGGCTACTGCAGACTATAGCTACATCACAGTCGGGCGAATATCAACTACAGTTTACAAAGGTTTACGCTTACACACTACGACAAATTTGAAGGATAATCTGATGGAAGCACATTTACTGCTTTCAAAAGTTGATTGTTTAAGTAACTTCAAAACACAAAGCCAGCCTCAGAGCTTCCGTCATCCATTTTACCACAGTACGGGAACTGAGAAATATTGGCAACATTTTCGAGAAAAAACTGCCCTAAATTATTTTTCTTTCTATAAGGCACGCTAGGGCTCCATCCATGTGGGCTTTTTTTTAAAGATTTTATTGGGTCTAAAGTTAAATACCAGAATTCGGTCTGGCCGTTCTGCCATCTGGGCCCACATTTCAGCCTCCTATGTTGACAATTGGTACGGCGGCGAGTAATAATATTATCTTCAGTGGACCATAAAGCAAAGAAAATAGCTTATAACAATCGTATTCATACATGATAGATTAGAAAAATCAGAAAAGTTCAAGACTCCAGGCACTCGCATTATAGTATTGGTGAAACCACTCAGTGGTCTTGGGGAAGGGGAGGGGGTGGGGGGTGAGGGATGAAGGGAGATTGAAAATGTGGAAGGAGTTTAGTATTTTGTCATAGTATGGTATTTTACATCCTGAAGTATAATGTATATAAGATGCGCCTTATACACAAGGCTTTTTTTTATTTTGTTAATTTTTTATATTTTTGGGAAATTTTTAGGCATTTTTCACGTAATTTTTTATCAATTTTTCGTGAAGCTTGTTAATTTTTTATATTTTTGGGAAGTTTTTAGGCATTTTTCACGTAATTTTTTATCAATTTTTCGTGAAGCTTATCAAGGTCCTTATTTATTGGTATAGTGTTCATAACAGTCATTCATACATTTTACATGTGCTTCACATTTCTTATTTCTACTGGTAGATCATAGATTCGAACGTGTCTACCCATACATTACAATATAAAAAATAATAAAAAAAAAAATTTAAAAAAAAAGAAAAATCTGACCCACCGACCCTAGAGATTTTAGCTATGTAACTGGAAACACACAATTTCTTTTTTTTTTGGCCTAGTTTCAGAGAAAGCTGAAACACACATTTTTTGGGGCTTAGAAAATCAATAATGCTTTCTTTATTCAAGGTGTTCTCGTAATGCATTTCTGTTTGCTCAGAAGATGGCAAACACAGTCTGTCATTAAAGATGATGCTTGATGAATCTTCCGCTAATATTTGATCAAGAAATAAAACCTTAAATCAACAGTAGCGGTGTGAAATAATGTGGGAATTTGGGGAATTCGTTTTAAGGTACAGTAAACAGTTCCCGCTACATTTAGTAGTAAAAAAAAGGGAACAAGTGTTTTCCTTTTCATCATTTAAAAATTCGACACACCACAGTCTCAATGCCCATAAGTGAGTATTACACTGCTGTCGGTCGGGTGAATTTTGGCTAATCTGACCGATTTCCTTTGTACTTTTGTAATATAAAAATCAATCTGATGAGCAAAAATTCACCACTATAGTGGGATATCAAAGTCTATTGTCCAATATAATTAATGTGGTCAATATATAGGACTCGGTATGGAAGCCTAGTGGAGCCCCCATTTTGAATTTCGCTGGTTGAGGTAAAACCCACTGATAACACATACCATGATGGGTACCTTGTCCCTGGTTAACACCCACTTCCAGGGACATGCTGGTCCCATCTTATCAATTCTTATCAGTGTGTGTGCTGGAACCAGCTCCAGACCAGCTAGTGGCCAATAGAAAGTCCCACTTTTCAACATAGGTCCATTTCCATGTGCCATTTTATACCTGCAATCAGCTATTTCTGTCCCAGTTATTCAGCAAAGTCAGTACAGAGGGTAAAAAGAATTTAACTACAGCCCCTGGAGGGTGAAGCTTTGATGGAGAAGGGTGGTGGGTTCAATCAGGGGTCAATACACTATATTTAGTGCAGACAGACATTTATAGATATATGTGGTGGTTCACAGTCTGGTGCTGACAAATGAAATATTGAAAGTGCTGTTTGTAAAAAGGAGAATCTTTGTACCCTGTCAGCCTTTAAGGGCCCTAGATGCTTTAATGCATCATGCCCCTTGATCGGCATGATGCATCAATGCAGCCCTGGCCAGTAACTCACGTTTTTCTTAATTGCCAATACCCGTCTTCCTGTGTGCGCTAGTACCATTCAGGCTGGGTATGGAGGTGTGTCTGCAGCTGCAGCCACCAGCTCAGGCCTAATTAACATGCATTGTCGTGAGACTTGCAGTTTCAGGGGTCAGAAGACACTCTATACACATATCAGTCTCCACACCTCTAGGTGTGAAAACTTCACACCTGGACGTAATGAGTGATAGTCTACACTATACATACCTTTGAACTTGTAATTACATTCTTAAGCCACTATGTGCTGATTAATTAATCTTAATAGTACTTTTGTATGTAGGGTGGCACAGAGTGGATTCCCACCAGGTATTACATAACTGTACCCTACAACCAGTGTAAGGTACATGCTGGTGACCAGCTTCAGCTAGACAATACGACGCCACCCCATCCCGCTAGGTCGGAATATCATACATTACGGTATATCACAAACACTGCTATCTATGATATTATAATCTGGTCTAGTGTTTATCAGTGGTCAGAATGGGCCTGATGCACCTTGCACCATTCCCCTGCCAAAAGCACTCATTCCACAGGCGTAAAATCCCTCAGACTATCCCTAACCTGACGAATTATAATATTGCAAAAGTATAGAAAAAATCAGTCAGATAAGCAGAAATTTGCTATACTTTTGTAATATTAAAAATAATCGGATTAGCAAAAATTCGTCCCCCCGACCTTGGGGGCATTTACTTAATCTGGATGACTAAACAGCACGTGGCATAACTTTAACCTACCAAATATTGGGGACCTACAGACAAGGAAAATGATTTACTCCCCGTTTGCCGCCTCCCCCCATCAGTAAAAACAAGGCCCCACAAAGAAGCTGCACACTGAGTTGAGGAATGCCCTATATGTTGCACTAAGGTTCTGAGATTGTATATAGAATATGGCTTATATGCACGATTATACAGTCTATCACAGACCCTGCTATCTATCTATCTATCTATCTATCTATCTATCTATCTATCTATCTATCTATCTATCTATCTATCTATCATAGAGTGGTGTGTGATGATAGTTTTTATCAGTGGTAACAGTAGTGGCGGATAGTAGGGTGACAACATATGGTGGACTGGGATTTTACTTATTCATATTATATACGTTGTTGTATAAAACTTGTCGCTTTAGCAAAAAAACTCGACCAACTGGCAGCAGCGGAACCCGCACTTTAGCTGAACCCTTGCGGATGTGGCATGGTTTGTGTGTAGTACGACTGTCTGACGGTGACAATTCTTTATAGCACAAGCTACAGTTAAACGTGTAGAGGTACACGTTATTAAACCATAGGAGTTGGGTACCATCTGACGTGGCGGGTGAGTCGAGTCGTCGGACGTTCCTCAGGTTCCGGATAGGTGGCAGCACCGATCCGGGTCTGTGGGGACGTCTGACGACGAACACCTGGGTCCGTATATAAAGCCCAGGGCTCAGCCGCTACGTCAGAGGCCCTTCTGGCCTCCACACCATGTAAACCATTGTCTTTTAATATTAGCTGCCTCCTTGATATCATCCGGCAGCCGTGAGTGTGCGTTAAGTAATAAACCTAACCGTTGGCATACACTTGGAATACTGTCTTACTCTTTCTTTCCGAACCGTAAGACCCGAACCCCCCAGGTCCGTAAGGCCACAAACCCTTACACTGGTGCCGTGACCAGTTAATTCTGGTGTATAGCCCGGACGTTATAACGTCCGAACGGCTAGTACATGGGTTAGACACCCTTAGGGAAGCTAACCCAGCAGGGCAATCACTTGCCCAAGAGAATGGAAATGGATCATTAATGCTCCAAGCCCATTCGGACCCGCAAGATGCGGAATCAGCATCTTGGAGAGATCCCGGACCCCACTATAATGATAGTGAGGAGAATCTGCCAGACTCTGTACGACGCGAACAGTCTATACAGAGACATAGTAACTTAATAGGCCAACAATCGCTTGTTGACGAATTAAGTGATTCGATGTTTGAAGTTGGTGGTAGTACTAACCCAGAACATCCGGCACCAATGCGAAAAAGGGTAACATTCGGAGAACTACCTTATAGGTTACCCAGGCCCGAATTACCAATATTAGATTATAGCGCTATAGATGGCGACTTAACCTATGCGGTACCGGAAGGTGAGGAATTAAAACGACCGGATGTCCTGTTGTTGAATGAAACTTATGTAACTTTGAACGAGAATTTAAATACCTTGGTCAAAGCTAAGGATGAAGTATTCCATGAAAAACTTCAGATGGAAGAGGACCTAACTGGCATGCGAAAGGAATTCGAAGCCAGAAGGAGCGAGTACATGAAAGAACTCGAGAATGAAGAACTAAAACTTCAATCAATGAGAGAATCATTCAACAAAGAATATGATAATAGGCACATTCGTATCCAAACATACATAGATACGAACGACCAACTAAACCTTGATAAGGCAAAATTCGAATCCGAAATTCGCCATTATCAGGACGAGTTGGATAAATTGAAACTTCAGTGTAGTAAACAAGCTGAAGACAATGAAACCATCCGGGTAGGCATCATAGCTTACAACAAACAACTGGAGGAGGACAGACAGAAACTCACAAATGAGCTTCAGGAATTGCAGACTACTGCAATAACTCTAGATAAATATGTAGAAGCAGCCCAGTTAACTATAGGTAATATAGATCCAGCTGTGGTATCTACAATGTTGGGAAAGACATCTAAAGATGCAACCCCAATTAGATACAGCCCATTCGTTGATGATGGGGCTGACAAGAATGTGGTATCCGGAATCTACAAGAAACCGGATAATGCTGCAGTAAATGGAACCGCATCTAAACTAGTAATTCCAATGCTGGATACGATAGGTCCGGCACCACCCATACCAGATTTGAGTCACAAAATCAAAGCGACTCACGATGGTGCTACAGGGAATAATAATAATATACCCGTGGCACAACCAAGAGCACCCGGACCAATGAGGCATATGTTGACACCACCTTCATATTTCCCCCAACCCGGCCACAGTACACCAGCAGTACCAAGATTACCGAATCCAACCCCAGGTTCTGGTAATGGTCCTACTGATGGACGTTTTCCGAGACCAAACCCGCCACAAAACAATATTAATGGCGGTACGTATCAACCAAGAACATCTTCCTATGGATATAGAAATAATTATAATCCATCAGGAAGTGGTAATTATCAAAATGGTAATAGCTATAACCAGGGATGGAATCAAAATGATTCTTACCCTAGATATGCGTCTTCTGGAAACACCGGTTACAATGGCGGATGCCCTGGTGGTTCATCCGGAAGCTATAATAATAATGGTCCACCAGGAGGAAACCCTCCAGGCGGCCCAGGAGGATCCGGATCCGGAGGATCAGGATCAGGAGGAGATGGCAGGAAACCAAACAGGAGAACTTCTATGCCTGCAGGGATGCAAACCATCTTTGATAGAAGCCAATGTATCCAAAACCTTGGCATTGACTGCTACCGAAAGGGAGCGGACGGCATGGAAGTCATGAACTGGAGCATGCGAGAAGCAGATAGACTACGCGGATGTAATAATCCGGCACGTAGGCAGGCACGGATACCCCCTCCATATGATTCTAATGATCCATGGAAGGACAGGTATCAAGCTTTTGTCGACGAAGTCAATTGTAGTGGATGGACAAAAGAAGAAGCTCTGCCATATTTGATTTGTTGGTTAAATAAAGGCGGAAAAGTAGCTCTCAACCAATGGAGAGCAGCTTACGGAATATACGGTACCTATGATCAATTGGTCGAATGTGCCGCATACCTTTTCGGATCAATCGTTAGAGAAGATCCGTGGGTAAGCTTTAAGAAGAGAACACAAAAACCTAAAGAATCACACAAAGTCTTTGGTTTGGAGCTACAGGACTTGCTTTCGAAAGCACGTCCAAATTGGGCTCATGACAATGATTGTTATCTACAAGAATTGTTCATACAATTCTATAGTGGATTGCGAGATCCGGATCATAAGCAAGTGGTGTGGGACTCCTGGAAAGATGACACTTCCTTCAGTGATCTGTTCATAGCAATTGATGGACATGACATGAAGAAACGTTTGGTAGGTCTTGGACCTAGTCCAGTAAGAGCAGCTCCTTTCCAATACGGAGGTACACCTGCTCCGGTATATGATACTTCCCAATTAGCTCCGGTTGAATCGAATGAAGTTGATGAGGAAGATGAATATGTCTCCGATGAAAACGGAGAATATATTGGTTCAGTCCAGGTGGCTGGAAAGTATTACCGACAAAAGCGGTATAGGAAAGTACATTCGAGAGGGAGAGGAGGATCTGTTGCTGGTAAAACAGCTTCCGGATCAACTCAACATGGCAGTGTAGCCTCTACGGCGAACTCAACTGTAGCAGCCACTGTTGCTCCGACTAACATGATGGAAACATTAATAGCCGGATTAACAGAAGCTCTAAGGAGACCAAGAGTTGATAAATCTCAAAGGAGATGTTTCAGATGTCAGAAACTGGGGCATTTTGCTCCCGAATGTATGGCTGAGAAGCCTGTTCCGCGTAAACAGGAGAGTGTCTCTGGGATAAGTACAGAGCAAAACTAGAAAGGGATCTCCCGAGGGGCAAAGAAGGGGATCCCAGTGACAAATCTTGCCATAATATCACCATCCGTGACGATGGTTCGCATTTAGTAACAAGATCGCCTAACACCGAGGTGGTTGTAGACACCCGGAAGGTTAGGGAAGCTGATATAACAGGTGCCACGGGCGCACAGGGGAAACCCAATATCAGTAACGAGGCAGGCGGCTATGAATTAGCCAAGGTCTGTGGTGCCCACCTGCCCCCGGGTCATCCTTGTCTTGAATTCCTGAAAAGATGTGGATCGACTCCTGGTGTGAAAAATGACGTTCCGATTGTCACGGACATACCCTCTGTTCTAAACGGAAGGCGGTGGTATGTTTGCCTCACTGTTAACGGAAGATCTGCCGAATTCCTTGTGGATACGGGAGCTAGCCACTCTTGTATCTCCAGGGGGTTCTACGATCTTATACCGGATGAACATGAGACTCTCAAATCGGGAGGAAGTGCTCAGACGGCCGACGGCAGTACCTTGCAAACGTATGGTAGAACTTGTGTGAAACTACAGTTGGATGGTATCCATGACTATGTCATGAGCACCACCGTTGCGGATATAGCAGATGAGGGTATACTTGGGTTGGATTTCGCATCCCTGTATGGTGCTGTGTTAGAACCTCAAACAGGAGTGTTGAGTGTGAGATACCCGTATCCCGTAAAGATTAGATGTGTACTGAGACAAGTGAGCAGTATGGCTAGTGTGGCACACACTGTGCGAATCCCTCCGGGAGTAGCCTGTGATGTGCTTGTAAGAAGTGATCCTGCAATGCGTAATAAGCCTGCAGTGATAGAACCGGATGTAGTTACGTTATCAAGTATCGGATTAAATTCTGTAGACACGATAGTAGCGAATGCATCCTGGTCAGTAGTACCTGTCTCCAATACTGGAAACACTACTATCTACTTGAAAAAGGGACAAGTTTTTGGAAATGTGACCCTTTCGGAAACTGTAACGGATAGTAAGCTAAGCTTACAGAAGGTAACAGGGGATGATGAAATTTCGGAAGACTTACTTAAGTTGTATGAAGAAACTTCATTAGAAGATCCGGAACACCGGAAAGAGTTCTATGATATGCTTTGTCAGTATCATACTGCCTTTGCCAAACCTGGTGAAAAACTAGGTACGACAAATAAAGTATTACATAAAATAGATACTGGAGATGCCGAACCCTTTAAGATACCGTATAGACGGTTACCTTTAGCAAAAAAGAGAGTAGCTGAGGATGAAATAAACAAGATGTTGGAACAGGATGTAATAGTCCCTTCCAATAGTCCATGGAGTAGTCCTGTGTGTATGGTAACAAAGAAAGACGGTACTATCCGTTTCTGCATAGACTACAGGAAGTTGAATGGAATAACGAAAAAGAATTCGTATCCATTACCGAGAATAGATGAAACCATTGACTCCTTAGGGGGAAACAGCTGGTTTTGTACCCTAGACTTGCAATCAGGCTACTGGCAAGTGGGAATGAACCCTTCAGATATGGAGAAAACTGCATTTTCGAGTCATATTGGATTATTCCAATATAATGTAATGCCGTTTGGACTGTGCAATGCACCTGCAACATTTGAAGCAATGATGGAAACAATTCTAAGTGATTTATTGTGGAAAAGATGTCTTGTATATCTAGACGATGTCATTGTCTTCGGAAAAACATTCGAAGAGTGTTCTAATAACCTGAAAATGGTACTAGAACGTATTATTTCTAATGGTCTCAAATTGAAACCTAAGAAATGCCACATGTTTAGAAAGTCCATAAATTATTTGGGCCGCATCATCAGTGATGAAGGAATAAAGGCTGATCCGGAAAAAATCGAATCAGTTACGAATTGGAATAGACCTAAAACACCCAAGGAAGTGAGGTCCTTTTTAGGATTCTGTTCCTATTACAGGGAATTTATTCCGAATTATTCTAGAGTCAGTTACCCATTACAAGCAATAGCTAACTGGACTCCAGGAAGTACCAAGGAAAAATTTCCTTGGACGCATGAACAGGAAACCGCTTTTCAAAAGCTAAAAGACCTGTTCACGAGTACTCCCGTATTGCAATATCCGAATGAAACGGATCATTTCATACTGGATACTGATGCTAGTAATGATAGCATTGGTGCAGCTCTCTCGCAAGTCCAAAATGGGAGAGAAGTACCGATTGCCTTTGCCAGCAACACACTGAGCAAGACTCAGCGCAATTACTGCACAACCAAAAGAGAGTTGTTAGCAGTAGTCGTATATACCAAGAAGTTCAAACATTTTCTATGGGGAACGAACTTTACTTTACGTACGGATCATTCCTCTTTAAGGTGGCTACTGAACTTCCGAGATGCTGAAGGCATGTTAGGCCGATGGCTAGCCCATTTATCCGAATATGGGCTTGAACATCAACAGATTCAGCATAGACCCGGAGTTAAGCATTTAAATGCTGATGCTTTGTCTCGAATACCAATCCGGAAATGTGATAATCCGGATTGTACTGATTGTGGAGCTCATAGGGCAGTGTTAGCAGGGATTCGAAGACCATTCGTACCCCTAGTTGCCAGTATACTGGATTGGTCTATGGATCACATACGACATTTCCAGGAAGCTGACTCGATAACTGCGCAGCTACTGCAATTAGTACCAAAGGGTATACGTCCAGTTAGACCAGAGGTCTCTCTGGAAAATCGAGAAATGAGAAGGTTTCTTGCTCAATGGACCGAGCTTGAAGTCCGGAAAGGCGTGTTATACCGTTGGAAGCCATGTAATAATGGTGAGAGAATCATGCAAGTGGTGATACCACATGCTATGAGACATGACATTATGTACTTCTGTCATGGGCATCGGACCAGTGGTCATTTCGGAAGGAAACGCTCGCTAGCACGACTTTCCAAGAAATACTATTGGCCTGGCATGACACGGGACTTGCAAAGATGGGTAACCACCTGTCCGGATTGTTGTAAAAACAAACCCGGACCCGGGATGGGCAAACTTCCCCTATCCCAAGAACTTTTCGGAGTTAGATTCGCAAGAATCGGGGTAGATATTATTAGTGGATTTAATACAACCGCTAATGATAATACCTGTATGATGGTAGTGTGTGATTATTATACGAAATACACTAAAGTATTTCCACTACCGAACCACAAAGCAATTACTTGTGCCGAAGCTTTTGTAAAAGGTTGGGTACTAAGCTTCGGTGTACCATTAATGTTACACAGTGACCAAGGCAGAGAATTCGAATCAAATCTCTGGCAGGGTATGTGCGAATACTTAGCTATTTGCAAGACTAGAACCAACCCGTATAGGCCACAAAGCGACGGATTGGTGGAAAGGTTCAATAGAACCCTCATCCAAGTTCTAAAGTCACTCGTTAATGAACATATGGATGACTGGGATGAGCAATGTCATTTCGTGACACATGCTTATAACAGTACAGTACATTCAAGTACAAATTGTTCTCCGAACCTTTTAGTATTCGGAGAGGATTTGATAATGCCTGCTGACCTAGTTTTTGGAGTCGTAGGGATGGACCCTGAACTACCTTGCCATGTAGTTTTTGTGGAATGTTTAAGAGACAGATTTAGAAAAGCATATGAGTCTGTCCGAATTGATTTGGAGAAAAGTGCCAAATGGCAGAAAGTAGGATACGATACCGATCTAAAGCATCGGAAATTCCAATCCGGAGACAGAGTTCTCAGATTACATGAACCGCTTAGACACATAAAATTAGCGTCTAATTGGGACGGTCCCTTTACTATAACACAAGTTATCAGTGATTGTACCGTAATTATTAAATCTGACCTTGGTCGACTTTATAAGTCAAATGTGGCTAGATTAAGGAAATGGTCTGGGAGGGAGACCTCCACAGAAATGTATGGTGAAGGTTCCGGAAAGATCCTGAACCAGAATCGCATAATAGACCAGGTAGAGAACACTACAGTGAAGCGCGGTCGTGGTAGACCCAAGAAGTGTTCCGAATCAGTGACACCCACGCCAACACCGATTAAGCGTGGGGGAGTTAAAAAAGTCTCGGCAGGTGAAGACAAAAAGAGGAGGAAAGGTGTTTCTAAGGCTAAGAAGCACCTAGAGAAAGCTCTTCAGACTGTCAGGTCCGATAAAGAACTATCCGAGAAGGGGAGATACGTTCGCCGCAGCCCCCGAATTGCCCAGAGGACTGCAGTGACCTAACCTGTATACACAACGAGTGTAATGTTTACATTTAGAGGAACGGATGACAACTGACCCTAAAGGCTTATTTGTCGCCGTCGCATGATGTACCAATGGGTAGTGGACGGATAATCCGGTGGATTTGCTTAAGCTTTCCATAATCTCCACTTAAATCCCCAGACGAGTCATCGGTGTGAGCGATAATTACCTAAAAACAATCAGTTTGTTGATGTACCGCCTGTAGCACGTGCGTTTCCGCATGACGTCACCGTGTCCAGTCTCGGCTGACCTCTCGTGACCTCGCGGGATGCGGGGAAATGACGTCACGAAAGCTGGCCTGTCGCCATATTGTTTTTTGGTAGCGTTTGGGACAGTCGGGTCACCCCTTCTCTCTTAAATTCTACCATCTAGCAAACCCCTTGTGCGCCCTCAGAGTCTGTCTCTCAGCAGGCAGACTCCGCTTGTGTCGGCCCCGGCGCCGTAAAAGCCGGAAAAAGGAGTATTTTACTCCCGTAGGTGATTCCCCGGTCATGGCTGAGGAATCCGTAGCTGCAGCCAAGCTATCCGGTGACCCGGATAAGCTGACTCCGTCCGCAGAAGCTTTTCCGGAAGCTTTGTCACCTGTTACACAGGAAGAGAGCGAGATGATGGACGTGGAGGAACCCACGGATCGCTCGTTCGAGGAGAAGCTGGCTTCATTCTCACTAAATGAGCCAGAGAAACTGTTATCTCCACTCCCGGCCGAGGGATCCGGAGGGGCTGCGAGTGCTGAACCCCCAGCAACTGAGTCCGAAACTACCCAAGTTGACGGACAGAAGGATGAGTGGAAGCCAGCAGTGGCGGAACCTTTTCCAGCTAGCTACGATGGTCGCTACCTGTATGTCCACCCGGAACTGCAGGCACAAGTGACCTACGCGGACGGGACACCAGTCAGGATGGACCCGAAAGTCAGGATAGCTATCGAGGGCGTCATGGCTCCCGAACAGCTGACCAGGACGCCTCCCGAGTGGCTTCGAGACTGGCCGTGGTTCCAACGGGGACTTATGGTGGACGCTGGTTTCCGTGAAACCGTGTATGCAGCTAACCGAGCCTTCGAGCTCGGAGCGTATCCGAAGCCTGACAAATCCCTGTGGAACGTCAAGGCTACGAACATCAACTGGGTAGGCTGTGTCTGGGATACCGATGGACAGACCTACCCACGCCCTAGTGCTACCCGGACGCCGTGCCGGACCACTAAGGAATTCAGGGAGGCCGCTGCTAACTTCGAGCAGTGGGATGACGGTTACTACATAACCGAACAGGAATTGGTGGATGTCCAGAACAATTCACTAATCGGATTGGACCGAGCTGCAGCCCTTCGGACGGTTATTGTCCGCCGTATGACTGCCGAACAGGAGGCCCAGGAAGAGGCTAAGAGGGCCGCGGAAGCACCCGCACCTCCTATCCCCGACCTGAAGCTTGCCACCAGAAGCTCCGCCAGTGCTACATCAGCTACCGGCAGCACTACTACCCCAGTAGAAGCCACGACCTCCAGCACATCCGGAACCCAGGAACCGGAGGAAGACTGGAAGGTCAGTAAGAACCGACGATCCGCTGCTCGGAAGCTCAAGAATCTCCCGGATTCTGCTAGAGCCGAGCCGAAACCCAGCACCTCAACCACTGGTAGTACTGCCATGGAGGTTGAGTCGTCTGACGAGGAGTCGGTGCACGAATCCTCGGTTGAGTATGATGAGAAGGCCACTCCATCAACTCAAACCGAGGCCGAACGTTGGGCTAACGCCAAATCCGGATTCAAAACCCGGATTCCGACGTGTTTCTCCGACTGTGCGTACGGAGTGAAGAAGGACGGCTCTACCCTCTATGCCTGTCCAGACTCAATCAATAAAAACGATGAGTCGGATGATGAAGATTGGATGCGTCTTTCGGACGAGGACCCCAATCCGAGCAAAGCCTATCGAAAGATGTGGCTTATGCTAAACCACACCGAAGGGTATTACACTTATACCCAGAGGAGGAAGCTGCGTTGGGCTTTAGAGAAGTGGTACGGCGACGATCAAAAGTCCTGTCCCTTCTCTATCTGCCAGGATGCGAGTGATGTCTCGATCCGGACCTGGAGTACTCCAGCCCGGTTTCAACGGCATCTGGTAGAGGCCCACTTCCACCATCACCCGGTTTACATTTGTGATCCGAGTTATGGTAAGAAGGGCAAGAAGTGTACTACGAAGGTGCAATACAACCGACGTAGTGATCTGGCTAGACACCAGAAGAAATGCCACACAGAAGGTTTGGACGGGGCACGGAAGCGCATCATGGAGCTTCATCAGGAACTCATGAAGGAGCGAGGATGTTATTATGTGATATATTTTATTATCGACAGTTCCGTTACACATAGCTGTCATCATCACATGTATACGATTCATATTACTTGTCTTATTAGTTATACCTTAAATATAATATAATATTATGTGGTATAATAATTTAATAGACAGTTCCGATTCACATAACTGTCTCTTGTTCAAGTAATTCGTATAATATTTCAACATCCTAATCGTTATTTGTAACTACATTTCACTATCGAATATATATATGACATTCGGTTCATAATTTATTTGGTGTTAATGTTATACCTATGGTTGTACCTCTATTACTAAAGGTTTAGACATGTAGAAATGTTATCCTAGTAATATTATATGTATAACACCCTCCTAAATGTCTGGGGGAGTGGTGTAGAGGTACACGTTATTAAACCATAGGAGTTGGGTACCGTCTGACGTGGCGGGTGAGTCGAGTCGTCGGACGTTCCTCAGGTTCCAGATAGGTGGCAGCACCGATCCGGGTCTGTGGGGACATCTGACGACGAACACCTGGGTCCGTATATAAAGCCCAGGGCTCAGCCGCTACGTCAGAGGCCCTTCTGGCCTCCACACCATGTAAACCATTGTCTTTTAATATTAGCTGCCTCCTTGATATCATCCGGCAGCCGTGAGTGTGCGTTAAGTAATAAACCTAACCGTTGGCATACACTTGGAATACTGTCTTACTCTTTCTTTCCGAACCGTAAGACCCGAACCCCCAAGGTCCGTAAGGCCACAAACCCTTACAAACGTCTTCTACGTGACAGCATTGTTATAGCTGCGGGCAAACATTAGGGAGTGATCAATTTTAACAACAGGGGGGGGCTGGTGGGTTTGGGCGTGGACGCGCTAAAAAAATTCCGACCCCCCCTCTTGATGGGGTAAAAATTTTTTGACCCCCCCCCAAAAAGGGCCGAAAATCTCGCGCAAACGTGCCCTTTTACCCTATAGTAACGTGCGGGTTTTCAACTGAAAACAGATGAAATTATTTTGACCCCCCCCATCAGAGGGGTTGAAAAAAATCTGACCCCCCCGGTCAAGGGGTTAAAAAAAATTCTGACCCCCCCTCAAACCCACCAGCCCCCCCCCTGTTGTTAAAAAATGATCACTCCCTTACCAACACGTGGTCAGGTACATTAAGCATGACATGAAACCCTTGGTAAAAGATTTACTCAACATACATGCAGAGGTCAATTAAGTACGTTGGTTTGTTTGCCTGGAGAGAAGCATAAATAGTAAGAATAAGTAAAATTAGGTCAGATGTCATACCAGTGGAATACCCTTTTTACTGAGCCTGTTACACTACTACCCAGCTGCTATCATATGCACCACTCTGACCACTCTCTAACATCCCAGACTGTACCATATACAGTCTGGTAGAATTGTTATGGGACCATTGACGTGGAAGCGGGTGTTATACACTCACCTTTTCTGTATCCTTAGGGAGTGATCATTTTTTAACAACAGGGGGGGGCCGGTGGGTTTGAGGGGGGGGTCAGAATTTTTTCAACCCCTTGACCGGGGGGGGTCAGAATTTTTTCAATACCTCTGATGGGGGGGGTCAAAATAATTTCACCTGTTTTCAGTGGAAAACCCAGCGCGTTACTATAGGCTAAAAGGGGACGTTCGCGCGCGATTTTTGTCCCTTATGGGGGGGGGTCGAAAAAATTTTACCCCCTCGAGAGGGGGGGGTCGAATTTTTTTTCGCGCGTCCACGCGCAAACCCACCAGCCCCCCCCTGTTGTTAAAAAATGATCACTCCCTTACCCCAGTGGGCCTCCCTAGCCCACTTAAAAGGGTCTATTTCTCCTCTTTCCTATCCCCTCAGGATGTGTGTGGTGCACATATGCGTGGGCACTGACACATTCCTCTGGGAAATTGTGTAATGAGGTTCTCGCCATGAATATGACCTTAGCTGTCGAAATGGCGTTAAACATCTATTACTCGCTCACTCCTTACCCCAGTGAACACATAATATTGTTCCTATGGATGTTGAAGACATCTGCATAGAATTTAGGTGGCAACTACATAGATTTGTTTGTTATGTGGACATTAAATGTTAAGTTATTTATTTGTAGGATATATACATAAAAAAATGTTGATAAAAATGTAAATTGATTGTCTGGTTAGCTCAGACAGAGGAGCAGGGGTTTTCAAATACAGGGGTCATAAGTTCAATCCTAGCTGGCATTTTGTAGTTACATTGAGCCTGCTGGTTCTACTGATGGCGTTGCAACAGGCACAGTCACAGGGGAACAACTTCCTTTCATGAATATTCATTATCACATGAGGGGATGCACCAATCAGTGAGCCCCCTACCTGATAGGAGTCCTGGTTCAATTTTAAGAAGTCATTGCAATGCTATTATGAGGAATGGTCCAGTCCCATTATAACCCTGACTGGATGATCGAGGCTACACTCTGACCTGCCGTAACAGCCCTGTGTGTCGGTCCCCCTATACTGACCCCCAACCCTTGATAGCAGCACACACAGACACTGTGTGTGGAAGACATCATGGCCACTAAATACCTGCTCAATATCTCTGGAAGTCTAAGTTACAACAATGTGTCACATTACGAATGTATCACCTCGACAGACGGTGCAGAATATGGTTTCAAGGTGAGATTGAGTTCTTATTATGGGTCTGGAAAGCACTGAAAGTCACTGATCACTTCTATACATTGCCTACCAACTTACTCATACAGAACGACTTGTTACCTGCCAAGCTTTTCACACTTCACCACATAGTTTTTGGTTAGTTTGGCTAGTAAGGGATTTCCCACCATCTATTCCATCCCCACCTGGTGGCCAAAAATCCCTATTTTTACCTAAACTCATGATATATGCTTATATCCCTTTTGTATATTACTAACAAGCTGTTGAATATCAGACTTTTGCATTTTTCCTAACGAAACCGTAAGATTGACTAGTGGCCACTTTTATAGATTTCTGTAATTGAGGAAAAAGGTTTCTTTTCATAAATCTGTATCTTTTAGATTCTGCCAGTAACCTTCCAATTATTTTGCTCTTAAAATGTTCATAATGATTGTATCTTAATCCCTGTAAAGTCTGGTGAACAAATTCCTGCCAGTTTTTTTTTCCCGTAATGAGAAAAGTAAGAAATTCAAACACTTTACGTTTCCGCTTTTTTGCTTAAATAATCCATGGCTCTTTTGTTTGTCCAACGACTACCTTTATTTTATTGTTTGGTCATAGTACAAAGGATGTCTACTAGACATATGAGAAGTTTAGTTAAGATATTGCTGGTCAATTTTTCAATATTTGAGAAAACTATGAAAAATCAGTGTTTCTCCCATAAGCGGCCATAGTTAAGGATTCCCCCTCTTCAGAAGACAATAAATCTGAAAACAATAATGAACCATGTTTTTTTTATTGCTTTAGTTACCTCATGATACATAAAACTAACATGACCCCAAGTGATTTTGAGAAACTGCTGGTAGTTTAAGATTTACTGAATTGTGGAAAAACACAGAATAAGTATGCCTGTACCAAATAATAAGGGTCCTGCATAGTTCTGTTCACCGGTGATTGGCCATGATTGGGGATTAAACAGGCCCGCCCTGGGGTCATGCCTAATCTATACTGGGTACATTCAGCAAAAACCTAACACTGTGTATAGAAAATGGCAGGAATAAGAGGAACCCTATGTCTGTAAAGGACCCCTGGGATCAACCTAAATTTATGTTGTTGTCAGTGCAAACACATTGTTTGATTATCACAAATATATGGGCATTTAATGATCTGATAGTCACATATTCATAAAGGGATCTGGTGTATGATATGGAATGAAACTTCCCCTGCTCCCCATGGGTGCCTGGCACCATGTGGTTGTGGTCAGCTGAGAGTGGAAGGTAGCACTTCGCCATGCATCATGCCGACCGAGAGAGAGAGAGAGAGAGAGAGAGAGAGAGAGAGAGAGAGAGAGAGAGGGAGGGAGGTAAAAGACTCTATTTGCTCCCTCTCTCCAATTTCTGAAAAAAATCATGAAATCTATCGTTCATTATTTACTTTTGAAGTGAACGCCATGATAACAGACATTGAAAATACAATGTAAACATCCTAAGGATGGGCCCATGGTATTGTTGCCTTTAGATCAGGGTTAGGGGTCCTCCAGCATCTCTGGGATCACAATAATGAAAGTGAAAAGTTTTCATCACATTTGAGATTTATCAGTCATACATCATCAGAAAGGCCAATATGTATCCTAGTGAAGTCTATATTAACTTTTGGATATGAAGTAAGGCAGTTGAGAAAACACAATTTGAAACTTATTCAGGTGCCCAATTATAACTGAATGTCATTTTCTTATCAACTGATTAGGGATGGGGGAATTTGTATTCCAATGGATTAATAGGGGTGAAAATTCCTTCATTAGGGTAAGATGGGGGATGGTGGGGGCAGGGCCCAAAATGACTCAGGGTGAAAGATCACATAGCTTAGACACAATATCTGAGATCAGTAGGAGCGAGGATTACGTATTATATCGACTATTTACCTTGTCTTTTAGGTGGAGTGTGAAAATCAATTGGTAATTAGTAAGTATTCTTTCAGATCATAACCATACAATAACATAAACAAAAGTTCATGAGAATTAAGTTCTCTTTATGAGTTTGCCTGAAATTCAGCTTGGGGGTAAGGGTTAAGAAGTCTATCCAACATTTTATCACCTTAGTGCAAGAATATTGTAACTGGAACTCTTCCAAACCGTTCTTTTGCTTTAACATCTATTGCCCTGTATATACCTGCAACGAAAGTAATCAATCACTATATATAATATGTGTATCTACAGGCTCCAGTAAGATCGTATCAACATTTTGCTATAGTCATATGACGTTACACTTCATTTGCCTCTCCTGAAAAAACCGGAAAAATGCTGTTACAACCTTTTTGCGGTCGATAATATAGGACAATGTTTCAACAGTGACACAATGCTTCAGGAAGAATATTAGATACAATCCGGCTGTGTGGCTAATTAACATCTGAAACAATGTAGCTCAGCCACCATTGGATTACACTTGCACTATATAGAAAGACATCAGTAACGGCCAAAGAGGCCATGAACTTGGCACTCTCCATGCATATATTTCAGACAAATAAAAATGCAACCTATCCTTGAAGAGCGAGCAGTATTTTCTGTTCCATTTTCTGTCCCTGTTAGCTGCACGGTTTCACCAATGTTTGAAGACGCATCTCGGTCTCTTCTTGGGATTTTAACCTGGCCGGAAGTAGAATGACGTCACACTGGAGACAAACAATCATGCCGCCTCAGTTCCTCAGGGATGTGGTGGGACCATGCTGTCACACACTTCAGACTGTTTTCAGATGAGATCTCATCTGAATAATAATCTTCCATTTAAGTTTCCATAAGTTTCAGATGATCTCATCTGAATGTAATTCAAATTCAGATGAGTTCTGGCATATATCCTTGATCGCAGGCTTTGCCCCCGAACCCCCGTTAGGCTGGGCACCCTGGGAAGCACGGCGGCATCAACATTTGTCTCCATGGAGGGCCAGGTCAATTCTGCAAGAAGTGACCCTTTTGCTTTGAAGACTGGCCAAGCAGAGGAAATCCTAGGCATAGTGATATTAAGAGGGTGTGCAGGCTCTAGTCCCCAGTCTCCTTTGTCTTCCATCAACAGCCTAGGCTCAAGTAGGGGTACCTCAGTAACCAGCTCTTGTCCCCAGTCTCCTTTGTCCACCTGAAGGTGCCAATGCACAGGTGGGAAACCTGGGCACCCAGTGAACGCAGGTTCACACCCAGTGAACGCAGGTTCACCCTCTAAACATACACATAGAAGTAAACAGGAAATTGCACCTTAAGACGGATTGACCTCGTGATTATCTGGTGCAGAGAAGGGTAGGTAGGAGTTTTACACAGTCAACAACCACTTGATCACTGTGGTGCCCTTAGGTATAAAACCTCAGGGTGCATCCGTACAGAAAAGAGCAAAGCATAGTGATGTCAGACTATATATAACTCCCACTATGCCTGGAAGACAGGCACAGCAACAGGAAATACTTAATTACTCTTCAAGCATAGGTTACATTTGTGAAGCATACGCGTGCAGAGTGTCAAGTTCAAGGTCAGTCTAGTGCTTACTAGTGCCACAATAGGACGCTTCATATGAGTGTAACAACCACTATGTCTTGCTGTACGGTGGTACGATGATGGCACAAGAGTACCTCTGTTCAACATAGCCGATGAAAATCAGTGATATGATCCTTGATCTCTGTTTTTTTCCCCAGTTGCCTCTACCTCCGTTGTGGGTGATAAAATGGCCAATCTGGCAAGTAGCCCAAATAATAGGGTACAAGATGTGAAATGCACACCGGTCATCCCATATGAAGGCTTTGCCAAGAGTTCTCTGGGTGTATCTGAGGATGAGGTGGAGAAGAAAGGCCCTACACCAGCATTCAGCCCAGACAAAGAGACGTTCTGGGTACAGGTGGATGTGGGGTATAAAGGTAGGTGAACCTGGGACCTGTTTTTCCCATTATATGCACCACGTGTGTCTTGATGTTGGAAAATGATACGCATCTATAGACAGAACTAAACACCCAAGGGGCATATTTTTATCAATCCACCCTGAGGGGGTCCACTCCGTCCCCAATGGGCAGATCTATGAAAATATAGCCCATTGAGATTAGTTCTGTATTTATCTAATGCCTGTCCAGGTTTAAATAGGTACAATGACTGATATCTTTCCAGACAATGATGATTATGTGTTCACGATCCTGCCAAGATCGATCCGGGCCTGCAGAATGATGAAATCTGCAGGACCAAATGGCCTGTGAAGTGTCCTTATAGACTGACCTCATTTTTATGTGGGACAAACCCCATTTGCCTTTTTTTTTTGTAGGACGAACCCTAGATGATCTGCGTCAGGCATGGCATGATGAGGCGGTGGCGGCCCTGTCACTGGTCCATGGTGGGCAGGTGCCCATCATGCTCTACAAAAGTGTCTTCATGAAACAGGTCAGTATACAGGCTTTATTGACTTATATAAGGGATGTACCTAAGTCATTTACAATGTTTCATTTATGAGTGAATACAGTGCTGGCCTCTTAAATGATTTAAAATATGGGGCAATTGCTGCTATATCAGATTAAAAATATTGCTTTGATGAGGATAAGGATATGGTTATTTATTTCATGTTGGAGGCAGTGGAATATGGATGCCCCATAGGTTTAGCATAGGAGCTCCATATCTCACACCCTCTGAGATATGGAGATATACCTTCCCCTGTATCTCATGGCCAGTATCAACACCGAAAATAATCTTAAAACATGTAAATTAATGTCTTTTCATGTCCTTTTGAATACGTTTCGAACATTTTCACTGGTAGTGAGTCTGTCTGAGGGTTATCTCACTCGGCTTCACATCGTATGATAACCCTCAGCCAGACCCACTCCTCATTAACCTTTGTCTATGTTTAAACCCTATGTCTCTGTGTACAAGGTGCATCTTATACGTGTGGATCGAGGTTCTTTCTGTAAAACGTCCCCCATGATTCCCCATCCATATACAATTGTATAAAAGGGGTTGGGGGAAGCTCTGAAACGGAAATAAGCCTTGAACTTTGAGGATCCATTAAATAGTTATATCATTTATTTCATCATATCCACAAAATCTGGGTGCGTCTTGTAAGCGAGGTGCTCCTTATACTCGGATTACAATAGTTATTTCTAAATTTCCAATTGGGGACGGCCTGATCTGAGGTTTTTCAATTTCAATACATTTGAAGGTTGCCAAGAAGGGTTTGTATCTGATCAGTGAAAACTTACTGGTCCTTCTGTTACTTATAAGCGCCTACAATAGTTGAGTACCCACATCATGAATATATGCAATGTGGTTTGAGTTTGGCAAATTTCTCTACTTTCCCAGGTACACCTGTTTATCCAGATGGAGGGAGCTGCCCTGGACCAGCTCAACCTGCAGCTATCTCTGTTTTTACTTTGTTATACTAAAGCTGCCTCCATTTCCAGGTACACCTGTTTATCCAGATGGAGGGAGCTGCCCTGGACCAGCTCAACCTGCAGCTACCTCTTTTTAAGGCCCTGGGGGACCAGGTCAAGACCACAGTGAAAAGAGTCAAACTGTTCCATGATCCCATCAAGGGACTCACCATGCCCCAGTAGTCATCATAATGTCAATTGAGGATCATTGATAAACTGACAAAGTCACTGCTTATCGGCCCATGTACTGTGAAGGTCAAAAACTGTATCAAATAGCTCTGGTGGAATAAAAGTAAATTGAACACTGTTCACAGCTTGCGTATGGACTTCTGATATATACGTGTGTGAAGGCTATCCCCTGTTATTTTCTGTCAGGGAAAAAATGAGAATGGAGGTCACATGGGCCCATACCATTGGTAAAAAATCAGATACTCAACCAATTCCGAAATTTACTGTGCAAAATACTAATATATTTGGGAATATATCCTACAAGTTGGGAACACTAATACTAAGAAGTGTCAAAATAAGCTGCAAATCAATTATAGAGCACTGAAGTCTTTGAAAATGTGGGCTAAAAAGGGACTTTGACAGAGGCTTCAGTTATCCATGTTCCAATAACTAAATACATGTCAACTTTGGTTGTTTAAACCCCTCCTATCACCCACTGATACTGACAGTATGATATACCGTTGGATTCATACTTTGCCATTTATCAGGCGTGGCATGTATGTTTCCATATGGCACACACACTTCCCAAATATATGTGGCATTTATTTGTACAATGTTACTGTACAGGTAGGTTGGTCCATAAGTGCCTCATTTTAAGGGTGAAGAATGCCCAGTAACTCATGTAAGGGTTGGTATTATTCAGGCTCCATCTGCATTTGAAAAGAATTATAAACAGAAAGATATCTAGGGGTTAGGTGCCGACCCTTTGTGTTATAGCAGATAAGAGGACAGAGGACAGTGCTGCCACCATCCTCCAGGCGTAACCAACTCCGGCATGTATGAGTAGTATATAGGTGCAAATTCAACCCATTGGAACAGCTACTGAAATCAGTTTTACCTACTTACGAACCAGAAGTGACCTAGTTTTTAAGGCTGGAAATTTGAAATCTAGAGTTTTGATTGGTTGAGAGACAGGAAGTGACGTCATGACCTAGTTTCTTGAGCTCTGATTGGCAGAGAGATGGTCTAGTTTTAAAAGGCGAGAAATTTGAAATTGTGGAATTGACCTAGTTTTAAAGGCAGGAAATTTGAAATTTTGAGCTTTGATTGGCTGAGAGAGGTTTGCCATGCCAACAGCAAAAATTACAAACAATGATGTCACCTTAACCTTGACAACGCCATTGACACCTTATTGAAACTGCCTTTAGCTAAGCCTAGTAGAGCCCCCTTGTGGTTAAAAAAAAACTAGTGGCGTCTTTATGCCTGACACCTAGTGGATATTATTGGAGCTACTTATAGCTGGACTTGTGGTTAGGAAGTGTAGTTATGACGTGTAATATTCATGTGACTTTTAGGGGTAGTTTGTTGAGCGCTGATTGCTTGTTGGATAATTTATGCATGATTGGTTGTTGACATTTGTGTAATACCCATGGAATCTTAGGGGGTGGTAAAAAACATGAAAAAACTTGGGACCTAGTGGGAGATATATTTTACCATCTGTGATATAATTAACACAACACAACGCATTTTCATTTTACTTGTATTTCATTTTTTTTATTTTACAGAAAACCTCTACATACGAATGTGCTTTTACCATAAGCAGGTTTTGTACATATACATATTTTGTTCCAGCTTCACCACATCATTTTCATGATTTTACTTGGCTGCTGAACCTTTATTTCCTCAATTAAATCTTGGCACAGTATATTCCTGGAGTTTACATTCAATGTATAATTTTGTCATGCAAATAGAATTCAAATAATATAGAATAGTAGGAGAAGGAGGTTGGTAGGATAAAGATAAAAGTGTGCACTGCTGATGCCATCCAGACAGTGAGATAGGAGATATTTGAGTTAAGGTGAAGTGGTGGTGTGATGATAATGGTATTTATTTTCCCAGCGGTGTGGGCATTTTCTACATCTATGGGGCATTTGTAGCTTTCTTTAGAAAGGTCAGGTCAGCTCAAAGCAGAGTGAAATATGAAATATGTTTGCGTTACTTCAATGTAGTTGTATCCTTACCAGTGCATAGTGTATCACCAGAGTTGATGGGTGGCTATAAGTCAATGATTACCCAGCAAAACAAAGACAGGAGCCCATTGACTCATGGGGTAATTCTTAGCTGTTAGCCAATTAAGACTGGGGCAAGGTTATACTTGCTGTATAAGGTTTTAAATTCTGCGATAATCTTTGCTTTCTGGGCTCTGGAATCAATTCTGTTCCACCTCTGTACTGGTTTTAATGTTGAAGGACATTGTAACAATTCTAAGCCCCCTGTTTTGCAACCTCTGGAGCTTTGTGGTTTGATCAGCATTTGCGCCATCAATCACAAAGCTGCAGTAATAAAAAAAATGGTAAAATGGTGTGTCTATAAACCCGCAACCTTCTCTGCCATGAGGTAACACAGTTTACCGAACATGAACAATTTCTGCCCAATGACTGATCTACTATTGGCCATTTGGGCATTTAGGGACAAAGTAGAGTCAATTTTGACACCTAGGTATTTATACATGGCTGAGCACTCTAGAATGGTTCGGCCAATAGTAATGTTTTGTAACCCTGCAACACGGGCTTTCTCTTTTCCACCATCCCACACTACTTGCGTTTTTCTGGCATTAATGGTGAGGCCACTGGTGGTACACCAACCAACTATCTTATCAAGGTCAGATTGTACATGCTCTTTAATCTGTATGGGGTCACGATCTTTGACCAATATAACTATGTCATTTGCATATAACATGACTCTACAGTGATCCACAATCAAGACTACTTGGTTTACATATAATATAAACAACAGGGGGCCCTCGCTAACCAGGCTAGTAGGACCCCACCTATCCCCATGTCTTTTAACTGTTTCAATAGGAGAGTGTGATGTATACTGTCAAAGGCCTTGCTGAAATCTATATAGACAGCACAGGTTAGCTTGCCTTCATCTCTGGCCTCATATAGATAATTTAGTAGATCGTAAACTGCATCTGGTGTCCCTTTATTTTTGACAAAACCGTACTGTTGGGGCAATATCAAGCCTTTGTCTTCTGCTAGCTTTGTAATATGGGCATGGACTACTCTCTCCATTAGCTTACCAGGGAGGGGGAGTAGAC
Organism: Acholoe squamosa; assembly: GCA_949317995.1. Classification (NCBI taxonomy): domain Eukaryota; kingdom Metazoa; phylum Annelida; class Polychaeta; order Phyllodocida; family Polynoidae; genus Acholoe; species Acholoe squamosa. The sequence goes on from OX439041.1 coordinate 4,950,190, forward strand.
TTACTGGTCGCCAGTTTGACACCTCATTTAAGTTTCTGGTTTTTGGAATTGGGATTACTGTGGCCGACGCCCAGCTCTTGGGAAAAGTTCCTTGTCTGAAGCTGTTATTAAATGGTGATGCTAGTTGAGGGGCTAATGCCTCAAAGGCATCCTTTAAAACTCTGTTTTTTACCGATGCTTGCAAAATAATTGTTACAATACTCACTGGCTTTGTCAGCCTCCTGCCTATCCCCATTTGTGTCTATGAAGGTTGCTGTAGATTGTTTAACCTTGGGGTTTATTATGCCAGAAAGATGCCTCCAGAAAGGTGCTGGGTAATCCTTAGCATCATCCAGTTTGGTCTGGACAACATTTGCCTGTACTGCTTTTACCCCTCTATTGATTGTGACTCTAAGGACCTTTGCTTCATTAAGAGTGTCTAAGTTTTAAGTTTCCAAGTATTCCTGCATTAGGTCTCTCCTATCTGCCATCAATTCCCTTAATTCTTGAGTCATCCATTCATTTTGGATTATTCGTTACCTGATCTCTTTTAGGGGGCAATACTCATCAAGGTATATTGTGATCCTTGACACAATGATCTCCCACTGCTTTAGTGGGTCTTTCTCAGCATAGTATTCTCCCCAATTATCCTGTACTAGGTCTTTCCACAGCTGATATTTATCATACTTCCTATAACTTCTGCCCTTGAAGGAGCTAATGGGGGGTTTATTTCTAGTAATTTTGTGTGAAGCCATAACAGGTAGGTGATCGCTCATGAGGTCTGGGAGGACGCGAGCCTCCGTAACATGCATACAATTTGTCATAATATGATCCAGGCAAGTGTCTCCTTCTGGCCTCGTGCAACTGTATATTTTCTGTTGGAGGCCCATAGCTGCTGTCATTACTGCTAAATTTTCAGTGTCAGGGTGGTTCGGGTCTAACAAGTCAATATTTGTGTCTCCCAGCACCCAAATCTCTACATGGCCATCGTCAACTGTGTCTATGCAGTTCTCCAAGTGTATAATGAAATTACCTACATTACTGTTTGGCGGCCTATATACGTTAATTATGACCTGCCGTTTGTGCTTTTTCTAATCAGTTTTGACTGTGAGGCATTGTATGTCAGCTGTCTGGAAGGAACACTCCTCTACTTTAGTAGTGTAGGGAAAGACTGTGTTGGGGACATACGTCAGAAGTCCCCCTCCCCATGTATCAGTAATCCTGTCTTGTCTATGAAAACTTTTCCCGGCCCATAGTAAATCATTGTCCCTATGCCCTTCGTCCAACCAAGTTTCACCCAGACATATCACATTTATAGTATTCAACATTTCTTGTATTTGTGCCTTCTTATCAAAGTAACTTCTACAGTTGAAGTAACCAAACTTTTGGCCTTTGAATGTGGCTACATCTTCAGCCACCAGTCGCCTGGCATTAGGAGACAGGAATAGTTATTTGTCCTATATAGAGAAGGATGACAAACCTACCTTCTCTGTGTAAATGCCTGTCTATCTTAAATGTGACCTCTAGCTGACCTTGAGAGTTACCCTTGGTGGTTTGCATGTCACCCACACCGCCAGATGACATGACTCGGACTGATGACATCCCATATGGGATTGGATAAGATGAGCTCAACATCCGGATTGGAAGCTGAAATTGTATATTGGTGACAGTCATTTTGCTCTTGTGCAATGCATTTATTATAACCTTTTATTCCAGGGATTAAAATAACACATGCCACTGATTCTACCTATGTTTGCACTAGCAGGTTCAAACAATGCCTGAGCCAGAACGTAGATGGAGTTGTTTTTCACTGAAGCAAAAAGCCCTGAAACGTAGCCTTCCTTGAAATTTAGCTCGAATGAAAAATGACTTTTTACCCCAACCAAGTTTAAAGCTAAAAGTTCCAAGGTGCATTGTAAACAGGTAAAACATATGGTTTCACATATTTTGTCAAATGTTTAGATTTCTTTTACAATTGCATAACACTCCCACTCTGGGGTAAATCTTTAGTTCTTGAAGGTGTGCTGCAAATTTTCGCACGCTGCCTAGTGTGTACCTGGTATAATGCCAGGAGGCAGGGGGGGTGACCAGTGCTTCAGCGCCATCTTATGGCATCTGTAACATTCATGTTTGTGTGTATAGCTCAGTATGCCTGAGGAAATACTTCAATTCTGCTATATTAACACATGTGTCAAATATCCTATGATACATTTACATCACATATACGTCACTCTATGTAATGGGTCCAGGTTAGCTGCATTTCAATGTATCAGTATGGAGAAATCCATCCTGTTTCAGTTGATAATGGGCTGTTCTAAAGGTCAACTTTGAGCATTTCATAAAAATAATTGAGTTGAGATCCATTAAATCTACATTTTGTGAAAATTATTTCAATGTCTAATGTATGAGGGGGTGCAGTAGAGAACATTGGAGCACCATTCCTAGAGAGTGAGAAAGATATTTCAATTACCACTAATATGAGCTCAGTGAAGTCATTTCTGGTACATTTCATGTTTGCTTAGTTCCCATGCCACTCACATGATGTCTCCACTGTGTCATACTTTGACCATTTCCTTGCCTTCTAGTTCTGTCAGACATGGTCATACTCTAGTCTGCTACAAGGTGGCGCCTAAGCACTGGGCTCTCCTCCTGGCCAGGAGGAGAGTCAACCGCTACCTGCCACCAGGTGTCAAATTAAAGAACTACCCTATCTATCCAGAGTTAGCCAGTGTGGTACTGGTGAGAATACAGCACAGTAGAGACATGGTGTGAGTAATGTGGGAACTAGTTTTCATTGTCCACCATTCAGCTCTATACCAGATTGACTTCACAGACTCCAAAATAGTGGATCTTTTAGGAATATTTTTCACCCACTGGAAGTGGGTCTCTAATGGTCTCTACTGTACTCTCTTGTACATTTCATACTCATATAGATCTGACCAATGGTCTTTATGTTGGAACTCAACTCAATTTTGAACAAATTTAAACTTTATTTGGTCTATTGGTACATACATCATGTAATCCTAGGCATGTAAATGTATTTTGTCGTTGTGTGTTAGAAATATAACACCTATATAAGTTTGCCTAAGTACATTCGTTGATATATTACACGATTACCTCCTTTACCAGGTAATTCATTTTGTTAATAACACGACCAAACAGTTAATGACCAGATCGTCATTTCAAAAATGTTGTTATGATCTGACCACTTAAATCATTACAGATATTCATACAATTATACGGTATAATAACAATTATTTTGAACAATATGGGGCACTTTCTATCTACTTTAAATACAAAAGTAATTGATCCCCCCCCCCCTTATCATAAATATGGTTTCGTTTTATACAGCATGCGCAGATACTATCCAATATGCTAGCCTTGACAAATCGACGTAGACAATCATCATTGGTCTTTAAATAGACCGTTTTTAAGGCATTTGTAGAGTAGGTTTGACAATATGTATGATTATTTTACAATATATTTTAGGTGTCGATAGATTGCATCATACATTTCTTTGATAGAGCTTTAAATTTATCTTTGTCCCTAGTATTTCTAATATCTGTTTCTAAATTATTCCATGTTTGGGCACATAGACATTCAGGAGATTTTGAGTTCGCTGTGCAGTTAATTTTCATATACTTTAATACAGGAGCATTTGAGAATCTTGTCATTCTAACAGTGGGTTTAATATATTCTTCCTTAGTGGATCTCTTATAAGCCAGCATTTTTATATGATATAGTCTTCTAGCTTCAAGTTTCGGACTCATTGTTTCTCTATGTACAAAATCTGTTGGAGTCAGTACATGTACATCAAGACAGGTTTTAAAACACTTATTTTGCAATCTCTGCAGTACTTGTAACAAATCAGCATTAGCTCCATTGTATAAGATATCACAGTAATCGATAATTGGTATTATATGCATTTTATACATTCTTATTCTTGCTGCAGTTGATAAATATTTTCTTGTTTTATACAAAATTAATGATTTGAACCGAACACTCTTAATAACATTTCTCATATGCATATTAAAATTCATTTCTTGGTCAAGGGTGACCCCTAAGTATTTGTATGATTGAACATTCATTAAAGTTTTACCATTAAGGACAATCTTAGGTTTTTGTATTTTCTTCAATTTAATTGCTGAAGCAAAGGTCATTATTTTCGTCTTGGTTTCATTCATTGTAAGCTTGTTGGCTGAGGACCAGAGAGAGAAGGAATTAAGTGCTATAGTTAACTGATTTGTTAAAGCTTCTAAGTTTTTTCCGGATACATACAGTACGGAGTCATCTGCGTATAACAAAGTTTTATGTACATCATTGTCAGAAATGCAATCATTAATATACAATAAAAAGAACAAAGGACCCAAAATTGAGCCCTGTGGTACGCCACATGTTAGACTTGCTTTATCAGAACGTATATGGTTAGCTATAGCACATTGCTGTCTCCTTGATAAATAATTCTCAATTAAGGTTAAATTTCTATTTCTGACTCCGTATTGTTCTAATTTCTTTAATAATATTAAATGATTAACCGAATCAAACGCTTTTTTTATATCAATAAAGGCAGCCATTGTTATATTCCCTTCATTTCTATTTTTTAATACATCATCAACTAATACTGAGATAGAGTCTAGTGTAGATTTACATTTCTGGTATCCACCTTGGTTTTTCGATAAAATATCAAATCTTTCTAGATGTTCACTTAGTTTGTTATGTATGAGTCTTTCTAGGATTTTTCCCGGTACCGGTAGGACACTTATCGGTCTAAGGTTAGAGACATTGGATGGGTCCCCCCCTTTGGGGAGAGGAGTCACTGTAGCAATTTTCCAACTATCAGGGATTTGGCCTGTAATCGTAATCAAATTAATGATTTTTATAAATTTTTGAGGGAACTTTAACATAGTTTTTTTGAATATATCAGTAGATAAATAGTCAATGGCAGATGACTTAGATATGTCTATGTCAGATAAGCATTTCATAATTTCCTCATCTGTAAAGTTCATCTCAGGCATATCCACCTCACATCTCGTACCCTTAAAATTAAATATGGTTTGATGTTGTTCCGCCAGCCTAGGACCAATTTCTGCGAAAAAATTATTTATATAAGTAGAAGTATCATTAATTGAAATTACATGGCCGTTTTCGTCAGTTAACATGATTGACTTACTATTAGATTTATTAGAAGGTAATATATCCTTAATGGTACTCCAAAATTTCTTAGAATCTTTCTTAAATACCTCAGATAGGTTGGAATAATAAGTTTCCTTAGCCAATTCAATGTCTCTATTAACCTGGTTTCGACTCTCTCTAGCTCTATGCCACGATATAATATCCAAATTTTTCCTGGCTAAATTTAATAATGCATTTTTGTCATTGATCTTTTCTAGCAGCTCATTAGACATCCATGGGCTAGGTTTGTCTACCACCTTGAAACTTTTTACCGGACATTGCAGATCTAACATTCTTTTTATCATATTTTCTAGTATAGACCAGCAAACGTTTGGGTCATTTGATTCATTAAAATAGTCCCAATTACAATTTTCTAAGTCTAAATAAAATTTTTCTATATTAAGTTTATCATATGATCTTCCGAAAAATGTTCTAAAATTTCTCTTTGTGTGTATTTGGGCTTTTAAGATATACCGGTAGGTGGTCAGATAGGTGTATGTTCAATGGACCGCTGGAGGTAATGGAATCACAATTTGAGAAGATCAAGTCTATACGCGTGTTGGTACCTGATGTGGTTGTGACCTCATTAACAAGTTGTACTAAGTTAAAATGATCAAATGTTTCTATGAGTAGCTGCTTATTTGGGGTATTAGTTAGTACATCTACATTGAAATCCCCAAGGATAAAAATATCATATCTATCCAAGTTGTCTATTTGTAGTAGTAGGGCTCGCATGGTATTACAAAATTCCATAAGGTTTCCCGAAGGTGGTCTATAGATATTACATACAATACATTTTTTATTTGCACCTTTAGCTGATAGTAGCCATTGAACTTCTATATTTTCATTAGACCTGTTTAAGGCTTTGAATCTGTCTACTGAACATGATAGACTTTCATCGACGTATGCACAGAGCCCACCTCCTCTATATATACTGATACGGTCTTGACGAAAGAGATTATACCTTGGGAAGCTATACAAATTATTACAATCCATTTCATTCAACCAGGTCTCAGAAAATAATATAATATCTATGAAATTGTTATTCAGCTCCTCTTTGATTTTTGTGAATTTATTTCTCACACTCCTGGCATTCATATGTATTATTGAAAAACCTTTCCTGAATTTATTTTTTAAAGACATATTTGTATCAGGTAAATACATATAGGCTCGATATAGTCAACATGCTGCACAATGTATACATATATGCTTATTGTACTAGTGCATGCTACATCAATCCAGGTCATTGTAAACCATGCGTTATAAAAATATACATACCCCCCCCTCCACAGGCTTACAGCTCTTCTGGCTACCCATGGTGATCAATGTGTGAGTCGGCAGTTAAATTTCAAGGACTATGGCATTATATCGGTTAGGAACTAAGCTATATAATGTACAAGAAGATGTTTATTGATTTTCATCCGTGTTTCCATACACTCTGGTTAGTTGCTCACGGATTTTTTGAAGAATTTGTCCCATCAGGTTCTCCCCCTTAACATTTCCAGTCGTACATTGATTTGCTTGCCCGAAGTGCATTTTCACCCCCCATATAGGGTTGAAGCTGGCCTCATACAAGTTTTTGTTTCCAGTAGAGATTAGATAGTCCCTCATATATGGTATGGCAAATTTCTGCTCGTTGATCTCTTGCATGACCGCGGCAGCCATCTTGTTCCAATCCGCTGTAGGTTTGATTTTCCTTGCTTCATACATTATTTGTACCGGGTCTTCTAACTTCTAACTCAATGATTTATGAAGAATTTACAAATTTGGTCAATTCTAGGTTTTCAGAAGAACTCAAACTAAGCCAGATGGAATCATTCTTCCTTCTTACACAATGGCAAGCCCATTAAATGCAGCCAACACAAAGCCCAAAGTGTTTTTGAGGTAGATGTATCATTGAATGATTGTCATATTTGGTAGTATATTTGCATTATGGGATTTCCCTGGCCATGCAGCTGGACCCAGATATGCTGGTATTAGTTCTTGAATTTGCCACCAGATGTCCTCTATATTGTGCAGTTGGATCCCCCCCTGGTATAATGCTATGGGCATGACTTTTTAGTGTGTACTCGCTATACTCCTTTGTCTGTAATGTAATGTTGTTAAGTTTACAGAAGTCAATGCAAACTACAAAAGCATCCTAAAAAGCCACAGTAGAGGACCTGTGCATATTAACACTAGTAAGACAGTGGTCAACAGTGTCTGGTTCAGCTCCTCTTAAATATTGAATATTGTCTACAGGAATTGCTTCCCAGAAAAGGTTTTCTACACATCCCCATAACAAACTAGATACATTATTGCCTGAAGTAATTACATAAGGTTTACCCTATGCTGTGTTCGACTGTAAATGGGGGAGCATATAAAATTCAAAAGGAGGGTTACACATGATGCCTGCTTAGCTAAAATACTACCAAAGAACAGATAAGGGTAAAAGATTCTTGTCTGCTGAAGTTGACACAAAGAAAAAAAAATTAACTGTTTTACACAATCACTTATCTTTTTTGTTTCTTGTGCCTAGCTTTTTGGGGATTGTTTACCTCCTTTTTTTACACACACTATGTATACACATGACAGAATTTCACACAGGATACGTGATAGAATACAACCGTTACATCATCTTTTAGTAAAATTTTACTGTTTTACACAATTAATGGTCTGCTGAAGGGACAAGTGATAAAACACACCCTTGTACACAGTATACACATAACAGAATACAACCTTGTTGTTACTCTAAATATGAATTACAGACTGGTTTCAATCACAGAAGTGTTGTACTCTTAATATCAATTACAGACTTGTTTCAATCACAGAATTGTTGTTACTCTAAATATCAATTACAGACTTGTTTCAATCACAGAAGTGTTGTACTCTAAATATGAATTACAGACTGGTTTCAATCACAGAAGTGTTGTACTCTTAATATCAATTACAGACTTGTTTCAATCACAGAATTGTTGTTACTCTAAATATCAATTACAGACTTGTTTCAATCACAGAATTGTTGTACTCTAAATATGAATTACAGACTGGTTTCAATCACAGAATTGTTGTACTCTAAATATCAATTACAGACTTGTTTCAATCACAGAATTGTTGTTACTCTAAATATGAATTACAGACTTGTTTCAATCACAGAATTGTTGTACTCTAAATATCAATTACAGACTGGTTTCAATCACAGAAGTGTTGTACTCTAAATATCAATTACAGACTTGTTTCAATCACAGAAGTGTTGTACTCTAAATATGAATTACAGACTTGTTTCAATCACAGAATTGTTGTTACTCTAAATATCAATTACAGACTTGTTTCAATCACAGAATTGTTGTTACTCTAAATATGAATTACAGACTGGTTTCAATGACAGAAGTGTTGTACTCTAAATATCAATTACAGACTTGTTTCAATCACAGAATTGTTGTTACTCTAAATATCAATTACAGACTGGTTTCAATCACAGAATTGTTGTTACTCTAAATATGAATTACAGACTTGTTTCAATCACAGAAGTGTTGTACTCTAAATATGAATTACAGACTTGTTTCAATCACAGAAGTGTTGTTACTGCAAATATCAATTACAGACTTGTTTCAATCATAGAATTGTTGTTACTCTAAATATCAATTACAGACTGGTTTCAATCACAGAATTGTTGTATCAATTACATATGGGAAAATACGGGGGGTACAGGTAAGGTAGTATTATCAATTAAACATTATGGAACTTAACTATTTCATTATTATTTGATTGTCGTAATGTCCCTCTTATAGAAAAATGTGGCCCCATTGCATTGCAATTAACCATCATGTTATCTTGCCCATATTTGGCTCACTGTCAATCAACGCCACGAAACTAAGTAATTATCACACTACTGGTGACAATAGCACAAAGGATTATTGGCACACACACACGTTCGTAACCACTCAACTTTAACTCAGAAAAGATAAACTTGAACAGCTGACACAACATCCTTATCTACCCGCTAAAAGACACGGGTCTGGACCCCATTGACAGGCTGACGTGGTCATTTCTTAATTCAACCTGTGACATGGAGCTTACTGGCATGCAGCTTTTAGTCCCCCCCCCGTTTATGCCCCTCCCACCCGCAGCAGGGTCTAAACATTTTATCATGATGACCCCTCCCTAATGACCAGCCAGCATGGCATTATTACTGATCAAGCATCTCTTCACAGGGCACGTCTAAATGTAACCAGATCAATTATCATGTACATATTATACAGGTTGTCTGGCCCGATGTAGGTAACAGCTCGAGCATGGTGGAATATATAGAATGGACATGTAATCATGGTAACTGGACATCTGGAGGAAAATGAACACCCTACATATGGACGCCCTCCAATTTTCATTGTTTTGGTAGTTTAGCCACCAAGTGCCATTTGTGTAGATCCTATCCACTACCTTGGATATCAACTGTTACAACTGGGGATTCTCAAATCTTATGGGCCTTGAGCTATACTGTACTATTTTGTTGTGCAATTGCCCTCCAGAAGGCATCCTACCCAGGGAGAAGTGTACAACTACAACAAAGGGGTGGTGTATTACCCTGGCACACATAGTGGAGACTGTGTATGGAGAGTATGCATATTTAATGGATTACACAACCAGGACCCATATATATAGACATGTATACCACATGAGAACAACCCATGGTTCTCACCCTCTGCAGGCCGCTTTTGCAGTTATAAGGTATGTGTGTAAAATTGTTCTATAATACAAAACAATGAGAAACAAATACATTCTTTATGTATTTTTACATCCATGGGAATTACACAGGTGGTATGGTGTGATGGTTTTAGCACCCTATATGATAAGAAATACATTCACAAGGTTTGCTACACACTAAATGTTTCTACATCAATTAGCCTCAAAACAAGAATCCATGAGGTGGCGCAAAGTGGATTCTGCTTTGAGGCTAGTGAGTAGAACTATGTTTTCATTTCATGTTATCTGGATAAAGGAAAAACAAAAAAAAAAACACTTGAGGTTATTTTGATGACGTCACAGTGGGGATGCGCCAATGCTGATTTATTGTTAGGACTGCATCACTGGAACATTATCCTTACCTTTGAGAACGTAGGAGTCCACTTGTATTTCCATAATACATGACTATACCACTTCACACTGCCCCTTGATGGGGTCCCATTGTCCATTTTGGGGGTGCAGAGCGATAGGTTTCTATAAAACCTGGAAAGGGTTATTGGGTTCTGGTGACCGCTATAGTGGTCACCATACATATGGGTCTAGACCCCTAAAATCGCCTTTTCTGAAAATCGACAAAGGATATGGAGCTTTAAGGGACAAGGACATGGGACAAAAACAATAGTGATAGGGGACATGGACTTTTCTTAAAATAGACATGTGACATGGAACTTAGTGACAAGGACAGAGGAAAATACAAATTTAGTGACATTTGACATGGACTTTTCTTAAAATCGACAAGGGACATTGGGACCCCCCCCCATCTAGACCCCCATACATCATGATATATATGGTCCTTTGCTATAGAAGTAAAATGACCCCATTGTACAGGTGACCTGTTCATGATGCACCAATGAAGTGATGCGAGCAGACTTGCCAGCACTTCATTGGGGCATCATGCTTACTCTTTCGGGGTGTATCAAGCTGCATATGATGTGCACAATGGCTGAATGTAGCCCTGGTTAGTGAGCCACCTGGGGCTACATTCATGCATCATGACGAACAATAGGCCCTTACAGGATTAACTATACATGTGTTGGTAGGTAAGCAGAATATATACGCTATATGGAAGCACAATCAAATTGGAGGAGTAATGCAAGAGTTACATGAATGTAATGGAAATCCTAAGAGGTTCTGGAAGCATATCTGGGATTAAAGGTATAAGGGGTGATATATTACAATGTGCATTGCTATGCCTAATACATCAATCTACCCACCTGATTCAGACTAGTTTAGATAAAGGTATTTTTCCAAGAGACTGGGCCTCTGCCCTAGTAAAACCATTACCTAAGGATGGAGATTTATCACAGGTCAAAAACTGGAGGTCTATTTCCCTCCTACCAATGCCATCAAAGATTATTGAAAAAATTATGTATTATCATTTGTAGGGGCCAGCTCTGGCTGTGAGTCCATGGCGGTATGCCATCTGTCCCCGTTCCGGTTGCAACAGCCCTCAGGGGCTGGTCAGCCGGTATAAGCTACCCCCCGTAGGTAGGGAGGAGTGTAGGGGCCAGCTCTGCCGTAAGGCCAGCAGCCCTGTTTCTGGAGATCCCAGCCCCCAGGGGCTGGCATCCAGTGGTAGCTCCCCCTACGTGTGTATTATACCAATCCAGATGTAGATGGAAGGTAGAGAATGTCAGACGGGGAAGTAGCTCAGCGGTAGAGCTTCCGCCTGCAGGTTGGAGGGTCCCGGGTTCGACTCCCGGTTCCTCCAGGACATTTTCCGCCGACCTCTACACATTTAAGTGAAAGTATGAAAAGAAATAACACCTTTTGTGACAATCAATATGGTTATAAAAAAGGTACTGGAACAGGTGATGCTACCTTTGATCTCGTAAATGAATTGTTTGAGAATAGAAGTAATGGGTACATAACAGGGGCCCTTTTCATTGATTTCACTAAAGCCTTTGATAGTGTAATTCACTCAAAATTGCTGGTCAAACTTAGTAAGCTTGGGCTAAGTAGGACAAATTTTATGTGGTTCAAAAGTTATTTAGAAAACAGGCAACAGAGAATGAGTTATGGTAATAAAATATCTAAAAAGAAATGTATAAATTATGGTGTACCACAAGGCTCAGTTCTGGGCCCCCTGTTGTTTGTTTTATATATAGATGATGCTGTTAATGTGTTGCAATCGTGTAAGATAAAATTGTATGCTGATGATATAGTAATCTATTGTGCTGCAAAGGACTCAGAGACCATTAAGAATATGATGTATAATGATGTTCAGCGTTTCAAAGCATGGGTTCTAGAAAACAGACTAACAGTAAATCCAAATAAGACCAAATTTATGTGGTTATGTAAGTGCATTTAAATTAAAGTACTGTCCTGATCCAAAAATTGAATTCAATGAGAGTACTGTTCAAACAGTGACCTTCTCCCCTTATTTGGGAGTCCACATTGATAGCAAACTGAGCTTTGACAAGCAAATTAAAATAGTTAAAAGAAAAGTATGTAATAAATTATTTTGTTTTGCCAAATTAAGAAAATTTCTGACTCAAGATCAGAGTGTAAAGATATATTGTAGTACAATAAGACCAATTATAGAATATTGTTCCTTCATTTCAACTAGCTGTAATGAGGAAGGTTTGAAAGCTTTACAACGCTTACAAAATATAGCTTTAAGTACATGTCTAAAATGCAACATTAGAAAATACAATGTTAAAGAATTACATATGCTGTGTGATATAACTCTATTGGAAAAAAGGTTTGATATGCTTCTATTGTGTCTGATGTACAAAAAATCTAAAGATATAGAGCAAAGGCCACATGCACATAATACACGGTCACAAAATAAAATTGTTTTTGAATTACCAAGAAAAATTTCCAGGGATCTCCATAGTATAGAGGGGTGGCGCTCTGGAATGTCCTACCCGAGAACATCCAGAAAGCCACCACTAAAGTCAAATTTAAAACTGAAATACTGAAGATAGATAATTTGAGGCAGAAATTGAAAATTGGTTACAACTAGTATATGAAGCAGGTGTAGTTACCGCGCCGCTTCCAGATAATTGTGTTGAATCCTAATTACCATTATGTTACTGCCTAATACACTTACATGAATGTCAAATGTTATGTAAACCTTAGCTACTATACCAGTACATTATATCTTATACTATCTTATAACAAAAATGCATGTGTGTATGTTACTATGATCAGTCGACCAGCTCCTGAACTCTCCAATGTTGTTGATCTTGTACAAATTGACTATTGTCATTTGTGTTTTGTAGTTGCTGTTCCTTATTTTGTTGTTGAAAAATCTAATAAAACTTGGTCTGCTATTATAGTTTCACTTAAATGAACATAACAGTTCATTGATGCAATGAGCGAGTCCAAAAAAAACAAAAAAACATGGAGTATCATTTCTGGATGCCTGCTGACACATGATGTACCCCTGTAGCTGTGTTCAGTATACATTTGTATGAGTATGGAGGTATAATGGACAATATGCAGGAAGAGTAGAACTTGTACAATATATGGGTATGGAGGTGGAATGGCTTGGAGCATGGTAAGGACAATATGCAGGTAATATGTAACACCTATGTGTGTACCTCAGGTACCGTAGTGGCCCGTTTAATCACCGGTTATGGCAAGCCAAATAGCTATAATTCTGAAAAACCTGGTTTTTCATCCTACAATCCTACACTTCACCCAAAAACTGGTGAAAACCTACATTTCATCTGAAATCCTACATTTCATCTAAGAGACCCATTTTTTCAGCTTTTTATGGCAAACCTGTTCTTTCTTCATGGCCAAAATGTAGGGTTTCTGGCCAAAATATAGGTTCTTTTGGGGTGAATTGGCATAATTCGAGATTAAAACGTAATGCAAAAAAGCAGGGTTTTCTGACTCTACCCAAATAGCTTGCCATAGCTGGGTCATAGCATGAGTACTGGTCTTAAGTGAGCACCAGGGTTACAGAAGCATGGACATTTAAGAATGCAAAGAATATAAAGCAAGTCTTGATTACGCCCTGGTCTTGAGTAAGGACCGCAGGTATAGAGCCAGGTTGAAATCTATAAGCGCTGGGTTGCTTGTATACAGGAGACTACGGTACCAGCTGAAGCTGTTCCACAGGTGTTGTATCTGCTCTACTCCATATTGGCTGAATATACATACATACATGTATATATATATATATATATATATATATATATATATATATATATATATATAGCAGGTCATTGGTGCATGATACCAACCAATGGGTAAACATGATGCAGTCCTCCATCGGCAGCCAGATCCATCATCCTGTGAATAAAACGTTTCTCTCCTGTTTCAGGAATTTACCTGCATCTTCAGGAATTTACCTGCATCTTCCACAGCTGGATGCTCTACATTATAGCTTCTAACTCACCAGTGTAATGGAAAGCTTGGAATACCACTGAAGCCGGCCTATCATATGGATAAAATGATAAAATGAGATTTCTATGATATATTCTAACCCTCCTGACTTATGGAGTCATTCAGACAGTTTTAAAACTGCCAGAAATCGCCTGAGCTGTAAGGGATAAAGCCAAATGCAAAATCAGTGAAAACAAAAATACACAAAATGGCAACTGGGGTGGAGGAATTGTTTCCAGGAAGCTTACAATCTGAGAATGCGCAAACGCTTTGTCCGAATGCAGAAAACCTGATGCCAAATGGCACATCAACACCGACACCTGTCTCACCAGCGGGCCACACTCAGAGCAAACCTACCTCTATTAGACAAACTCCATTGAGTAAAAACCAATATAAAATGCAACTTAACATTGGCGGTGTTCTCTTTGTGACTCGCTCACAGACCTTAAAGCGGTTCCCTGGGACTCGCCTGGCAATGCTGACAGAGAAAGACGAGAGTTACGACTCAGAGGAGAAGGAGTTTTTCTTTGATAGGAATTCCTTGGTATTCCATGGCATCTTGGACTATTACCGGACAGGAGAGCTCCATGTGCCACAGAATATCTGTGCTCGTGTGGTTCATAACGAGCTAACGTTCTGGGGCTTTCAGGATAAGGTAGGTGTAAATAATAGTCCTTCAGCCAAAATGTCATACTAGAGTGTTTGGTACCAATCCTACACTGTGGAAAATGTTGTTTAAATAATGGTAAAAATACATAAAATCCTTGTCCTAAAGTTGCTAGGCATCTGTTGTTAATTGAGATTCCTTGTACCACCATAATGCCATCTGGGGCTTCACTACTTTGATGCAATGTGACTATGGTGGTTCACTGTTCAGTTTTAGGAGGATCCCTGGTAGATTCAACAGTTACTTTTTAGAGTTTACTAATTTGGGCTTTTAATGTGTACTTGGTTGCTATATATGTTTTGGGGAACCTAAATAACTTTGCTAGACATTTAAGTTGTACTGCTAACCATGGCTAGGAGGACATGGTAGTGCCAACCTTATTGCAGATTTGTTAAACATGGCCTTACATCTTATATCATACCTGCAAACTCCAATCATGAAAAAAAAAACTGAGCCTTTAAAACCAAACGTTTATTGTTCTAAAAGGAGGTTAGAGAATGTGAATATAGGTGGCGTCTAGGGGGTATCCCCCAAGGTGCCCAAGAAATTTTGCAAATCTAGGCGCAAAATAAATATATATGCATGGCCACTCAAAAGAAAAACTGGTTTCTCATCACCAACCCCTGAAAAAATATGACGAGGGCGATTTTTTTTTTCACCCTGGGCATGTCGGGGCGAAAACTGCATGGGGCGAGACCAAAATTTTCGATTTTAGTACTTAAGAGTTTATTGATTATAAAAAGTTGTGAAAGTGCACTCAATCTCTGGTCCACTGCATTGCTGACATCGTTAGCTTTAATTTGATACCAAATATGCTCATGTTTGTCTATTTTTACCATGATTTTTGACTAATATTAGTGTTTTTTTCGAGGATATGCGAGGTACTCCAGTACTAGACTTTGAATTGTACATTTGCTGCAGGAGCTATCCGAGTGCTGTTGGCAGAAGTACCAGGAGTATAGAAACACAGAGGCCTGTCTGCACACCGTCATGAACACGTTCTGTCATGAAAATGGCATACCACCGCTACATAAGGCCACCAGGTGGCAGCACTACAAGAAGGTCATGTGGAACATGTTGGAGTACCCGCGGTCTTCATGGCTAGCCATGGTTTGTATATATTCATTTTATGTGAATAACAATTTCCCATAGCCAGTCTTGTCATGAACTTTAAACAAACACATTTCCTCATAATTCATACTTAAACGCCTTGTCAGTAGACCGTTATAGGTATTGTACTTATCATATTTATTTTTCACCTGGACTCTACCATGTAACCCAGTGTCCGAGTCTACCCACAAGCCAAACCATACCAAAGACCAAAGGCTGGCGGTGTCAACTGCACTCAGTGACCCCGCCTCCTCCCACTGGAGGATATGCCATCAATCACAAGCAGCTCGCTGCATGCTGGAAATTCCTAGCAGACAATGTTTAGACCAACTCCTCCCGCTGGAGGACATGCCCATTGATCATGAGCAGCTCACAGCATACCGGGAACTCCCAGCAGCTATATTTAGAATCATACTGAACTCTGTGAACCCCAGTGCTATGTTTAGGATCCTCCCTACATACCTGCACTGGAGTTCCCCAGTTACTATATTTAGCTCACCTGATACTATTTTTAGGATGAGCTGGGTGAGCGGCTCCTACTATAAATACCTGTAGAGGGAGCAGCTCACTCATCTTTCCACCTTCATACTTTATACCTCACACACTCACGTGAAACCAAAGCCCTTGGCTCAAGGGCTAGGCTTGGACACTGTTGGGCACCTTTATACTGTATCACCAACTATACCTCGTGGACTTCAATGAATAAAGTGGATATCAAACTGGATTCCTGATTCGTCTGTATTCATCCTTATTCATCATTTACGGACTCGTTGACAATGGTGGAAAACCCTCACGTATCATCCCACAGTTACCAACTCTCATGAGCCATGGACAACAGTGAGACCCTACCAAAGGAGCCAGCCCCACAACGTATCCCTACATCTCCAGACGGAGATCAGCAAGAAGCCACCAATACACAGTACACCACCCCGATAGACTCCTCGCCAGACGCGCTCCAGCTGGACCCAGTGCTGCCTGTCCATAGACGTACGCATAAACAAACACCTGTGAGTTCAAACACCCTACATTTTTCGTCCACCATAGTGGACACCAACACAGGTGCACCTACCAGTACACCAGCAGGAGCCCCAACACCAGGTTTAAACCTCACCCTACCTGGTTATTCACCTTCAGAATCACCACCCCTAAGATTAGGTGGTACCACATATAGCACGCCTGAAAATCAATCACCTGATCACCTCCACCTAGATAGCCATCTAGAAGAAGTCTAGGGATCCAACACCAGGCAGAAATGACAATAAAAAGACCGGAGATAACCATCCCGACAACCAATCTCCTGATTCTGGACAAGGAGATCAGTACAATGACAATATTGAATAGGACCCAGGGGAGGGCCACCAAGCATCTTACGGCCCCGCCCCCCACATTGGACAATAAACTTGGAACGTCCCCCACATGCTATATTTCACAAATGAACAATGGAGCAGAATTAAATTCAGCAGAACAACAGGACCGCGACCCCCACCTTGTGAATTGTGATGAAGACTCCTCACCAGACAGTGGGGACCTCTATGAAAACCACCCTCCAATTAAAAGTCGAGACCAGTAAGTATGGGCAGCAAGGTAAGACCTCTTACATTAATACTGAATTGACTAAAGGTGCAGTTAATGTTGATGTCAATGGCAGTTCTTACAGAGCCCTAGTAGACTCTGGAGCCTCCCTTTCCTTTATCAGCCAGAAAATGGCAGATAAAATAGTATCAACCCCCAATTTCAGACATGGTAGGAGATCCCGTATGGTTATCCTACTAGCTGATAAATCCTCAGTTCAGGTCAACAATTCCATCACCATAACCTTTCTAATCGATAACACAGAGTTTAAAACAAGACTACATGCTGTCCCAAAGCTAAATCACCCCTTAATTCTTGGCGTAAACTCTATGACCAAATATAGGGCCAAAATTTCCTTTGGAACCAAATCTCGTTCACCACACTTCATAAGAGCAGCCAAAAAGGGCACAATCTCTTTCAGCCCCATGCCCTCCAGAAAATCAAGAAAAAAATTCCTAAGCGTCCATTATAGTCCACAAGACATTGTGTCAAAACACTCCCCACCCACAAAAACCCCCTCCATTAATCCCTACAGGCGCCACGCGCCCCAACCAAATTAATCAACCATTAATAGGCCAACCACTTAAACACACTGACAGCAACAGTCACAGCCCAACGACCAACCCATTAATACTAACAACCATAAAGATTCCTATGTACACAAAACCAACACTATCTTGATTAATTGTATATACAACTATCTACCCCTTTGGAACGCCAAACACTGGCAAATGGATTATCAGATAATTAGGTTAGGTTACCCACGCCACATACCGACCGCCCAAGGCAGCGCTGTATCCTCGGTTTGTGTATAAACTTCAAAACACACATGCGACGGCTTGTTACCACTTCAAGACCACTATTTCCAATGATAAGCCTATTGTAGGAAGATGGACCTCTGACACCCATACTCCATGTTTACACCACTGTTTTCGCCAACCTTTAAGTGCTGTGGTGGCACATATACAAATCAATAACACACCACCCTCAAGGTCTTTGAGGACCACAGGGTTGCCATAGTAACCATATCACCTTGGCTAGGGATAAAACACCCCCCGCCAAGCTCCCCAATATTCTATTTTTAGACAATACCTCACCACCAACCAATCCAGGCCAGGTTAACCCTAATTTGCATAAGGGGCCGTACAACCCTTTCTGCATCCACCCAATAACATTTGGCCTACGCCCTTTCAGGGCAAGACATACCACCTAATGGGAGATCTTAGACTGGGAAGTAGCCAAACTCAGTCTCAGGTTCATAAGCGCTTGCCCACCCCCATCTGATCACAACACAACCCACAACCAATACCACCACACCTTAAACACAGCAACAAGTGTCTGGAAAGGGATCATGGCAGACCCATCGTGCAACCAGCCCAGGTAGGACTATCTCATGGGTCTATTTTAGCATTTAGGATTTTTAACAGTCGTTCTAGCATTGTACATGATAGTAGTTTTATTATCATGGTGCCCAGGTACCCCTATTAACCAATGGCGGTGTGAGCCCAAAGTGTGTGTAAAATGTGGAAGAACTTCTCCACTATCCTATAATTTTTAACACTGATAACCCAACATACTAAACCTCTTCAGCCAAGCAAACTCCCCACCTTTACCTCTCCCCTCACTCACAACCCCCGACCCGTTGTAAATACTTGACCCTACTAACCTCCCATATTTTGTGACTAAGCCAATGCTGTTTAAACAAACCCCACCCATTACATCCAGTGGCGGTAAGTTTCCTTTAAACCCCTCCTTTGACCCTCATGTGGGGATCAGAACAAACCACCGGCCACCCCTGACATCCCTCAATAATGGACTCTCCTGGCCACCCAGTTCACCGGATAGCCCCTCCTAGAACCTTCATGTGGGGATGATTTCCACATCCTTTATAACTCTAGAACCTGTACATCAACTTAAACTGCCTAATCACCGCCTTACTTGTCATTTTGGTATTTTTGTTGGTTGCCTTGTGAACCATACACTATTAGCGATTCTTGTGACTAAGAATCCCCCCCCCCTTTTTTTTTTCTTGCTCTGTTTCTCTATATGGAGGCCAGCAACTTGATGGAGGAGGCAAAGACATCACCAACAAGCCAACATCCAACAACCTCAGCAGTGGTAGACCAGACACCAGGACTTACCACCAAAGGGTCTTGTAAACAACAATCGCCATAGAAAAAGAAAATAATCTCAATAATAATTCCTACAGCTTTAACATTCAAAATGTTAATAATTTATGGACCAAAAGTGTAGAGACACACTTTCCTTTCTGACCACCTATGGACACTACAAATACTGACCCAGTCAGCCTAGTCAACTGATTATAAAGCCAGTTTTTCTTTATGAAGGCCACAAGCCAGGCAGCAGGATTTTGTGATCTTAAGATGCCATAAAGTTCTTTCCTTTCACACCGTACTATTTCAAACCCAACCATGTCAAATATTTATGGGTTTTAGCTAGTTTATATTTTTCTAAAATTTCACAAGGAAGCGCTGGCAACCAGTATTTTTGCAGGATCAACTGAGATCCAATCTAAATATCAGCCAGAGCCACCCTTTTTATTTTTTTTTTGTATTAACCTTGTCACTCTCAACCAATGATAACCCCAGGTAGACTGAAGGCTAAACATGCTAAATTTTCCTTTAACTAAGACAAACCCTTTTACAATTAACAAATACTTCTACGGATAAATCGACCAAGACCAAAAATCCAAAATTTTTTTAGAAAAATTCCTCAAACATATTACATAAAAGCCTTCAGACTCCCTAAGCCTTATCAGTATTATATATTGGCTCAAGACCTAAATACTAAGTGCCTACCGGTACTGCAGCAGACTTCAATATTAACTTGTCTACCTCAAGGTCTGCCTTAAAGCCAATAACTGCATGTTTTAGGATATTTTTTATTCCTTTATCTTTGTGTGAACTTTAGTGCTAGATAAATAATCCAGCCCTTGTATCCTACCACGACCTGAATTTTTCATATTCTTCTTGTCAAAATTACAAACAACACCTCTTTGGCACAGTTTTGTTTTGTACTGTTTATAAATTATTCATGTTCAACCAAAAACCAATATTAAATATCTCCTTAATACTGTAAACTTTCAACTTAAATGATAAGATGTAATACCTATATTACACATCAAACATATTGTCAGTAGACCTTTTCTCACAAACTTCCTCCTTAAAACCTCGCGTGGAATCGAGTAGGAATGTGGGGATTTGTCAGTAGACCGTTATAGGTATTGTACTTATCATATTTATTTTTCACCTTGACTCTACCATGTAACCCAGTGTCCGAGTCTACCCACAAGCCAAACCATACCAAAGACCAAAGGCTGGCGGTGTCAACTGCACTCAGTGACCCCGCCTCCTCCCACTGGAGGATATGCCATCAATCACAAGCAGCTCGCTGCATGCTGGAAATTCCTAGCAGACAATGTTTAGACCAACTCCTCCCGCTGGAGGACATGCCCATTGATCATGAGCAGCTCACAGCATACCGGGAACTCCCAGCAGCTATATTTAGAATCATACTGAACTCTGTGAACCCCAGTGCTATGTTTAGGATCCTCCCTACATACCTGCACTGGAGTTCCCCAGTTACTATATTTAGCTCACCTGATACTATTTTTAGGATGAGCTGGGTGAGCGGCTCCTACTATAAATACCTGTAGAGGGAGCAGCTCACTCATCTTTCCACCTTCATACTTTATACCTCACACACTCACGTGAAACCAAAGCCCTTGGCTCAAGGGCTAGGCTTGGACACTGTTGGGCACCTTTATACTGTATCACCAACTATACCTCGTGGACTTCAATGAATAAAGTGGATATCAAACTGGATTCCTGATTCGTCTGTATTCATCCTTATTCATCATTTACGGACTCGTTGACAGCCTAGTCAGGGCCTGGTGACGCTAAAATCCATCATACCCATAGCAATCTCAGGGATGTACTCCCGGGGGGGGGACACTTCATATATTTTGCTGACACTTGTGTGCGGCTGGCAAGGGCACTTTTTCATCAAAATCCCCCTAACAAGGGTCCGATTTCTAGGCCAATATCCCCCTAACAAGGGTCAACTTTGACCAAAATCCCCCTAACAAGGGTTCACTTTTGACTTAGGTGTGAAATATCCCATAAAAATACCCACATTTTGACCACAATTCCCGAGTTTTCAGGAGATATTTTCACATCTAGGGAACTATGGTTTATGAATGAGACATTTCTTTAAAAACAACATGTTTTTTTAAAGTGCCCTAAGAAGGGTAAAGTTTTTGAGGTAAAATACCCCTAACAAGGGTAAGGGTTGTTGTAGCTCCAGCCGCACACCTGTGTCAGAATAAATGTGAGTGTCCCCCCGGGGATGTACTCATGTAAAATCCCACCCCTACCACACAGGGTTGTCCAGGGTTGATATAGTACGGCATGGTCAGTATGATGCATCAGTGGTTAAGCACTTCATTGGTGCATCATGACTACTAATGGCATGATACATTTCTCTCCCTGAAAGTGGTCATAGGTTAAAACAGTGGGTTAAATCTATTATCTGCCTTTTTTCAGATGTGGGCGGTAGGTTTCAGCATCACAATCCTTATATCCATCTTCATCACCGTGTTTGAAAACATGCCTCAGTTCCGCATCGACTCGGATATTTCAAGCATCACCAAGTTCTTAAACACAACCACCAACCCCAAGGAGAGGCTGACGCTCTCCACTGAGCTCCATCCAGTCCTCGTCAACCTGGAAATCATCTCTAGTATTCTACTTACTATCGATTTGGTGTTCAGACTTATTTTTTGCCCATGCAAGAAGAAATTTTTCAAGTCATCCCGAAATTGGATTGAAATCATTTCCCAGGTGATGGTTTGGTATGTGGTGAGTCACTACCTCTTCTTTGCCATGGAAACCAATTTACAATTGAGCATGTTCACCATAGCCCTGTGTTTGCGGAACTTGAGAGTGCTGCGTTTGTTTCGTGTGGCGCGGCATTTACCAGCTTGGCAGATTCTGGTGCTCTCCTTAAAACAGAGTATCTCTGAGATTGTCGCCTTGTTGGTATTCGTCATTATGGGAGTGCTTGTCTTTGCCGTTCTCATTTACTCCTGTCAGTATTATGCTGATGATGAGTTTACAAATGTTCCGATCGGCTTCTGGTGGGCTGTGGTAACCATGACGACCGTCGGCTATGGTGATTTATACCCTACGACCATAATGGGTTACTTTGTTGGTGCATTATGCGCCATGTGTGGAATGCTGGCCACCGGACTCCCCATCCCACTCATCGCAAATAATTTCAGCTTGCTCTACTCCTACTACAAAATGAGAAAACATGGCTTGTGTGAAATATGTGTAACCCCAAACGGCCCATGTCCGGAAGGTGCCAATTGCCTTGATACATCAATAAAAGCACCCGAGTGTTGCAATGTTAATTCAGAGGGCTTGGTGGTACATAGACATAACTGTGGACACACTGATAAGGACAAACTGAAGGAGGACACTGAATATGTACATGATTTCCAACAGTCAACATAGATATGACTCTTTTCTACCCACCTATAAGACCTAATATCCCTCTAAACACGACTTGAGAATCCAACATTCTCATGAACCGGAAGATTCTTGTGAGGATCGCAGGTCATGACACCTGTAGATTATTTTGACAGAGATTCCTTGTACCACAGTGTGTACTGTACTGCTTCATTGTGGAAACTACGCTGCTTCACTGCAATGCAATTACGGTGGTCCCCTGTTGAGTTTTACGAGGGTCCCTGTTAGATTCAAGAGTTATTCTTTTTTACAGTTATGCATCTAGTGCATGGATGGTGATTTATGGACATAGCTCAGGACTATATGAGTAATGATTATATGAATTATGGACTTTATGAAATTTTAATAAAGGAAGATCTACTGCCCATCTGTACTTTTAAGCTATACTGATGTGTCAGTAGGGTGTTATCTGTACTTGTAAGCTATACTGATGTGTCAGTAGGGTCAGTAGGGTGTTATCTGTACTTGTAAGCTATACTGATGTGTCAGTAGGGTGTTATCTGTACTTGTAAGCTATACTGATGTGTCAGTAGGGTGTTATCTGTACTTGTAAGCTATACTGATGTGTCAGTAGGGTGTTATCTGTACTTGTAAGCTATACTGATGTGTCAGTGGGGTCAGTAGGGTGTTGGATCCAACCTCTGTACACTTTAGGGGAAGTATTCCTCAACATATGAAGCATCTCTGGACTGTATAAACATGACAATACTATAAGCCAATGTCTGCCCTTATGAAACTTTGACCCCAACTGCCAACTCAGTATGAATCCATAGGGGTAGGTTAACCACCAACCCACATGTCTCACTAACTAACAACAGACGGCAGCTTGTAGCTGGACTGCCCTCCCCTCCTATGTAAGACCTGTATCTCAGATCTCACCCTCAATGGGTTGTTGATGCAGGAGTGCATCATGGTCCTTGGACGTCATGATGCACCACTTGAGTCCTGGCTAGACTGCTTGCCAGCACTTCATTGGAGCATCATGCCGACCCTCCGGGTGTGTATCAGCCCAGTGCGGTTGAACAAATTGCATGAATGCAGCCCTGGTGATTTACTCGCATCATGACAAACAATGAAGGGCCACTTCATTGGAGAATCATGCCGACCCTCCGGGCGTATATATATCAACCACGTAGGGTCAGCATGATGCTCCAATGAAGTGCTGGGAAGCAGTTTCGTCAGCGCTTCATTGGTGCATCATGATGACCAATGGGCATGAAGCATTAATGCATCAGTTGATGCCAGTGCCAGGAACAATTCAAGTCTGTACAGAAATACAATGACATGAAGACAGAGATCATGGATTTGTTAGTCAGAGTAGATAGCCATTGTGAGAGGATGAAGGCAAATAAAATCTCTATTAGGTAGCAAGGAAAAATGACTCATACCAATTGAAGTTTGATATATGCTGATTTTAACCCTTTTTTTCACCGTTTCATAGGAAATGATTTTCCGCTGCAATATTGTCTGCTTCATACAGAGTGTCACAATAAAAGTATAGGGACTTAGCTGGTTTGATTATCAACCAATGAAATAACACCAACTATTCACTGCAGTCCTCTTGGGGGCCAACTGGTACCCATCTGATAGGTGTTATCAGTAGAACTCGCTAATAACAAGCTCCAGCAATGGCCACGCCCATGGGACAACCTGCTAACTCGGAATATCATATTACCGTGTATGGCCGTCATATGTTTATACTCTTTGGTGCTCTTTGGAAAGGTTCATTCAAGTCACTAACTCCCAAGCAGTCAGTTTTTATAGCAGATATTCAAAATTATGAAAATGTATTGGGTGTGAGCAAAATCTCTAAATCACAGAAATATTTGTCAGAACAACATAATTATCAGTTAGCGTATTTGACAAAAGGTCCCAAAGAAACAATATAAACAAAAAAGGGAAAAAATATCTATATTGACAATACATAAGGAAATGATATGAATGTAATGGGCGTGAGTGTAATGGGCGTGAGCAAAACAACTTTTCCAGGCTTCAGACAGCCACTCAGTAATATAACCTCAACCAGCATTGATCTAGGTAATAGAAATAATCTAAGAATACATATAGGATCCATTTGGAATGCATCCAGCCTGCCAACATTCTTGCACTACATTTTACTCACGCCCATTATGCTTATGCCCATTATATCTGTTAGTTGACCCCTCTGTTTGGCATGTAGAGACTCCATTACTTTTTTAAAATGACTTATTAACAATAGATCATCCTGTTAGGCTGGTTGAAAGAAAACTTTGATCATAGTATTTGTCCTGGATGCAGAAATACGAATGTAATGGGCATGCCTGCAAGTAGACCCTAAGCTTCTGTACCAGAAAAACCCCTATGAGGACCCTAATCTTGGTGGGAAATAAGAAGATTGAGAGTGAGAGTGTTTCAGTAGGCATACCAGTGTACATTTATTTTGAAGGTAGTTAATAGTTGTTTCTGTTCATACTTATTTCTGATTTACCTATCTAGGTACAATTACATTTTCATGAACATGAATCTTGTGCACACTAATCAAGTAATGGCAGGTTAGTATTATTTATCTTTAAATGCCTCTAATGTAATAGTCGTGGTGCATAATTGCTTTGCACCAAATCCACAGGGTCAGCATGATGCCTGAATGAAGCCTGACCACAGGGTCAGCATGATACATGAAGCCTGGCCACAGGGTCAGCATGATACTTGAATGAAGCCTGACCACAGGGTCAGCATGATACTTGAATGAAGCCTGACCACAGGGTCAGCATGATGCATGAAACCTGGCCACAGGGTCAGCATGATACTTGAATGAAGCCTGACCACAGGGTCAGCATGATACTTGAATGAAGCCTGACCACAGGGTCAGCATGATGCTTGAATGAAGCCTGACCACAGGGTCAGCATGATACTTGAATGAAGCCTGACCACAGGGTCAGCATGATACTTGAATGAAGCCTGACCACAGGGTCAGCATGATACTTGAATGAAGCCTGACCACAGGGTCAGCATGATACTTGAATGAAGCCTGACCACAGGGTCAGCATGATACATGAATGAAGCCTGACCACAGGGTCAGCATGATACTTGAATGAAGCCTGACCACAGGGTCAGCATGATGCATGAATGAAGCCTGGCAAGCTACCCACCAGGGTTTCATTCATTCATCATGCTGACCAAAGAGCAACATTTACATTTATCCAAATCCCGTAGTGGCCCGTTTAAGTGTCCGGGTGGTTATCGAATACCTCTGTACCCCAAGCCCTCATTTCAGACAGGCACTTATTTGAATACTATTTTTAGTGCTTAAGAAACCAGTGCTTATTTGAGACCCCGGGACCCAAGGCCATTACGGTATACAATGTAAGTATCCTATAGCGAAAAATCACGATCGGACTGGTTGTTTAGCTCACCACATGCCTGCTGACATCAGCGACTACTGCTGGTTTCTGACAGATCTTACATTGTTGATGTCTGGTACCCACATGATTCTCATACAAAGCTAAGATATCAGAACTGTCATGACCAGGCATGTGTAAAAATCATCACAAATTATCGCTAATGTTATTGCCCCTCTGCCTCGTCCTCAGCCCCCTGTTGTTGTCGTTCGTCTTCAGCCTCCCGTTGTCTCAATGAGAGCGCCTTGTCCAACTTGTCCTCCAGGTTAGCGGGAACTTGTACAGCACGGAGGTCCTCCATACCCGCCTCAGGCTCGTCTCCTATCAACAACTGTATCAGGTTCTCTGTCGCCAACTGAAACAAACACATTGCATAAATCATTAATCAGGCATGGCATTGGATTTTGAGGAAATATCCAAGATGGCTCCTAAATCTCTGCTTTAGCTTGTAATTGAGATGAGATAAATAGGAAGGGTTCCTTCAAGATAAGCCCCCCCCCCCAATGTTAAAATGTTGATCTAAATGAGCACCATTATATAAACAGAGATGCTACTCGCTGGCTGGGAACAAAAAAAAACAACCAGCAAAGACGTCTTTTCCAATGATACTTGATTTAAAAAAGAACCTTGACCATAAAACCATAAAAAAAGTATCAGGAATTCCTCGAAAAAAAAATGTAGCATGCACACCCCAAACTTTGGGCGAAGTACTTAGGTGAAAACTGCAAAACATACCGCTTTATAGGATAAAATAGATAAGCTGCCAAATGACTTGGAAACATTCCATAAGTAAGAGAGGGCCATGCCTAGCGTAAAACCTCACCTATAAGCCACATTTTTTTGGTTATTTATTTTTTTGGAGTTGCAAGCCACGTCAGCGGCCGGGAGCATAGCGACCGTAGCAACTCCATGTTTTCCGTTTTCTCCCTGTCACCTATGACGTCATTGGTGACGTCATGCTGCCTCAGTGACGTCACACACAGTGGCTAGTGACGGAGTGGCAACTCCTATCCGTGGTCCTTGCCACACTTTTCTTGTTATATATGCCGAATTTTTCCTCTGAAACTCAAGTTTGGCTTATAGATGAGGTTTTGATATAATAAAGAGAAAATCAGTTTTAAGTCTTTTTCCTATAAGCCGAATTTTCTCTCTAAAACTCAGATTCAGCTTATAGCTGAGGTTTTACAGTATATGTCACTGACCTTGGTAACGGGGTCCTTTTCCCATGTGAACAGTTCGCGCATGATGACGTAGGTGTTCTTCTCCTTTATCAACAACCGACACGTCTTGGTGGAACACAGCTGGGAAACATAGAAAGACAAATGGTATAAATACCTTCCGCCATCTCATCCATGCTATTTTGAAAAGTAGAGATATTCCCTAAAATCCGATTTTGTTGGTAGAAGTAAGACCAGACAGACCACGAGGTTTAAGATTCCTACATGTTCCGGCTATTACTAGCCTTTGTCACTCCATGCTATTAAAACTACTTGTGATAATTCTACCTGCGTATAAGGCTTATACACGAGGTTTTAGTTCTCCCTGGATCCACAAGGGGGACACTAAGACCTTTTTTTATATGTTACTCTCCCACTGTATAAAAACACTTAACACACACCTGAAACGAAAGCCTGGTACTTGTGAGTAACTCACCGGAGAAGAATTTAAATGATACATAGCTCTGGTGAGTTTTGACAAGTTATCATTAAGGCTGTAGAGGTCAGCGGAAAATGTCATGGAGATAACGGGAGTCGAACCCGGGACCCTCCAACTTGCAAGCGGAAGCTCTACCGCTGAGCTACATCCCCTGGCCTGACATTCTCCACCTTCCAACTACCCCTGGATAGGTATGGTATACAGAAGAGGAGTGACACCACCAAGTCAACAGTACTCTGTCCGTGAGGCATCTGTGCACCCGAGGGGGGAACAAATCCCTACAAGGCTATAAATCAAATATACACAGACCTGGTATACAGCCTGTACCAGCATACGTCTTATCTCGGGGTCAGGTTCTCGTTCTTTGTCAGGTTCCAGGTACTGGAGATCCTCTGGGAGTCGCTCCATGTCATCATCGTCAAACTCCTCAGGGCCGGCCAGCGGTAGAAGGAGCCGCGGGAGGATATCTACCATGTCTCCAAGCAACCACTCGTGGTACTCTGTGGGGGTAATTTGAATTGTAGAATTCTTATAGAAATCTATGGGAGATGTTTGGTGGATTGTCACCGGATAGTAAAATAATTTTCAATCCCAGACTAGATGTATGAAGGAATTTTGTACTATCTGAATTTGAGCTTGTATTTCAGGGGACATCATGAACTATTTTTCACCTGAGATGCCCCTTAAGGGATCAGCATGAGTTGGGTATGTGCCTATTATGTGAGGTATCACAGTAGTATCCCATTTCCTGAATGCGCCATATATAAGGGTAGCGCCATATACCAGGCATGCCATGTGTTATAGTATATCAGAAATATATGTAGGCCTATAGTTATCTGAATAATAACTATAACATACATGTATAATCTACCTACCAGACTCGAAGCAGCAGTTGTGAAGTACTCCTACAATACCGGCTCTTCGTACCCGAGAGTCGTTGTACTCTGTGTATGGTAAGAGTCGTTGTACAACACAGCGCTCTTTGTCTAACACATACTGACGCGCTGCCGGGATCTGGAATACATAAACTATTCAGTTATCTAGCCGTGTTTGTAGATGCAGCCTTTAGGAGAATAGGATTGAGTATTGTTTACATGCTCCTTAATAACCTTGCTGTGAGCTGAGACTGCTTGAGTCCATTTTATCTATTACGTAGTACATACAACCACAGATATACCTTCATGATATAACACAGAATCCTGAATAAATGGAAGGCTTTTGTTTGTTTGTTTAGATTTACGTCCGGGGGCCATCAAGGAATTCAGGCATTCAAAAGTTTTAAACTATCCAATAGTAATGGTAGGCCGCAGGCCTCCCTCAGGTTTGCGCATATGAGTGCATTAGTGTGTGTGTGTGTGTGTGCACATGCATGTATTTATGAGTCTGCTTGTAGCAGTGGAAAATAGCTCATAGCGGTGAAGTACCGCTGGTGGATCAAGGCCCCTCTTTATCGTGCCGCAAACTATAGACATGTCACCAGGTCTGTCACATTATCCTGACACCGACGGACCAGCCATTTTGCAACTTTTTTTTTTTTTTTGTTATTTAGTTTTTATTCATATGTATTTATATAGTTGTGTTTCTTTAAGGAAGTTCAAAAGTTCTTTGGTTTCTATAATGTTAAAGACAGCTTTGAATGATGTGTTTTTCAGATATTTTCTTCTGCTAAGTTCAGTCCCACGACAGTTGAGTAGGATATGTCTAACTGTGAGCAGCGTATTGCATTGCTGGCACATTGGTTGAAATGGAAGGCATCATAACGCCTTCCAACAAAAAAAAATGTGAAAGATTATTAGAAACATATTCATTCAAAAAGTTATTGAACAATTAGAATGATACACTGCCACTGGGTCGAAATGAGGCACTGAGACATTATGATAATGGGCCTATACCTACTTACCTGTGTGAGATTTTCCAGGAATGAACCGATATAATGTAGCTTATTATCAGGATTAAAGTCGTCTTTACAGAACGCCTCCACGACTTTATCAAACCCGATTGTGTCTTGTTCCTGTACCATCAGCTCCACGAACACCTGCGAGCAACGCTCTGACCGCGACAAGTTGGACAACAAAGAGCACACGATATCCGCATACATACTGTCTGCAGTTAACACATAACGGAGGAGTTTCTGGGGTAAGTCATCGGGATCGCTAAGATTTAGAATCTGCCACGCCACTGGCTCACTCGTACTTAGATTAATTAAGGTGTAAAAAGCATCCTTAGCAATGCCCGGCTGGTCGTTGCGGGCGATAAGAGCGATGGCTTCTAGACACTTTGTGTTGTTTGTGATGAAAGCAAGTCCCTCGGGGGTCCCGGTCAGACCGAGCACCATCTGCATAGCGGCACAGCGGATCTGGGGCTGGGCCTCCATCGACAATAACGGCAGGATCTCCTTGTCCATGTCCTCCATGGTCACTGGAATTTATGATTTTAATAAAAGGTTATTTATATTAAATGGCACATTAAATCACCATAATTTTCACTGATTGAGACACATTACATGTATAAGGCGCACCCTGGCTGGACTGTGTTTTCATACAACCTTTCCAGGCTTTGTTTAAATATGGATGTTGAACAATGAAACAGATGAGACTTCATTTGTCAAAGTTTAGCAGGTTTTTTCTTCCTGAAAACAAGTAAAATTATTTTGCCCCTTCCCTCAAAAAGGCCAAAAAATATTGCCCTCTCCCGGGCCGTCTCAAACCAAAATGTGGCAGTTTTCTATGACAGGTTCCGTGCTCCAAGCAGCCTACTACCGTAAATTCTCTGGTATAAGCCGCGGCTTATACCAGAACCCAAATGAAAATTAGGCTTATTGGATCAGTACAAAAAAGGGGTGCGGCTTATAGGAGGGTTTTTTACACCATGGAAGTGTAGTAAAATGCCAATTTTTAAGCCCTAGATGAGGCTTATAGCCTTCTCTCAAACTAGGGAGTTCAGGTAGGTACCGTAATCTCCCGCGTATAAGGCACGTCTTATACGCCAAACAATATGCTGTTGAGTCTTATACGTGGGAGGGACATTGCCTTGAGTTTGGGGTGCGCCTTATAGGGGGGGTATTTTTACTATAGAACAGTACTAAATTACCAAAAAATCTGCCCTCAGTGGTGCGCCTTATATGTGGACTTGCATTCTCTGAGTTGGGGGTGCGCCTTATACGCGAGCTGCGCCTTATACGCGGGAGATTACGGTAGGTAGGTAAGTAGATGTTTTACGCCATTTCGACAGCTAGGGTCATATTCATGGCAGTCAAACAAGTTTAGGCAACTGTTTAGGGAGTTCAGATCAAAAATTTTCACTGTTATGCTTGTGTGGAAACCCAGCACAATGTAATGCTCTGGTGATGGGATTAAACATGCTTTTGGAATTTTGTAAAAATTCCACCGGTTCCGGAGAAAATGGAGATTTAAGATTCTAGCTTTTCCAGTAAAAGTTGGTGTGGCACTCAGAGTACAGAGACATAGGAAATGTACTGCTGTAGCTTTGGATGTGCTGTTCTAACAGTATGTTATATTAACATAGTTTATGAGACTTAATTAGATGACCTAAATACGAAAATTATATTCCGCTGTGGTGATTTATGTGACCTAATTAAATGACCTAATTGAGTGACTAATTAATTCACTGAACATTGACCAGGTTAGCAATTTTTCCCCTCCAAATGTGGGTATTATTTATTTTAAATATACATGTTAGTTTAAGCGAGAGTACAACATTGAAAAAGAATTTGCAATATGAGCCATTACCTGGTTATTACTGACCTAGATAGACGATCTTAATGACCAAATGGTTAGTGAATAAACCCCTGAATATGTACAAATTTATAGGCATATAGACATAAAAGCCCCAAGAATATTCCAATACAGTTAATACAGATAATACAATATGCCAATATCATTTGATATCATGTTGATTTATGTAAATATAAGTCATTATCTCACGATTTGGGCCTCTACAGTGCTTTTTTGCTCATAACCCCAGTTCCTTATCCAGCCATAACGCACTCTCAGGTCTTTTGTTCGTCTTCAAGAGGGTGCTGGTTTCAATCTGGACATGTTAATAAATTGGCGAAGCATACAAAGTCAACCACGCCATTGATTTCCTATTAAAACCGTTTAGGTTCAACGGGGAATCGATCCCCGGCCGCTGTGGCAGGAGGCGAGCTCGCTGTCCACTATACCAAGCAGACCGATGGTAGAAACCAATGTCCATCGAGTATTTGAAAAAGTTTTCCAACATACCTGATGTTTACAAAGCTCGTTAGCCTAGAATCCAATGGTGGAAGATGGAGTTATTAACAGGAAAACATCGTTAGATATCCTATATGAACATGCCATGCCTAATTTCTCCATTTCCTTCGAAATAAATAAGAATCCATTGATTTTCCATAGCGATACATGTCGGTACCCGCCATTGTGGCTTGCTGACCCGAAAGTAGGTCAGGTACATCCGGGCACCTACCCGCTTCGTAAACAAGACGCAATGGCCTTATACCAGGCCGTGTACGTTGGATCGCTATGGAAAATCAATGGATTCTTATTTATTTCGAAGAAAATGGATACAAAATGTAGACGAACACCAACCAGAGATCCTATAGTTGGTGGTGCTAGAAGAACAGGACTTGACCTGCTTGGATTCTACCCGAAAAATCATTGGAAAGATGAGGGTATGACGGGTGGAGTAAAAACAATGGCTACGGTGGATTTGCAAACCGGAGAATGTCTTCTCCTACATTGAATACAGGGTTATAAGGTAAGAAATTAATACAAATACATTAGAAAAAAAGAAAACGGGGATTTAGTTTAGTTTCAGGTCATTCAAATCAAATAATATGTTAATTGTCATAATTTGCATACCGTAATCTCCCGCGTAGAAGGCGCGTCTTCTACGCCAAACAAAATGCTGCTGGGTCTTATACGGGGGAGGGGCATTGCCTTGAGTTTGGGGTGCGCCTTATATGCGGGTTTTTCTGACTTTCAATTGGGAGACTGATTGATGTGGCCAAGGAAAACACCCCAAAATCAATAGATAACCTTTATATATCAATCTAATATTAACTATGAGTTCATAACATGTATAGTTATGTACTTTGGACTTGAACTCATAGAGCCAGCAGCACGGCAGCCTAGGCAGTGTACAGGCACTCGGCGGGCAATACGCCGACAGTGTGCCGATGACAGCTTGAACTCATACAGCCAGCAGCACGGCAGCCCGGTCGGTGTAAGGGCACTCGGCGGGCAATACGCCGACCGTGTGCCGATGACAGCTTGAACTCATAGAGCCAGCCATGGGGGTGGAGAGGGGGGTGGGTGGGGAGGGGGGCGCCTTCTATGCAAAACAGCCCCCCTGTGAGTTTGGGGGGCGCCTTGTATGCTGGTTTTTCCAGAAATCGATCCAGAAGAGGTAGGTGTGCCTTCTACGTGAAAAGGCCTTCTCTGCGAGCTGCTCCTTCTACGCGGGAGATTACAGTACTTCCACCTTTGAAAAATTCAAATACTAGGTGATAGGTGGACTACCATAGGTTAGATTTTGAAAAACTTTCTGTGATTGATTTATATACCAGATATTAAGGAGTGGGTGCCTCTGAATGGCCCTGTTAGAGACGGTCACAAAATGGCAGCTGCATGGGAGGTACAGTCAGATATGCCACTCACTGGCCAACAAAAACCAGGAAAACTGGACTTTTGGCCACATTTCCCCAAGAATTTAAGATAATTTGATACAGAGATCTTAGAATAAAAACCAGGAATTCCTGGTAAACCAGGAAAAGTGGCATCACTGGGTAGAGTACTGGTGCTGCACCTAGCGGATTTTGAGTGCACTACTCAAACTCAAGGTGCAGCTTAGCCTTATTATTATATGGGGGAATTGATAGGAATTTTACCTTTAATATTTGCATGTTTTAGCTCCAGCCTATGTTTTCCCGAAACTCTAGCAAAAGTTACTATCAGCGATATAAAAGTACCGTATCTTTATGAAAATTATGTCTCTATATACTTTGCCCCCCCCCCATTCTATTGGGCCACCTCGCGACTTCGCTTAATACCAAACGACATACATTAAAGGGAAGACAGGGACAGGGCACTCTAAGCACAGGACGGACGGGCGGCAGTGTCACTCACTGTCGCAAAAGGGTCACTTCTTGCAGAATTAACCTGGCCCTCCGTTGAGACGAATGTTGACGCCGCAGCGGTTCCCGGGGTGCCCGGCCAAATGGGGGTACTTCTGGGGCAGAGCCCCCGATCAAGGATATTTGCCAGACCTCATCTGAATTTGAATTACATTTAGATGAGATCATCTGAAACTTATGGAAACTTGAATGGAAGATTATTATTCAGATGAGATCTCATCTGAAAACAGTCAGAAGTGTGTGACAGCATGGTCCCACCACGTCCCTGAGGAACTGAGGTGGCGTGAATGTTTGTCTGCAGTGTGACGTCATTCTACTTCCGGCCAGGTTAAAATCCCAAGAACTTGGGCATTTTCGCGTGCCCCGATCCGGTTAACCCGGTCCCGGTCGACTGGCTGTACCCATCGGGCATTCACCACAGCTACACCCCGGATGTATCAGATCAAGTCACCCGGTCGCCCGGGTTGGGTCCCGCGAAAATGCCCCCAGGCCCAGAAGAAGAGACCCAGATGAGTCATGCAGCGGGGCCGATGTTCAGCTTTCACTGCATCCAGGATGGACTCCTGCTCGCCCATTAGTAGTCCATCCTAGATGTACTCTGCCTAGCCAATCAGCGGCGGCCTGCTGCCACACTGGCCCCATCTCGTAGTCTCACGATTTGCCCACCAAACTAGGTCGCCGGAGAAGTTGGCCTGCTGCCTTACTCTGCGGCCGCCTCACCGCCCATCTTCTACACCTTAGATGTACAATCACTGCTTTGTACATCTGGGATGTAGAACATCAGTTTTCTACACCCTAGATGTACAATGACCACTTTGTACATCTCGGATGTAGAAGGAACATGTTCTACACCCTGGATGTACAATGACTGCTTTGTGCATCTGGGATGTGGAAGGAACATGTTCTACACCCTGGATGTACAATCACTGCTCTGTACATCTGGGATGCAGAAGGAACATGTTCTACACCCTAGATGTACAAGCACTGCTTTGTACATCTGGGATGTAGAAGATGAGTCTTCTACACCCTTGATGTACAATGACTGCTTTGTACATCGCAGCCGCCCCTGCCCCCCTCAAGATGGGACAACATTTTTTACACTCCCCCTCGGGAGGCCACTAAAAATTTTACGGCCCCCCCCATCAAATGCACCACCCATGCACTACCTAATAATTCTAGTCCCTAAGGGCATGATCATTTTTCAACAAGAGGGCGGGGTCGGTGGGTTTGCGAGAAGATGGCAGTACAAAATTCTGACCCCCCGGTCAAGTGCTTGAAAAAATTCTGACCCCCTCTAGATGGGGGGTCCCCATGTCACATGTCGATTTAAAGAAAAGGCAATGTCACATGTCATTAAATTTCTATTTTCCCATGTCTTTGTCACTAAGCCTCATGTCACATGTTCAAAATAAGACCATGTCTCATGTCACTAACTTTTTACTCCTCCATGTCCATGTCACTAAGGGAGTGATAATTTTTTAACAACAGGGGGGAGCTGGTGGGTTTGCGCACGGACACCCGAAAAAAAAAATTTCAACTTCCCCTCTCGAGGGGATAAAATTTTTTCGCCCCCCCCCCATAAGGGACAAAAATCACGCGCGAACGTCCCCTTTTAGCCTATAGTAACGCGCGGGGTTTTCTATGTCCATGTCAATAAGGGAGTGATCATTTTTTAACAACAGGGGGGGGGGCTGGTAGGTTTGAGGGGAGGGTCAGAATTTTTTCAACCCCTTGCCCGGGGGGGGGGTCAGAATTTTTATTTAATTGCTCTGATGGGGGGTCAAAATAATTTCACCTGTTTTCAGTGGAAAACCCCGCGCGTTACTATAGGCTAAAAGGGGACGTTCGCGCGTGATTTTTGTCCCTTATGGGGGGGGGGGGGCGAAAAAATGTTATCCCCTCGAGAGGGGAAGTCGAAATTTTTTTTTTCGGGTGTCCGTGCGCAAACCCACCAGCCCCCCCCCCTGTTGTTAAAAAATTATCACTCCCTTAGTGACATGGACATGGAGGAGTAAAAAGTTAGTGACATGAGACATGGTCTTATTTTGAACATGTGACATGAGGCTTAGTGACCAGCCCCATAAGGGACAAAAATCGCGCGCGAACGTCCCCTTTTAGCCTATAGTAATGCGCTGGGTTTTCCACTGAAAACAGGTGAAATTATTTTGACCCCCCCCCCCATCAGAGGCATTGAAAAAATTCTGACCCCCCCGGTCAAGGGGTTGAAAAAATTCTGACCCCCCCTCAAACCCACCGCCCCCCCCCCTGTTGTTAAAAAATGATCACTCCCTAAGGTGTAGAAGATGGGCGGTGAGGCGGCCGCAGAGTGCAGGGCAGCAGGCCGCCGCTGATTGGCTAGGCAGAGTACATCTAGGATGGACTACTAATGGGCGAGCAGGAGTCCATCCTGGATGCAATCAATGAAAGCTGAACATCGGCCCCGCTGCATGAGGCACTGTCAGTTTGATAGACAATTCATTTATTATCGCCCAACCACGTGAAAACGTAGCCAGCCTGGGGGTGGTTTTCAGTCTCTTACCTGGTTGTCAGTTGAACACTTTAGTAGCAGGGCTTCTTGGCAATTTTGCCTTTTATCCTACGACCCCAGATGTAACTCCAGTAATAAGATCAGGAGAAAATCTGCGTTTTTGTTAAGTCTACTTCTCTTGTTTTGCTTTGGTTTTGCAACAGGAAGTCATCCGGCGGAGATGATCCCAATGCTGCAGTCTGGTGTTAAAAGGTGGAACTATAGGCTTTCTCACTCCCGCTTGCCACACAACAGCACCACTGTCCTTAGCCGCCTTAGGTACACGATAAAGCTCTTACAAATATATAACTGACAGCCAAAGGGAAAGAAATTATTCAACTATAGCTGCTTTCTTGTATTGAAATTCACAAAGCTTTCTAAATTAGACTCATCAAAGCGAGGCTGGATGCAGTTGCTATGGTCGTTGCTATGGAGGCTGTGTGGAGACTGCAGATGCGTCCATGACGACGGATACCGCTACTAAGCAACCTTCGCGCCTTGTAGCAACAGTTGACGATTTCCCAGGAAGAGACAACACGCGTGCACAAGCCACAACGAAAATTTAGCAGTTTTTGACGGTTTCCAAAGATTTCAACATGCAGGGAAGATACCTCGAAGGGGGGATTTTCCGTGTTGGTGGAGTCAGCGACAGTCAAAGACTGCCAGACATGCATTTTGCAAGTAAATTGCCACTTGTTGACGGAGTGCCGCTTGGATCCGTGAAGGATGCCGAGTTGGATCCAATCCGAACTCGGGGCTACACATGCACATCGACTAAAGCAATCCGTGAAACGATCATTGCCAGAGTTCTTGAAGGGGAAATCAACGCAAAGAAGCTGCCCGATTCCCGCCTTCGGGTCAGATACTGCGCAGACAAGGCTGGACATGATAAGGTAACTATTACGTCACGAGAAGACATTTTATTTTTAGGATCAGTGACAGTTGAGGGGTTCAGGGATGTGAAATCTCCGCCTAAAGGCGGAATTCAGCCTTTTTTGTGTTCACCAGGACCATTCCTGAAATCAGTTTAAATCCACTGAGAAAATTAAATACCATTTATATGGGAGGGGGGGTGACTTAAACTATATGCATGGTCTCACATTGTTTTGATACCTTCCAAACTGGTGTGGTACCGTATAATACATTTAATTAGCTGTTTGAACAACTTTTATCAAATGTGAAATTGCCTATAAATCATCACAATATATATACTTCAGCCTAAACCAGTTTTAGCGTTTCACACCCCTGGGGGTTGGTGGAATGTCGTCAGGGACGAAAATCCCCCCCCCCCCTCCACCAGACCCGCTAAGTCTCTACATGGTGTCACATGCGAAAACTGGTCTGTGAGAAATGTGGTCGCTCACTCTTCTAACAGACTCCTTACGGTAGAATCCAATGCCAACCAATTCAGTTATGTGTTTGGAGAGTGATACATCTTTGATAGCCTCAAAACAAATCACATTTATTTTTTGAAGGGAAAGAATCATGATTACATCCTCCAAGATCTAATAGAATTTGAATGCACAACAACCCTAAGGATACTGTCCCTATTCGTAGAACTAGGATTTGGGCAAAGTGGGATTTTAGAAATAATTGAATTTCGGCGACCAGATTTTGCATGCCATACCTGTCTACGAACTTTGCCGACTGGGGGCCCCTTATAGTTCTAAAAATAGAAATCTAGAGATGGGGTTAAAACCATGATAACATCCTTCAAGATCTAATAGAATTTGAAAAAACAACAACCCTAGTGATACTGTCCCTACGCCATAGAACTACACTGGCCATAAATGTTAAAGGGGGCTGACATCGCAAATTAACAACATGGGTACCGATTCAAACAGCGATCATAAAATCGCGGGAACCAGCGGACAAATCATGACACCCTGATTGGTCAAGGGGTGCTCTCATGACTTTTTAATGCGGGCATGCATTACCATGCCAGGGCCCCTTTAAATACAGTTTTTTTGAATTTATTTTATTATTTTTAATGTCATAAGCGGCTGGATATCTAAAGACGCGTTGCGAGCTTGCTGTTCGTAGACCGGGTAGATTGCGTCCGTGCCCCCTCCACCACTCACTCAGTCCACTGCACCAGTCGGAGGGCCGGAGGGTTTTGGAATTTTTCCGTCCCCTTTTTTTTCGCTAGAGAGGGGTCAATTTTAACATTATTTTTTTGCCCCATCCCCTAGTAAAGTAGCTGTAAGCCTATAGGAGTCTGATTTTTTTTTGCCCCGCCTAGATCTACATCTACACCTAACTAGCAACTCATCGCTAGATAATTATAAAAAAGAAGAAATCTGATCTACCCTACCAAGTTTTTTTGAGCATGTTAGGGCCATGCTAGCTTAGATAACTATACTCTCATGTCTGTAGAAGTAAAGTACCGGTATCCTTTTAGGTCCCTATTTTAAATAGTAAATTGTCAAGAGGGCCACGTTTATTTCACCTGTCCCAGTTTGAGCTGGTGGACAGGGTACCGGTTGGTCTGTAGAATAGTGAAACAAATTATAAACAACATGTTTGGGGCCTGGGCCCATACCACTAGATCTACCCATCGATAAATGCTGAGCATTCCCTCTGTTGTTTGTAGGTGTGGATCAAGGTCATAGACAGACAGTACATCACACCAATCTTTGTCACCAAGGTTCTGCCACACGACCTGCAGGTCATCTGCCGCCTCACCCCGCACCCCAACATTGTAAGTATAAGTATACATTTAATAATCATCTAGCACCAGTTCTAATACCTGGTGGGCCAAAAAGAATTAATTCTTTGTTTCAGATAACCCGACCCTACCTAAAAACATGGCAGACCATAGAACTTGTTCGCCAATTATGTTTATTTCTAGACATTTTATTCATCGCTGACTTGTTGCTAGACATACTATAAAAGAAATCTGACCCACCGTACCAAGGTTATTTTTTTCAACTTGTTACCTGAAACAAACTATTTATTTTGGCCTTTCTAAATGCAAGACCTGACCTTATAGCACAGATTGTGTCTGCCTGACTTTTTTTTATCAAGTTTTGGTAGTATTTTTAACAACATAGGGTAGGGGATTTTCTTGAGTGTGCTAGGCACTTACCTACCCCCAGTGCATGGTTCTGCTGCAGTGGAGGTGTGAAACTGTGATAAAAGCTGAAACTGGGGAGTGCTAAACTCTGCTTTCTTTGACAGCTCATTGTGTAGCTATTTATTGGAGGATCTTAACAAACATGGGCCCATTTTAAAGGGATTGATTAGGGGTTTAATAAGAATCTATTTGAGAAATAATTGATTCAGAGAAACATCCCATTCTCCCCAAGTGAAGTTACCCTATAACTTTGAAATCATTTTTTGGTATAAAGGCCAAATCTCACATAAAAGAGAATAGTTCCCACACTTTCTACAGAAAAAAATGGTTTAGAAACTCTAGGTTTTTTCATTTCATAGGGGGACAGGATGTTTGCCAGACCCCAACAAAATTTTAGCGTGCCATTCGCTATCACCCTTCCACCAGGTTCTCCATGTTAGGTCCTTGTCTGTTTGCTAGAATCCAATCCTATGTACCGTAATCTCCCGCGTATAAGGCGCAGCCCGCGTATAAGGCGCACCTAGAGTTTAGAGATTTGACCAGAAGAAAAAAAAAATCATAACTTTGTTCTACTGAATGGATTTTGAAAATTCAAAAACCTATGTGTTGCATGGACCCCCTAGACCCCCCTGGACCCCATATTTAGCTGATTAGGTTATATGGGAGTGTAAGGTATCAAAATGAAGGTCTTGATCTCCCCCTTGCGGATCCAGAAAGAACTAAACCCTCTTGTATAAGACGCGCCTTATACATGGGAGATTACGGTATATCATTTATATAGCAATGGATAGAGCTGATAAAAATAAGTGGATTTCCTTTTTAAATGAAGTCTTTACATCAATTTAAAGGGAAATTCCGACCGATTAAAGATCTCATATCAACTCCATAATTTTGTGCCAATTCTGTGAGATCGCTAAACCGCAGATGATATTAGGTCAAGATAAAATCCCTTTAAATTATTAAATTTTGATATGATACATTGATTTTCAAACTTTTAGGGGGAACTCTTCCATACATGAAAAGAAAATAGTCAATAATGATTTAAGAGATGTAGCCACTCCTGTATCAGATATGCTTGATCACAAATCTGGGCCCTATTTAAACTCCTGATAGTGGCAGAATTTTGGGTTCGATTAGGGGTCTTTGATCATTCATAACTTCCCTTATACTTGGCATAAAGACTTCATTTAAAGAGCAAATCCATTTCTTTTGATGAGATCTATCCATTGCTTAAAAGATAATTGCATGGGACAAAGTCTTGAAAACTAGGTAAGTGCCTAAGTGTGCACCATTTTTTTTTTGTCCCCTCCCCTCAGAGGGGTCTGAAATTTTTTATCCCCTTTCTTCTATATCCCCTTGATAGTAATGCATTGGCTCTTTTTTCTGCTAAGACATGGTAGAAATTTGTTTTCCCCTCCCCACGTAATACAACACTTGTTTTCTTGTAGGCGCTGCCATATGACTCGTTCCAGAGTCACACGAGTGTGTACCTAGTGTCAGAACACACCCCTGGTGTAGACGTAGTAACATACATGGCACAACATGGGCACAGAGAGCATGAGGCCCGCGCTGTCTTCTCTCAGGTCCTCGCTGCATTCTCCTACGCACACAGCCAGGACGTCATCCACCGGTAGGTTTATCTAGCCATTTGATTCAATTTCCATATTAGTGCATGATAAATGCAGTGTTTGCAATGAAACCGAAGATACTGAAGTGTCAATGAAAATTTGAGGATCACTGAAAATTCTAGCCTGAAAGCCTATGTAAAGGTCAAGCGACACAAGTGAACCCCAGAACAAACTGTAGTGCAGCAATGGGAATTGATGTAAAACACACCCATATTCCAAATCAGTTATAAAACAAAGATTTATTCCAAAACAAAAAGACCTTTCCCACAAAAAAATTACTTTCACTTTCATAAGAGTGGCCAGACTATACATTTTGAAGCTTCCTTCAAAGATTAGCATGATACACCCATGGAGTGCTGGCATGTAACTATAGCGCCTACTTCATTAACTACCCGATTATGATTAAAACTAAGGGAATGATCATTTTTTAACAACGGGGGGGCTGGTGGGTTTGCGCAAAAATCACATGCAAACTTGCCTTTTAACCCATAGTAACACGCGGGTTTTTTCGCTGAAAACAGGTGAAATTATTTTGACCCCCCTAGTCAAGGGGTCAAAAAATTCTGACCCCCCTGGTGAAGGGGTTGAAAAAATTCTGACCCCCCTCAAACCCACCAGCGCCCCCCCTGTTGTTAAAAAAATGATCACTCCCTAATGCGACCATGTCTTGTTGTAGTGACCTGAAGCCGGCCAATGTGGTGGTGGACGAAGACGGCCATGTCAAGATCCATGGTGAGTAATATGTGTACTTTGTAGTAAAGAAAGTGAAATAGATTGATTAAAGGTTAATGACATATGTACAATCAAGTCTAAGTACGATGGAATAGGGCAACCCCGTATAATATCTATAGACACCATCGCCCCCATATTTTGCCGCTGAAAATAAATTCTCTTTTAGACATTTTTCTGTCTGCCAGTACTTGTTTTACCATTAAGAGGATCTGATTACCTTAAGTAGGTAAGGGGATCATACTTTCTGCACTCCTTTTGTAAATGTATAAATATATTCTCTAGCATGGATATATTATGACATTATCTATATATTTCATCCTTATATCAGCATAAGATGAAGAGGTAAGTTATTAGGTATTATCTAAGTGTGTGCATATAGAAGGAGCTGGACTGCATGTTGTGGGTTTGGTGTGTGTACATGTTAGTTGACTGTTGCTTTCCCATTTTCTTGTTAGCCTTACAATGCCTATAAAGAACTTTATCTACTACCGTAAATCCCCGGTCATAAGCCGGATTTTTTTTTCTATTTTGGGCCCAAACTGGCTTGTAAATTTTCCCCAAAGTCCCCCCCCCCCCCGGCTTATGACCGGTTTTTTTTTACTATAGAATAAAGAGAAAATGGTAAAAATTTGACCCAAAAACCGGCTTTTATTTTTTTCCTGAACTCACCCCCCGGCTTATGACCGGGGCCAGCTTGTGACCGGGGATTTACGGTAGCTAGATTTAGACGACTTTGAAGTAGGTGAATAACCAATGCATATTGTGTATAAAATTCTGGCAAATGCAGACACTACTGCTACACTTTCATTGTTGCACTAATTCACCTATAAGTTAAACTCCTTCACTCACTCAATTACTTACTATGTTTTTTTTTTCATAGTATTGTGCATGTCATGTGGATTTGATGAAATATTACTGCCTCCTTTATTAAATTTTCACTTCCTCTGTCTAGAATCTTACTGAAACTAACTAACCGACTAACTTGAACTTCTTATTACAACCTTCATCAGCCATACAATTTTTTTTATTGGAGAAGTAAAGAAAAAATCGACGAACATTAACTGTAGTTAATGAATTAATCAGACAGATGAACAAATTCTCTATATCATACCATACAGATCATCTCGCAGAGTGAATGTAGAATTATATCAACCATACCAATATATAAGTTAATTTTCTAACCCTGTGTGTATGTAGTTGTCTGTGCATTGTAAATTAATTCTTTGTATGTATTTGTACTTCAAGCTGAGTGGTAAAAATTTATTTTTTATGCCAAAACCTGAAATCAATTCTATATATATTTGTACAAACAGATATGGGGTTGTCCCCCAAGCTGAGCATTGTTCATTAACACTATGTATTTTTCCACACAGACATGGGTTTGTCCCCCAAGCCATGTTTTGTATATTAACTATTTTTACAGACATGGGCTTGGCCCCCAAGCTGATCGTTGTAAATTAGCTCTATGTATGTATTTGACCATACAGACATGGGCTTGTCCCCCAAGCTGAGCGTTGTCCAGGGACGGCAGCTCCATGAGAACACAAAGCGTGCGTACATGAGCCCCGAGGTCATCAAGTCTCGGCACTATGAGAGTAAGGAGGCTGATATCTACAGCCTGTAAGTATACATGCATGTTCTCAATACGATATGTCATGTCCCACTTGGCAAAAAGAAACAATAACAAAAACCCATTATTGTTAGGGTCCTAAGTTCTCCAAATGTTTGTTGTAAACCATGTATTCAAAAAGCCTTTTCTCAATATTCTATAAATAGTTTTTATTTAATAGGTTGAAAAAAGTTTTAATGAAAAAAAAGCACAAAGTAAAACTTAATTACATTAAAAATGTCTTTTTACAGGCTGACTCAATCAAACCATTGATTGGACTAGGGTATCCCCTGGGCTATTGGAGCCGGGTTTTCAGTCAGATCCACAAATTTGTAATCACCAACTTTAGGGTGTAATCATTCAGTGATATATTGTTAGTTTACACATTTTTCAAAAGCCAAAGAAAAGTTTCAAATCTCATCTATCAGACAACATTTTGTCCTTTATGGTGAGTGATGTCTTTCTCTATGAAAAAAGCTGCTGTACTTACGTCATGTTTTTCGGAGCTATATTGACTACAAGTTCTTTAACCATTGGGTCTATGGGTCAGATAGATTTTGGCGATGAAATTAGCACATGGAGTCCTATGGGTAATCACCAAGTGAGACACTTTTTTTCAGCAGGCAATGTTTACAGTGTCCAAGCTATTATCACATTGGGGACTGAGCGATAAACTAAGCATGCTAAGGATA
This sequence comes from Acholoe squamosa, assembly GCA_949317995.1. NCBI lineage: Eukaryota > Metazoa > Annelida > Polychaeta > Phyllodocida > Polynoidae > Acholoe > Acholoe squamosa. Next base: position 4,994,735 of record OX439041.1, read on the forward strand.
AAGTTTTCTGTGGGGGCTAGGTGTCCAGGGGGGCCAGGTTTCCAGGGGCTAGGTGTCCAGGGGGGCCAGGTGTCTGGGGGCCAAGTGTCCAGGGGGCCAGGTGTCCGAGGGGCCAGCACACCAGGGGGCCAGCGGTCCAAGGGGTTTAGTAAGAGAAGATTATGCCAGACTGGTGTCAGTACATGTATAGATAATAGTCTCTATTTGTAAGTAATTAGTCAATATTTCGCAAGTGCTGATTCCTGTGACCCTACAGGGTTGATAGAGGGTTTTATGGTACCTACCCTGAGCCTTCTGTGCTTCAATGCACAACGCCCAATTTTTATATTGGGTGGGGGGGTAGTAGACCCTGGGCCATATGTGATCTTATTTCTATAGATTCCTCTTTATAACTTTATCTTACTTTGTAGTGGAGTCCTGCTATACGACATGCTCCATGGTTGTACCCCATACTTCGGTCAGAAAGATGACATGCTACAGCAAATCCGTCTCCGTGCCATCAAATTCTACCCCCGCATCTCCAAGGGTGAGTTACTAAAGCAATTATTTATGGTACTTTGGAACTGGGTTATTATGATACATCAACGCAAAAAAAAAAAAAATTGAAATATGTAGAAAAGCAATTTTTATTTACTTTACCAAAATCCAATACGAAACTCAACCACTGGATATAATATGCTTCACCTTTATCACTTTGATGGTTTGAGATAATATATCATGTTATAAGTTTAAGTTGAATTAATATATAATATAAGGCCACACCAAAAAATTAAGTTGGTCTATGGATTTTGGTTTTGAAAAAATGGTGCGAGCCAGCAAAATCTTTTTTTTTTTTTAAAGAATATTTTGATGTCGAATGGATTCCTTGCTGGAAAAGTGAGGCGGGCGAAAACTATTATATTGCCAAAAATCACAAAGAAAAATCTTGTAGAAAGTGAAGCAAGCAAAATCTGTAGACAAGATTTTTTTCAAAGAAAAAAAAATTTGTATTTCCCAAATATGGAGAGCAACCGTAGACCAACTTATTTTTTTGGTGTGGCCTAATCTGAATTTTGTTTGTCAGAGGCAAAAAAGCTTATCAAGTCAATGCTACACCCAGACCCCTGGAGGCGTCCAACCATTGATCAGCTGGTCTCCGATGCCTGGACTCGCGGACTCCAGTTCACTCCTAGCCCACCTAAAGTAAGATGATCTCTTATCATTATGCCTTTAATCTTGGGCTTTAATCTATATAGAATTATTTTCCTATTCCTATACATGCACACTCCTCATTTTTTCAGTTTCCTCAGTTTTCCTAAGATCTGTCAGGGTCAATCCTGTAATTTGTCCAGATATAATGAGATATCATTTCACCATTTATATCTAGTGGGGATGGTCTTTGGGTACAAGGCTTCTCATTATTCAAAATTTTCCAGGGGGAGATACCCCCAGACACCCTAATTTTCACCTATCGATGGCACTACCAAGAAACATCTACCGTAATCTCCCGCGTATAAGATGCAGTGCGCGTATAAGATGCACCCCTAACTTGCCAATGGCTGTTTCACGTATAAGACGCACCTCTTCAGGCTGAATATTGTAAGATTAGTACATTTCTATAGTAAAAATACCCCGCCTATAAGGCGCACCCCAAACTCAAGGCAATGTCCCTCCCACGTATAAGACCCAGCAGCATTTTGTTTGGCCTATAAGACGCGCCTTATACGCGGGAGATTACGGTATTCACTTTTAAGGCCTCACTTGGAGGTTGCATTATTTATTTCCGCACATCTTCTCCATATAAGATCAAGGTACACACCACTATAGCTAATATTAAATGTTAATTATGTCTTGCATCTTTATAAATTAGGAACCCAAGCCACCACCACTACTACTGAGTGCAGGTGACATGGTCCCTGCTGTCTCCCCCACCCCTGTGCATTGCACCTATGCACAGGCCACTGTCAAGTGTGGGGACGAGCACGTCATGCTCCGCAGTCGCATCCCCGATAGAAGTAAGTTCCTCTGGACCAAAGTATTGTGGATGGTTTTAGAAATTCTAGACAATTTCTGGCCATAGAATACTTTGTGCACAATATTTATCCAACACCTATCCAATGTGTTTGACTCCAGATCCACCTGTTGATGGTTGGGGACCCAATTTTGAACCTGGGAATTTTTGAGTGGGCTTTCCACACAATATTTGAAATTAGCATCATGCTACCTTTAAACTGTAATTGGGAGCTTTCTGTCAGGAAGAGTTCAGGTGTAAATATTTATCTAAATCAAAGTGTCTCTTTACCTTGTAGATACAGCCTATGCCATGGATGTGGACTTCCCCAAAATGTGCACCAAACTACAGCCTCAGCCCAAAACCAACACTCCAAACCCACCCAAGGTGCCCCACCCTCCCAAACCCCACATCTCTACCCACATCCACTCTGAGCAGAAACTATCTGCACTGAAAGACACCCCAGCCATGAACAATCAGGGGAAGTCAGCCGATGAGCTCAAACAGGTGCGCTCCATTGAGAGTACCCTCCATGTACGCAGTATCAGTAGACCTCAGGCCTCCCTCATCCCTGCAGTAATCCATGAGGATATCTGCATGGACAAACAGAGCTTCCGTTCTGCTGAGGTCTTTGGGTCCCGCCCACTGTCTGCGTGTTCCTCGGCATCAGTGATGGCGTTTGATCACGCAGACTCAGAGTTCTCCTATGTTGACAGTGTGGAACTGGCGGAACAGATGGGTGTTGATGCCTCGGCCAAACGACTGGGTACACCAGCGGTCGGTTTGAAAAAGGTGAGAGTCAATCTCTGAATTAGGTGTATGCCAGTGGGAGGCATTATTACCTGCAGATTCCAAAAATTCTTCTTTATTTAGTTCTCTTAGTGTTTAAACCATCAGGGTCTACATAGTGCAAATCCATTTAGACATTGGTTTGTTACTTTAACCAATGGAACCAACGTCAAAATAACGTTTTTAAATGTACTTAAAAAACATTATTTTGACGTTTTTATAAAATGTTTTATTTCAGGTTAAAAAAACGTTTTTTTTTAACATAAAAGAAATGTAAACAAAAAACGTTTTTATTTGGTTGAAAAGGCAAACATTTTTATTTGGTTGAAAAAAAAACGTTAGAAAACGTTTTATCAATGTCAAAATAACGTTTTGAAAAACGTTTTTTACTCAAACCAAATAAAAACATTTTCAAACGTTGAAAAAAAAAACGTCTTTAGCCAAGTGGGGAGAATTTAAATGAAAATTTGAGTATTTTTGAACACAGGAATGATGAAGGAGTGGTAAATATTTCCTAAACAGATTACTCGTATAATCCATATAAAAGATTCACAAAAAAAAATCATTTTAAAGCTTGCTAACATGTTTCAAGTTTTTCAGTATAATTCATTTGAGATAACAATGGAAAGACATGCACTTTAGAGCCTTGTTGGCATGAATCATTTAACCTCTTGCATTGTCCTGTCATTTCAACGTTTAAATGTTGTTTGTAATACTTTCCCTTATAGATGCCCAAAGTAGTTCCCCGTGCCTCTGCAGCATCATCCAAGATGCCCCCTTTGACGTTCACGAGCCCAGTAACTGAACCAATGAGTGAGTTCTCGTTGAGTGAGCCACACAGCGCGAGCTACTACCAGGTACAGCACCCTGTACACGACATTAACGGGTATGAGGATATATCGTCTGATGACGCTGGAGAAGATCTGTCTGATGATGTTGGTGGTGGAATCAAAAGGGCTATGAAGGTGAGTTGTTGAACTTTTTTTCTAAGCAATTTACCCATATATTAGGTTTATGCTTTATGCTCAAGTCAAGCATTCAATCTTATGTTTTAATTGCCACATTGGTTGATCTCAGCAAATGAGAAAAAGAATAATAAACCTTTCGCTTCAGGACTTTGTGGATGAGTTTGGAGAGCGTCGGGTGGTGCCAGACATCCCCATGGAGGAGACCGATAATGCCTCAGAACGCCTCACCGCAGCATCCTTTAAATCCGAGCGGGCCAGCACAGTGCCGACTGACCTTGGCTCTCAGGAACCATGGATGGGCATTCAGTACCACTATTACAGAGCACCACACGAGGAGGAGGTTAACCTCACAGAGGTAAGAGATATCTAAGGACTCCAAACCAAACAGTGCATATATGTCTGCAGGGAAATCTTTCTTAGGCCCAAAACAGTGTTGCTGAAACTTTTTACTAACGCCTTCCAAAGTGGCCTGTGTGTTACACAGGCCGTTTTCCAATGGTCGGTAGCAGACCATTTTCCACCCACACAGACCATATATGAACATTGATATTTTAAGGTACCCATATCAATTTATTGTAACCAGTGAAAGATATATAAAATAGTTGACTATAAAACAACTTCACAAAAATTATAGATTCTACTTTTCAGATTTGAAAAAAAAAAATCTTTCACCATAAGAAGGCTAGGACCATGGCATCCTGAGGCCCCATGCCGACCATTAGAATTCCAGCCAGCCTTTGCCGGCATGCTCTCAGCAACACTAGCTCAAAATATGAAGCAAAATTCACATTATAGCACTTTTTGGCAGGGGCGTGGGAAGCAGTTTCAGAGGGGGTAGGCCAGGGGGTTTTCTGCAATTTTTTACCTCCCTTTGCTTGACCTTTTAGTTTTGACCTTTTGAGGAGTTGGCCAAAAGTGGGAGGGGACATGTCCCCCCTGTCCCCCCTGCTTTCCACGCCCATGTTTGGTGGCATTTAGATAACACTTGTCTCATTTTGTCCCACTTTAGGTAATGCAGCTGCCTGGTATATCTAAAGAGGAACATGTGAGTCAGTTTTTGTCTACCGTGCCTTACGACGACACCATCCCTGAACCCAAGCCCTCCTTCAAGGTACCAACCCCGCCGCCCTGTAAGCCCAATCCAGTTACTGGCCCAGTCAACACCTATATAGGTATGTTAAGCCAACACCCGTCAAGAAAACATCAAACCATATACTCAAAAAAACGTTTCAACTTTCTATGTATGTTTATATTCCATGTTTAAAAAACAAATAAAAGGAACAAATAACAAAAAAAAGAAATTTTAAATGGAAAAAAGAATTTAACATACAAAATATTTCTAACATAAAAGAAACTTTTTTACCAGTATATATTTAATTTATTAGAAAATTTTTGCCAAGTAGTTTTGTATGTTTATTAGCTATGAGGTACTGAAACCATGAAAAGTACAATGAAGCCTTGAGAGGTTACATGTTTGACTCTTTAAAGACCTCTAAATGAAGAAATGCTTCATGCTCGTTGATCAGCACTACAGGTTTCACAGCAGCCTTGGATATACTTCATTGGTGCTTCTTTGACAAATGGGCACAAATGTACTATTTGTCTTTGAAGAATTGATACAATATAGCTCATAAAGCTAAATTCATAATTATACTTATCAATCAATGATTTCTGTAAATCTCACCACCAGGTCGTCGAGTGCTGAGACCAGCAAAGGGCATCTGGAGATCAAATACGGGCCCGGGAAACACAATCCTTGGCTATGTACCACCCATCAGGGGTGAGGCAATCCCAATCAGCAGCACCGGCATGTGCACCATCGAGCAGCCCCCAGCCGACTGTGTGAGTTACACCACAGAGGGCAGTGTGATAGGTGTAGACACACATATGGTACCTAAGGAGCTGGTGGTATCAGTTCCCACTGAGGACTTCACACAGGAGTCCAGCATGGATAATGCCTCCTCCTCACTGGAAGCCTCGACACAGGGTAAGAATGAAACTGCCGGTGCCACGTTGGCCGCTGATTGTGGTGTAGAGGAAAACGGCACACAGTCTAAGGTATGTTTGATATTCTGTCTCATTAATTATTGGAAATAACATTAAAATTATATTAATCTGTAGTATTTAGCCGTAATCCTGCAATGTGTTTTCCCACAGAAGAATTAAGGCCCTAACCTTTGCATGTATTTGCCTACAGAGGACAAAATATTGCATTTGCCTATTTGCCAACTATAAGATATAATCCCCATTTTTTCCCATTTTATTTCTGGTGAGGGCATAGGGCACGGATTCTCCTTTTCAGGTCTGCATGCATTGAAATGTAAAATTGGGTTAACTACAATTTTGTAGTCACTTAATCCTTCCATATCCTTTGGATATTGAGGTAAAATCATGCACAAACTAACTTTGACACTTCTTGTGTACTACTACAGGATTCAAAACACTATGATTTCTTTTTCCTTTTTGATTTACAAGGAAATATAAGACTTGTAAATCACACATCAACCATTTCTACACCTTATTAACTTGGAAAGTTTACTTTTCCAAGTTTTGAGAGACAGGTGGGGGCATGGCAAAAATTAAGAACTCAAAATGGCCTCTTTGAGAGATGGGACTCACTTCACCCTCAAATAACATTAAAATGAGGAAATATGAGAGAAAATGAAACTTGTCATGAAATAGTGTACATATTCAGGATCATACAGGTGTAATTGTTACCTGTTATCTGGTCCTTATCATTCTTATATTAAGGTTTTAAAAATGTACTCAATGCTTTCCTATGGGGATGTTAGCTTAGGGTGTCAGCTCTGGGTGGATCGGATGTCATACACATGATGAACGTTTTGGGTACGTTTGGGTAACACTGCACCACTTGACCTCATGAACAAACATTGAAAAAGACACATCAAGAGAATGGCACAGTGTCATGGAGGATGATAGTTTAATTTTTAAACACTAGGTGTCCCTGACCTTCACTATAGTGCCAAAATGGCCAGACCTATACTTTCCAAGTTACTTGCAAGTTCAATTGTTTCAACACTTGTTTCCCCCCAGGAGGATGTCAACCAGGTGCATGGGTACAGAGACCAGTTCCCGATCACAGACGAGCAGTCCAACTACTCCACCCAGGTCCAACCCTCCACAAACAGTGAACCCGCCCCTACTCACACCCTGTCTGTCCGCACCCTCAACTACCACCGACTCACAGATCTCAGCAGCCCTATGACTGCCCGCCATCCACCCGCAGCTGCCGCACAATACCCGGCTACTCTCAGGAATGCCCGGCAGGATGGTACTGTACTAACCATTTGGTGTTTCTGTTTTATTCTACCTATACCAACAGGAGCAAACCATCTTTTCACAACTAGGACAGAGAAAATAGTTTTAGAGTCAAATACAATCACTTTTGCCTGTTGTAATGCCGATCACCATATCTATGTCATCTAGACCATTATAACATCTATTATCTTAATCCTATTAGATTTATTATCTCCAGTATTGTCTTGTGATCATATTGGCTTTTGAATTTTGAATGTTGACCAAGAAATAAACCTTCTAGAACCAAAAGTTACAGGGAATGGCACACAAAGGGAATATGCCCAATGTTGAGCTTAGTGTGCGGCAGCGTGGCATATGGAGTACTGTACCCCACGCTCATGGGTATACAAGTTTTAGGCTTGTAGACCTGCATATGAATTCCATATGCTCTGTTTTTACAGGTAAAATAAATCATGATACAGCATCAGGAGGCAGCAGTCAGAGGGTCATTACAGAAGGCGTACCTGTACTGAAGGGGGTCGGTCTCGCTCGGATGAACAGGGGTCGCAAGGTGCGTATGGTGCCACACACACAGTCTGCTTATGCCACTGTCCACCCTGCTCATAGTAGGACAGCCCCAAAAGACAGGTGAGTACCAAAATCATTTGTTTCAGGTCAGCCAAGTTGTACCCTAGCTAGCAAAAATAAGGCCAAATCTAAAAAAATAAATTAATTTTTTTGTAGAAATTGTACAATTTTGGGTGTGTTTTCAGGTGCTTGGGAGTCACCACAACTCACTGTGAGACACAGCAACTCATCGCAAGTCATTGTAGCAGTTAAAAAAAAAATTCTCAAAAAAGTTTTCTTCAAGATGTTACCTGAAACACACTTTTTTACTTTTTGCCTGATAATCAGAAAACCTCCCTCAGCAGCTTACAAAATGTTGTGATTTTAGCAGACAAGGATAAAGCTGTCTCTATTCCAAATGAATCTCAACACACATCATATCAGTGATTCTGTGTTAACACAGTTTTAGTTACGTTTCTAGCACAATGATGGCAAGAAGTCGTCCAAAGGCCCGAGTTCCAATCCCAAGGCCTCCCAAGCCGACCAAACCCATCAGCCTTGATCTTGTGGTTAAGGGTGATGCACCAAAACTACGCTACAATCATTGCCAACGCAGCCCGGTACTGGAAAACCACCGACCCTGCCGCAAAGCAGGTCCACCAATCACTGTACTGCCAAGTGTCACCCACTCCACATTGGTCTATTAGCTTCCTTGTGTGTGGTAAAACAAAAGTACCAAGTACAAAACAATGCTCAGTTCTCCTACTAAAAATGGGGATGGATCATGTAAACATTGATTATTTTTGTGAAGAAAGAAAAATATCATTTTTATACTCTTAGTAAGATATGATTTGTTATATCTTACTATTAAAATACAACTGGAAATTGATAGTACTATCATTGAATATTTTTATAACAAATAAATATGTTGCTATGGTATGATGACAATAGATATCAAAATATTTGTACATCTTTCTACCCCTTTGGGTGCAAAAATACTAGTATTGATAGGATAACAGAAAAGAAAAATGAATAGCACAACTATTGATAGAAAATTATACTACTAGAATCAAGTGTTCAATGGAGATGTCAGGTAAAGTATATGAGCATACTCCCTAATGAATGTAAAGATTGACCACCTATAAATATGTGTTCAGTTGTCAGGTAATCTACAAAGAGAAATACCTGATGTGTTCAAATGCAAGACGTAAAAGCTCATTTAGATATATCTTGTTCAATATGACATATGTGGTGTAACTTATAATAATAAATAATTCAGAGGGCAAGGCCCCGCGTGTGAATGTGGCAGCCGGGGTGTGAGCTTAGCTCCGGGGGATATGAGGGGAACGTCATTATACCTACAGACAGTACAGCCCCACGAGCGGAATGAGTTTTAATAGGATATCTTATAAGCTGTACGTTAATTTATGCCATTGCATACAAAAAGCATTCTAAGGCTGAATATCTCATGTACACAGAAATATCAGTGTATACTGTAATATATCTTATGAAATAAAGGCTGCAAAAAGAAGTATTGTCTTCTCAAATAACATCAAGTCTTTTGACCTGTTGTATTAAAGATTGGACACTGCATGAACCTTCAGATTTAAGTAGTGTAAAGTTGCTAAAATCTGCAAAGTTGATTAAAGGCGGAGTTTCATTAGGTTTAGGCAACTTTAACTTAATTAATGGCCTCAATACTTAAAGTTGCAAAAAGCTCATTAAAGCTTCAAAACTACGGCCATTAAGCAACTTTAAGTGCATATTTACACTGCTTAAATCTAAATGTCCATGCAGTGGGAGGAAAACTGGACACCTCGGAAGCAAGGACAGGTCAGAAGCAGACATCTTTATTTTTGGAAGCAGGCATTGCGACATCTCAGAAGCAAGGACAGTTTGGGTACAAAAGGGCCCATGATAATATCCCTCTCTTCTTATGGAATTTCAAAAACAACCGTAATGATACTGTCCCTACGCCATAGAATAATGGAATAGTTATTTACTTCTTAGATGTCCAGTTACGTTTAGGAGGTATTACTTCCTTATGTAAAACACACTGCAAATAGATTATGAATGCCCCAAAATCTAAATTCTAAACACCAAATGACTTTTTACAATTTACAAGACAAAGAAACTGCTTTTTCAATGGAATAAGAGATAGTTCATACCACTGCCACTGGTGGCTTCACACCATTGTCTTACCAGTCCTATGGGACTATAACATTATGTAACATCATCCAGGCTGGAGGAACCCTATCAGGGTAATACTGTTCCCTCAATCATTTGGACCATGCTTTTTGCCACTTTTACACATTTGTATCACAAAGGTTTAAAAAGTGGCACAGCTTTAAATATGGGCATTATAAACATAAATCAATGTCCAAGCATCTCAAAGAGCCCCATTTTAGCACATTAGTTTGCATGATATGGTGCATCTTTAAAGGGAAAGAGCACCCCTTTTTCATGATAATCTTTATTTGTAGCCATTGTATTTTATAAGATTCTGACAGACTTATTTATCTGCTGTATTGTATGACGTCACAATTGGTCAAAATGCACCAGATGCTGCATCAGGTACTCTATTACAAAAGTGTTCATTCCCATTATATCCTGCTCTCCTAACAGCCACACGTCATGATGCACCAATGAAGTGCTGGTGAGACTGCTCACCAGCACTTCATTGGTGCATCATGCCGACCTTCCAGGAGTATAAGTATCAAACCCTTAGGGAGACCGAGGAAAGATGATCACCTACTCGACACACATTTGTGAAATATAGATGAAATGATAGTGAAGTGCTGGCGAGACTTATGGGTCTAGACCCCTAAATTCGACAGGGTGACATGGCCAATTCTTAAAATCGACATGTGACATGGAGCTTAGTGACAAGGACATGGAGAATGAAAAAGTTAGTGACATGAGACATGACCTTTCCTTAAAATCGACATGTGACATGGAGCTTAGTGACAGAGACATGGGGAAATAGAAATTTAGTGACATGTGACATGGCCTTTTCTTAAAATCGACATGTGACATGGGGACCCCCCATCTAGACCCCCAGACTTCATTGGAGCATCATGACGACCAATGGGCATGATACACTCCTGCATCAGCGGCATTTTAAGAGTTAATGACCACTGCCTCTTGCTGGCACTCCTTTCTTCCATTGTGGAAAATGTGTTTTCCCAGTGAACAAAAAGACGTTTTCTGACGTCATCTGTAAGTTTGTGAACGTTTTACATGTGTAGGGGCCGGCATCATTGTATATATATTAGTGCCGTTCATCCGAGAGACGTGTTCGTGTGGTGCTTGTTCCTTCTATGCTAGCTAGGTGTCGCTTTGCGATACCTCGTTGGTACAAGAGGGGGCAGCACCATGCCTCGCGTCCAGCTCCTACTAAGGAGCCGGACGAGCGGCAGAAGGGGACTGGACATGGTCCAGTCCAGACGCTAGTACTTTGTCATCAAAGAGATCAAATAAAGTCCTACCCGAGAGGTAGGGGTTTCTGGGGCTTTGCCCAACCCGAACTACTCGTGTTGTGTTGGTACATCTAGTGGTAAGCGAGCCAAAGAGCCACCCAACATATAAGTCAATACGAACCATTACACTGGTGCCGTGACCAGTTGGTTCGGGGGTGGTGCGCGGCCACATTGGCCGAAAGCCTCGGGAAACCCGAAGCGGATCCCCCCAGCCCTGGGCTAGAGGGATTCGAAGAGGATGATTACACATCCCAGCATCTGTTGTTAGACTGGAAACCCGGTCAACAACAAATGTTTAATCAGGAGGGTGTACGAAATATTTTTTCTACACCCGACCTGATGGACAATGCCACCAGAGATGGCATCGTAAAATTGTATCCGGCTACACCCCAAACAGGAGTACCGGATACCGGATTGTTTAGGGGTGTGTTAAGACCCCCAACTTTAGACTTGAGCGATTGGTCCCAAGTTATAACTAGCAGACGCCAGCTAGGTCCTATGGTACCAACAGGCTCGGCTAGCGGCTTGGGTACACCAATTGCACAAAGCCCTATGCAGCGTACTGCAACCCCCCAGGGTTCAGCACCAGGTGGTGGAAAGGAAGTAGCCCCACTAATGACATCGTCGGATCATGACAGCGACGATGGCAAAACCAAAAGGGACGCAATAGTCCCAGGCGCGAAAGCAAAAAATAAGCCTAGTGGTACCGAACCGAAAAGCTCGGAAAGGCATCACCTAGGCCGATCTCTAGACGAAGGCTTGTCTGACTCCATGTTTTACCCTGGAGGCAGTCGCAAGTCTATCTACGGACGTCGGATGGGTCCCGGGTATAAAAATACTCAGGCCTATTTGAAAGCCAAGGAACAGGTTGAGTTACAGGCAAAGAGGCAACATGAACAATTCATGTTAGCCCAATCCAAAATAGAAGAGGAAGCTAAGTCTCGGATCGGAAAATTACGATCCGTTGAGCAGGAGGCGATTCTAAAAGAATCCGACCTCAAATATCGTCTATCCTCCGTATCCCATCGGTTGGAGCGGAAGGAGAGAGACGCACAGGAAAAAGAAAAAAGGCTGGCTGAGTTGGAAATCGAGGAAGCCAGTAAACTTAGAGCAATCGACAAGGCTAGGGCCGAGGAGGTTGCTAAGGCTCGGGATGTAAATAAATTACAAACGGAGTTGCACGCAATGGAGGAGAAGCTTAAGAAACTTCAACTCCGGAAGGCTGAGACAGAAGCCAAGATGGTCTCGGAACAAGCCGAGATCAGGAAGGAGACCAGTGAATATAACAAGTCTCAGAAAGAGAAGGGTGAAAAGTACCGCCTACTTAAGGATACTTTTAAGCGAGAGGCAATTATCGCCCAAGAAGAAAGAAACCGAGCTGTGGCGGAAAATGAAAAGATTCGATCCGAAATCTTGGCAGAAAACGCACAGCTAAGGGAGGAACAGCGAAACCTGACTACAGACGTAGCTACCCTTACAATAAATAAGTGCGCTATGGAGAGTTATTTACAGGAGCAAGAGCAAATGCATGCCCCTCCGGCGAGTAGGGATACAAACCCGAACTCGACGTTCGTGAAACAGGGCGACCCGGTCTCCTGTTCTACACCGAAGAATCCGCAGTATAATCCTTTTGTAAATGATAATGCTTCGCGGAATGTAGATCAAGGGGGCGTTTACATCAGAACCCAGGATAAGCATGGCCGAACTAGTAGAGTCCGGATAAGTGAAGTGCCCATAGTCCACAACCTGGACCCGGACTATACCCCTAGAGAGGCTTCCGATAGTAGTGCGGAGACCAGTGGGTTCCACATTCATGTGGATCCTAGTAACGACCCGGGGCTGGGGGCTGGTAATGACAACACCCAACCAAATCCATCGAACGATGGCGGCCAGTCAACGGGAAACCAGCCATCCGACGGCGGTTACCAAGGTGCGCAAGGGGGGGGCGGTGCGTCGGGTGCCACAGGCTATAGCGGTACCTCGGGTACCGGCCCCAACCAGGGTGGTGCGAGCTATACGAACCACAGTGGTACACAGTGGACGTATACACAACCTCCACCACCGCCTCCACCGGGCAATTCGAGCTTCGGTGGTATAGGGGGCAATCGAACCTTGAATGAAACCAAGGCGATTGAATGGAGCAAACAGCAATGCACTAGATTGATGTATGCTCACAATTCTGCCCGAAGGGTAGCCGTTATTCCTAGAGAATATGACGGTACTCGACCATGGAAAGAGTGGTTTGAAGATTTCATCGATGTGATGAATTGTAATGGATGGACCCCATACGAGGCCAAGCCACATCTGGTGAGATGTCTGAAAGGCGGTCCGGGTCGCATGGCTGTAGAGCAATGGCGAACCTGGTACGGCCTCGTTGGGAGTTTTGAGCAGTTAGTAGAAACTGCTAGTGGACTGTTATGCAATATGGTCAAGGAAGACCCGATGGTCCGTTTTAAGAAACGCACACAGAAGCCGAATGAAGCTTTCAGAGCATACGGTATGGAACTCCATGCCCTGCTAAGTAAGGCCAGACCCGGTACTGAAAACCAGGACTGGTATATGGACGATTTGATCACACAATTCGTCAAGGGTCTAAGAGACCGAGATGAACAATTAGCAGCGAGGGATGCCTGGAAAGAAGGCATAACACTACACGGCATATTTAATGGTATAGATATGGCCGTGAAGAAGCGAGCTATGTTAGCTGGGGACATACCTAATGCCAGCGGCTTGGTACCCCTGGCATCGGTGACCCAGCAGTCTGAAGTCAATACTCCCTCAGACGACTTCGAATTGATTGATATCGAACAGGAAGACGGCACCTTCTGTTCGATGCAATTAAGGAAGAATACTTCAGGTAGGAAGTATATTCCCAGGAAATCTTTCAATAAACAAAGGGACTCTAGACCTTCATCCGAGGTCAAGAGTGACCCGAAGGCTGTCGAGAAGGCGGTCAAGCCCACTGTAAGCACTGACAAAGCGAAGACTCAGTCCCCGGACATGACCAAACTTCTGGAAGACATGTGTAAGAAAATTACAGATGCCATCCAAGCCAATCGGCAAAGACCCCGGGTGGATCGCCGAACGGTTAAGTGTTTCAGGTGCCAGCGCATGGGACACTACTCATCTGAATGTACCGCTACTAAGCCGGTAATGGCTGCCTTCTATGAAGCCGAAGACGACGGCGTAGAAAGGGAGAATGCTACGGATTCCACAGATGTGGAAAACTAGTGGGGGTTGTGTCAACGGCATCTGACATAGCCCCGAGTGGGAACGAATGCCAAAATGCTACCGGGGGTGTCCCGGTGGAAGATTTCGAGTCAATTACACCTGGAGGCCGGGTGGCTGAGGGTGCGCACCCCTGCACCTCGGCCGGGGCCAGGGACCCTAGTGTTGATATGTGCAGGAGCAATCATATGGGGGCGAGTGGCCGCACTAGGGGAGAGGAAGGATGGATCAAAGAGTTGATTCGAGTGTGTGGGACACGCCTTCCCCCAAGTCATCCGTGTCTGGAATTCCTGAGAGGACTCGGATTGAATCTTGGTGATTCGGGAGACTTTCACCAGTTTACCAGTAACCCCTCGCCTTTAGGGGGGAGACGGTGGTATGTACCCATACCTGTGGAAGGCCGGGTGGGGGAATTCTTGGTGGATACTGGAGCCAGTCATTCATGTGTGTCCAAAAGATTCTTCGATTCGGTGGCCGGCAGCCATGAGAACCTCAAAACGGGGGTAAATGCTTGCACGGCCGACGGAAGCAGTATGCGTACATTTGGTAGGACGTTTATGCCTATCCGTATAGGAGGCAAAGAATTTGTTCTTTCGCCAACTATAGCAGAGGTTAGTGATGACGGAATCCTCGGATTGGATTTTGCAAGCTTATACGGGGCCGTCTTGGACCCGAGGGACGGTACGATGGGTATACGGAGCCCGTATGGCTTGCATGTCCAATGCGTATTGAGACAGGTGTCTTCGGTCGCAGCAGTGGTACATACGGTGAAGATCCCACCGGGTACCACTTGCGATGTCCTTTGTGGCGGGTCCATGGCTCAGAGGAATGAAACTGGAGTCTACGAACCCGACACGGTGTATTTGTCAAGCATCGGGTTAGACTCAGTGGATACATTAGTGGCTAATGCAGCTTGGTCTGTATTACCCATAACTAACCGAAGTGGTTCGGTGGTTTATTTGAGGCGAGGCGACAGTGTTGGAAGGATGAGTTCGGTAGAACATGTCGCCGAGGCTAAATTTAACAAACCACTAAACCCAGTTAGTCAGCATCCCATGGATGAAGAATTCCAAAAGCTGATTGATCAGTCAGATTTAAAGAATACGGACGATAAGGATTGCCTAGCGAGACTTCTACAAAAGTACGAAGGTGCTTTTGGTAGGGAAGGAGGCCCGGTGGGTAGATCCGATAAGGTGTTGCACACCATAGATGTGGGCAATGAGAAACCTTTTAAAATCCCGTATCGTAGACTTCCCCTCAAGAAGAAGTTAATCTGTGAAGAGCAAATACAAAAACAGTTGGACCTAGGGGTAATCGTGCCTAGCTCGAGTCCCTGGTCCAGCCCTGTTTGTATGACTACTAAGAAAGACGGTACAATCCGCTTCTGTGTCGACTACCGGAAATTGAACGGTATAACAAAGAAGAACTCGTATCCTTTACCAAGGATAGACGAGACTTTAGATAGCTTGGGCGGAAACCAATGGTTCTGTACCTTGGATTTACAGTCTGGATATTGGCAAATACCAATGCACCCCAATGACAAGGAGAAGACAGCATTCTCCAGTCATATGGGGCTATTCGAGTATAATGTCTTACCCTTCGGATTGTGTAACGCCCCCGCTACATTCGAGGCTATGATGGAATCCTTACTGAGTGACCTTTTGTGGAAGAAATGCCTGGTTTACTTGGATGATGTGGTCGTGTTCGGCAAGTCATTCAAGGAATGCCTGGCGAATCTGCAATTAGTCCTCGACCGGATACTATCAAACGGTCTTAAA
The DNA here is from genome assembly GCA_949317995.1 of Acholoe squamosa. NCBI lineage: Eukaryota > Metazoa > Annelida > Polychaeta > Phyllodocida > Polynoidae > Acholoe > Acholoe squamosa. The sequence goes on from OX439041.1 coordinate 5,010,792, forward strand.
CTTAAACCCAAGAAATGTAATTTGTTTAAGAAAACCATTACATACTTGGGAAGGATCATTACTCCTAACGGGGTGAGTGCGGATCCGGAAAAATTAGAAGCTGTAGAAAATTGGGAAAGACCCACGAGTGCCAAGGAGGTGAGATCATTTTTAGGATTTTGTTCCTATTATCGTGATTTCATACCGAATTACTCTCGTGTCAGCTTCCCCATGCAGTGCTTAGCTCACTGGACCCCGGGTAGGGCACGGGATCCATTCCCATGGACCAGCGAGCAAGAAGAGTCTTTTAATAAAATAAAAGATTTATTTAGGAATACACCCGTGTTGAAATACCCCACTCCCGAGGGACATTTCATCTTAGACACCGATGCGAGCAATGATGCGATTGGGGAAGCTCTCTCTCAGGTCCAAGAGGGAGTCGAAGTGCCAATAGCATTTGCTAGCAACACGTTAAGCAAGACACAGCGAAATTATTGTACCACCAAGCGAGAACTCCTCGCTGTGGTGGTGTATACGAAGAAGTTCAAGCATTTCCTTTGGGGAAGTGACTTTACTTTAAGAACAGACCATTCGTCTCTTAGGTGGCTCCTTAACTTTAAGGACGCCGAGGGGATGATTGGACGTTGGTTAGCTCACCTATCCGAATTCGGATTAGAGCATAAACAAATAGAGCACCGACCCGGTGCTAAACACATCAATGCGGATGCCTTGTCAAGACGGCCTATCCGAAGGTGCCAAAATGCCACATGTGAAGACTGCGGGGCCCACAATGCTGTGGTAGCCGGGCTGGTATTTAATTATACCACCCCCCGTATCCCCTGGGAGGAGGCTGTATGCAGCTATCTCGATTGGTCCCCGGAGACCATCAAGAAGTTTCAACAGTCAGACCCCACCACTGCGCGCATAATGGAATACCTACGGTCAGGCATTAAACCGGCAAGGCCTCTAGTTTCCCTGGAGGATAGGGAAGCGAGGCGGTTGCTGGCTCAATGGACCGAGCTAGAGATCCGAGACAGCATACTATGTAGGTGGAAGACAACTCCCACCAACGGTAGGCTGTTGCAAATAGTGATACCCGCCCCGATGAGGAGGGATATCATGTATTATTGCCATGGCCACCAAACGAGTGGCCATTTCGGTAAGAGAAGGTCGATAGAGCGTCTACAAAGGCGTTACTACTGGCCCGGTATGAGAGGCGACCTGCTCCGGTGGATCGCCACTTGCCCGGATTGTTGTAAAAACAAACCGGGACCCGGCCTGGGTAAGCAACCCTTATCACAGGAATTGTTTGGTGTCAGATTTGCTCGAGTAGCGATAGACATCATCAGTGGGATTAAGACGACGCCGCGAGACAATACTTGTATGATGGTCGTAACCGACTATTATACTAAGTACACTCGGGTGTTCCCCCTTCCTAACCACAAAGCCGCCACATGCGCGGAGGCATTTGTGAAAGGCTGGGTGCTGCATTTGGGTGTTCCTCTTATGATGCACAGTGACCAAGGAAGGGAGTTCGAGTCAGAACTTTGGCAGGAAATGTGCCATTACCTAGCCATTTGTAAGACCCGAACAAACCCGTACCGACCACAGTCGGATGGGCAGGTAGAGCGCTTCAATAGAACCCTCATACAAGTACTAAAGCCCCTGGTTAATACCCACCAGGATGACTGGGATGAACAGTGCGAGTTTGTAGTACATGCCTACAACAACACTGTCCATTCATCAACTAACTGCACCCCAAACATGCTAGTGTTCGGCGAGGACATCATAATGCCCGCCGACTTAGTGTATGGAGTGGTTGGAATAGACCCGGAGGCGCCCTGCACGGTGCTGTTTGTAGAGTCATTAAGGGACCGGTTCAAACAGGCATACGAGGCCGTTCGGAAAGAACTGCTGAAGAGTGCGAAGTGGCAGAAGGTGGGCTATGACACCAATGCTAAACGAATTCGTTTTAATGTTGGGGACAAAGTACTAAGGTACTACGAGCCGCTGGATAAGCTGAAGCTCGTAACGCCTTGGGAAGGTCCGTTTAAAATCGTTCGTGTCATCTCCGAGTCCACGGTGATGATAGAGGACTGCCTGACGGGTAGAAAATGGAAGACAAATGTCGGAAAACTTCGGCCCTGGAAGGGGCGCGAAGAGGCGGAGAGGGAGTTCGGCTACAAACCACCTGTATCTGTCCCTAGTGGACCGAGCGTGGTAGTACCGACGAAGCGCCCTAGAGGCCGGCCGAGAAAGACGCCGGGAGACAAGGTTATGGTAAAAAAGAAGACGAAGGCCAGGAAACGACCTAATCGTAAGAAATGGAAGAAAGTCTCGCTGAGTGAAGGCATTACGTATGGGAAGGGTCCCGCTTTGACTAAGCGAGATCCAGAAAAGGCCGTACGTAAAGCCGGGAAAAATAAAATGCTAACCGAAGGCGTTAGACGCAGCCCCCGGTTGAGGTCTGCTGTAACCTAACTCAGTACACAACGAGCTGCTGCGTGTTGTCTGCCATAGGCAGGCAACATACGTTCCACGGCTAGAGATGTCGAACGCGCCCTCCCCGGGTGGCTGTATCCCGTGAGTGGCGGTCGGATTAACCGGTACATTCGCTTTGAAGCGTTGTATACACCGCCAAGCTCCAGACGATAGCACTCGGGTAGTAGGCCGCGTCTCACATGTCGAGTCGAATGTTGGTTCGGATCTAGTTCCCTAGGTGGCGCTGCTGGTGTGGCGGGAAAGCGCGGAACTAGGTCACCGGATAGCCATGGCGGGATCTCGCGAGACGAGAGGTCTGACGTCATACTGGTCATAACTAGAGCGGACTCGTGGTGGTTAGACGCCACCCGTTTTTGCTCTAGTTATTTGTCGGCGGTTATACAGCCTGTAGCTGTCGTGTTAGCCTAGCTAACCCAAAGCCTCTCTGTTGGACGAATCCTTTGGGAGGAGTCCAACAAAACTTGCCAATTTATTTTGGAAGTCGGACCCGGTGCCATGGCACAGGGAACGATTGACGCTGCGCGTCAAACTGCCAACATTCCGTTGGAACAAGACGAGGACCCGAAGGTCTCGTCTCGGGTCGAGGAATCTATGGATTCTTCGACAGAGGAGGCCGCCCGGACGCTCTCGGCTATGGCCGAGGCAACCGACCGGGAGAGAATGCCACCTCCACCACCGCCACGCCCGGAGCGCCCGTCTACAACAGCCGCTTCGGGTAGCAAAGTGGATGTCCTGGACATTCCAATGTATCCTCCGGGATTCAGGACTCAGATCAGACGTCTAGCACACGTTGATCGCCAGGAAGGTATCGTGTACACCTCCTGGGGTACGTACATCCCTATGCACGCCTCCATGTTCGGATGCGGGCCCATGGCGGTGGAAGAGGGCGTGCCCGAGCCCATACCAGATGATCTTAAGACTATGGTAATGGACTCGTGCAGTGACGAGCTGGCTGACAACATGCCAGTTTCTTGGCTCCGCAACTATCTGAAGTTGGCGGAGAATATGGCGACTAACGAGAATTTAGCTCGAGCCGTCTTGATCTCTGCGGGCATCATCCAGAAGGCCGCGGAGTTAAGGGAGTCCGAATCCGACATGGATACAGACTCCACAGTAACCTTGTCGTCGGTGGAAACCGACCGGGTCAAGCGATTGACCCGTAAACCTGCGCCCAAGGGTCCTCTCACTGAGAGCGATCTGGAGGCTGAGGATGTCCGCATCGCCGTCGAGAGGTCCACGACCGAGACCGACCCAGCTGCCGACATCCCGGAGGCACCTGGCGAGATCTCGGAAGAGGACATCTCGCGCCAGCAGGCTGCTGTAGAGGCAAAGCGAGCCGAGCTTGCCAAGCAGCAGAAGGAGCTCACCGCGGCTCGCCGGGCCCATCGCAAGCAGCAGGCCCAACGAAAATCTGAGATCTCTTCCGACTCTGACTCCCCGGTCAGCGGAAGGAGGAGCCCTCGGACAGTGGACAGGAGCCGACGCGAGTCGGATTCCAGTCCCGAAGTTCCGGCCCAACCGACTAAGGTTGTGCGCCGGAAGAAAAAGAATGGAGCGAAAGCGTCTCCGGCAGAGCCCACGCCCCCCACCAAGCCGAGGGGTAAGGGCAAACCGAAGACGCCCGCTCCCACTACTACAACCACCACGGTAGCCACCTCGGTTACTGCATCTTCTGCAGCCAGCACGTCGGGTGCAAAGGCGAAGTCCCCTACCAAGGCTTCGACTGGTACTACCACCTCCAGCCGAGCCAGCCGTAGGGGAGCTAACATATACACGGACAGTGAGGAAAGCGAAAGCGATCCAGAGCTGCCCGAGTCTGCCAAATCTGATTTGGAGTCCGTGACAACGTGGGAAGAAATGACCACGGATGTTCCCAAGGACGACAATCAGAAGTGGATGTGGAAGAATGCAGCCGAGGGGTTCAAGGAACGGACTCCCCGCTGCTTCGCGGACTGTGCTTACGACAGTCCACTATATGTGTCCGAGCGCCGTCAATAAGGACGGTGACAGCGATGACGAGGAGTGGATGAAGTCCGGCCCCTCGGATACGCCAGTAGGCAAGTTCTACCTGATTTGGATTGACCAGCTCAAGTCCAAATTAGGCTCAATCTACAGCTACGAGGCCCGGACGAAAGTCCAGTGGGCAATGACCCAATGGGGACCAACCGGCAACCGCCGAAGGTGCCCGTTCGAGTCTTGCCAGCTGGCTCTCACGGGTGAGAAGGTGTTCGAGACGAAGCCCCGCTTCGCTCGGCACATCGTCGAGTACCATATGCATCACAAGCCTGTGATGATGTGTGTGCTCGGGGACCGCCCGAGTAAACATTGTGATGGCTCGTTCAGCACTCACCGGCGCCGAGACATGGCTCTGCATTTGCAGAAGGCCCATGGCATCGGCCTGGAGAAGACCAGGAAACGAGCCATCAAGTGCTTCAGCGAGCTCCTTGCTAATTGGTCCGCGCTGAGCATCAAAGAAGTGAAAGAGCAGGCATTCGAGACCGGATTCTGCTCGTGGAAGAGCGGCAACTTGCTGACGTACTTCCAGACGAACTCCTCGTCCACGAAATTCGGGATGCCCAGTGAGGTGCACCTGAAGGTGAAAAAGTGGCGAGGAGACGACAAGCGAGAGAAGGCCAAAGCCCGCTCTAAAGGTCCAAACGGAGGCACAGTCACGACTACTGCTTCCAAGAGGACCCGAGCAGACCGGTCCGTGAGCCCTTCGGGTGGCAAGGACCAGCCCAGACCAGCCAACCCAGCTGATCGTCGCGAGTCGGGACAACAAGTCTCGGCTCTAGAGATGCCTGGCAACCAGGCCCGCAGGTCGGGTAGCCAGGCGACCGCACCGGCGACTCCAGCCACCTCCACACCTGCACCCGCGGAACAACGCCCGGGCGAAGCCTCTGGCGGCCTGGATGATGGGGGCGAACTCTTCGCTCCCCCATCCGGGTATTCTACTTGGTGGGCTGGAGAGGGATCCTCCGGCAAGCGCCCCACGTACAGCAAGTACGCGGCGAAGTTCCCTTCAATGGGACCGGCTGGACCCGAGTCGCAGGTCCTTACCTCCTTGGGCCGGGCTAAAACCCGTGGTAGGGGCCGCGGTGGGCTGGAGTCCACCCGAGGCTCCCCGGGTGGTGGCCGAGGCCGAGGAGGCATCACGGTGGAGGGCCCGTCTGCTCCTCCAACAGGCACCCCGCCTGTCTCAGTGGAGGCCCCAGCGCCACCACCAGTGATAGTTCCACCGACGGGTCCTCGGGTACCCCTAATGGAACTGATCTCCGGTACCCTGTCAGGTCTTCAGGATCCGAATACGTTCGTCGACCACCGCGATGTCCGAACGGTTCAGATCCAGAATGACCTGATGGCAGAATGGCAGGCATTGCACCGCCAGCAGTCTGTTGACTACTGGCGTGTGATGACTGAAGCCACCGTCAATCTGGTCTACGAGATCCAGAGGCGGGAGGAAGAGAAAATAAGGGAGCTGGAAAGGAAGAAGGTCGAGGAAGCCCTCGAGTCCTGCCGGCGGAAACAGAAGGAAGCCGAAAAGCTTAAAGAGTTTCACGAAGCTGAAAACTCCAGATATATCCATCGATTTAAGGAGGCTGACCTCAAGTTTTTCCTGGCATTCGGGAAACATCTGGAGGAGTGGGACGGCTTACCGTCGTCTCTTATCTTCGTACCAGATAGACCCCCGGATGCCCCGCCAGCCCCGGCTACTCCACCGGTTCTGGCCACTCCACCGGTCCCGGCTGCTCCGCCAGTTCCGGCAGCTCTCCTGCTCCCGCCCCCCACTTGGAACACCCGGGCTGTCCCAACTGCCACGGTTGCTGCACCAGCATCCGAGGCAATAGACAGTCCGTCCGCAGTGATGAGGGCCTTGAGCTTGGGGAGCGAGACTCCCAGCGAGGCTTCAGCGGCGCTCTCTACGAGCAGCTGTAGCAGCTCGGCTCCATCTGCCTCAGTGGAGCCGGCTGAGAAGATGGACACAGATCCTGAAGATCTTTGAGTGTCCATCTGTTGGTGTCTCCTTGTACCCGAGGGTAAATGCATTTAGTATGCCAGAGGCACTGTTCCTTACGCTGGACTCCTGATACCTGGAACGTAACCTGCAGCGAGGATGGACGCTAACCCGAACACCCAAAGGACTACAACATCTAACCGGGTCTCCATCTTCCCATCTTCATCAGGGCACATCATAACAGCAACGTGGTTTGCCACCACACATATGTCGCCGGGTGGAGCTGCAGAAACCAGTCGTTCCAGGTTCGCCGGAAGTCCGGTATATTGTAAGGGTGATCCTGCTACCCTGGTAGGACACCTATATTTCATATTTTGTATAAATCTATTTTTATATCGTATATTATATTCTTGTAAGTAAAAGTACTCAAAATTTTTTTTTTTCGGGTTATTTACCCCACCTCGGGTCGGTAAAAACATTGTAAAAATTTATTAATATCACCTTACTACACATCCAATATTCTTCGTCGCGTCTCATGTTTAATAATAACACACTTGTAATATTACCACCATAGGTCGATGGTCCATAAGGGGCCACTTCCTATTTTTGTTATTATTTATAAACACTTCGGGTTATATACGATGATGCCTTATTGTGTACATATAACTTATAATGCCCCTTAAATGTTCTATATTTAATACGAACTGTGTATATATAGACTTACCTATTTATTTATAACACCACTGTATAAAGTCAACAATAGTTACTTATCAATTACACCCAACCCTAGGTAAAGTCTAGTGGGGGTGGTGTAGGGGCCGGCATCATTGTATATATATTAGTGCCGTTCATCCGAGAGACGTGTTCGTGTGGTGCTTGTTCCTTCTATGCTAGCTAGGTGTCGCTTTGCGATACCTCGTTGGTACAAGAGGGGGCAGCACCATGCCTCGCGTCCAGCTCCTACTAAGGAGCCGGACGAGCGGCAGAAGGGGACTGGACATGGTCCAGTCCAGACGCTAGTACTTTGTCATCAAAGAGATCAAATAAAGTCCTACCCGAGAGGTAGGGGTTTCTGGGGCTTTGCCCAACCCGAACTACTCGTGTTGTGTTGGTACATCTAGTGGTAAGCGAGCCAAAGAGCCACCCAACATATAAGTCAATACGAACCATTACACATGAACGTTTTTTAACGCTAAATCGTTGACTCATTCTGACGTTTTTTAATGTTAAATTGAATGTTTATTCTGAATGTTTTCTAACCCAAAACATTGACTCCTTCTAACGTGTTTTAATGTTAGATTGAACATTTTTTCTGAACGTTTTCTAATGCTAAAACGTTGACTCATTTTGACCTTTTTTAATGTTCTTTTGATTATGCTATTGGGGCATTCTTTTTTTTTATTTAAACCTTTTCAGATAGAACAGTGCAAGTGATTGACAAAGCAGAATTAGTCATACACATAGAAGCATGCTCATGTGTATTACTTCTGAAGCATTCTAAAGTTACTTGTATCCCTGAGCAAGCTCAAAGACCTGTACACTTGGCATAGTTGACCATAATGGTTTCACTCGGTGATTCTATTGTCTAGATAAGAAGCATTCGGCCTCCGGCCTCATGCTTCTTATCTGACGATAGAATCACCTCGTGAACCCATAATGGTTAACTATAGCCCTTACCAAGACACGATACAACCCAAATACCCGCCCCTACGTGAAGCGTAGTGTGACGATAGCTACTACTGGACACTACTATGGCATACACTTATAGAGACTGACCTGCTGCGTCCAGCTTACCCCCTGGGACACCAGGGACACCTATATCATTGACCCCTGGTGAGAAGGGAGCTAACTAAAGTATTAAGATTTCTTTGGGTTGTATCGTGTATTTTTTTTGTTGTATCGCGCATTCCACGATACAACCCAAATGCAATGTGTCTTCCGATAGAGCTTATACCGCGCACATGTATTCACACCTTTAGGTGTGATTTAGGTGTGAAACAACAAGGCTTCGGCTGAATGCTGTCACACCTCTGGGCTAAAGGGATGGGTTCGTGAAAATTGTACCAGTGTAGTATCACGTCTGTGGTTACCACTTAACTCATTTTTTTCAGCTTACTTAGATTTTTATTTTTCATTTCACATCCTATAACATGTGCGCGACAATACCACAAGATATGCGCGATACAAGCCTTATTCTAATTATATTTGTTGTCTATAGGTGAGGCTCCATTACGCGATTTTTTTGTGCAATCTCACCTAATTTTATCCCTATAGTGCCTAAAGTATAGGGTGTGGACATTCCTATATTGTAAACATGAGATTCAAAATTGTAAACATGAGATTTCAGAGGTTATTTTATTGGTGATCTCTCTCCTAATTGTGTGCCATATTTACCAACTAACATGCACCCGCATAGACTCTGTGATTGGGTGGGAGTTCAATATATAAACATCAACACAGCAAAATATATATAACAACACAGCAGTCACACAGATCGCAGGGTATTGTACTGTAAAAATCAAACCTGTCTGATATTGAGTTGCAGAGAGTCATCAGTGTGAAAGTCTGCAATATTTACATTAGGTCAACTTGATTTAGTAAACAAAAACCTCTTTTGGCAACAAAAATGTGCCTGAGATTGTACACAAAGCCTTCCCCACATAAACAGAAAGCTCTCTCAATCTTCTATTTACACCTTGAAATAATAACAAATACCACTCTTTTAATCTGTGTTTGTGTCTGCTTTTGTGAGAATAGCTCCGCTTTTCAGCAAAAATCACGTAGTGGAGCCTCACCTTATGGGGATTTACTTGTTAATTATACAATATAAATGACGACTGCGGCATCTATAAATGTGTGTTCGAAATACATACACAGTTCAGATGGATAAACTGCACTAAAATATGAGCGGGTCGAACATGGCCACCAATTGGAAAAAGAAGTTTTGAAAAATCTTGAATATCTTTGTTGATATACATTTTGAAGTGCAGCTACACGATACTACAGCATGCACGATACTACTCAATTTTACCCTATTTGTTCAATATGTTTAACATGTATTATAATATGTATTCAACATTTTCATGTTATTATCACATATCACTCAGGGTATAAAATACCTCACTCCATCAACTCACTATTTTATCGTGTAACTTTGATTAGCACTCGTACACTTCACAGGATAAAGTTTCCATATTATACACACGGTGTCTTGTTGCTCATTAGTTTCTTTGAAGTGATGACCCCGCCCCACTATAATCACAGGCCTTGTCCTATGATTTTGTATCATCATCAACGCAGTTAGTGACTCACACAAGGACAGTTTTCTTCTGTCACCCTTGTGAAGCTTTGCATGACAGAACAGGTTCTGATGAATGGTTTTATCCATAATATTGACTTACTGGGGTTTCTACTGCTTATTAGGACATGGTACACCTGAGGTCAGACTGCTCCCACTGGGGGACATTGCACAACTATCAGGAACCAGCCGATGTTTATCTGAAACGGAGGTTGCTGATATAACGAACCATGATCATGAAGGTCAAACTGTTACTAAGACATTTAAAGCACAAATAGAAGGACATTTGTTTTATCTGAAGTTGTACACCTGAAGAAGTCAAAGACCACCTAATAAGGAGGGGGAAGGGCACTGCACAATCCCCACAACAGGGTGGCTTAGAATCATTGTGTGACTCACTATAGTACGAAGGTGTCCTACCTTAGAGCGCCTATAACTATATACGAGAGCTCTATTAAACCCTGTATAATGCTGACATAAGATTTTTGTTGACAAGATAGTATACGGTAATGGCAGGGGGGGGGGTGACTAGTGCTTTAGCGCCATCTTGTGGCAACTGTAACATTCATGTTTGTGTGTATAGCTCAGTATGCCTGAGGAAATACTTCAATTCTGCTATATTAACACATGTGTCAAATATCCTATGATACATTTACATCACATATACTTCACTCTATGTAATGGGTCCAGGTTAGCTGTATTTCAATGTATCAGTATGGAGAAATCCATCCTGTTTCAGTTGATAATGGGCTGTTCTAAAGGTCAACTTTGAGCATTTCATAAAACTAATTGAGTTGAGATCCATTAAATCTACATTTCGTGAAAATTATTTCAATGTCTAATGTATGAGGGGGGGCAGTAGAGAACATTGGAGCACCATTCCTAGAGAGTGAGAAAGAAATTTCAATTACCACTAATATGAGCTCAGTGAAGTCATTTCTGGTGCATTTCATGTTTGCTTAGTTCCCATGCCACCCACATGATGTCTCCACTGTGTCATACTTTGACCATTTCCTTGCCTTCTAGCTCTGTCAGACATGGTCATACTCTAGTCTGCTACAAGGTGGCGCCTAAGCACTGGGCTCTCCTCCTGCGCTAATGGTACCTCATTTGGGAGGGTAGCACTACATAACACCCCAAGACCATAATGACGACACTATCACCGTAATTCGAATTACGGTGTTCCAAGACGGTGGCAGCTCAGTTCATTTCATTTTTTCTCTGTTGAATTGTAAGATACTTGAGGCATCTACTCTGTGCAGATTGACTATAATGCCAGTAATGCTGAAGACACAACCCTTGGATCTTATTAATGCACACTAGTTTATGCCAGTTGTATGCAGGAATTGGCTTTTAAACAATCGTTGGTATCACCGTAATTCAATTACAGTGATACCATGTTTTGATAACAAACTAAATTGCAGTGATACCAGTGAAAAAAAAATATTGAAGCCTCCTATACTAGAACTACTTGCTTGAGCAACATGAGGTAACTGAATTCCCTCTTAATGTACTAAATCACACACTTTTATTTTGTTTACAAAGTGCTCTGCAGCCATCTTGGAACACCGTAATTCGAATTACGGTGATAGCGTCGTCACTGAGGACGGCCTTGAATCATAGCATTGATGTCAGGGTAGTGCTCTAATGGGACCTCGCTTGGAAGATTTCGGACTACAGTGACAGAGAGCTTTTTGTGCAATACCCCCCTGGACACCAAGGACAGAGCCACCTTGCTCACCCTTGACACCATAACATATAGAAGGTCTCCTGTAGTGCTGACACGCAATGTTGGGACAGAGCACTAGAATGCCTCACACCATCTTCCAATACTGCCTCATTGGCCTACATTTGCTGTTAACAGCAGAATCCGTTGAGATTAAAGTTGGCGTAAGTTTGCGTTTGCGGTGGCGAGGCAGTGTTTGGGATTATGAGCACATTGCGTCTGCGGTGACTATAGCACTTGATGACTACCTCAGTACTGGGCGCTTGGCAAACCACACCTTCAGGTAAGTTATCAATAAATCATTTATTTCATGTCAATATGGCAGTCCCATTCGTTTTACAAACGTGTGCTGATCTGCAAAACGACAATGTGCAATAATTAACTCGTCTCGATCCCATCTCTAGTCACGTGATGCTAAATTCAGTGAATTCAAGCTTTTTTTACCTTCTTCAGTTTTTATTCAACCAACTCCTTGGAGGGTTGTCTCCCACTTGGGCTTCACCTTACTAATGAGAGACGATCCCCACTTGGGATGGATTTAAATATCCCATGGTCATTCACCTCTATCAATTTTAGGGGCACAAGCACATATTGACCTCTTCATCTTATGTTTGCTTGATGCTGGGAGTGCATACATCATACATCAATGATGTTCTTTGGTTGTCAAAATATACAAAAACCTTAGCTGCATCATGATTATATCTCAATCTCAACACCTTTTAATCCAGGATAATTCAGCGATTTGGGGCCTGCGATCCAGGATATACCATGAAGCACGTGCTGGCAGACTTGATCTATGAGGAGAGACCTGATGTTGTATTCGGGATGTCGTGTTCTATTGGTGAGGCTTTTTACGATTTCTAGAGAATGACAAGTCATTTATAAGATTGTTGATGAGCTCTTATGTTGGGAATTCAACATACCGTAGTGGCCCGTTTTAGCGCCTAAGCGCCCATTAACTTCAACACCCTTCTACCCCAGACCCTTATTTGAGATATGTGCTTAATTGAATACTGATTTTAGTACTTTAGATTATTTTCAATACCCTCCTACCCCGGCACTCATTCTAAACTGGCACTTAATTGAGACCCTGACGCTTAAATGAGTCATGAAATATCAGCAAAGACAAGCTCTTGGAGATTTTGTGAGAAAAAAGCGCGATCCAAGCATTCAATATGAAAAAGCCATGAGGTATTATAAATGAGAGGGTTATTGGCAATCAATTTTTTGTGGTCATTGTCCTGAAAGCTCCAATATTCTTTTCAAAGGAATGACATTTTGTTATGGTAGTCACAATATTAATTCAATTGTATCCACACTGTAAAAAAAAATGTCTAAAAAAGGAAACATTCCTCATCCCAGAGATCCGCCGTTACTTTCACAGGGATTCCTTGTACATTTTGTGTACCACCATACTGCCACCTGGGCTTCTAGTTAAAACTACACTAGTTCAGTGATTTTCAATAACGGAGGTCCACTGTTCATTTCTACGAGGATCCCTCGAAGATTCAAGAGTTAATTTTTACAGTGTATTTTTCCACCATGATAATAGCCGTAATAATACAGCGACACTCTTTTACGTACCTTGCTCAATATAGTCATCATTCCTATCGGGCGCTACATGTCCTATTGGAAGACAGCCTATTTGCCACATGGTGGAACGAGTCCGATTCTCTCTGATAAAGATGTGTTCAGCACATTGATCCGGATCCACGCCTCTGGAGACAAGATGGCGCTCGCCTTCACCAACATGTTCCGCATGTACGGGTGGCAGCGGGTTGCCATGGTAACATCTTATGGATTCTGTGATTTGGGAGCCACAGGGATACATCCTGCATTAAAGGTACTTATCAGGGGATTAATTCATCCAAGCTACACAATGTCCTCTTCCATAGAATATTGGTTGTTTGATAGTTACTGTCCAGAAGGGGGTTACACCTTTCAATGGTCAACAAAAGTAGGGGATATGTAACATATAGAAATACCAAAGCATAAACAAATCATAATCATATTTAACCTTAAAAGTGTTTTCATTTTCAGACAGTCTGTGCTGAAAATGTATTACAGCCTGTCGATTTTGGAGCCCCCACTGTCCCTCATCCCAATTTGTTATGTTCGTAGGCAATCACAATCCTAAATTAATTCCCATAATATATCCTGACGATCCTTGAAACCCATGAGTAGTCAGTATAATGCGCTAATATGTAGTGCTGGCATGTAGGTGATATTAGTACAATGTTGTGTTTTTCATTGAAACCTGTTTCTGCTGTTTTCTGTAGGAGATTGGAGTGACCATCACAGAGTGGATCCGACCGCAGCAAAGTGGCACGGAAGATGCTGTTATTGAGCAATATGTAGAACTTGTCAAACAACGCACAAGAGGTGAGGAGACATTAACTACCACCTTAAAAAACCATCCTTCCGCCTCAAAACTGGCCATTTGGAGATAGTCTATGGCACTTTAAAAAAAAAGAAATTTCAAGGAACAGTCATTTTTACCTTTGCCTGTCTCTTTGAAAAGTGCCCTTGAAAGGGTCTACATTTCTTTCTTTTTCAGTGATTATTGTTTGCTTCGACCATGACCCATCACTCCTGAGTTTCTTTCGAATTGCCCATGAGAAGGGAATGTACCCAGACTACGCGATGTTTAGCTATGGAAACAGTGCGGGGGAGGATACCCGGGCACCTTGGATTAGTGACCCTGACCTTCATGTAGTGGGAGGGGACAAATGGAGGAAGATTCTCATTGATTTAAACTATAAACAGGTGAAGTAAGACTTATGTGTCTCTACATAATAATGAAACATGTGCATTACTACATAGTACAGTATTGTCACTTTGATTGTTCTGATATGAACCCAGTCCCAAAATAACAATATTGTCCTGAAGTGAATATTTAAAGGACAGTGTGTTGGCCAAAGACAAGGTGTTTCTAAACCTGTGAGTCTGGGTGGCTCAATGGTCATTATCCTTAAGCATTGATCAATGTTTAAAGTAGCACCCTGACTTTAAGTGGCATGGACACATAGATCATAACTGCTATAGTAACTACATTTTTTTCTCTACTTACCCAAAATTAAGCTCATACTTGAAGGCAATTTTAGATTTATACCTAATTATCTACTTTTGGCATCCAATGGAAATACACTGTTAAATACATCAGCAAATGTCCACGACCATGGAATACTTTTGCATCGTATTCACTGAGGTGAATGCGATGCAAAAATGTTCCATGGGAGTGGACATTTGCATTTATGTCAGGGCCTATGGGGTTAATTTGCTTTTAGATAAAGAAGAACAGCTCAGCTCCATTCAAAATCCAAGATGGCGGACCCCAATGAATACAAGCATATTGTATTCCATGCCCGCATGGAATACGGCTGTTCTAGTACTAATCTATAGTAACGATCGTATCTGCCATGACATAAATATGACAAGGTCCAAGGGCCCCCCTTTCTGAGATTGTATGAGCTAAAGATAACAATCAAGTGGTCCACAAACAGCTACATGTAATGTTTTTACATTCTGTGGAACACATTGAATACGATTTGAAAAATGAAAAAAAAAAAAATCTGCCTATGTCACTTTTTGTAGAAGCTCCAAAGTAAAGAATACTCACATTATAAGCCAGACTCAATGTATAACAACACACTCATAAAGGCATGTATGTTTTTCATCTATAGATTCGGCTGGCTTCATTCGGAGGACCCAAGTATGAGGCGTTTTATGACCTAATACCTGTTAAACTAGCTGAACCACCATGGAACTTCAATAAAAGTCTAGAGCTGGGTTTGAGGGTGAGGATCATGCACATATCTTACCTAACCTCAATCATCTTGGCCATACCCTCAAATAGTTATTCCGTCTTCAACTGAACTTATAGAGCTCTATTAGCAAAGTTAGTGACCTTTTAACTCATTTTGATAAGGAATTTCTATTTTGTTTAGCAGTGTTGTAGAGGATTGGATTTGATCTTTGCTGATTTACCAATGAAGTGCTGGCAGGTCTGCTCACCAGCACTTTATACCGCCCCCCAGGCCTAAACATGAATCATGCGTTCAGTCCTAGTGAGCTACTCACCAGCACTTCATACCCCCCCAGGCCTTAACATGAATCATGCATTTAGTCATGGTGAGCTACTCGCCAGCACTTCATACCGCCCCCCAGGCCTTAACATGAATCATGCATTCAGTCCTAGTGAGCTACTCGACAGCACTTCATACCGCCCTCCACGCCTTAACATGAATCATGCATTCAGTCCTAGTGAGCTACTCACCAGCACTTCATACCCCCCAGGCCTTAACATGAATCATGCATTCAGACCTAGTGAGCTACTCACCAGCACTTCACACCGCCCCGCCCAGGCCTTAACATGAATCATGCATTCAGTCCTGGTGAGCTACTCACCAGCACTTCATACCATCCCCCAGGCCTTAACATGAATCATGCATTCAGTCCTAGTGAGCTACTCACCAGCACTTCATACCCCCCAGGCCTTAACATGAATCATGCATTCAGTCCTAGTGAGCTACTCATCAGCACTTCATACCATCCCCCAGGCCTTAACATGAATCATGCATTCAGTCCTAGTGAGCTACTCACCAGCACTTCATACCGCCCCCTGGCCTTAACATGAATCATGCATTCAGTCCTAGTGAGCTACTCACCAGCACTTCATACCCCCCAGACCTTAACATAAATCATGCATTCAGTCCTAGTGAGCTACTCACCAGCACTTCATACCCCCCTGGCCGTAACATGAATCATGCATTCAGTCCTGGTGAGCTACTCACCAGCACTTCATACCCCCAGGCCTTAACATAAATCACGCATTCAGTCCTAGTGAGCTACTCACCAGCACTTCATACCGCCTCCAGGCCTTAACATGAATCATGCATTCAGTACTAGTGAGCTACTCACCAGCACTTCATACCGACCCCAGGCCTTAACATGAATCATGCATTCAGTCCTAGTGAGCCACTCACCAGCACTTCATACCCCCCCCAGGCCTTAACATGAATCATGCATTCAGTCATGGTGAGCTACTCACCAGCACTTCATACCTTCCCAGGCCTTAACATGAATCATGCGTTCAGTCCTAGTGAGCTACTCACCAGCACTTCATACCCGCCCAGGCCTTAACATGAATCATGCATTCAGTCCTGGTGAGCTACTCACCAGCACTTCATACCGCGCCCTGGCCTAAACATAAATCATGCATTCAGTCCTAGTGAGCTACTCACCAGCACTTCATACCCCCCCAGGCCTTAACATGAATCATGCATTCAGTCCTAGTGAGCTACTCATCAGCACTTCATACCATCCCCCAGGCCTTAACATGAATCATGCATTCAGTCCTAGTGAGCTACTCACCAGCACTTCATACCGACCCCAGGCCTTAACATGAATCATGCATTCAGTCCTAGTGAGCCACTCACCAGCACTTCATACCCCCCCCCCCAGGCCTTAACATGAATCATGCAGTCAGTCCTAGCGAGCTACTCACCAGCACTTCATACCACCCCCAGGCCTTAACATGAATCATGCATTCAGTCCTAGTGAGCTACTCACCAGCACTTCATACCCCCCCCCAGGCCTTAACATGAATCATGCATTCAGTCCTAGTGAGCTACTCACCAGCACTTCATACCGCCCCCAGGCCTTAACATAAATCATGCATTCAGTCCTAGTGAGCTACTCACCAGCACTTCATACCGCCCCCAGGCCTTAACATGAATCATGCATTCAGTCCTGGTGAGCTACTCACCAGCACTTCATACCCCCTGGCCTTAACATGAATCATGCATTCAGTCCTGGTGAGCTACTCACCAGCACTTCATACCCCCCAGACCTTAACATAAATCATGCATTCAGTCCTAGTGAGCTACTCACCAGCACTTCATACCCCCCTGGCCGTAACATGAATCATGCATTCAGTCCTGGTGAGCTACTCACCAGCACTTCATACCCCCAGGCCTTAACATAAATCACGCATTCAGTCCTAGTGAGCTACTCACCAGCACTTCATACCGCCTCCAGGCCTTAACATGAATCATGCATTCAGTACTAGTGAGCTACTCACCAGCACTTCATACCGACCCCAGGCCTTAACATGAATCATGCATTCAGTCCTAGTGAGCCACTCACCAGCACTTCATACCCCCCCCCAGGCCTTAACATGAATCATGCATTCAGTCATGGTGAGCTACTCACCAGCACTTCATACCTTCCCAGGCCTTAACATGAATCATGCGTTCAGTCCTAGTGAGCTACTCACCAGCACTTCATACCCGCCCAGGCCTTAACATGAATCATGCATTCAGTCCTGGTGAGCTACTCACCAGCACTTCATACCGCGCCCTGGCCTAAACATAAATCATGCATTCAGTCCTAGTGAGCTACTCATCAGCACTTCATACCACCCCCAGGCCTTAACATAAATCATGCATTCAGTCCTAGTGAGCTACTCACCAGCACTTCATACCCCCCCAGGCCTTAACATGAATCATGCATTCAGTCCTAGTGAGCTACTCATCAGCACTTCATACCATCCCCCAGGCCTTAACATGAATCATGCATTCAGTCCTAGTGAGCTACTCACCAGCACTTCATACTGTCCCCAGGCCTTAACATAAATCATGCATTCAGTCCTAGTGAGCTACTCACCAGCACTTCAAACCGCCCCCAGGTCTAAACATGAATCATGCATTCAGTCATGGTGAGCTACTCACCAGCACTTCATACCCCCCTGGCCTTAACATGAATCATGCATTTAGTCCTAGTTAGCTACTCACCAGCACTTCATACCGCCCCCAGGCCTTAACATGAATCATGCATTCAGTCCTGGTGAGCTACTCACCATCACTTCATACCCCCCAGGCCTTAACATAAATCATGCATTCAGTCCTAGTGAGCTACTCACCAGCACTTCATACCCCCCTGGCCTTAACATGAATCATGCATTCAGTCCTGGTGAGCTACTCACCAGCACTTCATACCGCCCCCCAGGCCTTAACATGAATGATGCATTCAGTCCTAGTGAGCTACTCACCAGCACTTCATACCACCCCCAGGCCTTAACATAAATCACGCATTCATTCCTAGTGAGCTACTCACCAGCACTTCATACCGCCTCCAGGCCTTAACATGAATCATGCATTCAGTCCTAGTGAGCTACTCACCAGCACTTCATACCGCCCCCAGGCCTTAACATGAATCATGCATTCAGTCCTAGTGAGCTACTCACCAGCACTTCATACTGCCCCCAGGCCTTAACATGAATCATGCATTCAGTCCTAGTGAGCTACTCACCAGCACTTCATACCGCCCCCCAGGCCTTAACATGAATCATGCATATAGTCCTAGTGAGCTACTCACCAGCACTTCATACCACCCCCAGGCCTTAACATGAATCATGCATTCAGTCCTAGTGAGCTACTCACCAGCACTTCATACCAACCCCAGGCCTTAACATGAATCATGTATTCAGTCCTAGTGAGCTACTCACCAGCACTTCACACCGCCCCCCAGGCCTAACCATGAATCATGCATTCAGTCCTAGTGAGCTACTCACCAGCACTTCATACCACTCCCCAGGCCTTAACATGAATCATGCATTCAGTCCTGGTGAGCTACTCGCCAGCACTTCATACCTCCCCCCAGCCCTAAACATGAATCATGCATTCAGTCCTAGTGAGCTAATCGACAGCACTTCATACCGCCCTCCACGCCTTAACATGAATCATGCATTCAGTCCTAGTGAGCTACTCACCAGCACTTCATACCCCCCAGGCCTTAACATGAATCATGCATTCAGACCTAGTGAGCTACTCACCAGCACTTCACACCGCCCAGCCCAGGCCTTAACATGAATCATGCATTCAGTCCTGATGAGCTACTCACCAGCACTTCATACCATCCCCCAGGCCTTAACATGAATCATGCATTCAGTCCTAGTGAGCTACTCACCAGCACTTCATACCCCCCAGGCCTTAACATGAATCATGCATTCAGTCCTAGTGAGCTACTCATCAGCACTTCATACCACTGCCCCGCCCAGGCCTTACCATGAATCATGCATTCAGTCCTGGTGAGCTACTCACCAGCACTTCATACCCCCCAGGCCTTAACATGAATCATACATTCAGTCCTAGTGAGCTACTCATCAGCACTTCATACCGCCCTTCATGCCTTAACATGAATCATGCATTCAGTCCTAGTAAGCTACTCACCAGCACTTCATACCACCCCAGGCCTTAACATGAATCATGCATTCAGTCCTAGTGAGCTACTCACCAGTACTTCATACCCCCCCATGCCTTAACATGAATCATGCATTCAGTCCTAGTGAGCTACTCACCAGCACTTCATACCGCGCCCTGGCCTAAACATGAATCATACATTCAGTCCTAGTGAGCTACTCACCAGCACTTCATACCCTCCCCTGGCCTTAACATGAATCATGCATTCAGTCCTAGTGAGCTACTCACCAGCACTTCATACCACCCCCAGGTCTTAACATGAATCATGCATTCAGTCGTAGTGAGCTACTCATCAGCACTTCATACCGCCCTTCATGCCTTAACATGAATCATGCATTCAGTCCTAGTGAGCTACTCACCAGCACTTCATACCACCCACAGGCCTTAACATGAATCATGCATTCAGTCCTAGTGAGCTACTCACCAGCACTTCATACCACCCCCAGGCCTTAACATGAATCATGCATTCAGTCCTAGTGAGTTACTCACCAGCACTTCATACCAACCCCAGGCCTTAACATGAATCATGCATTCAGTCCTAGTGAGCTACTCACCAGCACTTCACACCGCCCCCCAGGCCTAACCATGAATCATGCATTCAGTCCTAGTGAGCTACTCACCAGCACTTCATACCACTCCCCAGGCCTTAACATGAATCATGCATTCAGTCCTGGTGAGCTACTCGCCAGCACTTCATACCTCCCCCCAGGCCTAAACATGAATCATGCATTCAGTCCTAGTGAGCTAATCGACAGCACTTCATACCGCCCTCCACGCCTTAACATGAATCATGCATTCAGTCCTAGTGAGCTACTCACCAGCACTTCATACCACCCCCAGGCCTTAACATGAATCATGCATTCAGACCTAGTGAGCTACTCACCAGCAATTCACACCGCCCAGCCCAGGCCTTAACATGAATCATGCATTCAGTCCTGATGAGCTACTCACCAGCACTTCATACCATCCCCCAGGCCTTAACATGAATCATGCATTCAGTCCTAGTGAGCTACTCACCAGCACTTCATACCCCCCAGGCCTTAACATGAATCATGCATTCAGTCCTAGTGAGCTACTCATCAGCACTTCATACCACTGCCCCGCCCAGGCCTTACCATGAATCATGCATTCAGTCCTGGTGAGCTACTCACCAGCACTTCATACCCCCCCAGGCCTTAACATGAATCATACATTCAGTCCTAGTGAGCTACTCATCAGCACTTCATACCGCCCTTCATGCCTTAACATGAATCATGCATTCAGTCCTAGTAAGCTACTCACCAGCACTTCATACCACCCCAGGCCTTAACATGAATCATGCATTCAGTCCTAGTGAGCTACTCACCAGTACTTCATACCCCCCCATGCCTTAACATGAATCATGCATTCAGTCCTAGTGAGCTACTCACCAGCACTTCATACCGCGCCCTGGCCTAAACATGAATCATACATTCAGTCCTAGTGAGCTACTCACCAGCACTTCATACCCTCCCCTGGCCTTAACATGAATCATGCATTCAGTCCTAGTGAGCTACTCACCAGCACTTCATACCACCCCCAGGTCTTAACATGAATCATTCATTCAGTCGTAGTGAGCTACTCATCAGCACTTCATACCGCCCTTCATGCCTTAACATGAATCATGCATTCAGTCCTAGTGAGCTACTCACCAGCACTTCATACCACCCACAGGCCTTAACATGAATCATGCATTCAGTCCTAGTGAGCTACTCACCAGCACTTCATACCACTCCCAGGCCTTAACATAAATCATGCATTCAGTCCTAGTGAGCTACTCACCAGCACTTCATACCGCCCCCAGGCCTTAACATGAATCATGCATTCAGTCCTAGTGAGCTACTCACCAGCACTTCATACCGCCCCCAGGCCTTAATATGAATCATGCATTCAGTCCTGGTGAGCTACTCACCAGCACTTCATACCGCCCGCAGGCCTTAACATGAATCATGCATTCAGTCCTAGTGAGCTACTCACCAGCACTTCATACCCTCCCCTGGCTTTAACATGAATCATGCAGTCAGTCCTAGTGAGCTACTCACCAGCACTTCATACCACCCCCAGGCCTTAACATGAATCATGCATTCAGTCCTAGTGAGCTACTCACCAGCACTTCATACCCCCTGGCCTTAACATGAATCATGCATTCAGTCCTGGTGAGCTACTCACCAGCACTTCATACCACCCCCAGGCCTTAACATAAATCATGCATTCAGTCCTAGTGAGCTACTCACCAGCACTTCATACCCCCCCCAGGCCTTAACATGAATCATGCATTCAGTCCTAGTGAGCTACTCACCAGCACTTCATACCATCCCCCAGGCCTTAACATGAATCATGCATTCAGTCCTAGTGAGCTACTCACCAGCACTTCATACCGTCCCCAGGCCTTAACATAAATCATGCATTCAGTCCTAGTGAGCTACTCACCAGCACTTCAAACCGCCCCCAGGCCTAAACATGAATCATGCATTCAGTCATGGTGAGCTACTCACCAGCACTTCATACCCCCCTGGCCTTAACATGAATCATGCATTTAGTCCTAGTGAGCTACTCACCAGCACTTCATACCGCCCCAGGCCTTACCATGAATCATGCATTCAGTCCTGGTGAGCTACTCACCATCACTTCATACCCCCCAGGCCTTAACATAAATCATGCATTCAGTCCTAGTGAGCTACTCACCAGCACTTCATACCCCCCTGGCCTTAACATGAATCATGCATTCAGTCCTGGTGAGCTACTCACCAGCACTTCATACCGCCCCCCAGGCCTTAACATGAATCATGCATTCAGTCCTAGTGAGCTACTCACCAGCATTTCATACCACCCCCAGGCCTTAACATAAATCACGCATTCAGTCCTAGTGAGCTACTCACCAGCACTTCATACCGCCTCCAGGCCTTAACATGAATCATGCATTCAGTCCTAGTGAGCTTCTCACCAGCACTTCATACCGCCCCCAGGCCTTAACATGAATCATGCATTCAGTCCTAGTGAGCTACTCACCAGCACTTCATACTGCCCCCAGGCCTTAACATGAATCATGCATTCAGTCCTAGTGAGCTACTCACCAGCACTTCATACCGCCCCCCAGGCCTTAACATGAATCATGCATTCAGTCCTAGTGAGCTACTCACCAGCACTTCATACCACCCCCAGGCCTTAACATGAATCATGCATTCAGTCCTAGTGAGCTACTCACCAGCACTTCATACCACCCCCAGGCCTTAACATGAATCATGCATTCAGTCCTAGTGAGCTACTCACCAGCACTTCACACCGCCCCCCAGGCCTAACCATGAATCATGCATTCAGTCCTAGTGAGCTACTCACCAGCACTTCATACCGTCCCCAGGCCTTAACATAAATCATGCATTCAGTCCTAGTGAGCTACTCACCAGCACTTCAAACCGCCCCCAGGCCTAAACATGAATCATGCATTCAGTCATGGTGAGCTACTCACCAGCACTTCATACCCCCCTGGCCTTAACATGAATCATGCATTTAGTCCTAGTGAGCTACTCACCAGCACTTCATACCGCCCCCAGGCCTTACCATGAATCATGCATTCAGTCCTGGTGAGCTACTCACCATCACTTCATACCCCCCAGGCCTTAACATAAATCATGCATTCAGTCCTAGTGAGCTACTCACCAGCACTTCATACCCCCTTGGCCTTAACATGAATCATGCATTCAGTCCTGGTGAGCTACTCACCAGCACTTCATACCGCCCCCCAGGCCTTAACATGAATCATGCATTCAGTCCTAGTGAGCTACTCACCAGCATTTCATACCACCCCCAGGCCTTAACATAAATCACGCATTCAGTCCTAGTGAGCTACTCACCAGCACTTCATACCGCCTCCAGGCCTTAACATGAATCATGCATTCAGTCCTAGTGAGCTTCTCACCAGCACTTCATACCGCCCCCAGGCCTTAACATGAATCATGCATTCAGTCCTAGTGAGCTACTCACCAGCACTTCATACTGCCCCCAGGCCTTAACATGAATCATGCATTCAGTCCTAGTGAGCTACTCACCAGCACTTCATACCGCCCCCCAGGCCTTAACATGAATCATGCATTCAGTCCTAGTGAGCTACTCACCAGCACTTCATACCACCCCCAGGCCTTAACATGAATCATGCATTCAGTCCTAGTGAGCTACTCACCAGCACTTCATACCACCCCCAGGCCTTAACATGAATCATGCATTCAGTCCTAGTGAGCTACTCACCAGCACTTCACACCGCCCCCCAGGCCTAACCATGAATCATGCATTCAGTCCTAGTGAGCTACTCACCAGCACTTCATACCGTCCCCAGGCCTTAACATAAATCATGCATTCAGTCCTAGTGAGCTACTCACCAGCACTTCAAACCGCCCCCAGGCCTAAACATGAATCATGCATTCAGTCATGGTGAGCTACTCACCAGCACTTCATACCCCCCTGGCCTTAACATGAATCATGCATTTAGTCCTAGTGAGCTACTCACCAGCACTTCATACCGCCCCCAGGCCTTACCATGAATCATGCATTCAGTCCTGGTGAGCTACTCACCATCACTTCATACCCCCCAGGCCTTAACATAAATCATGCATTCAGTCCTAGTGAGCTACTCACCAGCACTTCATACCCCCTTGGCCTTAACATGAATCATGCATTCAGTCCTGGTGAGCTACTCACCAGCACTTCATACCGCCCCCCAGGCCTTAACATGAATCATGCATTCAGTCCTAGTGAGCTACTCACCAGCACTTCATACCACCCCCAGTCCTTAACATAAATCACGCATTCAGTCCTAGTGAGCTACTCACCAGCACTTCATACCGCCTCCAGGCCTTAACATGAATCATGCATTCAGTCCTAGTGAGCTACTCACCAGCACTTCATACCGCCCCCAGGCCTTAACATGAATCATGCATTCAGTCCTAGTGAGCTACTCACCAGCACTTCATACTGCCCCCAGGCCTTAACATGAATCATGCATTCAGTCCTAGTGAGCTACTCACCAGCACTTCATACCGCCCCCCAGGCCTTAACATGAATCATGCATTCAGTCCTAGTGAGCTACTCACCAGCACTTCATACCGCCCCCAGGCCTTAACATGAATCATGCATTCAGTCCTAGTGAGCTACTCACCAGCACTTCATACCACCCCCAGGCCTTAACATGAATCATGCATTCAGTCCTAGTGAGCTACTCACCAGCACTTCACACCGCCCCCCAGGCCTAACCATGAATCATGCATTCAGTCCTAGTGAGCTACTTACCAGCACTTCATACCACTCCCCAGGCCTTAATATGAATCATGCATTCAGTCCTGGTGAGCTACTCGCCAGCACTTCATACCGCCCCCCAGGCCTAAACATGAATCATGCATTCAGTCCTAGTGAGCTACTCACCAGCACTTCATACCCCCCAGGCCTTAACATTAATCATGCATTCAGTCCTAGTGAGCTACTCATCAGCACTTCATACCATCCCCCAGGCCTTAACATGAATCATGCATTCAGTCCTAGTGAGCTACTCACCAGCACTTCATACCCCCCAGGCCTTAACATGAATCATGCATTCAGTCCTAATGAGCTACTCATCAGCACTTCATACCATCCCCCAGGCCTTAACATGAATCATGCATTCAGTCCTAGTGAGCTACTCACCAGCACTTCATACCCCCCAGGCCTTAACATGAATCATGCATTCAGTCCTAGTGAGCTACTCATCAGCACTTCATACCATCCCCCAGGCCTTAATATGAATCATGCATTCAGTCCTAGTGAGCTACTCACCAGCAATTCATACCGCCCCCAGGCCTTAACATGAATCATGCATTCAGTCCTAGTGAGCTACTCACCAGCACTTCATACCGTCCCCAGGCCTTAATATGAATCATGCATTCAGTCCTGGTGAGCTACTCACCAGCACTTCATACCGCCCGCAGGCCTTAACATGAATCCTGCATTCAGTCCTAGTGAGCTACTCACCAGCACTTCATACCCCCCCAGGCCTTAACATGAATCATGCATTCAGTCCTGGTGAGCTACTCACCAGCACTTCATACCGCGCCCTGGCCTAAACATGAATCATGCATTCAGTCCTAGTGAGCTACTCACCAGCACTTCATACCCTCCCCTGGCCTTAACATGAATCATGCAGTCAGTCCTAGTGAGCTACTCACCAGCACTTCATACCAGCCCCAGGCCTTAACATGAATCATGCATTCAGTCCTAGTGAGTTACTCACCAGCACTTCATACCCCCCCAGGCCTTAACATGAATCATGCATTCAGTCCTAGTGAGCTACTCACCAGCACTTCATACCGCCCCCAGGCCTTAACATGAATCATGCATTCAGTCCTAGTGAGCTACTCACCAGCACTTCATACCGCCCCCAGGCCTTAACATGAATCATGCATTCAGTCCTAGTGAGCTACTCACCAGCACTTCATACCACCCCCAGGCCTTAACATGAATCATGCATTCAGTCCTAGTGAGCTACTCACCAGCACTTCACACCGCCCCCCAGGCCTAACCATGAATCATGCATTCAGTCCTAGTGAGCTACTCACCAGCACTTCATACCACTCCCCAGGCCTTAATATGAATCATGCATTCAGTCCTGGTGAGCTACTCGCCAGCACTTCATACCGCCCCCCAGGCCTAAACATGAATCATGCATTCAGTCCTAGTGAGCTACTCGACAGCACTTCATACCGCCCTCCACGCCTTAACATGAATCATGCATTCAGTCCTAGTGAGCTACTCACCAGCACTTCATACCCCCCAGGCCTTAACATGAATCATGCATTCAGACCTAGTGAGCTACTCACCAGCACTTCACACCGCCCAGCCCAGGCCTTAACATGAATCATGCATTCAGTCCTGGTGAGCTACTCACCAGCACTTCATACCATCCCCCAGGCCTTAACATGAATCATGCATTCAGTCCTAGTGAGCTACTCACCAGCACTTCATACCCCCCAGGCCTTAACATGAATCATGCATTCAGTCCTAGTGAGCTACTCATCAGCACTTCATACCATCCCCCAGGCCTTAACATGAATCATGCATTCAGTCCTAGTGAGCTACTCACCAGCACTTCATACCGCCCCCAGGCCTTAACATGAATCATGCATTCAGTCCTAGTGAGCTACTCACCAGCACTTCATACCACCCCCAGGCCTTAACATGAATCATGCATTCAGTCCTAGTGAGCTACTCACCAGCACTTCACACCGCCCCCCAGGCCTAACCATGAATCATGCATTCAGTCCTAGTGAGCTACTCACCAGCACTTCATACCACTCCCCAGGCCTTAATATGAATCATGCATTCAGTCCTGGTGAGCTACTCGCCAGCACTTCATACCGCCCCCCAGGCCTAAACATGAATCATGCATTCAGTCCTAGTGAGCTACTCACCAGCACTTCATACCCCCCAGGCCTTAACATGAATCATGCATTCAGTCCTAGTGAGCTACTCATCAGCACTTCATACCATCCCCCAGGCCTTAACATGAATCATGCATTCAGTCCTAGTGAGCTACTCACCAGCACTTCATACCCCCCAGGCCTTAACATGAATCATGCATTCAGTCCTAGTGAGCTACTCATCAGCACTTCATACCATCCCCCAGGCCTTAACATGAATCATGCATTCAGTCCTAGTGAGCTACTCACCAGCACTTCATACCCCCCAGGCCTTAACATGAATCATGCATTCAGTCCTAGTGAGCTACTCATCAGCACTTCATACCATCCCCCAGGCCTTAACATGAATCATGCATTCAGTCCTAGTGAGCTACTCACCAGCACTTCATACCGCCCCCAGGCCTTAACATGAATCATGCATTCAGTCCTAGTGAGCTACTCACCAGCACTTCATACCGTCCCCAGGCCTTAATATGAATCATGCATTCAGTCCTGGTGAGCTACTCAGCAGCACTTCATACCGCCCGCAGGCCTTAACATGAATCCTGCATTCAGTCCTAGTGAGCTACTCACCAGCACTTCATACCCCCCCAGGCCTTAACATGAATCATGCATTCAGTCCTGGTGAGCTACTCACCAGCACTTCATACCGCGCCCTGGCCTAAACATGAATCATGCATTCAGTCCTAGTGAGCTACTCACCAGCACTTCATACCCTCCCCTGGCCTTAACATGAATCATGCAGTCAGTCCTAGTGAGCTACTCACCAGCACTTCATACCAGCCCCAGGCCTTAACATGAATCATGCATTCAGTCCTAGTGAGTTACTCACCAGCACTTCATACCCCCCCCAGGCCTTAACATGAATCATGCATTCAGTCCTAGTGAGCTACTCACCAGCACTTCATACCGCCCCCAGGCCTTAACATAAATCATGCATTCAGTCCTAGTGAGCTACTCACCAGCACTTCATACCGCCCCCAGGCCTTAACATGAATCATGCATTCAGTCCTAGTGAGCTACTCACCAGCACTTCATACCGCCCCCAGGCCTTAACATGAATCATGCATTCAGTCCTAGTGAGCTACTCACCAGCACTTCATACCACCCCCAGGCCTTAACATGAATCATGCATTCAGTCCTAGTGAGCTACTCACCAGCACTTCACACCGCCCCCCAGGCCTAACCATGAATCATGCATTCAGTCCTAGTGAGCTACTCACCAGCACTTCATACCACTCCCCAGGCCTTAATATGAATCATGCATTCAGTCCTGGTGAGCTACTCGCCAGCACTTCATACCGCCCCCCAGGCCTAAACATGAATCATGCATTCAGTCCTAGTGAGCTACTCGACAGCACTTCATACCGCCCTCCACGCCTTAACATGAATCATGCATTCAGTCCTAGTGAGCTACTCACCAGCACTTCATACCCCCCAGGCCTTAACATGAATCATGCATTCAGACCTAGTGAGCTACTCACCAGCACTTTACACCGCCCAGCCCAGGCCTTAACATGAATCATGCATTCAGTCCTGGTGAGCTACTCACCAGCACTTCATACCATCCCCCAGGCCTTAACATGAATCATGCATTCAGTCCTAGTGAGCTACTCACCAGCACTTCATACCCCCCAGGCCTTAACATGAATCATGCATTCAGTCCTAGTGAGCTACTCATCAGCACTTCATACCATCCCCCAGGCCTTAACATGAATCATGCATTCAGTCCTAGTGAGCTACTCACCAGCACTTCATACCGCCCCCAGGCCTTAACATGAATCATGCATTCAGTCCTAGTGAGCTACTCACCAGCACTTCATACCGTCCCCAGGCCTTAATATGAATCATGCATTCAGTCCTGGTGAGCTACTCACCAGCACTTCATACCGCCCGCAGGCCTTAACATGAATCCTGCATTCAGTCCTAGTGAGCTACTCACCAGCACTTCATACCCCCCCAGGCCTTAACATGAATCATGCATTCAGTCCTGGTGAGCTACTCACCAGCACTTCATACCGCGCCCTGGCCTAAACATGAATCATGCATTCAGTCCTAGTGAGCTACTCACCAGCACTTCATACCCTCCCCTGGCCTTAACATGAATCATGCAGTCAGTCCTAGTGAGCTACTCACCAGCACTTCATACCAGCCCCAGGCCTTAACATGAATCATGCATTCAGTCCTAGTGAGTTACTCACCAGCACTTCATACCCCCCCCAGGCCTTAACATGAATCATGCATTCAGTCCTAGTGAGCTACTCACCAGCACTTCATACCGCCCCCAGGCCTTAACATAAATCATGCATTCAGTCCTAGTGAGCTACTCACCAGCACTTCATACCGCCCCCAGGCCTTAACATGAATCATGCATTCAGTCCTAGTGAGCTACTCACCAGCACTTCATACCGCCCCCAGGCCTTAATATGAATCATGCATTCAGTCCTAGTGAGCTACTCACCAGCACTTCATACCGCCCTCCACGCCTTAACATAAATCATGCATTCAGTCCTAGTGAGCTACTCACCAGCACTTCATACTGCCCCCAGGCCTTAACATGAATCATGCATTCAGTCCTAGTGAGCTACTCACCAGCACTTCATACCGCCCCCAGGCCTTAATATGAATCATGCATTCAGTCCTGGTGAGCTACTCACCAGCACTTCATACCCCCAGGCCTTAACATAAATCACGCATTCAGTCCTAGTGAGCTACTCACCAGCACTTCATACCCTCCCCTGGCCTTAACATGAATCATGCATTCAGTCCTAGTGAGCTACTCACCAGCACTTCATACCACCCCCAGGCCTTAACATGAATCATGCATTCAGTCCTCGTGAGCTACTCACCAGCACTTCATACCCTCCAGGCCTTAACATGAATCATGCATTCAGACCTAGTGAGCTACTCACCAGCACTTCACACTGCCCCGCTCAGGCCTTACCATGAATCATGCATTCAGTCCTGGTGAGCTACTCACCAGCACTTCATACCCCCCGAGGCCTTAACATGAATCATACATTCAGTCCTAGTGAGCTACTCATCAGCACTTCATACCGCCCTTCATGCCTTAACATGAATCATGCATTCAGTCCTAGTGAGCTACTCACCAGCACTTCATACCACCCCCAGGCCTTAACATGAATCATGCATTCAGTCCTAGTGAGCTACTCACCAGCACTTCATACCGCCCCCAGGCTTTAATATGAATCATGCATTCAGTCCTGGTGAGCTACTCACCAGCACTTCATACCGCGCCCTGGCCTAAACATGAATCATGCATTCAGTCCTAGTGAGCTACTCACCAGCACTTCATACCCTCCCCTGGCCTTAACATGAATCATGCATTCAGTCCTAGTGAGCTACTCACCAGCACTTCATACCGCCCCCAGGCCTTAACATGAATCATGCATTCAGTCCTAGTGAGCTACTGACCAGCACTTCATACCCCCCCCAGGCCTTAACATGAATCATGCATTCAGTCCTAGTGAGCTACTCATCAGCACTTCATACCATCCCCCAGGCCTTAACATGAATCATGCATTCAGTCCTAGTGAGCTACTCACCAGCACTTCATACCGCCCTCCACGCCTTAACATGAATCATGCATTCAGTCCTAATGAGCTACTCACAAGCACTTCATACCGCCCTTCACGCCTTAACATGAATCATGCATTCAGTCCTGGTGAGCTACTCACCATCACTTCATACCCCCCAGGCCTTACCATAAATCATGCATTCAGTCCTGGTGAGCTACTCACCAGCACTTCAGACCCCCCATCCCCCAGGCCTTAACATGAATCATGCATTCAGTCCTGGTGAGCTACTCACCAGCACTTCATACCCTCCCCTGGCCTTAACATGAATCATGCATTCAGTCCTAGTGAGCTACTCACCAGCACTTCATACCGCGCCCTGGCCGAAACATGAATCATACATTCAGTCCTAGTGAGCTACTCACCAGCACTTCATACCCTCCCCTGGCCTTAACATGAATCATGCATTCAGTCCTAGTGAGCTACTCACCAGCACTTCATACCACCCCCAGGTCTTAACATGAATCATGCATTCAGTCCTAGTGAGCTACTCACCAGCACTTCATACCCTCTAGGCCTGAACATGAATCATGCATTCAGACCTAGTGAGCTACTCACCAACACTTCACACTGCCCCGCCCAGGCCTTACCATGAATCATGCATTCAGTCCTGGTGAGCTACTCACCAGCACTTCATACCCTCCAGGCCTTAACATGAATCATGCATTCAGACCTAGTGAGCTACTCACCAGCACTTCACACTGCCCCGCCCAGGCCTTACCATGAATCATGCATTCAGTCCTGGTGAGCTACTCACCAGCACTTCATACCCCCCCAGGCCTTAACATGAATCATACATTCAGTCCTAGTGAGCTACTCATCAGCACTTCATACCGCCCTTCATGCCTTAACATGAATCATGCATTCAGTCCTAGTGAGCTACTCACCAGCACTTCATACCACCCCCAGGCCTTAACATGAATCATGCATTCAGTCCTAGTGAGCTACTCACCAGCACTTCATACCGCCCCCAGGCTTTAATATGAATCATGCATTCAGTCCTAGTGAGCTACTCACCAGCACTTCATACCACTCCCCAGGCCTTAATATGAATCATGCATTCAGTCCTGGTGAGCTACTCGCCAGCACTTCATACCGCCCCCCAGGCCTAAACATGAATCATGCATTCAGTCCTAGTGAGCTACTCGACAGCACTTCATACCGCCCTCCACGCCTTAACATGAATCATGCATTCAGTCCTAGTGAGCTACTCACCAGCACTTCATACCCCCCAGGCCTTAACATGAATCATGCATTCAGACCTAGTGAGCTACTCACCAGCACTTTACACCGCCCAGCCCAGGCCTTAACATGAATCATGCATTCAGTCCTGGTGAGCTACTCACCAGCACTTCATACCATCCCCCAGGCCTTAACATGAATCATGCATTCAGTCCTAGTGAGCTACTCACCAGCACTTCATACCCCCCAGGCCTTAACATGAATCATGCATTCAGTCCTAGTGAGCTACTCATCAGCACTTCATACCATCCCCCAGGCCTTAACATGAATCATGCATTCAGTCCTAGTGAGCTACTCACCAGCACTTCATACCGCCCCCAGGCCTTAACATGAATCATGCATTCAGTCCTAGTGAGCTACTCACCAGCACTTCATACCGTCCCCAGGCCTTAATATGAATCATGCATTCAGTCCTGGTGAGCTACTCACCAGCACTTCATACCGCCCGCAGGCCTTAACATGAATCCTGCATTCAGTCCTAGTGAGCTACTCACCAGCACTTCATACCCCCCCAGGCCTTAACATGAATCATGCATTCAGTCCTGGTGAGCTACTCACCAGCACTTCATACCGCGCCCTGGCCTAAACATGAATCATGCATTCAGTCCTAGTGAGCTACTCACCAGCACTTCATACCCTCCCCTGGCCTTAACATGAATCATGCAGTCAGTCCTAGTGAGCTACTCACCAGCACTTCATACCAGCCCCAGGCCTTAACATGAATCATGCATTCAGTCCTAGTGAGTTACTCACCAGCACTTCATACCCCCCCCAGGCCTTAACATGAATCATGCATTCAGTCCTAGTGAGCTACTCACCAGCACTTCATACCGCCCCCAGGCCTTAACATAAATCATGCATTCAGTCCTAGTGAGCTACTCACCAGCACTTCATACCGCCCCCAGGCCTTAACATGAATCATGCATTCAGTCCTAGTGAGCTACTCACCAGCACTTCATACCGCCCCCAGGCCTTAATATGAATCATGCATTCAGTCCTAGTGAGCTACTCACCAGCACTTCATACCGCCCTCCACGCCTTAACATAAATCATGCATTCAGTCCTAGTGAGCTACTCACCAGCACTTCATACTGCCCCCAGGCCTTAACATGAATCATGCATTCAGTCCTAGTGAGCTACTCACCAGCACTTCATACCGCCCCCAGGCCTTAATATGAATCATGCATTCAGTCCTGGTGAGCTACTCACCAGCACTTCATACCCCCAGGCCTTAACATAAATCACGCATTCAGTCCTAGTGAGCTACTCACCAGCACTTCATACCCTCCCCTGGCCTTAACATGAATCATGCATTCAGTCCTAGTGAGCTACTCACCAGCACTTCATACCACCCCCAGGCCTTAACATGAATCATGCATTCAGTCCTCGTGAGCTACTCACCAGCACTTCATACCCTCCAGGCCTTAACATGAATCATGCATTCAGACCTAGTGAGCTACTCACCAGCACTTCACACTGCCCCGCTCAGGCCTTACCATGAATCATGCATTCAGTCCTGGTGAGCTACTCACCAGCACTTCATACCCCCCGAGGCCTTAACATGAATCATACATTCAGTCCTAGTGAGCTACTCATCAGCACTTCATACCGCCCTTCATGCCTTAACATGAATCATGCATTCAGTCCTAGTGAGCTACTCACCAGCACTTCATACCACCCCCAGGCCTTAACATGAATCATGCATTCAGTCCTAGTGAGCTACTCACCAGCACTTCATACCGCCCCCAGGCTTTAATATGAATCATGCATTCAGTCCTGGTGAGCTACTCACCAGCACTTCATACCGCGCCCTGGCCTAAACATGAATCATGCATTCAGTCCTAGTGAGCTACTCACCAGCACTTCATACCCTCCCCTGGCCTTAACATGAATCATGCATTCAGTCCTAGTGAGCTACTCACCAGCACTTCATACCGCCCCCAGGCCTTAACATGAATCATGCATTCAGTCCTAGTGAGCTACTGACCAGCACTTCATACCCCCCCCAGGCCTTAACATGAATCATGCATTCAGTCCTAGTGAGCTACTCATCAGCACTTCATACCATCCCCCAGGCCTTAACATGAATCATGCATTCAGTCCTAGTGAGCTACTCACCAGCACTTCATACCGCCCTCCACGCCTTAACATGAATCATGCATTCAGTCCTAATGAGCTACTCACAAGCACTTCATACCGCCCTTCACGCCTTAACATGAATCATGCATTCAGTCCTGGTGAGCTACTCACCATCACTTCATACCCCCCAGGCCTTACCATAAATCATGCATTCAGTCCTGGTGAGCTACTCACCAGCACTTCAGACCCCCCATCCCCCAGGCCTTAACATGAATCATGCATTCAGTCCTGGTGAGCTACTCACCAGCACTTCATACCCTCCCCTGGCCTTAACATGAATCATGCATTCAGTCCTAGTGAGCTACTCACCAGCACTTCATACCGCGCCCTGGCCGAAACATGAATCATACATTCAGTCCTAGTGAGCTACTCACCAGCACTTCATACCCTCCCCTGGCCTTAACATGAATCATGCATTCAGTCCTAGTGAGCTACTCACCAGCACTTCATACCACCCCCAGGTCTTAACATGAATCATGCATTCAGTCCTAGTGAGCTACTCACCAGCACTTCATACCCTCTAGGCCTGAACATGAATCATGCATTCAGACCTAGTGAGCTACTCACCAACACTTCACACTGCCCCGCCCAGGCCTTACCATGAATCATGCATTCAGTCCTGGTGAGCTACTCACCAGCACTTCATACCCTCCAGGCCTTAACATGAATCATGCATTCAGACCTAGTGAGCTACTCACCAGCACTTCACACTGCCCCGCCCAGGCCTTACCATGAATCATGCATTCAGTCCTGGTGAGCTACTCACCAGCACTTCATACCCCCCCAGGCCTTAACATGAATCATACATTCAGTCCTAGTGAGCTACTCATCAGCACTTCATACCGCCCTTCATGCCTTAACATGAATCATGCATTCAGTCCTAGTGAGCTACTCACCAGCACTTCATACCACCCCCAGGCCTTAACATGAATCATGCATTCAGTCCTAGTGAGCTACTCACCAGCACTTCATACCGCCCCCAGGCTTTAATATGAATCATGCATTCAGTCCTGGTGAGCTACTCACCAGCACTTCATACCGCGCCCTGGCCTAAACATGAATCATGCATTCAGTCCTAGTGAGCTACTCACCAGCACTTCATACCCTCCCCTGGCGTTAACATGAATCATGCATTCAGTCCTAGTGAGCTACTCACCAGCACTTCATACCGCCCCCAGGCCTTAACGTGAATCATGCATTCAGTCCTTGTGAGCTACTGACCAGCACTTCATACCCCCCCAGGCCTTAACATGAATCATGCATTCAGTCCTAGTGAGCTACTCACCAGCACTTCATACCATCCCCTAGGCCTTAACATGAATCATGCATTCAGTCCTAGTGAGCTACTCACCAGCACTTCATACCGCCCTCCACGCCTTAACATGAATCATGCATTCAGTCCTAATGAGCTACTCACAAGCACTTCATACCGCCCTTCACGCCTTAACATGAATCATGCATTCAGTCCTGGTGAGCTACTCACCATCACTTCATACCCCCCAGGCCTTACCATAAATCATGCATTCAGTCCTGGTGAGCTACTCACCAGCACTTCATACCCCCCATCCCCCAGGCCTTAACATGAATCATGCATTCAGTCCTGGTGAGCTACTCACCAGCACTTCATACCGCCCCCAGACCTTAACATGAATCATGCATTCAGTCCTAGTGAGCTACTCACCAGCACTTCATACCCCCCCATGCCTTAACATGAATTATGCATTCAGTCCTGGTGAGCTACTCACCAGCACTTCATACCGCGCCCTGGCCTAAACATGAATCATACATTCAGTCCTAGTAAGCTACTCACCAGCACTTCATACCCTCCCCTGGCCTTAACATGAATCATGCATTCAGTCCTAGTGAGCTACTCACCAGCACTTCATACCACCCCCAGGTCTTAACATGAATCATGCATTCAGTCCTAGTGAGCTACTCACCAGCACTTCATACCCTCCAGGCCTGAACATGAATCATGCATTCAGACCTAGTGAGCTAATCACCAACACTTCACACTGCCCCGCCCAGGCCTTACCATGAATCATGCATTCAGTCCTGGTGAGCTACTCACCAGCACTTCATACCCCCCCAGGCCTTAACATGAATCATACATTCAGTCCTAGTGAGCTACTCATCAGCACTTCATACCGCCCTTCATGCCTTAACATGAATCATGCATTCAGTCCTAGTGAGCTACTCACCAGCACTTCATACCACCCCCAGGCCTTAACATGAATCATGCATTCAGTCCTAGTGAGCTACTCACCAGCACTTCATACCGCCCCCAGGCTTTAATATGAATCATGCATTCAGTCCTGGTGAGCTACTCACCAGCACTTCATACCGCACCCTGGCCTAAACATGAATCATGCATTCAGTCCTAGTGAGCTACTCACCAGCACTTCATACCCTCCCCTGGCCTTAACATGAATCATGCATTAAGTCCTAGTGAGCTACTCACCAGCACTTCATACCACCCTCAGGCCTTAACATGAATCATGCATTCAGTCCTAGTGAGCTACTGACCAGCACTTCATACCACGCCAGGCCTTAACATGAACCATGCATTCAGTCCTAGTGAGCTACTCATCAGCACTTCATACCATCCCCCAGGCCTTAACATGAATCATGCATTCAGTCCTAGTGAGCTACTCACCAGCACTTCATACCGCCCTCCACGCCTTAACATGAATCATGCATTCAGTCCTAATGAGCTACTCACAAGCACTTCATACCGCCCTTCACGCCTTAACATGAATCATGCATGCAGTCCTGGTGAGCTACTCACTATCACTTCATACCCCCCAGGCCTTACCATAAATCATGCATTCAGTCCTGGTGAGCTACTCACCAGCACTTCATACCCCCCATCCCCCAGGCCTTAACATGAATCATGCATTCAGTCATAGTGAGCTACTCACCAGCACTTCATACCGCCCTGCACGCCTTAACATGAATCATGCATTCAGTCCTAATGAGCTACTCACAAGCACTTCATACCGCCCTTCACGCCTTAACATGAATCATGCATTCAGTCCTGGTGAGCTACTCACCATCACTTCATACCCCCCAGGCCTTACCATAAATCATGCATTCAGTCCTGGTGAGCTACTCACCAGCACTTCATACCCCCCATCCCCCAGGCCTTAACATGAATCATGCATTCAGTCCTGGTGAGCTACTCACCAGCACTTCATACCGCCCCCAGACCTTAACATGAATCATGCATTCAGTCCTAGTGAGCTACTCACCAGCACTTCATACCCCCCCATGCCTTAACATGAATTATGCATTCAGTCCTGGTGAGCTACTCACCAGCACTTCATACCGCGCCCTGGCCTAAACATGAATCATACATTCAGTCCTAGTAAGCTACTCACCAGCACTTCATACCCTCCCCTGGCCTTAACATGAATCATGCATTCAGTCCTAGTGAGCTACTCACCAGCACTTCATACCACCCCCAGGTCTTAACATGAATCATGCATTCAGTCCTAGTGAGCTACTCACCAGCACTTCATACCCTCCAGGCCTGAACATGAATCATGCATTCAGACCTAGTGAGCTAATCACCAACACTTCACACTGCCCCGCCCAGGCCTTACCATGAATCATGCATTCAGTCCTGGTGAGCTACTCACCAGCACTTCATACCCCCCCAGGCCTTAACATGAATCATACATTCAGTCCTAGTGAGCTACTCATCAGCACTTCATACCGCCCTTCATGCCTTAACATGAATCATGCATTCAGTCCTAGTGAGCTACTCACCAGCACTTCATACCACCCCCAGGCCTTAACATGAATCATGCATTCAGTCCTAGTGAGCTACTCACCAGCACTTCATACCGCCCCCAGGCTTTAATATGAATCATGCATTCAGTCCTGGTGAGCTACTCACCAGCACTTCATACCGCGCCCTGGCCTAAACATGAATCATGCATTCAGTCCTAGTGAGCTACTCACCAGCACTTCATACCCTCCCCTGGCCTTAACATGAATCATGCATTAAGTCCTAGTGAGCTACTCACCAGCACTTCATACCACCCTCAGGCCTTAACATGAATCATGCATTCAGTCCTAGTGAGCTACTGACCAGCACTTCATACCACGCCAGGCCTTAACATGAACCATGCATTCAGTCCTAGTGAGCTACTCATCAGCACTTCATACCATCCCCCAGGCCTTAACATGAATCATGCATTCAGTCCTAGTGAGCTACTCACCAGCACTTCATACCGCCCTCCACGCCTTAACATGAATCATGCATTCAGTCCTAATGAGCTACTCACAAGCACTTCATACCGCCCTTCACGCCTTAACATGAATCATGCATGCAGTCCTGGTGAGCTACTCACTATCACTTCATACCCCCCAGGCCTTACCATAAATCATGCATTCAGTCCTGGTGAGCTACTCACCAGCACTTCATACCCCCCATCCCCCAGGCCTTAACATGAATCATGCATTCAGTCATAGTGAGCTACTCACCAGCACTTCATACCGCCCTGCACGCCTTAACATGAATCATGCATTCAGTCCTAATGAGCTACTCACAAGCACTTCATACCGCCCTTCACGCATTAACATGAATCATGCATTCAGTCCTGGTGAGCTACTCACCATCACTTCATACCCCCCAGGCCTTACCATAAATCATGCATTCAGTCCTGGTGAGCTACTCACCAGCACTTCATACCCCCCATCCCCCAGGCCTTAACATGAATCATGCATTCAGTCCTGGTGAGCTACTCACCAGCACTTCATACCGCCCCAGGCCTTAACATGAATCATGCATTCAGTCCTAGTGAGCTACTCACCAGCACTTCATACCCCCCCATGCCTTAACATGAATTATGCATTCAGTCCTTGTGAGCTACTCACCAGCACTTCATACCGCGCCCTGGCCTAAACATGAATCATACATTCAGTCCTAGTGACCTACTCACCAGCACTTCATACCCTCCCCTGGCCTTAACATGAATCATGCATTCAGTCCTAGTGAGCTACTCACCAGCACTTCATACCACCCCCAGGTCTTAACATGAATCATGCATTCAGTCCTAGTGAGCTACTCACCAGCACTTCATACCCTCCAGGCCTGAACATGAATCATGCATTCAGA
This sequence comes from Acholoe squamosa, assembly GCA_949317995.1. Taxonomy (NCBI): domain Eukaryota; kingdom Metazoa; phylum Annelida; class Polychaeta; order Phyllodocida; family Polynoidae; genus Acholoe; species Acholoe squamosa. Next base: position 5,050,072 of record OX439041.1, read on the forward strand.
CCTAGTGAGCTACTCACCAACACTTCACACTGCCCCGCCCATGCCTTACCATGAATCATGCATTCAGTCCTGGTGAGCTACTCACCAGCACTTCATACCCCCCGAGGCCTTAACATGAATCATACATTCAGTCCTAGTGAGCTACTCATCAGCACTTCATACCGCCCTTCATGCCTTAACATGAATCATGCATTCAGTCCTAGTGAGCTACTCACCAGCACTTCATACCACCCCCAGGCCTTAACATGAATCATGCATTCAGTCCTAGTGAGCTACTCACCAGCACTTCATACCGCCCCCAGGCTTTAATATGAATCATGCATTCAGTCCTGGTGAGCTACTCACCAGCACTTCATACCGCGCCCTGGCCTAAACATGAATCATGCATTCAGTCCTAGTGAGCTACTCACCAGCACTTCATACCCTCCCCTGGCGTTAACATGAATCATGCATTCAGTCCTAGTGAGCTACTCACCAGCACTTCATACCACCCTCAGGCCTTAACATGAATCATGCATTCAGTCCTAGTGAGCTACTGACCAGCACTTCATACCCCCCCAGGCCTTAACATGAACCATGCATTCAGTCCTAGTGAGCTACTCATCAGCACTTCATACCATCCCCCAGGCCTTAACATGAATCATGCATTCAGTCCTAGTGAGCTACTCACCAGCACTTCATACCGCCCTCCACGCCTTAACATGTATCATGCATTCAGTCCTAATGAGCTACTCACAAGCACTTCATACCGCCCTTCACGCCTTAACATGAATCATGCATTCAGTCCTGGTGAGCTACTCACCAGCACTTCATACCCCCCATCCCCCAGGCCTTAACATGAATCATGCATTCAGTCCTAGTGAGCTACTCACCAGCACTTCATACCGCCCTCCACGCCTTAACATGAATCATGCATTCAGTCCTAGTGAGCTACTCACCAGCACTTCATACCGCCCCCAGGCCTTAACATGAATCATGCATTCAGTCCTAGTGAGCTACTCACCAGCACTTCATACCGCCCCCAGGCCTTAATATGAATCATGCATTCAGTCCTGGTGAGCTACTCACCAGCACTTCATACCGCCCCCAGGCCTTAACATGAATCATGCATTCAGTCCTAGTAAGCTACTCACCAGCACTTCATACCCCCCCAGGCCTTAACATGAATCATGCATTCAGTCCTGGTGAGCTACTCACCAGCACTTCATACCGCGCCCTGGCCTAAACATGAATCATGCATTCAGTCCTAGTGAGCTACTCACCAGCACTTCATACCCTCCCCTGGCCTTAACATGAATCATGCATTCAGTCCTAGTGAGCTACTCACCAGCACTTCATACCACCCCCAGGCCTTAACATGAATCATGCATTCAGTCCTACTGAGCTACTGACCAGCACTTCATACCCCCCCAGTCCTTAACATGAATCGTGCATTCAGTCCTAGTGAGCTACTCATCAGCACTTCATACCTTCCCCCAGGCCTTAACATGAATCATGCATTCAGTCCTAGTGAGCTACTCACCAGCACTTCATACCGCCCTCCACGCCTTAACATGAATCACGCATTCAGTCCTAATGAGCTACTCACAAGCACTTCATACCGCCCTTCACGCCTTAACATGAATCATGCATTCAGTCCTGGTGAGCTACTCACCATCACTTCATACCCCCCAGGCCTTACCATAAATCATGCATTCAGTCCTGGTGAGCTACTCACCAGCACTTCATACCCCCCATCCCCCAGGCCTTAACATGAATCATGCATTCGGTCCTGGTGAGCTACTCACCAGCACTTCATACCGCCCCAGGCCTTAACATGAATCATGCATTCAGTCCTAGTGAGCTACTCACCAGCACTTCATACCCCCCCATGCCTTAACATGAATTATGCATTCAGTCCTGGTGAGCTACTCACCAGCACTTCATACCGCGCCCTGGCCTAAACATGAATCATACATTCAGTCCTAGTGAGCTACTCACCAGCACTTCATACCCTCCCCTGGCCTTAACATGAATCATGCATTCAGTCCTAGTGAGCTACTCACCAGCACTTCATACCACCCCCAGGTCTTAACATGAATCATGCATTCAGTCCTAGTGAGCTACTCACCAGCACTTCATACCCTCCAGGCCTGAACATGAATCATGCATTCAGACCTAGTGAGCTACTCACCAACACTTCACACTGCCCCGCCCAGGCCTTACCATGAATCATGCATTCAGTCCTGGTGAGCTACTCACCAGCACTTCATACCCCCCGAGGCCTTAACATGAATCATACATTCAGTCCTAGTGAGCTACTCATCAGCACTTCATACCGCCCTTCATGCCTTAACATGAATCATGCATTCAGTCCTAGTGAGCTACTCACCAGTACTTCATACCACCCCCAGGCCTTAACATGAATCATGCATTCAGTCCTAGTGAGCTACTCACCAGCACTTCATACCGCCCCCAGGCTTTAATATGAATCATGCATTCAGTCCTGGTGAGCTACTCACCAGCACTTCATACCGCGCCCTGGCCTAAACATGAATCATGCATTCAGTCCTAGTGAGCTACTCACCAGCACTTCATACCCTCCCCTGGCCTTAACATGAATCATGCATTCAGTCCTAGTGAGCTACTCACCAGCACTTCATACCACCCTCAGGCCTTAACATGAATCATGCATTCAGTCCTAGTGAGCTACTGACCAGCACTTCATACCACCCCAGGCCTTAACATGAACCATGCATTCAGTCCTAGTGAGCTACTCATCAGCACTTCATACCATCCCCCAGGCCTTAACATGAATCATGCATTCAGTCCTAGTGAGCTACTCACCAGCACTTCATACCGCCCTCCACGCCTTAACATGAATCATGCATTCAGTCCTAATGAGCTACTCACAAGCACTTCATACCGCCCTTCACGCCTTAACATGAATCATGCATTCAGTCCTGGTGAGCTACTCACCATCACTTCATACCCCCCAGGCCTTACCATAAATCATGCATTCAGTCCTGGTGAGCTACTCACCAGCACTTCATACCCCCCATCCCCCAGGCCTTAACATGAATCATGCATTCAGTCCTAGTGAGCTACTCACCAGCACTTCATACCCCCCCATGCCTTAACATGAATTATGCATTCAGTCCTGGTGAGCTACTCACCAGCACTTCATACCGCGCCCTGGCCTAAACATGAATCATACATTCAGTCCTAGTGACCTACTCACCAGCACTTCATACCCCCCATCCCCCAGGCCTTAACATGAATCATGCATTCAGTCCTAGTGAGCTACTCACCAGCACTTCATACCGCCCTCCACGCCTTAACATGAATCATGCATTCAGTCCTAGTGAGCTACTCACCAGCACTTCATACCGCCCCCAGGCCTTAACATGAATCATGCATTCAGTCCTAGTGAGCTACTCACCAGCACTTCATACCGCCCCCAGGCCTTAATATGAATCATGCATTCAGTCCTGGTGAGCTACTCACCAGCACTTCATACCGCCCCCAGGCCTTAACATGAATCATGCATTCAGTCCTAGTAAGCTACTCACCAGCACTTCATACCCCCCCAGGCCTTAACATGAATCATGCATTCAGTCCTGGTGAGCTACTCACCAGCACTTCATACCGCGCCCTGGCCTAAACATGAATCATGCATTCAGTCCTAGTGAGCTACTCACCAGCACTTCATACCCTCCCCTGGCCTTAACATGAATCATGCATTCAGTCCTAGTGAGCTACTCACCAGCACTTCATACCACCCCCAGGCCTTAACATGAATCATGCATTCAGTCCTACTGAGCTACTGACCAGCACTTCATACCCCCCCAGTCCTTAACATGAATCGTGCATTCAGTCCTAGTGAGCTACTCATCAGCACTTCATACCTTCCCCCAGGCCTTAACATGAATCATGCATTCAGTCCTAGTGAGCTACTCACCAGCACTTCATACCGCCCTCCACGCCTTAACATGAATCACGCATTCAGTCCTAATGATCTACTCACAAGCACTTCATACCGCCCTTCACGCCTTAACATGAATCATGCATTCAGTCCTGGTGAGCTACTCACCATCACTTCATACCCCCCAGGCCTTACCATAAATCATGCATTCAGTCCTGGTGAGCTACTCACCAGCACTTCATACCCCCCATCCCCCAGGCCTTAACATGAATCATGCATTCGGTCCTGGTGAGCTACTCACCAGCACTTCATACCGCCCCAGGCCTTAACATGAATCATGCATTCAGTCCTAGTGAGCTACTCACCAGCACTTCATACCCCCCCATGCCTTAACATGAATTATGCATTCAGTCCTGGTGAGCTACTCACCAGCACTTCATACCGCGCCCTGGCCTAAACATGAATCATACATTCAGTCCTAGTGAGCTACTCACCAGCACTTCATACCCTCCCCTGGCCTTAACATGAATCATGCATTCAGTCCTAGTGAGCTACTCACCAGCACTTCATACCACCCCCAGGTCTTAACATGAATCATGCATTCAGTCCTAGTGAGCTACTCACCAGCACTTCATACCCTCCAGGCCTGAACATGAATCATGCATTCAGACCTAGTGAGCTACTCACCAACACTTCACACTGCCCCGCACAGGCCTTACCATGAATCATGCATTCAGTCCTGGTGAGCTACTCACCAGCACTTCATACCCCCCGAGGCCTTAACATGAATCATACATTCAGTCCTAGTGAGCTACTCATCAGCACTTCATACCGCCCTTCATGCCTTAACATGAATCATGCATTCAGTCCTAGTGAGCTACTCACCAGTACTTCATACCACCCCCAGGCCTTAACATGAATCATGCATTCAGTCCTAGTGAGCTACTCACCAGCACTTCATACCGCCCCCAGGCTTTAATATGAATCATGCATTCAGTCCTGGTGAGCTACTCACCAGCACTTCATACCGCGCCCTGGCCTAAACATGAATCATGCATTTAGTCCTAGTGAGCTACTCACCAGCACTTCATACCCTCCCCTGGCCTTAACATGAATCATGCATTCAGTCCTAGTGAGCTACTCACCAGCACTTCATACCACCCTCAGGCCTTAACATGAATCATGCATTCAGTCCTAGTGAGCTACTGACCAGCACTTCATACCACCCCAGGCCTTAACATGAACCATGCATTCAGTCCTAGTGAGCTACTCATCAGCACTTCATACCATCCCCCAGGCCTTAACATGAATCATGCATTCAGTCCTAGTGAGCTACTCACCAGCACTTCATACCGCCCTCCACGCCTTAACATGAATCATGCATTCAGTCCTAATGAGCTACTCACAAGCACTTCATACCGCCCTTCACGCCTTAACATGAATCATGCATTCAGTCCTGGTGAGCTACTCACCATCACTTCATACCCCCCAGGCCTTACCATAAATCATGCATTCAGTCCTGGTGAGCTACTCACCAGCACTTCATACCCCCCATCCCCCAGGCCTTAACATGAATCATGCAATCAGTCCTAGTGAGCTACTCACCAGCACTTCATACCCCCCCATGCCTTAACATGAATTATGCATTCAGTCCTGGTGAGCTACTCACCAGCACTTCATACCGCGCCCTGGCCTAAACATGAATCATACATTCAGTCCTAGTGACCTACTCACCAGCACTTCATACCCTCCCCTGGCCTTAACATGAATCATGCATTCAGTCCTAGTGAGCTACTCACCAGCACTTCATACCACCCCCAGGTCTTAACATGAATCATGCATTCAGTCCTAGTGAGCTACTCACCAGCACTTCATACCCTCCAGGCCTGAACATGAATCATGCATTCAGACCTAGTGAGCTACTCACCAACACTTCACACTGCCCCGCCCATGCCTTACCATGAATCATGCATTCAGTCCTGGTGAGCTACTCACCAGCACTTCATACCCCCCGAGGCCTTAACATGAATCATACATTCAGTCCTAGTGAGCTACTCATCAGCACTTCATACCGCCCTTCATGCCTTAACATGAATCATGCATTCAGTCCTAGTGAGCTACTCACCAGCACTTCATACCACCCCCAGGCCTTAACATGAATCATGCATTCAGTCCTAGTGAGCTACTCACCAGCACTTCATACCGCCCCCAGGCTTTAATATGAATCATGCATTCAGTCCTGGTGAGCTACTCACCAGCACTTCATACCGCGCCCTGGCCTAAACATGAATCATGCATTCAGTCCTAGTGAGCTACTCACCAGCACTTCATACCCTCCCCTGGCGTTAACATGAATCATGCATTCAGTCCTAGTGAGCTACTCACCAGCACTTTATACCACCCTCAGGCCTTAACATGAATCATGCATTCAGTCCTAGTGAGCTACTGACCAGCACTTCATACCCCCCCAGGCCTTAACATGAACCATGCATTCAGTCCTAGTGAGCTACTCATCAGCACTTCATACCATCCCCCAGGCCTTAACATGAATCATGCATTCAGTCCTAGTGAGCTACTCACCAGCACTTCATACCGCCCTCCACGCCTTAACATGTATCATGCATTCAGTCCTAATGAGCTACTCACAAGCACTTCATACCGCCCTTCACGCCTTAACATGAATCATGCATTCAGTCCTGGTGAGCTACTCACCAGCACTTCATACCCCCCATCCCCCAGGCCTTAACATGAATCATGCATTCAGTCCTAGTGAGCTACTCACCAGCACTTCATACCGCCCTCCACGCCTTAACATGAATCATGCATTCAGTCCTAGTGAGCTACTCACCAGCACTTCATACCGCCCCCAGGCCTTAACATGAATCATGCATTCAGTCCTAGTGAGCTACTCACCAGCACTTCATACCGCCCCCAGGCCTTAATATGAATCATACATTCAGTCCTGGTGAGCTACTCACCAGCACTTCATACCGCCTTCAGGCCTTAACATGAATCATGCATTCAGTCCTAGTAAGCTAGTCACCAGCACTTCATACCCCCCAGGCCTTAACATGAATCATGCATTCAGTCCTAGTGAGCTACTCACCAGCACTTCATACCACCCCCAGGTCTTAACATGAATCATGCATTCAGTCCTAGTGAGCTACTCACCAGCACTTCATACCCTCCAGGCCTGAACATGAATCATGCATTCAGACCTAGTGAGCTACTCACCAACACTTCACACTGCCCCGCCCATGCCTTACCATGAATCATGCATTCAGTCCTGGTGAGCTACTCACCAGCACTTCATACCCCCCGAGGCCTTAACATGAATCATACATTCAGTCCTAGTGAGCTACTCATCAGCACTTCATACCGCCCTTCATGCCTTAACATGAATCATGCATTCAGTCCTAGTGAGCTACTCACCAGCACTTCATACCACCCCCAGGCCTTAACATGAATCATGCATTCAGTCCTAGTGAGCTACTCACCAGCACTTCATACCGCCCCCAGGCTTTAATATGAATCATGCATTCAGTCCTGGTGAGCTACTCACCAGCACTTCATACCGCGCCCTGGCCTAAACATGAATCATGCATTCAGTCCTAGTGAGCTACTCACCAGCACTTCATACCCTCCCCTGGCGTTAACATGAATCATGCATTCAGTCCTAGTGAGCTACTCACCAGCACTTCATACCACCCTCAGGCCTTAACATGAATCATGCATTCAGTCCTAGTGAGCTACTGACCAGCACTTCATACCCCCCCAGGCCTTAACATGAACCATGCATTCAGTCCTAGTGAGCTACTCATCAGCACTTCATACCATCCCCCAGGCCTTAACATGAATCATGCATTCAGTCCTAGTGAGCTACTCACCAGCACTTCATACCGCCCTCCACGCCTTAACATGTATCATGCATTCAGTCCTAATGAGCTACTCACAAGCACTTCATACCGCCCTTCACGCCTTAACATGAATCATGCATTCAGTCCTGGTGAGCTACTCACCAGCACTTCATACCCCCCATCCCCCAGGCCTTAACATGAATCATGCATTCAGTCCTAGTGAGCTACTCACCAGCACTTCATACCGCCCTCCACGCCTTAACATGAATCATGCATTCAGTCCTAGTGAGCTACTCACCAGCACTTCATACCGCCCCCAGGCCTTAACATGAATCATGCATTCAGTCCTAGTGAGCTACTCACCAGCACTTCATACCGACCCCAGGCCTTAATATGAATCATGCATTCAGTCCTGGTGAGCTACTCACCAGCACTTCATACCGCCCCCAGGCCTTAACATGAATCATGCATTCAGTCCTAGTAAGCTACTCACCAGCACTTCATACCCCCCCAGGCCTTAACATGAATCATGCATTCAGTCCTGGTGAGCTACTCACCAGCACTTCATACCGCGCCCTGGCCTAAACATGAATCATGCATTCAGTCCTAGTGAGCTACTCACTAGCACTTCATACCCTCCCCTGGCCTTAACATGAATCATGCATTCAGTCCTAGTGAGCTACTCACCAGCACTTCATACCACCCCCAGGCCTTAACATGAATCATGCATTCAGTCCTACTGAGCTACTGACCAGCACTTCATACCCCCCCAGTCCTTAACATGAATCGTGCATTCAGTCCTAGTGAGCTACTCATCAGAACTTCATACCTTCCCCCAGGCCTTAACATGAATCATGCATTCAGTCCTAGTGAGCTACTCACCAGCACTTCATACCGCCCTCCACGCCTTAACATGAATCACGCATTCAGTCCTAATGAGCTACTCACAAGCACTTCATACCGCCCTTCACGCCTTAACATGAATCATGCATTCAGTCCTGGTGAGCTACTCACCATCACTTCATACCCCCCAGGCCTTACCATAAATCATGCATTCAGTCCTGGTGAGCTACTCACCAGCACTTCATACCCCCCATCCCCCAGGCCTTAACATGAATCATGCATTCAGTCCTGGTGAGCTACTCACCAGCACTTCATACCGCCCCAGGCCTTAACATGAATCATGCATTCAGTCCTAGTGAGCTACTCACCAGCACTTCATACCCCCCCATGCCTTAACATGAATTATGCATTCAGTCCTGGTGAGCTACTCACCAGCACTTCATACCGCGCCCTGGCCTAAACATGAATCATACATTCAGTCCTAGTGAGCTACTCACCAGCACTTCATACCCTCCCCTGGCCTTAACATGAATCATGCATTCAGTCCTAGTGAGCTACTCACCAGCACTTCATACCACCCCCAGGTCTTAACATGAATCATGCATTCAGTCCTAGTGAGCTACTCACCAGCACTTCATACCCTCCAGGCCTGAACATGAATCATGCATTCAGACCTAGTGAGCTACTCACCAACACTTCACACTGCCCCGCCCAGGCCTTACCATGAATCATGCATTCAGTCCTGGTGAGCTACTCACCAGCACTTCATACCCCCCGAGGCCTTAACATGAATCATACATTCAGTCCTAGTGAGCTACTCATCAGCACTTCATACCGCCCTTCATGCCTTAACATGAATCATGCATTCAGTCCTAGTGAGCTACTCACCAGCACTTCATACCACCCCCAGGCCTTAACATGAATCATGCATTCAGTCCTAGTGAGCTACTCACCAGCACTTCATACCGCCCCCAGGCTTTAATATGAATCATGCATTCAGTCCTGGTGAGCTACTCACCAGCACTTCATACCGCGCCCTGGCCTAAACATGAATCATGCATTCAGTCCTAGTGAGCTACTCACCAGCACTTCATACCCTCCCCTGGCCTTAACATGAATCATGCATTCAGTCCTAGTGAGCTACTGACCAGCACTTCATACCCCCCCAGGCCTTAACATGAACCATGCATTCAGTCCTAGTGAGCTACTCATCAGCACTTCATACCATCCCCCAGGCCTTAACATGAATCATGCATTCAGTCCTAGTGAGCTACTCACCAGCACTTCATACCGCCCCCAGGCCTTAATATGAATCATGCATTCAGTCCTGGTGAGCTACTCACCAGCACTTCATACCGCCCCCAGGCCTTAACATGAATCATGCATTCAGTCCTAGTAAGCTACTCACCAGCACTTCATACCCCCCCAAGCCTTAACATGAATCATGCATTCAGTCCTGGTGAGCTACTCACCAGCACTTCATACCGCGCCCTGGCCTAAACATGAATCATGCATTCAGTCCTAGTGAGCTACTCACCAGCACTTCATACCCTCCCCTGGCCTTAACATGAATCATGCATTCAGTCCTAGTGAGCTACTCACCAGCACTTCATACCACCCCCAGGCCTTAACATGAATCATGCATTCAGTCCTACTGAGCTACTGACCAGCACTTCATACCCCCCCAGTCCTTAACATGAATCGTGCATTCAGTCCTAGTGAGCTACTCATCAGCACTTCATACCTTCCCCCAGGCCTTAACATGAATCATGCATTCAGTCCTACTTAGCTACTGACCAGCACTTCATACCCCCCCAGTCCTTAACATGAATCGTGCATTCAGTCCTAGTGAGCTACTCATCAGCACTTCATACCTTCCCCCAGGCCTTAACATGAATCATGCATTCAGTCCTAGTGAGCTACTCACCAGCACTTCATACCGCCCTCCACGCCTTAACATGAATCACGCATTCAGTCCTAATGAGCTACTCACAAGCACTTCATACCGCCCTTCACGCCTTAACATGAATCATGCATTCAGTCCTGGTGAGCTACTCATCATCACTTCATACCCCCCAGGCCTTACCATAAATCATGCATTCAGTCCTGGTGAGCTACTCACCAGCACTTCATACCCCCCATCCCCCAGGCCTTAACATGAATCATGCATTCAGTCCTAGTGAGCTACTCACCAGCACTTCATACCGCCCTCCACGCCTTAACATGAATCATGCATTCAGTCCTAGTGAGCTACTCACCAGCACTTCATACCGCCCCCAGGCCTTAACATGAATCATGCATTCAGTCCTAGTGAGCTACTCACCAGCACTTCATACCGCCCCCAGGCCTTAATATGAATCATGCATTCAGTCCTGGTGAGCTACTCACCAGCACTTCATACCGCCACCAGGCCTTAACATGAATCATGCATTCAGTCCTAGTAAGCTACTCACCAGCACTTCATACCCCCCCAAGCCTTAACATGAATCATGCATTCAGTCCTGGTGAGCTACTCACCAGCACTTCATACCGCGCCCTGGCCTAAACATGAATCATGCATTCAGTCCTAGTGAGCTACTCACCAGCACTTCATACCCTCCCCTGGCCTTAACATGAATCATGCATTCAGTCCTAGTGAGCTACTCACCAGCACTTCATACCACCCCCAGGCCTTAACATGAATCATGCATTCAGTCCTACTGAGCTACTGACCAGCACTTCATACCCCCCCAGTCCTTAACATGAATCGTGCATTCAGTCCTAGTGAGCTACTCATCAGCACTTCATACCTTCCCCCAGGCCTTAACATGAATCATGCATTCAGTCCTACTGAGCTACTGACCAGCACTTCATACCCCCCCAGTCCTTAACATGAATCGTGCATTCAGTCCTAGTGAGCTACTCATCAGCACTTCATACCTTCCCCCAGGCCTTAACATGAATCATGCATTCAGTCCTAGTGAGCTACTCACCAGCACTTCATACCGCCCTCCACGCCTTAACATGAATCACGCATTCAGTCCTAATGAGCTACTCACAAGCACTTCATACCGCCCTTCACGCCTTAACATGAATCATGCATTCAGTCCTGGTGAGCTACTCATCATCACTTCATACCCCCCAGGCCTTACCATAAATCATGCATTCAGTCCTGGTGAGCTACTCACCAGCACTTCATACCCCCCATCCCCCAGGCCTTAACATGAATCATGCATTCAGTCCTAGTGAGCTACTCACCAGCACTTCATACCGCCCTCCACGCCTTAACATGAATCATGCATTCAGTCCTAGTGAGCTACTCACCAGCACTTCATACCCACCCCAGGCCTTAACATGAATCATGCATTCAGTCCTAGTGAGCTACTCACCAGCACTTCATACCGCCCCCAGGCCTTAATATGAATCATGCATTCAGTCCTGGTGAGCTACTCACCAGCACTTCATACCGCCCCCAGGCCTTAACATGAATCATGCATTCAGTCCTAGTGAGCTACTCACCAGCACTTCATACCGCCCCCAGGCCTTAACATGAATCATGCATTCAGTCCTGGTGAGCTACTCACCAGCACTTCATACCCCCCCAGGCCTTAACATGAATCATGCATTCAGTCCTAGTGAGCTACTCACCAGCACTTCATACCCCCCAGGCCTTAACATGAATCATGCATTCAGTCCTAGTGAGCTACTCACCAGCACTTCATACCCTCACCTGGCCTTAACATGAATTATGCATTCAGTCCTAGTGAGCTACTCACCAGCACTTCATACCGCCCCCAGGCTTTAATATGAATCATGCAATCAGTCCTGGTGAGCTACTCACCAGCACTTCATACCGCGCCCTGGCCTAAACATGAATCATGCATTCAGTCCTAGTGAGCTACTCACCAGCACTTCATACCCTCCCCTGGCCTTAACATGAATCATGCATTCAGTCCTAGTGAGCTACTCACCAGCACTTCATACCACCCTCAGGCCTTAACATGAATCATGCATTCAGTCCTAGTGAGCTACTGACCAGCACTTCATACCCCCCCAGGCCTTAACATGAACCATGCATTCAGTCCTAGTGAGCTACTCATCAGCACTTCATACCATCCCCCAGGCCTTAACATGAATCATGCATTTAGTCCTAGTGAGCTACTCACCAGCACTTCATACCGCCCTCCACGCCTTAACATGTATCATGCATTCAGTCCTAATGAGCTACTCACAAGCACTTCATACCGCCCTTCACGCCTTAACATGAATCATGCATTCAGTCCTGGTGAGCTACTCACCAGCACTTCATACCCCCCATCCCCCAGGCCTTAACATGAATCATGCATTCAGTCCTAGTGAGCTACTCACCAGCACTTCATACCGCCCTCCACGCCTTAACATGAATCATGCATTCAGTCCTAGTGAGCTACTCACCAGCACTTCATACCGCCCCCAGGCCTTAACATGAATCATGCATTCAGTCCTAGTGAGCTACTCACCAGCACTTCATACCGCCCCCAGGCCTTAATATGAATCATGCATTCAGTCCTGGTGAGCTACTCACCAGCAATTCATACCGCCCCCAGGCCTTAACATGAATCATGCATTCAGTCCTAGTAAGCTACTCACCAGCACTTCATACCCCCCCAGGCCTTAACATGAATCATGCATTCAGTCCTAGTGAGCTACTCATCAGCACTTCATACCTTCCCCCAGGCCTTAACATGAATCATGCATTCAGTCCTAGTGAGCTACTCACCAGCACTTCATACCGCCCTCCACGCCTTAACATGAATCACGCATTCAGTCCTAATGAGCTACTCACAAGCACTTCATACTGCCCTTCACGCCTTAACATGAATCATGCATTCAGTCCTGGTGAGCTACTCACCATCACTTCATACCCCCCAGGCCTTACCATAAATCATGCATTCAGTCCTGGTGAGCTACTCACCAGCACTTCATCCCCCCCATCCCCCAGGCCTTAACATGAATCATGCATTCAGTCCTAGTGAGCTACTCACCAGCACTTCATACCGCCCTCCACGCCTTAACATGAATCATGCATTCAGTCCTAGTGAGCTACTCACCAGCACTTCATACCGCCCCCAGGCCTTAACATGAATCATGCATTCAGTCCTAGTGAGCTACTCACCAGCACTTCATACCCCCCCAGGCCTTAACATGAATCATGCATTCAGTCCTAGTGAGCTACTCACCAGCACTTCATACCCTCCCCTGGCCTTAACATGAATTATGCATTCATTCCTAGTGAGCTACTCACCAGCACTTCATACCACCCCCAGGCCTTAACATAAATCATGAATTCAGTCATGGTGAGCTACTCACCAGCACTTCATACCGCCTCCAGGCCTTAACATGAATCATGCATTTAGTCCTAGTGAGCTACTCACCAGCACTTCATACAACCCCCAGGCCTTAACATGAATCATGCATTCAGACCTAGTGAGCTCCTCACCAGCACTTCATACCGCCCTCCAGGCCTTAACATGAATCATGCATTCAGTCCTATTAAGCTACTCACCAGCACTTCATACCACCCCCAGGCCTTAACAAGAATCAGGCATTCAGACCTAGTGAGCTCCTCACCAGCACTTCATACTGCCCCCAGGCCTTAACATGAATCATGCATTCAGTCCTAGTGAGCTACTCAACAGCACTTCATACCCTCCAGGCCTTAACATGAATCATGCATTCAGTCCTGGTGAGCTACTCACCAGCACTTCATACCATCCCCCAGGCCTTAACATGAATCATGCATTCAGTCCTAATGAGCTACTCACAAGCACTTCATACCGCCCTTCACGCCTTAACATGAATCATGCATTCAGTCCTGGTGAGCTACTCACCATCACTTCATACCCCCCAGGCCTTACCATAAATCATGCATTCAGTCCTGGTGAGCTACTCACCAGCACTTCATACCCCCCATCCCCCAGGCCTTAACATGAATTATGCATTCAGTCCTAGTGAGCTACTCACCCGCACTTCATACCGCCCTCCACGCCTTAACATGAATCATGCATTCAGTCCTAGTGAGGTACTCACCAGCACTTCATACCCCCCCCAGGCCTTAACATGAATCATGCATTCAGTCCTAGTGAGCTACTCACCAGCACTTCATACCGCCCCCAGGCCTTAATATGAATCATGCATTCAGTCCTGGTGAGCTACTCACCAGCACTTCATACCGCCCCCAGGCCTTAACATGAATCATGCATTCAGTCCTAGTGAGCTACTCACCAGCACTTCATACCCCCCAGGCCTTAACATGAATCATGCATTTAGTCCTGGTGAGCTACTCACCAGCACTTCATACCGCGCCCTGGCCTAAACATAAATCATGCATTCAGTCCTAGTGAGCTACTCACCAGCACTTCATACCCTCCCCTGGCCTTAACATGAATCATGCATTCAGTCCTAGTGAGCTACTCACCGGCACTTCATACCGCCCTCCAGGCCTTAACATGAATCATGCATTCAGTCCTAGTGAGCTACTCACCAGCACTTCATACCCCCCTGGCCTTAAAATGAATCATGCATTCAGTCCTGGTGAGCTACTCACCAGCACTTCATACCACCCCCCAGGCCTTAACATGAATCATGCATTCAGTCCTAGTGAGCTACTCACCAGCACTTCATACCCCCCTGGCCTTAACATGAATTATGCATTCAGTCCTGGTGAGCTACTCACAAGCACTTCATACCGCCCTTCACGCCTTAACATGAATCATGCATTCAGTCCTAGTGAGCTACTCACCAGCACTTCATACCCCCCTGGCCTTAACATGAATCATGCATTCAGTCCTGGTGAGCTACTCACCAGCACTTCATACCGCCCTCCACGCCTTAACATGAATCATGCATTCAGTCCTAATGAGCTACTCACAAGCACTTCACACCGCCCTTCACGCCTTAACATGAATCATGCATTCAGTCCTAGTGAGCTACTCACCAGTACTTCATACCACCCTCAGGCCTTAACATGAATCAATCATTCAGTCCTAGTGAGCCACTCACCAGCACTTTATACCAGCCCCAGGCCTTAACATAAATCATGCATTTAGTCCTAGTGAGATACTCACCAGCACTTCATACCCCCCCAGGCCTTAACATGAATCATGCATTCAGTCCTAGTGAGCTACTCACCAGCACTTCATACCCCCCCAGGCCTTAACATGAATCATGCATTCAGTCCTAGTGAGCTACTCACCAGCACTTCATACCGCCCCCAGGCCTTAACATAAATCATGCATTCAGTCCTAGTGAGCTACTCACCAGCACTTCATACTGCCCCCAGGCCTTAACATGAATCATGCATTCAGTCATGGTGAGCTACTCACCAGCACTTCATTCCCCCCAGGCCTTAACATGAATCATGCATTTAGTCCTAGTGAGCTACTCACCAGCACTTCATACTGCCTCCAGGCCTTAACATGAATCATGCATTCAGTCCTGGTGAGCTACTCACTATCACTTCATACCCCCCAGGCCTTAACATAAATCATGCATTCAGTCCTGGTGAGCTACTCACCAGCACTTCATACCCCCCAGGCCTTAACATAAATCATGCATTCAGTCCTAGTGAGCTACTCACCAGCACTTCATACCCCCCCAGGCCTTAACATGAATCATACATTCAGTCTTGGTGAGCTACTCACCAGCACTTCATACCGCCCCCAGGCCTTAACATGAATCATGCATTCAGTCCTAGTGACCTACTCACCAGCACTTCATACCGCCCCCCAGGCCTTAACATGAATCATGCATTCAGTCCTAGTGAGCTAGTCACCAGCACTTCATACCGCCCCCCAGGCCTTAACATGAATCATGCATTTAGTCCTAGTGAGCTACTCACCAGCACTTCATACCCCCCCAGGCCTTAACATGAATCATGCATTTAGTCCTGGTGAGCTACTCACCAGCACTTCATACCGCCCTCCAGGCGTTAATATGAATCATGCATTCAGACCTAGTGAGCTTCTCACCAGCACTTCATACCACCCCCCAGGCCTTAACATGAATCATGCATTCTGTCTCAGTGAGCTACTCACCAGCACTTCATACCGCCCCGCCCAGGCCTTATCATGAATCATCCATTCAGTCCTAGTGAGCTACTCACCAGCACTTCATACCGCCCCCAGGCCTTAACATGAATCATGCATTCAGTCCTGGTGAGCTACTCACCAGCACTTCATACCGCCCCAGGCCTTAACATGAATCATGCATTCAGTCCTAGTGAGCTACTCACCAGCACTTCATACAACCCCCAGGCCTTAACATGAATCATGCATTCAGTCCTAGTGAGCTACCCACCAGCACTTCATACTGCCCCCTAGGCCTTAACATGAATCATGCATTCAGTCCTAGTGAGCTACTCACGAGCACTTCATACAACCCCCAGGCCTTAACATGAATCATGCATTCAGTCCTAGTGAGCTACTCACCAGCATTTCATACCGCCCCGCCCAGGGCCTTAACATGAATCATGCATTCAGTCCTGGTGAGCTACTCACCAGCACTTCATACCCCCCCAGTCCTTAACATGAATCATGCATTTAGTCCTGGTGAGCTACTCACCAGCACTTCATACCGCCCTCCAGGCGTTAATATGACTCATGCATTCAGACCTAGTGAGCTTCTCACCAGCACTTCATACCACCCCCCAGGCCTTAACATGAATCATGCATTCAGTCCTGGTGAGCTACTCACCAGCACTTCATACCCCCCAGGCCTTAACATGAATCATGCATTCTGTCCTAGTGAGCTACTCACCAGCACTTCATACCGCCCCGCCCAGGGCCTTAACATGAATCATGCATTCAGTTCTGGTGAGCTACTCACCAGCACTTCATACCCCCCAGGCCTTAACATGAATCATGCATTGGCCTTGACATGAATCATGCATTCAGTCCTGGTGAGCTACTCACCAGCACTTCATACCCCCCCAGGCCTTAACATGAATCATACATTCAGTCTTGGTGAGCTACTCACCAGCACTTCATACCGCCCCCAGGCCTTAACATGAATCATGCATTCAGTCCTAGTGACCTACTCACCAGCACTTCATACCGCCCCCCAGGCCTTAACATGAATCATGCATTCAGTCCTAGTGAGCTAGTCACCAGCACTTCATACCGCCCCCCAGGCCTTAACATGAATCATGCATTTAGTCCTAGTGAGCTACTCACCAGCACTTCATACCCCCCAGGCCTTAACATGAATCATGCATTTAGTCCTGGTGAGCTACTCACCAGCACTTCATACCCCCCCCAGTCCTTAACATGAATCATGCATTTAGTCCTGGTGAGCTACTCACCAGCACTTCATACCGCCCTCCAGACGTTAATATGAATCATGCATTCAGACCTAGTGAGCTTCTCACCAGCACTTCATACCACCCCCTAGGCCTTAACATGAATCATGCATTCTGTCTCAGTGAGCTACTCACCAGCACTTCATACCGCCCCGCCCAGGCCTTATCATGAATCATCCATTCAGTCCTAGTGAGCTACTCACCAGCACTTCATACCGCCCCCTAGGCCTTAACATGAATCATGCATTTAGTCCTAGTGAGCTACTCACCAGCACTTCATACCCCCCCAGGCCTTAACATGAATCATGCATTTAGTCCTGGTGAGCCACTCACCAGCACTTCATACCGCCCCCCAGGCCTTAACATGAATCATGCATTCAGTCCTAGTGAGCTACTCACCAGCACTTCATACCGCCCCCAGGCCTTAACATGAATCATGCATTCAGTCCTGGTGAGCTACTCACCAGCACTTCATACCCCCCCAGGCCTTAACATGAATCATGCGTTTAGTCCTAATCAGCTACTCACCAGCACTTCATACCGCCCCCCAGGCCTTAACATGAATCATGCATTCAGTCCTAGTGAGCTACACACCAGCACTTCATACCCCCCAAGGCCTTAACATGAATCATGCATTCAGTCCTGGTGAGCTACTCACCAGCACTTCATACCTCCCCAGGCCTTAACATGAATCATGTATTCAGTCCTAGTGAGCCACTCACCAGCACTTCATACCCCCCCAGTCCTTAACATGAATCATGCATTTAGTCCTAGTGAGCTACTCACCAGCACTTCATACCGCCCCAGGCCTTATAATGAATCATGCATTCAGTCCTAGTGAGCTACTCACCAGCACTTCATACCGGCCCCCAGGCCTTAACATGAATCATGCATTCAGTCCTGGTAAGCTACTCACCACCACTTCATACCCCTCCAGGCCTTAACATGAATCATGCATTTAGTCCTAGTGAGCTACTCACCAGCACTTCATACCGCCCCCAGGCCTTACCATGAATCATGCATTCAGTCCTAGTGAGCTACTCACCAGCACTTCATACCGCCCCCCCAGGCCTAAACATGAATCATGCATTTAGTCCTAATGAGCTACTCACAAGCACTTCACACCGCCCCCAGGCCTAAACATGAATTATGCATTTAGTCCTAATGAGCTACTCACCAGCACTTCATACCGCCCCCAGGCCTTAACATGAATCATGCATTCAGTCCCAGTGAGCTACTCACCAGCACTTTATACCCCCCCCAGGCCTTAACATGAATCATGCATTCAGTCCTAGTGAGCTACTCACCAGCACTTCATACTGCCCCCAGGCCTTAACACGAATCATGCATTTAGTCCTAGTGAGCTACTCACCAGCACTTCATATCCCCCAGGCCTTAACATGAATCATGCATTTAGTCCTAGTGAGCCACTCACCAGCACTTCATACCCCCCAGGCCTTAACATGAATCATGCATTCAGTCCTAGTGAGCTACTCAACAGCACTTCATACCGCCCCCAGGCCTTAACAGGAATCATGAATTTAGTCCTAGTGAGCTACTCACCAGCACTTCATACCACCCCCAGGCCTTAACATGAATCATGCATTCAGTCCTGGTGAGCTACTCACCAGCACTTCATACCCCCCAGGCCTTAACATGAATCATGCATTCTGTCCTAGTGAGCTACTCACCAGCACTTCATACCGCCCCGCCCAGGCCTTAACATGAATCATGCATTCAGTCTTGGTGAGCTACTCACCAGCACTTCATACCCCCCCAGGCCTTAACATGAATCATGCATTGTCCTTGACATGAATCATGCATTCAGTCCTGGTGAGCTACTCACCAGCACTTCATACCCCCCCAGGCCTTAACATGAATCATGCATTCAGTCTTGGTGAGCTACTCACCAGCACTTCATACCGCCCCCAGGCCTTAACATGAATCATGCATTCAGTCCTAGTGACCTACTCACCAGCACTTCATACCGCCCCCCAGGCCTTAACATGAATCATGCATTCAGTCCTAGTGAGCTAGTCACCAGCACTTCATACCGCCTCCCAGGCCTTAACATGAATCATGCATTTAGTCCTGCTGAGCTACTCACCAGCACTTCATACCCCCCCAGGCCTTAACATGAATCATGTATTTAGTCCTGGTGAGCTACTCACCAGCACTTCATACCGCCCTCCAGGCGTTAATATGAATCATGCATTCCGACCTAGTGAGCTTCTCACCAGCACTTCATACCACCCCCCAGGCCTTAACATGAATCATGCATTCTGTCTTAGTGAGCTACTCACCAGCACTTCATACCGCCCCGCCCAGGCCTTATCATGAATCATCCATTCAGTCCTAGTGAGCTACTGACCAGCACTTCATACCGCCCCCAGGCCTTAACATGAATCATGCATTCAGTCTTAGTGAGGTACTCACCAGCACTTCATACCGCCCCCAGGCCTTAACATGAATCATGCATTAAGTCCTGGTGAGCTACTCACCAGCACTTCATACCGCCCCAGGCCTTAACATGAATCATGCATTCAGTCCTAGTGAGCTACTCACGAGCACTTCATACAACCCCCAGGCCTTAACATGAATCATGCATTCAGTCCTAGTGAGCTACTCACCAGCACTTCATACTGCCCCCCAGGCCTTAACATGAATCATGCATTTAGTCCTAGTGAGCTACTCACCAGCACTTCATACCCCCCCAGGCCTTAACATGAATCATGCATTTAGTCCTAATGAGCTACTTACCAGCACTTGATACCGCCCCCCAGGCCTTAACATGAATCATACATTCAGTCCTAGTGAGCTACTCACCAGCACTTCATACCCCCCAAGGCCTTAACATGAATCATGCATTCAGTCCTGGTGAGCTACTCACCAGCACTTCATACCGCCCCGGGCCTTAACATGAATCATGCATTCAGTCCTGGTGAGCTACTCACCAGCACTTCATACCCCCCCAGGCCTTAACATGAATCATGCGTTTAGTCCTAATCAGCTACTCACCAGCACTTCATACCGCCCCCAGGCCTTAACATGAATCATGCATTCAGTCCTAGTGAGCTACTCACCAGCACTTCATACCCCCCCAGGCCTTAACATGAATCATGCATTCAGTCCTGGTGAGCTACTCACCAGCACTTCATACCCCCCCCAGGCCTTAACATGAATCATGTATTCAGTCCTAGTGAGCCACTCACCAGCACTTCATACCCCCCCCCCAGGCCTTAACATGAATCATGCATTTAGTCCTAGTGAGCTACTCACCAGCACTTAATACCACCCCCAGGCCTTACAATGAATCATGCATTCAGTCCTAGTGAGCTACTCACCAGCACTTCATACCGGCCCCCAGGCCTTAACATGAATCATGCATTCAGTCCTGGTGAGCTACTCACCAGCACTTCATACCCCTCCAGGCCTTAACATGAATCATGCATTTAGTCCTAGTGAGCTACTCACCAGCACTTCATACCGCCCCCAGGCCTTACCATGAATCATGCATTCAGTCCTAGTGAGCTACTCACCAGCACTTCATACCGCCCCCCAGGCCTAAACATGAATCATGCATTTAGTCCTAATGAGCTACTCACAAGCACTTCATACAGCCCCCAGGCCTGAACAGGAATCATGCATTTAGTCCTAGTGAGCTACTCACCAGCACTTCATACCACCCCCAGGCCTTAACATGAATCATGCATTCAGTCCTGGTGAGCTACTCACCAGCACTTCATACCCCTTAGGCCTTAACATGAATCATGCATTCTGTCCTAGTGAGCTACTCACCAGCACTTCATACCGCCCCGCCCAGGCCTTAACATGAATCATGCATTCAGTCCTGGTGAGCTACTCACCAGCACTTCATACCCCCCAGGCCTTAACATGAATCATGCATTGGCCTTGACATGAATCATGCATTCAGTCCTGGTGAGCTACTCACCAGCACTTCATACCCCCCCAGGCCTTAACATGAATCATGCATTCAGTCTTGGTGAGCTACTCACCAGCACTTCATACCGCCCCCAGGCCTTAACATGAATCATGCATTCAGTCCTAGTGACCTACTCACCAGCACTTCATACTGCCCCCCAGGCCTTAACATGAATCATGCATTCAGTCCTAGTGAGCTAGTCACCAGCACTTCATACCGCCCCCAAGGCCTTAACATGAATCATGCATTTAGTCCTAGTGAGCTACTCACCAGCACTTCATACCCCCCCCCCCAGGCCTTAACATGAATCATGCATTTAGTCCTGGTGAGCTACTCACCAGCACTTCATACCGCCCTCCAGGCGTTAATATGAATCATGCATTCAGACCTAGTGAGCTTCTCACCAGCACTTCATACCACCCCCCAGGCCTTAACATGAATCATGCATTCAGTCTTAGTGAGCTACTCACCAGCACTTCATACCGCCCCAGGCCTTAACATTAATCATGCATTCAGTCCTGGTGAGCTACTCACCAGCACTTCATACCGCCCCAGGCCTTAACATGAATCATGCATTCAGTCCTAGTAAGCTACTCACCAGCACTTCATACAACCCCCAGGCCTTAACATGAATCATGCATTCAGTCCTAGTGAGCTACTCACCAGCACTTCATACTGCCCCCCAGGCCTTAACATGAATCATGCATTTAGTCCTATTGAGCTACTCACCAGCACTTCATACCCCCCCAGGCCTTAACATGAATCATGCATTTAGTCCTAATGAGCTACTTACCAGGACTTCATACCGCCCCCCAGGCCTTAACATGAATCATGCATTCAATCCTAGTGAGCTACTCACCAGCACTTCATACCCCCCCCCAAGGCCTTAACATGAGTCATGCATTCAGTCCTGGTGAGCTACTCACCAGCACTTCATACCGCCCCCAGGCCTTAACATGAATCATGCATTCAGTCCTGGTGAGCTACTCACCAGCACTTCATACCCCCCCAGGCCTTAACATGAATCATGCGTTTAGTCCTAATCAGCTACTCACAAGCACTTCATACCGCCCCCCAGGCCTTAACATGAATCATGCATTCAGTCCTAGTGAGCTACTCACCAGCACTTCATACCCCCCCAGGCCTTAACATGAATCATGCATTCAGTCCTGGTGAGCTACTCACCAGCACTTCATACCCCCCCAGGCCTTAACATGAATCATGTATTCAGTCCTAGTGAGCCACTCACCAGCACTTCATACCCCCCCCAGGCCTTAACATGAATCATGCATTTAGTCCTAGTGAGCTACTTACCAGCACTTCATACCGCCCCCAGGCCTTACAATGAATCATGCATTCAGTCCTAGTGAGCTACTCACCAGCACTTCATACCGGCCCCCAGGCCTTAACATGAATCATGCATTCAGTCCTGGTGAGCTACTCACCAGCACTTCATACCCCTCCAGGCCTTAACATGAATGATGCATTTAGTCCTAGTGAGCTACGCACCAGCACTTCATACCGCCCCCAGGCCTTACCATGAATCATGTATTCATTCCTAATGAGCTACTCACCAGCACTTCATACCGCCCCCCAGGCCTAAACATGAATCATGCATTCAGTCCTAATGAGCTACTCACAAGCACTTCATACCGCCCCCAGGCCTAAACATGAATTATGCATTTAGTCCTAATGAGCTACTCACCAGCACTTCATACCGCCCCCAGGCCTTAACATGAATCATGCATTCAGTCCCAGTGAGCTACTCACCAGCACTTTATACCCCCCCTAGGCCTTAACATGAATCATGCATTCAGTCCTAGTGAGCTACTCACCAGCACTTCATACCGCCCCCAGGCCTTAACACGAATCATGCATTTAGTCCTAGTGAGCTACTGACCAGCACTTCATACCCCCCAGGCCTTAACATGAATCATGCATTTAGTCCTAGTGAGCTACTCAACAGCACTTCATACCGCCCCCAGGCCTTAACATGAATCATGCATTTAGTCCTAGTGAGCTACTCACCAGCACTTCATACCACCCCCAGGCCTTAACATGAATCATGCATTCAGTCCTGGTGAGCTACTCACCAGCACTTCATACCCCCCAGGCCTTAACATAAATCATGCATTCTGTCCTAGTGAGCTACTCACCATCACTTCATACCGCCCCGCCCAGGCCTTAACATGAATCATGCATTGAGTCCTGGTGAGCAACTCACCAGCACTTCATACCCCCCCAGGCCTTAACATGAATGATGCATTCAGTCCTAGTGAGCTACTCACCAGCACTTCATACCGCCCCCCAGGCCTTAACATGAATCATGCATTTAGTCCTGGTGAGCCACTCACCAGCACTTCATACCCCCCCAGGCCTTAACATGAATCATGCATTCAGTCTTGGTGAGCTACTCACCAGCACTTCATACCGCCCCCAGGCCTTAACATGAATCATGCATTCAGTCCTAGTGACCTACTCACCAGCACTTCATACCGCCCCCCAGGCCTTAACATGAATCATGCATTCAGTCCTAGTGAGCTAGTCACCAGCACTTCATACCGCCCCCCAGGCCTTAACATGAATCATGCATTTAGTCCTAGTGAGCTACTCACCAGCACTTCATACCCCCCCAGGCCTTAACATGAATCATGCATTTAGTCCTGGTGAGCTACTCACCAGCACTTCATACCGCCCCCCAGGCCTTAACATGAATCATTCATTCAGTCCTGGTGAGCGACTCACCAGCACTTCATACCACCCCACCAGGCCCAACCATGAATCATGCATTCAGTCCTAGTGAGCTACTCACCAGCACTTCATACCGCCCTCCAGGCGTTAATATGAATCATGCATTCAGACCTAGTGAGCTACTCACCAGCACTTCATACCACCCCCCAGGCCTTAACATGAATCATGCATTCTGTCTTAGTGAGCTACTCACCAGCACTTTATACCGCCCCGCCCAGGCCTTATCATGAATCATCCATTTAGTCCTAGTGAGCTACTCACCAGCACTTCATACCGCCCCCAGGCCTTAACATGAATCATGCATTCAGTCTTAGTGAGCTACTCACCAGCACTTCATACCGCCCCCAGGCCTTAACATGAATCATGCATTCAGTCCTGGTGAGCTACTCACCAGCACTTCATACCGCCCCAGGCCTTAACATGAATCATGCATTCAGTCCTAGTGAGCTACTCACCAGCACTTCATACAACCCCCAGGCCTTAACATGAATCATGCATTCAGTCCTAGTGAGCTACTCACCAGCACTTCATACAACCCCCAGGCCTTAACATGAATCATATATTCAGTCCTGGTGAGCTACTCACCAGCACTTCATACAACCCCCAGGCCTTAACATGAATCATGCATTCAGTCCTAGTGAGCTACTCACCAGTACTTCATACAACCCCCAGGCCTTAACATGAATCATGCATTCAGTCCTGGTGAGCTACTCACCAGCACTTCATACCCCTTAGGCCTTAACATGAATCATGCATTCTGTCCTAGTGAGCTACTCACCAGCACTTCATACCGCCCCGCCCAGGCCTTAACATGAATCATGCATTCAGTCCTGGTGAGCTACTCACCAGCACTTCATACCCCCCAGGCCTTAACATGAATCATGCATTGGCCTTGACATGAATCATGCATTCAGTCCTGGTGAGCTACTCACCAGCACTTCATACCCCCCCAGGCCTTAACATGAATCATGCATTCAGTCTTGGTGAGCTACTCACCAGCACTTCATACCGCCCCCAGGCCTTAACATGAATCATGCATTCAGTCCTAGTGACCTACTCACCAGCACTTCATACTGCCCCCCAGGCCTTAACATGAATCATGCATTCAGTCCTAGTGAGCTAGTCACCAGCACTTCATACCGCCCCCAAGGCCTTAACATGAATCATGCATTTAGTCCTAGTGAGCTACTCACCAGCACTTCATACCCCCCCCCAGGCCTTAACATGAATCATGCATTTAGTCCTGGTGAGCTACTCACCAGCACTTCATACCGCCCTCCAGGCGTTAATATGAATCATGCATTCAGACCTAGTGAGCTTCTCACCAGCACTTCATACCACCCCCCAGGCCTTAACATGAATCATGCATTCAGTCTTAGTGAGCTACTCACCAGCACTTCATACCGCCCCAGGCCTTAACATTAATCATGCATTCAGTCCTGGTGAGCTACTCACCAGCACTTCATACCGCCCCAGGCCTTAACATGAATCATGCATTCAGTCCTAGTAAGCTACTCACCAGCACTTCATACAACCCCCAGGCCTTAACATGAATCATGCATTCAGTCCTAGTGAGCTACTCACCAGCACTTCATACTGCCCCCCAGGCCTTAACATGAATCATGCATTTAGTCCTATTGAGCTACTCACCAGTACTTCATACCCCCCCAGGCCTTAACATGAATCATGCATTTAGTCCTAATGAGCTACTTACCAGGACTTCATACCGCCCCCCAGGCCTTAACATGAATCATGCATTCAATCCTAGTGAGCTACTCACCAGCACTTCATACCCCCCCCAAGGCCTTAACATGAGTCATGCATTCAGTCCTGGTGAGCTACTCACCAGCACTTCATACCGCCCCCAGGCCTTAACATGAATCATGCATTCAGTCCTGGTGAGCTACTCACCAGCACTTCATACCCCCCCAGGCCTTAACATGAATCATGCGTTTAGTCCTAATCAGCTACTCACAAGCACTTCATACCGCCCCCCAGGCCTTAACATGAATCATGCATTCAGTCCTAGTGAGCTACTCACCAGCACTTCATACCCCCCCAGGCCTTAACATGAATCATGCATTCAGTCCTGGTGAGCTACTCACCAGCACTTCATACCCCCCCAGGCCTTAACATGAATCATGTATTCAGTCCTAGTGAGCCACTCACCAGCACTTCATACCCCCCCAGGCCTTAACATGAATCATGCATTTAGTCCTAGTGAGCTACTTACCAGCACTTCATACCGCCCCCAGGCCTTACAATGAATCATGCATTCAGTCCTAGTGAGCTACTCACCAGCACTTCATACCGGCCCCCAGGCCTTAACATGAATCATGCATTCAGTCCTGGTGAGCTACTCACCAGCACTTCATACCCCTCCAGGCCTTAACATGAATGATGCATTTAGTCCTAGTGAGCTACGCACCAGCACTTCATACCGCCCCCAGGCCTTACCATGAATCATGCATTCATTCCTAATGAGCTACTCACCAGCACTTCATACCGCCCCCCAGGCCTAAACATGAATCATGCATTCAGTCCTAATGAGCTACTCACAAGCACTTCATACCGCCCCCAGGCCTAAACATGAATTATGCATTTAGTCCTAATGAGCTACTCACCAGCACTTCATACCGCCCCCAGGCCTTAACATGAATCATGCATTCAGTCCCAGTGAGCTACTCACCAGCACTTTATACCCCCTCTAGGCCTTAACATGAATCATGCATTCAGTCCTAGTGAGCTACTCACCAGCACTTCATACCGCCCCCAGGCCTTAACACGAATCATGCATTTAGTCCTAGTGAGCTACTGACCAGCACTTCATACCCCCCAGGCCTTAACATGAATCATGCATTTAGTCCTAGTGAGCTACTCAACAGCACTTCATACCGCCCCCAGGCCTTAACATGAATCATGCATTTAGTCCTAGTGAGCTACTCACCAGCACTTCATACCACCCCCAGGCCTTAACATGAATCATGCATTCAGTCCTGGTGAGCTACTCACCAGCACTTCATACCCCCCAGGCCTTAACATAAATCATGCATTCTGTCCTAGTGAGCTACTCACCATCACTTCATACCGCCCCGCCCAGGCCTTAACATGAATCATGCATTGAGTCCTGGTGAGCAACTCACCAGCACTTCATACCCCCCCAGGCCTTAACATGAATGATGCATTCAGTCCTAGTGAGCTACTCACCAGCACTTCATACCGCCCCCCAGGCCTTAACATGAATCATGCATTTAGTCCTGGTGAGCCACTCACCAGCACTTCATACCCCCCCAGGCCTTAACATGAATCATGCATTCAGTCTTGGTGAGCTACTCACCAGCACTTCATACCGCCCCCAGGCCTTAACATGAATCATGCATTCAGTCCTAGTGACCTACTCACCAGCACTTCATACCGCCCCCCAGGCCTTAACATGAATCATGCATTCAGTCCTAGTGAGCTAGTCACCAGCACTTCATACCGCCCCCCAGGCCTTAACATGAATCATGCATTTAGTCCTAGTGAGCTACTCACCAGCACTTCATACCCCCCCAGGCCTTAACATGAATCATGCATTTAGTCCTGGTGAGCTACTCACCAGCACTTCATACCGCCCCCCAGGCCTTAACATGAATCATTCATTCAGTCCTGGTGAGCGACTCACCAGCACTTCATACCACCCCACCAGGCCCAACCATGAATCATGCATTCAGTCCTAGTGAGCTACTCACCAGCACTTCATACCGCCCTCCAGGCGTTAATATGAATCATGCATTCAGACCTAGTGAGCTACTCACCAGCACTTCATACCACCCCCCAGGCCTTAACATGAATCATGCATTCTGTCTTAGTGAGCTACTCACCAGCACTTCATACCGCCCCGCCCAGGCCTTATCATGAATCATCCATTCAGTCCTAGTGAGCTACTCACCAGCACTTCATACCGCCCCCAGGCCTTAACATGAATCATGCATTCAGTCTTAGTGAGCTACTCACCAGCACTTCATACCGCCCCCAGGCCTTAACATGAATCATGCATTCAGTCCTGGTGAGCTACTCACCAGCACTTCATACCGCCCCAGGCCTTAACATGAATCATGCATTCAGTCCTAGTGAGCTACTCACCAGCACTTCATACAACCCCCAGGCCTTAACATGAATCATGCATTCAGTCCTAGTGAGCTACTCACCAGCACTTCATACAACCCCCAGGCCTTAACATGAATCATGCATTCAGTCCTGGTGAGCTACTCACCAGCACTTCATACCCCCCAGGCCTTAACATAAATCATGCATTCTGTCCTAGTGAGCTACTCACCATCACTTCATACCGCCCCGCCCAGGCCTTAACATGAATCATGCATTGAGTCCTGGTGAGCAACTCACCAGCACTTCATACCCCCCCAGGCCTTAACATGAATGATGCATTCAGTCCTAGTGAGCTACTCACCAGCACTTCATACCGCCCCCCAGGCCTTAACATGAATCATGCATTTAGTCCTGGTGAGCCACTCACCAGCACTTCATACCCCCCCAGGCCTTAACATGAATCATGCATTCAGTCTTGGTGAGCTACTCACCAGCACTTCATACCGCCCCCAGGCCTTAACATGAATCATGCATTCAGTCCTAGTGACCTACTCACCAGCACTTCATACCGCCCCCCAGGCCTTAACATGAATCATGCATTCAGTCCTAGTGAGCTAGTCACCAGCACTTCATACCGCCCCCCAGGCCTTAACATGAATCATGCATTTAGTCCTAGTGAGCTACTCACCAGCACTTCATACCCCCCCAGGCCTTAACATGAATCATGCATTTAGTCCTGGTGAGCTACTCACCAGCACTTCATACCGCCCCCCAGGCCTTAACATGAATCATTCATTCAGTCCTGGTGAGCGACTCACCAGCACTTCATACCACCCCACCAGGCCCAACCATGAATCATGCATTCAGTCCTAGTGAGCTACTCACCAGCACTTCATACCGCCCTCCAGGCGTTAATATGAATCATGCATTCAGACCTAGTGAGCTACTCACCAGCACTTCATACCACCCCCCAGGCCTTAACATGAATCATGCATTCTGTCTTAGTGAGCTACTCACCAGCACTTCATACCGCCCCGCCCAGGCCTTATCATGAATCATCCATTCAGTCCTAGTGAGCTACTCACCAGCACTTCATACCGCCCCCAGGCCTTAACATGAATCATGCATTCAGTCTTAGTGAGCTACTCACCAGCACTTCATACCGCCCCCAGGCCTTAACATGAATCATGCATTCAGTCCTGGTGAGCTACTCACCAGCACTTCATACCGCCCCAGGCCTTAACATGAATCATGCATTCAGTCCTAGTGAGCTACTCACCAGCACTTCATACAACCCCCAGGCCTTAACATGAATCATGCATTCAGTCCTAGTGAGCTACTCACCAGCACTTCATACAACCCCCAGGCCTTAACATGAATCATATATTCAGTCCTGGTGAGCTACTCACCAGCACTTCATACAACCCCCAGGCCTTAACATGAATCATGCATTCAGTCCTAGTGAGCTACTCACCAGTACTTCATACAACCCCCAGGCCTTAACATGAATCATGCATTCAGTCCTGGTGAGCTACTCACCAGCACTTCATACCGCCTCCAGGCTTAACATGAATCATGCATTTAGTCCTAGTGAGCTACTCACCAGCACTTCATACAACCCCCAGGCCTTAACATGAATCATGCATTCAGTCCTAGTGAGCTACTGACCAGCACTTCATACCACCCCCCCAGGCCTTAACATGAATCATGCATTCAGTCCTAGTGAGCTACTCACCAGCACTTCATACCGCCCTCCAGGCCTTAACATGAATCATGCATTCAGTCCTAGTGAGCGACTCACCAGCACTTCATACCCCCCTGGCCTTAACATGAATCATGCATTCAGTCCTGGTGAGCTACTCCCCAGCACTTCATACCATCCCCCCAGGCCTTAACATGAATCATGCATTCAGTCCTAGTGAGCTACTCACCAGCCCTTAATACCCCCCTGGCCTTAACATGAATCATGCATTCAGTCCTAATGAGCTACTCACCAGCACTTCATACCACCCCCAGGCCTTAACATAAATCATGCATTCAGTCCTGGTGAGCTACTCACCAGCACTTCATACCGGCCCCCAGGCCTTAACATGAATCATGCATTCAGTCCTGGTGAGCTACTCACCAGCACTTCATACCCCTCCAGGCCTTAACATGAATCATGCATTTAGTCCTAGTGAGCCACTCACCAGCACTTCATACCCCCCAGGCCTTAACATGAATCATGCATTCAGTCCTAGTGAGCTACTCAACAGCACTTCATACCGCCCCCAGGCCTTAACATGAATCATGCATTTAGTCCTAGTGAGCTACTCACAAGCACTTCATACCACCCCCAGGCCTTAACATGAATCATGCATTCAGTCCTAGTGAGCTACTCACCAGCACTTCATACCCCCCAGGCCTTAACATGAATCATTCATTCTGTCCTAGTGAGCTACTCACCATCACTTCATACCGCCCCGCCCAGGCCTTAACATGAATCATGCATTCAGTCCTCGTGAGCTACTCACCAGCACTTCATACCCCCCAGGCCTTAACATGAATCATGCATTCTGTCCTAGTGAGCTACTCACCATCACTTCATACCGCCCCGCCCAGGCCTTAACATGAATCATGCATTCAGTCCTGGTGAGCAACTCACCAGCACTTCATACCCCCCCAGGCCTTAACATGAATCATGCATTCAGTCCTAGTGAGCTACTCACCAGCACTTCATACTGCCCCCAGGCCTTAACATGAATCATGCATTTAGTCCTGGTGAGCCACTCACCAGCACTTCATACCCCCCCTGGCCTTGACATGAATCTTGCATTCAGCCCTGGTGAGCTACTCACCAGCACTTCATACCCCCCCAGGCCTTAACATGAATCATGCATTCAGTCTTGGTGAGCTACTCACCAGCACTTCATACCGCCCCCAGGCCTTAACATGAATCATGCATTCAGTCCTAGTGACCTTCTCACCAGCACCTCATACCGCCCCCCCAGGCCTTAACATGAATCATGCATTCAGTCCTAGTGAGCTAGTCACCAGCACTTCATTCCGCCCCCCAGGCCTTAACATGAATCAGGCATTTAGTCCTAGTTAGCTACTCACCAGCACTTCATACCCCCACAGGCCTTAACATGAATCATGCATTTAGTCCTGGTGAGCCACTCACCAGCACTTCATACCGCCCCCCAGGCCTTAACATGAATCATGCATTTAGTCCTGGTGAGCTACTCACCAGCACTTCATACCGCCCCCCAGGCCTTAACATGAATCATGCATTCAGTCCTGGTGAGCAACTCACCAGCACTTCATACCACCCCACCAGGCCCTACCATGAATCATGCATTCAGTCCTAGTGAGCTACTCACCAGCACTTCATACCGCCCTCCAGGCGTTAATATGAATCATGCATTCAGACCTAGTGAGCTTCTCACCAGCACTTCATACCACCCCCCAGGCCTTAACATGAATCATGCATTCTGTCTTAGTGAGCTACTCATCAGCACTTCATACCGCCCCGCCCAGGCCTTATCATGAATCATCCATTCAGTCCCAGTGAGCTACTCACCAGCACTTCATACCGCCCCCAGGCCTTAACATGAATCATGCATTCAGTCTTAGTGAGCTACTCACCAGCACTTCATACCGCCCCCAGGCCTTAACATGAATCATGCATTCAGTCCTGGTGAGCTACTCACCAGCACTTCATACCGCCCCAGGCCTTAACATGAATCATGCATTCAGTCCTAGTGAGCTACTCACCAGCACTTCATACAACCCCCAGGCCTTAACATGAATCATGCATTCAGTCCTAGTGAGCTACTCACCAGCACTTCATACAACCCCCAGGCCTTAACATGAATCATATATTCAGTCCTGGTGAGCTACTCACCAGCACTTCATACAACCCCCAGGCCTTAACATGAATCATGCATTCAGTCCTAGTGAGCTACTCACCAGCACTTCATACAACCCCCAGGCCTTAACATGAATCATGTATTCAGTCCTGGTGAGCTAGTCACCAGCACTTCATACCGCCTCCAGGCCTTAACATGAATGATACATTTAGTCCTAGTGAGCTACTCACCAGCACTTCATACAACCCCCAGGCCTTAACATGAATCATGCATTCAGTCCTAGTGAGCTACTGACCAGCACTTCATACCACCCCCCCAGGCCTTACCATGAATCATGGATTCAGTCCTAGTGAGCTACTCACCAGCACTTCATACCGCCCTCCAGGCCTTAACATGAATCATGCATTCAGTCCTAGTAAGCTACTCACCAGCACTTCATACCCCCCCCAGGCCTTAACATGAATCATGCATTCAGTCCTAGTGAGCTACTCACCAGCACTTCATACCCCCCAGGCCTTAACATGATTCATGCATTCAGTCCTAATGAGCTACTCACCAGCACTTCATACCACCCCCAGGCCTTAACATAAATCATGCATTCAGTCCTGGTGAGCTACTCACCAGCACTTCATACCGCCCCCCAGGCCTTAACATGAATCATGCATTCAGTCCTAGTGAGCTACTCACCAGCACTTCATACCCCCCTGGCCTTAACATGAATCATGCATTCAGTCCTGGTGAGCTACTCACCAGCACTTCATAACGCCCTCCAGGCCTTAACATGAATCATGCATTCAGTCCTAGTGAGCTACTCACCAGCACTTCATACCCCCCTGGCCTTAACATGAATCATGCATTTAGTCCTGGTGAGCTACTCACCAGCACTTCATACCAGCCCCAGGCCTTAACATGAATCATGCATTCAGTCCTAGTGAGCTACTCACAAGCACTTCATACCCCCCAGGCCTTAACATGAATAATGCATTCAGTCCTAGTGAGCTACTCACCAGCACTTCATACCCCCCAGGCCTTAACATGAATAATGCATTCAGTCTTAGTGAGCTACTCACCAGCACTTCATACCCCCCAGGCCTTAACATGAATCATGCATTTAGTCCTGGTGAGCTACTCACCAGCACTTCATACCGCCCCCCAGGCCTTAACATGAATCATGCATTCAGTCCTGGTGAGCAACTCACCAGCACTTCATACCACCCCACCAGGCCCTACCATGAATCATGCATTCAGTCCTAGTGAGCTACTCACCAGCACTTCATACCGCCCTCCAGGCGTTAATATGAATCATGCATTCAGACCTAGTGAGCTTCTCACCAGCACTTCATACCACCCCCCAGGCCTTAACATGAATCATGCATTCTGTCTTAGTGAGCTACTCACCAGCACTTCATACCGCCCCGCCCAGGCCTTATCATGAATCATCCATTCAGTCCTAGTGAGCTACTCACCAGCACTTCATACCGCCCCCAGGCCTTAACATGAATCATGCATTCAGTATTAGTGAGCTACTCACCAGCACTTCATACCGCCCCCAGGCCTTAACATGAATCATGCATTCAGTCCTGGTGAGCTACTCACCAGCACTTCATACCGCCCCAGGCCTTAACATGAATCATGCATTCAGTCCTAGTGAGCTACTCACCAGCACTTCATACAACCCCCGGGCCTTAACATGAATCATGCATTCAGTCCTAGTGAGCTACTCACCAGCACTTCATACAACCCCCAGGCCTTAACATGAATCATATATTCAGTCCTGGTGAGCTACTCACCAGCACTTCATACAACCCCCAGGCCTTAACATGAATCATGCATTCAGTCCTAGTGAGCTACTCACCAGCACTTCATACAACCCCCAGGCCTTAACATGAATCATGTATTCAGTCCTGGTGAGCTAGTCACCAGCACTTCATACCGCCTCCAGGCCTTAACATGAATGATGCATTTAGTCCTAGTGAGCTACTCACCAGCACTTCATACAACCCCCAGGCCTTAACATGAATCATGCATTCAGTCCTAGTGAGCTACTGACCAGCACTTCATACCACCCCCCCAGGCCTTACCATGAATCATGGATTCAGTCCTAGTGAGCTACTCACCAGCACTTCATACCGCCCTCCAGGCCTTAACATGAATCATCCATTCAGTCCTAGTGAGCTACTCACCAGCACTTCATACCCCACCAGGCCTTAACATGAATCATGCATTCAGTCCTAGTGAGCTACTCACCAGCACTTCATACCCCCCAGGCCTTAACATGATTCATGCATTCAGTCCTAATGAGCTACTCACCAGCACTTCATACCGCCCCCCAGGCCTTAACATGAATCATGCATTCAGTCCTAGTGAGCTATTCACCAGCACTTCATATCCCCCCTGGCCTTAAGATGAATCATGCATTCAGTCCTGGTGAGCTACTCACCAGCACTTCATACCCCCCAGGCCTTAACATGAATCATGCATTCAGTCCTAGTGAGCCACTCACCAGCACTTCATACCCCCCCAGGCCTTAACATGAATCATGCATTTAGTCCTAGTGAGCTACTCACCAGCACTTCATACAGCCCCCAGGCCTTACCATGAATCATGCATTCAGTCCTAGTGAGCTACTCACCAGCACTTCATACCAGCCCCCATGCCTTAACATGAATCATGCATTCAGTCCTGGTGAGCTACTCACCAGCCCTTCATACCCCTCCAGGCCTTAACATGAATCATGCATTTAGTCCTAGTGAGCTACTCACAAGCACTTCATACCGCCCCCAGGCCTTACAATGAATCATGCATTCAGTCCTAGTGAGCTACTCACCAGCACTTCATACCGCCCCCCAGGCCTAAACAGGAATCATGCATTTAGTCCTAATGAGCTACTCACAAGCACTTCATACCGCCCCCAGGCCTAAACATGAATCATACATTTAGTCCTAATGAGCTACTCACCAGCACTTCATACCGCCCCCTAGGCCTTAACATGAATCATGCGTATAGTCCTAGTGAGCCACTCACCAGCACTTCATACCACCCCCAGGCCTAAACATGAATTATGCATTTAGTCCTAATGAGCTACTCACCAGCACTTCATACCGCCCCCAGGCCTTAACATGAATCATGCATTCAGTCCGAGTGAGCTACTCACCAGCACTTTATACCCCCCCCAGGCCTTAACATGAATCATGCATTCAGTCCTAGTGAGCTACTCACCAGCACTTCATACCACCCCCAGGCCTTAACACGAATCATGCATTTAGTCCTAGTGAGCTACTCACCAGCACTTCATACCCCCCAGGCCTTAACATGAATCATGCATTTAGTCCTAGTGAGCCACTCACCAGCACTTCATACCCCCCAGGCCTTAACATGAATCATGCATTCTGTCCTAGTGAGCTACTCAACAGCACTTCATACCGCCCCCAGGCCTTAACATGAATCATGCATTTAGTCCTAGTGTGCTACTCACCAGCACTTCATACCACCCCCAGGCCTTAACATGAATCATGCATTCAGTCCTGGTGAGCTACTCACCAGCACTTCATACCCCCCAGGCCTTAACATGAATCATGCATTCTGTCCTAGTGAGCTACTCACCATCACTTCATACCGCCCCGCCCAGGCCTTAACATGAATCAGGCATTCAGTCCTAGTGAGCTACTCACCAGCACTTCATACCCCCCCAGGCCTTAACATGAATCATGCATTTAGTCCTAGTGAGCTACTCACCAGCACTTCATACCCCCCAGGCCTTAACATGAATCATGCATTCAGTCCTAATGAGCTACTCACCAGCACTTCATACCACCCCCAGGCCTTAACACAAATCATGCATTCAGTCCTGGTGAGCTACTCACCAGCACTTCATACCGCCCCCCAGGCCTTAACATGAATCATGCATTCAGTCCTAGTGAGCTACTCACCAGCACTTCATACCCCCCTGGCCTTAACATGAATCATGCATTCAGTCCTGGTGAGCTACTCACCAGCACTTCATAACGCCCTCCAGGCCTTAACATGAATCATGCATTCAGTCCTAGTGAGCTACTCACCAGCACTTCATACCCCCCTGGCCTTAACATGAATCATGCATTCAGTCCTGGTGAGCTACTCACCAGCACTTCATACCGCCCCCCAGGCCTTAACATGAATCATGCATTCAGTCCTAGTGAGCTACTCACCAGCACTTCATACCCCCCTGGCCTTAACATGAATCATGCATTCAGTTTTGGTGAGCTACTCACCAGCACTTCATAACGCCCTCCAGGCCTTAACATGAATCATGCATTCAGTCCTGGTGAGCTACTCACCAGCACTTCATACCCCTCTGGCCTTAACATGAATCATGCATTCAGTCCTAGTGAGCTACTCACCAGCACTTCATACCCCCCTGGCCTTAACATGAATCATGCATTTAGTCCTGGTGAGCTACTCACCAGCACTTCATACCACCCTCCCAGGCCTTAACATGAATCATGCATTCAGTCCTAGTGAGCTACTCACCAGCACTTCATACCCCCCAGGCCTTAACATGAATCATGCATTCAGTCCTAGTGAGCTACTCACCAGCACTTCATACCCCCCAGGCCTTAACATGAATCATGCATTCAGTCCTAATGAGCTACTCACCAGCACTTCATACCACCCCCAGGCCTTAACACAAATCATGCATTCAGTCCTGGTGAGCTACTCACCAGCACTTCATACCGCCCCCAAGGCCTTAACATGAATCATGCATTCAGTCCTAGTGAGCTACTCACCAGCACTTCATACCCCCCTGGCCTTAACATGAATCATGCATTCAGTCCTGGTGAGCTACTCACCAGCACTTCATAACGCCCTCCAGGCCTTAACATGAATCATGCATTCAGTCCTAGTGAGCTACTCACCAGCACTTCATACCCCCCTGGCCTTAACATGAATCATGCATTCAGTCCTGGTGAGCTACTCACCAGCACTTCATACCGCCCCCCAGGCCTTAACATGAATCATGCATTCAGTCCTAGTGAGCTACTCACCAGCACTTCATACCCCCCTGGCCTTAACATGAATCATGCATTCAGTTTTGGTGAGCTACTCACCAGCACTTCATAACGCCCTCCAGGCCTTAACATGAATCATGCATTCAGTCCTGGTGAGCTACTCACCAGCACTTCATACCCCTCTGGCCTTAACATGAATCATGCATTCAGTCCTAGTGAGCTACTCACCAGCACTTCATACCACCCCCAGGTCTTAACGTAAATCATGCATTCAGTCCTGGTGAGCTACTCACCAGCACTTCATACCGCCCCCCAGGGCTTAACATGAATCATGCATTCAGTCCTAGTGAGCTACTCACCAGCACTTCATACCCCCCTGGCCTTAACATGAATCATACATTCAGTCCTGGTGAGCTACTCACCAGCACTTCATACCCCCCCAGGCCGTAACATGAATCATGCATTCAGTCCTAGTGAGTTACTCCCCAGCACTTTATACCCCCCCTGGGCTTAACATGAATCATGCAGTTAGTCATGGTGAGCTACCCACTAGTACTTCATACCGCCCTCCACGCCTTAACATGAATCATGCATTCAGTCCTAGTGAGCTACTCACCAGCACTTCATACCCCCAGGCCTTAACATAAATCATGCGTTCAGTCCTAGTGAGCTACTCACCAGCACTTCATACTGCCCCCCAGGCCTTAACATGAATCATGCATTCAGTCCTGGTGAGCTACTCACCAGCACTTCATAACGCCCTCCAGGCCTTAACATGAATCATGCATTCAGTCCTAGTGAGCTACTCACCAGCACTTCATACCCCCCTGGCCTTAACATGAATCATGCATTTAGTCCTGGTGAGCTACTCACCAGCACTTCATACCACCCTCCCAGGCCTTAACATGAATCATGCATTCAGTCCTAGTGAGCTACTCACCAGCACTTCATACCCCCCAGGCCTTAACATGAATCATGCATTCAGTCCTAATGAGCTACTCACCAGCACTTCATACCACCCCCAGGCCTTAACACAAATCATGCATTCAGTCCTGGTGAGCTACTCACCAGCACTTCATACCGCCCCCCAGGCCTTAACATGAATCATGCATTCAGTCCTAGTGAGCTACTCACCAGCACTTCATACCCCCCTGGCCTTAACATGAATCATGCATTCAGTCCTGGTGAGCTACTCACCAGCACTTCATAACGCCCTCCAGGCCTTAACATGAATCATGCATTCAGTCCTAGTGAGCTACTCACCAGCACTTCATACCCCCCTGGCCTTAACATGAATCATGCATTCAGTCCTGGTGAGCTACTCACCAGCACTTCATACCGCCCCCCAGGCCTTAACATGAATCATGCATTCAGTCCTAGTGAGCTACTCACCAGCACTTCATAACGCCCTCCAGGCCTTAACATGAATCATGCATTCAGTCCTGGTGAGCTACTCACCAGCACTTCATACCCCTCTGGCCTTAACATGAATCATGCATTCAGTCCTAGTGAGCTACTCACCAGCACTTCATACCACCGCCAGGTCTTAACGTAAATCATGCATTCAGTCCTGGTGAGCTACTCACCAGCACTTCATACCGCCCCCCAGGGCTTAACATGAATCATGCATTCAGTCCTAGTGAGCTACTCACCAGCACTTCATACCCCCCTGGCCTTAACATGAATCATACATTCAGTCCTGGTGAGCTACTCACCAGCACTTCATACCCCCCCAGGCCGTAACATGAATCATGCATTCAGTCCTAGTGAGTTACTCACCAGCACTTTATACCCCCCCTGGGCTTAACATGAATCATGCAGTTAGTCATGGTGAGCTACCCACTAGTACTTCATACCGCCCTCCACGCCTTAACATGAATCATGCATTCAGTCCTAGTGAGCTACTCACCAGCACTTCATACCCCCAGGCCTTAACATAAATCATGCGTTCAGTCCTAGTGAGCCAATTACCAGCACTTCATACTGCCCCCCAGGCCTTAACATGAATCATGCATTCAGTCCTGGTGAGCTACTCACCAGCACTTCATACCACCCCCCCAGGCCTTAACATGAATCATGCATTTAGTCCTAGTGAGCTACTCACCAGCACTTCATACCGCCCCCAGGCCTTACCATGAATCATGCATTCAGTCCTAGTGAGCTACTCACCAGCACTTCATACCACCCTGGCCTTAACATGAATCATGCATTCAGTCCTAGTGAGCTACTCACCAGCACTTCATACCACCCCTAGGTCTTAACATAAATCATGCATTCAGTCCTGGTGAGCTACTCACCAGCACTTCATACCGCCCCCCAGGGCTTAACATGAATCATGCATTCAGTCCTAGTGAGCTACTCACCAGCACTTCATACCCCCCTGGCCTTAACATGAATCATACATTCAGTCCTAGTGAGCTACTCACCAGCACTTTATACCCCCCCTGGCCTTAACATGAATCATGCAGTTAGTCATGGTGAGCTACCCACTAGCACTTCATACCGCCCTCCACGCCTTAACATGAATCATGCATTCAGTCCTAGTGAGCTACTCACCAGCACTTCATACCCCCAGGCCTTAACATGAATCATGCGTTCAGTCCTAGTGAGCTACTCACCAGCACTTCATACTGCCCCCCAGGCCTTAACATGAATCATGCATTCAGTCCTGGTGAGCTACTCACCAGCACTTCATACCGCCCAAGGCCTTAACATGAATCATGCATTCAGTCCTAGTGAGCTACTCACCAGCACTTCATACAACCCCCAGGCCTTAACATGAATCATGCATTCAGTCCTAGTGAGCTACTCACCAGCACTTCATACAACCCCCAAGCCTTAACATGAATCATATATTCAATCCTGGTGAGCTACTCACCAGCACTTCATACAACCCCCAGGCCTTAACATGAATCATGCATTCAGTCCTAGTGAGCTACTCACCAGCACTTCATACAACCCCCAGGCCTTAACATGAATCATGTATTCAGTCCTGGTGAGCTACTCACCAGCACTTCATACCGCCTCCAGGCCTTAACATGAATGATGCATTTAGTCCTAGTGAGCTACTCACCAGCACTTCATACAACCCCCAGGCCTTAACATGAATCATGCATTCAGTCCTAGTGAGCTACTGACCAGCACTTTATACCACCCCACCAGGCCCTACCATGAATCATGCATTCAGTCCTAGTGAGCTACTCACCAGCACTTCATACCGCCCTCCAGGCGTTAATATGAATCATGCATTCAGACCTAGTGAGCTTCTCACCAGCACTTCATACCACCCCCAAGGCCTTAACATGAATCATGCATTCTGTCTTAGTGAGCTACTCACCAGCACTTCATACCGCCCCGCCCAGGCCTTATCATGAATCATCCATTCAGTCCTAGTGAGCTACTCACCAGCACTTCATACCGCCCCCAGGCCTTAACATGAATCATGCATTCAGTCTTAGTGAGCTACTCACCAGCACTTCATACCGCCCCCAGGCCTTAACATGAATCATGCATTCAGTCCTGGTGAGCTACTCACCAGCACTTCATACCGCCCCAGGCCTTAACATGAATCATGCATTCAGTCCTAGTGAGCTACTCACCAGCACTTCATACAACCCCCAGGCCTTAACATGAATCATGCATTCAGTCCTAGTGAGCTACTCACCAGCACTTCATACAACCCCCAGGCCTTAACATGAATCATGCATTCAGTCCTAGTGAGCTACTCACCAGCACTTCATACCCCCAGGCCTTAACATAAATCATGCGTTCAGTCCTAGTGAGCTACTCACCAGCACTTCATACTGCCCCCCAGGCCTTAACATGAATCATGCATTCAGTCCTGGTGAGCTACTCACCAGCACTTCATACCACCCCCCCAGGCCTTAACATGAATCATGCATTTAGTCCTAGTGAGCTACTCACCAGCACTTCATACCGCCCCCAGGCCTTACCATGAATCATGCATTCAGTCCTAGTGAGCTACTCACCAGCACTTCATACCACCCTGGCCTTAACATGAATCATGCATTCAGTCCTAGTGAGCTACTCACCAGCACTTCATACCACCCCTAGGTCTTAACATAAATCATGCATTCAGTCCTAGTGAGCTACTCACCAGCACTTCATACAACCCCCAAGCCTTAACATGAATCATATATTCAATCCTGGTGAGCTACTCACCAGCACTTCATACAACCCCCAGGCCTTAACATGAATCATGCATTCAGTCCTAGTGAGCTACTCACCAGCACTTCATACAACCCCCAGGCCTTAACATGAATCATGTATTCAGTCCTGGTGAGCTACTCACCAGCACTTCATACCGCCTCCAGGCCTTAACATGAATGATGCATTTAGTCCTAGTGAGCTACTCACCAGCACTTCATACAACCCCCAGGCCTTAACATGAATCATGCATTCAGTCCTAGTGAGCTACTGACCAGCACTTCATAC
This sequence comes from Acholoe squamosa, assembly GCA_949317995.1. Lineage (NCBI taxonomy): Eukaryota > Metazoa > Annelida > Polychaeta > Phyllodocida > Polynoidae > Acholoe > Acholoe squamosa. The sequence continues at coordinate 5,092,069 of OX439041.1, forward strand.
CACCCCACCAGGCCCTACCATGAATCATGCATTCAGTCCTAGTGAGCTACTCACCAGCACTTCATACAACCCCCAGGCCTTAACATGAATCATGCATTCAGTCCTAGTGAGCTACTCACCAGCACTTCATACCCCCAGGCCTTAACATAAATCATGCGTTCAGTCCTAGTGAGCTACTCACCAGCACTTCATACTGCCCCCAGGCCTTAACATGAATCATGCATTCAGTCCTGGTGAGCTACTCACCAGCACTTCATACCACCCCCCCAGGCCGTAACATGAATCATGCATTTAGTCCTAGTGAGCTACTCACCAGCACTTCATACCGCCCCCAGGCCTTACCATGAATCATGCATTCAGTCCTAGTGAGCTACTCACCAGCACTTCATACCACCCTGGCCTTAACATGAATCATGCATTCAGTCCTAGTGAGCTACTCACCAGCACTTCATACCACCCCTAGGTCTTAACATAAATCATGCATTCAGTCCTAGTGAGCTACTCACCAGCACTTCATACAACCCCCAAGCCTTAACATGAATTATATATTCAATCCTGGTGAGCTACTCACCAGCACTTCATACAACCCCCAGGCCTTAACATGAATCATGCATTCAGTCCTAGTGAGCTACTCACCAGCACTTCATACAACCCCCAGGCCTTAACATGAATCATGTATTCAGTCCTGGTGAGCTACTCACCAGCACTTCATACCACCTCCAGGCCTTAACATGAATGATGCATTTAGTCCTAGTGAGCTACTCACCAGCACTTCATACAACCCCCAGGCCTTAACATGAATCATGCATTCAGTCCTAGTGAGCTACTGACCAGCACTTCATACCACCCCACCAGGCCCTACCATGAATCATGCATTCAGTCCTAGTGAGCTACTCACCAGCACTTCATACCGCCCTCCAGGCGTTAATATGAATCATGCATTCAGACCTAGTGAGCTTCTCACCAGCACTTCATACCACCCCCCAGGCCTTAACATGAATCATGTATTCTGTCTTAGTGAGCTACTCACCAGCACTTCATACCGCCCCGCCCAGGCCTTATCATGAATCATCCATTCAGTCCTAGTGAGCTACTCACCAGCACTTCATACCGCCCCCAGGCCTTAACATGAATCATGCATTCAGTCTTAGTGAGCTACTCACCAGCACTTCATACTGCCCCCAGGCCTTAACATGAATCATGCATTCAGTCCTGGTGAGCTACTCACCAGCACTTCATACCGCCCCAGGCCTTAACATGAATCATGCATTCAGTCCTAGTGAGCTACTCACCAGCACTTCATACAACCCCCAGGCCTTAACATGAATCATGCATTCAGTCCTATTGAGCTACTCACCAGCACTTCATACAACCCCCAGGCCTTAACATGAATCATATATTCAGTCCTGGTGAGCTACTCACCAGCACTTCATACAACCCCCAGGCCTTAACATGAATCATGCATTCAGTCCTAGTGAGCTACTCACCAGCACTTCATACAACCCCCAGGCCTTAACATGAATCATGTATTCAGTCCTGGTGAGCTAGTCACCAGCACTTCATACCGCCTCCAGGCCTTAACATGAATGATGCATTTAGTCCTAGTGAGCTACTCACCAGCACTTCATACAACCCCCAGGCCTTAACATGAATCATGCATTCAGGCCTAGTGAGCTACTGACCAGCACTTCATACCACCCCCCCAGGCCTTACCATGAATCATGGATTCAGTCCTAGTGAGCTACTCACCAGCACTTCATACCGCCCTCCAGGCCTTAACATGAATCATGCATTCAGTCCTAGTGAGCTACTCACCAGCACTTCATACCCCCCCCCAGGCCTTAACATGAATCATGCATTCAGTCCTAGTGAGCTACTCACCAGCACTTCATACCCCCCAGGCTTTAACATGATTCATGCATTCAGTCCTAATGAGCTACTCACCAGCACTTCATACCACCCCCAGGCCTTAACATAAATCATGCATTCAGTCCTGGTGAGCTACTCACCAGCACTTCATACCGCCCCCCAGGCCTTAACATGAATCATGCATTCAGTCCTAGTGAGCTACTCACCAGCACTTCATACCCCCCTGGCCTTAACATGAATCATGCATTCAGTCCTGGTGAGCTACTCACCAGCACTTCATACAACCCCCAGGCCTTAACATGAATCATGCATTCAGTCCTAGTGAGCTACTCACCAGCACTTCATACAACCCCCAGGCCTTAACATGAATCATGTATTCAGTCCTGGTGAGCTAGTCACCAGCACTTCATACCGCCTCCAGGCCTTAACATGAATGATGCATTTAGTCCTAGTGAGCTACTCACCAGCACTTCATACAACCCCCAGGCCTTAACATGAATCATGCATTCAGGCCTAGTGAGCTACTGACCAGCACTTCATACCACCCCCCCAGGCCTTACCATGAATCATGGATTCAGTCCTAGTGAGCTACTCACCAGCACTTCATACCCCCCCCCAGGCCTTAACATGAATCATGCATTCAGTCCTAGTGAGCTACTCACCAGCACTTCATACCCCCCAGGCCTTAACATGATTCATGCATTCAGTCCTAATGAGCTACTCACCAGCACTTCATACCACCCCCAGGCCTTAACATAAATCATGCATTCAGTCCTGGTGAGCTACTCACCAGCACTTCATACCGCCCCCCAGGCCTTAACATGAATCATGCATTCAGTCCTAGTGAGCTACTCACCAGCACTTCATACCCCCCTGGCCTTAACATGAATCATGCATTCAGTCCTGGTGAGCTACTCACCAGCACTTCATAACGCCCTCCAGGCCTTAACATGAATCATGCATTCAGTCCTAGTGAGCTACTCACCAGCACTTCATACAACCCCCAGGCCTTAACATGAATCATGTATTCAGTCCTGGTGAGCTAGTCACCAGCACTTCATACCGCCTCCAGGCCTTAACATGAATGATGCATTTAGTCCTAGTGAGCTACTCACCAGCACTTCATACAACCCCCAGGCCTTAACATGAATCATGCATTCAGGCCTAGTGAGCTACTGACCAGCACTTCATACCACCCCCCCAGGCCTTACCATGAATCATGGATTCAGTCCTAGTGAGCTACTCACCAGCACTTCATACCGCCCTCCAGGCCTTAACATGAATCATGCATTCAGTCCTAGTGAGCTACTCACCAGCACTTCATACCCCCCCCCAGGCCTTAACATGAATCATGCATTCAGTCCTAGTGAGCTACTCACCAGCACTTCATACCCCCCAGGCCTTAACATGATTCATGCATTCAGTCCTAATGAGCTACTCACCAGCACTTCATACCACCCCCAGGCCTTAACATAAATCATGCATTCAGTCCTGGTGAGCTACTCACCAGCACTTCATACCGCCCCCCAGGCCTTAACATGAATCATGCATTCAGTCCTAGTGAGCTACTCACCAGCACTTCATACCCCCCTGGCCTTAACATGAATCATGCATTCAGTCCTGGTGAGCTACTCACCAGCACTTCATAACGCCCTCCAGGCCTTAACATGAATCATGCATTCAGTCCTAGTGAGCTACTCACCAGCACTTCATACCCCCCTGGCCTTAACATGAATCATGCATTTAGTCCTGGTGAGCTACTCACCAGCACTTCATACCACCCTCCCAGGCCTTAACATGAATCATGCATTCAGTCCTAGTGAGCTACTCACCAGCACTTCATACCCCCCAGGCCTTAACATGAATCATGCATTCAGTCCTAGTGAGCTACTCACCAGCACTTCATACCCCCCAGGTCTTAACATGAATCATGCATTCAGTCCTAATGAGCTACTCACCAGCACTTCATACCACCCCCAGGCCTTAACATAAATCATGCATTCAGTCCTGGTGAGCTACTCACCAGCACTTCATACCGCCCCCCAGGCCTTAACATGAATCATGCATTCAGTCCTAGTGAGCTACTCACCAGCACTTCATACCCCCCTGGCCTTAACATGAATCATGCATTCAGTCCTGGTGAGCTACTCACCAGCACTTCATAACGCCCTCAAGGCCTTAACATGAATCATGCATTCAGTCCTAGTGAGCTACTCACCAGCACTTCATACCCCCCTGGCCTTAACATGAATCATGCATTCAGTCCTGGTGAGCTACTCACCAGCACTTCATACCGCCCCCCAGGCCTTAACATGAATCATGCATTCAGTCCTAGTGAGCTACTCACCAGCACTTCATACCCCCCTGGCCTTAACATGAATCATGCATTCAGTCCTGGTGAGCTACTCACCAGCACTTCATAACGCCCTCCAGGCCTTAACATGAATCATGCATTCAGTCCTAGTGAGCTACTCACCAGCACTTCATACAACCCCCAGGCCTTAACATGAATCATGTATTCAGTCCTGGTGAGCTAGTCACCAGCACTTCATACCGCCTCCAGGCCTTAACATGAATGATGCATTTAGTCCTAGTGAGCTACTCACCAGCACTTCATACAACCCCCAGGCCTTAACATGAATCATGCATTCAGGCCTAGTGAGCTACTGACCAGCACTTCATACCACCCCCCCAGGCCTTACCATGAATCATGGATTCAGTCCTAGTGAGCTACTCACCAGCACTTCATACCGCCCTCCAGGCCTTAACATGAATCATGCATTCAGTCCTAGTGAGCTACTCACCAGCACTTCATACCCCCCCCCAGGCCTTAACATGAATCATGCATTCAGTCCTAGTGAGCTACTCACCAGCACTTCATACCCCCCAGGCCTTAACATGATTCATGCATTCAGTCCTAATGAGCTACTCACCAGCACTTCATACCACCCCCAGGCCTTAACATAAATCATGCATTCAGTCCTGGTGAGCTACTCACCAGCACTTCATACCGCCCCCCAGGCCTTAACATGAATCATGCATTCAGTCCTAGTGAGCTACTCACCAGCACTTCATACCCCCCTGGCCTTAACATGAATCATGCATTCAGTCCTGGTGAGCTACTCACCAGCACTTCATAACGCCCTCCAGGCCTTAACATGAATCATGCATTCAGTCCTAGTGAGCTACTCACCAGCACTTCATACCCCCCTGGCCTTAACATGAATCATGCATTTAGTCCTGGTGAGCTACTCACCAGCACTTCATACCACCCTCCCAGGCCTTAACATGAATCATGCATTCAGTCCTAGTGAGCTACTCACCAGCACTTCATACCCCCCAGGCCTTAACATGAATCATGCATTCAGTCCTAGTGAGCTACTCACCAGCACTTCATACCCCCCAGGTCTTAACATGAATCATGCATTCAGTCCTAATGAGCTACTCACCAGCACTTCATACCACCCCCAGGCCTTAACATAAATCATGCATTCAGTCCTGGTGAGCTACTCACCAGCACTTCATACCGCCCCCCAGGCCTTAACATGAATCATGCATTCAGTCCTAGTGAGCTACTCACCAGCACTTCATACCCCCCTGGCCTTAACATGAATCATGCATTCAGTCCTGGTGAGCTACTCACCAGCACTTCATAACGCCCTCAAGGCCTTAACATGAATCATGCATTCAGTCCTAGTGAGCTACTCACCAGCACTTCATACCCCCCTGGCCTTAACATGAATCATGCATTCAGTCCTGGTGAGCTACTCACCAGCACTTCATACCGCCCCCCAGGCCTTAACATGAATCATGCATTCAGTCCTAGTGAGCTACTCACCAGCACTTCATACCCCCCTGGCCTTAACATGAATCATGCATTCAGTCCTGGTGAGCTACTCACCAGCACTTCATAACGCCCTCCAGGCCTTAACATGAATCATGCATTCAGTCCTGGTGAGCTACTCACCAGCACTTCATACCCCTCTGGCCTTAACATGAATCATGCATTCAGTCCTAGTGAGCTACTCACCAGCACTTCATACCACCCCCAGGTCTTAACGTAAATCATGCATTCAGTCCTGGTGAGCTACTCACCAGCACTTCATACCGCCCCCCAGGGCTTAACATGAATCATGCATTCAGTCCTAGTGAGCTACTCACCAGCACTTCATACCCCCCTGGCCTTAACATGAATCATACATTCAGTCCTGGTGAGCTACTCACCAGCACTTCATACCCCCCCAGGCCGTAACATGAATCATGCATTCAGTCCTAGTGAGCTACTCACCAGCACTTTATACCCCCCCTGGGCTTAACATGAATCATGCAGTTAGTCATGGTGAGCTACCCACTAGTACTTCATACCGCCCTCCACGCCTTAACATGAATCATGCATTCAGTCCTAGTGAGCTACTCACCAGCACTTCATACCCCCAGGCCTTAACATAAATCATGCGTTCAGTCCTAGTGAGCTACTCACCAGCACTTCATACTGCCCCCCAGGCCTTAACATGAATCATGCATTCAGTCCTGGTGAGCTACTCACCAGCACTTCATACCACCCCCCCCAGGCCTTAACATGAATCATGCATTTAGTCCTAGTGAGCTACTCACCAGCACTTCATACCGCCCCCAGGCCTTACCATGAATCATGCATTCAGTCCTAGTGAGCTACTCACCAGCACTTCATACCACCCTGGCCTTAACATGAATCATGCATTCAGTCCTAGTGAGCTACTCACCAGCACTTCATACCACCCCTAGGTCTTAACATAAATCATGCATTCAGTCCTGGTGAGCTACTCACCAGCACTTCATACCGCCCCCCAGGGCTTAACATGAATCATGCATTCAGTCCTAGTGAGCTACTCACCAGCACTTCATACCCCCCTGGCCTTAACATGAATCATACATTCAGTCCTAGTGAGCTACTCACCAGCACTTTATACCCCCCCTGGCCTTAACATGAATCATGCAGTTAGTCATGGTGAGCTACCCACTAGCACTTCATACCGCCCTCCACGCCTTAACATGAATCATGCATTCAGTCCTAGTGAGCTACTCACCAGCACTTCATACCCCCAGGCCTTAACATGAATCATGCGTTCAGTCCTAGTGAGCTACTCACCAGCACTTCATACTGCCCCCCAGGCCTTAACATGAATCATGCATTCAGTCCTGGTGAGCTACTCACCAGCACTTCATACCGCCCAAGGCCTTAACATGAATCATGCATTCAGTCCTAGTGAGCTACTCACCAGCACTTCATACAACCCCCAGGCCTTAACATGAATCATGCATTCAGTCCTAGTGAGCTACTCACCAGCACTTCATACAACCCCCAAGCCTTAACATGAATCATATATTCAATCCTGGTGAGCTACTCACCAGCACTTCATACAACCCCCAGGCCTTAACATGAATCATGCATTCAGTCCTAGTGAGCTACTCACCAGCACTTCATACAACCCCCAGGCCTTAACATGAATCATGTATTCAGTCCTGGTGAGCTACTCACCAGCACTTCATACCGCCTCCAGGCCTTAACATGAATGATGCATTTAGTCCTAGTGAGGTACTCACCAGCACTTCATACAACCCCCAGGCCTTAACATGAATCATGCATTCAGTCCTAGTGAGCTACTGACCAGCACTTCATACCACCCCCCCAGGCCTTACCATGAATCATGCATTCAGTCCTAGTGAGCTACTCACCAGCACTTCATACCGCCCTCCAGGCCTTAACATGAATCATGCATTCAGTCCTAGTGAGCTACTCACCAGCACTTCATACCCCCCTGGCCTTAACATGAATCATGCATTCAGTCCTGGTGAGCTACTCACCAGCACTTCATACCATCCCCCCAGGCCTTAACATGAATCATGCATTCAGTCCTAGTGAGCTACTCACCAGCACTTCATACCCCCCTGGCCTTAACATGAATCATGCATTCAGTCCTAATGAGCTACTCACCAGCACTTCATACCACCCCCAGGCCTTAACATGAATCATGCATTCAGTCCTGGTGAGCTACTCACCAGCACTTCATACCGCCCCCAGGCCTTAACATGAATCATGCATTCAGTCCTAGTGAGCTACTCACCAGAACTTCATACCACCCCCCCAAGCCTTAACATGAATCATGCATTTAGTCCTAGTGAGCTACTCACCAGCACTTCATACCGCCCCCAGGCCTTACCATGAATCATGCATTCAGTCCTAGTGAGCTACTCACCTGCACTTCATACCACCCTGGCCTTAACATGAATCATGCATTCAGTCCTGGTGAGCTACTCACCAGCACTTTATACCGCCCCCCAGGCCTTAACATGAATCATGCATTCAGTCCTAGTGAGCTACTCACCAGCACTTCATACCACCCCCCCAAGCCTTAACATGAATCATGCATTTAGTCCTAGTGAGCTACTCACCAGCACTTCATACCGCCCCCAGGCCTTACCATGAATCATGCATTCAGTCCTAGTGAGCTACTCACCAGCACTTCATACCACCCTGGCCTTAACATGAATCATGCATTCAGTCCTAGTGAGCTACTCACCAGCACTTCATACCACCCCCAGGTCTTAACATAAATCATGCATTCAGTCCTGGTGAGCTACTCACCAGCACTTCATACCGCCCCCCAGGGCTTAACATGAATCATGCATTCAGTCCTAGTGAACTACCCACCAGCACTTCATACCCCCCTGGCCTTAACATGAATCATACATTCAGTCCTGGTGAGCTACTCACCAGCACTTCATACCCCCCCAGGCCGTAACATGAATCATTCATTCAGTCCTAGTGAGCTACTCACCAGCACTTTATACCCCCCCTGGCCTTAACATGAATCATGCAGTTAGTCATGGTGAGCTACCCACTAGCACTTCATACCGCCCTCCACGCCTTAACATGAATCATGCATTCAGTCCTAGTGAGCTACTCACCAGCACTTCATACCCCCAGGCCTTAACATGAATCATGCGTTCAGTCCTAGTGAGCTACTCACCAGCACTTCATACTGCCCCCCAGGCCTTAACATGAATCATGCATTCAGTCCTGGTGAGCTACTCACCAGCACTTCATACCACCCCCCCCAGGCCTTAACATGAATCATGCATTTAGTCCTAGTGAGCTACTCACCAGCACTTCATACCGACCCCAGGCCTTAACATGAATCATGCATTCAGTCCTAGTGAGCTACTCACCAGCACTTCATACCACCCCACAGGCCTTAACATGAATCATGCATTCAGTCCTGGTGAGCTACTCACCAGCACTTCATACCGCCCCCAGGACTTAACATGAATCATGCATTCAGTCCTAGTGAGCTACTCACCAGCACTTCATACAGCCCCCAGGCCTTAACATGAATCATGCATTCAGTCCTAGTGAGCTACTCACCAGCACTTCATACCGCCCCCAGGCCTTAACATGAATCATGCGTTTAGTCCTAATGAGCTACTCACCAACACTTCATACCGCCCCCCAGGCCTTAACATGAATCATGCATTCAGTCCTAATGAGCTACTCACCAGCACTTCATACCGCCCCCAGGCCTTAACATGAATCATGCATTCAGTCCTGGTGAGCTACTCACCAGCACTTCATACCCCCCCAGGCCTTAACATGAATCATGCATTCAGTCCTAATGAGCTACTCACCAGCACTTCATACCGCCCCCCAGGCCTTAACATGAATCATGCATTCAGTCCTAGTGAGCTATTCACCAGCACTTCATATCCCCCCTGGCCTTAAGATGAATCATGCATTCAGTCCTGGTGAGCTACTCACCAGCACTTCATACCCCCCAGGCCTTAACATGAATCATGCATTCAGTCCTAGTGAGCCACTCACCAGCACTTCATACCCCCCCAGGCCTTAACATGAATCATGCATTTAGTCCTAGTGAGCTACTCACCAGCACTTCATACAGCCCTCAGGCCTTACCATGAATCATGCATTCAGTCCTAGTGAGCTACTCACCAGCACTTCATACCAGCCCCCATGCCTTAACATGAATCATGCATTCAGTCCTGGTGAGCTACTCACCAGCACTTCATACCCCTCCAGGCCTTAACATGAATCATGCATTTAGTCCTAGTGAGCTACTCACAAGCACTTCATACCGCCCCCAGGCCTTACAATGAATCATGCATTCAGTCCTAGTGAGCTACTCACCAGCACTTCATACCAGCCCCCATGCCTTAACATGAATCATGCATTCAGTCCTGGTGAGCTACTCACCAGCACTTCATACCCCTCCAGGCCTTAACATGAATCATGCATTTAGTCCTAGTGAGCTACTCACAAGCACTTCATACCGCCCCCAGGCCTTACAATGAATCATGCATTCAGTCCTAGTGAGCTACTCACCAGCACTTCATACCGCCCCCCAGGCCTAAACAGGAATCATGCATTTAGTCCTAATGAGCTACTCACAAGCACTTCATACCGCCCCCAGGCCTAAACATGAATCATACATTTAGTCCTAATGAGCTACTCACCAGCACTTCATACCGCCCCCTAGGCCTTAACATGAATCATGCGTATAGTCCTAGTGAGCCACTCACCAGCACTTCATACCACCCCCAGGCCTAAACATGAATTATGCATTTAGTCCTAATGAGCTACTCACCAGCACTTCATACCGCCCCCAGGCCTTAACATGAATCATGCATTCAGTCCCAGTGAGCTACTCACCAGCACTTTATACCCCCCGCAGGCCTTAACATGAATCATGCATTCAGTCCTAGTGAGCTACTCACCAGCACTTCATACCACCCCCAGGCCTTAACACGAATCATGCATTTAGTCCTAGTGAGCTACTCACCAGCACTTCATACCCCCCAGGCCTTAACATGAATCATGCATTTAGTCCTAGTGAGCCACTCACCAGCACTTCATACCCCCCAGGCCTTAACATGAATCATGCATTCTGTCCTAGTGAGCTACTCAACAGCACTTCATACCGCCCCCAGGCCTTAACATGAATCATGCATTTAGTCCTAGTGCGCTACTCACCAGCACTTCATACCACCCCCAGGCCTTAACATGAATCATGCATTCAGTCCTGGTGAGCTACTCACCAGCACTTCATACCCCCCAGGCCTTAACATGAATCATGCATTCTGTCCTAGTGAGCTACTCACCATCACTTCATACCGCCCCGCCCAGGCCTTAACATGAATCATGCATTCAGTCCTAGTGAGCTACTCACCAGCACTTCATACCCCCCAGGCCTTAACATGAATCATGCATTTAGTCCTAGTGAGCTACTCACCAGCACTTCATACTACCCCCAGGCCTTAACATGAATCATGCATTCAGTCCTGGTGAGCTACTCACCAGCACTTCATACCCCCCAGGCCTTAACATGAATCATGCATTTAGTCCTAGTGAGCCACTCACCAGCACTTCATACCCCCCCAGGCATTAACATGAATCATGCATTCAGTCCTGGTGAGCCACTCACCAGCACTTCATACCGCCCCAGGCCTTAACATGAATCATGCATTCAGTCCTAGTGAGCTACTCACCAGCACTTTATACTGCCCCCAGGCCTTAACATGAATCATGCATTTAGTCCTGGTGAGCCACTCACCAGCACTTCATACCCCCCCTGGCCTTGACATGAATCATGCATTCAGTCCTGGTGAGCTCCTCACCAGCACTTCATAACCCCCCAGGCCTTAACATGAATCATGCATTCAGTCTTGGTGAGCTACTCACCAGCACTTCATACCGCCCCCAGGCCTTAACATGAATCATGCATTCAGTCCTAGTGAGCTACTCACCAGCCCTTCATACCGCCCCCCATGCCTTAACATGAATCATGCATTCAGTCCTAGTGAGCTAGTCACCAGCACTTCATACCGCCCCCCAGGCCTTAACATGAATCATGCATTTAGTCCTAGTGAGCTACTCACCAGCACTTCATACCCCCCCAGGCCTTAACATGAATCATGCATTTAGTCCTGGTGAGCTAATCACCAGCACTTCATACCGCCCCCCAGGCCTTAACATGAATCATGCATTTAGTCCTGGTGAGCTACTCACCAGCACTTCATACCGCCCCCCAGGCCTTAACATGAATCATGCATTCAGTCCTGGTGAGCAACTCACCAGCACTTCATACCACCCCACCAGGCCCTACCATGAATCATGCATTCAGTCCTAGTGAGCTACTCACCAGCACTTCATACCGCCCTCCAGGCGTTAATATGAATCATGCATTCAGACCTAGTGAGCTTCTCACCAGCACTTCATACCACCCCCCAGGCCTTAACATGAATCATGCATTCTGTCTTAGTGAGCTACTCACCAGCACTTCATACCGCCCCGCCCAGGCCTTATCATGACCATCCATTCAGTCCTAGTGAGCTACTCACCAGCACTTCATACCGCCCCCAGGCCTTAACATGAATCATGCATTCAGTCTTAGTGAGCTACTCACCAGCACTTCATACCGCCCCCAGGCCTTAACATGAATCATGCATTCAGTCCTGGTGAGCTACTCACCAGCACTTCATACCGCCCCAGGCCTTAACATGAATCATGCATTCAGTCCTAGTGAGCTACTCACCAGCACTTCATACAACCCCCAGGCCTTAACATGAATCATGCATTCAGTCCTAGTGAGCTACTCACCAGCACTTCATACAACCCCCAGGCCTTAACATGAATCATGCATTCAGTCCTGGTGAGCTACTCACCAGCACTTCATACCACCCCCCCAGGCCTTAACATGAATCATGCATTTAGTCCTAGTGAGCTACTCACAAGCACTTCATACTGCCCCCAGGCCTTACCATGAATCATGCATTCAGTCCTAGTGAGCTACTCACCAGCACTTCATACCACCCTGGCCTTAACATGAATCATGCATTCAGTCCTAGTGAGCTACTCACCAGCACTTCATACCCCCCAGGGCTTAACATGAATCATGCATTTAGTCCTGGTGAGCTACTCACCAGCACTTCATACCGCCCCCTTAGGGCTTAACATGAATCATGCATTCAGTCCTAGTGAGCTACTCACCAGCACTTCATACCCCCCCAGGCCGTAACATGAATCATGCATTCAGTCCTAGTGAGCTACTCACCAGCACTTCATACCCCCAGGCCTTAACATGAATCATGCGTTCAGTCCTAGTGAGCTACTCACCAGCACTTCATACTGCCCCCCAGGCCTTAACATGAATCATGCATTCAGTCCTGGTGAGCTACTCACCAGCACTTCATACCGCCCCAGGCCTTAACATGAATCATGCATTGAGTCCTAGTGAGCTACTCACCAGCACTTCATACAACCCCCAGGCCTTAACATGAATCATGCATTCAGTCCTAGTGAGCTACTCACCAGCACTTCATACAACCCCCAGGCCTTAACATGAATCATATATTCAGTTCTGGTGAGCTACTCACCAGCACTTCATACAACCCCCAGGCCTTAACATGAATCATGCATTCAGTCCTAGTGAGCTACTCACCAGCACTTCATACAACCCCCAGGCCTTAACATGAATCATGTATTCAGTCCTGGTGAGCTACTCACCAGCACTTCATACCGCCTCCAGGCCTTAACATGAATGATGCATTTAGTCCTAGTGAGCTACTCACCAGCACTTCATACAACCCCCAGGCCTTAACAAGAATCATGCATTCAGTCCTAGTGAGCTACTGACCAGCACTTCATACCACCCCCCCAGGCCCTACCATGAATCATGCATTCAGTCCTAGTGAGCTACTCACCAGCACTTCATACCGCCCTCCAGGCCTTAACATGAATCATGCATTAAGTCCTAGTGAGCTACTCACCAGCACTTCATACCCCCCTGGCCTTAACATGAATCATGCATTCAGTCCTGGTGAGCTACTCACCAGCACTTCATACAGCCCCCAGGCCTTAACATGAATCATGCATTCAGTCCTGGTGAGCTACTCACCAGCACTTCATACCGCCCCCAGGCCTTAACATGAATCATGCGTTTAGTCCTAATGAGCTACTCACCAGCACTTCATACCGCCCCCCAGGCCTTGACATGAATCATGCATTCAGTCCTAATGAGCTACTCACCAGCACTTCATACCGCCCCCAGGCCTTAACATGAATCATGCATTCAGTCCTGGCGAGCTACTCACCAGCACTTCATACCCCCCCAGGCCTTAACATGAATCATGCATTCAGTCCTAATGAGCTACTCACCAGCACTTCATACCGCCCTCCAGGCCTTAACATGAATCATGCATTCAGTCCTAGTGAGCTACTCACCAGCACTTCATATCCCCCCTGGCCTTAAGATGAATCATGCATTCAGTCCTGGTGAGCTACTCACCAGCACTTCATACCCCCCCAGGCCTTAACATGAATCATGCATTCAGTCCTAGTGAGCCACTCACCAGCACTTCATACCCCCCCAGGCCTTAACATGAATCATGCATTTAGTCCTAGTGAGCTACTCACCAGCACTTCATACAGCCCCCAGGCCTTACCATGAATCATGGATTCACTCCTAGTGAGCTACTCACCAGCACTTCATACCAGCCCCCATGCCTTAACATGAATCATGCATTCAGTCCTGGTGAGCTACTCACCAGCACTTCATACCCCTCCAGGCCTTAACATGAATCATGCATTTAGTCCTAGTGAGCTACTCACCAGCACTTCATACCGCCCCCAGGCCTTACCATGAATCATGCATTCAGTCCTAGTGAGCTACTCACCAGCACTTCATACCGCCCCCCAGGATTAAACATGAATCATGCATTTAGTCCTAATGAGCTACTCACAAGCACTTCATACTGCCCCCAGGCCTAAACATGAATTATGCATTTAGTCCTAATGAGCTACTCACCAGCACTTCATACCGCCCCCAGGCCTTAACATGAATCATGCATTCAGTCCCAGTGAGCTACTCACCAGCACTTTATACCCCCCCAGGCCTTAACACGAATCATGCATTTATTCCTAGTGAGCTACTCACCAGCACTTCATACCCCCCAGGCCTTAACATGAATCATGCATTTAGTTCTAGTGAGCTACTCACAAGCACTTCATACCACCCCCAGGCCTTAACATGAATCATGCATTCAGTCCTAGTGAGCTACTCACCAGCACTTCATACCCCCCCAGGCCTTAACATGAATCATGCATTTAGTCCTAGTGAGCTACTCACAAGCACTTCATACCACCCCCAGGCCTTAACATGAATCATGCATTCTGTCCTAGTGAGCTACTCACCAGCACTTCATACCGCCCCGCCCAGGCCTTAACATGAATAATGCATTCAGTCCTGGTGAGGTACTCACCAGCACTTCATACCCCCCCAGGCCTTAACATGAATCATGCATTCAGTCCCAGTGAGCTACTCACCAGCACTTCATACCGCCCCCAGGCCTTAACATGAATCATGCATTCAGTCCTAGTGAGCTACTCACCAGCACTTCATACCCCCCCAGGCCTTAACATGAATCATGCATTTAGTCCTGGTGAGCCACTCAGCAGCACTTCATACCGCCCCAGGCCTTAACATGAATCATGCATTTAGTCCTAATGAGCTAATCACCAGCACTTTATACCCCCCCAGGCCTTGACATGAATCATGCATTCAGTCCTGGTGAGCTACTCACCAGCACTTCATACCCCCCCCCAGGCCTTAACATGAATCATGCATTCAGTCCTGGTGAGCTACTCACCAGCACTTCATACCGCCCCCAGGCCTTAACATGAATCATGCATTCAGTCCTAGTGACCTACTCACCAGCACTTCATACCGCCCCCTGGCCTTAACATGAATCATGCATTCAGTCCTCGTGAGCTAGTCACCAGCACTTCATACCGCCCCCCAGGCCTTAACATGAATCATGCATTTAGTCCTAGTGAGCTACTCACCAGCACTTCATACCCCCCCAGGCCTTAACATGGATCATGCATTCAGTCCTAGTGAGCTACTCACCAGCACTTCATACCCCCCCAGGCCTTAACATGAATCATGCATTCAGTTCTGGTGAGCTACTCACCAGCACTTCATACCATCCCCCAGGCCCTAACATGAATCATGCATTCAGTCCTAGTGAGCCACTCACCAGCACTTCATACCCTCCCCTGGCCTTAACATGAATCATGCATTCAGTCCCAGTGAGCTACTCGCCGGCACTTCATACCCCCCTGGCCTTAACATGAATCATGCATTCAGTCCTACTGAGCTACTCACCAGCACTTCATACCACCCCCCAGGCCTTAACATGAATCATGCATTCAGTCCTAGTGAGCCACTCACCAGCACTTCATACCCCCCCAGGCCTAAACATGAATTATGCATTTAGTCCTAATGAGCTACTCACCAGCACTTCATACCCCACCAGGCCTTAACATGAATCATGCATTTAGTCCTAGTGAGCCACTCACCAGCACTTCATACCCCCCCAGGCCTTAACATGAATCATGCATTCTGTCCTATTGAGCTACTCACCAGCACTTCATACCGCTCCGCCCAGGCCTTAACATAAATCATGCATTCAGTCCTGGTGAGGTACTCACCAGCAGTTCATACCCCCCCAGGCCTTAACATGAATCATGCATTCAGTCCCAGTCAGCTACTCACCAGCACTTCATACCCCCCCCAGGCCTTAACATGAATCATGCATTCAGTCCTAGTGAGCTACTCACCAGCACTTCATACCCCCACAGGCCTTACCATGATTCATGCATTTAGTCCTGGTGAGCCACTCAGCAGCACTTCATACCGCCCCAGGCCTTAACATGAATCATGCATTTAGTCCTAATGAGCTACTCACCAGCACTTTATACCCCCCCAGGCCTTGACATGAATCATGCATTCAGTCCTGGTGAGCTACTCACCAGCACTTCATACCCCCCCAGGCCTTAACATGAATCATGCATTCAGTCCTGGTGAGCTACTCACCAGCACTTCATACCGCCCCCAGGCCTTAACCTGAATCATGCATTCAGTCCTGGTGACCTACTCACCAGCACTTCATACCGCCCCCAGGCCTTAACATGAATCATGCATTCAGTCCTAGTGAGCTAGTCACCAGCACTTCATACCGCCCCCCAGGCCTTAACATGAATCATGCATTTAGTCCTAGTGAGCTACTCACCAGCACTTCATACCCCTCCCAGGCCTTAACATGGATCATGCATTCAGTCCTAGTGAGCTACTCACCAGCACTTCATACCCCCCCAGGCCTTAACATGAATCATGCATTCAGTTCTGGTGAGCTACTCATCAGCACTTCATACCATCCCCCAGGCCTTAACATGAATCATGCATTCAGTCCTAGTGAGCCACTCACCAGCACTTCATACCCTCCCCTGGCCTTAACATGAATCATGCATTCAGTCCCAGTGAGCTACTCACCAGCACTTCATACCCCCCTGGCATTAACATGAATCATGCATTCAGTCCTAGTGAGCTACTCACCAGCACTTCATACCACCCCCCAGGCCTTAACATGAATCATGCATTCAGTCCTAGTGAGCTACTCACCAGCACTTCATACCGCCCCCAGGCCTTACCATGAATCATGCATTCAGTCCTAGTGAGCTACTCACCAGCACTTCATACCGGCCCCCAGGCCTTAACATGAATCATGCATTCAGTCCTGGTGAGCTACTCACCAGCACTTCATACCGGCCCCCAGGCCTTAACATGAATCATGCATTCAGTCCTAGTGAGCTACTCACCAGCACTTCATACCCCCAGGCCTTAACATGAATCATGCGTTCAGTCCTAGTGAGCTATTCACCAGCACTTCATACTGCCCCCCAGGCCTTAACATGAATCATGCATTCAGTCCTGGTGAGCTACCCACCAGCACTTCATACCACCCCCCCAGGCCTTAACATGAATCATGCATTTAGTCCTAGTGAGCTACTCACCAGCACTTCATACCGCCCCCAGGCCTTACCATGAATCATGCATTCAGTCCTAGTGAGCTACTCACCAGCACTTCATACCACCCCCCAGGCCTTAACATGAATCATGCATTCAGTCCTGGTGAGCTACTCACCAGCACTTCATACCGCCCCCAGGACTTAACATGAGTCATGCATTCAGTCCTAGTGAGCTACTCACCAGCACTTCATACAGCCCCCAGGCCTTAACATGAATCATGCATTCAGTCCTGGTGAGCTACTCACCAGCACTTCATACCGCCCCCAGGCCTTAACATGAATCATGCGTTTAGTCCTAATGAGCTACTCACCAGCACTTCATACTGCCCCCCAGGCCTTAACATGAATCATGCATTCAGTCCTAATGAGCTACTCACCAGCACTTCATACCGCCCCCAGGCCTTAACATGAATCATGCATTCAGTCCTGGTGAGCTACTCACCAGCACTTCATACCCCCACAGGCCTTAACATGAATCATGCATTCAGTCCTAATGAGCTACTCACCAGCACTTCATACCGCCCCCCAGGCCTTAACATGAATCATGCATTCAGTCCTAGTGAGCTACTCATCAGCACTTCATATCCCCCCAGGCCTTAAGATGAATCATGCATTCAGTCCTGGTGAGCTACTCACCAGCACTTCATACCCCCCCAGGCCTTAACATGAATCATGCATTCAGTCCTAGTGAGCTAGTCACCAGCACTTCATACCGCCCCCCAGGCCTAAACATGAATCATGCATTTAGTCCTAGTGAGCTACTCACCAGCACTTCATACCCCCCCCCAGGCCTTAACATGGATCATGCATTCAGTCCTAGTGAGCTACTCACCAGCACTTCATACTCCCCAGGCCTTAACATGAATCATGCATTCAGTTCTGGTGAGCTACTCACCAGCACTTCATACCATCCTCCAGGCCTTAACATGAATCATGCATTCAGTCCTAGTGAGCCACTCACCAGCACTTCATACCCTCCCCTGGCCTTAACATGAATCATGCATTCAGTCCCAGTGAGCTACTCGCCAGCACTTCATACCCCCCTGGCCTTAACATGAATCATGCATTCAGTCCTACTGAGCTACTCACCAGCACTTCATACCACCCCCCAGGCCTTAACATGAATCATGCATTCAGTCCTAGTGAGCCACTCACCAGCACTTCATACCCCCCCCAGGCCTAAACATGAATTATGCATTTAGTCCTAATGAGCTACTCACCAGCACTTCATACCCCCCCAGGCCTTACCATGAATCATGCATTCAGTCCTAGTGAGGTACTCACCAGCACTTCATACCAGCCCCCATGCCTTAACATGAATCATGCATTCAGTCCTGGTGAGCTACTCACCAGCACTTCATACCCCTCCAGGCCTTAACATGAATCATGCATTTAGTCCTAGTGAGCTACTCACCAGCACTTCATACCACCCCCCATGCCTTAACATGAATCATGCATTCAGTCCTAGTGAGCCACTCACCAGCACTTCATACCCCCCCCAGGCCTTAACATGAATCATGCATTTAGTCCTAGTGAGCTACTCACCAGCACTTCATACCGCCCCCAGGCCTTACCATGAATCATGCATTCAGTCCTAGTGAGCTACTCACCAGCACTTCATACAGGCCCCCAGGCCTTAACATGAATCATGCATTCAGTCCTGGTGAGGTACTCACCAGCACTTCATACCGGCCCCCAGGCCTTAACATGAATCATGCATTCAGTCCTAGTGAGCTACTTACCAGCACTTCATACCCCCAGGCCTTAACATGAATCCTGCGTTCAGTCCTAGTGAGCTATTCACCAGCACTTCATACTGCCCCCCAGGCCTTAACATGAATCATGCATTCAGTCCTGGTGAGCTACTCACCAGCACTTCATACCACCCCCCCAGGCCTTAACATGAATCATGCATTTAGTCCTAGTGAGCTACTCACCAGCACTTCATACCGCCCCCAGGCCTTACCATGAATCATGCACTCAGTCCTAGTGAGCTACTCACCAGCACTTCATACCACCCCCCAGGCCTTAACATGAATCATGCATTCAGTCCTGGTGAGCTACTCACCAGCACTTCATACCACCCCCCCAGGCCTTAACATGAATCATGCGTTTAGTCCTAATGAGCTACTCACCAGCACTTCATACTGCCCTCCAGGCCTTAACATGAATCATGCATTCAGTCCTAATGAGCTACTCACCAGCACTTCATATCCCCCCAGGCCTTAAGATGAATCATGCATTCAGTCCTGGTGAGCTACTCACCAGCACTTCATACCCCCCCAGGCCTTAACATGAATCATGCATTCAGTCCTAGTGAGCTAGTCACCAGCACTTTATACCGCCCCCCAGGCCTAAACATGAATCATGCATTTAGTCCTAGTGAGCTACTCACCAGCACTTCATACCCCCCCCAGGCCTTAACATGGATCATGCATTCAGTCCTAGTGAGCTACTCACCAGCACTTCATACCCCCCCAGGCCTTAACATGAATCATGCATTCAGTTCTGGTGAGCTACTCACCAGCACTTCATACCATCCCCCAGGCCTTAACATGAATCATGCATTCAGTCCTAGTGAGCCACTCACCAGCACTTCATACCCCCCCCCCAGGCCTAAACATGAATTATGCATTTAGTCCTAATGAGCTACTCACCAGCACTTCATACCCCCCCAGGCCTTACCATGAATCATGCATTCAGTCCTAGTGAGCTACTCACCAGCACTTCATACCAGCCCCCATGCCTTAACATAAATCATGCATTCAGTCCTAGTGAGCTACTCACCAGCACTTCATACCGCCCCCCAGGCCTAAACAGGAATCATGCATTTAGTCCTAATGAGCTACTCACAAGCACTTCATACCGCCCCCAGGCCTAAACATGAATTATGCATTTAGTCCTAATGAGCTACTCACCAGCACTTCATACCGCCCCCAGGCCTTAACATGAATCATGCATTTAGTCTTAGTGAGCCACTCACCAGCACTTCATACCCCCCCAGGCCTAAACATGAATTATGCATTTAGTCCTAATGAGCTACTCACCAGCACTTCATACCCCCCCAGGCCTTAACATGAATCATGCATTTAGTCCTAGTGAGCCACTCACCAGCACTTCATACCCCCCCCAGGCCTTAACATGAATCATGCATTCTGTCCTAGTGAGCTACTCACCAGCACTTCATACCGCCCCGCCCAGGCCTTAACATGAATAATGCATTCAGTCCTGGTGAGGTACTCACCAGCACTTCATACCCCCCCAGGCCTTAACATGAATCATGCATTCAGTCCCAGTGAGCTACTCACCAGCACTTCATACCGCCCCCAGGCCTTAACATGAATCATGCATTCAGTCCTAGTGAGCTACTCACCAGCACTTCATACCCCCCCAGGCCTTAACATGAATCATGCATTTAGTCCTGGTGAGCCACTCAGCAGCACTTCATACCGCCCCAGGCCTTAACACGAATCATGCATTTAGTCCTAATGAGCTACTCACCAGCACTTTATACCCCCCCCAGGCCTTGACATGAATCATGCATTCAGTCCTGGTGAGCTACTCACCAGCACTTCATACCCTCCCCCAGGCCTTAACATGAATCATGCATTCAGTCCTGGTGAGCTACTCACCAGCACTTCATACCGCCCCCAGGCCTTAACATGAATCATGCATTCAGTCCTAGTGACCTACTCACCAGCACTTCATACCGCCCCCAGGCCTTAACATGAATCATGCATTCAGTCCTAGTGAGCTAGTCACCAGCACTTCATACCCTCCCCTTGCCTTAACATGAATCATGCATTCAGTCCCAGTGAGCTACTCGCCAGCACTTCATACCCCCCTGGCCTTAACATGAATCATGCATTCAGTCCTACTGAGCTACTCACCAGCACTTCATACCACCCCCCAGGCCTTAACATGAATCATGCATTCAGTCCTAGTGAGCCACTCACCAGCACTTCATACCCCCCCCAGGCCTAAACATGAATTATGCATTTAGTCCTAATGAGCTACTCACCAGCACTTCATACCCCCCTAGGCCTTACCATGAATCATGCATTCAGTCCTAGTGAGCTACTCACCAGCACTTCATACCAACCCCCATGCCTTAACATGAATCATGCATTCAGTCCTGGTGAGCTACTCACCAGCACTGCATACCCCTCCAGGCCTTAACATAAATCATGCATTTAGTCCTAGTGAGCTACTCCCCAGCACTTCATACCGCCCCCAGGCCTTACCATGAATCATGCATTCAGTCCTAGTGAGCTACTCACCAGCACTTCATACCGCCCCCCAGGCCTAAACAGGAATCATGCATTTAGTCCTAATGAGCAACTCACAAGCACTTCATACCGCCCCCAGGCCTAAACATGAATTATGCATTTAGTCCTAATAAGCTACTCACCAGCACTTCATACCCCCCCCCCAGGCCTAAACATGAATTATGCATTTAGTCCTAATGAGCTACTCACCAGCACTTCATACCCCCCCAGGCCTTACCATGAATCATGCATTCAGTCCTAGTGAGCTACTCACCAGCACTTCATACCAGCCCCCATGCCTTAACATAAATCATGCATTCAGTCCTGGTGAGCTACTCACCAGCACTTCATACCCCTCCAGGCCTTAACATGAATCATGCATTTAGTCCTAGTGAGCTACTCACCAGCACTTCATACCGCCCCCAGGCCTTAACATGAATCATGCATTTAGTCCTAGTGAGCTACTCACCAGCACTTCATACCGCCCCCCAGGCCTAAACAGGAATCATGCATTTAGTCCTAATGAGCTACTCACAAGCACTTCATACTGCCCCCAGGCCTAAACATGAATCATGCATTTAGTCCTAATGAGCTACTCACCAGCACTTCATACCGCCCCCAGGCCTCAACATGAATCATGCGTTTAGTCTTAGTGAGCCACTCACCAGCACTTCATACCCCCCCAGGCCTAAACATGAATTATGCATTTAGTCCTAATGAGCTACTCACCAGCACTTCATACCCCCCCAGGCCTTAACATGAATCATGCATTTAGTCCTAGTGAGCCACTCACCAGCACTTCATACCCCCCCCCCAGGCCTTAACATGAATCATGCATTCTGTCCTAGTGAGCTACTCACCAGCACTTCATACCGCCCCGCCCAGGCCTTAACATGAATAATGCATTCAGTCCTGGTGAGGTACTCACCAGCACTTCATACCCCCCCAGGCCTTAACATGAATCATGCATTCAGTCCCAGTGAGCTACTCACCAGCACTTCATACCGCCCCCAGGCCTTAACATGAATCATGCATTCAGTCCTAGTGAGCTACTCACCAGCACTTCATACCCCCCAGGCCTTAACATGAATCATGCATTTAGTCCTGGTGAGCCACTCAGCAGCACTTCATACCGCCCCAGGCCTTAACACGAATCATGCATTTAGTCCTAATGAGCTACTCACCAGCACTTTATACCCCCCCCAGGCCTTGACATGAATCATGCATTCAGTCCTGGTGAGCTACTCACCAGCACTTCATACCACCCCCCAGGCCTTAACATGAATCATGCATTCAGTCCTGGTGAGCTACTTACCAGCACTTCATACCGCCCCCAGGCCTTAACATGAATCATGCATTCAGTCCTAGTGACCTACTCACCAGCACTTCATACCGCCCCCAGGCCTTAACATGAATCATGCATTCAGTCCTATTGAGCTAGTCACCAGCACTTCATACCGCCCCCCAGGCCTTAACATGAATCATGCCTTTAGTCCTAGTGAGCTACTCACCAGCACTTCATACCCCCCAGGCCTTAACATGGATCATGCATTCAGTCCTAGTGAGCTACTCACCAGCACTTTATACCCCCCCAGGCCTTAACATGAATCATGCATTCAGTTCTGGTGAGCTACTCACCAGCACTTCATACCATCCCCCAGGCCTTAACATGAATCATGCATTCAGTCCTAGTGAGCCACTCACCAGCACTTCATACCCTCCCCTGGCCTTAACATGAATCATGCATTCAGTCCCAGTGAGCTACTCGCCAGCACTTCATACCCCCCTGGCCTTAACATGAATCATGCATTCAGTCCTACTGAGCTACTCACCAGCACTTCATACCACCCCCCAGGCCTTAACATGAATCATGCATTCAGTCCTAGTGAGCCACTCACCAGCACTTCATACCCCCCCAGGCCTAAACATGAATTATGCATTTAGTCCTAATGAGCTACTCACCAGCACTTCATACAGCCCCCAGGCCTTAACATGAATCATGCATTTAGTCCTGGTGAGCCACTCAGCAGCACTTCATACCGCCCCAGGCCTTAACATGAATCATGCATTTAGTCCTAATGAGCTACTCACCAGCACTTTATACCCCCCCAGTCCTTGACATGAATCATGCATTCAGTCCTGGTGAGCTACTCACCAGCACTTCATACCCCCCAGGCCTTAACATGAATCATGCATTCAGTCCTGGTGAGCTACTCACCAGCACTTCATACCGCCCCCAGGCCTTAACATGAATCATGCATTCAGTCCTAGTGACCTACTCACCAGCACTTCATACCGCCCCCAGGCCTTAACATGAATCATGCATTCAGTCCTAGTGAGCTAGTCACCAGCACTTCATACCGCCCCCCAGGCCTTAACATGAATCATGCATTTAGTCCTAGTGAGCTACTCACCAGCACTTCATACCCCTCCCAGGCCTTAACATGGATCATGCATTCAGTCCTAGTGAGCTACTCACCAGCACTTCATACCCCCCCAGGCCTTAACATGAATCATGCATTCAGTTCTGGTGAGCTACTCACCAGCACTTCATACCATCCCCCAGGCCTTAACATGAATCATGCATTCAGTCCTAGTGAGCCACTCACCAGCACTTCATACCCTCCCCTGGCCTTAACATGAATCATGCATTCAGTCCCAGTGAGCTACGCGCCAGCACTTCATACCCCCCTGGCATTAACATGAATCATGCATTCAGTCCTAGTGAGCTACTCACCAGCACTTCATACCACCCCCCAGGCCTTAACATGAATCATGCATTCAGTCCTAGTGAGCCACTCACCAGCACTTCATACCCCCCCCAGGCCTTAACATGAATCATGCATTTAGTCCTAGTGAGCTACTCACCAGCACTTCATACCGCCCCCAGGCCTTACCATGAATCATGCATTCAGTCCTAGTGAGCTACTCACCAGCACTTCATACCGGCCCCCAGGCCTTAACATGAATCATGCATTCAGTCCTAGTGAGCTATTCACCAGCACTTCATACTGCCCCCCAGGCCTTAACATGAATCATGCATTCAGTCCTGGTGAGCTACTCACCAGCACTTCATACCACCCCCCCAGGCCTTAACATGAATCATGCATTTAGTCCTAGTGAGCTACTCACCAGCACTTCATACCACCCCCAGGCCTTACCATGAATCATGCATTCAGTCCTAGTGAGCTACTCACCAGCACTTCATACCACCCCCCAGGCCTTAACATGAATCATGCATTCAGTCCTGGTGAGCTACTCACCAGCACTTCATACCGCCCCCAGGACTTAACATGAATCATGCATTCAGTCCTAGTGAGCTACTCACCAGCACTTCATACAGCCCCCAGGCCTTAACATGAATCATGCATTCAGTCCTGGTGAGCTACTCACCAGCACTTCATACCGCCCCCAGGCCTTAACATGAATCATGCGTTTAGTCCTAATGAGCTACTCACCAGCACTTCATACTGCCCCCCAGGCCTTAACATGAATCATGCATTCAGTCCTAATGAGCTACTCACCAGCACTTCATACCGCCCCCAGGCCTTAACATGAATCATGCATTCAGTCCTGGTGAGCTACTCACCAGCACTTCATACCCCCCTAGGCCTTGACATGAATCATGTATTCAGTCCTAATGAGCTACTCACCAGCACTTCATACCGCCCCCCAGGCCTTAACATGAATCATGCATTCAGTCCTATTGAGCTACTCACCAGCACTTCATATCCCCCCAGGCCTTAAGATGAACCATGCATTCAGTCCTGGTGAGCTACGCACCAGCACTTCCTACCCCCCCCAGGCCTTAACATGAATCATGCATTCAGTCCTAGTGAGCTACTCACCAGCACTTCATACCGCCCCCCAGGCCTTAACATGAATCATGCATTTAGTCCTAGTGAGCTAGTCACCAGCACTTCATACCCCCCCAGGCCTTAACATGGATCATGCATTCAGTCCTAGTGAGCTACTCACCAGCACTTCATACCCCCCCAGGCCTTAACATGAATCATGCATTCAGTTCTGGTGAGCTACTCACCAGCACTTCATACCATCCCCCAGGCCTTAACATGAATCATGCATTCAGTCCTAGTGAGCCACTCACCAGCACTTCATACCCTCCCCTGGCCTTAACATGAATCATGCATTTTGTCCCAGTGAGCTACTCGCCGGCACTTCATACCCCCCTGGCCTTAACATGAATCATGCATTCAGTCCTACTGAGCTACTCACCAGCACTTCATACCACCCCCCAGGCCTTAACATGAATCATGCATTCAGTCCTAGTGAGCCACTCACCAGCACTTCATACCCCCCCCCAGGCCTAAACATGAATTATGCATTTAGTCCTAATGAGCTACTCACCAGCACTTCATACCCCCCCAGGCCTTAACATGAATCATGCATTCAGTCCCAGTGAGCTACTCGCCAGCACTTCATACCACCTGGCCTTAACATGAATCATGCATTCAGTCCTACTGAGCTACTCACCAGCACTTCATACCACCCCCCAGGCCTTAACATGAATCATGCATTCAGTCCTAGTGAGCCACTCACCAGCACTTCATACCCCCCCCAGGCCTAAACATGAATTATGCATTTAGTCCTAATGAGCTACTCACCAGCACTTCATACCCCCCCAGGCCTTAACATGAATCATGCATTTAGTCCTAGTGAGCCACTCAGCAGCACTTCATACCGCCCCAGGCCTTAACATGAATCATGCATTTAGTCCTAATGAGCTACTCACCAGCACTTTATACCCCCCCAGGCCTTGACATGAATCATGCATTCAGTCCTGGTGAGCTACTCACCAGCACTTCATACCCCCCCAGGCCTTAACATGAATCATGCATTCAGTCCTGGTGAGCTACTCACCAGCACTTCATACCGCCCCCAGGCCTTAACATGAATCATGCATTCAGTCCTAGTGACCTACTCACCAGCACTTCATACCGCCCCCAGGCCTTAACATGAATCATGCATTCAGTCCTAGTGAGCTAGTCACCAGCACTTCATACCGCCCCCCAGGCCTTAACATGAATCATGCATTTAGTCCTAGTGAGCTACTCACCAGCACTTCATACCCCTCCCAGGCCTTAACATGGATCATGCATTCAGTCCTAGTGAGCTACCCACCAGCACTTCATACCCCCCAGGCCTTAACATGAATCATGCATTCAGTTCTGGTGAGCTACTCACCAGCACTTCATACCATCCCCCAGGCCTTAACATGAATCATGCATTCAGTCCTAGTGAGCCACTCACCAGCACTTCATACCCTCCTCTGGCCTTAACATGAATCATGCATTCAGTCCCAGTGAGCTACTCGACAGCACTTCATACCCCCCTGGCATTAACATGAATCATGCATTCAGTCCTAGTGAGCTACTCACTAGCACTTCATACCACCCCCCAGGCCTTAACATGAATCATGCATTCAGTCCTAGTGAGCCACTCACCAGCACTTCATACCCCCCCAGGCCCTAACATGAATCATGCATTTAGTCCTAGTGAGCTACTCACCAGCACTTCATACGGCCCCCAGGCCTTACCATGAATCATGCATTCAGTCCTAGTGAGCTACTCACCAGCACTTCATACCGGCCCCCAGGCCTTAACATGAATCATGCATTCAGTCCTGGTGAGCTACTCACCAGCACTTCATACCGGCCCCCAGGCCTTAACATGAATCATGCATTCAGTCCTAGTGAGCTACTCACCAGCACTTCATACCCCCAGGCCTTAACATGAATCATGCGTTCAGTCCTAGTGAGCTATTCACCAGCACTTCATACTGCCCCCCAGGTCTTAACATGAATCATGCATTCAGTCCTGGTGAGCTACTCACCAGCACTTCATACCACCCCCCCAGGCCTTAACATGAATCATGCATTTAGTCCTAGTGAGCTACTCACCAGCACTTCATACCGCCCCCAGGCCTTACCATGAATCATGCATTCAGTCCTAGTGAGCTACTCACCAGCACTTCATACCACCCCCCAGGCCTTAACATGAATCATGCATTCAGTCCTGGTGAGCTACTCACCAGCACTTCATACCGCCCCCAGGACTTAACATGAATCATGCATTCAGTCCTAATGAGCTACTCACCAGCACTTCATACCGCCCCCCAGGCCTTAACATGAATCATGCATTCAGTCCTAGTGAGCTACTCACCAGCACTTCATATCCCCCCAGGCCTTAAGATGAATCATGCATTCAGTCCTGGTGAGCTACTCACCAGCACTTCATACCCCCCCAGGCCTTAACATGAATCATGCATTCAGTCCTAGTGAGCCACTCACCAGCACTTCATACCCCCCCCCCCCCAGGCCTTAACATGAATCATGCATTTAGTCCTAGTGAGCTACTCACCAGCACTTCATACAGCCCCCAGGCCTTACCATGAATCATGCATTCAGTCCTAGTGAGCTACTCACCAGCACTTCATACCAGCCCACATGCCTTAACATGAATCATGCATTCAGTCCTAGTGAGCTACTCACCAGCACTTCATACCAGCCCCCATGCCTTAACATGAATCATGCATTCAGTCCTGGTGAGCTACTCACCAGCACTTCATACCCCTCCAGGCCTTAACATGAATCATGCATTTAGTCCTAATGAGCTACTCACAAGCACTTCATACCGCCCCCAGGCCTAAACATGAATTATGCATTTAGTCCTAATGAGCTACTCACCAGCACTTCATACCGCCCCGCCCAGGCCTTAACATGAATAATGCATTCAGTCCTGGTGAGGTACTCACCAGCACTTCATACCCCCCCAGGCCTTAACATGAATCATGCATTCAGTCCCAGTGAGCTACTCACCAGCACTTCATACCCCCCCAAGCCATAACATGAATCATGCATTCAGTCCTAGTGAGCTACTCACCAGCACTTCATACCCCCCAGGCCTTAACATGAATCATGCATTTAGTCCTGGTGAGCCACTCAGCAGCACTTCATACCGCCCCAGGCCTTAACATGAATCATGCATTTAGTCCTAATGAGCTACTCACCAGCACTTTATACCCCCCCAGGCCTTGACATGAATCATGCATTCAGTCCTGGTGAGCTACTCACCAGCACTTCATACCCCCCCAGGCCTTAACATGAATCATGCATTCAGTCCTGGTGAGCTACTCACCAGCACTTCATACCGCCCCCAGGCCTTAACATGAATCATGCATTCAGTCCTAGTGAGCTAGTCACCAGCACTTCATACCGCCCCCCAGGCCTTAACATGAATCATGCATTTAGTCCTAGTGAGCTACTCACCAGCACTTCATACCCCCCCAGGCCTAAACATGAATCATGCATTCAGTCCTAGTGAGCTACTCACCAGCACTTCATACCCCCCAGGCCTTAACATGAATCATGCATTCAGTTCTGGTGAGCTACTCACCAGCACTTCATACCATCCCCCAGGCCTTAACATGAATCATGCATTCAGTCCTAGTGAGCCACTCACCAGCACTTCATACCCTCCCCTGGCCTTAACATGAATCATGCATTCAGTCCTGGTGAGCTACTCGCCAGCACTTCATACCCCCCTGGCCTTAACATGAATCATGCATTCAGTCCTAGTGAGCTACTCACCAGCACTTCATACCACCCCCCAGGCCTTAACATGAATCATGCATTCAGTCCTAGTGAGCCACTCACCAGCACTTCATACCCCCCCCAGGCCTTAACATGAATCATGCATTTAGTCCTAGTGAGCTACTCACCAGCACTTCATACCGCCCCCAGGCCTTACCATGAATCATGCATTCAGTCCTAGTGAGCTACTCACCAGCACTTCATACCGGCCCCCAGGTCTTAACATGAATCATGCATTCAGTCCTGGTGAGCTACTCACCAGCACTTCATACCCCTCCAGGACTTAAAATGAATCATGCATTGAGTCCTAGTGAGCTACTCACCAGCACTTCATACCGCCCCCAGGCCTTACCATGAATCATGCATTCAGTCCTAGTGAGCTACTCACCAGCACTTCATACCGCCCCCCAGGCCTAAACATGAATCATGCATTTAGTCCTAATGGGCTACTCACAAGCACTTCATACCGCCCCCAGGCCTAAACATGAATTATTCATTTAGTCCTAATGAGCTACTCTCCAGCACTTCATACCGCCCCCAGGATTTAACATGAATTATGCATTTAGTCCTAGTGAGCTACTCACCAGCACTTCATACCACCCCCAGGCCTTAACATGAATCATGCATTCAGTCCTGTTGAGCTACTCACCAGCACTTCAAACCGCCCCGCCCAGGCCTTAACATGAATAATGCATTCAGTCCTGGTGAGCTACTCACCAGCACTTCATACCCCCCAGGCGTTAACATGAATCATGCAATCAGTCCTGGTGAGCTACTCACCAGCACTTCATACCATCCCCCAGGCCTTAACATGAATCATGCATTCAGTCCTAGTGAGCCACTCACCAGCACTTCATACCCTCCCCTGGCCTTAACATGAATCATGCATTCAGTCCCAGTGAGCTACTCGCCAGCACTTCATACCCCCTGGCCTTAACATGAATCATGCATTCAGTCCTAGTGAGCTACTCACCAGCACTTCATACCACCCCCCAGGCCTTAACATGAATCATGCATTCAGTCCTTGTGAGCTACTCACCAGTACTTCATACCCCCCCAGGCCTTAACATGAATCATGCATTCAGTCCTAGTGAGCCACTCACCAGCACTTCATACCCCCCCAGGCCTTAACATGAATCATGCATTTAGTCCTAGTGAGCTACTCACCAGCACTTCATACCGCCCCCAGGCCTTACCATGAATCATGCATTCAGTCCTAGTGAGCTACTCACCAGCACTTCATACCGGCCCCCAGGCCTTACCATGAATCATGCATTCAGTCATAGTGAGCTACTCACCAGCACTTCATACCGCCCCCCCAGGCCTAAACATGAATCATGCATTTAGTCCTAATGAGCTACTCACAAGCACTTCATACCGCCCCCAGGCCTAAACATGAATTATGCATTAAGTCCTAATGAGCTACTCACCAGCACTTCATACCGCCCCCAGGCCTTAACATGAATCATGCATTCAGTCCCAGTGAGCTACTCACCAGCACTTCATACCCCCCCCAGGCCTTAACATTAATCATGCATTCAGTCCTAGTGAGCTACTCACCAGCACTTCATACCGCCCCCAAGCATTAACATGAATCATGCATTTAGTCCTAGTGAGCTACTCACCAGCACTTCATACCCCCCCAGGCCTTAACATGAATCATGCATTTAGTTGTAGTGAGCTACTCACCAGCACTTCATACCACCCCCAGGCCTTAACATGAATCATGCATTCAGTCCTGGTGAGCTACTCACCAGCACTTTATACCCCCCAGGCCTTAACATGAATCATGCATTCTGTCCTAGTGAGCTACTCACCAGCACTTCATACCCCCCCCAGGCCTTAACATGAATCATGCATTCAGTCCTGGTGAGCTACTCACCAGCACTTCATACCGCCCCCAGGCCTTAACATGAATCATGCATTCAGTCCTAGTGACCTACTCACCAGCACTTCATACCGCCCCCAGGCCTTAACATGAATCATGCATTCAGTCCTAGTGAGCTAGTCACCAGCACTTCATACCGCCCCCCAGGCCTTAACATGAATCATGCATTTAGTCCTAGTGAGCTACTCACCAGCACTTCATACCCCCCCAGGCCTTAACATGAATCATGCATTCAGTCCTAGTGAGCTACTCACCAGCACTTCATACCCCCCAGGCCTTAACATGAATCATGCATTCAGTTCTGGTGAGCTACTCACCAGCACTTCATACCATCCCCCAGGCCTTAACATGAATCATGCATTCAGTCCTAGTGAGCCACTCACCAGCACTTCATACCCTCCCCTGGCCTTAACATGAATCATGCATTCAGTCCTGGTGAGCTACTCGCCAGCACTTCATACCCCCCTGGCCTTAACATGAATCATGCATTCAGTCCTAGTGAGCTACTCACCAGCACTTCATACCACCCCCCAGGCCTTAACATGAATCATGCATTCAGTCCTAGTGAGCCACTCACCAGCACTTCATACCCCCCCAGGCCTTAACATGAATCATGCATTTAGTCCTAGTGAGCTACTCACCAGCACTTCATACCGCCCCCAGGCCTTACCATGAATCATGCATTCAGTCCTAGTGAGCTACTCACCAGCACTTCATACCGGCCCCCAGGTTTTAACATGAATCATGCATTCAGTCCTGGTGAGCTACTCACCAGCACTTCATACCCCTCCAGGACTTAAAATGAATCATGCATTGAGTCCTAGTGAGCTACTCACCAGCACTTCATACCGCCCCCAGGCCTTACCATGAATCATGCATTCAGTCCTAGTGAGCTACTCACCAGCACTTCATACCGCCCCCCAGGCCTAAACATGAATCATGCATTTAGTCCTAATGAGCTACTCACAAGCACTTCATACCGCCCCCAGGCCTAAACATAAATTATGCATTTAGTCCTAATGAGCTACTCTCCAGCACTTCATACCGCCCCCAGGATTTAACATGAATCATGCATTCAGTCCCAGTGAGCTACTCACCAGCACTTCATACCCCCCAGGCCTTAACATTAATCATGCATTCAGTCCTAGTGAGCTACTCACCAGCACTTCATACCGCCCCCAGGCATTAACATGAATCATGCATTTAGTCCTAGTGAGCTACTCACCAGCACTTCATACCCCCCCAGGCCTTAACATGAATCATGCATTTAGTCCTAGTGAGCTACTCACCAGCACTTCATACCACACCCAGGCCTTAACATGAATCATGCATTCAGTCCTGGTGAGCTACTCACCAGCACTTCATACCCCCCAGGCCTTAACATGAATCATGCATTCTGTCCTAGTGAGCTACTCACCAGCACTTCATATCGCCCCGCCCAGGCCTTAACATGAATAATGCATTCAGTCCTGGTGAGCTACTCACCAGCACTTCATACCCCCCCAGGCCTTAACATGAATCATGCATTCAGTCCCAGTGAGCTACTCACCAGCACTTCATACCCCCCCAGGCCTTAACATCAATCATGCATTCAGTCCTAGTGAGCTACTCACCAGCACTTCATACCGCCCACAGGCCTTAACATGAATTATGCATTTAGTCCTAGTGAGCTACTTACCAGCACTTCATACCCCCCCAGGCCTTAACATGAATCATGAATTTAGTCCTAGTGAGCCACTCACCAGCACTTTATACCCCCCCCAGGCATTAACATGAATCATGCATTTAGTCCTGGTGAGCCACTCACCAGCACTTCATACCGCCCCAGGCCTTAACATGAATCATGCATTTAGTCCTAATGAGCTACTCACCAGCACTTTATACCCCCCCCAGGCCTTGACATGAATCATGCATTCAGTCCTGGTGAGCTACTCACCAGCACTTCATACCGCCCCCAGGCCTTAACATGAATCATGCATTCAGTCCTATTGACCTACTCACCAGCACTTCATACCGCCCCCAGGCCTTAACATGAATCATGCATTCAGTCCTAGTGAGCTAGTCACCAGCACTTCATACCGCCCCCCAGGCCTTAACATGAATCATGCATTTAGTCCTAGTGAGCTACTCACCAGCACTTCATACCCCCCCAGGCCTTAACATTAATCATGCATTCAGTCCTAGTGAGCTACTCACCAGCACTTCATACCGCCCCCAGGCATTAACATGAATCATGCATTTAGTCCTAGTGAGCTACTCACCAGCACTTCATACCCCCCCAGGCCTTAACATGAATCATGCATTTAGTCCTAGTGAGCTACTCACCAGCACTTCATACCACCCCCAGGCCTTAACATGAATCATGCATTCAGTCCTGGTGAGCTACTCACCAGCACTTCATACCCCCCAGGCCTTAACATGAATCATGCATTCTGTCCTAGTGAGCTACTCACCAGCACTTCATACCGCCCCGCCCAGGCCTTAACATGAATAATGCATTCAGTCCTGGTGAGCTACTCACCAGCACTTCATACCCCCCCAGGCCTTAACATGAATCATGCATTCAGTCCCAGTGAGCTACTCACCAGCACTTCATACCCCCCCCAGGCCTTAACATCAATCATGCATTCAGTCCTAGTGAGCTACTCACCAGCACTTCATACCGCCCACAGGCCTTAACATGAATTATGCATTTAGTCCTAATGAGCTACTCACCAGCACTTTATACCCCCCCAGGCCTTGACATGAATCATGCATTCAGTCCTGGTGAGCTACTCACCAGCACTTCATACCGCCCCCAGGCCTTAACATGAATCATGCATTCAGTCCCATTGACCTACTCACCAGCACTTCATACCGCCCCCAGGCCTTAACATGAATCATGCATTCAGTCCTAGTGAGCTAGTCACCAGCACTTCATACCGCCCCCCAGGCCTTAACATGAATCATGCATTTAGTCCTAGTGAGCTACTCACCAGCACTTCATACCC
Organism: Acholoe squamosa; assembly: GCA_949317995.1. Classification (NCBI taxonomy): domain Eukaryota; kingdom Metazoa; phylum Annelida; class Polychaeta; order Phyllodocida; family Polynoidae; genus Acholoe; species Acholoe squamosa. The sequence continues at coordinate 5,126,616 of OX439041.1, forward strand.
CCCCCCAGGCCTTAGCATGAATCATGCATTTAGTGCTGGTGAGCTACTCACCAGCACTTCATACCGCCCCCCAGGCCTCAACATGAATCATGCATTTAGTCATGGTGAGCTACTCACTAGCACTTCATACCTTCCCCCACGCCTTATCATGAATCATGCATTTAGTCCTGGTGAGCTACTCACCAGCACTTCATACCGCCCCCCCAGGCCTTAACATGAATCATGCATTTAGTCCTGGTGAGCTACTCACCAGCACTTCATACCGCCCCCAGGCCTTACCATGAATAATTCATTTAGTCCTAGTGAGCTACTCACCAGCACTTCATACCATCCCCCAGGCCTTAACATGAATCATGCATTCAGTCCTAGTGAGCCACTCACCAGCACTTCATACCCTCCCCTGGCCTTAACATGAATCATGCATTCAGTCCCAGTGAGCTACTCGCCAGCACTTCATACCCCCCTGGCATTAACATGAATCATGCATTCAGTCCTAGTGAGCTACTCACCAGCACTTCATACCACCCCCCAGGCCTTAACATGAATCATGCATTCAGTCCTAGTGAGCCACTCACCAGCACTTCATACCCCCCCAGGCCTTAACATGAATCATGCATTTAGTCCTAGTGAGCTACTCACCAGCACTTCATACCGCCCCCAGGCCTTACCATGAATCATGCATTCAGTCCTAGTGAGCTACTCACCAGCACTTCATACCACCCCCCAGGCCTTAACATGAATCATGCATTTAGTCCTGGTGAGCTACTCACCAGCACTTCATACCCCCCCCAGGCCTTAACATGAATCATGCATTTAGTCCTAGTGAGCTACTCACCAGCACTTCATACCGCCCCCAGGCCTTACCATGAATCATGCATTCAGTCCTAGTGAGCTACTCACCAGCACTTCATACCACCCCCCAGGCCTTAACATGAATCATGCATTTAGTCCTGGTGAGCTACTCACCAGCACTTCATACCGCCCCCAGGCCTTACCATGAATAATGCATTTAGTCCTAGTGAGCTACTCACCAGCACTTCATACCATCCCCCAGGCCTTAACATGAATCATGCATTCAGTCCTAGTGAGCCACTCACCAGCACTTCATACCCTCCCCTGGCCTTAACATGAATCATGCATTCAGTCCCAGTGAGCTACTCGCCAGCATTTCATACCCCCCTGGCATTAACATGAATCATGCATTCAGTCCTAGTGAGCTACTCACCAGCACTTCATACCACCCCCCAGGCCTTAACATGAATCATGCATTCAGTCCTAGTGAGCCACTCACAAGCACTTCATACCCCCCCCCCCAGGCCTTAACATGAATCATGCATTTAGTCCTAGTGAGCTTCTCACCAGCACTTCATACCGCCCCCAGGCCTTACCATGAATCATGCATTCAGTCCTAGTGAGCTACTCACCAGCACTTCATACCGGCCCCCAGGCCTTAACATGAATCATGCATTCAGTCATGGTGAGCTACTCACCAGCACTTCATACCGGCCCCCAGGCCTTAACATGAATCATGCATTCAGTCCTAGTGAGCTACTCACCAGCACTTCATACCCCCAGGCCTTAACATGAATCATGCGTTCAGTCCTAGTGAGCTATTCACCAGCACATCATACTGCCCCCCAGGCCTTAACATGAATCATGCATTCAGTCCTGGTGAGCTACTCACCAGCACTTCATACCACCCCCCCAGGCCTTAACATGAATCATGCATTTAGTCCTAGTGAGCTAGTCACCAGCACTTCATACCGCCCCCCAGGCCTTAACATGAATCATGCATTTAGTCCTGGTGAGCTACTCACCAGCACTTCATACCCCCCCAGGCCTTAACATTAATCATGCATTCAGTCCTAGTGAGCTACTCACCAGCACTTCATACCCCCCAGGCCTTAACATGAATCATGCATTCAGTTCTGGTGAGCTACTCACCAGCACTTCATACCATCCCCCAGGCCTTAACATGAATCATGCATTGAGTCCTAGTGAGCCACTCACCAGCACTTCATACCCTCCCCTGGCCTTAACATGAATCATGCATTCAGTCCCAGTGAGCTACTCGCCAGCACTTAATACCCCCCTGGCCTTAACATGAATCATGCATTCAGTCCTAGTGAGCTACTCACCAGCACTTCATACCACCCCCCAGGCCTTAACATGAATCATGCATTCAGTCCTAGGAGCCACTCACCAGCTCTTCATACCCCCCCCAGGCCTTAACATGAATCATGCATTTAGTCCTAGTGAGCTACTCACCAGCACTTCATACCGCCCCCAGGCCTTACCATGAATCATGCATTCAGTCCTAGTGAGCTACTCACCAGCACTTCATACCGGCCCCCAGGTCTTAACATGAATCATGCATTCAGTCCTGGTGAGCTACTCACCAGCACTTCATACCCCTCCAGGACTTAAAATGAACAATGCATTGAGTCCTAGTGAGCTACTCACCAGCACTTCATACCGCCCGCAGGCCTTACCATGAATCATGCATTCAGTCCTAGTGAGCTACTCACCAGCACTTCATACCGCCCCCCAGGCCTAAACATGAATCATGCATTTAGTCCTAATGAGCTACTCACAAGCACTTCATACCGCCCCCAGGCCTAAACATGAATTATGCATTTAGTCCTAATGAGCTACTCTCCAGCACTTCATACCGCCTCCAGGATTTAACATAAATTATGCATTTAGTCCTAGTGAGCTACTCACCAGCACTTCATACCACCCCCAGGCCTTAACATGAATCATGCATTCAGTCCTGTTGAGCTACTCACCAGCACTTCATACCGCCCTGCCCAGGCCTTAACATGAATAATGCATTCAGTCCTGGTGAGCTACTCACCAGCACTTCATACCCCCCAGGCCTTAACATGAATCATGCAATCAGTCCTGGTGAGCTACTCACCAGCACTTCATACCATCCCCCAGGCCTTAACATGAATCATGCATTCAGTCCTAGTGAGCCACTCACCAGCACTTCATACCCTCCCCTGGCCTTAACATGAATCATGCATTCAGTCCCAGTGAGCTACTCGCCAGCACTTCATACCCCCCTGGCCTTAACATGAATCATGCATTCAGTCCTAGTGAGCTACTCACCAGCACTTCATACCACCCCCCAGGCCTTAACATGAATCATGCATTCAGTCCTTGTGAGCTACTCACCAGTACTTCATACCCCCCCAGGCCTTAACATGAATCATGCATTCAGTCCTAGTGAGCCACTCAACAGCACTTCATACCCCCCCCCAGGCCTTAACATGAATCATGCATTTAGTCCTAGTGAGCTACTCACCAGCACTTCATACCGCCCCCAGGCCTTACCATGAATCATACATTCAGTCCTAGTGAGCTACTTACCAGCACTTCATACCGGCCCCCAGGCCTTACCATGAATCATGCATTCAGTCCAAGTGAGCTACTCACCAGCACTTCATACCGCCCCCCCAGGCCTAAACATGAATCATGCATTTAGTCCTAATGAGCTACTCACAAGCACTTCATACCGCCCCCAGGCCTAAACATGAATTATGCATTAAGTCCTAATGAGCTACTCACCAGCACTTCATACCGCCCCCAGGCCTTAACATGAATCATGCATTCAGTCCCAGTGAGCTACTCACCAGCACTTCATACCCCCCCCAGGCCTTAACATGAATCATGCATTCAGTCCTAGTGAGCTACTCACCAGCACTTCATACCGCCCCCAGGCATTAACATGAATCATGCATTTAGTCCTAGTGAGCTACTCACCAGCACTTCATACCCCCCAGGCCTTAACATGAATCATGCATTTAGTCCTAGTGAGCTACTCACCAGCACTTCATACCACCCCCAGGCCTTAACATGAATCATGCATTCAGTCCTGGTGAGCTACTTACCAGCACTTCATACCCCCCAGGCCTTAACATGAATCATGCATTCTGTCCTAGTGAGCTACTCACCAGCACTTCATACCGCCCCGCCCAGGCCTTAACATGAATAATGCATTCAGTCCTGGTGAGCTACTCACCAGCACTTCATACCCCCCCAGGCCTTAACATGAATCATGCATTCAGTCCCAGTGAGCTACTCACCAGCACTTCATACCCCCCCAGGCCTTAACATCAATCATGCATTCAGTCCTAGTGAGCTACTCACCAGCACTTCATACCGCCCACAGGCCTTAACATGAATTATGCATTTAGTCCTAGTGAGCTACTTACCAGCACTTCATACCCCCCCAGGCCTTAACATGAATCATGAATTTAGTCCTAGTGAGCCACTCACCAGCACTTCATACCCCCCCAGGCATTAACATGAATCATGCATTTAGTCCTGGTGAGCCACTCACCAGCACTTCATACCGCCCCAGGCCTTAACATGAATCATGCATTTAGTCCTAATGAGCTACTCACCAGCACTTTATACCCCCCCCAGGCCTTGACATGAATCATGCATTCAGTCCTAGAGAGCTAGTCACCAGCACTTCATACCGCCCCCCAGGCCTTAACATGAATCATGCATTTAGTCCTAGTGAGCTACTCACCAGCACTTCATACCCCCCAGGCCTTAGCATGAATCATGCATTTAGTGCTGGTGAGCTACTCACCAGCACTTCATACCGCCCCCCAGGCCTCAACATGAATCATGCATTTAGTCATGGTGAGCTACTCACTAGCACTTCATACCTTCCCCCACGCCTTATCATGAATCATGCATTTAGTCCTGGTGAGCTACTCACCAGCACTTCATACCGCCCCCCCAGGCCTTAACATGAATCATGCATTTAGTCCTGGTGAGCTACTCACCAGCACTTCATACCGCCCCCAGGCTTTACCATGAATAATGCATTCAGTCCTAGTGAGCTACTCACCAGCACTTCATACCGGCCCCCAGGCCTTAACATGAATCATGCATTCAGTCCTGGTGAGCTACTCACCAGCACTTCATACCCCTCCAGGCCTTAACATGAATCATGCATTTAGTCCTAGTGAGCTACTCACCAGCACTTCATACCGCCCCCAGGCCTTAACATGAATCATGCATTCAGTCCTAGTGAGCTACTCACCAGCACTTCATACCGCCCCCAGGCCTAAACATGAATTATGCATTTAGTCCTAATGAGCTACTCACCAGCACTTCATACCGCCCCCAGGCCTTAACATGAATCATGCATTCAGTCCCAGTGAGCTACTCACCAGCACTTCATACCCCCCCAGGCCTTAACATTAATCATGCATTCAGTCCTAGTGAGCTACTCACCAGCACTTCATACCGCCCCCAGGCCTTAACATGAATCATGCATTTAGTCCTAGTGAGCTACTCACCAGCACTTCATACCCCCCCCGGCCTTAACATGAATCATGCATTTAGTCCTAGTGAGCTACTCACCAGCACTTCATACTACCCCCAGGCCTTAACATGAATCATGCATTCAGTCCTGGTGAGCTACTCACCAGCACTTCATACCCCCCAGGCCTTAACATGAATCATGCATTTAGTCCTAGTGAGCCACTCACCAGCACTTCATACCCCCCCCAGGCATTAACATGAATCATGCATTTAGTCCTGGTGAGCTACTCACCAGCACTTCATACCACCCCCCCAGGCCTTACCATGAATCATGCATTCAGTCCTAGTGAGCTACTCACCAGCACTTCATACCGCCCCCCAGGCCTCAACATGAATCATGCATTTAGTCATGGTGAGCTACTCACTAGCACTTCATACCTTCCCCCACGCCTTATCATGAATCATGCATTTAGTCCTGGTGAGCTACTCACCAGCACTTCATACCGCCCCCCCAGGCCTTAACATGAATCATGCATTTAGTCCTGGTGAGCTACTCACCAGCACTTCATACCGCCCCCAGGCCTTACCATGAATAATGCATTCAGTCCTAGTGAGCTTCTCACCAGCACTTCATACCGGCCCCCAGGCCTTAACATGAATCATGCATTCAGTCCTGGTGAGCTACTCACCAGCACTTCATACCCCTCCAGGCCTTAACATGAATCATGCATTTAGTCCTAGTAAGCTACTCACCAGCACTTCATACCGCCCCCAGGCCTTACCATGAATCATGCATTCAGTCCTAGTGAGCTACTCACCAGCACTTCATACCGCCCCCCAGGCCTACACATGAATCATGCATTTAGTCCTAATGAGCTACTCACAAGCACTTCATACCGCCCCCAGGCCTAAACATGAATTATGCATTTAGTCCTAATGAGCTACTCACCAGCACTTCATACCGCCCCCAGGCCTTAACATCAATCATGCATTCAGTCCCAGTGAGCTACTCACCAGCACTTCATACCCCCCCAGGCCTTAACATTAATCATGCATTCAGTCCTAGTGAGTTACTCACCAGCACTTCATACCCCCCCAGGCCTTAACATGAATCATGCATTTAGTCCTAGTGAACTACTCACCAGCACTTCATACCACCCCCAGGCCTTAACATGAATCATGCATTCAGTCCTGGTGAGTTACTCACCAGCACTTCATACCCCCCAGGCCTTAACATGAATCATGCATTTAGTGCTGGTGAGCTACTCACCAGCACTTCATACCGCCCCCCAGGCCTTAACATGAATCATGCATTTAGTCATGGTGAGCTATTCACTAGCACTTCATACCGCCCCCCAGGCCTTAACATGAATCATGCATTTAGTCCTGGTGAGCTACTCACCAGCACTTCATACCGCCCCCCAGGCCTGAACATGAATCATGCATTTAGTCCTGGTGAGCTACTCACCAGCACTTCATACCACCCCCCCAGGCCTTACCATGAATCATGCATTCAGTCCTAGTGAGCTACTCACCAGCACTTCATACCGCCCCCCAGGCCTCAACATGAATCATGCATTTAGTCATGGTGAGCTACTCACTAGCACTTCATACCTTCCCCCACGCCTTATCATGAATCATGCATTTAGTCCTGGTGAGCTACTCACCAGCACTTCATACCGCCCCCCCAGGCCTTAACATGAATCATGCATTTAGTCCTGGTGAGCTACTCACCAACACTTCATACCGCCCTCAGGCCTTACCATGAATAATGCATTCAGTCCTAGTGAGCTTCTCACCAGCACTTCATACCGGCCCCCAGGCCTTAACATGAATCATGCATTCAGTCCTGGTGAGCTACTCACCAGCACTTCATACCCCTCCAGGCCTTAACATGAATCATGCATTTAGTCCTAGTAAGCTACTCACCAGCACTTCATACCGCCCCCAGGCCTTACCATGAATCATGCATTCAGTCCTAGTGAGCTACTCACCAGCACTTCATACCGCCCCCCAGGCCTACACATGAATCATGCATTTAGTCCTAATGAGCTACTCACAAGCACTTCATACCGCCCCCAGGCCTAAACATGAATTATGCATTTAGTCCTAATGAGCTACTCACCAGCACTTCATACCGCCCCCAGGCCTTAACATGAATCATGCATTCAGTCCCAGTGAGCTACTCACCAGCACTTCATACCCCCCCAGGCCTTAACATTAATCATGCATTCAGTCCTAGTGAGTTACTCACCAGCACTTCATACCCCCCCAGGCCTTAACATGAATCATGCATTTAGTCCTAGTGAACTACTCACCAGCACTTCATACCACCCCCAGGCCTTAACATGAATCATGCATTCAGTCCTGGTGAGTTACTCACCAGCACTTCATACCCCCCAGGCCTTAACATGAATCATGCATTCTGTCCTAGTGAGCTACTCACCAGCACTTCATACCGCCCTGCCCAGGCCTTAACATGAATAATGCATTCAGTCCTGGTGAGCTACTCACCAGCACTTCATACCCCCCAGGCCTTAACATGAATCATGCATTCAGTCCTGGTGAGCTACTCACCAGCACTTCATACCGCCCCCAGGCCTTAACATGAATCATGCATTCAGTCCTAGTGACCTACTCACCAGCACTTCATACCGCCCCCAGGCCTTAACATGAATCATGCATTCAGTCCTAGTGAGCTAGTCACCAGCACTTCATACCGCCCCCCAGGCCTTAACATGAATCATGCATTTAGTCCTAGTGAGCTACTCACCAGCACTTCATACCCCCCCAGGCCTTAACATGAATCATGCATTCAGTCCTAGTGAGCTACTCACCAGCACTTCATACCCCCCAGGCCTTAACATGAATCATGCATTCAGTTCTGGTGAGCTACTCACCAGCACTTCATACCATCCCCCAGGCCTTAACATGAATCATGCATTCAGTCCTAGTGAGCCACTCACCAGCACTTCATACCCTCCCCTGGCCTTAACATGAATCATGCATTCAGTCCTGGTGAGCTACTCGCCAGCACTTCATACCCCCCTGGCCTTAACATGAATCATGCATTCAGTCCTAGTGAGCTACTCACCAGCACTTCATACCACCCCCCAGGCCTTAACATGAATCATGCATTCAGTCCTAGTGAGCCACTCACCAGCACTTCATACCCCCCCCAGGCCTTAACATGAATCATGCATTTAGTCCTAGTGAGCTACTCACCAGCACTTCATACCGCCCCCAGGCCTTACCATGAATCATGCATTCAGTCCTAGTGAGCTACTCACCAGCACTTCATACCGGCCCCCAGGTTTTAACATGAATCATGCATTCAGTCCTGGTGAGCTACTCACCAGCACTTCATACCCCTCCAGGACTTAAAATGAATCATGCATTGAGTCCTAGTGAGCTACTCACCAGCACTTCATACCGCCCCCAGGCCTTACCATGAATCATGCATTCAGTCCTAGTGAGCTACTCACCAGCACTTCATACCGCCCCCCAGGCCTAAACATGAATCATGCATTTAGTCCTAATGAGCTACTCACAAGCACTTCATACCGCCCCCAGGCCTAAACATAAATTATGCATTTAGTCCTAATGAGCTACTCTCCAGCACTTCATACCGCCCCCAGGATTTAACATGAATCATGCATTCAGTCCCAGTGAGCTACTCACCAGCACTTCATACCCCCCAGGCCTTAACATTAATCATGCATTCAGTCCTAGTGAGCTACTCACCAGCACTTCATACCGCCCCCAGGCATTAACATGAATCATGCATTTAGTCCTAGTGAGCTACTCACCAGCACTTCATACCCCCCCAGGCCTTAACATGAATCATGCATTTAGTCCTAGTGAGCTACTCACCAGCACTTCATACCACACCCAGGCCTTAACATGAATCATGCATTCAGTCCTGGTGAGCTACTCACCAGCACTTCATACCCCCCAGGCCTTAACATGAATCATGCATTCTGTCCTAGTGAGCTACTCACCAGCACTTCATATCGCCCCGCCAAGGCCTTAACATGAATAATGCATTCAGTCCTGGTGAGCTACTCACCAGCACTTCATACCCCCCCAGGCCTTAACATGAATCATGCATTCAGTCCCAGTGAGCTACTCACCAGCACTTCATACCCCCCCCAGGCCTTAACATCAATCATGCATTCAGTCCTAGTGAGCTACTCACCAGCACTTCATACCGCCCACAGGCCTTAACATGAATTATGCATTTAGTCCTAGTGAGCTACTTACCAGCACTTCATACCCCCCCAGGCCTTAACATGAATCATGAATTTAGTCCTAGTGAGCCAGTCACCAGCACTTTATACCCCCCCAGGCATTAACATGAATCATGCATTTAGTCCTGGTGAGCCACTCACCAGCACTTCATACCGCCCCAGGCCTTAACATGAATCATGCATTTAGTCCTAATGAGCTACTCACCAGCACTTTATACCCCCCCCAGGCCTTGACATGAATCATGCATTCAGTCCTGGTGAGCTACTCACCAGCACTTCATACCGCCCCCAGGCCTTAACATGAATCATGCATTCAGTCCTATTGACCTACTCACCAGCACTTCATACCGCCCCCAGGCCTTAACATGAATCATGCATTCAGTCCTAGTGAGCTAGTCACCAGCACTTCATACCGCCCCCCAGGCCTTAACATGAATCATGCATTTAGTCCTAGTGAGCTACTCACCAGCACTTCATACCCCCCCAGGCCTTAACATTAATCATGCATTCAGTCCTAGTGAGCTACTCACCAGCACTTCATACCGCCCCCAGGCATTAACATGAATCATGCATTTAGTCCTAGTGAGCTACTCACCAGCACTTCATACCCCCCCAGGCCTTAACATGAATCATGCATTTAGTCCTAGTGAGCTACTCACCAGCACTTCATACCACCCCCAGGCCTTAACATGAATCATGCATTCAGTCCTGGTGAGCTACTCACCAGCACTTCATACCCCCCAGGCCTTAACATGAATCATGCATTCTGTCCTAGTGAGCTACTCACCAGCACTTCATACCGCCCCGCCCAGGCCTTAACATGAATAATGCATTCAGTCCTGGTGAGCTACTCACCAGCACTTCATACCCCCCCAGGCCTTAACATGAATCATGCATTCAGTCCCAGTGAGCTACTCACCAGCACTTCATACCCCCCCCAGGCCTTAACATCAATCATGCATTCAGTCCTAGTGAGCTACTCACCAGCACTTCATACCGCCCACAGGCCTTAACATGAATTATGCATTTAGTCCTAATGAGCTACTCACCAGCACTTTATACCCCCCCAGGCCTTGACATGAATCATGCGTTCAGTCCTGGTGAGCTACTCACCAGCACTTCATACCGCCCCCAGGCCTTAACATGAATCATGCATTCAGTCCCATTGACCTACTCACCAGCACTTCATACCGCCCCCAGGCCTTAACATGAATCATGCATTCAGTCCTAGTGAGCTAGTCACCAGCACTTCATACCGCCCCCCAGGCCTTAACATGAATCATGCATTTAGTCCTAGTGAGCTACTCACCAGCACTTCATACCCCCCCCAGGCCTTAGCATGAATCATGCATTTAGTGCTGGTGAGCTACTCACCAGCACTTCATACCGCCCCCCAGGCCTCAACATGAATCATGCATTTAGTCATGGTGAGCTACTCACTAGCACTTCATACCTTCCCCCACGCCTTATCATGAATCATGCATTTAGTCCTGGTGAGCTACTCACCAGCACTTCATACCGCCCCCCCAGGCCTTAACATGAATCATGCATTTAGTCCTGGTGAGCTACTCACCAGCACTTCATACCGCCCCCAGGCCTTACCATGAATAATTCATTTAGTCCTAGTGAGCTACTCACCAGCACTTCATACCATCCCCCAGGCCTTAACATGAATCATGCATTCAGTCCTAGTGAGCCACTCACCAGCACTTCATACCCTCCCCTGGCCTTAACATGAATCATGCATTCAGTCCCAGTGAGCTACTCGCCAGCACTTCATACCCCCCTGGCATTAACATGAATCATGCATTCAGTCCTAGTGAGCTACTCACCAGCACTTCATACCACCCCCCAGGCCTTAACATGAATCATGCATTCAGTCCTAGTGAGCCACTCACCAGCACTTCATACCCCCCCTAGGCCTTAACATGAATCATGCATTTAGTCCTAGTGAGCTACTCACCAGCACTTCATACCGCCCCCAGGCCTTACCATGAATCATGCATTCAGTCCTAGTGAGCTACTCACCAGCACTTCATACCGGCCCCCAGGCCTTAACATGAATCGTGCATTCAGTCCTGGTGAGCTACTCACCAGCACTTCATACCGGCCCCCAGGCCTTAACATGAATCATGCATTCAGTCCTGGTGAGCTACTCACCAGCACTTCATACCCCCAGGCCTTAACATGAATCATGCGTTCAGTCCTAGTGAGCTATTCACCAGCACTTCATACTGCCCCCCAGGCCTTAACATGAATCATGCATTCAGTCCTGGTGAGCTACTCACCAGCACTTCATACCCCCCCAGGCCTTAACATGAATCATGCATTCAGTCCCAGTGAGCTACTCACCAGCACTTCATACCCCCCCAGGCCTTAACATCAATCATGCATTCAGTCCTAGTGAGTTACTCACCAGCACTTCATACCACCCACAGGCCTTAACATGAATTATGCATTTAGTCCTAGTGAGCTACTTACCAGCACTTCATACCCCCCCAGGCCTTAACATGAATCATGAATTTAGTCCTAGTGAGCCACTCACCAGCACTTCATACCCCCCCCCCCCCCAGGCATTAACATGAATCATGCATTTAGTCCTGGTGAGCCACTCACCAGCACTTCATACCGCCCCAGGCCTTAACATGAATCATGCATTTAGTCCTAATGAGCTACTCACCAGCACTTTATACCCCCCCAGGCCTTAACATGAATCATGCATTCAGTCCTAGTGAGCTAGTCACCAGCACTTCATACCGCCCCCCAGGCCTTAACATGAATCATGCATTTAGTCCTAGTGAGCTACTCAGCAGCACTTCATACCGCCCCCAGGCCTTAACATGAATCATGCATTCAGTCCTGGTGAGCTACTCACCAGCACTTCATACCGGCCCCCAGGCCTTAACATGAATCATGCATTCAGTCCTGGTGAGCTACTCACCAGCACTTCATACCGGCCCCCAGGCCTTAACATGAATCATGCATTCAGTCCTAGTGAGCTACTCACCAGCACTTCATACCGCCCCCAGGCCTTACCATGAATCATGCATTCAGTCCTAGTGAGCTACTCACCAGCACTTCATACCGGCCCCCAGGCCTTAACATGAATCATGCATTCAGTCCTGGTGAGCTACTCACCAGCACTTCATACCGGCCCCCAGGCCTTAACATGAATCATGCATTCAGTCCTAGTGAGCTACTCACCAGCACTTCATACCACCCCCCAGGCCTTAACATGAATCATGCATTTAGTCCTGGTGAGCTACTCACCAGCACTTCATACCGCCCCCAGGCCTTACCATGAATAATGCATTTAGTCCTAGTGAGCTACTCACCAGCACTTCATACCATCCCCCAGGCCTTAACATGAATCATGCATTCAGTCCTAGTGAGCCACTCACCAGCACTTCATACCCTCCCCTGGCCTTAACATGAATCATGCATTCAGTCCCAGTGAGCTACTCGCCAGCACTTCATACCCCCCTGGCATTAACATGAATCATGCATTCAGTCCTAGTGAGCTACTCACCAGCACTTCATACCACCCCCCAGGCCTTAACATGAATCATGCATTCAGTCCTAGTGAGCCACTCACAAGCACTTCATACCCCCCCCCAGGCCTTAACATGAATCATGCATTTAGTCCTAGTGAGCTACTCACCAGCACTTCATACCGCCCCCAGGCCTTACCATGAATCATGCATTCAGTCCTAGTGAGCTACTCACCAGCACTTCATACCGGCCCCCAGGCCTTAACATGAATCATGCATTCAGTCATGGTGAGCTACTCACCAGCACTTCATACCGGCCCCCAGGCCTTAACATGAATCATGCATTCAGTCCTAGTGAGCTACTCACCAGCACTTCATACCCCCAGGCCTTAACATGAATCATGCGTTCAGTCCTAGTGAGCTATTCACCAGCACATCATACTGCCCCCCAGGCCTTAACATGAATCATGCATTCAGTCCTGGTGAGCTACTCACCAGCACTTCATACCACCCCCCCAGGCCTTAACATGAATCATGCATTTAGTCCTAGTGAGCTAGTCACCAGCACTTCATACCGCCCCCCAGGCCTTAACATGAATCATGCATTTAGTCCTGGTGAGCTACTCACCAGCACTTCATACCCCCCCAGGCCTTAACATTAATCATGCATTCAGTCCTAGTGAGCTACTCACCAGCACTTCATACCCCCCAGGCCTTAACATGAATCATGCATTCAGTTCTGGTGAGCTACTCACCAGCACTTCATACCATCCCCCAGGCCTTAACATGAATCATGCATTGAGTCCTAGTGAGCCACTCACCAGCACTTCATACCCTCCCCTGGCCTTAACATGAATCATGCATTCAGTCCCAGTGAGCTACTCGCCAGCACTTAATACCCCCCTGGCCTTAACATGAATCATGCATTCAGTCCTAGTGAGCTACTCACCAGCACTTCATACCACCCCCCAGGCCTTAACATGAATCATGCATTCAGTCCTAGGAGCCACTCACCAGCACTTCATACCCCCCCCAGGCCTTAACATGAATCATGCATTTAGTCCTATAGAGCTACTCACCAGCACTTCATACCGCCCCCAGGCCTTACCATGAATCATGCATTCAGTCCTAGTGAGCTACTCACCAGCACTTCATACCGGCCCCCAGGTCTTAACATGAATCATGCATTCAGTCCTGGTGAGCTACTCACCAGCACTTCATACCCCTCCAGGACTTAAAATGAATCATGCATTGAGTCCTAGTGAGCTACTCACCAGCACTTCATACCGCCCGCAGGCTTTACCATGAATCATGCATTCAGTCCTAGTGAGCTACTCACCAGCACTTCATACCGCCCCCCAGGCCTAAACATGAATCATGCATTTAGTCCTAATGAGCTACTCACAAGCACTTCATACCGCCCCCAGGCCTAAACATGAATTATGCATTTAGTCCTAATGAGCTACTCTCCAGCACTTCATACCGCCTCCAGGATTTAACATAAATTATGCATTTAGTCCTAGTGAGCTACTCACCAGCACTTCATACCACCCCCAGGCCTTAACATGAATCATGCATTCAGTCCTGTTGAGCTACTCACCAGCACTTCATACCGCCCTGCCCAGGCCTTAACATGAATAATGCATTCAGTCCTGGTGAGCTACTCACCAGCACTTCATACCCCCCAGGCCTTAACATGAATCATGCAATCAGTCCTGGTGAGCTACTCACCAGCACTTCATACCATCCCCCAGGCCTTAACATGAATCATGCATTCAGTCCTAGTGAGCCACTCACCAGCACTTCATACCCTCCCCTGGCCTTAACATGAATCATGCATTCAGTCCCAGTGAGCTACTCGCCAGCACTTCATACCCCCCTGGCCTTAACATGAATCATGCATTCAGTCCTAGTGAGCTACTCACCAGCACTTCATACCACCCCCCAGGCCTTAACATGAATCATGCATTCAGTCCTTGTGAGCTACTCACCAGTACTTCATACCCCCCCAGGCCTTAACATGAATCATGCATTCAGTCCTAGTGAGCCACTCAACAGCACTTCATACCCCCCCCAGGCCTTAACATGAATCATGCATTTAGTCCTAGTGAGCTACTCACCAGCACTTCATACCGCCCCCAGGCCTTACCATGAATCATACATTCAGTCCTAGTGAGCTACTCACCAGCACTTCATACCGGCCCCCAGGCCTTACCATGAATCATGCATTCAGTCCAAGTGAGCTACTCACCAGCACTTCATACCGCCCCCCCAGGCCTAAACATGAATCATGCATTTAGTCCTAATGAGCTACTCACAAGCACTTCATACCGCCCCCAGGCCTAAACATGAATTATGCATTAAGTCCTAATGAGCTACTCACCAGCACTTCATACCGCCCCCAGGCCTTAACATGAATCATGCATTCAGTCCCAGTGAGCTACTCACCAGCACTTCATACCCCCCCCAGGCCTTAACATGAATCATGCATTCAGTCCTAGTGAGCTACTCACCAGCACTTCATACCGCCCCCAGGCATTAACATGAATCATGCATTTAGTCCTAGTGAGCTACTCACCAGCACTTCATACCCCCCAGGCCTTAACATGAATCATGCATTTAGTCCTAGTGAGCTACTCACCAGCACTTCATACCACCCCCAGGCCTTAACATGAATCATGCATTCAGTCCTGGTGAGCTACTTACCAGCACTTCATACCCCCCAGGCCTTAACATGAATCATGCATTCTGTCCTAGTGAGCTACTCACCAGCACTTCATACCGCCCCGCCCAGGCCTTAACATGAATAATGCATTCAGTCCTGGTGAGCTACTCACCAGCACTTCATACCCCCCTAGGCCTTAACATGAATCATGCATTCAGTCCCAGTGAGCTACTCACCAGCACTTCATACCCCCCCAGGCCTTAACATCAATCATGCATTCAGTCCTAGTGAGCTACTCACCAGCACTTCATACCGCCCACAGGCCTTAACATGAATTATGCATTTAGTCCTAGTGAGCTACTTACCAGCACTTCATACCCCCCCAGGCCTTAACATGAATCATGAATTTAGTCCTAGTGAGCCACTCACCAGCACTTCATACCCCCCCAGGCATTAACATGAATCATGCATTTAGTCCTTGTGAGCCACTCACCAGCACTTCATACCGCCCCAGGCCTTAACATGAATCATGCATTTAGTCCTAATGAGCTACTCACCAGCACTTTATACCCCCCCCAGGCCTTGACATGAATCATGCATTCAGTCCTAGAGAGCTAGTCACCAGCACTTCATACCGCCCCCCAGGCCTTAACATGAATCATGCATTTAGTCCTAGTGAGCTACTCACCAGCACTTCATACCCCCCAGGCCTTAGCATGAATCATGCATTTAGTGCTGGTGAGCTACTCACCAGCACTTCATACCGCCCCCCAGGCCTCAACATGAATCATGCATTTAGTCATGGTGAGCTACTCACTAGCACTTCATACCTTCCCCCACGCCTTATCATGAATCATGCATTTAGTCCTGGTGAGCTACTCACCAGCACTTCATACCGCCCCCCCAGGCCTTAACATGAATCATGCATTTAGTCCTGGTGAGCTACTCACCAGCACTTCATACCGCCCCCAGGCTTTACCATGAATAATGCATTCAGTCCTAGTGAGCTACTCACCAGCACTTCATACCGGCCCCCAGGCCTTAACATGAATCATGCATTCAGTCCTGGTGAGCTACTCACCAGCACTTCATACCCCTCCAGGCCTTAACATGAATCATGCATTTAGTCCTAGTGAGCTACTCACCAGCACTTCATACCGCCCCCAGGCCTTAACATGAATCATGCATTCAGTCCTAGTGAGCTACTCACCAGCACTTCATACCGCCCCCAGGCCTAAACATGAATTATGCATTTAGTCCTAATGAGCTACTCACCAGCACTTCATACCGCCCCCAGGCCTTAACATGAATCATGCATTCAGTCCCAGTGAGCTACTCACCAGCACTTCATACCCCCCCAGGCCTTAACATTAATCATGCATTCAGTCCTAGTGAGCTACTCACCAGCACTTCATACCGCCCCCAGGCCTTAACATGAATCATGCATTTAGTCCTAGTGAGCTACTCACCAGCACTTCATACCCCCCCAGGCCTTAACATGAATCATGCATTTAGTCCTAGTGAGCTACTCACCAGCACTTCATACTACCCCCAGGCCTTAACATGAATCATGCATTCAGTCCTGGTGAGCTACTCACCAGCACTTCATACCCCCCAGGCCTTAACATGAATCATGCATTTAGTCCTAGTGAGCCACTCACCAGCACTTCATACCCCCCCCCAGGCATTAACATGAATCATGCATTCAGTCCTGGTGAGCCACTCACCAGCACTTCATACCGCCCCAGGCCTTAACATGAATCATGCATTTAGTCCTAATGAGCTACTCACCAGCACTTTATACCCCCCCAGGCCTTGACATGAATCATGCATTCAGTCCTGGTGAGCTACTCACCAGCACTTGATACCCCCCCAGGCCTTAACATGAATCATGCATTCAGTCCTGGTGAGCTACTCACCAGCACTTCATACCGCCCCCAGGCATTAACATGAATCATGCATTCAGTCCTAGTGACCTACTCACCAGCACTTCATACCGCCCCCAGGCCTTAACATGAATCATGCATTCAGTCCTAGTGAGCTAGTCACCAGCACTTCATACCGCCCCCCAGGCCTTAACATGAATTTTGCATTTAGTCCTAGTGAGCGACTCACCAGCACTTCATACCCCCCCAGGCCTTAACATGAATCATGCATTTAGTGCTGGTGAGCTACTCACCAGCACTTCATACCGCCCCCCAGGCCTTAACATGAATCATGCATTTAGTCATGGTGAGCTATTCACTAGCACTTCATACCGCCCCCCAGGCCTTAACATGAATCATGCATTTAGTCCTGGTGAGCTACTCACCAGCACTTCATACCGCCCCCCAAGCCTTAACATGAATCATGCATTTAGTCCTGGTGAGCTACTCACCAGCACTTCATTCCGCCCCCCAGGCCTTAACATAAATCATGCATTCAGTCCTGGTGAGCTACTCACCAGCACTTCATACCACCCCCCCCAGGCCTTACCATGAATCATGCATTCAGTCCTAGTGAGCTACTCATCAGCACTTCATACCGCCCTCCAGGCCTTAATATGAATCATGCATTTAGTCCTAGTGAGCTACTCACCAGCACTTCATACCGCCCCCCAGGCCTTAACATGAATCATGCATTCAGTCTTAGTGAGCTACTCACGAGTACTTCATACCCCCCTGGCCTTAACATGAATCATGCATTCAGTCCTGGTGAGCTACCAGCACTTCATACCGCCCCCAGGCCTTACCATGAATCATGCATTTAGTCCTGGTGAGCTACTCACCAGCACTTCATACCCCCCCAGGCCTTGACATGAATCATGCATTCAGTCCTGGTGAGCTACTCACCAGCACTTCATACCCCCCCAGGCCTTAACATGAATCATGCATTCAGTCCTGGTGAGCTACTCACCAGCACTTCATACCGCCCCCAGGCCTTAACATGAATCATGCATTCAGTCCTAGTGACCTACTCACCAGCACTTCATACCGGCCCCCAGGCCTTAACATGAATCATGCATTCAGTCCTAGTGAGCTAGTCACCAGCACTTCATACCGCCCCCCAGGCCTTAACATGAATCATGCATTTAGTCCTAGTGAGCGACTCACCAGCTCTTCATACCCCCCAGGCCTTAACATGAATCATGCATTTAGTGCTGGTGAGCTACTCACCAGCACTTCATACCGCCCCCCAGGCCTTAACATGAATCATGCATTTAGTCATGGTGAGCTATTCACTAGCACTTCAAACCGCCCCCCAGGCCTCAACATGAATCATGCATTTAGTCCTGGTGAGCTACTCACCAGCACTTCATACCGCCCCCCAGGCCTGAACATGAATCATGCATTTAGTCCTGGTGAGCTACTTACCAGCACTTCATACCACCCCCCCAGGCCTTACCATGAATCATGCATTCAGTCCTAGTGAGCTACTCACCAGCACTTCATACCGCCCCCCAGGCCTCAACATGAATCATGCATTTAGTCATGGTGAGCTACTCACTAGCACTTCATACCTTCCCCCACGCCTTATCATGAATCATGCATTTAGTCCTGGTGAGCTACTCACCAGCACTTCATACCGCCCCCCCAGGCCTTAACATGAATCATGCATTTAGTCCTGGTGAGCTACTCACCAGCACTTCATACCGCCCCCAGGCCTTACCATGAATAATGCATTCAGTCCTAGTGAGCTTCTCACCAGCACTTCATACCGGCCCCCAGGCCTTAACATGAATCATGCATTCAGTCCTGGTGAGCTACTCACCAGCACTTCATACCCCTCCAGGCCTTAACATGAATCATGCATTTAGTCCTAGTAAGCTACTCACCAGCACTTCATACCGCCCCCAGGCCTTACCATGAATCATGCATTCAGTCCTAGTGAGCTACTCACCAGCACTTCATACCGCCCCCCAGGCCTACACATGAATCATGCATTTAGTCCTAGTGAGCTACTCACAAGCACTTCATACCGCCCCCAGGCCTAAACATGAATTATGCATTTAGTCCTAATGAGCTACTCACCAGCACTTCATACCGCCCCCAGGCCTTAACATGAATCATGCATTCAGTCCCAGTGAGCTACTCACCAGCACTTCATACCCCCCCAGGCCTTAACATTAATCATGCATTCAGTCCTAGTGAGTTACTCACCAGCACTTCATACCCCCCCAGGCCTTAACATGAATCATGCATTTAGTCCTAGTGAACTACTCACCAGCACTTCATACCACCCCCAGGCCTTAACATGAATCATGCATTCAGTCCTGGTGAGTTACTCACCAGCACTTCATACCCCCCAGGCCTTAACATGAATCATGCATTTAGTGCTGGTGAGCTACTCACCAGCACTTCATACCGCCCCCCAGGCCTTAACATGAATCATGCATTTAGTCATGGTGAGCTATTCACTAGCACTTCATACCGCCCCCCAGGCCTTAACATGAATCATGCATTTAGTCCTGGTGAGCTACTCACCAGCACTTCATACCGCCCCCCAGGCCTGAACATGAATCATGCATTTAGTCCTGGTGAGCTACTCACCAGCACTTCATACCACCCCCCCAGGCCTTACCATGAATCATGCATTCAGTCCTAGTGAGCTACTCACCAGCACTTCATACCGCCCCCCAGGCCTCAACATGAATCATGCATTTAGTCATGGTGAGCTACTCACTAGCACTTCATACCTTCCCCCACGCCTTATCATGAATCATGCATTTAGTCCTGGTGAGCTACTCACCAGCACTTCATACCGCCCCCCCAGGCCTTAACATGAATCATGCATTTAGTCCTGGTGAGCTACTCACCAGCACTTCATACCGCCCCCAGGCCTTACCATGAATAATGCATTCAGTCCTAGTGAGCTTCTCACCAGCACTTCATACCGGCCCCCAGGCCTTAACATGAATCATGCATTCAGTCCTGGTGAGCTACTCACCAGCACTTCATACCCCTCCAGGCCTTAACATGAATCATGCATTTAGTCCTAGTAAGCTACTCACCAGCACTTCATACCGCCCCCAGGCCTTACCATGAATCATGCATTCAGTCCTAGTGAGCTACTCACCAGCACTTCATACCGCCCCCCAGGCCTACACATGAATCATGCATTTAGTCCTAATGAGCTACTCACAAGCACTTCATACCGCCCCCAGGCCTAAACATGAATTATGCATTTAGTCCTAATGAGCTACTCACCAGCACTTCATACCGCCCCCAGGCCTTAACATGAATCATGCATTCAGTCCCAGTGAGCTACTCACCAGCACTTCATACCCCCCCAGGCCTTAACATTAATCATGCATTCAGTCCTAGTGAGTTACTCACCAGCACTTCATACCCCCCCAGGCCTTAACATGAATCATGCATTTAGTCCTAGTGAACTACTCACCAGCACTTCATACCACCCCCAGGCCTTAACATGAATCATGCATTCAGTCCTGGTGAGTTACTCACCAGCACTTCATACCCCCCAGGCCTTAACATGAATCATGCATTCTGTCCTAGTGAGCTACTCACCAGCACTTCATACCGCCCTGCCCAGGCCTTAACATGAATAATGCATTCAGTCCTGGTGAGCTACTCACCAGCACTTCATACCCCCCAGGCCTTAACATGAATCATGCATTTAGTGCTGGTGAGCTACTCACCAGCACTTCATAACCCCCCCAGGCCTTAACATGAATCATGCATTCAGTCCTAGTGAGCTACTCACCAGCACTTCATACCACCCACAGGCCTTAACATGAATCATGCATTTAGTCCTAGTGAGCTACTTACCAGCACTTCATACCCCCCAGGCTTTAACATGAATCATGCATTTAGTCCTAGTGAGCCACTCACCAGCACTTCATACCCCCGCCCCGCAGGCATTAACTTGAATCATGCATTTAGTCCTGGTGAGCCACTCACCAGCACTTCATACCGCCCCCAGGCCTCAACATGAATCATGCATTCAGTCCTAGTGACCTACTCACCAGCACTTCATACCGCCCCCAGGCCTTAACATGAATCATGCATTCAGTCCTAGTGAGGTAGTCACCAGCACTTCATACCGCCCCCCAGGCCTTAACATGAATTTTGCATTTAGTCCTAGTGAGCGACTCACCAGCACTTCATACCCCCCCCCAGGCCTTAACATGAATCATGCATTTAGTGCTGGTGAGCTACTCACCAGCACTTCATACCGCCCCCCAGGCCTTAACATGAATCATGCATTTAGTCATGGTGAGCTATTCACTAGCACTTCATACCGCCGCCCAGGCCTTAACATGAATCATGCATTTAGTCCTGGTGAGCTACTCACCAGCACTTCATACCGCCCCCCAGGCCTTAACATGAATCATGCATTTAGTCCTGGTGAGCTACTCACCAGCACTTCATTCCGCCCCCCAGGCCTTAACATAAATCATGCATTCAGTCCTGGTGAGCTACTCACCAGCACTTCATACCACCCCCCCCAGGCCTTACCATGAATCATGCATTCAGTCCTAGTGAGCTACTCATCAGCACTTCATACCGCCCTCCAGGCCTTAATAGGAATCATGCATTCAGTCCTAGTGAGCTACTCACCAGCACTTCATACCGCCCCCCAGGCCTTAACATGAATCATGCATTCAGTCTTAGTGAGCTACTCAGGAGTACTTCATACCCCCCTGGCCTTAACATGAATCATGCATTCAGTCCTGGTGAGCTACCAGCACTTCATACCGCCCCCAGGCCTTACCATGAATCATTCATTTAGTCCTGGTGAGCTACTCACCAGCACTTCATACCACCCCCCAGGCCTTGACATGAATCATGCATTCAGTCCTGGTGAGCTACTCACCAGCACTTCATACCCCCCCCCCCAGGCCTTAACATGAATCATGCATTCAGTCCTGGTGAGCTACTCACCAGCACTTCATACCGCCCCCAGGCCTTAACATGAATCATGCATTCAGTCCTAGTGACCTACTCACCAGCACTTCATACCGGGCCCCAGGCCTTAACATGAATCATGCATTCAGTCCTAGTGAGCTAGTCACCAGCACTTCATACCGCCCCCCAGGCCTTAACATGAATCATGCATTTAGTCCTAGTGAGCGACTCACCAGCACTTCATACCCCCCAGGCCTTAACATGAATCATGCATTTAGTGCTGGTGAGCTACTCACCAGCACTTCATACCGCCCCCCAGGCCTTAACATGAATCATGCATTTAGTCATGGTGAGCTATTCACTAGCACTTCATACCGCCCCCCAGGCCTTAACATGAATCATGCATTTAGTCCTGCTGAGCTACTCACCAGCACTTCATACCGCCCCCCAGGCCTGAACATGAATCATGCATTTAGTCCTGGTGAGCTACTCACCAGCACTTCATTCCGCCCCCCAGGCCTTAACATAAATCATGCATTCAGTTCTGGTGAGCTACTCACCAGCACTTCATACCACCCCCCCCAGGCCTTACCATGAATCATGCATTCAGTCCTAGTGAGCTACTCACCAGCACTTCATACCGCCCCCCAGGCCTCAACATGAATCATGCATTTAGTCATGGTGAGCTACTCACTAGCACTTCATACCTTCCCCCACGCCTTATCATGAATCATGCATTTAGTCCTGGTGATCTACTCACCAGCACTTCATACCGCCCCCCCAGGCCTTAACATGAATCATGCATTTAGTCCTGGTGAGCTACTCACCAGCACTTCATACCGCCCCCAGGCCTTACCATGAATAATGCATTCAGTCCTAGTGAGCTACTCACCAGCACTTCATACCGGCCCCCAGGCCTTAACATGAATCATGCATTCAGTCCTGGTGAGCTACTCACCAGCACTTCATACCCCTCCAGGCCTTAACATGAATCATGCATTTAGTCCTAGTAAGCTACTCACCAGCACTTCATACTGCCCCCAGGCCTTACCATGAATCATGCATTCAGTCCTAGTGAGCTACTCACCAGCACTTCATACCGCCCCCCAGGCCTACACATGAATCATGCATTTAGTCCTAATGAGCTACTCACCAGCACTTCATACCGCCCCCAGGCCTAAACATGAATTATGCATTTAGTCCTATTGAGCTACTCACCAGCACTTCATACCGCCCCCAGGCCTTAACATGAATCATGCATTCAGTCCCAGTGAGCTACTCACCAGCACTTCATACCCCCCAGGCCTTAACATTAATCATGCATTCAGTCCTAGTGAGCTACTCACCAGCACTTCATACCACCCCCAGGCCTTAACATGAATCATGCATTCAGTCCTGGTGAGTTACTCACCAGCACTTCATACCCCCCAGGCCTTAACATGAATCATGCATTCTGTCCTAGTGAGCTACTCACCAGCACTTCATACCGCCCCGCCCAGGCCTTAACATGAATAATGCATTCAGTCCTGGTGAGCTACTCACCAGCACTTCATACCCCCCAGGCCTTAACATGAATCATGCATTTAGTGCTGGTGAGCTACTCACCAGCACTTCATAACCCCCCCAGGCCTTAACATGAATCATGCATTCAGTCCTAGTGAGCTACTCACCAGCACTTCATACCACCCACAGGCCTTAACATGAATCATGCATTTAGTCCTAGTGAGCTACTTACCAGCACTTCATACCCCCCCAGGCTTTAACATGAATCATGCATTTAGTCCTAGTGAGCCACTCACCAGCACTTCATACCACCCCCCAGGCCTGAACATGAATCATGCATTTAGTCCTGCTGAGCTACTCACCAGCACTTCATACCGCCCCCCAGGCCTGAACATGAATCATGCATTTAGTCCTGGTGAGCTACTCACCAGCACTTCATACCACCCCCACCCCAGGCCTTACCATGAATCATGCATTCAGTCCTAGTGAGCTACTCACCAGCACTTCATACCGCACTCCAGGCCTTAATATGAATCATGCATTCAGTCCTAGTGAGCTACTCACCAGCACTTCATAACGCCCCCCAGGCCTTAACATGAATCATGCATTCAGTCTTAGTGAGCTACTCACGAGTACTTCATAACCCCTGGCCTTAACATGAATCATGCATTCAGTCCTGGTGAGCTACCAGCACTTCATACCGCCCCCAGGCCTTACCATGAATCATGCATTTAGTCCTAGTGAGCTACTCACCAGCACTTCATACCACCCCCCAGGCCTTACCATGAATCATGCATTCAGTCCTAGTGAGCTACTCAATAGCACTTCATACCACCCTCCAGGCCTTAATATGAATCATGCATTCAGTCCTAGTGAGCTACTCACCAGCACTTCATACCCCCCTAGCCTTAACATGAATCATGCAGTTAGTCATGGTGAGCTACCAGCACTTCATACCGCCCAAGGCCTTAACATGAATCATGCATGCAGTCCTAGTGAGCTACTCACAAGCACTTCATACTGCCCCCCAGGCCTTAATATGAATCATGCATTCAGTCCTGGTGAGCTACCAGCACTTCATACCGCCCAAGGCCTTAACATGAATCATGCATTCAGTCCTGGTGAGCTATCAGCACTTCATACCGCCCCCAGGCCTTAACATGAATCATGCATTCAGTCCTGGTGAGCTACCAGCACTTCATACCGCCCCCAGGCCTTACCTAGAATCATGCATTTAGTCCTGGTGAGCTACTCACCAGCACTTCATACCGCCCCCAGGCCTTAACATGAATCATGCATTCAGTCCTAGTGAGCTACTCACCAACACTTCATACCACCCCCAGGCCTTAACATGAATCATGCATTCAGTCCTAGTGAGCTACTCACCAGCACTTCATACCACCCCCAGGCCTTAACATGAATCATGCATTCAGTCCTAGTGAGCTACTCACCAGCACTTCATACGGCCCCCCAGGCCTTAATATGAATCATGCATTCAGTCCTAGTGAGGTACTCACCAGCACTTCATACCACCCCCAGGCCTTAACATGAATCATGCATTCAGTCCTGGTGAGCTACTCACCAGCACTTCATACCGCCCCCAGGCCTTAACATGAATCATGCATTCAGTCCTAGTGACCTACTCACCAGCACTTCATACAGGGCCCCAGGCCTTAACATGAATCATGCATTCAGTCCTAGTGAGCTAGTCACCAGCACTTCATACCGCCCCCCAGGCCTTAACATGAATCATGCATTTAGTCCTAGTGAGCGACTCACCAGCACTTCATACCCCCAAGGCCTTAACATGAATCATGCATTTAGTGCTGGTGAGCTACTCACCAGCACTTCATACCGCCCCCCAGGCCTTAACATGAATCATGCATTTAGTCATGGTGAGCTATTCACTAGCACTTCATACCGCCCCCCAGGCCTTAACATGAATCATGCATTTAGTCCTGGTGAGCTACTCACCAGCACTTCATACCACCCCCACCCCAGGCCTTACCATGAATCATGCATTCAGTCCTAGTGAGCTACTCACCAGCACTTCATACCGCCCTCCAGGCCTTAATATGAATCATGCATTCAGTCCTAGTGAGCTACTCACCAGCACTTCATACCGCCCCCCAGGCCTTAACATGAATCATGCATTCAGTCTTAGTGAGCTACTCACGAGTACTTCATACCCCCCTGGCCTTAACATGAATCATGCATTCAGTCCTGGCGAGCTACCAGCACTTCATACCGCCCCCAGGCCTTACCATGAATCATGCATTTAGTCCTAGTGAGCTACTCACCAGCACTTCATACCACCCCCCAGGCCTTACCATGAATCATGCATTCAGTCCTAGTGAGCTACTCACCAGCACTTCATACCCCCCTGGCCTTAACATGAATCATGCATTCAGTCCTGGTGAGCTACTCACCAGCACTTCATACCCCCCCAGGCCTTAACATGAATCATGCATTCAGTCCTAGTGAGCTACTCACCAGCACTTTATACCCCCCCTGGCCTTAACATGAATCATGCAGTTAGTCATGGTGAGCTACCAGCACTTCATACCGCCCAAGGCCTTAACATGAATCATGCATGCAGTCCTAGTGAGCTACTCACAAGCACTTCATACTGCCCCCCAGGCCTTAACATGAATCATGCATTCAGTCCTGGTGAGCTATCAGCACTTCATACCGCCCCCAGGCCTTAACATGAATCATGCATTCAGTCCTGGTGAGCTACCAGCACTTCATACCGCCCCAAGGCCTTACCATGAATCATGCATTTAGTCCTGGTGAGCTACTCACCAGCACTTCATACCGCCCCCAGGCCTTAACATGAATCATGCATTCAGTCCTAGTGAGCTACTCACCAACACTTCATACCACCCCCAGGCGTTAACATGAATCATGCATTCAGTCCTAGTGAGCTACTCACCAGCACTTCATACCGCCCCCAGGCCTTAACATGAATCATGCATTCAGTCCTAGTGAGCTACTCACCAGCACTTCATACCCCCCCAGGCCTTAACATGAATCATGCATTCAGTCCTAGTGAGCTACTCACCAGCACTTCATACCACCACCCAGGCCTTAACATGAATCATGCATTTAGTCCTGGTGAGCCACTCACCAGCACTTCATACCGCCCTAGGCCTTAACATGAACCATGCATTTAGTCCTAATGAGCTACTCACCAGCACTTTATACCCCCCCAGGCCTTGACATGAATCATGCATTCAGTCCTGGTGAGCTACTCACCAGCACTTCATACCCCCCCAGGCCTTAACATGAATCATGCATTCAGTCCTAGTGACCTACTCACCAGCACTTCATACCGCCCTGGCCTTAACATGAATCATGCATTCAGTCCTGGTGAGCTACTCACCAGCACTTCATACTGCCCCCATGCCTTAACATGAATCATGCATTCAGTCCTAGTGAGCTACTCACCAGCACTTCATACCGCCCCCCAGGCCTTAACATGAATCACGCATTCAGTCCTAGTGAGCTACTCACCAGCACTTCATACCGCCCCCCAGGCCTTAACATGAATCATGCATTCAGTCCTGGTGAGCTACTCACCAGCACTTCATACCACCCCCCCAGGCCTTACCATGAATCATGCATTCAGTCCTAGTGAGCTACTCACCAGCACTTCATACCGTCCTCCAGGCCTTAATATGAATCATGCATTCAGTCCTAGTGAGCTACTCACCAGCACTTCATACCCCCCTGGCCTTAACATGAATCATGCATTCAGTCCTAGTAAGCTACTCACCAGCACTTCATACCACCCCCAGGCCTTAACATAAATCATGCATTCAGTCCTGGTGAGCTACTCACCAGCACTTCATACCGCCCCCCAGGCCTTAACATGAATCATGCATTTAGTCCTAGTGAGCTACTCACCAGCACTTCATACCCCCCCCCCAGGCCTTAACAAGAATCATGCATTTTACTGATAGTCACAGATCATCGTCAAATGGGTTGTCTTTGCCTCCCACTCAATAAATTGTGCAAGATAAGATATCTAGTTGTGTTATTTATGCATTCTGGTTCTTAATGCTTGGAGCTTGGAGGGGAACCATGGTTTTGCCTAGTTCCTATGCATAATAAGTGAGCTACAGGGGTGCAAAGGGCAAAAAAGGGTCATTTTTGGGATAAAAACGAGGGACTATTTTTATCCTCTTGCTACCAAAGAAAAAATAAATGGCCAAAACCTTATTTATTTCATCTGGGATATCCCCCTGGGGTAGGGAATATTTTTGTAACAGTTGGGGGTCCATGCATTATCTTTTGTGGTCACTGGGTGCATAAATCCTTTGGTGTAATTGTCGTGAGGACACGTCTACGACCTTTTTCGGGTTGTTTTGCACAATGAAAGACAATATGGATGGACTAATAAAATTTACCGGGTAGAGACCTTACATGTACCTATGTAGCCCACAAAAAAGTTTGAACTTGCCTGTTAAACTGTATGTGCAAGAGGCTATTATATGATTTTGGGGTAGTTTACCCAAGGACACGTCTACGACCATACATGTACTCATAGCTGCTAGGGATCTTATATTTAACTATCCTTATTATGTGGGCCTTATACCTTCATATGACAGCAAAAAGCCCTGTAAGTTTGGTTAATAGATTCCAGATAGAACCAGAGATATCATAAGAAAAGTATTGATGAGGACACGTCTACGACCGAGGACACGTCTACGACCATAGACATGTCTACAGTTATATTGTAAGATTCTTGATACTTGACTGTCCTTGTTGTGTGTGAATTATACCTTGATATGAAAGGAACACTGAATGTTAATGAGATTATTCTGTCTTAATGCAACTCTGAGCTATGACACTGAATACAAATGCAAGGACACGTCTACGACCAGGGACACGTCTACGACCATACATGAAGTCATACAGCCAGTTGCTTTGTATTAAAGTAAAACCATTATATGTTAGTTGTTCCTTGATATGACAGGAACATTGCATGTTAGTAAGGATATTCTGCCTAACTGCAACTCTGAGCTATGGCATTGAATAAATATTGCATGGACACATCTATGACCATGTAATAAGGCATTGTACTGTGGGCATCTTATGAAATATAATTAACCTTCCTTCGTATATGGGCATTGTAGCCCAACATATATACATTATATACACAAAAGGATTTTACCATACTGCAAAATTTTTTTTGGGCCCCTCTGACCAGCCATTTGACGATGACCCATGACTATTGAAATTTAGTCCTGGTGAGCTACTCACCAGCACTTCATACCGCCCCCAGGCCTTAACATGAATCATGCATTCAGTCCTAGTGACCTACTCACCAGCACTTCATACCGCCCCCCAGGCCTTAACATGAATCATGCATTTAGTCCTAGTGAGCTACTCACCAGCACTTCATACCGCCCCCCCAGGCCTTAACATGAATCATGCATTCAGTCCTGGTGAGCTACTCACCAGCACTTCATACCACCCACCCAGGCCTTACCATGAATCATGCATTCAGTCCTAGTGAGCTACTCACCAGCACTTCATACCGCCCTCCAGGCCTTAATATGAATCATGCATTCAGTCCTAGTGAGCTACTCACCAGCACTTCATACCCCCCTGGCCTTAACATGAATCATGCATTCAGTCCTAGTGAGCTACTCACCAGCACTTCATACCACCCCCAGGCCTTAACATAAATCATGCATTCAGTCCTGGTGAGCTACTCACCAGCACTTCATACCGCCCCCCAGGCCTTAACATGAATCATGCATTTAGTCCTAGTGAGCTACTCACCAGCACTTCATACCCCCCCCAGGCCTTAACATGAATCATGCATTTAGTCCTGGTGAGCTACTCACCAGCACTTCATACCGCCCCCAGGCCTTAACATGAATCATGCATTCAGTCCTAGTGACCTACTCACCAGCACTTCATACCGCCCCCCAGGCCTTAACATGAATCATGCATTTAGTCCTAGTGAGCTAGTCACCAGCACTTCATACCGCCCCCCCAGGCCTTAACATGAATCATGCATTCAGTCCTAGTGAGCTACTCACCAGCACTTCATACCACCCCCCCAGGCCTTACCATGAATCATGCATTCAGTCCTAGTGAGCTACTCACCAGCACTTCATACCGCCCTCCAGGCCTTAATATGAATCATGCATTCAGTCCTAGTGAGCTACTCACCAGCACTTCATACCCCCCTGGCCTTAACATGAATCATGCATTCAGTCCTAGTGAGCTACTCACCAGCACTTCATACCACCCCCAGGCCTTAACATAAATCATGCATTCAGTCCTGGTGAGCTACTCACCTGCACTTCATACCGCCCCCCAGGCCTTAACATGAATCATGCATTTAGTCCTAGTGAGCTACTCACCAGCACTTCATACCCCCCCCAGGCCTTAACATGAATCATGCATTTAGTCCTGGTGAGCTACTCACCAGCACTTCATACCTCCCCCAGGCCTTAACATGAATCATGCATTCAGTCCTAGTGACCTACTCACCAGCACTTCATACCGCCCCCCAGGCCTTAACATGAATCATGCATTCAGTCCTAGTGAGCTAGTCACCAGCACTTCATACCGCCCCCCCAGGCCTTAACATGAATCATGCATTCAGTCCTAGTGAGCTACTCACCAGCACTTCATACCACCCCCCCAGGCCTTACCATGAATCGTGCATTCAGTCCTAGTGAGCTACTCACCAGCACTTCATACCCCCCTGGCCTTAACATGAATCATGCATTCAGTCCTAGTGAGCTACTCACCAGCACTTCATACCACCCCCAGGCCTTAACATGAATCATGCATTCAGTCCTGGTGATCTACTCACCAGCACTTCACACCGCCCCGCCCAGGCCTTAACATGAATCATGCATTTAGTCCTAGTGACCTACTGAAGTGCTGGTGAGCTACTCACCAGCACTTCATACCCCCTGGCCTTAACATGAATCATGCATTTAGTCCTAGTGAGCTACTCACCAGCACTTCACACCGCCCTGCCCAGGCCTTAACATGAATCATGCATTTAGTCCTGGTGAGCTACTCACCAGCACTTCATACCGCCCCCCAGGCCTTAACATGAATCATGCATTCAGTCCTAGTGAGCTACTCACCAGCACTTCATACCGCCCCCAGGCCTTAACATGAATCATGCATTCAGTCCTAGTGAGCTACTCACCAGCACTTCATACCACCCCCCAGGCCTTAACATGAATCCTGCATTCAGTCCTAGTGAGCTACTCACCAGCACTTCATACCGCCCCCCAGGCCTTAACATGAATCATGCATTCAGTTCTAGTGAGCTACTCACCAGCACTTCATACCACCCCCAGGCCTTAACATGAACCATGCATTCAGTCCTAGTGAGCTACTCACCAGCACTTCATACCGCCCCCAGGCCTTAACATGAATCATGCATTCAGTCCTAGTGAGCTACTCACCAGCACTTCATACCGCCCCCAGGCCTTAACGTGAATCATGCATTCAGTCCTGGTGAGCTACTCACCAGCACTTCATACCACCCACCCAGGCCTAAACATGAATCATGCATTCAGACCTAGTGAGCTACTCACCAGCACTTCATATTGCCCCAGGCCTTAACATGAATCATGCATTTAGTCCTAGTGAGCTACTCACCAGCGCTTCATACTGCCCCAGGCCTTAACATGAATCATGCATTCAGTCCTAGTGAGCTACTCACCAGCACTTCATACCGCCCCCAGGCCTAAACATGAATCATGCATTCAGACCTAGTGAGCTACTCACCAGCACTTCATACCACCCCCCAGGCCTTCACATGAATCCTGCATTCAGACCTAGTGAGCTACTCACCAGCACTTCATACCACCCCCCAGGCCTTAACATGAATCCTGCATTCAGTCCTAGTGAGCTACTCACCAGCACTTCATACCACCCCCAGGCCTTAACATGAATCCTGCATTCAGTCCTAGTGAGCTACTCACCAGCACTTCATACCACCCCCCAGGCCTTAACATGAATCCTGCATTCAGTCCTAGTGAGCTACTCACCAGCACTTCATACCCCCCAGGCCTTAACATGAATCATGCATTCAGTCCTAGTGAGCTACTCACCAGCACTTCATACCACCCCCAGGCCTTAACATGAATCATGCATTCAGTCGTGATGAGCTACTCACCAGGGCAGTTTTCAGGCTTCATGATGATATGTATGCACGATACATAAACATATTGATTGATTGAAATTCTTTTATTTATATATAATTTAGGCAGAAGTGTGCCTGTGGTTACAATCATTCCTGTCGATCATATATATGCTCTATGGTTTGCAATATACCCAAATGAATAATTATGATAATAATAGTAATAGCAAGGCTTAAGGCCATGACTTAAACTAATAGAAAAAAAAAAGAGAAAAGAGAAAGTATTTGAGCAGGTGAGTGCTCCATTTCAGTTTAGATCTTATACTTTTTTGAGCTTTGGTGGGCTGATGTAAATGCCCTCAATATTTGGTGGACTGATGTTATTGTCCAATTGAACTTGAGTGGTCAGGTCAGGTTCATAACGACTGATGTTATTGTCGATAGGACTGATGGTATTGTCCTGTATAAAAAAATGATAATCTGTTTACTGCGGGTAGGAATTTCTTCCTGTCCCATAGAATTAGTTATCGGTGGCATGTTATGGGTTAATCAATAGTCAGTATGAGTACATAGAGTTCATCTTGTTGACCACAGGGAGGGTACAAGGCTGTAGACCTGTATGACGCAGCCCTCGCTTACTTCACAGCCCTGGATATGCTGCTAGAGGAGGGCGGAGACTACACAAATGGAGAACTGATACGCCAAAAAACACAAAACTTGGTCATCAATGGTAACATTATTGTCTAATAATTTCTTCTTTATTCAAACTTATGACATACAAATATGCCAAAAGCATAAAAGCCTCTCTCTTTCAGGCAAGACGCCTGACATTTTCTGTTTTGATAGGCGATGCATAGGGGATGATGGGTGGCAGGAAGCTTGAAAAAAAAGAGTTGGAATGGAGTTTGGCCTGTTGTTATCTTTAAGAGAAAAGGGAGCTTGGGGTGGGCAAGAATTATTGTCACAGAAAAAAAGTTATTGACTTCCACTACCCTGTTTAGGTACAATGTCACTTTCATTACACATACAGAATTATTAACGTCTATATACAGGAATGCGTGGGAAGATACTATTTGACAATAAAGGTGACCGTGAACCCGACTACTGGTTACTTGACCTACAGCCAGGCTGGGACAGGTACAGGGAAATTTTAACTATCATTGTCGCTGAAGAAGAGGGAAAGGTAATTCAGCTTCTGTACTTTTTGATTACTTTCTTTTACAAGAATGCTATGATAATTTTATTTTTAATCCATTCAACAGGTTGTTGGGGCTGGGGATGTTTATCATTTCTAGTAATTGGGTGTTCTGTGTGATGTATAAATTGACAGTTAACCTACACAACATCAAATGTACTGGCATATCATGTTTTATACCACGATTTGTGGGTTACACAGTGCTTTTTGGTAGCTATTCCCATCCACATATCTGTCGATATTGCACACCCTGTAGACTGTAACTTCAATTTTGTAAGGCGTGCTGTTATCCATGTAAGGCGTGCTGTTATCCTTGATAACAGCACGCCCCTCATGTCATATGTTACATGTTAAAACCAACAGACTATTTCATAGCCATGGTAGGGCTCGAACCTGCAACCTAAGATTCCTAGTCCAACCCCCTATGCATTGCGCCACAGGGACTGATGAGAAATACTTGGTTCGAACCACGTCTCGATATGATATGGGAAGGAGTCGACTGCGGGCTGTCCGCTACCATAACCGCGGGACGCATTCACATATAGACAAGCCGAGACGGGCGCTGAAGGAGGAGACGCGGTAGCCTAGCGGTTAGCGCTTTGCGCTCAGCCGTCAGAGGTACATGGATCGAGCCCCGGCCCGGGCGCATCTTTTTTTGCCGTGTGAGCTGTTGCTGTCCGCTGCCGGGCGACGAGGTGTATTATACACAAACATAACCGCGAGAAGCTTCTTTTTTCGCCGTGTGCGCTGTCGCTGTCCACTGCCGGGTGACGAGGTGTATGTACCGATCGTGTACAAACACTATTTTTCGCCGTGTGCCGCTGCCAAGCCTAGCCGAGACCGGGGCTGTCGCTGTCCGCTGGCGGGCGCTGAGGTACATGTACACACAATGGCTGGCATCGAGTCCCGGGGAGGGGGAATAATTTTTGTTTTCAACTTGAATTTATTGGTATAATATCGATTATTTATTGGTTTTGTGGTATAAAATAAGTAGTCAATGGATAACTCATGACTTGTGTGTGTTAGCAAAGGCTAATAACACTCGGCCTATGGCCTCGTGTCATTATCCTTCACTAACACACACGCGTCATGAGTTATCCATTGATCTTGTTCAATACAAATGGCACCTTATGTATAATGTATATGGTTAATTGCACTGAAATGGGGTCAAACCCAATTTTTCCCATGAGAAGGAGGTAAATGTGACTAAAATGTGAAGTCTCTGTCTATTTTTCATTTACATTAGGTGGATAAGGTCAGAATCTTGCTTGTAAACCATAATTTTGTCTTTGTACAAATTATATTTAAAGCAGCACACTGCAAGACAGGCACCTTTTCAGGGGTATTTTGAACATTTTTCATAGTGTTCCCAATGCTATATGGCAAAGTAAAAAGAAAGCACACTGGAAATCAATCATACTTGTATTTTTTCTTTTAGCCCACACTAGTTAGCCTTATATTTGATCACTTTAGGAATCATTACCCCTATCTGCCAGGAGCTTTTGCTGAAAACCCAATGGTGTAGGTATAGTGGAACTGTATGTGCCACATTTCTCACTGTAACCTATAGCATAATTAAGAGTAACCAAATGAGATTCAAATAGGGATTAAGAATACCTTATGTATCTACAATAAGACTGTACAGAAGAAAAAACATAGCTTTGAATGTGTAGGCTAGTATTTTCATCTTTGTAAATCAAAATGGAAGTGGTGTAGTTTTAGAGGAACCATACATGCCACATATATCAATTGTTCATACACTCAATTTTGTATGTTGGTAAAATTAATTTTGTTTTCAAAATTTTCTCCTCATAGAAGGTCCGAATGACAGAACTTATCAAGAAATCTACCAGCCACCTTTAACATAAGACACTTAAACGTGACATGGAACCATACGTACCACAATATGTATCATGCCAAAAATACCCTGTGATTATGACACACTACTATTGTAAAGGGATGATGTCCAGCATCATTGACAAATGATATCATATGTATCTGTTCACTCAAGGGTAGAAAGATTATAGCCCTAAAAATAAGCTTATTTTGACCCGAATCCCATAGGAATTAATGCTAAATAACAAAATTGACTCTAAAATTGGCCATTATATATATTAATGTTCCCAATTTTCATGGTAGGCCCCTGAATGCATTAGTATTTTGGGTACAAAATTTCAAAACAATCCAAGCAGTTTAACTTTTACCCCTCATTTAGACCTGTGTGACCCCACTTCAGTGCAATTGGCCATATATAGAACAGAACTCAGCTTCAGAACCTAAATTCCAGCTGTACTATAGTATTATCTCTAGCTAAGAGTGTGCCTCATACATTAGATCCCTCCCCCACATGCGAAAAATAATAATTATGTTCTATAACAGTCTCTGCTTACTGGTGTAGGGGCTCGTAGAGCATGATATAGTATCAGCGTCTTCCTTGAGAGGGCAGTTCGAGCGGTGCGTCCTCTACCAGTAGCTACTAGAGGTCGCTAAGACCACTGGCTGCTGCAGGGTCCTGGCAGCACTGTTCGTCCTCCTCCAGCTCCAACCTGGGGCAGGGGAAGATGTTAGTCAGATTTGACCACCCTCAGAGTCAGACCACTTTCTCCCGTGCTAGATTCAACATTTAGCGACAACATTTGAAGTGGATGTAAACCTACATGAAATAAACATGTGCCAGTTGCACTAACCTGAGATACCTTGTCTGATTTTACTTCAAGCTATACAAGTTTACTAAATCAAACCATTACACTATGTTACAGCGTTTTCAGCCGATAGACAATCAAACTGTATACTGGAGCACGGCTGACAAACTCCCACCCCCTGATACCCCAGTGTGCGGGTTTCAGAACGAACTCTGTGCAAATGATGGAACAGGTATATTAGCATACGTTCACAAGCATAGGTATCTGTAAGTGTTATTGCATGTGCAATCTGTTTTGGCGTATTGCACAATGAACGCAGGGGAATTCTAGGTTTCCCCTAATTGTGATGCGGCAGCATTGTCTGAAATGAATTCAATCAGGATTTCCTAAAACATCAAATAGCAACCTGATCTCCACATTTCTTACCATTATAAATCCTTCTGCATCTCATAGAGTGCCCCAATTAAACAATAGATATCTGGTTTCATAGGTAATGGAATAAAAGCATGATAGGAGTGTTCGGGTATAACAATAGTGCATCAACTCACAACAAATAATTTTGTTAACCCTATAGGTAATAGTTTACTTGCTATCGTACTGTCGGGTGGTGGTGTCGTCTTGCTTGCCGTCATCACCCTGGTCATTGTACTATACAGGTATTGTATTAAGCATACTTTTTGTAGAATAACATCATTCCGACATGGGATTATAAATGACCAGATGAGAAAATTTGCAGAAAACAGATGATTTCGATGCCCAACATAGATAGATTATGTAGGTAAAGCCTCTATGTATCAGAACCCTCTCCATCTCTATAGATCTATGTCCTACTGCAGCCTACTGGATGGTAATCTCTCAATATGTCATGGAGGGGGATATTATTACTGATTATGCCTTTGTGAGGAATTGTATCACGCATACTCATGGGCAATATAAACACAGATTTATTCTTAGCATAGCTGAATGGTTACACAGTTTACTCTGTAATCCTATCCTACTTAGCAAAAAACGTTTTTTTTTCAACGTTTGCAAATGTTTTTATTTGGTTCGGATAAAAAAAACTTAAAAAAAAAATGTTTTTATTATGTTGAAAAAACGTTTTTAAACGTTTTTCAACCAATTTTCAACCAAATAAAAAGGTTTGTTTTTTCAACCAATTTTCAACCAAATAAAAACTTATTTTTTATTTAGGATTCTTTTACGTAAAAAAAAACAACAACGTTTTTAAACCTAAAATAAAAACGTTTTTATAAGAACGTTCAAAAAGACATTTTTTTGAGTACATGCTTTGACGTTATTTTAACATTTAAAAAAAAGTATTTTGCAAACTTAGGAACCAAATAAAAATGTTATTTTAACGTTAGAAAATCGTTTGTTTCGTGGGATGTCATGGAAATTGAAATCTTATCCATTCTATAATTGTAGACGTGCTAAGGAGGAGGAGGCCCTACAGCAGACTGTGTGGAAAGTTGACTTCTCTGAAATAACGATGGGGAAGACACGCACAGGAAGCGTGGTGGGTAGTTGTTTTGACTATTCAACATACTACGAGCCATCTCTGTATAAATATCTGTTGAGTCTACCAGGGGTCCTTGTTAAACTGAACAGTGAACCACCATAATTGTATATCAGTGAACCAGTGTAGTTTTAACAAGAAGCCCCAGGTGGCAGTACGGTGGTAAAAAGCAATATCTTTGAAAATAACTGGCATCTTTCGGACAAAGGATTCCACTGTTAATTCAAATTTTCTTATTACAATTAAAAGAATGGTGTGAAATGACATTTCAAGTTTGCAAAATTTCTTCACCTTTCTAAATGTCTGAGTAAAGTGATAGGCGTGAAACCAGCCAATAAAGCAGTTCATTAGTCTTCTATCTTTCTTCAGGCTAACATGAGTCAGAAAAGTCTCAAAGTAGACTCAGGTTCCGTTGGCAGTGGAGGAGAGGAGGAAGGACTACAACAATTGTTTATAGAAGTCGGGACATACCGCGGTAATGTGGTCGCTGTACTCAGAGTGGACAAAGCACAAGTTGAACTATCACCAACTGACATGAAGGAACTGAAGACGGTTTGTGAAAAATAAATTGATATCTAGGATTTCATTTCTTTAGAAATTGTTGAAAAGTGCCAAAATGTTATAGGCCATATATGAGAGACAACTTTTGAGACATTTTAGGGCCCAGCATAGGTTTAAATTAATTGTTCCAGTTACTACCTGGTAGCTTTAATAGTATGACTCATTAAACATGAAAATATCCCCATTGCAGATTTGTGACTTTTTATTTCATACTGTATTGGCATATATCAGCATCTATTGATTTAAAAGAGTGATTTAATGGATAACCACTGGATACATGATAATAAGATGATTGCCCAATTGAAATCAATTTGGTTGCCGTCCATGGTCGTAGGTTTAAAATGCTGTTGAGTACCCGATATATTTTTTTTTCAGATGAAGGACATGAGCCACACTAACGTGGCTACATTTGTTGGTGCATGTGTAGACCCCCCAAACATCTGTTATGTCATGGACTACTATGCTAAGGGTAGCCTGCAGGTAGAATATTACTTGTGTCATACTTATCATAGTTATATAGAATAGATACAATAAAGTAACCAAACTGTTTAAGTACACACTGCTGGAACTGAACATTAATATTCTCTATGCTTATAGTTTTTTTGTTCCTGATTAACTATTATCGTGTTATGACATGATATTATTGTGTTAATTGTTACCAACTAATTCCTTTTATGCAAACTCCTAGGACATCATTGAAAATGAAATTATTGGACTGGATTGGATGTTCAAGACCTCGCTGCTGTCTGACCTTGCAAATGTAATATCTATTTCATATTAAACAGCATCCCTACTAGGACTCAAATTCAAACTGAATTGATGAGCTGAAATATAATATTACATAATTGACTTTACCTTTTATGAAATATATAACTGACTTCAGTTCCATCTTAAAATTGATATACCTTGTCCAAAGTAATTTCTAAAAACACCTGAACACAAGATAAATCTAATTATCTCATTCTTCACCAACACAGGGTATGTCGTACCTCCACAAGTCAGAGTTGCAGAGTCATGGTAGCCTGAAGAGCACGTGTTGTCTGGTGGACAGTCGCTGGCAGCTCAAGGTCTCCTCTTATGGTCTACATGCACTCAGATCAGGTATGGTGTTATAATAGAGCTAGGAATTGGAATGGTGACATGCATGCCACTATTGTATGGCACACTTACAAAAGAGTTTTTTTTAAAATATCTTCCAATCCAGACTATATAGAGATATAAAATAAAGGATATTATCAACCTGCATAGAGTAGTGATGTGTTAATAGATAAAAGCACTTTTAAATCTATAATGAATTCAAATGATGCCTAATTACATTTGATCTGGTCTGAAATTGTCATATTATTAGTATCTACATAGCCTCATCTTGCAGGTCAGAATATGTCAAATGTGGGTGAATATGAAAAGTATCGGAAGCTTTTGTGGACAGCTCCAGAACTTCTACGTATCCCAAAGAGCAAGTCTCCTAGTTATGGAACCCAGGTGGGGGATGTGTACAGCTTTGGTGTCATTGCACAAGAAGTCATCTACAGAGCTCCACCTTACTTTTTAGAAGTTGACTCTCCTAAAGGTTATTATGATCAAATATAGATACCATCAAGATTGAATGAAGAGGGAAAATACAATTCAATAGGTTATTAGTTTTGGAGCTTAAAGTTTACATTATAGTCTGGTGTCCATCTGATATCGATATTCTGATCCAATAGATATATCTCAATATTGTAACATCTTTAAAAAATTCCAGGAATTACACAAATTCATGAACATGAATATATGCAAAGTGGGTTTTTTTTCTAGCATCATTCAAATTCACTTTTACTTGTTGCAAATATACATGTACCAAAACAAAATCCTTGAGACCCTGTGTACATAATCTCAAAACAGAACCTTACATCACACATGAAATAGAGGGTTACACTTCTAAAATGTTAAAGAAAGAAAAAAAAAATGTATCTTTAATTCATTCTTCAGTATATCACCACAAAAAAGCCATTGTTTTCTTTTCTGCAGATTGCATAACAAAAATAGCACGAGCTGGTCACCAGTCATATCGTCCAAAACTGCCTAAGGTGGAAGATGATACCCCGGCCGAGTCTGTAGATCTGATCACAAAGTGCTGGCAGGAGGACCCAGCAGCCAGGCCAACATTTGAAGGCATAATCAGGATGATCACTACTATCAACAAAGGAAAGTAAGACATTTTGGAAGAGATACTATACTGAAGAGTGAATAACTGTCCAGGTCATTCTTTACCAGCCCTTTGGGGCCTAAGGAGCCAGTCAACTCCTGGTTTATGACCGCGGTTTTAGGGTTGTAGAGGTACACGTTATTAAACCATAGGAGTTGGGTACCGTCTGACGTGGCGGGTGAGTCGAGTCGTCGGACGTTCCTCAGGTTCCGGATAGGTGGCAGCACCGATCCGGGTCTGTGGGGACATCTGACGACGAACACCTGGGTCCGTATATAAAGCCCAGGGCTCAGCCGCTACGTCAGAGGCCCTTCTGGCCTCCACACCATGTAAACCATTGTCTTTTAATATTAGCTGCCTCCTTGATATCATCCGGCAGCCGTGAGTGTGCGTTAAGTAATAAACCTAACCGTTGGCATACACTTGGAATACTGTCTTACTCTTTCTTTCCGAACCGTAAGACCCGAACCCCCCAGGTCCGTAAGGCCACAAACCCTTACACTGGTGCCGTGACCAGTTAATTCTGGTGTATAGCCCGGACGTTATAACGTCCGAACGACTAGTACATGGGTTAGACACCCTTAGGGAAGCTAACCCAGCAGGGCAATCACTTGCCCAAGAGAATGGAAATGGATCATTAATGCTCCAAGCCCATTCGGACTCGCAAGATGCGGAATCAGCATCTTGGAGAGATCCCGGACCCCACTATAATGATAGTGAGGAGAATCTGCCAGACTCTGTACGACGCGAACAGTCTATACAGAGACATAGTAACTTAATAGGCCAACAATCGCTTGTTGACGAATTAAGTGATTCGATGTTCGAAGTTGGTGGTAGTACTAACCCAGAACATCCGGCACCAATGCGAAAAAGGGTAACATTCGGAGAACTACCTTATAGATTACCCAGGCCCGAATTACCAATATTAGATTATAGCGCTATAGATGGCGACTTAACCTATGCGGTACCGGAAGGTGAGGAATTAAAACGACCGGATGTCCTGTTGTTGAATGAAACTTATGTAACTTTGAACGAGAATTTAAATACCTTGGTCAAAGCTAAGGATGAAGTATTCCATGAAAAACTTCAGATGGAAGAGGACCTAACTGGCATGCGAAAGGAATTCGAAGCCAGAAGGAGCGAGTACATGAAAGAACTCGAGAATGAAGAACTAAAACTTCAATCAATGAGAGAATCATTCAACAAAGAATATGATAATAGGCACATTCGTATCCAAACATACATAGATACGAACGACCAACTAAACCTTGATAAGGCAAAATTCGAATCCGAAATTCGCCATTATCAGGACGAGTTGGATAAATTGAAACTTCAGTGTAGTAAACAAGCTGAAGACAATGAAACCATCCGGGTAGGCATCATAGCTTACAACAAACAACTGGAGGAGGATAGACAGAAACTCACAAATGAGCTTCAGGAATTGCAGACTACTGCAATAACTCTAGATAAATATGTAGAAGCAGCCCAGTTAACTATAGGTAATATAGATCCAGCTGTGGTATCTACAATGTTGGGAAAGACATCTAAAGATGCAACCCCAATTAGATACAGCCCATTCGTTGATGATGGGGCTGACAAGAATGTAGTATCCAGAATCTACAAGAAACCGGATAATGCCGCAGTAAATGGAACCGCATCTAAACCAGTAATTCCAATGCTGGATACGATAGGTCCGGCACCACCCATACCAGATTTGAGTCACAAAATTAAAGCGACTCACGATGGTGCTACAGGGAATAATAATAATACACCCGTGGCACAACCAAGAGCACCCGGACCAATGAGGCATATGTTGACACCACCTTCATATTTCCCCCAACCCGGCCACAGTACACCAGCAGTACCAAGATTACCGAATCCACCCCCAGGTTCTGGTAATGGTCCTACTGATGGATGTTTTCCGAGACCAAACCCGTCACAAAACAATATTAATGGCGGTACGTATCAACCAAGAACATCTTCCTATGGATATAGAAATAATTATAATCCATCAGGAAGTGGTAATTATCAAAATGGTAATAGCTATAACCAGGGATGGAATCAAAATGATTCTTACCCTAGATATGCGTCTTCTGGAAACACCGGTTACAATGGCGGATGCCCTGGTGGTTCATCCGGAAGCTATAATAATAATGGTCCACCAGGAGGAAACCCTCCAGGCGGCCCAGGAGGATCCGGATCCGGAGGATCAGGATCAGGAGGAGATGGCAGGAAACCAAACAGGAGAACTTCTATGCCTGCAGGGATGCAAACCATCTTTGATAGGAGCCAATGTATCCAAAACCTTGGCATTGACTGCTACCAAAAGGGAGCGGACGGCATGGAAGTCATGAACTGGAGCATGCGAGAAGCAGATAGACTACGCGGATGTAATAATCCGGCACGTAGGCAGGCACGGATACCCCCTCCATATGATTCTAATGATCCATGGAAGGACAGGTATCAAGCTTTTGTCAACGAAGTCAATTGTAGTGGACGGACAAAAGAAGAAGCTCTGCCATATTTGATTTGTTGGTTAAATAAAGGCGGAAAAGTAGCTCTCAACCAATGGAGAGCAGCTTACAGAATATACGGTACCTATGATCAATTGGTCGAATGTGCCGCATACCTTTTCGGATCAATCGTTAGAGAAGATCCGTGGGTAAGCTTTAAGAAGAGAACACAAAAACCTAAAGAATCACACAAAGTCTTTGGTTTGGAGCTACAGGACTTGCTTTCGAAAGCACGTCCAAATTGGGCTCATGACGATGATTGTTATCTACAAGAATTGTTTATACAATTCTATAGTGGATTGCGAGATCCGGATCATAAGCAAGTGGTGTGGGACTCCTGGAAAGATGACACTTCCTTCAGTGATCTGTTCATAGCAATTGATGGACATGACATGAAGAAACGTTTGGTAGGTCTTGGACCTAGTCCAGTAAGAGCAGCTCCTTTCCAATACAGAGGTACACCTGCTCCGGTATATGATACTTCCCAATTAGCTCCGGTTGAATCGAATGAAGTTGATGAGGAAGATGAATATGTCTCCGATGAAAACGGAGAATATATTGGTTCAGTCCAGGTGGCTGGAAAGTATTACCGACAAAAGCGGTATAGGAAAGTACATTCGAGAGGGAGAGGAGGATCTGTTGCTGGTAAAACAGCTTCCGGATCAACTCAACATGGCAGTGTAGCCTCTACGGCGAACTCAACTGTAGCAGCCACTGTTGCTCCGACTAACATGATGGAAACATTAATAGCCGGATTAACAGAAGCTCTAAGGAGACCAAGAGTTGATAAATCTCAAAGGAGATGTTTCAGATGTCAGAAACTGGGGCATTTTGCTCCCGAATGTATGGCTGAGAAGCCTGTTCCGCGTAAACAGGAGAGTGTCTCTGGGATAAGTACAGAGGAAAACTAGAAAGGGATCTCCCGAGGGGCAAAGAAGGGGATCCCAGTGACAAATCTTGCCATAATATCACCATCCGTGACGATGGTTCGCATTTAGTAACAAGATCGCCTAACACCGAGGTGGTTGTAGACACCGGAAGGTTAGGGAA
Source organism: Acholoe squamosa (assembly GCA_949317995.1). Taxonomy (NCBI): domain Eukaryota; kingdom Metazoa; phylum Annelida; class Polychaeta; order Phyllodocida; family Polynoidae; genus Acholoe; species Acholoe squamosa. The sequence goes on from OX439041.1 coordinate 5,170,458, forward strand.
GCTGATATAACAGGTGCCACGGGCGCACAGGGGAAACCCAATATCAGTAACGAGGCAGGCGGCTATGAATTAGCCAAGGTCTGTGGTGCCCACTTGCCCCCGGGTCATCCTTGTCTTGAATTCCTGAAAAGATGTGGATCGACTCCTGGTGTGAAAAATGACGTTCCGATTGTCACGGACATACCCTCTGTTCTAAACGGAAGGCGGTGGTATGTTTGCCTCACTGTTAACGGAAGATCTGCCGAATTCCTTGTGGATACGGGAGCTAGCCACTCTTGTATCTCCAGGGGGTTCTACGATCTTATACCGGATGAACATGAGACTCTCAAATCGGGAGGAAGTGCTCAGACGGCCGACGGCAGTACCTTGCAAACGTATGGTAGAACTTGTGTGAAACTACAGTTGGATGGTATCCATGACTATGTCATGAGCACCACCGTTGCGGATATAGCAGATGAGGGTATACTTGGGTTGGATTTCGCATCCCTGTATGGTGCTGTGTTAGAACCTCAAACAGGAGTGTTGAGTGTGAGATACCCGTATCCCGTAAAGGTTAGATGTGTACTGAGACAAGTGAGCAGTATGGCTAGTGTGGCACACACTGTGCGAATCCCTCCGGGAGTAGCCTGTGATGTGCTTGTAAGAAGTGATCCTGCAATGTGTAATAAGCCTGCAGTGATAGAACCGGATGTAGTTACGTTATCAAGTATCGGATTAAATTCTGTAGACACGATAGTAGCGAATGCATCCTGGTCGGTAGTACCTGTCTCCAATACTGGAAACACTACTATCTACTTGAAAAAGGGACAAGTTTTTGGAAATGTGACCCTTTCGGAAACTGTAACGGATAGTAAGCTAAGCTTACAGAAGGTAACAGGGGATGATGAAATTTCGGAAGACTTACTTAAGTTGTATGAAGAAACTTCATTAGAAGATCCGGAACACCGGAAAGAGTTCTATGATATGCTCTGTCAGTATCATACTGCCTTTGCCAAACCTGGTGAAAAACTAGGTACGACAAATAAAGTATTACATAAAATAGATACTGGAGATGCCGAACCCTTTAAGATACCGTATAGACGGTTACCTTTAGCAAAAAAGAGAGTAGCTGAGGATGAAATAAACAAGATGTTGGAACAGGATGTAATAGTCCCTTCCAATAGTCCATGGAGTAGTCCTGTGTGTATGGTAACAAAGAAAGACGGTACTATCCGTTTCTGCATAGACTACAGGAAGTTGAATGGAATAACGAAAAACAATTCGTATCCATTACCGAGAATAGATGAAACCATTGACTCCTTAGGAGGAAACAGCTGGTTTTGTACCCTAGACTTGCAATCAGGCTACTGGCAAGTGGGAATGAACCCTTCAGATATGGAGAAAACTGCATTTTCGAGTCATATTGGATTATTCCAATATAATGTAATGCCGTTTGGACTGTGCAATGCACCTGCAACATTTGAAGCAATGATGGAAACAATTCTAAGTGATTTATTGTGGAAAAGATGTCTTGTATATCTAGACGATGTCATTGTCTTCGGAAAAACATTTGAAGAGTGTTCTAATAACCTGAAAATGGTACTAGAACGTATTATTTCTAATGGTCTCAAATTGAAACCTAAGAAATGCCACATGTTTAGAAAGTCCATAAATTATTTGGGCCGCATCATCAGTGATGAAGGAATAAAGGCTGATCCGGAAAAAAATCGAATCAGTTACGAATTGGAATAGACCTAAAACACCCAAGGAAGTGAGGTCCATTTTAGGATTCTGTTCCTATTACAGGGAATTTATTCCGAATTATTCTAGAGTCAGTTACCCATTACAAGCAATAGCTAACTGGACTCCAGGAAGTACCAAGGAAAAATTTCCTTGGACGCATGAACAGGAAACCGCTTTTCAAAAGCTAAAAGACCTGTTCACGAGTACTCCCGTATTGCAATATCCGAATGAAACGGATCATTTCATACTGGATACTGATGCTAGTAATGATAGCATTGGTGCAGCTCTCTCGCAAGTCCAAAATGGGAGAGAAGTACCGATTGCCTTTGCCAGCAACACACTGAGCAAGACTCAGCGCAATTACTGCACAACCAAAAGAGAGTTGTTAGCAGTAGTCGTATATACCAAGAAGTTCAAACATTTTCTATGGGGAACGAACTTTACTTTACGTACGGATCATTCCTCTTTAAGGTGGCTACTGAACTTCCGAGATGCTGAAGGCATGTTAGGCCGATGGCTAGCCCATTTATCCGAATATGGGCTTGAACATCAACAGATTCAGCATAGACCCGGAGTTAAGCATTTAAATGCTGATGCTTTGTCTCGAATACCAATCCGGAAATGTGATAATCCGGATTGTACTGATTGTGGAGCTCATAGGGCAGTGTTAGCAGGGATTCGAAGACCATTCGTACCCCTAGTTGCCAGTATACTGGATTGGTCTATGGATCACATACGACATTTCCAGGAAGCTGACTCAATAACTGCGCAGCTACTGCAATTAGTACCAAAGGGTATACGTCCAGTTAGACCAGAGGTCTCTCTGGAAAATCGAGAAATGAGAAGGTTTCTTGCTCAATGGACCGAGCTTGAAGTCCGGAAAGGCGTGTTATACCGTTGGAAGCCATGTAATAATGGTGAGAGAATCATGCAAGTGGTGATACCACATGCTATGAGACATGACATTATGTACTTCTGTCATGGGCATCGGACCAGTGGTCATTTCGGAAGGAAACGCTCGCTAGCACGACTTTCCAAGAAATACTATTGGCCTGGCATGACACGGGACTTGCAAAGATGGGTAACCACCTGTCCGGATTGTTGTAAAAACAAACCCGGACCCGGGATGGGCAAACTTCCCCTATCCCAAGAACTTTTCGGAGTTAGATTCGCAAGAATCGGGGTAGATATTATTAGTGGATTTAATACAACCGCTAATGATAATACCTGTATGATGGTAGTGTGTGATTATTATACGAAATACACTAAAGTATTTCCACTACCGAACCACAAAGCAATTACTTGTGCCGAAGCCTTTGTAAAAGGTTGGGTACTAAGTTTCGGTGTACCATTAATGTTACACAGTGACCAAGGCAGAGAATTCGAATCAAATCTCTGGCAGGGTATGTGCGAATACTTAGCTATTTGCAAGACTAGAACCAACCCGTATAGGCCACAAAGCGACGGATTGGTGGAAAGGTTCAATAGAACCCTCATCCAAGTTCTAAAGTCACTCGTTAATGAACATATGGATGACTGGGATGAGCAATGTCATTTCGTGACACATGCTTATAACAGTACGGTACATTCAAGTACAAATTGTTCTCCGAACCTTTTAGTATTCGGAGAGGATTTGATAATGCCTGCTGACCTAGTTTTTGGAGTCGTAGGGATGGACCCTGAACTACCTTGCCATGTAGTTTTTGTGGAATGTTTAAGAGACAGATTTAGAAAAGCATATGAGTCTGTCCGAATTGATTTGGAGAAAAGTGCCAAATGGCAGAAAGTAGGATACGATACCGATCTAAAGCATCGGAAATTCCAATCCGGAGACAGAGTTCTCAGATTACATGAACCGCTTAGACACATAAAATTAGCGTCTAATTGGGACGGTCCCTTTACTATAACACAAGTTATCAGTGATTGTACCGTAATTATTAAATCTGACCTTGGTCGACTTTATAAGTCAAATGTGGCTAGATTAAGGAAATGGTCTAGGAGGGAGACCTCCACAGAAATGTATGGTGAAGGTTCCGGAAAGATTCTGAACCAGAATCGCATAATAGACCAGGTAGAGAACACTACAGTGAAGCGCGGTCGTGGTAGACCCAAGAAGTGTTCCGAATCAGTGACACCCACGCCAACACCGATTAAGCGTGGGGGAGTTAAAAAAGTCTCGGCAGGTGAAGACAAAAAGAGGAGGAAAGGTGTTTCTAAGGCTAAGAAGCACCTAGAGAAAGCTCTTCAGACTGTCAGGTCCGATAAAGAACTATCCGAGAAGGGGAGATACGTTCGCCGCAGCCCCCGAATTGCCCAGAGGACTGCAGTGACCTAACCTGTATACACAACGAGTGTAATGTTTACATTTAGAGGAACGGATGACAACTGACCCTAAAGGCTTATTTGTCGCCGCCGCATGATGTACCAATGGGTAGTGGACGGATAATCCGGTGGATTTGCTTAAGCTTTCCATAATCCCCACTTAAATCCCCAGACGAGTCATCGGTGTGAGCGATAATTACCTAAAAACAATCAGTTTGTTGATGTACCGCCTGTAGCACGTGCGTTTCCGCATGACGTCACAGTGTCCAGTCTCGGCTGACCTCTCGTGACCCCGCGAAGCAACGGGGAAATGACGTCACGAATGCTGGCCTGTCGCCATATTGTTTTTCGGTAACGTCTAAGACGGTCGAGCTCGCTCCCTTCTTGGATTTTACCGGCTAAGCAAACCCCTCGCTGCTCCTCCAGAGTCTGTCTCCTGGTAGACAGACTCCGCTTGTGTCGGCCCCGGCGCCGTAAAAGCCGGAAAAAGGAGTAGTTTACTCCCGTGGGCGATTCCCCAGTCATGGCTGAGGAATCCGTAGCTGCAGCCAAGCTATCCGGTGACCCGGATAAGCTGACTCCGTCCGCAGAAGCTTTTCCAGAAGCTTTGTCGCCTGTTACACAGGAAGAGAGCGAGATGATGGACGTGGAGGAATCCATGGATCGCTCGTTCTAGGAGAAACTGGCTTCATTTTCACTAAATGAGCCAGAGAAGATGCTATCTCCACTTCCACCAGAGGAATCCGGAGCGACTGCGAGTGCTGAACCCGCAGCGACAGAGTCCGAGACCACACAAGTCGACGGCTCGAAGGACCAGTGGAAACCAGCAGTGGCTGACCCGTTCCCAGTAGAATACGATAGTCGCTACCTGTATGTCCACCCGGAACTACAGGCACAGGTGACCTACGCAGACGGGACACCAGTCAGGTTGGACCCGAAAGTTAGGGTAGCTGTCGAGGGCGTTATGGTTCCCGATCAGCTGACCAGGACGCCTTCCGAGTGGCTTCGAGACTGGCCGTGGTTCCAACGGGGACTTATGGTAGAAGCTGACTTCCGCGAGACAGTGTATGAGGCCAACCGAGCCCTCGAGCTCGGAACGTACCCTAAGCCGGACATGTCCCTGTAGAACATCAAGGCAAAGAACATCAACTGGGTAGGCTGCGTCTCGGATTCCGAGGGGCAGACTTACCCACGCCCTTGTGCTACCCGGCCCCAGTACCGGACCACAAAGGAGTACCGGGAGGCCGCTGCTAACTTCGAGCAGTGGGATGAAGGTATTTATATTACCGAGCAAGAATTAGTGGACGTCCAGAACGGTTCACTAATTGGTATGGACCGAGGTGCAGCCCTTCGGACAGTTCTCGTCCGCCGAATGACTGCCGAACGTGAGGCTCAGGAAGAGGCTAAGAGGGCCGCGGAAGCACCCGCACCTCCTATCCCTGACCTGAAACTCTCTGCCAGAAGTTCAGCCAGTGCTACACCAGCCACCGGCAGTACTACCACCCAGGTAGAAGCCTCGACCTCCAGCACATCCGGAACCCAGGAACCGGAGGAAGACTGGAAGGTCAGCAAGAACCGAAGGTCCGCTGCTCGGAAACTTAAGAATCTCCCGGATTCTGCAAAGGCCGAGCCGAAACCCAGCACTTCAACCACCGGCAGTACTGCCATGGAGGTTGAATCGTCTGACGAGGAGTCTGTGCACGAGTCCTCGGTTGAGTATGATGAGAAGGCCACTCCATCAACTCAAACCGAGGCCGAACGCTGGGCTAACGCCAAATCCGGATTCAAAACCCGGATTCCGACGTGTTTCTCCGACTGTGCGTACGGAGTTAAGAAGGACGGCTCTACCCTCTATGCCTGTCCAGACTCAATCAATAAGAACGATGAGTCGGATGATGAAGATTGGATGCGTCTTTCGGACGAGGACCCCAATCCGAGCAAAGCCTATCGAAAGATGTGGCTTATGCTAAACCACACCGAAGGGTATTACACTTATACCCAGAGGAGGAAGCTGCGTTGGGCTTTAGAGAAGTGGTACGGCGACGATCAAAAGTCCTGTCCCTTCTCTATCTGCCAGGATGCGAGTGATGTCTCGATCCGGACCTGGAGTACTCCAGCCCGGTTTCAACGGCATCTGGTAGAGGCCCACTTCCACCATCACCCGGTTTACATTTGTGATCCGAGTTATGGTAAGAAGGGCAAGAAGTGTACTACGAAGGTGCAATACAACCGACGTAGTGATCTGGCTAGACACCAGAAGAAATGCCACGCAGAAGGTTTGGACGGGGCACGGAAGCGCATCATGGAGCTTCATCAGGAACTCATGAAGGAGTTCGACAGTCTGAGCGAGGATGCTTGGTCTAAGATCCGACCAGGGGACCAAGTCCTCTGCGAAGTTCCGAAGACCAAGGATTCGAAACTCCGAGCAAAGATAGTCCTGACTCCTGGAAAGGGTAAACTGGACATGCACGAGTCTCTCTGGCAGAAATGCGAGGAATCCGGAAAGGATGCAAAGAGAGCTCGCGAAAGGAGCAGGAGAGATCAGAACCGTGGCGGCAACGGTAATGGTCAGAGCACGACTAAACCGAAAGTCAGAGCAGAGGACCGTTCCAGGTCCCCTCTGGCAAGGCACCCCGCAGAGCAGGCTCAGGGCACTCCGGTGTTCAAGAAGCCCGAACCTGCCGGATACGCTGGAGCCGTATCTAAACCTGGGAAAGTGAGTTCTCGAAACTTTCCGTCCTTAAACCAGGGACCTGGACCTGAGAGCCAGACCTTGGTGGTAGGAAAGGATGGTCGCCTTATGCCAAAGAAGACCACCGCATCTGCTGCCGCCGGATCTGCATCCGCTCCAGCCGCCCCACCAGTTACCTTTACCCAGGAGCAGTTAAACATGTACCTGCAAATGGGACTGAAGCAGAATGCACCACCTGCCTACTGGGAAGCCCTAAACCCGGAAGTGGTCCACAGGCCGCCTCGACTCCTCCCAAGGCTGTCGCTGCACCTGCGAAACCAAAAGACGCTATTACCATTAAAACCGGTAATGCGGAAGTTTGGTTCGAGAAGTCTCGCCAGGGGGAGGCAGATGTCCAAAAGGCCATCTACACCCACTGGGGGAAGTGTGTTCGCGAAAAAGCGACCGAGTTTCATCAGGGTCTCCTAAATGACACCCTGATGTGCTTGAAGCAGGTGGGCGACGCCGAAAAGCAACGCCTCGAGACCCTCATCCGGGACGATGTGAAGGCCCAGGAGGAGGCTGCCGCAGCTGCCCAAGAAAAGGCAGCTATGGATGTACACGTGTTGGAGAAGCGTGTAAAAGAAGAGATCACTCGGAACACCAATCTGAACACTAAGTTCATGAGGGTGTTCGGAGTCGACTTGGACGAGTGGGACGGCACTCCCGAGTCGGCTTTAGCTCTTCTGAAGAAGAAGCATGCTAAGAAATCCGTTTAAGCATGCTAGGGTTATTTCTTCTATAATTTTTTTAAAATGACCAGATATAGTCTTTGCGGAACCCTATAGGTCTGCGAATGTTTTATTCACTAGTGTATGAACACCTATGGTATGTGTTCCGGGTTCCTTATGACCAGTCTATTGTATAATTCAGGTTGTATAACTTTATTGCACCCTGAATAGTCTATTCAGATTTATAACTTGATCCATGAACAATCCGATAGTAGACTTGCTGCTGTGAGACGTATCCGGATGCCAGTTCCAGACTCCTGCTGTTACCTGTGCTAACCACTTACTAGGATGGACTTTACGATTTACCTCTACAACTCATCTGTACATCCGGACTATTATTCTACAAATCTACACCATTCGGATATACTACAAACTTTAGCACTACTAGAGGATTGTGGGTAGCTGCCCCAAAATCAACTACCGTGTTCACTCTATATAAGGAAACTATAAACTTTAGCACGTCCATCCCGTGGTTAGCTGACCACACCTACCTACTAGTACCCGGAGGATACAGCAGAAGACTTCAGCAGCATTTATAATTCCTGTATATTGTATATAATGTCATATTTCTATTTTTCTATAATATTATATTTATGTGCATATCCACTAGATACATATTATGATATGGGTACATAGACATTTTCTTGAAACGGATCTCTGATTATTATTAGCATTCATATTATAAGATCCGTTAAACTTCACCAGAAAACACATATTATTGTCCTGCGAGACAAATTGTATAATAAGTATATTGATCTGGTGCTATAAAGGTTATTAGGTACACGGTGATAATATATCATTATTATATTCATAACCACACCGTGAATTTTTTTCTTTTTTTTTCAAGTGTATGGTATAAATAACCCTATTCGTACTACTCACGGAATCTTTAACGGATTCGTATGTTAATAATATACGACATGTCATTATATAGTGATGTTACTATAACAGTCTTCTTTAAGACTACATATTCAAATGTGGTGTTAATAACTACAAACACACATACGGATGTTATTATGTGATATATTTTATTATCGACAGTTCCGTTACACATAACTGTCATCATCACATGTATACGATTCATATTACTTGTCTTATTAGGTATACCGTGAATATAATATAATATTATGTGGTATAATAATTTAATAGACAGTTCCGTTTCACATAACTGTCTCTTGTTCAAGTAATTCGTATAATATTTCAACATCCTAATCGTTATTTGTAACTACATTTCACTATCGAATATATATATGACATTCGGTTCATAATTTATTTGGTGTTAATGTTATACCTATGGTTGTACCTCTATTACTAAAGGTTTAGACATGTAGAAATGTTATCCTAGTAATATTATATGTATAACACCCTCCTAAATGTCTGGGGGAGTGGTGTAGAGGTACACGTTATCAAACCATAGGAGTTGGGTACCGTCTGACGTGGTGGGTGAGTCGAGTCGTCGGACGTTCCTCAGGTTCCGGATAGGTGGCAGCACCGATCCGGGTCTGTGGGGACATCTGACGACGAACACCTGGGTCCGTATATAAAGCCCAGGGCTCAGCCGCTACGTCAGAGGCCCTTCTGGCCTCCACACCATGTAAACCATTGTATTTTAATATTAGCTGCCTCCTTGATATCATCCGGCAGCCGTGAGTGTGCGTTAAGTAATAAACCTAACCGTTGGCATACACTTGGAATACTGTCTTACTCTTTCTTTCCGAACCGTAAGACCCGAACCCCCCAGGTCCGTAAGGCCACAAACCCTTACAGGGTAATGCTTTAGAACACTCTGCAGTCCAAAAAATGTCTACTTCAATCTGTGAACTTGATATTCTTAAATCTAGGTTGATTGTAGATCCATCCAACATAGCATTGCGAAAGAGTTTTGAATATTTCTTACTATTTATATAATAGTTACTTCTGACGTCTGCAGGAAAGTAGACATCATGGCCTCTCTTATTGAGAAGTTAGAGAAGTACGCCAACAACCTGGAAGACATTGTGAACCAGCGTACATCAGAACTGGTGGTGGAGAAGAAGAGAACGGACAAATTACTGGAGAGCATGCTTCCAAAGTATGTTTACACATGTATGAGGATATTGGTCATTGGGTTTTTCATTAGTAAACACACAATAACTAGAAGAAACTTTCTAGGTCTTTTAAAGGAGCTCTGAGTCAGCAATGTCATCTGAGTGCAAAAGTCAGTGGAGTTCGGTCGCTGATTCAGTTCTTCTTTAATCTGGTATTGTATATAAATATAATGATAATGTTTCCTCAAACTAAATTTCCTATTTTAGCATTAGCCCTCACTGCTATTGCTCATTATCAAACACTGTTTATACCTAATCTAGCTATTCTCTAGTCCTAAGCTGCAGTTCTTGAGTGGAGTTACTGTCTCCAATAAAGAAAACATACACAAATTAAATGATAACCTCAAAAATAAAGTTGAGAAATGTCAACAAAATAGGTCTGCATCAACAATTTTCTAGAGGATCAAACCCAAATGATCTATCAATGTATTTTCTCTGTGCAGGTCCGTAGTAGAGGAGTTAAAACATGGCAGGACGGTGGACGCTGAGCTTTTTGAAGCCGTCACCATCTTCTTCTCAGACATTGTTGGCTTCACAGTGTTATCACTGGAAAGCTCGCCAATAGACGTTGTTAACCTTCTCAATGACTTGTACAGTCTGTTTGATGGCGTTATCAGTCTACATGATGTGTATAAGGTATAAATGTGATGGAATATATATGGATCATCTTCTTATAATGTTACAGAAAACCACCAAAAACTCATCATAAGCCTATTTCAGTTTCGTCATTGACTTCTATTAGAAGTTAATTCCTTTCCCATAATCTTACATTTAACTTAAAACTGAGGTATCAGAAATTTATATGAGAAAGAAAACTTTAAACTGCTCTTTTCTTGATATAGAGATCGCATTTATCATTTCAATCCTCATTTGCCTCATGTGTGAGATTTTGCAGTGAACTTGTTTTGTTTTTGTGGATGACCTGATATGGGTTTAGCCATATCCAGGGTATTACTAGAGTCAAATCAAACTTGTTTCAATAGGTTAATTTGCCCCATTGAGTTTGAATATAGGATATCGAATTTCTATTGGACCAATCACTACCTGATCTTGACCTAATTGACATAATCAATTAATAGTCCCAGTTTTCTTGAGAAAGTCATACTACAACCCTGTCAGTTACTTCTAAATATGCCTGATTTCCTAAAGTATAATGTATACATCAAGTTTTGTGTTCTGAATTCAAAGGTGGAAACCATAGGAGATTCATACATGGTTGTCAGTGGTCTCCCATATCGTAATGGAGACAAACATGTGGGCGAGATCGCCAACCTGGCTCTCGACCTGATGAGTGCAGCCCTGGATTTTAGAATCAGACATCGTCCTGGGCTCCCACTAAAACTGAGGATTGGTTTCCACACTGGGCCCTGTGCTGCAGGTATATCAATATTAATAAGCGATTATTGGATAGCTAGTTAAATGTTCTTGTTTATTGATTGCTTAAGCTCAGAGTACCTGTGCTTCAGCTATGAACCTAGTTGTTCCATCAGAGCATTAAGAATCTTCATTTTTCTCTTTTAGTAAGAATTTTCTTTGTCGCAGTAAATAGAAATATGCTATGCGATCATTGATCTAAACAATTACCACGAATAAAGCTGGAGAGATGCAGTAAAACATAAACAGAGTATTTGTATTCCTTAAGATTCTTTTAAGGTTCAGTGTCTTTGAGACCATAACTATCATCACAAAATCTTAAAACTTGGCAGTAAAGTTAGGAGCTTGCTGGTGCTAATCCTTTGTAGGTGTTGTTGGTCTGTCGATGCCTCGGTACTGTTTATTTGGTGACACAGTGAATATGGCATCTCGCATGGAAACTAACGGAAAAGGTTAGGCGATTTTGAAAGGAGTTTCTTTTAGATTTTTCTAAGAATGTTTACATCAGACACTTATTTGACCATTGCATCATGCATTTGATACCCAGATACAGTCCCTGCTATTATTAGAACTCGCATGAGTCCTTTTGTAATTTGAATATTATTTTTAAACAGAATTGATGATCCACATGAGTAGGTGTGCATTTGCTGCACTGGAGAAATTAGGGACTTACACAATCAGACCCCGGGGAGAGATGCAGATAAAGGTGGGTAATGTTGGATAAAGTATGGTTTACAGGCAGTTGTTCTGGTGTAATCTGCCACATCATTGTGCAAATTTGCTTTATACACTCTATTTTATTCTATTGATATGTTTTGTTGTATAAAAAAAGATTTTAAAAAAGCCCACTTACTCTGACTTATAAATCAGCTGATGGGTACATACTCTTGTACGGAGCACCTAATAGGACATACCAAGATTTTTTTCCCCCCATAAAAATATTCTTGAGGATACTGAGCAATTCTTGCGGGTACTGAACAATTCCTGCGGGTACTGAACAATTCTTGCAGGCACTGAATAATTCTTGCGGGTACTGAACAATTCCTGCGGGTACTGAGCAATTCTTGCGGGTATTGAACAATTCTTGCGGGTACTGAACAATTCCTGCAGGTACTGAAAAATTCTTGTGGGTACTGAACAATTCCTGCGGGTACTGAACAATTTTTTGTGGGTAATGAACAATTCCTAAAGGTACAGCAACATTGAGCAACATTCTTGCGGGTACAGAAACTATTTAAGCGGATACAGAAATGATTTTTGCAGGTAAAGAAATATTCTTAGGGGTACATACGGAGTCCTGGATAGGACTTGCAAAAATATTTTTTACCCATCAAAATTATTCCTACAGATACAGGAACAATTCTTGCAGATACAAGAACAATTCTGGCTGGCACAAGAAAGATTTTATTGGAGGTGAATGCATAATTCTAGCACCCACGAGGATAATTCTAGCACCTACAAGAATTCTTTGTGCACCCACAAGAATTATTTTTGTACCTGCAAAAATGTTCCTGTACCTGCAGGAATCCTCCAGTACCCGCAGGAATCTTCCAGTATCTTCCAGTACCCGCAGGAATATTTTTTTCATTAAAAAAATCTTTTTGGTATTGTTCAGTACCCGCAAGAATTCTTCAGTACCCGCAAGAATTCTTCAGTACCCGCAAGAATTCTTCAGTATCCGCAAGAATTCTTCAGTATCCGCAAGAATTCTTCAGTACCCGCAAGAATATTTTTTCAGGGGAAAAATTATTTGTGGTATGTCCTTTTAGGGGCTCCGTACTCTTGGCCTTATCAGGTTAATGCTGTGTAGGTATTATACCGACCTAACAAAGAAGTCCATTGGTACAGGAAATATTAGGAATAAGAAGGAATCAAATAGAAAGCCTCAGAAGTAGGGGAGCATTACATCATATTGTCTTAAGTTTATGTAATTTTTCCAGGGTAAAGGGGTGCAGATGACGTACTGGCTACTTGGGAAGGATGGATTCAACAAACCACTGCCAACCATTGATGGATGAAGCAAAATGGAATACAAAGATTATGAGCATTCTGCATTCAGAAATTCTACAAGTAAACTCACCAATGGCTTTAGTGTGTCTTCTTTTTGTCTATTTCTTGTCTTTATCAATAAAACATTAAAAATAGATTTAATTTGCCACCTCATACAGGAACGTACTGATCTAGTAGATAACAGGATGCACAAGGTGTAATAACGTGATAGAACTTTTATGTGATTTAGATGATGGGCAATTTTGTCTTAAATTGTATCTCTGTACATTAATTGAACATAGAATAGCCTGATACTATATAGTAGTATAGTCAAATCAGGCTGAATATTAAAATGATAAAATCTTTATACTCAACATTATTGTAATTCCACCAATTTTGTGTGATTTATTTCACGCTACATTAGTATTTATGGCAACTTAACTATTGTAATTTCGTCGTACAATAAAGCTCCTTCAAAACTTTTATGGGTTGCTCAAGTTAATTTATGGTAAGGATACTACAGCATAGCTTTTCATTCAACAAATCTATCTTATGTATCATTCGCCGTCATATCACCTAAATTTATAATTGCTCAAGAAAACATTCAGAAATATCAGAGAAGGGCGATTAGTCTTGAACATGGTTCCCATGAACCTGTTATATTGTCAATTTGCTAATGCACATGGTCCTCAGACAAACATTGATTTCAAAGAGTTTACCTTGTTATGCCATGGCGAATATTGACGACACTATAGATTAGTACTACTTACGCCATATTCAATGGGGGGGGGGGGTGGAATACGATCCTGGCATATTCAGCGGCGCCATTTTGAAATTTATACAGAGCTAATTAGTTTCGTATTTGGGTATGGCTATTAGAAGTTTTATGCAAAAAAAGAATGATTGAACTAGTTAAATAATATGTTATGAATTGTTTAAGGTATATATATATATGTATTAGCACCATGTTAAAAAAAGAAGATATTGCCCTGCGCAAGGAACATTTATATTGAAACTAAAAGTAGCGGCTAGCTCCGTATCAGGTGACCAATTTCTTCGAGCAAGGTGTCATGGCGGATGAAAACAAACCGGGACGACTCGACACATTGAAAAACAGTAAATATGGTTGTGTTTCTTGATTTTAAAGCAAATTCATCCGTAGGGCCATGGCATAAATGCAATATAAGGCCTCGTTGAATACGGGCAGAAGCACCTCTGGGAATACGATCCTAAATTATTCACTGATCGTTGACATTTGCTTATATATCTGTCTCACTAATACCTTGTACACAACACGTGGAAACAGCCCATGATATATCGCCCACTGCTGTAGATGCATTGATACAAGTCACAGCTAGAAGACGTAATGTTTGTACACAAATAAGATATTTGGAGAATTCACTCTTTCATTGAGAAATATATCATAGATAATACTACCAAGTCCATTTATGTAGCTTCAATACCCCCAGCTATGATAAGGACACACAGCAGCAAAGTTCTGTATTGCCATCCTGTCATCTAGTTTTATCTCTAATTATCTGTGGCATTGGAACAATTTTAAACAGTCTTATTATAGTTGTCATTGTACATGCATCACTTACAAAGAAATCAGTGTTCATGACCCTGCTGGTACTATTGGCTACTGCTGACAATTTAACACTATGGGTAAACTTGCTTTCTAAGCTGAAGTTTATTTGCTTTTTCAAGCTGAAGTTTATAAGTTACTTCCGTTCTCTTCTTCATGAACAACTTGGTAAAAACAGATGATCGTTACTACTGCTATATGCAATCCATTGGATTCTTATCAAATGTAACCAAAGTAGTTAATGGTCTCTTTTATACCTTCATCTCCTTCTGCATCATCCAGGTCCTGATGATAACAAAGATTTATTCATAGAGGAAAATAAGATCAACACTTCAAAAATGCCAGGCAGCTAAAGCTATGGATACTACCGACATGACAATCACAATGTTTACAGTGTGTTTAGTTTTTGTTGTGACTACACTACCGACTGAAATTATTCTTATCTATAGATCATTATCAAATATTCTGGGAAAAAATATTCCTCCAATCATAGTTATAGCCTATGAGCCTGATGCTGTGAATGAGAGTATAAACTTTATACTGTATTGTGTGACTGGGTTAGTGTTTAGACGTGCACTGGTTCAACGTTTTTCATGTCAGAAAACGGAACATGAACAGAAGCCACAAATCAAAACAACGTCCAACTGTGGAGGGAAGACTTTGATACCTATGAACATGTGATGCTCGATAGTGAACAAGTAATTAATGGATAATTCATGACCCGTGTGTGTTATCAAAGGATAATTAAATGATGGTGCAGCCTGAGTTTAGTTATCCTTTGTTAACACACACAAGTCATGAATTATCCATTAACTACTTATTTTATTACATGAAAACAATAAATAATCAATAGAATATCAATAAATTCAATAAAAAAAAAATCATTCACCTCCATGCCAGGACCGGGACTCGACATGCTACTGACTTCTCCATATCTTCTATGAAGCCAAAAAGGTGGACCCGGGCGGGACGCGAACGCCTGTGCTTGCGGTTTGCAGTGCGACTTGCTGACCAATATACTATCAGTGCACACATGAGCAGTTTGTCGCCCTGTCTTACTGGGGTGATTGCCTCTATAATTACAATGCCATTCTCACCTTGCACACATGAAATGCTGGGGTCGCACCTAACCAAGCCCAACTATGACATTGTATATATACAGGCAAACACACACACTTTCTCGTCAGTCCCTGTGGCGCACTGCATAGGGAGTGGGATTTGGAATGAGTAGGGTATGGGTTCAACCCCTACCTCTGGCAATGAAAATTTCGTAGGTTTTAACATGTAACATATGACATGTAAGGTGTGCATGTTATCCATGGATAACCACACTGGGTGCCTGTTATCCTTGGATATCCGCACACCTTACAACAGTCATGATGCATGCATCATGCCATGCAATATTGAACAAGTAATTAATGGATATATGTCATGAAGCCCCCCGAGTTGCATGTTATTGTTGGATACCAGTCACAAGTCATGACATATCCATTAACTACTTATTTTATTACACAATTAATCAATAGATAATCAATAGAAAATCAATAAATATAATTTGAAAACAGGCAGCTGTTGGTTTGGTCTGAACGCGTCCCGCAGTCGTCACGGACAGCTACAATAAAAAAAAAATATGCCTGGACCGGGACTCATCCCGCCTACCTCTACAAGCTGAACACAATGCGCTACCCACTAGACCGTCGGTACAGACACCTCGGTGCCCAGCTTCGCTTGGTTTGAACGCGTCCAGCAGTCCTCTATAATTATAATGCGAGAGTTGTTGTGGCGCACTGCATAGGGAGTTATATTTGGGATCAGGAGACTGCAGGTTCGACCCCTACCCTGGCAATGAAAATTTCGTAGGTTTTAACATGTAACATATGACATGTAAGGACATGTAAGGAGGCATGTTATCCATGGATAACAGCACCGGGTGCCTGTTATTTTTAGATAACCGCACACCTTACAAAAGTCATGATGCATGCATCATGGTATGCAATATCGACAGGTATGTGCATGGGAATATCAAGAAAAAAACACCCAAAATCACAGAAGTTGTGTAATAACGACAGGTGTGTGCATGGGAATATCCAGGTAAAGCACTCAGAAGAACAGAAATCATGTAATAATCATCATTAACAGACTGTCGATACAGTTAGCGGACTCCTTGGGGGCACTGAGGTCATATGCATTATCACCTGAAGTCCAGTCCTGATGAACTCCTCGGAAGTAGATCAGGGCTGCCCCAACCATATCGTGTAAAAAGATTCTGTGTGTAAGCATAGAGAGAGTTGTGATCATAGAGAGACCTAAGTCAAATAAGGTTGGCTATCCATAGAGCCATAAATTTGATGAACCAAATACCTCCTGCTGCTTCTTGGGTGATTTACCAATTTGTACTTGAGATCTGCTGGTGGCAAGTGCATTGACAGCAAAGTTTTAAATGAAACCTGATTTGTGAACAGTACAAACAGGTACTAATGCAGGCTTCTTATACTGAGGTCTCAGAGACCCTGGTGCGTTGCTCACTGAGACTGCTTTAAAGCATCATGACGACCGGAGGGCATCAATTCTTTAGCATCGTGTAACCCTTAAATATATACCACTGGCAGTTGTATAAGGCGTTAAGAGATCAATATAATAAAAAGTTTTACACCTTGATCTCCCTAGGCATCAACTCATAATGTGACACATCTTAGGTTCAGCAGCCTTGAGACCAACATCTGACACGCTAGCAGGGTTCATCTGGTCAGCATTAGGGCTGGGAAAATCAGATGAGCATGAACCAAATACCTCCTGCTGCTTCTTGGGTGATTTACCAATTTGTACTTGAGATCTGCTGGTGGCAAGTGCATTGACAGCAAAGTTTTAAATGAAACCTGATTTGTGAACAGTACAAACAGGTACTAATGCAGGCTTCTTATACTGAGGTCTCAGAGACTTACACGGTCAGTTTATAATTTGAGAGATGAAAAAGAGTAAAACTACCACTTGGGAATGTTTTATCATATTCAGGTATGTTTTTAAGTGTTTTAGTCAAGCCTTTTCCCCAAAAAGTATGTTTAACGTTCTTGACATCACATCACTTACAAAGGATGGTGTTCAGGCACAAATCCTCCTAACAGGTTGTATTGCCTTGCCAGTCAGTACAAATCTTTCCTACAACATCCTCTCTACGGAGCTGTAGAAGAAATGATGGTGTTTCAAGCTAACCAAGTTTCAGGGCGGTCAGTGTATATGTGGATCAACACGGTAAAAGGGACACCCGCGAAAGGGTGCGCGGGCATACTTTTTACTGTGTTGATCCACATATGTGAAGGAAATACCCATATGACAACAACAAGATAGCAGCAGGAATTGAGTTGAATATATATTTGTCTCATTTAAGACTATGAAATAATGAATATAGAAATCCCAGTCATATCTTATATACAGGTAACAACCCTCTTGATGAATCCTGGTATTCCAACATACCTGACAAATCCTAGGTTATCATTTGTACTACCAGGTAATTTGATTACATTTTTGTTGGTATCAAGGATAGTGTATACCCCCTAATTTTTTGCATGACTCTCTTTCAGAGGTTCACATATTATGCCCTAGTTTGACCACAGTCTTCTTTTCTTTCAATCTTATGGCATCAGAAGGCAGGTTGCTAGGGGCGGAATGTTCACTGATCAAAAACGTTTTTTTTCATGTGTAATCAGTGGTGCGAGCAAGATGCATATAATTTTATCTTTGTATACACAACAAAACTGCCGATACACGGCCAACTGATGGCAGTCAGGCACTGATGGATGGTGTAGGGACAGTATCGTTACCCTTTAATTGTTTCTAGTTCTATTAGAGCTTGGAGCTGATTATTCGGTTCACTATTCATCCTATTCGTCTTTTTAATTCCTCAATCACTGCTCACCGGCGGCCGATGCCCGCCAGCCATTGCTGTGTGTGACATCATGACCTACTGACCTACGATAGTCTGTATACATATTTTGCATTAGTCAAACACAGTAAATGGCCTACAGAGGGTCATTTATTTTAACCCAATTGGTTCATCCTCACATATACGAAATGTCAATAATTGCATCAGTAACAATGGTCTGTTTTTTCACTCATAGATAGAGCTTTACAAAACTATAAAAGAGAAGAGTTCTACTAGAACCACAACTATTGGGAAAAATGTGCCCTGAGTAAATCAAGTTTAGTAATATGTGGTTCAAATCTTCTTCCGGACAGGCATTTAGGGGATTTGTTTTTTTTTTTTTTTAACAACGGGGGTTGGTGAAATTCTGGGAATGTGTGGCAAAAAGTTTTCCGTCCTCCCTCGCAGCCCTGGTGCGTTGCTCACTGAGACTGCTTTAAAGCATCATGACGACCGGAGGGCATCAATTCTTTAGCATCGTGTAACCCTTAAATATATACCACTGGCAGTTGTATAAGGCGTTAAGAGATCAATATAATAAAAAGTTTTACACCTTGATCTCCCTAGGCATCAACTCATAATGTGACACATCTTAGGTTCAGCAGCCTTGAGACCAACATCTGACACGCTAGCAGGGTTCATCTGGTCAGCATTAGGGCTGGGAAAATCAGATGAGCATGTTTCAGCGCAATCAGAGTGCACTGGCAGACTGATCAAAGGAACACAGACACTGCCTGTTTGATATCATGGCACATAAACCAAACTACAAACTTTATCACAGAGACCTTTTTATTCTTTCAGAGGGAGTGGTTGTTTTTCTATTTATTTAACCAGATGCCCATTTTTCTGTACATCAGAAGTATTGTTATACAGAAGTTATTCGTGAAGGTGTCTATGCCCGCTGCATGACTGATAACTATATAAGGAAATCCAACTGTCGTTATAAGTCTTTGGTCAGTGTACACCATGGTGCATGCTATATATGCAGTATGCAGCTTTCTAATGGTGGCAGCCATGGGTACTTCACTCACCATCAATATGGGAATTGTGTTCATATACGGGCCTGACCTTGGATGGGATGGTAGTTTATATACCTATGAGCGATGTGCTTCCGCTATCAGCCTAGCGTTGGAGGACTACCAAGAGAGAACGGGACGTCTAAGGGAGCATACATTTAGGTAAATTTGCTCTTATTGTAGTCAATACTGAGACATTGCAAATATATGCACAAAATCTATGAAAATCAGTGCAAAATTAATGGTTTTTTTTCATTAATCATAAACAGGCCAGTTATCACGAATGGCGCATGTCGGCGGGACATGGTGTATGAGCGTGTGTTCAATATGTACATGTCAAAGACGGACAGGCCTGATGTACTGTTTGGGCTACCATGTTCATCAGGTAGGGTGACATTTTGACACTTATCTCAAGTTGAATACTGAGGCTTCATAGGTTTAACCATGGAACCCTGTATTGCACATAACCCTATCCCGTATTTCATGGCTGCAGCTAAAGACAAATGCTACCCAATGCCAGGATCAGGTTCTGCTGCTGATAATCTCAAATAACTCTGGATTATATTCGTTTGATGCACTAACAATAAAAAAATAAAAAATAAATCCCTATGTGACGGTGCTTACTTTTACAGTATGACAAATTAAGTGATGTATCTATAGTGATCAGAAATGATATATCTGGAGAAAAATATGTACAGGTAAAGTGGTCGAGTAAGGGTGGGAAAAATCATTAAAATATTATAACCGACGAGTTCTGATTTCTGCCACGAGGTGGCTTCTGTGTACCTGGCAGCATTCGTCTTTAAATGGCCATGTAACTATGAGTAAATTATTATTTTGTGTCAAATAAATGAAATTTGAAACATATCTCACTAAGACAACATGAGATAAATGTAAAGGTTCACTCAAATTGGTGGGAGTGAACCCGAGGTTACCATTGTATATAAGCTAACCCTATGCCCCCTATAATGACACTTGCTGCACTGCTGTTGGAGAATTCTTTGCTTATCCAACCAATTCCATCTATACTTTTGCAATTTTGACTGACTAACGGCAATGGAATCAACACTTTAATTAACAATGCCTTATAGTCATCACTGTCCTTGTATGAAAGTATCTGTGGCAAAATCCTAACTAATATATATACAAAAATATTTTGATTCTAACAGATCTTTTGAACTTGGCCCTGTATTTATCCAATTGGAAGCTTCCCTTGTTTCCACATGGTTCCGCCTCGGGTGAACTTGCTGATAAGGGTATTTACAGTACGCTGGTCAGAGTCGAGGCTTCCGGGGAAAAGATGGGAAGTGCTTACTACACCATGTTCCGTAGATTTGGATGGCGTCGGACAGCAATGCTCACATCTTGTACATTACAGTCTGGAGGCATATACGCCACACTAACGGCAAGTTATTATTTCTATTTTCTAAATCTATGTTTTTTAGGTATATCAGTATTACATTATAAACCTTATCTAAAAGTAAGCTTAATTCATTGCTTGGTATCCACATATTTCCCCGAATTCTCCTCCGGAAGGAGAACAATGAATTAGGGCAAACAACACCCAGTGTATCTACACTGCAAAAATGGTGTTTGGATCCTAGACACAATCCTAAACATATTCTTGCAACGTTTTTGTAATCACATTAATTTCCTAAACATGTTTAGCCAAAGAATGTGCTTAGCTCAAGTGTTTAGAAATGTAGGTGTTTAGGTTAAAACTTTTTTGTTTAGATATATGACCTTTTGTGTTTAGGTGTTTAAGAATTTTTGTGTTTAGATGTTTAAATGATTTGATGGAAAGTTAAGGTTTGCAGACATGTATGCATTAAAAAACAGAGATATATATATTTTTTCTCATTTACTGGGGGGGGGGTACATCAGCAGGTATTTACTTGTCAAAGTCTCCAAAGATGTCAGCCACAGCTATATATGTGTACATATATTACACACTGCATCAGAATGAGAGACTTGAGAAAGTGCAACAGCTTGGCAGGAAGGAAATTGCCTTATCTATTCCAGAATAACATCAAATAGGTGTCAGTTATGGAGTTTATTGATTATTTTATGGTAATGATGGTGGCATGAGGTGAATCTAGTCAATTTTCTATTGCCCTTTCTATTCACATGGCATTCTAAGAAATGAAACCATGATAAACATGGGATTTTGGGACATTTGTCACAACAATTGATTATAACTATGTGCAGATAGTCCATTCAAAGGTAGTGCTGCTACCTGGTGTGGATTCAACATCCAAGTATCTAAACATATTGATGTTTAAATCTAAACACCTATTATTCAACTGTCTCAACTCTAAATATCTAAACATGTTTAGCATAAATGTTTATGTAGTTAGAATAAAAGTGTTCATTTCCTAAATGTGTAGTTGATGAGACACCTAACTGACCTATATGTTTAGGTTTTAAACGTGTTTAGACCTAAACATGTTTTAAAATCTAAACACCAATTTTGCAGTATAAGCAATGCGCAGTAACTGAATCATAAAAACCCTTTTATTTATTTTTTTTGAGGGATGTTCCCTTTTTTCATGTCTCTGGTAATATGA